>OX451737.1:423203907-424490240 GCA_948472305.1 Vicia faba
CTTTTTCGAACAAAGTTTTCAAAACACTTCATTACACTCTTGAGGACAGAAGCAAGAGTTAAATCGAAGTTTTAAAACAAAGACATTTTCAAAACCCGCAAGCACAAAGAAATCAATTTTTGAAAACAATTGAGCAAGTACCTAAGAGCCCGTGGATAACCACAGATAGAAAGGGTGCTAACACCTTCCCTTTCTATAATCTACCCCCCGAACCCGAGAAATATCTCGAAAAAGGAATTTTTTTGTGCTTTTTTCCTTTCCTTGTTGGATAAAATAAAAGTCGGTGGCGACTCTTGCTTACCGCGACATTTTGTGAAAACAAACGCAAAACGCAAACCAGCATTCCAAAAACAGTCAGTTATTCCCACCGTATCACACTATTCTTTTAGCAAGGAAGTGTTGAAAAGCTCTATCATATCTGAATACTTCGTCAATAACATATGTGTTAGAAATAAATCACATAGAAATAAATCTAAATCACACTTTTCTAAAAGATAGAAATAAATCACATTTCACATATTCTAAAATCACGTTCATATTAGCTCTAACACTGGCCTTCTAACAAGGGCTAGATGTTGCACACGTGTTGGAACATCATGTCCCACATGTGTGCTTTCTTCATTGAAATATCTTGTACACTTTATGTTGTTTTGCATGATGCAACCAATCACATAAAACAATAGTAACCGTATACAAGCATATTCTAATCATATCCATCATTGACTTCGAGAAACCCATAGCTTTGAGCACCCCATCAAGAAAATACCATTCAATTATATCGTACACCTTCGACATATCCAGCTTTAGGGCCATCATTCTATTCTTACATGTTTTCTTATCTTTCATCCCGTGGAAAAACTCCATGATAATCAGAGCATTATTTGTTATTAACTTTTCTTTTACAAATGCACTTTGATCCTCATCAATAACATCAGGTAGACGGCCTTTATATCTATTGGCTATAGTTTTTGTCACCAATTTCATGACCATATTACATAGACTGATTGACCTGAAGTCATTAGGTGTGCTGGAATTCTTACACTTAGGAATTAGAAAAGAGTGAGTCTTGTTGAGGGAAATAGGGTCTTTATTGTTATTCAACACCCCCAGTACTAATTTCATCATATCGGTCCCCATAATGTTTCATAATTTTTGAAAAACCAAAGTTGGAAGGCCATATAGTCCTGATGCATTTAACAGGTGCATTAGATTCAGAACATGTTTGACCTCCTCTGGGGAATACATGGCTTCACACCATAGTTGTTTCTCCATTGTTATATTACCTTGAACTACTTGGTAGAAAACATCAATAATTGCAGGAGAAAAAAAAACATATCATAGAAGTATTTTACCAGAATTCTGTCACAGTGGTCCTCGCCTTTCCACAAAACCCCTCTATCATCTTTTAATTTTTCTATATGGTTTGTTCTCCTTTGTTACTCTTCTTTTCCATGGAAAAATTGAGTGTTACGGTCCCCTCATTAAGCCAAAGGGCTCTACTCCTATGTCCATATCATATCTTCTACCCTAAAAAGATTGTTTCTTTGTTGCTTCAGGGCCTTGTTGGTTTTTATTTCCTACACCTCCTATGTCCGTCGACTATCATCCTTCAAGAGATCCTCTAATCATTTAAGTTCTTCCCTAACAGCTCTAGGTCGTAATTCTCTAAAGGAATCCTCGATGGCTTGAATCATGAAAAGTTTGTTGACTTTGTGGTTAGTATCATCCAACCTCATTTTCTTAACAAGCTCTTCACATATATTTCCTTAGTCTAAACCTCTTCAAATCTAAATAGTTGGACCTTATTATTTTAATTGCACACCAGAGGGTCCTATAGGTTAATACAAATGACAATATGATCAGACCTAAACCGAGGGAGGTGGAGAGCTTTGGTAGAGGAATTTTTGTAGCAAACTCTGAGGTTGCCAATCCCATATTGAGATGACATTTAGTATTCTCCAAGTTTTGTCCTCCATTTGTCCAAGTGAATCTATAGACTTTAAACCCTAGGTCATGAATTCCATAATTGCTCACTATTTGTCTACTCCAGCTCAGTTGACTAATTGACCTGCTAGTTCCACCTTTTTTGTTTGCATCAGCTAGAACATCATTAAAATCTCCAAAACAGATCCATTGGTTCCCTTCTTCTCTGTATAATTTGATTCACTAATTCACAAGTTTTCCTCTTATTATGCTATTCAAGGAAGCCATAAATGCCTGTGAAGAACCATCAGATATCCTCTTCATCATCCATTACGTGACCCCTTATATGGTTAAGAGAATAAGAAATTATATTGACCTTTAAGTTCTCACTTCATAGTAGTGTGACTCCTGCTACCCTGTCTTTCCCACTCCCTCTACACTTCATCACTTGACAAAACGCAAAACCATATTTTGAATGAGCATGTTTCATCTCAAAATCTTTTAGTCTAGTGTACATTAAGATGACCATAAAGTGATTTTCCAATCTAATGAGCCTCTGTATGGCTCGAATTGTACGAGGATTCTCTAAACCCCTATAGTTTTAGCTTATTATTTTCATTATTGAAAGCAGTGTTAGTTCTCCAACACCACCTCTGGTCTTATCTTACTAACATCCTCTTCCATCCTCGCATGATTCCTATTGTTCTCTCCATTGCCAATGTCCTCCAGGGAGACATCAGTTATCATCACATCAATTAGTTGTCTCTTTCTTTCAGCATCCACCATCTTCTTTATTTGATCTTGTTTCGGCTTCCGTCAGTTCTTTTTTCTACTCCAGGTATTCATTTTGGTGCTCCTCCATCAACCTGTGTTGGCCCTTTTGTTTGAAAATACGTTATTACCACCACCCTAAGAGACTTTGCCACTGTTTCCACTTTCATATTCTCCACCACCTATATTTCCCCAGAATCCTTCACCCTTAGGATATGTTTGTTACTAATGTTTCTTCCTTTCTCAACTTGGACCTCCCCTGTTTTCTCCTTCCTATCTTGTTCACATCTGATTTGGCTTGAGGATGTATTAAACATGATTTTTCTGTAATTACATGAACTCGAACCCTTCCTCCTTGGTTCCTTAAACACCTTTGGAAGGGGTGAATCCCTAAACAATAACCCATAAGACATGACATGTTCATCGAGATCTTCATGTCCATCCTTGCTTAGATTATCAATCTCCTCACACTCTTTTAGTTGATGCCCCAATCTTCCAAAATAAAGCAGATGGTGGGAAGTCACTCATACTTGAAATAAGGCCTATGGATTTTCTCCTTGAATCTCACCACTGTTCCTCTTTTCAAAGGTTGTTTTAGTTCCATTTTGACTTTGATCCTCAAGAAGCACCCATTATTATTCGCCTCCCTTGAATCCATTTCTTCAAAAGACCCCTGAGATCTCTCCAATCTTATTTTCCATTGTCTCAGACCTCAACATAAGTGGAAGATCATAAATCCTAATACAAAAGGCACCAAAGTGCATGTCTAAACCCGATCTAAAGCCATAATGTTACGTTCGAAACTCCTTGGCCCATTTTAAATCACAGATTCCAGATCTCTGTTTGTTGTAAACTCGAATATGAACATATTCTTGTTTAGCTCTTGTGTCTCAACATGGTTTTTGAGTCTCCAAACACCCATTGTAGTGCTGATGAAGGCTCTTACGTTGAAATTGTTGTCCATCCATAATTTCCTTACAAGAGTCTGTTGGAATACTTCCTTCTCCGATACTTCATCACCTTCATTTGTAACTCTTTCCACCTCCTCTTTAAAGAGATGGATGTTTTTTCACTTTCTCCATAATCCCTCTTGATAGAAGAGATATTAAAACACCAAGGATTTCAAATAAGAACAATAGAATAAAAAAACCAAAAAAAAAATATGTGATTTACTCCACCACAAACCCTACTGTTGGTTGGTGGGCAAACTAACCAAGGATTTCAAATAATTACAATATTAAGGCATACTTGTTCGGTAGGAAGGTGTAGACATTCACAATAACAAAATTCTAATAATAACTTATGCTTCTGACAATTTATCTAAGTGCAATATAGAAACTCTAATTACCTATTTTCTTACTTAAAGGGATACACCTGATGATTTCAACATACTTTTCAATTTTAAACTTTTTATATCCGGTTGATAACAGCTTTGTAAATTTAGTCATTTATATTTAACGAATATGATTGATTGAAAATATAATATGTTTTTGTCTAAATGTCGTTTATAAATTAAATATTTTTATTGAGCTTTACCTTTAATTTTTCAAAGGTCTAACTATATGTTGAATTCAATAATAATTTTATTTTTTTGAGTTTGTATTATCTTTTTTTACATATATTTAAAAGACATTTTTAACTAAAATAATAATATAATTTAATAAATAAAACTATATATATTAAATATTAAAAGGGTCATGCTAACGAATGTACTAAGAGCACTGTTTAAAGATTTCAAATATAATAAAAATTCTTCAAATAAATTATTTATTTTAATTTGCAATGCATTGAATAAAAGTATTTTTTAGAAAAAATATATTTTATTTCTTAAAAAAATCAATCATTTTAATTTTCAATACATTGAAGTATTTAATCAACAAAATATATCATTTTAAACTCTTAAAAGTGTCCCCGGATACATTCATTAGCATTTCTCATATTAAAATAATGAAAATAAGATATAGAGAGCAAGAAAATGAATTTATTCTCAATTAATTAGATACTAAAATCATATCCCATCTTACAGACTTATTACAAATTTTTATTTATCTTATTGCTACACATATAGTTGTTATCGCAATGATTCTTCAAATTTTCTTCATGCTGTCCATGTCTCACGTTGTAGTATCATGGAACTCTGTACAAAAAAGAAAAAATATATTTATAACGAAATATCAATGCGTCGTGTGAGTTAGTAGGAATATATGAAGACAAACTTACGTGTTGCAATCGATGCTAGGATCAAATGAAACTGAAAGATTAATTTTACAAAGGTTTGGCAATTGTTTTGATCTGTCGGGATTAACTCCAAATCTTGCTGCAGCAGGTTTGAGACAATTGCATACATCTCTTCGACTTTGAGTGGTGTCTGCCTTTTGATTTAAATTATTTGCACCTGCACAACAAGCACTAGTTGGTGTAGTAGGGCCAGTTCCTTGCAAATAAGGAAGACATGGAAGCAAAGATAAAAGAGCATCAGGACATGTAATAGCATCAATTTGGCGTGCATGTGATGTTGTTACTAACATACTTAAAATCATCACAACATTTAAAAGAGAAATAGATCTCTTCTCCATCTTTCTTAGTTTGAGAATGTGTATAAGTATGGTTATTCTAGAATTTTGGAATGTCTAAACTATATGAGTATAGCTTAATTTATAGACAAGATATGATATCATTTTATGGTAATTCATTAGTGTCTCTATTTGTTTTTAATATTTTTTAAAAGACTCGGTAGTGATTTATGATTTCTATTAATATTAGTTATTATAAAAGATTTATTATTTCTATTAATATTATTTATTATAAAATGGATAATTATAAGTAACATTTAATATGTTTGATCAAAGTTAATTATTGAGAAAACAAATCTTAATTATTAAATATTTTTTATAATATATCATATTTAAAATTCTTCTAAATTATTTTGTCCTTTTTACGCCCTCAAATATTAGTTTTTGAATCATTAACATTTTTATAAGGATACAAATAATTAAAATAAAACATAATATAATTAATTTGAAAATTCAATTGATATTCATTATATTTTCTTAGGATCTGTTCGAAAGTTTAAATGTGAATGAAAGATAGGACTTTGAAAAAAGAGAAGGATTGAGGGACGAAAATTGTAGAATTTAAGTTTGTATTATTTTGAAGAGTTCATTTATTTTCATAACACCTAAAATTTTTAATTTAGAAGAATTTAAAATTTATATTAAAAGAGAGTTTTAGAAGGTTTACCTAAATTTTTTAAATATCTTTTATATTGTTAGAATATTCTGAAAATTAAAAATATAGCGATGAAAAATATTCTTTTGTCATTTTATATAAAAAAATTTTTTTTTAAATATCAAATATTTTTTAAAATTTGTTTTCGAAAATCTCTCCTTCTCCTCTTCTCCAAACTCCAAAACAAAGCTTAAAGATTATATCAATTATTTTATTTATATTTTCAAAATTAAAGAAGAGAAATGGTATAGTAATACTTATGACACTAAGGATTATGTTATAATTAAATTCTATGTGATTTGAACTCGTTTTTTGAGGTTACAAAATCAGCCTTTAATAATGGATCAACATCTTATAAACTATTTATTCGAAATTAAATACTCATAAATGTTTTATTAGGAATAAAATAACAAATGGTTATGGTCCACTATAAATTTAAATTTTAATTGAGAATCATTTATGAGTATAACTTTATAATATTATTTTCTAACATATTTCAATAGGAAATGCGTAGCTCTTTTGATAAAAATTGACATGATATTATTTTATGTGAAACTTATTATTTTATATTTTTAGTAGCAAAATACACATGTGTTTGCACTGATAAATTTTAAAATAAGAATTTTGTGTATTAAATTAAAACAATTATTAATTAAAATAAAATATGTATTTTTCTGATAGTGACATGTAAGAAAAAAAATTTCTATTTGAAAATAAGAATTTTATATTTCAAATAATAAAAATATTAATTAAAATAAAATATGTATTTTTCTGAGAATGATTGATAAGTTGAAATATTAGTTGTATATATGACTATTTATTAAATATTAACATTGTATATATTTATACACCAATAAATAATTAATATGATAATCATATACTATAATTATATATTTTAATATATTAAAAATAATTATAAAAAAATAAAATAATTAAATAAAAAAAATAAAATGATGAAATGGAAAGAGAAAAAAATATAAAAGGAAAATTAATTTAATTTGAAAAAAAGAGTGAAATGGTAAGCGGATATAATTAAGAAATTGTGAAGTGTGTGTGGTGTTTAATACAGAGAGTAAATGATAGAAATAATTTAATTTGTAATACAAAAGAAGAGTGAGAGAAGAAGAGGACACGTGACACATGTTAATTTATTTAGAAGTTGTAAAAATATTTTGATTATGAAATGACAAATAAATCCTTTTGACTTTGTAATTTAAAAACACAAAAAGGTTATTATGAAAAGGATGATGGCATTGTATTTTAATGGTTTGATAGTTAATTTAATTTATTATCATGTGGAGAGTGAGGGGTTTGAAAACCTATGATATAATAGAAAATGTTATTTCTGTATATGGAACTCAGTAAATACTTTTGAAGAAATTTAATAATTTTTTTAAAAGTAATTAAATATTTTAATTATTTCAATTATATAAAATATTCAATAATTTTCAAAATAAGCATGTCATTTTTAATAATGAGCATTTCATTGTTTTCTTTAATTGAATAACCTAAAAGCTTAACAAATACATTTTAAATAAGAAAATAGACATAATTATAAATAAATATTGAATTTGTATTTATAATACTAAAATTTATTTAAAATTTTAAGTTTAAATAGAAATTTTTATTTTGAATTAATTAATTAATTTAAATGTCAATCTTGCTCATTTAAAGTTATTGTGGCATTTTTGGAAGTGGGGTGTAATCGGGCTTGGATAGGTTTTGATAAAAAAAAAATTCAAATTAATATTTTTTCGATTATATTTGATTCAGTTTTTAGTATTTTTCAAAAATAGAACCGAACCAAAGTAACATATTTAGTTCACTTCGATTTGGTTTGGTTGATCGTTTTACAATGTTATTTTTCTCAATTATATTCATTAGTGTATTTTGCACTACATATTTTTTTGTTTATTTTATGCTATTATTTTTTAAAGTAATAAATTTCATGTAATTTATTTCATACTCTATTGTTTCAAACAAATAACAAGTTGTTCTAAATCTATACTCCATTGCATCATGAAATAAATTTATTATCAAATAAAAAAATTGGCACTTGGCATTAGAATATTGGGAATAAATTTGAAAGCTTAACAAATAAAATACAACAACACAAATTTTTAATACTCATAAATTAACATGTTTTATACCTCAAACGCGTATCTCGAGTTTACTTAGAATCGAGACGTAGATGAAGTTTTTACTGTCAAAGCTTGTTATGACACTTTTGTTAATAGGGAAGCTATTGAGTGGGTTTAAACAAATATGATGGAGGTGTTATTTCAGTTGTGGAGAGTTAAAGTGTCATCGAATATCCTTATGTTCGAAAAGAGGTTGGTGCTAAATAGACTCCCAACGAGAGAAAATCTGTTTATAAGAGGTGTTGTCCATGGTGGTAACGAGCAACTTTGTGTTCTCTTCGCAAAAAGTTTGGAATTGAGAGAAGATCTTTTTAGAAATTGTCACTTTAGTAGGAAAATTTGATTGGCGGTTTGAAATTGGATGGGGAGTAAATTGTTATTGTCAGAACAGGATTTGGCGGACTTTTCGAATTGTTTTCATCAGGTCAAGAACAAGGGTGATAGAGGAGTAATGTTTGTTTTTTGGCTGGCAGCGTCTTGGTCCATTTGGTTGTTAAGAAATGTTGTGATTTTCAATGGAAAGCCTCTGAATTTTGACGAGTGTATCTCGACCATAAAA
The DNA here is from genome assembly GCA_948472305.1 of Vicia faba. Classification (NCBI taxonomy): domain Eukaryota; kingdom Viridiplantae; phylum Streptophyta; class Magnoliopsida; order Fabales; family Fabaceae; genus Vicia; species Vicia faba. The sequence goes on from OX451737.1 coordinate 423,212,530, forward strand.
TTCACCTCGTGGAAATAGATCAATGTAGGTAGAACTCCCTCTTTTATTGTAGTTATTATGACTGACACACAGTGCCTTTATATTCCCTAGATTAAGGTGCCTTCTTGTAAGATGTTTCTTTAGTTGAGTACCCCTTGTGCTCTTATTAAATGAAATCATTTGCCTATTAAAAAAAACCTATTTTGTAACAAGACTAGAAGAAATTTTATTGAAGAAGAACAAACAAAAAAAGGTCAAAAAAATATGAAAAATAACGAAGTAAAATTGAATATTAAGAAGAAGGCTACCATAATATATCAAAACGTCAGTGGAGAGAGCAACAATGGTGGTGGACGGCGAGAGAAGCATTTCCGTGAAAACAAATTTTGTGACTTATGATTTATACTTTCTATGTTTGAGAGTTTGGTTCTAGATATCTGTTTTGGTGAAAGGAAAGAAATGTAAACAAAGATGGACAATTGTTGTACTGATACAAAATTTAAGCTTAATAATAGGTAAAAAATATTTAGAGCGTAATTATAGTCTTGGTTCAGTTCACCGGTTTGACGATTTCTTAAAACTTAAACCAAGAACCAAAACAAATCACATTGATTTTTATTGATTAAGTTTATTTTGGTTTTGAAATCGAACCAAAAACAATATTTTTAGGCTTGGTTTACACTATCAATTTAATTACTTTTATTGGATCCGCTTATACCTTATTAGAAAGGATAAAAATATTGTAAAATTAAAACTCGTAAGATATATACAAGAGAAGAAAATAATGCAACATCCATTAAGTGTTCAGATTATTTAACAATACTTTAAATTGAATAATTACATATGTATAAATGAGGAAATGGAAGTATTGATTCTAATATTTCTAAACTTTAAAGGGACTCATTCCAATATTTCCAACTTGTTCACTGATTTCACTAGGTACTCTCAAGCTTCAGCTCAAATATTTAGTACCTCAAAATCTTGCATATATTATTGTTCAATTCTTTTTTTTGAAAACTACAAGGTTTAAGATTGCTTCATTTCCTTTAAATTACCTATGTATTGCTATTTTCAAAAGCAGACCAAAAACTTGCCACCTTAAGCCTATTGCTAATAGGGTTCCTGCAAAACTCTCAATATGAGAAGTATTTTTGCTCATTATGGTAAGTAGAACAATGTTGGTTAATTTTGTAATTCTCATCATTCTTACTTTTTTTTTATTTCAGTCATTCTTAGCCTTTTTCGTTGTTAAAGTCTATTGAGCATTCTTCTAGGAATTTCATTTGGAGTGGTGAGATCTCTAAAACAAAATTAATAATTGTCTCTTTAAAAAAGGTTTGTAATACTTTTGCATTTAGTGGTTTAGTTCTTAGGTGTTTGAGAAGTTTTAATGAAGCCTCTAATTTGAAGCTCAGTTGGGATATAGTCAAAACATAAGAATCTTGGGCTACTTTTTTAAGATACAGAGTTTGCATAGATGATTCTACCATCAATTATCATATTCTTCCTCAATTTTGTCAGGTATTAAGCTCAAATTTTACACTCTTAGAGGTCATTTTGCATAGGCAATTGGTAATGATAATTCTATTAAATTTTTTCATGATTCTTGGTCTTGGGATCCTCTTATTTTTTCTATCGATCCAACTGATTTGAACAAAATAGACTTTTATAAAATTGGAATCTTCCAGATTCATGGAGTTTGGAATTTCTATTTATTGTTAATAGGATGGTTGGTGTCACAATCTCTATTGATATCTGACATTCTCCAATTTTTTCCTTTGACTTTTTTAATTCATATGATAATTTTTCACTTGGTCATATTTTTCATATATTTTGCATATTTTGATTTAATCATTTTTATTCTAAAATAGCATATTTTATTTATACAATTTAATTACATGCATTTTATTACAAAATAAATGATTATTTCTCTTTACTAAAAATGGTCATCTACATGTGCATTCATGTGATTTTTCTATTAAGTTTCTAACTTGCATAAAAGACAAAAAAAATAAAATAAAAGAGTGCATTTAATCCATAATAATCATAGTAATTCATGCATTGCATCATTGCATAATCATCATGCATCATAAGACAAACATCAACAAAAAGTCAAGATTTTGGCACTAAAAGACAAAATGGAATCACACTTGTTTTGCCTAACTAACCATGTATGATCATACATCCATACATCATTTAATATCTAACCAAATTGCATAATGTATCAGCAAAATTCATATCACAATTCATATAATTCCATCTAAAATTCAAATTAAGTTTAAATTTCACTCACACTTGGTGCATTTTTAAATAACCCCTAGGCTAACATTTAAACTAATATCTTAGCGTATAAATCATAGACTTATATTTGTTTGCGGGTTAAACTAGTTGGTATTATATTACTTTATTATTTTATATTTTTATATAATTTCTTATTATATTGTAACACCCTGTACATATACGTCTATAATAATATGCAGTGATGATATAATATGGTACATGAAAACATACAAAAGCAGGAAAATGACACGAATAAAATCGTATACATCAGAATACTACAGAGACGAGTATATAATATGTATGTCTAAAATAATGTACAACAAAAAGATAAGATCTGATAAGGTCTTCCTACCATCTGCTCATCAAAAGTCTTCAATGTAGACCATCTAATAATTCTTTTACTTCTAACATGTTCCTAAAAAAGACAATAGGATTAAGGTAAGTTACTAAATCTCAGTGAGTTCCTCAATCTTATGGGTCCGCTCGACTCTATAGGGTACATCCATCAAAATAGATCCACCATTGATATGGGGTTTCCTCATGGTCAAGTACAAGAATACACAACAACATATAACATCATAATTAGGAGTCTCTTGATTACCGATTGCAAAAACATCAAACACACAAATAGATCAAAACAACCAAGTATGCAAACCTGTACCCGTGTAAAAGGAATCCAAAAGTATTATCCAGTTTTCGTCCTAGGCTATACAACACACCCTCGGTGAGTCCCTTGTTCCTAATATCAAGAGACTTGCACATGCACACCGCACGATGAATCAGATGAGTCCTAAGTAGACCACATTCACGACGAGTTAAGAAGTAACATTTCCTATGTGACGTCACAACCCCATCAATCATGAATAGAAGATGTGTTAATAGCTAGTGAAAACATGCCATCAAGACTGCACAAGCCCACCAGGAGAAAACACTAGTGATATTACCTACATGGCATCAATAGAGGTGAGTCTGAAGTGATATTTCCTATGTGGAATCACATTCATTCACCATACCAAGCACATCGATATGTTAATAACTAGTGGATAAATGATCTATAGACCCATACATGCACATGACAATGGTAGCTCAGGTGTGTACAACATACTAACAATACTGATGTGTTAACAACAAGTGGGAATATGCCCTATAACACCCTCACAAGCACATCGCAGTAGTAGTTCTTCGAAAACAAAGTCCGAAAACACACGTGATTTAAAACTCCTGGTCTAGGCCTACTTTGGTTCAAGCATACACAAACAATCACATCCAAATGTTCAACCGGAACAAATGGAAAATAAACAAGAAAGTTATCACACCACAACATTTGTTACATAATGCATTTACTTAAGCATACATCTAAGAGTTACATAAAAGTGACCACATCATAGAATTTATCAATCCATATCACATACTATGAGTCATAAGTGATAAAGGAGACATTTGATTCATAATATAGAATGAAACTACAATTAAGGGAATGAAATATAAAATTATGCCTAGGAAATTTCGCTAAGCGGACTAGTAGTGAAGGGTACTTCGCTAAGGGAAGTCCCAACAAACTCAAACAGAAACTTTTCCACTGGATAAGGAGTTTCTCTATGCGAAATAAGTTTGCTAAGCGAAAGTACCTGTGCAAAGAAAAACCAGAACTTTCCAATATACATCGGAACTCATTAAACACAACCGTGCATCCACTACTTAGACCAAGTAGGCATTAGTCAAGTACAACACATAGGGTTGACCTAATGGAACAAGATGAATGCAAGGGTTAGAGTTCCATAGGCATGATATAAAGGTTAGTCCTTGTTATACATTAAAATGTAACACATCATCCATTAGACATAGATCATAAATGAACCAAAATTATGATACCTAAGCACGTTCATAAGGAGCATTAAAAAGACATTCCAATGCCTCCGATCGTGCTCCATTTCTAATTGTAAAACTCAAGATATGGCCATTTTAGTAAAAGCACAATTTGGTTCAGTCTGCAGACTTTCGCTAAGCGAACTTTTACAGTTACAACCGTAAAATTAGGGTTCTACAATCCCTTTTTGCATCCCAATCCATTCCAATTCGAACCCTAACATGCATCAATAACCCAAGGCATACACGATCATCATAATAACACATTTTTCAGCATTTAATCAAGCATGCAACATAGTTATCTCAATCTAACCCATGATCATGCAAATTCTCAATATCCTACCCAAATTCCTATCTATGGAACTCAACTTGATTAGAGAAGAGATTCTTATCTTGCATGGTTGAGTGAGTAAGATGATGATGATGATGATGATCATCATGCTTGATCCTTATTCTCCTTCCAAAACCACTATTCTCTTGCATGCACATCAAGGATGATGGTGAAGTTGAACTTTTTCCTTATTCCTCTCTTATTTTCCATGCTTCACCCTTTCTCTCGCTTTAATCTTTCCAAATTCCGATCTTGTGAAGAAAAAAGAATGGTGAATGCAGCCAAGCAAGCCTTTTTATTGCTCATATAATATGGACAATGACCATAATTCCCTCCAACTATGCAATATTCACTAGTTTACCATTTAGTTCCTTTCTAACTAAATTCTTAGCCTTTATTTTGATGATTAGTGAATTTGGGGTATTACATTCTCCCCCACCCCCCTTAAATATAATTTTCCCTTGAATTCCTTCCGACCAGATGGTGAAACCCTTCTTACGTCCTTATCTTGGCTAACACTTGGCTCTTCCTGGTTGAGACTATTTACTAATCACACAATTCCCCGATATACTTGCATCCTAGTGTCCACTACTAGTAACCTTATTCCTTAAACATACACACCTCTTATGATGCGCCACTTGCTATACCCTAGAATGGATTCCTCCAAGATCCCTGACCTTTACTCCTTTGTAGCTTCGAATATCCTTGCAATCTACTCTGGTTGGATATCCGTCATCTTCAATCCTCATCGAGCTTATTACTTGCTTAAATACATGCTATTGGTCTCTAACTTTATTTCCTCTTGGTTCCTTGAATTACCTCACATCTACAAAATTCTTTCTACAAATTTTCCTCTAATGCCAATGTCTCAGATTCACTTCCACACTAGTCTATATGGAGTCATTCAGGTGTTTGCCAAATTCTTTGGCCTCGAATGCTAATTCCCAGATGCTTAGAATAACTTTCTCTAAGTATGCCTCCATTGTGAAACCAAAGCTTTCTCACTTCGATCATTCCTTCATTTTTGGTCGTACTATTGATGCCGAAAATTATAGAAGTTTACAATTTCCGCATTTACAGTGTCGATAACTAGCAACATCACACAAGGTCTTGCCGATGAAGAGTGAGTTCTAACAGTTAACCAATAACCGTCGCCAAAATTCTATACATGATCACCAAGTGCACAAGACATAGTTACAATAAGACTACGTCAAGTAAAATCCTTTACTTGTCTCTAACATTTCCAATGGTCACGATACTCTGTCCAATCCTCGGTATTCACAAGCTCATCGGCTAGTATATAAACATCTGATTGCACATCAACCACGATGTCTCTTCTATATTGTTCCATCAATAGTACCTCTCTAGATTATGGTGGATCCTTAAGAGACTGAGATGAATAAAACATTTCTTTAACAAGTTTCTCTTAGGATGATGCCTCGACCCAAACAAAATCTTAGGAGTATTCTGTCCACACCTACTACAGGCTTATTTGATTCTTCTTTGTTTTTTGTGTTACTCATATCTCAACCGGTCATATACTCCTTGAAATCCTCAGAAGTACATTATATTCACCATCCACTTAGCTCCATTACTCTACCACGCTTAATCCCTTAATAAAAATAATTCCCTTTATGCGTTCATTCAAAATGATACACACTAGAATATTGAGCACACTAGTTGACGACTACTCCTCGAGGTTGAATAATTTGTAGAGATCAGGTCGCTAATGACTCCATTGGTCTTGGTTAGGTCCATCTGAACACAACCTTTGTTATTTGCTTCAAATTCAGCACATCTGAAATCGTATATTCCCGAAGTGGAATTCTCCTTAACTCTATTGATGCCCATATCATGCCTCCTCTACGGTAGCCATACCAACCTTCTCAACTATATGGCCTTATACTTGTAAGTTGAAAATTCCTATATTAACTCAGGCAACTTAACAAATACGATAAACTTTTCACGGACACGCTTCATCCACATAGTCTTCCAATAACTTTCACTCCCAAATCCATCACAGAGCTGACTTTGTTGAATGTAAAACTCAAGGTAACACTCATAACATCTAGAGCATATATACCATACAAGGAATCCTGCTTCCCGTATTGAACATCCCACTTTGCAATTCCTCAGTACTCCAAAACTTGGTGTATCTTAGATTTATCGAGATTCACATTAATCCACTTTTGAGTGTACAAATACTCTAGACACACCCCTCGCTGAGCTAACACAAAATATACTTCATTTTCTCCAACACCGATCACCATGAGTTAAATAATAGTGACACCATGTATTAACCAGTATAAAAAAATTATACATTAATTCCACCTTAGGCATTCATGCATAAATACTCACTTAACACTCTAATAGAACAAGAAACATCTCCAAGGCATCATTTGATATCACTCACACGGCTATAACCACTCATGGTCCTCACAAGCATAATATTGAAACATGATCCATCCCACTATCGCCTGCTTGGATAGTTCTCAATTATTGAGTGTGACATATGGATTATTATCACACCTACCTTATGAGAATTCGGATCTGCATCTCACGAGTACAAAATCGAATTCTTCCTTGAGATCCAAATCAACACTGTCCCATATCTCTTTAGAAAAGAAGAATCATGCATCTCGTGCACGATAGTGATATTGTGGTGTTAAAACCTACGAGTGCCACACGTTCATGATTTACTTACTCGAAAGACAACAAGCTAGATAAGAATGGGTAAGAATTCAACTCGAACTATTATGTTATGCGTGTACTCATTTACACAGTGCACACTTAAGAGATTCCAAGAATAATTCTGCCAAATATGAATATCATAGTTCCAAATAATTGATACAATTGTGGTTACCCCGTTGATGTTCCAAATAGACACTAACGTCCTTTCACCTAATTACTAAATTTCAAGAGTAGTTATATTTCCTAACTCAATTAGATGATCCATAATCAACAAGGATTTACCCAAATGGAGATCACTACTTCCACCCATTCTATCAATCCTTTAGAAGGTAACTACTCACCGTTTAAGATATAGAGAATTGGGTTAAAGTTTAGAACATCTCCCATACAAGTACTGTCCATACCAGAGTAACCAGAAAAGTCCATTCTCTCTATCTAAACTACCAAAAGTCTTCCATCCAACAGGTTCTCCAGTCATATCCAACATTGGCACCTTGATCAAGCAGTGAATCCTACTGATTTCAAGATCAATTCCTTCATAGAAGTCCATCACTACATTCTTGCTCAGGTGTTCGTAGAGTTTCCTCCTCAACTATGGGGACCCATAGAAAGTTCACTTCATCCAGTTGAAACCATGGTAATTCTTGTTGCCTTAAACCTTACCACGATAGTTGGGCTGTCAACTATTTCGCATCAAACACTATACTTATTCCTGATAATCCCAACATTCTCCCTACTTAACCAGATTCTACCACTTTAGCTCGAGTCACTGCGGATCATACACATCCTCGTGGTGGCTCCACCATGATCCTATCACACGTACATAGTTGTTGTACCCCAATTTTTCGCCTAAGATTCCTTTATCATCTCATGTCAACTCAATCATATCAAGATCACACTAGGGTTTGGCTCTGCTCCATATCTTTAGGTTTTCTACTGAGGAATCACCAAGCACTTTGATTTGTACAATGTGATCATATTTGTTTTGTGTTGGTTAACTTTTAACCAACAAATACAATGACTGTTTGCTCTAAATTATGATACTATAGGTGAGGGCACAACACATTTCATCAGGTTGATTCATAGGCTCATAAGTTTACTTCCATGCCTTCTTCAACAAAGCTTTATTTATATTCAAGCTTCATTATTGAAGATACTTCAAATTAATATCATGACAAGGTTTACTATGATTCAGCATGCCTCAATTTGTCAAAGAAAGTCAAAATATGCAAGGGTTGATTGAAATAGGTTGACCTAATTGGAAAAATTCTTAATTCTTTGATCACAAGTATATAAATCTCTCAATCCTTAATATTTGGAGGTGGTTATTATTTTTATGGGTTCTTATTATCATCCACAACAACCTCTATTCATATGGAAAAAGTTATTATGAAAGAAAGCTTGTCAAAATTGAAAAGGGTTTCAAAATCATTTTGGTGCTTGATGAGCTAGGGTTTTGAACTTCTAAGGGCTATATGTTGCTCATCTTTTGAGATTTTTGAGTAATTCCAAAGACATGTTTCTCTTTAAAGAGTTATCAACTAATCAATTCAAGAGTTTCAAGAAAATTTAGCATGGAAGATGCCTAATGATGAAGAAAGATTATATGTCATCTAGATAGGTTTTCAAATCCTCGTATGTGACTTCCAAAGATCATAACTTGGTCAATTTTTATCTTCCTGAGCCCATTTATTTTCCAAAATAATCTTAAGGATGAGAACTTTAACTCATCTTTTATGTGCAAATCTTGAAAATATGTGGAAGATGCCCTAAGAATTCAAAGCATTTCAGGGAACCTCGTGAATTTTCACCAATTTCACAAGGCCATAACTTTTTCAATACTTGGTACTTTTGAGCGTTTCAAGCCTCACAATTCTCTTTGGGTAGTATACTTAAAGCTAGCATCAATGATAAAAGCTCAATTTTGCAGGAATGCCTTGTTTGAACTCAAAACGTTATAGGTCACTTTTGAAGAAAAACTTAGAATCATCACAACTTCTAGCTCAAGTATCCACTTGATCCCTCTCTTTTCACATTGTAAATTTTGTGACCTTATCTTTAAATTTCTTCAAGAATAATGCCCTAGGAATACTTGTGTTGTGAATACCATTAATTAAAAGTTGGTACCTTGAAACTTTTTTCCCTCCAAGTCAGAATATGAAATGCACAATTCAGCTTCTAATCACTAAATCATTGCACGTTTTTACTTCTAATCATGTTTAGCAATCTTCCAGAAGTGATTAGCACCTTGAAACACAAGTTTTGGTTGAGTTTTGAGCAAAATAGAAGTCACGTTTTTTATGCTTGCAACTTCACACGAATTCCCTCCAAACTTCATCATTCTACACGCTTGAGCATTCAATTTGCTTCCCTATAAATAGAGGATTATATATAACTCATTTTCTAAAACTTGAACAACCAAAATCACCCTGCTAAACTCCCTGCATAACTCACTTTATGAACTTTCGAATTCCTAGTTTCTCCACTTTTCAATCCAATTTTTTATTGATCCTTCATCCTTGAACTTCCTTGAAGCTAACCGAAGAAGAATCAAGCTTTGAGGTGTCCTAAATCGTGCTAACCAAGTCTAGTTTCAGAACAACTTTCATAAATTTGGCGCAAGGGTAAAATTAAAATCGTCTTGAAGAGATGAAGCTAATGGAACCAATCTGGTGTTCTAATTTTACAATTTGAGGAACCTCAATTTAGGGCGTCTGGAGGTTTAAGACGACCTACGTGTCGTGCTTCAGCCAATGATAGCGTGACATGTGATTTTTTTGAATTCTATCCAATGCATTTGTTTTACCATACACGTATCTCAGGAGCCCTTGGATCTGATTACTTTAGTGAGTCCGACTCCATCCAACGTGACATATTTTAAGTTGTTTTTATTTAATAAAGATTGATTCAATGTGAAATCCAATAAAGTCCATGATATGCACAGCGCATCAGATCCACTGGATCTGTTTACTAACTCCTTTTGACAATGATCCAATGGTCAATATTTTTTTGGTTTGTTATTTTATTTTTTGATTTTTATTTTAATTGATTTAAACTTCGAAAAATCATAGATAATTCATTTTTGATTCAAAAATTATGAAAAAATTCACAAAAGTATTTTCAAATATTCTCTTTCTAATTTTTATTTTTTCATGATTTTATTTTTAAATTTGATATTTTTTATAATTTTTCTTTTATTTTGACTTGTTTCTATTTATTTAAAATACTTTTTGATATTTTTTAAATTCTAAAATTTTTATAAAAATCATTTTCCTCATTTCTGGCCTTTCTGAAATTTTTCTAAAATTTTATTTTGACTTCTTGTATTTTTGATCTTTTTTTTACTTATTTGAGTAACTTTAATTAGTTTAAAAATACTTTTCTGTTTTAAAAATTACCAAAAATTTTATAAAAAAATATTTTAGATCACTTCTGACTTTTCTATGATTTCTTCTAATTTTTCTTTAATACTTTGAATATAGTTTTCTATTTTCCCTTTTATCTTAATTTTAAATTATAATTTAACAATCATTGTCCCCTTTTCTTTTATTTATTAAATGTAATATTTTTAATATATTCTGGCTATGTGATTGTTGATCATAAACTTCATTAACATCATTGGATCTTGAGTGTTGAGTTTAACTCCATTAAAATGGATGGATGATTTTATTGATAGTTTTGATTAAATTTTTGATTCAGATATTTCCCCTCCCTCTTTATCTTATCCCTTTGTCATTGTGTTACATGTTGTTAGAGGATGATCTACATACCATCTCTCCAAACATATGGCACATAGACTGCTTTTGACCCAACTCAAAATAGGTGTGACTTCTATATAACTCCACTTACGATTGCTTAACATAACGCTAAATTTTATCCCGATTCGAGAAATGATCAATCGTGGCGCAAACCTATGTTTGCAAGCTCATGTATGTTTAATTTGAATCCTTTGATCCAATAACCTTAAGGTTCATTGTTAGGAGGCTTTGGTCTTATCAATCCTCTAATGAATCTCCATAAATTTTGGAACTAAGTGAATCATTTAAACATCATTTAAACATCGTTGATCATTTATTGTTGCCTTGAGATTTTGAAATGAATGATATACTTGACAAAAAGCAAATGAAACTTGTTGTTGAGAGGCTTTGATTTTATCAATCTTCTAATGAGTTTTCAAATACAAGTTTCAAGATGGTCATTCCACTAACCTCTAATTTCTAACAATTGACTTCTATTTTTATGCTCTTACTTTATGCTTTTTACTTTAAGCACATTTATTTTAGCATTTAAATTTCATTCTATTTTCATCTTTGCTCACTTGAGCATTTTACCTATATGTCTTTTCATTTTTCTCACTTGAGCTTTCATTTTCTTTTTGAAGATACCTAATAACCAACTTAAACAATAAAAGACTTTAATGTTACTTGGACTATTTGGTCACTTTCCCTAGCATAATGGAGTTGTGGACTTCTTGGACTTAGGATTAGAAACCTTCACCCACCTTGAGACCTTTGTGACTTCTATTGCTATTTTTTCTGGAGTTCTTGGGGGTGTACCCCAAGACATTGGGCTGTATTCCTTTGTGTGCAGGTTATTCTGATTATATACTTTGCCTATGATTGAGAACTTCTTTGTATATAGCCGTTACTCTGCCCAATTTTTATGAAGACTTAATGCCTTTGATGCTTGGTTTTTTAAGAGGTTTTATTATCTTTGCTTGATTGGTCTAAAATCGAAAGGATGGGAATTCCACATTGACTCATTGTGTCAATTGTTGGCTTCTTGTTGGTTAGATGGTTCTTTTCCATAGATTTTATCTTATGTTTTAGGATAGCCCCCTTCATCTCCTCCCATCTTCTTTAATTTCAAAAATCTTCTCCCTCCTTTTGAAAACTCTTCTTGTTTTTAAACTTGAATCGCTTTCACAATAAACTTGGACTTAAGTCCATGCATTTTCAAAAATATTTTTTTAATCAAACTTTAATTAACTTAATAATACCTTAACATTTTTGGATAATACTAAAAGTGAATCAATCTCATTCAAACCATTTTTCCATTTTGGCTTTTATTTTAAATTTTTTCTCAAAAGATTAGACTCTAGTTAATCCTTGTAGTGACGCGAGCTACTATACTTCTATGATATATAGTGAAGCGAGATATTTTTCACTCGGGTGTTGAGCGAGGCTTTGATTTTTAAAATCCAAGCCATATCCTCCACTTTTGAGATGATGCAAATTCTCCTTTCTCATAATTGTGGATAGTAAGTACGCTTTCCACTCGGATATGACAATGATGTCTTATCTCTTAAAATTAACCAACAACTATGGGGACCCATAGAAAGTTCACTTCATCCAGTCGAAAACATGGTAATTCCGGTTTCCTTAAACCTTGCCACGACAGTTGGGTTGTTAACTATTCCGTGTCAAACGCTCTACTTATGCATGAGAATCCCAACATTCTCCCCACTTAACCAGATTCTACCACTTTAGCTCGAGTCATTGTGGATCTTACATATCCTTGTGGTGGTTCCACCATGATCCTATCCATCACGTACTTAGTTATTGTACCCCAATTTTTTCCCCTAAGATTCCTCTATCATCTCATGTCAACTCAATCATATGAAGATCACACTAGGGTTTGGCTCTTCTCCCTATCTTTAGGTTTTCTCATGAGGAATCACCAAGAATTTTTATTTGTATATTGTGATCATATTTGTCTTGTGTTGATTAAATTTTAACTAACAAATACAATGAATATTTTCTCTAAATGATGATACCATAGGTGTGGGCACAATACATTTCATCAGGTTGATTCATAGGTTCATGAGTTTATTTCCAAGCCTTCTTCAACAAAGCTTTATTGAGATTCAAGCTTCATTATTGAATATACTTTAAAGTAATATCATGTCAAAGTCTACTATGATTCATCATGCCTCAATTCGTCAAAGAAAGTCAAAAGATGCAAGGGTTGATTGAAAAAGGTTGACCTAATTGGACAAATTTTTGATTCTTTGACCACAAGTACATAAGTCTCTCAATCCTTAATATTTGGAGGTTGTTATTGTTGATATGGTTTCTTATTATCATCCACAACAACCTCTATTCACCTGTAAAAAGTTATTATGCAAGAAAGTTTGTCAAAATTGAAAAAGGTTTCCAAGTCATTTTGGTGCTTGAGGAGCTAGGGTTTTGAACTTATAAGGGCTATATCTTGCTCATATTTTGATATTTTTGAGTAATTCCAAAGACATGCTTCTATTTAAAGAGTTATCAACTAATCACTTCAAGAGTTTCAATAAAATTTAGTGTGGAAGATGCCTAATGATGAAGAAAGATTATATGTCCTCTAGATAGGCTTTCAAATCCTCTTATGTGACTTCAAAAGATCATAACTTGGTCAATTTTTATCTCCTTGAGCCTATTCCTTTTCCATAATAATCTTAAGGATGTGAAATTCAACTCATCTTTTATGTACAAAGTTTGAAAATGTGTGGAAGATACCCTAAGAACTCAAAGCATTATAGGTCACCTCATGAATTTTCACCAATTTCACAAGGCCATAAATATTTTAATACTTGGTATTTTTGAGTGATTCAAGGCTCCCAATGCTCTTTGGGAATTATAACTCAAGCTAAAATCAATGACCAAAGCTCAATTTTGGAATAATGCCTTGTTTGAACTCAAAACATTATAGGTCACTTTTGAAGAAAAACATAATTTTTCTAACTACAGAAAGTCAGCATCTTTTTCTTAATTTTGACTCATCACAACTCCTAGCTCAAATATCCAATTGATCCCACTCTTTTCCCATTTTAAAGTTAGTGACCTTATCTTTCAATTGCTTCAAGAATCATGCCCTAAGACTCCTTGAGTTGTGAATACCATTGATTCAAAGTTGGTACCTTGAAATTTTTTTTCCTCCAAGTCAGAATTTGAAATGCACAATTCAACTTCTAATCAATAAATTAATGCACGTTTTTACTTCTAATAATGTTTAACGATCTTCCAGAAGTGATTAGCACCTTGAATCGCAAGTTTTGGTCTACTTTTGAGCAAAATAGAAGTCACACTTTTCATGCTTCCTGTTGTCCCCCAAAATTTTCCCTCCCATTTTACTCAAGGCATGCTCATTAAGGTCCTCAATTGCTCAAGGTTGACCAAGAATTGATCAGACAAATTCTCCTCCTAAGCAATTTCCTTTCAACTATTTTCACTTTTCACCAAGATGTGTGAGCTCCAAAGGTCTCAAATGTTTTCCATAGTCCTAATATGTGTTCAAGTTTGCCTATGCCAAGTTTCATGCCCTAAAACTTCTCTTTTATCCTCAATCTCAAGAAATGCATCATTTGGAAGGTACAAGCTCATAAATTACAAGAGGTTATTTTACCCTATACACCTCAGCATAATGGCATAGCTGAAATAAAGAAAAGAAGTGTACGTAGCCTGACAAGGTGTATGTTGAAAGATAAGAATATGTCTAAGATATTTTGGGATAAAGCAGCTTCGACAAAAGTATGCCTTCTAATAGATTCCCGATGAAGCAGTGTTAGCTGGGAATTTCGATTACACAAGTTTTGGATGATTGACACTATGATCGAAGAAAGAATAGTTCGAAAGAAAGTGTGAAGAGTCTTTTATGAAGTCTTAGATTGATGAAGAACTAGTAAAGGGCTTCACTACGATGAATCGTTATCGAAGGGTTCGTTTTTGAACTTTTGAAAAATAAGTTATTCGAAGCATTACAAGGAAAGACATTTCGACTATCATGTTGATTGAATTGGCGCTTCGAAAAGAATAAGATTTTGAATTCAAAAGCTTTGATCTTATCCAAAGAAGCACGTGTAAGTCTAATGGTTCAAAGGACATGCAATCTTCAAACGTGGTGTGATTTCATAGAAGGACCATTAGGTTTGAATATGACAAATATAAGTCATCTTAGAGTTTTTGGATCAATGTGTTTCAGGCATGTACCTGAACAAGTGAGGAAGAAGTTGGATGGTTGATGTGAACTCATGATGCTCATAGGTTATCCTTTTACTAGTGCATACAAGTTGTATTCACTGACTGAAGATAAACTAGTGATCAATAGAGATGTGCTTGAAGATGAAAGCAAAAGGTGGGATTGGAGTTGAAGTTCAGTTCGACAAGAATCAGACACAGTCACAACTGTGTTCGAAAGAGATGAACAGAGTGAAGCTTCGACAAGTCAAAATGAACAAGTTGATACTTTGACTGGTCAAATCCAAGGACCACCTGTGCAACTGTGTTCGAAGGAGATGAATAGAACAAAGCTTCGACAAGACAAAATAAACAACTTGATACTTAGACTGATCGAATCTAAGAACCACCTGTGTAACTATGTTCGAAGGAGATGAATAGAGCAAAGCTTCTACAAGACAAAATGAACAAGTTGATACTTCGACTGGTCAAACCGAAGAACCACCTGTGCAACTTTGTTCGAAGAAGATGAACAGAATAAAGCTTCGACAAGTCAAAATGAACAAGGTGATACTTCGACTGGTCGAATCGAAGAACCACCTGTGTAGAAGGAAAGAAGATCCACAAGAACAAGAACTCAATTCGACTAGGCTGATTGTATATGAGAGGTTTCCTAATCAAGCAATCTATGCAGATGGTGCCTTAATCGAAGAAGCCACGAGGGTGAAGCCTTGAGCAATTCAAATTGGTGTGAATCCATGAAAGAAGAACTTAGAGCCATCAAAAAGAACAAAACTTGGGATCTTGTCGAAAGAACCAATAAGAAACCAATTAATGTGAAATGGATCTACAAGGGCATGTAAGATTTTGGTTTCCATCAAGTTGGAGGCCCAAAAAACTCATAGCAAGCTGGCAAAAACGCATAAAATAGATTGGCACATGATTGGATCAAATATAGAAAGTTTCATGCAAAAATCAAATCAAATCTCTCCATAATAATGTACAAAGATATGATGTACAATTGTTGACCTAAACCCTTTGTCTATATAAACCTAATAATATCAGATGTAAGGGACACGCGCAACCTGCCTCCAAGAAGCCCTAGAAAATTAAAAAAATTTCCAAAGTTGTCAAACTCAAAACTGACTTTGGAAGGAGCCCTCGTCCAAACTAGCACCCAAATTGTGTTCTTGGGATTCACACAGATGCATACCAACCTTTGCACAAGCCATCCCACACTCAAAATTACAGATTGAGGCACCTCCAGTTGGTAAAATAATTTCCAATCTCAAACTCATTCAATCTCTAATTTAAACTCATTTTGATTGCATATTCATGTTATTATTGTTGTTTGTGAATGGTTTAACATAATACATGTAAGTTGAAGTTCCCAAATGATATGATACCATTTCTAGGGCTTTCAAAACTGATTACTTTCGAAACTCATGGTACAGGCCGTTTCAGATCAAAAAAACCTAGATTCAGGTTTTAGGGGATGATTTCAAATGGAATAGGGTTTTTGTTTGGTCTTGAAACTAACAAATTTTCTGGATCCATATTGTGATGCACTGGAGAAGACGACCGGAGTTTGACTCCGGTATCCCTCTGGTTGTTTGACTCAGGCAAAGGTTGCGTGGTAGGAAGGCGCGTTCTGATTGGCCCATTCAAATACAGGGGGCCCATCAGCGTAGGCATTATTTTTTAATATGTATTTTTGAGTCACTTTTTACAATGGTTGTATTGTAATCAATGATTGAATAGTTGGCTCAGTTGGTAAGAGGGGACGCGTATGAAAGAGAGGACCTGGGTTCGTGTCCCAGGTTATGCATTTTCATTTTTCATAATATATTATTTACAAATTCAGTGCTGGCATGTCCAAGGAGTGCACCACAGGTCATCAGATCTATGCCCTCAGGTCTTAGTTGACTTGGATCCAACGCCTTCAACATGCAACCTTACCATGGACCCTCCGGACGCCTCCTCACCAGATCTCAACAACTGTAGGCTTGCTGAACATGTGGGCCTTACAATTTCCAAATCTCACACCCCGTCTTTCAGCTTCACATACCAGGCCCATTCATTTTCTTCTCTCAATTTTATTTTTGTTTATTTAATTGTTTTATTTTCAAATCATTTTTTTAATCATAAAAATCAGAAAATTTAAAAACTTAGATCTAGGTTTTGTTTTATTTAATTTTAATTTTTCCTAAATTAATTTAATTAATTATTTTGGTTCCTTTTCATAAATTGAAAACAATTAGAATTAGGTTAAAATTTTTAGGTTATCTTAAATAATAAAAATACCAAAAATATTAGGTTTAGTTTAGAATTATTTTTTTAATTAATAATGTTCTTCTCTTTCAATTGATTAATTAGTCTAATTCTAATTTATCCATTTTATTAAATCAAAACAAACAAAAAGATCTTTTTTTTTTACCTTAGGATTTTTAGGCGTATTTTCAATTCACGCGCGTTCTTACCTTTCACATTTTTATTTTCATATTTTTGCAACTGCTTACTGGGATGTAATAGAATTAATTAGGAATCTTTATTTTCTCTGCTTTCTTTATTTTCCCTAAGTTTTTGGACTTGTAATAATTCCCCTCCCCAAATACTTGTAATAGTTTAGGATTTACATTTCCTCACTTTTAATTACTGCAAATTATTGACTGCTTAGATGTATGCTAATTAAGATTGTATGGCAAGAATAAAACAAAACACTTGCAAACCTAAATGCAATGATAAATAACTAAATAGAATACAATTGCACATGCACACCTCTAGGGTACCCCACTTTGGTTGCCTTCGGAAAACAGTCACAACTCTCAAAACGTGAGATATTTTAGTGGCTACCCTCCGATTTAAAGATCATAAGTCCCTCGATGACCCTCTTGACATTGCCTCGGTAAAATGATCTCAAAACCCTAGGGTGGTTACTAAAGTTTCTTTCCCATTTGCCTCTGTGACTGTATAAAAGTCCCTTCGAATGTCGCTCAAACATCTAACGACTAGGGCTACCTACCACTAATAGTAGGATAGCATTGTCTAAAGGAAAAGAGGAAACAAACAACCATTTCGAGTAAAAGTAGATAGTTCCTAGATGCTATGCTCAAACAATTTTTACACTTACACAAAACTTCTTTCAAAATCATTTTCAAACACTTTGTATACGTTATCTACTATTCCGATAAACATTACAAAGTTCACCACACTAAAGCGCTTTCAAAAATACTTTTCAAAACACACAGAGCACAAGGTATTTCAAAATGAGCTAAGCATCTAAGAGCCCGTAGATAACTACGGATGGAAAGGGTGCTAACACCTTCCCTTTCCATTATCTATCCCCCTTACTCAAAAAACTTTCGAAAGGTCTTTTTCTGTTCTTTTCACCCTTTCCTTTGTTGGATAAAATAAAAGTTTATGGTAACTCTTGCTTACCGCAACATTTGCGAATACAAATGCAAAACAAGTATAGCAGTTGGTTCTGCCACCATATTACAGAACTGACGACTCTGCTGAGGAGTATATAAAAAGTGGGGTTACCTTAGAGTTAGATCATTTTAAATTTATTTACATTGTGTGTTTTATATGCTTCACTTTTGAGGGTTTTTGTTTGGGTTGTTACTAAAAGATCCTACACCCGAATCTGGGGCACCATTTTAGGTAAGTAGCAATAAATCATGGAAGTTTTATAGCATAGACCGATATAGACGAAGTGATAGCTACGTTAGTGTGATACTCTGACTTGTACTAATGTTCCTTGAGTTAGTCAAGGATAACATTAGGCTTCCTTATAGTGTCATTAAGCACTAACTGACCTTTAGAACCTTTAATTGACTCATCCTAAGCCATTAGAAAGTAGTGAGATGGCCTAATTTGGTTCCAACCGAAGATTGGTTGATACTCGATGCTACACTCATTGAGATTGGACTTTTGGGATATTCTAGCCGCAATACTTTGGTGCTTGAGCTAGAATAATGTCTAAAATAAAGGTCAGTGATATGAGACTCCTTAGAACCCGGTTACTTTTCTAAGACAGGTTGAGCCAACTGAAACTTCAAGATGGTAGTTACCTTTAAAACTCATGCAAGCCTTTAAACCCGAGGTCTTTGTGTGACTTGTTTGTGTTTGATATATCTGTTATTTTAAAGCATAATCATAACATCATAAACATCATAACATGGCAGGTACACTAACCATTTCAAGGGACTGTGGATTTATCTCTTATCAGTTTTGTAGGTCATGGATTCAGCTCGCAGAAAAACCATCCGAATCAATTTTGTAGAGATCCCTCCCAAATTCAAGGAAATGGTCTTAGAAGTTCATGAGATCTCATCATTAAACAAGAGATATGGTCACTTGCCCAGTTTGGTTACTACCGGTTTTGACAAAGGTTTGATGAGCATCCTATTCTAGTTCTTCGATCCTCATCACCATCGCTTTACATTTCCAGATTATCAGTTGGTGCCTACGCTAAAAGAATTCTCTAAGATACTTGGTTTGCCTATATTGGAACAGGTACCTTTTACTGGTTTAGAACATGATCCAACTTATGAAAATGTAGCTGTAGCGTTGCATTTTAAGCTATCTGACATTGAGTCCAATTGGGAAAGAAGAAGTGGAGTTAAGGGACTCCTTGCAAATTTTATAATGAAGAAAGCTTAGGTATTCCTAGAGGCTATGAGTTACCATGCCTTTGAAGATGTCTTAGCTCTCTTGATCTATGTGTTGGTTCTGTTCCCCAATTCAGACCAATTTATAGATGTTAGTGCCATCAACATCTTCCTTTCTCACAATCCAATGCCTACATTTCTCGGGAATATTCCGCATTCACTCCATACCCGTACTATGAAGAAACGAGGAACTCTTATGTGTTGTACACCTTTTCTCTATGGGTGGTTTATTTCTCCCCTTCCTCGGTCAGTAATGAAGAATGAGTTAGGCTTAAGGTGGAACCAAGGTTTAATGTCTCTCTCTCACTCTGATATCTATTGGTGCCCTCTCTCTCAAGAAGACATCTCTTTTATTGATCGCTGCAGATAATTTCCCAATGTGCCACTCCTTGGCATTAGAGGATGCATCACCTACAACCCCTCTTTAGCCCTACTTAAGTTTGGTTACGCCCGGAGGGATGATCCTCATGATATGCTCATCCAGGGTATTGTTTTTGACTATTCAAATGATCTGCAAGGTTATCTCCAGAGATTCATCCATGCTTGGGGCATGGTTAAGAGGACTGATATCAAGACTTTAGGATACAAAAACTACATCCCTTTGGAGCCATACCTCAAATGCGTGCGAGCTTGTGCTCAAAGTCTTATGATTCCATATGCTACTATCCTACCAGTGATTTCAGAGCCTATTGTTCAAGGGGATGGGTCTCGCATCCTTTTTCATCCGGATATTCCGACAAACTTCAAAGAATTGAAAAAGTCTTAGATCCAACTCAAGGAAGAATGAGATACCTTTGAGACCCAATTCTATTCCAGTGAGAAGAAAGTTTTGGAACTGAGGAAGCAGCTTCACGAAGAGCAGAATCTCAATGCCTACATCAACACCAAAAGAAAGCGTCCATGGGAAACCAAGAAATTTTAGAAGTTTTAATTGTTATTTCTTTGTAAACTTTGATTTCATTTGAACTTACTAATAAAAAAAGACTTTTCTTTTGTTTTGATTAAAAGAGTTTAAATCCTACGAGGTCCTTGAAAACATTACATAAGCATATCATACATATCATCACATAAGCAGGTATTTCAAGACAGGTTTCTTATCTTTTCGTTGTTTATTTCAACAAAAAGAAATGGCTCTTGGACAAACAGTTAAGGATATACAAGAAGAAAATGATCAATTCCAGCAGATGTTCCTGGCTCTAGTTAAGGGATAAGAAGACCTGAAGGATCTGATTCTCAAAGACAAGAAGAAGAAGACAAAGACACCAGTGGGTGTCCTGAATATGGGAAGGAGATTCAGAGGACCAGTAAAGCGAGCTATAGACTTTCCAACTCCGTCAAATGAGGGAGACAACCAGGAAGAGAAGCCAAAAGAAGAATACAACAACCCGGGGATTGATGAAGAAGAAGCTGATTACTCTGAGGAACAATATCCCTCTACTGATGACAAATACAAACATCTGGAGGATCGTCTTAATACAATGGAAATTCAGAGGGTACCTGGTACGTATTTCAAAGAATTAGGGCTGGTTTCTAGAGTGGTTATCCCACAAAAATTCAAAGTTCTTACTTTTGCAAAATATGACGATGTTTCATGTCTCAAACTTCATCTAAGATCTTATGTCAGGAAGATCCAGCCTCACACTTCTGATAGGAATTTGTGAGTGCATTTCTTCCAAGAAAGTTTATTAGGGACTCAATTGGAATAGTTCTATCAGCTGGAGGGAACCAACATTCATAACTGGGAGGATCTGGATGCTTCTTTCTACAGGAAATACCAATACAATGCTGACCTTGCTCCAACTCGTACACAACTCCAAAGCATGTATATGGGTTCTAGCGAGGGCTTCAAAGATTAAGCCCATAAGTAGAGATATCATGCAGGAAGAGTCCAACCTCCTCTCTCTGATATAGAACTGGTAGATATGTTCTTGGGTACTTTGTCCAGACCGTTTTTCAACCATTTGATTGGAAGCTCTTAAGCTGGGTTCACTTAGCTGATATTGACTGATGAAAGAGTAGAAGCTTATATCAAGAGCAGTT
The DNA here is from genome assembly GCA_948472305.1 of Vicia faba. Taxonomy (NCBI): domain Eukaryota; kingdom Viridiplantae; phylum Streptophyta; class Magnoliopsida; order Fabales; family Fabaceae; genus Vicia; species Vicia faba. The sequence goes on from OX451737.1 coordinate 423,234,327, forward strand.
AGATTCAGAGAGATACATATTCAAGTACGGTGAAGAAACCATTCTCCGGGAAGAAGGAAGTAAGTGTTTCCTACGGTCATAGGAATCAAAGCAAAACTGAACGGTCGTCCAACGATAGGAGCTGTGATGATCTCCAACCCTGCATCAAATTACCAACAAAACAATCAGCACAAATAGGATGCGCTCAGAAGATAGTTCACCCAAATTAACATGTCCTTATCTCAGGTTTTTCCACACCTATTAAAGTCTAATCTGGTTACTCTAAGGGAGGCTCCTAAAAATCCAAATACTACATCTCCCCGATATAATCCAAATGCTCGATGTGCCTACCATTCCCACAGTCCGGGGCATGATACAAACGATTGTTGGGCTCTGAAAAACAAAGTGCAAGATCTCATTGAGGCAAAGGATATTTAATTTGACCCTCTGGAAACCCCCAATGTGATAACGAAACCAATGCCCTAGCATGGCCAGGGTGTTAATGCTGTTGATGGTGACCTGTTTGTTTCTTCTGTTGATGAACTAGTTACTCCTCTTCTGATTATTAAGAAGAATCTCTTGCGAGTCGGTTTATTTCCGGGATGTTATAAAGGTTGGCACTTGTGTACGTCTCTACCCAATGGTTATTTGTTGTTGAAGATAGGTGGCCAACGCCTGATGAACAACAAAGAAATTCTGTTTGAAAAGACTCCCTCTACAAGAAGTTTGTGTGAAGATATATCAATAACTACCATTTCTGACAATCCTCCCAGGGTCTCCTCCAAAAGACCCATTAGGATTACATCCATTCCTAAGGTTTCTCCTTTAATTATCACTTATCCTGGGCCGATACCATATTCCTCCGATAAAGTTGTTCCTTGGAATTATGGGGCTAACTTTTACTACCATGGCATCAAGCAAGACTTATTGGCCATTAAGAATGAAGATACTGAAGATATTGATCCTAACATCGACAACATTGTTAGGACCAGTAAAATTACCAGAAGCTGAAGGATTTTCTCTCTCGAAATCTCTCCAAAGATTGTTGCCACTCCTTTGATTATTCCTGTTGCCACTCCTGCTGCTAATCCTGTTATTACTCTTGTTGCTACACATACTGTCATTCCTGCTACCGAGTCAGCCGAGACTCGAGGCAAAGAAGAAACGGTTGAGCCTGCCCGGACGAATGCGCCTAAAGAAACCATTCTTGAAGCTGTGATATCAAGCTTTCCAAATGTTTTAATGAAGACAAGCTAGCATGCAAAAATGAATGGATCAAGATAGAAGATTTATCTCAATCAAAGATTCATTGATCAAGATCAACATTTCAAGACTTATGGCTTAAGGTATATGAAATTTTTGATCTTATGCTCTTAGTGCTCAAAAATATTTTTAATCATGCATTTAATTTATTAAAATAATATTTTGAGTATATACTAAGTATGATTAAAGAAGGATATTTTAAATTGTTTAAAATCTTTGAAAATAATGTTTTTTTTTTTAATTTTTGCACACAAGCAATCGATTGTCATCAAACGACAATCGGTTGCATCCAATAAATTTTTGCCTCTGTTTGACATACAATCGATTGTCGTCTGGCAGCAATCGATTTTCATGTGTTTTATTTTCAAATTTTTTGAACGTTGGCTTTAGAGCAACCGATTGCTCCTCAATGACAATCGGTTGTCCTAGTTATAATTTTCAATTTTTTTAAAACGTTGCTCTGCTGCAATTGATTGCTGCTTTTGTGCAACCGGTTGTTGTGCCTTAAATTTTGAAAAATTTTATTTTTCCAGCAACCTTTGGTAACACCTTTTCATGGAAATCTTTGTATCTTTTCATATACATTGTTTTAGTAAAAATGGTTTAAACATTGATATGTTTCATTGAAGGGGTATTACTACACTATAAATTATTTTCATTTAAAATTTTGAAAACAGATCATCAAAAATTATACAACAACAATCACTAACCACTTTCTTATTTTTGATTATACTCTTTATACTCAAGATTTTGTTCATCATTTTCATATGCATTCTGAAAATTGTTCTTGAGCACTTAGAAGAGTATTCCATCTTAAATTTCATATTGATAAGAAAAGATCAATCAAGTGATTGACATTGCTTCTTCATTATTCAAACTCTTATACAAAATCAAACAAACTATTGTACTTGTTTTCAGGATTGTTGGAAATAAGAAATACACTTAGGGAGGATTGTTCTCTTTGTGGTCTTAGTGAAAATCCAAGAGGATTGTTCTTGGTCCAAGAGGATTGTTCTTGGCTTGTTAGGTAGTCTTGTAAAAATTACCAACAATAAGGAAATCTCTTTCTTGTTGAAAGGGGACTGGAGTACTCACGGACTGTGAGGGGAACCAGGATACATCATTGTGTTCTTTACTTTCCGCATTTACTATTTTCATTACTTATCAGAAAAAGAAAGAAAAGAAACTCGTGCAAAAATATTCATACAATTCAGAAAAAGTTTTAAAGAACCTAATTCACCCCCTCTTAGGCGCATATGAACTTACAATTGGCATCATAGCAGGTTATAGGTAACCTGTTCCTACTAGATCCATAATGGCTTCCGCAAACAACAATTCTGTGTTCAGAGACGGTGGCAGTAGCAACAAGCCTCCTCTATTCTGTGGTGAATATTTTGATTTCTGGAAGATCCGTATGAAGGCTCATCTAGAAGCACAAGGACAAGAAATATGGGATGCTGTCCAAAATGGTCCTTTTGTTCTGGTAACTGTTGTAAACGGCGTTGGTTCATCAAAACCTAAAACTATATGGGATGATGATGATAAGAAAAAGGTCTTGTATGACAAAAAGGCAATAAACCTCCTTCAAAGCGCACTTAGTATGGATGAATTCTTCCGTATCTCAGCATGTACAACGGCAAAAGAGATTTGGGATACATTGGTTGAAACACATGAAGGAACAACTGAAGTTAAGAGATCGGGACTTAATACGTTAAGTCAAGAATATGAATTGTTCCGCATGCAACCCAGAGAATCCATTCTTGATTTACAAAAGATATTTGTGCATCTAACAAATCATCTAAGGGCACTTGGCAAAACATTGACCAATGATGAATTGAATCTAAAAGTGCTCAGATCCTTGACTAGAGAATGGCAACCAAAGGTAACGACAATCTCAGAAAAGAAGAGTCTCGCTACTATGACATCCGCAACCTTGTTCGGAAAACTTCAAGAATACGAGACAGAACTTGGTAGATTGGAAAAGCGTGAAAATCAAGAAAAGAAGTCTAAGAACATTGCCTTGAAGATTGACTCCAAGGAAGACGAAAAGAAAGATGATCCTGATGAAGATGAAAACTTCATGCTTCTCGTTAGAAGACTTGGAAAATTCTTTGGTAAAAATGACAAAGCCTTCTCGCACTCAAAGAAGAAGAAACACTTCAAGAAGAAGGAAGGATCCTCATCAACACAAGAAGTTACGTGTTATGAATGTGGTAAACAAGGTCACATCAAACCGGATTGTCCAAAACTTTCAAAGAAAAGTGGCTACAAAGGCAAGAAGGAATCAAAAGATAAGAAAGCATATGTTGCATGGGAAGATGTTGAACTAAGTTCGTCATCCGACTCCGATAGCGACCAAAGTGAACATCTTGCGTTAATGGCATCACACCACTCCGAAAGCGAAGATGATGAGGTTAGTAACATATTCTCTCTTTTTGATAGTGATGCACAAGGTGCTATAAATGAACTGTTAAATGAATGCAAAATTCTGTACAAAACTATCTCATCACAAAAGAAACAAATTGCATCGTTGGAAGAAAAATGTGGATCTATTGAAAAAGATCTCAAAGATGAAAAACAAAAAGTGAGTGATGAAAAACAGAATTTTGTATGCACAAAGTGTGAATCTCTCTCTTTCCAAATTGTCCAATTGAAAAGGGTTATTAAAAGGTATGAAAAAGGAAAAATTGGATTGGAAGGTGTTCTTAGCCAAAAAAGATACTCAAATGACAAAAGTGGTCTTGGATACTCAAAATTTTCAAAACCAAGTACAAACAAGACCATCTTTGTCAAGGCTAGCGATCAACCAACCAAAGAGAAAGAAATCACTCCCAAAATAGTTCATCACTATCCTAAAAGGAAAATACCCCATAAGAAGAAATCTTATCCTTCTAGATATAGAAGTAAATTTGAACCTACTTGTTTTTATTGTGGTATTCGAGGACACACACCTAATGCTTGTTATGTTAGAAACTTTGGCATGGAAAATGGGCATTATGGATGGGTTAAGAAAGCAACTAATTATGAAGGACCCAAAGCAACTTGGGTACCTAACAAAACCTAATCTTGTTTTGTAGGTAAGCTTGACGACCACTTCAAATCTATGGTATCTCGATAGTGGTTGTTCCAAGCATATGACAGGAGATATCGACAAATTTTCACATCTAACGCTTAAGGCCAAGGGTTATGTGACGTATGGAGATAATAACAAAGTAAAGATTCTTGGCATAGGAAAAGTTGGTGGTCCACCTTTCACATCAATTGAAGATGTTCTTTATGTATAAGGACTAAACACAATCTTTTAAGTATTAGCCAACTATGTGACAAAGGTTTCAAGATTAAGTTCACTAAAGATAAATGTTTGATAGAAGATGAAGTCACACATGAGGCTAAACTTGAAGGTAAAAGAGTAAATAATATTTTTATGATTTCCCTTAACGATTTGTCTTTGAAGGTTAAATGTCTCATGGCAAACAACAACGACTCATGGCTATGACACAAAAGAATCTCTCACATTCATATGGAGCATTTAAACAAATTGATTAAGCATGACCTTGTTGTTGGACTGCCTAAGATAAAGTTCATCAAAGATAGACTTTGCGATGCATGTCAAAAGGGAAAGAAAACAAAATCAACTTTCAAATCCAAGAATATGGTATCCACTACTAGGCCACTACAATTGCTTCATATGGACTTGTTTGGCACTTCAAGAACAAGAAGTTTCGGAGGTAATGTATACGCTCTAGTTATTGTTGATGACTTTTCTAGATATACTTGGACACTCTTTTTAGTGCAGAAAAATGATGCATTCAAGGCATTCAAGAAATATGCAAAACAAATTCAAAATGAGAAGTCACTATCTATTGCCTCCATAAGAAGCGACCATGGTGGAGAACTCCAGAATTCCTCCTTTGAAGATTTCTGTGAAGAACATGGAATATCACATAATTTCTCATCACCAAGGACTCCTCAACAGAATGGAGTTGTAGAAAGGAAGAATAGGTCTCTTATTGAACTTGCAAGGACAATGCTTAGTGATTCAAACCTTCCAAAATACTTTTGGGCGGATGCTGTAAGCACGGCATGCTTTGTGAGCAATAGAGTTAATATTCGACCTATCTTGAAGTAGAGTCCATATGAACTCTTTCGAGGAAGGAAACCAAATATTTCATTCTTTCAGGTCTTTGGCTGCAAATGTTTTGTCCTTAACAACGACAAAGACAACCTCGGTAAGTTTGATGAAAAATCAGATGAAGGTATTTTTCTTGGTTACTCCTTATCTAGTAAAGCTTATCGTATATACAATAAAAAAACTTTAACTATTGAGGAATCTATGCATGTATCATTTGATGAATCTAACCCCTCCGAGGAGGATACTATTGTTTTAAATAATGATGATGAGACTCTAGATATTCCTCAAGAAGATGGCTCCAAGACCAACAATGAGAATCTATTGAAACAACAAGAAAAAAAATTCGGAAAGAATCAAATATCAATGATCTACCTAAGGAATGGAGAATCCATAGAGATCACCCTATTGATAAAATCATCGGTGACATCAGTCAAGGCGTTTCAACAAGATTGAACCTCAAAGATGCTTGCTTGAACATGGCGTTCGTTTCTCAAATCGAACCTTCCAAAGTCGACGACACATTAGGAGACGACCAGTGGATGATTGCTATGCAAGAAGAATTAAATCAGTTCGAGAGAAATCAAGTTTGAGAACTTGTTCCTAAACCAAGTGACAAACACATCATAGGTACAAGATGGGTGTTCAAAAATAAACTCGATGAGAATGGTATAATTGTCCGAAACAAAGCAAGATTGGTAACCCAAGGATACAACCAAGAAGAGGGAATTGACTTTGAAGAAACTTTCGCTCCGGTTGCAAGGTTAGAAGCTATCCATGTTTTACTTGCTTACGCTTGTTCATTGAATTTTCAACTTTACCAAATGGACGTCAAAAGTGCATTCTTAAATGGCTACATCAATGAAGAAGTCTATGTCAAACAACCCCCGAGCTTTGAAGACTTCAAGAATCCTTCACATGTCTTTAAGTTGAGAAAAGCTCTTTATGGCTTAAAACAAGCACCTAGAGCATGGTATGACAGCCTCAGTACTTTCTTATGCGAAAAAGGTTTCAAGAAAGGTAAATTGGATAAGACTTTGTTCATAAGGAAGATCAAAGGTAACACCTTATTAGTACAAGTTTATGTCAATGATATTATATTTGGTTCAACTAACCAAGATTTGTGTGAAGAATTCTCGTTGATGATGCAAGGAGAATTTGAGATGTCTATGATGGGCAAGATGAACTATTTCCTTGGATTACAAATTAAGCAACTAAAATATGGTATCTTCATCAATCAATTAAAATATTGCAAGGAACTTTTGAAAAAGTTTGATATGGATAATTGCAAATCAATGCACACGCCAATGGGCTCCGGTACTTATGTTGATCAAGATGAATCCGGTATTTCCATTGATATTACTAAATATCGAGGCATGATTGGCTTACTGTTATACTTGACGGCAAGTCGTCCTGACATCATGTTCAGTGTATGTCTGTGTGCATGATTTCAAGAAAACCTGAAAGAATCTCACCTTATGGCGGTAAAAAGAATCATGAAATATCTTAAAGGAACAACCAATGTCGGCCTCTGGTACCCAAAAGGTAATATATGCAATTTAATTGGTTATTCTGACGCTAATTATGCAGGATGTAAAACAGATAGAAAAAGCACAAGTGGCACTTGTCACATTTTGGGAAATGCATTAGTCTCTTGGGCATGCAAGAAACAAGCTTGTGTGGCTCTTAGTACGGCCGAGGCGGAATATATTGCAGCGGGTAGCTATTGTGCACAAATTCTATGGCTCAAGCAACAACTCCGTGACTACAGACTCGACCTTGGATGCATTCCACTCCGATGTGACAACACAAGTGCAATCAACATTACAAAAAATCCCGTGATGCATTATAGAACAAAGCATATCGACATTCGACATCACTTTCTTCGTGATCATGTACTTCAAGGAGATGTCGAAGTCACCTTCGTGGATACGCATAATCAACTAGCAGATATTTTCACTAAACCATTGGCAAGAGAACCATTTTTCAAGATCCGAAGAGAGCTAGGTATCTTGGACGAAAATGACATTATCTAATTAAGGTACATGGCTATGATTTTAATCTTAACTTTATGGTAATATGTCTCAATCCACGTTTTGATTACTAAACTTATAATATATGACCATGAAATGCACAAAAATTAAGTATTTTTCACTTTTTCACTAATGACAATCGGTTGTCATAGAGTGACAATCGGTTGTATCTTAAAAATTTTAGATTCTGTCTTCATGACAATCAATTGTCACTCCACGACAACCGGTTGCTTCTTCAATTTTTCACCCCTGTTTGCATTTTTCAATGGATGCAATCGGTTGTCATCAAACGACAATCGATTGCACAGTTTAAATTTTTGAAATTTTTTATTTTGTATTTTTTTAATATTTTTTTTTCAGTTACACTCTTTTTATTCTTTCTCTTCCATTGCCATTACTAATATTTATTTTGTACAAAGATTCTTATTCTCTTTTTGAATGTTTTAAGTATTTGGTCAACAACTTTTAAATGCATAGTCCTTTCCTATGACAAAATTTCTTGGATACTTACACACTCAAGAATCTCTATGGTACAAGTCTTTATTGTTTTGAGTAAACCATTGCATGCCTTACCTAACCATTCAATGCCTATCTCTCTATAAAATCTCAACCAAAACCTAAGCCTCACATATCCTCTTTTATCTCAAGAAACCCTACAAACACCAAATACTCTTTCCCCTTCCAATTCTCTCATTTTTCACCATGTCAACATCAAAGAAAGGCAAGGGAAAATCTTCTTCCTCATCTCAAGGTGATGATATCTCAAGACTCACTCCATCAAGAAGCCAAAGGGAAAGATTTGTATCTCACTTTCAGAAGATGACGGTTCTTTTTCCAAGGTTCGGTAATCTTGACAACTTTTATTCCGAATGCTTTAGTTTTACAACATTATTTAGATCTCAAGGGATATACAACTTAATTGGTGTTAAAGGACCCATTTACCCCACTTTGGTAAGAATTTTCTACAACAATATAACCATTACTAGAGGATGCATGATTTCAAATGTCAAAGGGGTTCCTATAGAACTCACAGTGCAAAACTTTGGTGAAGCTTTGGGTATTCCAAATGATGGTGCTTGCATTAAACTTCTCTCAAATGCAAATATGCCTGGCTACAACAAAAGAGACTTCTACTATGGAATTGCAAGAATTCCCGAGCGTGATTTTATTCAGAAAAGGCAAAGACTACTTGGTGGGACTCCGGAGAGGAACTCTTGGTCTACAGGAATTCTCACTATTGATGATCGTTTGATCCACTACTTTTTGGCGTATGTGGTTATGCCAAAATTCTCAGATATTTCCAATGTCAATGATTGTGAGATGCAGATTTTGTATGCGATGAAGAACGGGATTCAAATCAACTGGTCTTATATGATTCTACATCATATGGAACTACATAATGAAAATGCTTTTGCTTTGCCCTATGGCTCCTGGCTTACCCTTGTTTTTGAGAAGTTTAATGTTCCCTTGTCTGGTGAACACATGGTGCCTATGTCTGACCCCAAACATGAAATCACTCCGAAGAAAGTATGTAATACCAAAACCGACATCAAATTTGATCCAATTAATCGAACCATCACATATATTCATACTCCTCCATAAAACCAACCTCAACAAGAACAACAACCTCAAAACCAACCTCCACAACCAATGGAAAACTCTTACAATCAATTTTTTGACTATCTTCAATACATGAACAACAACATGAACAATCAATTTGCTCATCTCTATGCCCATACCAATGTCCCTCCTTATGAAGCTCAACCTTCTCATTACCCTTTCATTCAACCTCAAACCAATGAAGGCAATGATGGTGAAGGTCAAGATGATGAAGACTTTGTTGAAGGCATGGATGATTAGTTTTTAAGTTGTTATATTTCTTAGTACTTTATGTTCTTATGTTTTATGTCGTTTTTCTAGTTTCGTTTAAGACACTTCGTGTATTGTGATCCTTTTCGTTTTGTGCACTTTGTTTCTGTTATGTCTATGTATGCAAACTTTATTTATGATATGTTGTTTCTATGTGCAAAATGTTATGATCTTCTTTCCCATTCCTTTTTGCTAATGACAAAGGTGGATAAGACTTTGTAGTTTCTTTTTTGTTTCTCTAACCCAAATTGCAGAAAGCAAGCAATCTTCAAAACCCTCATGCAATAGATCAAGGGGGAGTCTTAGATTTAGGGGGAGTTTTTAAACAACTTGATTAGAGAAATCCAAGATGCACTCCAAACTTCAAGAAATGGTTATCATCATCAAAAAGGGGGAGAATGTGAAATCAAGCTTTCCAAATGTTTTGATGAAGACAAGCTAGCATGCAAAAATGAATGGATCAAGACAGAAGATTTATCTCAAGCAAAGATTCATTGATCAAGATCAACATTTCAAGACTTATGGCTTAAGGTATATGAAATTTTTGATCTTATGCTCTTAGTGCTCAAAACTATTTTTAATCATGCATTTAATTTATTAAAATAATATTTTGAGTATATACTAAGTATGATTAAAGAAGGATATTTTAAATTGTTTAAAATCTTTAAAAATAATGTTTTTTTTTAATTTTTGCACACAAGCAATCGATTATCATCAAACGACAATCGGTTGCATCCAATAAATTTTTGCCTCTGTTTGACTTACAATCAGTTGTCGTCTGGCAGCAATCGATTGTCATGTGTTTTATTTTCAAATTTTTTGAACGTTGGCTTTAGAGCAACCGAATGCTCCTCAATGACAATCGGTTGTCCTAGTTATAATTTTCAATTTTTTTAAAACGTTGTTGTGCTGCAATCTATTGCTGCTTTGCTGCAACCGGTTGTTGTGCCTTAAATTTTGAAAAATTTTATTTTTCCAGCAACCTTTGGTAACACCTTTTCAAGGCAATCTTTGTATCTTTTCATATACATTATTTTAGTAAAAATGGTTTAAACATTGCTATGTTTCATTGAAGAGGTGTTACTACACTATAAATTATTTTCATTTAAAATTTTAAAAATAGATCATCAAAAATTATACAACAACAATCACTAACAACTTTCTTATTTTTGATTATACTCTTTATACTCAAGATTTTGTTCATCATTTTCATATGCATTCTGAAAATTGTTCTTGAGCACTTAGAAGAGTATTCCATCTTAAATTTCATATTGATAAGAAAAGATCAATCAAGTGATTGACATTGCTTCTTCATTATTCAAACTCTTATACAAAATCAAACAAACTATTGTACTTGTTTTCAGGATTGTTGGAAACAAGAAAGACACTTAGGGAGGATTGTTCTCTTTGTGGTCTTAGTGAAAATCCAAGAGGATTGTTCTTGGCTTGTTAGGTAGTCTTGTACAAATTACCAACAATAAGGAAATATCTTTCATGTTGAAAGGGGACTGGAGTACTCTCAGACTATGAGGGGAACCAGGATATATCATTGTGTTCTTTACTTTCCGCATTTACTATTTTCATTACTTATCAAAAAAAGAAAGAAAAGAAACTCGTGCAAAAATATTCATACACTTCAGAAAAAGTTTTAAAGAACCTAATTCACCCCCCTCTTAGGTGCATCTGAACTTACAGAAGCCTCTGAAAAAGAAATGGAGGAGATACTGAAAATCATACGGAAAAGTGACTACAATGTTATGGAACAATTGGGGTAGACCCCTTCAAAAATTTCAATGTTGGCCTTACTTCTATGCTCTGAAGCCCATGCTAAGGCTTTGGTAAAGTTCCTAAAGTTTTCTCATGTGCCTCAAGAGACTTCTGACAACCAATTCGAGAACTGCATTGCTAGTTTGACAACTAATGATGGACTTAGTTTATCTGATACTGATTTAACCTCCAACGGAAGAAAGCATAATGATTCCCTGCATGTCTCTATTGAGTGCAGGAGCACTACCCTAGATCATTTTCTTGTGGATACAGGTTCATCATTGAATGTCTTACCAAAGAATTCTTTGGAAAAATTGGATTCTGAAGGACCCACACTGAAGCCCAACAATATTGTGGTGAGAGCTTTTGATGGTTCTAAAAGAATGGTGCATTGATAGGTAGATATTCCTATTAAAGTTGGTTCACAGACCTTTGACTCTACTTTTTACGTAATGGATATCCTCTCGTCTTACTTCTGTTTATTGGGTCTCACTTAGATCCATGGGGTCGATGCTGTTACTTCTACTCTACATCAAATGCTGAAGTATTCGGTTAATGGAAAGATTGTTACAGTCCATGGCGAGGAAGAATATATGGTGAGCCACCTGAACTCTTTCAGGTATGTGGAGATGGACGACGAGTTCATTGAGACCCCCTGCCAAAATTTTGAAGAGGTTCCTTAGACAATTTCTACAACCAAGACTGCTATCAATGTCCCAAAGATTACCAGACCTCCATTGAAGATGGATTCTCTGAAGGATGCCAAAGCAGTAGTCGAAGAAGGTGGGTGTACCATTTGGAGCCAAATCCCTGATATCCCTTACAAATCTGACAAGTTTGGTTTGGATTTTACTTCAGGATCCCAACGAGTTGTTCGTCGTGCTCGTGCCGGAGGACCACCACTACGCATCAGCACCCATGGAATCAATGCTTTGGAGTACAATGATAGTGACTGCGACATGGATAAATGGATCTTCCCAACTATCAATGGTGGACTCAACAATTGGGAGGCCAAGTGTACTACGGTGGAAGAACCGAGTGTTATACTGGTTTTTCATTTTCTATTCGCAAATGTCGCGGTAAGCAAGAGCCACCACTGACTTTTCTTTTATCCAACCAAGGAATGGGTGAAAATAACAGAAAAGACCTTTTTTGAGATTTTCAGAGTAAGGGGGATAGATTATGGAAAGGGATGGTGTTAGCACCCTTTCCATCCATGGTATTCCACGGGCTCTTAGGTGCTTTCTCATTTTTGAAAATTTCTTTCGTATTTGTTTGTTTTGAAAAGTTTGTTTGCTTTATGATAACTCTTGTATCAGTCCTCAAGAGTGTTGATAAAGCGTTTTTGAAAAAATGTTTTGAAAGTGTAGTGTGAAAAAGTTGTTTTTGAGCAAGTACCTAACCGTTATCTACCTACTCGAAAAAGGTGTTCTTTTCCTCCATTCCTTTAGACAGTGCTATCCTACTATCCGTGAGTAGCTAGCCCTATCGTCAGATGTTGAGGGACTATCAAAGGAACATTTACAATCACTAAGGCAATTGGGCAAGAACTTTTAGTAATTGTCCTAAAGTTCTAAGATCACTTTTTAACTGAGGAGACATTGAAAGGGTCTTCGAGGGACTTGTGATCTCTTGAACTAAAGGACAACCACTAAAAATTCTCACGTTTCAAGAATTGTGACCGTTTCCGAAGGCAACCGAAGTGGGAGATACCCTAAGGGTGAACATGTGCAAGTGAATTGATTCATTTCATTTATCTTGCAATTTAGGGTTATCTAATCGTTTTCATTTATAGTCTTTCCATGCAAACCTAATTACTAGTAGTTAATAGTGCAAAAAGTAAGAATAGGAAGATAGAGTCCTATGCTATTACAGGGCATCGGGGAGGGGGATACATAACCAAAACTGGGGAGTACGGAAATCAAAAGCAGTAAATAAACCCTAATTTAAAACTATTACAAACCATCAATAGTTACAATAATTGGATAAGAAAAATAAAATGGAAAAATGATAAAAACGCGAAGATCAATACGGGAACAAGGTGAAAATTCCTAAAAATCTAATTAATTTAGAAAAAAATATTTTTTGTATTTTATTGAGAAAAATATTTAAAAGGTTTTAACCTAATTTCTAATTAGTTTTATTTAAATGAAATAATTAAGTTGAAATAATTAAATTAATTAAATTTCAAAAATTAATTTGAATTATAAAAAACCTAATTCTATTTTTTGTGATTTTTGATTTTATGATTAATTGAAAAAAATGAATTTAAGACAATTAAAATAGAAATAAAGAAATTAAAACCAAAAAGAGAATGGGCTTGATGCTGTTAATTAGTTTGGGGGTGTAGCGTTGCAATTTGTGTTGGGACCATATGCGCGGGCCCATCAGCCTGCATGGGATCTAGTGGGGCATGTGCCTGAGGGTCCATTATGAGGAACACGCGTGGAATGTTGGGTTTGAATTAAGGATGGCCCAATGGTTGAGAGCGAGGACACAGGGTGGACGTCTGGGGATGCAACGTATAGGATCCTGCAAGCAAACGTTAGAAAAAATGGAAATTTATTGGACGTTGGATCGAACCCAAGTCCATGCCTTCACAAGCCTTATGCCTTTACCATTTGCGTTGCCTACTCATTCATGACTATAATAACACAAAGATAATATAATGGTAATTTAGTCAAAGTGTCAAATTTTCAAACGCCTCAGATCAGATCTCACATGGACCAATGATAATATGACAATTAAGCCACCGAAGTCTATGCAAGTCAACGGTTCCGAAGTCTAACTCCGATTACCTTCTCCGGTTGCCTCAAAATTCCAAACCTGCAAATAACGCAAGTTAAAGATGCAAAGGGTACCCTACCACCCTATTTTGAGGGCTGCGGTCACGATGGTGGTGACCTTTTTGACTGAAACAGTCTGCAAATTCAGATACGAAGAGGAAGGATCTTCGTGCCCTAACAATGGAACTTTTCTGTTTCTACGTCAAAACTTGCATATAATCATTCTAGACACACGCAAACATGATGTTAAACATAAATATATGCAAAGATATAATTTATGTTGCATGAAATAAGAGTTTGAGATCAATGAAATATACCATATTGTGAGTTGTTGGAGGGGACAATCCTTTGTGCTTTGGCCTTCAAAACTGGATTGGTTCAATCCTTGGGGTCCTCAGAAGGGTGATAAGATGCTTGGATCTGATGGAGGTTGGTTGGATCGAGTGTTTGTGAATTCCACCACTCTTTGAATTTTTTGAAATTTGTTAGGGTTTCTCTAAGGCAGCTGCGCGTATCCTTGTGGTATGAACTTGTTTGGAATATATAACATATCATATTAGGTCAACAAAAGGAGTAAGAATCCTTGGCATTGAGTGTAAACAAATATGCTTCAAAACTTTCCAAAAAAGAATATTTTCTTCCTTTCATGGCTTGCACGATTTCCCTTGATATAATCAGCATATATTGTCCATTATTTAATAGAAAAATGATTTCAACTCAATCTTATATTATTTCCATTATTTATTTATTTAATTTTGAATTTTAATGAATAAAATATCAAAATAAATAGAATAAATAATAGAATAATGAATGGGTGGGCTTAGAAGTCATGGACCATGTTGGAAATAAGTTCAGATCATAGAAACCAAGGCCTATTTGAAAGAAATCCAAGATTGATAAATATTCTCTTGATGCATTTTTCCAAAGATTGGTCAACTTTAGCAATGCACATCTCTCTCAAGTTTAACCCCATAAGGGTGTTCTTGGACTTTTTACAGAGCTTAGGATGTACTCTAAACAACCCTTTTGGTTTCATCTAAATTGGATCTTCCATGTTCATGTAAGGAGCTTTGACCCAAAAAGGTGTTTTTGTTGACTTTTTGAAAGGACCCATAATGTCTGAGCTTGTATCTTTCAATTGATGCATGTCTTGAACTTGAGGGTTGAAGAGAAGTTGTAGGGAATTGGATTCTCTTCAACATGAGCCTTGGTGGAAAAAATTCTCTTAAAGTATTAGAAATTTATGGCTGGTCAAAGTTAAGTTGACTTTCCCTATTGAAACCCTAATTAGCAATTTTTGACTTTTGATGAATTAAGAGCATTTCTTGAGGAATCATGACCAACCCTTGACCAAATGATGGATATCATTTCAAAATGTTTATGTTGACAAAAAATCTTAAACTTTGACTACATATGGGCCACAGTTGACTTTTGACCTAGTATAGTTGATTTTCAAGTATTTGAGCAGTTGACTGAGCAAACTTGTAGTGCAAGGCATGAAATTTGTCATGGATAATCTTGAAGACATATTAGGACCATGGAAGACATTTGAGACCTTTGGAGCTCACACATCTTGGTGAAAAATGAAACCCTAGTTGGAAGGCCAATTCTTAGGAGGAGAATTTGTCTGATCAATTATTGGACAACCTTGAGCAATTGAGGACCTCTAGGAGTATGTCTTGTGTGAAAATGGGAGGGAAAATTTTGGGGTACAACACCAAGGATTTTGTTCCCATTAGTTTTATCCAGGAGTAATTGTCTTTTTGTTTTTGGAATATGTAATACTTGAACAATTTAAACTCTAAAGCCTCATGCTTTACCCGAGACATAATGGTCTATTTGTGAGGGTTATTGCTTTATCTTCATATGTCATTAATAAATCATTGGACGTTTTGTATACAAATTTTACGCTCTCTGTCTTTGTTTTCTATTTTTACTTTATCATAATAGTTATGCTCTCTTACACATAACCACATATCAAACTGCAGATCCACATCCACTCTGGATCCCATTGATAACGGTTATGCTATTGCTAATTATGAATTTGAAAATCCGATCTACCAAGCTGAGGATGAAGGTGAGGAAGATTGTGAAGTACCATGAGAACTTGCCAGACCGTTACAACAGGAGGAAAGGGAAATACAGCCTCATGAAGAACCGATTGAGACAGTAAACTTGGGTACTGAAAAGGATAAAAAGGAAGTCAAGATAGGTGCCAACTTAGAGCATAGTGTCAAAGAGCCGTTAATACAAATGTTACATGACTACATTGAGATCTTTGCTTATTCATACAAAGACATGCTAGGGCTAAACACTGAAATTGTGGTTCATTGTCTGTCAACGAAAGAAGACTGCCCTCTAGTGAAACAAAAGGTTCGTCGTATGCGTCCAGAGATGTCAGAAAAGATCAAAGCCGAAGTTATGAAATAGTTCAATGTTGGTTTCTTAGCTATTACCTCTTATCCATAATGGGTTGATAATGTTATTCCGGTACCTAAGAAGGACGGTAAGGTACACATGTATGTGGATTACAGAGACTTGAATAGGGAAAGCCCCAAGGATGACTTCCTGCTTCCCCATATTGATGTTGTAGTTGACAACACCATACAACATAAGATATTCTCCTTCATGGATGGTTTCTCTGGTTATAATCAGATCAATATGGCACCTGAAGGCATGGAGAAAAAAAACATCGTTACACAGTGGGGTACTTTCTGTTATAAAGTCATGCCATTTAGATTGAAGAATGTCGGGGCAACCTATCAGCATGCTATGGTAGCTTTGTTTCAAGACATGATCCATCACGAGATAGAGGTCTATGTCAATGATATGATAGCCAAGTCTCAGACTGAAAAAGAGCACCTTTATCACCTGCAAAAGCTGTTTGAAAGACTGAAGAAGTACAAGCTAAGACTGAACCCGAATAAGTGCACTTTTGGAGTAAGATATGGTATGCTCTTAGGCTTCGTTGTCACTGGTAAAGGTATTAAAGTAGACCTTGCAAATGTTAAAGCTATACAAGAAATACCACATCCCCACACTGAGAAGGAGGTCAGGGGATTCTTGGGACGTCTAAATTACATTGCCAGATTCATTTCCCATCTAACCACTACTTATGAACCCATCTTCAAATTACTGAAGAAAGATCAAGAAGTGAAGTGGAATGACGACTACCAGACCGTCTTTGACAAAATCAAAGAATATCTTTAAGAGCCTCCAATTTTGATGCCGTCAGTTGAAGGAAGACCTTTGATCATATACTTAACAGTATTGGAGATTTCAATGGGGTGTGTGTTAGGGAAGCATGACGTGTTTGGTCGAAAAGAGCATGCAATATACTACCTTAGCAAAAAGTTTACTTAGTGTGAAACAAGATACTCACTGCTCGAGAAAACTTGTTGTGCTTTGGCATGGGCTGCTCGCCGACTGAGATAGTATATGTTAACTCACACTACCCCGTTGATATCTAAAATGGATCCTATCAAATTCATCTTTGAAAAGCCCGCTTTCTCCGGAAGAATAGCAAGATGGAAAATTGTCCTGACCGAATATGATATTCAGTACACAACCCAAAAAGCAATCAAGGGAAGTGTATTAGCTGATCATTTGGCTCATCAGGCTGTGGACTACTACCAATCCATGAATTTTGAATTTTCGGATGAGAACATCATGTTAGTGACTGATTGTGCAGAACCCGGACTGGATGAAGGACCTGTAAAAGGATCCCGATGGACTATGTTTTTTGATGGAGCTTCCAACACACTAGGAAATGGCATTGGTGCTGTGATCATATCTCTCGAAGGCTGTCATACTCCTTTCACTGCCAGGCTATGTTTCAACTGTACCAATAATATGGACGAATATGAAGCATGTATCATGGGTCTCAAGGCAGCTATCTATTTGAGAATCAAATTCCTAAGTGTATATGGAGACTCGGACTTGGTAATCAGTCAAATCAAAGGAGAATGGGACACGAAGCATCCTAATCTCATCCCTTATCAGGAGCATGTGCTGACATTGATTCCATATTTTGAAGAAGTTATGTTTGAGCATTTTTCACATGAGAAAAATCAATTAGCGGACGCGCTAGCTACTATTTCATCTATGTTCAAAGTCAGATGGGATAACAAAGCCCCTCAGATCACTTGAGAGATTGGACGAACTGATACACTGCTATGAGATATATAATGGAGAAGCAGTGGACAAACCTTGGTTCCATGAAGTAAAAAGATACCTCGAAGCTCAAGAGTATCCCGAGGAGGCTTCAGTCAATGATAAGAAGTTCCTAAGAAGGTTCTTTGCCAAGTTTTTACTCAGTAACGAAATTATCTACAAGCGCAACCACAATTCTACTTTGCTTCAGTGTGTTGATAAGAGTGAAGCAGAGAAGATCATGGAAGACATACACGAAGGTACCTTTGGCACCCATTCTAGTGGGCACACAATGGGCAAAAAGATCCTACACGCAGGATACTACTAGTCTACTATGGAAGCAGACAATTATCAGCATTCACGAACTTGCCACAAGTGCCAGATCTATGCTGATAAAGTACATGTGCCTCTGGTTCCCTTGAACATCTTGACTGCTCCCTGGAAATTCACAATGTGGGGCATTGATATGATTGGAGATATTATACCTAACGCTTCTAATGGGAAATGTTTCATCCTTATCGTCATTGATTACTTCATGAAGTTGGTAGAGGCAACCTATTTTTCTTCTGTTACCAAGAATGTCGTGGCTCGGTTTATCAAACATAACCTTATCTGTCGGTATGGTATTCCAGAAAGAATCATTACAAACAACGGTACCATTCTCAATAATACTATGATCACCGAGCTCTGCATACAATTCAAGATTCAGCATCATAACTCTTCTCTTTACCGACTGAAGATGAATGGCGTTGTAGAGGCTGCTAATAAAAACATTAAGAAGATCATATAGAAGATGACAGTGACATACAAAGACTGGCATGAGTGGTTACCTCTGGATTGGAGAGATGAAAGTTTGTTGTTTTCTAGTTGAAATTCAGGCTTCGCAGTAATTTGCTGGGAATAATGAAATTAACTTATATCTGGAAATGTATTAGAAGAAACCTGTGTAGGGCTATTTCAGGATGAGTCCGGGTAAGACTTCATCTGGAAGTGTATGAGAAGGAACCTGGGTAGGGATGTTTTAAGAGATATATGAGATGGAGCCTGGGTAGGGATGTTTTAAGATATATATGAGAGGGATCCTGGGTAGGGCAGCTTCAGGATGAGTCTGAGTAAAACTCCATCTGGAATATGTAAGAAGGAACCTGGGTAGGGTTGCCTCAGGACGATTCCGTATAAAACTGCATCTGGAAATTGTGAGAAGGAACCTGGGTAGGATTGCCTCAGGATGAGTCAGTGTAAAACTGCATCTGTAAATTCAAGAGAAGGATCCTGGGTAGGGTTACCTCAGGATGAGTCAGTGTAAAACTGCATCTGGAGACTGTGAGAAGGAACCGGGGTAGGGTTGCTTCAGGATGAGTCTGTATAAAACTGCATCTGGAAATTCAAGAGAAGGAACCTGGGTAGGGTTGCCTCAGGATGAGTCTGTGTAAAAATGCATCTAGAAATTCAAGAGAAGGAACCTGGGTAGGGTTTCCTTAGGATGGGTCCGTGTAAAACGGCCTCTGGAAATTCAAGAGAAGGAAGCTGGGTAGGTTTGCCTCAGGATGAGTCAGTGTAAAACTGCATCTGGAGATTGTGATAAGGAACCTGGGTAGGGTTGTTTCAGGATGAGTCCATGTAAAAATTCAGAAGGAGGGAGAAGGAACCTGTGTAAGATTGCTTCATGAAGATCCTGTATAAAGTTGTATTTGGAAGTCAGAAGAAACCCGTGTAAGATTCCTTCATGAAGAGCTCGTATAAACCTGTATTTGGAAGTTAGAAGAAACACATGTAAGATTGCTTCATGATGAGCCCGTGTAAAGCTGTATTTGGAAGTCAGAAGAAACTCGTGTAATATTGCTTCATGTTGAGCCCGTGTAAATCTGCATTTGGAAGTCAGAAGAAACCCGTGTAAGATTGCTTCATGATGAGCCCGTGTAAAGCTGTATTTGGAAGTCAGAAGAAACCCGTGTAAGATTGCTTCATGTTGAGCCCGTGTAAAGTTGTATTTGGAAGTCAAAAGAAACCCGTGTAAGATTGTTTCATGTTTAGCCCGTGTAAAGCTGTATTTGGAAGTCAGAAGAAACCCGTGTAAGATTGCTTCATGTTGAGCCCGTGTAAAGTTGTATTTGGTCGCACAGATAATTACTCTGTTTTGTTTCATATTTTAATCCTGGACCCGTTGAAAACTGTTGATGATAAATACTTGTAGATTGATCTTTCCTGAAAAGGTAAAGCATTAGTTGTATGCAATGTCATGATGTATGAAATACATTGTGTAACGGTGTTCTCAAAATAAATGAGATTGGGATGTATGCATTTGTACTGCAGATGCTATGAAGTTTGTAGAATGATGTACGAATGCAATATGTGAATGTATCAATTGTTCTATTGCAGCGCTGTTGAACTAGGGAAAATAAATCCCTGATTGCAGCTGGCGATGAAGAATGTAGGTCTTCAGATTTTGTTGAAGCTGAACTGCTGGGAGATGATTTCCATTGTTATAGAAATAAACTCTGTTAGGGAAGGAAAGCTATGTGCACTGACTGAGGATTTTATGAAATCCTATTGGGGAATCCTGAGAAGTTTGATGAATTTAATGGGGAAAACCTGATGTCAGAGCAGTAGTTGGAAATTCCTGTTCTGTTGGGGATACAAGAACACCTGACATCACTAGGTTGTAAGCTGAGGATATGGCAGAGACTTTTTAGTAAGATTCCGCTACCTTTGTACCCGCTGGAGAAAGTACATGCGAAGACTTTGTGGATGGTTTGAGTGTCATCCCAACTCCCGGGGTGCTTGGTAAATGTTGATCAGGATAATAAGTCTTCTACTGATAAAAAAAATGACAAGATGATGGGACATAGTCGTATATTTTTAATCCCTAACTTTTTCCTGGACCGCCCTTTCTGGTTTTCAGTCCACCGGGATACCCTTTTTTGCTCAAGCCGCCTTTTCAGGTTTTTGACTTGTCGAGTGTTTAATTTTTTTGTATATCCCTAATTTTGCCCGAACTCTATTGGTTCTCTGGGATGCCCTTAATTTTGCCTAGGTTTGTCAACCTAGCAGATCTTTTTTCATGCGTAGTATTTTCTGACCATGTCCGCGTTCATATGATGTGGAGAGATGTCACTATCTATGACACGTGTTATAGAAATGTTAGAAAATGTTTATGTGATTGCATATATCCTTTCATATGTGGGATCCTGTTTGCCTCTGGGGTTAGTCTGGTGCACCTGATGTTTGATCAAGTTTCTGATAGTCTTGAACTTCCTAGGTATCTTTTCTAAGAACTGTCATGGAATGATTCAAAGACATGATACTGACACCATCTGATACTACTGGCACAAACAAGCAATTTGGTGGTACCAAAGGTTCAAATTTCACAGTGATTTTCTGCTAGAATCCCCGATCAATGTAACAGCCCCTGAGTGATTCAGATGGAGATCTACCCCTAGCTATTCATCATTTTTGGAGAGATTCTTTGCATATTGGCTTGACTGCCCCAGATTAATTAGACACCATGTCACGCCCCTTGATTATGAAAGGCTTGTTATTTGGAATGTTTTTTCTGTCTGAGGTGATTCTGTCCATTGAGGGGGTCTTCGTTCACTGAATATTCGTTGTGTGAATTTCTCTGCCATTTGAACAATTAACCATATGCAAACAATGTCTGTGATCGGTGCGAAAGAGAACTGACTGTTTTGGAATGCTTGTTCGCGTTTGCGTTTGTTTTCGCAAAATGTCGCGGTAAGCAAGAGTCGCCACCGTCTTTTATTTTATCCAACAAGGAAAGGACAAAAGCACAGAAAAATTCCTTTTTGAGATGTTTCTCGGGTTCAGGAGGTAGATTATAGAAAGGGAAGGTGTTAGCACCCTTTCTATCCGTGGTTATCCACGGGCTCTTAGGTACTTGCTCACTATGTTTTCAAAAATTTGCTTTTCTTTGTGATTGTGGGTTTGAAAAGAGTTTTTGTTTGAAAGAGAGTGTAAGTGCGAAAAGTTTTGTTTTTGTTTTCAAAAGAGCAAGTACTTAAGAACATCTACCTACTCAAAAAGGAATTAAACTGTGTAAATGTCCTTTAGACAATGCTATCCCACTATTGAGGAGTAGGTAGCACCGTCATTGGAGTTTTCGGGTCAATTCGATTTAAGGGACGTGTGGCCACTAAAGCAATGTTAGGACGCCTTAGCGGTCCCAAAAGTAATTAGCTTTGTCAACCAAAAACTTAGTCAAAAAACCTTTAGTTCCGCTTCTAGTTTCCCAGTTAGCCATTACCTCCTCCTTGGTCAAGTGAAGGGCTGCAGCAATCTCTTCAGGCCTAAGAGTCTTTTCCCAACCAGTAAATGGAGTTTGCTCCAAAACAGAGATACCAAGCAACTCAGAGAATTCTTCCAGGGTAGGGACCAGCTGGAAGTCTTGAAAGGTGAAACAATGGTATAGAGGATCATAAAACTAGACCAGGACACTCATCATTTGTTCGTCCAACTTTGAGGTGACCAAACTAAGAAGGGAACCATGCCTTCTGATAAAGGAAGTAGTGTCTGGAATCCTGACAACCAACTCTTTAAGCAGGATGGTACTTGGACAAAGTTGATCCGGATAGTATTCCTACGCATGGGCATCATAATGACCTACAAAACAGAGCAAAGATGAAACCCTCTTGTCTTTGAAATAGGTTAGTGTGATCGGTGGATCTGGAACTGACTGTTTAACGCTGGTTCGCGAAATGTCGCAGAAGCAAGAGTCGCCACTGTCTTTTATTTTCTCCAACAAGGAAAGGACAAAAGCACAGAAAAATTCCTTATGAGATTGTTCTCGGTTCGGGAGGTAGATTTATAGAAAGGGAAGGTGTTAGCACCCTTTCTATCCATGGTTATCCATGGGCTCTTAGATACTTGCTCATTTGTGTTTTCAAAATGTTTGTTTGCTTTTCAAAGTGTGAGTGAGTTTGAAAAAGTTTCGTTTAAAGTTTCAGATCGACTCTTGTATCAGTCCTCAAGAGTGTTTGAAAAATTGTTTTTTGAAAGCTTTTTGAAAAGTGTCGGTGTGAAAAGAAATTTTGATTTGTTTTGAATTAGAGCAAGTATCTACGAGTCATCTACCTACCCTAAGGAATTAAGCTGTGTAGAAGTCCTTAAAGTAGTGCCATCCCACCATTGAGAGGTAGGTAGCATCACCGTTGGAGGTGTTCGGGTCAACTCGAGTTTAGGGACGGTGTGGTCACCAGAGCAATAGTAGGACACCTTAGAAGCTACCCTTATGCCATTGATCTTTTTATTCTGGGGCAACCGTTTCGAGGCAACTGTTTCGAGGCAACTGGATCATGGACATAAGGACCGCTAAGACGTCTTATACTTGACAACCACAATTCGAGCTTGTAGGGACAGTGTGGTCACCAGAGCAACAGTAAGACACCTTAGAAGCTACCCTTATGCCATGTTCATGGACATAAGGACTTACTAAAACGTCATGTACTCGACGACCACGTTTCGAGGGGCAAGGCAACAGTGAGGTGTACCCTAGAAGTGGTGTGTGAATTCTTGTGTTATTTTCAGTTTATGTTATATCTTGTCATGCATTTGGTGAGCTACGCTTTGTTTTTAATTGTCATGCATTCTTTCATACAAGTTAACAGTTAAAGGGGGTGCGGAAAATAAATTGCGGAAACGTAAATCCTACGCTATTACAAGGCGCGGGTCTATACATCGCCAAATTTTTACAAGGACACGTTTTAAGTAAATAAGTGCGGAAAATAAAAAAACAGTAAAAGGTCCTATTTACTATTACATATCCGGAGCAATTACATAATAATCGGACAAATTAAATACGCATGAATAAAGAAAAGGGAATTAACTTTTTTTTTGTCTTTTTTTTGGTAATTAAATGAAATTGAAAACTAATTAATTATTTTAATTACAAGAAAATATTTTTTGATTTTTTTATATTTTTTATGAAATAAAATAGAAATAAAAAGAAACAAAGTTAAAGATTAACCTAAATCTAAATCTATTTTAATTATTAAAATGTTCAAATGGCCTAATTAAAAAGTAGTTCAATTATGATTTATTTACAAAATAAAAATAATAATAAAAGTGTTAATTATATTTTTTGTTTTTTATGAAAATGATTAATTAAATTAATTACTAATAACCAATAAAATAAAAGGGGTTAGAAATTAAATTAAAGAAATAAAATGAAAAGAAAGAAAAATGAACCCAAATGGAGGGGGTATTGGGCCAGGAATGGGGGTGTGTTGTTGAAACTGGAATCAAGTGTGCAAGCATTGACTGGGAACACCATGGTCCACGCCTCATAGCCATCAGATTGGCGTTAGTAGCCACTTGGCAGGATGATCACTTGAGATGCATGATGGACGCTGTTTGGAAGCCTGCATAGGAATACCTTAGAAAAAATAATATTGAGTTTTGGGGCATCTCAAAGCAATTGAACCATACCATTAGTTTCCTGTGGACTCATACAACACAAAACAAGCAACAAATTATGTTAATGATGCATGAACAAATGAAATTCGATTCCAAGAAAATTGTGCAAACCGTGAGTTCGTGTGGGGCGATTCCTTAGGCCTGAGCGCTTGGTTTTGATTCCAAAAGACTCCTGAGAGTTCCTGCAAAGTGTTAGAAACGAGAAAAGGCTTTGAATTGCCTTGAAAGGTGGATTTCAGCTTTGACTTTTTGCTTGATTTTTTTGAATATGGTTTGAATATGGTTTTTTTCGTTTTAGAGATGCTTCGCCCTTGTAAATGGTATGAGAGGCTTGCATATATGTCTTTGAATGAGAATCAAGCAATAATGTGAGCCATTAACCCTTGCAATGAATTTTGAGATTATGCCATGAACACCATTTAAACAACTTGCCATTCTTGTGAAAATTTGAATTTTTATGCCCATAATAGGTCTTGAACGAATTTGGTATATGTTTTATGGTGTATCAAAGCTATTCAAACCACAAAATATCCCTCCATTAATTTCTTTGATTTTTATTTGAATTTTAAAGATTTAAAATGCATTAAATCAAATAAAATTAAATAAAAATGGGAAAATTAATTTTTAATCTTGAAATAAATTGTGGGACACGTGGGAGGCATGTCCAAGCTGAAACAAGTGGAAAAAGTGGGCCCCTTTTGTCAAAAATGAAATTTCAAGGATAAATGATTTTGGCCATTTCACAAAAATTTCCCAACTTCTCCAATGCATATCTTGCTCAATTTTGAAGTTATGAACATGTTCTTGGACATTTTGGAAAGGTCTTGAAGTCCTATAACCAATGTCTTTGGTCCCATGTCATTTTGATTTACCAATCTCAAGTTATGGTCTTTGACTTAAAGTTCCTTTTTGTTGACTTTTGAAAATGACCTATAATGTTGAAATTGATAACTTTTTGTGAGAGCATTTCTTGGACTTGGAATGTGAAAATGAGTTGTAGGAAATGTCCTCCCCTTCAAAATGAGCATTGGATGGGATTTTTCTGATGAACCATGAAAAAGTTATGCCTTGATCAAGTTACAGTTGACTTTTCAGCTGTCCAAAAATAGAAACTTTTGCATCTTGATGATTTTTGAGCCATTCTTGTGGAATCATGGTCAAGACTTGACCAAATGATGATTGTGGCTTCAAAATAAGATGTTGACCAAAATTTTTGACTTTTGACTGCCAAATGACCATTTTGCCCATGCAGTTGACTGTGGAGCAATTAGGGTTTTTGACTGTGCAACTTGACCTTGTGAGCCTTGAAACTTGACATGTAGATGCTTGACAATGTGTATAGGCATGTGTGACTTGATTGAGCTCTTGAAAACCTCAACTTCTTTGCAAGAACCAAAACCCTAATTTGACTGGCTTAGGAGGATGGTTTGACTGTGTAGCCCTTGAGTAGACTTTGAACCAATTGAGGTGATGCTTGGGAAAATTTTGGGGTACAACAGTTGCCCCTGTTCAATCTTCTTAGACCTGAAGATGTAGATTGGCTTGCGTGCCTTTCGTGATCCGAAGGTGGAAGATGATTGAACACTAGAGTGCCCAGAAATTTGCACTCACATAGTAGAGTATCAGCAGTGTGATAGCGGGAATGGGCTTACAGATGCCATTTGGAAAGATGGTGGATAGGTGGATGGGCTTATAGATGCCATCTGGAGATGTGACAGAACCTTGTCGGGAATGGGCTTATAGATGCCATTTGGAACTGTTGGTATGTGGATGGGCATATAGATGCCATCTGGGTGTCGATCGCGTAAGAGATTCCTTAGCGAGAACTTGCGTACCTGAGAAAGAAAATAATTACCTGGCCTGTTACAGGAGTTGATCTTCAAACTCTGTATGTAGATGTGCCCTGGCTGGATACAGGAATCGAATCTTTAAACTCTTCAGACGTGCCCTGGCAGGATACAGGAATCGAGTCTGGTAATGTAGTCGTCAACAGATACACCCTGGCAGGATACAGGAATCGGATCTTTAAACTCTGCAGACGTGCCCTGGCAAGATACAGGAATCGAGTCTGGAGAATAGTTGTCAACAGATACACCCTGGCAAGATACAGAAATCGAATCTGGAACTTCAAAAGGTTTTTGTTGATAATGATGTGATGAATGAATCAGGGACGGTTACTATCTCAACGGGACGATGAGAGAACCTTGAATGATTTCTACCTCAACGGGACGATGAGAGAACCTTGGACGATTA
The DNA here is from genome assembly GCA_948472305.1 of Vicia faba. Lineage (NCBI taxonomy): Eukaryota > Viridiplantae > Streptophyta > Magnoliopsida > Fabales > Fabaceae > Vicia > Vicia faba. The sequence continues at coordinate 423,260,987 of OX451737.1, forward strand.
CTACCTCAACGGGACGATGAGAGAACCTTGGACGAATACTACCTCAACGGGACGATGAGAGAACCTTGGACGATTACTACCTCAACGGGACGATGAGAGAACCTTGGACGATTACTACCTCAACGGGACAATGAGAGAACCTTGGATGATTACTACCTCAACGAGACGATGAGAGAACCTTGGGCGATTACTACCTCAACGGGACGATGAGAGAACCTTGGACGATTACTACCTCAACGGGACGATGAGAGAACCTTGGGCGATTACTACCTCAAAGGGACGATGAGAGAACCTTGGGCGATTACTACCTCAACAGGATGATGAGAGAACCTTGGGCGATTACTACCTCAACGGGACGATGAGAGAACCTTGGGCGATTACTACCTCAACGGGACGATGAGAGAACCTTGGGCGATTACTACCTCAACGGGACGATGAGAGAACCTTGGACGATTACTACCTCAACGGGACAATGAGAGAACCTTCGACGATTACTACCTCAACGGGACGATGAGAGAACCTTGGACGATTACTACCTCAACGGGACAATGAGAGAACCTTGGACGATTACTACCTCAACGGGACGATGAGAGAACCTTGGGCGATTACTACCTCAACGGGACGATGAGAGAACCTTGGGCGATTACTACCTCAACGGGACGATGAGAGAACCTTGGGCGATTACTACCTCAACGGGACGATGAGAGAACCTTGGACGATTACTACCTCAACGGGACGATGAGAGAACCTTGGGCGATTACTACCTCAACGGGACGATGAGAGAACCTTGGGCGATTACTACCTCAACGGGACGATGAGAGAACCTTGGGCGATTACTACCTCAACGGGATGATGAGAGAACCTTGGGCGATTACTACCTCAACAGGATGATGAGAGAACCTTGGGCGATTACTACCTCAACGGGACGATGAGAGAACCTTGGGCGATTACTACCTCAACGGGACGATGAGAGAACCTTGGGCGATTACTACCTCAACGGGACGATGAGAGAACCTTGGACGATTACTACCTCAACGGGACAATGAGAGAACCTTCGACGATTACTACCTCAACGGGACAATGAGAGAACCTTGGACGATTACTACCTCAACGGGACGATGAGAGAACCTTGGACGATTACTACCTCAACGGGACGATGAGAGAACCTTGGGCGATTACTACCTCAACGGGACGATGAGAGAACCTTGGGCGATTACTACCTCAACGGGACGATGAGAGAACCTTGGGCGATTACTACCTCAACGGGACGATGAGAGAACCTTGGACGATTACTACCTCAACGGGACGATGAGAGAACCTTGGGCGATTACTACCTCAACGGGACGATGAGAGAACCTTGGGCGATTACTACCTCAACGGGACGATGAGAGAACCTTGGGCGATTACTACCTCAACGGGATGATGAGAGAACCTTGGGCGATTACTACCTCAACGGGACGATGAGAGAACCTTGGGCGATTACTACCTCAACGGGACGATGAGAGAACCTTGGACGATTACTACCTCAACGGGACGATGAGAGAACCTTTGGGCGGTTACTACCTCAACGGGACGATGAGAGAACCTTGGACGATTACTACCTCAACGGGACGATGAGAGAACCTTGGGCGATTACTACCTCAATGGGACGATGAGAGAACCTTGGGCGATTACTACCTCAACGGGACGATGAGAGAACCTTTGGGTGATTTCTACCTCAACGGGACGATGAGAGAACCTTGGACGATTACTACCTCAACGGGACGATGAGAGAACCTTGGACGATTACTACCTCAACGGGACGATGAGAGAACCTTGGACGATTACTACCTCAACGGGACGATGAGAGAACCTTGGACGATTACTACCTCAACGGGACGATGAGAGAACCTTGGGCGATTACTACCTCAACGGGACGATGAGAGAACCTTGGGCGATTACTACCTCAACGGGACGATGAGAGAACCTTGGGCGATTACTACCTCAGCAGAATGATGAAGGAATCTTGGACGTCTTCTACCTCAAACGGTAAAGACTTTTATCTGTTGATTGTTCTTTCCTGAAAAAGTAACGAGTTAGTTGTATGCAATGTCATAATGTATGACATGCATGATGTCATGACGTTCTCAAAAATAGATGATATTGGGGTGATATGATGCGTGTATGCATGTATTATGATGTATGACAATGTGATGTTTATGAATGTATTTTTGTCTGGGAAAATGAATCCTTTGACGAATGCCGGGAAGTTTGTTGAATCCTGGGCTAATGTTGAAGAGAGTTCTTCGTTTCCGCTGGGGACGATGATTGCAAGAATAAATCGGTAGGAGAAGTTGACTCCGTTAGGGAATAAACTTGTTGGAGAGATTACTCTGCGGGGAATCTACTCTGTAGGAAGAGATACTTTGTTGAGATGTTGAGGATAACTCCGTTGGGGATACCGTTGATAAGCTTTGTTGGAAGTTTTGATGAACTCCGCTAGGGATAGGAAGAATTTCGCCGAGGACGATCTTTCCGTGGTAATTAGCTGAGGATAACCCAGTTATAAGCTCTGGTGAGGAGTAACCTTCTGAATAAAGTCGGGGAGACGCGTTTGCTTGGCAGGGGATAAGCTTCCAGAATCTACTGGGGGTAAGCTTCAAGAATCTACTGGGGAGACGGTTCAACTCTCCTAGGGAGACTTTTGAGACTGTACTGGGGAATGACTCCACTGGGGTGTCTGGTATTCCGCTGGGGAACAATCTTATATTAAGACTGCCGGGGATGCTTGCTGAGGAATATCTGTACTTCGCTGGGGAATGTTGAGATTTTCTGGGGATACCCAACTTCCTTAAGGCTGACAGTAGATTAACGCTGCTTGGGGAGAGTGTTGATGACTTGCTGGAGATACTGTGCCTTTTCAGGGCTGATGGGAGACCAACTCTGCTCGGGGAGAGTATTGCTGAAACCTGTCTTACTCTGTGGGGGAGTGGAGGTAACTTGGTCATGTTCTTCAGCTGAACTTACCTTGGTACCTCGGTGGACAGAGCAGCTTGTACCGTTCGGACAATTCCCATTGCCCCAGTTTCTGCGGGAGAAGAAGGTACCTGTAGAGGTGCTTGATGACTGTCGACTTGACAAATCTTCTTCTGGCAGGCAAGTGATGAGATGTCGGGACATAGTCGTACGCTGTGATCCCTAACTTTTTCCTGGACCGCCCTTTCGGGTTTTCAGTCCACCGGGATAACCCTTTTTTGCCCAAGCCGCCTTTTCAGGTTTTCGACTTGTCGGGTGTACAGATTTTTTCATTTCATCCCTTACTTTTGCCCGAACCCTTTTGGTTCGCTGGGAAGCCCTTATTTTTGCCTAGGTGTGTCAACCTAGCGGGTCTTTGATTAGGCGTAGTATTTTTTCGACTATGTCTGTGTTCTCAGAGAGCAGGGAGTTGTCACTGTTAGTAGTGCCGTGTCGTCGTACCACTAGAAGATGCCTGATCAGGCAAGATTCGTTGTCGGAATGCCCCAGGTGATCCAGATGGAGATTTGCCCCAAGCTGGTTGGCCTTTTGAGAGATTCTCCGAATCTTGACTGGACTGCCCCGGATGATGGACACTGATCATGCCATGCCCCTTGATTGGAAGTGTTTCTTCCACTGGAGGTGACTCTTTTGTTGAGAAGATTTTTGTTCATAGGATATTCGTCGTGCGAATTTCTCTACTGTTCAAATATCTAGTCATATGTAAACAATGTTATTTTAAGAATGCAAAAGCTTATGTCTGTCTTGAAATTTTGAAAAATGCATTTTTTGTAAAAGCAAGTGAGTTTTGTAAAGATATGATGTCAACTCAGTATTTTACAGTAAGCCTTAAGGAGTCAGGATACCTTTCGTAACAGTATGCTTTCGAACTAACCCATGCTTCAGCTATGACTTTTAAGGGTTATAATGTGGCCTGGTTCACGGTTTAAGAAACAAAGGATAAAGGCTCAAATTTATTTGTACCCACCCGCTCTTCGTGATGTTCTTCGACCCTAAACTCAGCCGATCGTGCGTTAGACCTTGTCTGAGTCTTTGCTTTGATATTCCAGTGATGGTTCGGATATTGACAGTTTATTGGGAATAGGAAGTCATTTCCTTTTTTTGTCGAGGGTTTGTAGGACCTCTTTCTTTTTTGATTTTGTTATCCCTGTTTTTTGCCGGAACTGTTTCCTTTTTTGGAATTACAGTCAGCGGGATGCCCCAGCTTCGTAAGTCTCCTTCATAGGTTTTTTGACTTATTGGGCTTTTTATTTTGAGAGATAATGACTGCCTGTCTTTATGATTATTCGGAACCATCACTGTCTTTTGTTTTGTAAGAACTCCGTTGGTGCTATTCGTTGTGCACTTGGATCAACTGAGAGGACTACCCTGCCCCAGGTTATGATTAAAGGGTTTTAATTTTTTTTGAAAAGAGAAACTCCTACTTCTTTGGCTCAAAGGGGTTGACTAGGGATTATCTTCCTTATAACTCCAGTGTTTAGGAATAGAAACAATGCCTGTACCTCATCAGCGGGGTCTATTCAAAAGCATACTGTAGATCGTGGTATCGTTTTCGTCATCCTCCCTCAAGAGGCTTAGAATTATTAATTGAGAGTTGAGCATCAATAAAAGCAATTTTAAGCATAGTAAACACAATTACTTAAAAACAGACATGTCTAATGCATTAATGAAATAATAAAGTTTAACATGAATAAATGTTTGAACAATCAAAAGAAAATTACAAATTGAAAATTCTAATGAACAAAAGACATTCTCGATGATTTGGTGCAGGATCAGTGTTCAAACTTGACCTCCTTGGCATCAATCAAGTCTTGGATCTTGTTCTTCAAGGTCCAACAGTCGTCGGTGTCATGTCCAAGACTGTCAGAATGGTAGGCACATCTCACACCCGGGTTGTACTTGGAAGAGGAAGTATCGGGATTTTGAGGAGGATCCTTTAGTGTGATCAGTTTTGCCTTCAGCAATTGTTGTAATGCCTGAGACAAAGACATGTAGATGTCAGTATACTTCCTATCTTGATACTTTATCCTACGCCTATTGCTCTTTCTTAGTTGAACGGGCGTGGGATCAGAGATCTGGATTGCCCCTACATCATGACGACCCTTTTTACCATGTATAGCATTGGACTCTTTCTTCCCACTGTGGGGCTTTTTCTGAGCATCAACAGGTGCGGTTTCTTGAATCTTCCCCGACTTGATACCAGCTTCAATTCTCTCCCCAGTCAAGATAAGATCTGTGAACCCAGCAGAAGAATTCCCAATCAGATGGTTGTAGAATGGACCAGACAAAGTTCCCAAGAACATGTCAACGAGCTCACGGTCAGTCAGAGGTGGCTGTACCCTTCCAGCAAGGTCTCTCTATTTTTGGGCGTACTCCTTAAAACCTTCACCCGTCCCCAGTGACATACCCTGGAGTTGGGTACGCGTAGGAGCGAGGTCGGCATTATACTGATATTGCTTATAAAAAGCAGTTGCCAAGTCCTCCCAATTACGAATACTGGTTCCATCCAGCTGGTAGAACCATTCGAGCTGAGTCCCTGAAAGACTCTCCTGGAAGAAATGGATCCATAGATTCTTGTCTGCTGTGTAGGGCTAGATCTTCCTTGCGTATGAACGGAGGTGCAACTTAGGACAAGAGGCCCCGTCGTATTTTGCAAAGGCAGGTGCCTTGAACTTGTGAGGGATCACCACCCCAGAAGATAAGCCTAGGTCTCCGAAGTCCAACCCGGGCACCTGTTGAATCTCCATGGCATTTAGACGGTCCTCTAGTTGCTTATACCTGTCCTCAGCTGGAGGGTACTGCTCATCATTGTAATCCGTCTCGGTGTCGGAGACCAATGGACTAGAAACCCTTCCCTCTTGGTGACTGCCTTCCCCAACAGATGGAGTAGTCCGCTCAGCTTCATTCTGCAGTGTATTCCCAGATCTGCGTCTAGGGTTGAACAAAACAGTCCTCTTCTTCTTCTTTTTCAAGAGCAGAGTCTTCAATTCCTGTTGTCCTTGTGCTAAGCTCATGACCAGCTCCTGGAACTGGGCGTTCTGGGCCTGGAGGGCCTTGATAGCTTGTCCATTGGATGATTCAGGATTCATGATGACTGCTGAAATAAACAGCGAAGAAGGTAAGTGACATGTACCAAGGGTACCTGTAATGCAATGATATGTATGTATGCATGCGATGTTTTCAAGGATCTCGCGGGGTAAACAAGAAGATGGTTAGAACTTGGGTAGCTTGATTGAGGGAACTTCATGTTGTTGAGAGTCCTTCTTCAAGAGTCAAGGCTCACCATATCCAGTGGGTCATAGCCCCTGACTCGAGTTATCAACTTTGTTTTGATTTCCAGACAACCTTGGCTAGGGGAACCTTCTTCAAGAGTCAAAGCTCACCATATATAGTGGGTCATAGCCCCTGACTCAGGTCATCAACCTGGCTAGAGGAAAATAAATCCCCTTTTGCCCCTTGCTAGGCGTCATGACCTGCATCACAAACCCTTGAGATCCTTGAAATGGATTAGTCCTTATGCAGGATGTATGCAATGGTATGATGGTATGCTATGCATGGAGTAATATGGATAAACCCTGTTATGAGTCCAGATTAAGGACTGTAAACAAAACCTGCAAGAAACTCAAGTGTCAGATAACAAGTATGCAAATAGTCAAGTTGGAAGGCACACAAATCACACAAGAGAAGCCCTTAGAGCTTAGGCCAGCATGGGGTCTAGATATTACCCTCTTTCAATTTGTTGGTTAGGACCTGTCCTATCAGAAGTAACCGGGTTCTAGAGGATCCCAATATCACTGACTACCCTCAATCGGTCATAACTCCAGCATCGCAACCTTTTCTTGCAGCCAGAACCATCACGAGAGTTTAGCCTCAATGGGCGTAGAATACTACTACCGTTCTATTGGCCAAGTTGGGTCATTTAAGGTTCTAAGGTCAGTTGGTGCTTAATGACTCCTCAGAAGACCCATATTCTCCTCGTTGCAACACAAGGGATATCGGTACAGACCAAGGTGCCACACCAACGTAGCCATTGTTTCACCCATGTCGGTCTACGCCGGACAGGTCCCTCACAGCTTATGATACCTAACAGGGTATCCCCAGATCTGGGTTAGGATCTATGTAACTCCGATGCAACCCACAATAATAAAGCAAACAAAGCACAACAATTGAAAACACAGTTATGAACTATCCTAAGGTACACCTCACTTTATAAGAGTTTCCCCAGCAAAGTCGCCAGTTCTGTGATCGGTGGATCTGGAACTGACTGTTTAACGCTGGTTCGCGAAATGTCGCGGAAGCAAGAGTCGCCACCGTCTTTTATTTTCTCCAACAAGGAAAGGACAAAAGCACAGAAAAATTCCTTATGAGATTGTTCTCGGTTCGGGAGGTAGATTTATAGAAAGGGAAGGTGTTAGCACCCTTTCTATCCATGGTTATCCATGGGCTCTTAGATACTTGCTCATTTGTGTTTTCAAAATGTTTGTTTGCTTTTCAAAGTGTGAGTGAGTTTGAAAAAGTTTCGTTTAAAGTTTCAGATTGACTCTTGTATCAGTCCTCAAGAGTGTTTGAAAAATTGTTTTTTGAAAGCTTTTTGAAAAGTGTCGGTGTGAAAATAAATTTTGATTTGTTTTGAATTAAAGCAAGTATCTACGAGTCATCTACCTACCCTAAGGAATTAAGCTGTGTAGAAGTCCTTAAAGTAGTGCCATCCCACCATTGAGAGGTAGGTAGCAGCACCGTTGGAGGTGTTCGGGTTAATTCGAGTTTAGGGACGGTGTGGTCACCAGAGCAATAGTAGGACACCTTAGAAGCTACCCTTATGCCATTGATCTTTTTATTCCGGGGCAACCGTTTCGAGGCAACTGTTTTGAGGCAACTGGATCATGGACATAAGGACCGCTAAGACGTCTTATACTTGACGACCACAATTCGAGCTTGTAGGGACAGTGTGGTCACCAAAGCAACAATAGGACACCTTAGAAGCTACCCTTATGCCATGTTCATGGACATAAGGACTTACTAAAACGTCCTGTACTCGACGACCACGTTTCGAGGGGCAAGGCAACAGTGAGGCGTACCCTAGAAGTGGCGTGTGAATTCTTGTGTTATTTTCAGTTTATGTTATATCTTGTCATGCATTTGGTGAGCTACGCTTTGTTTTTAATTGTCATGCATTCTTTCATACAAGTTAACAGTTAAAGGGGGTGCGGAAAATAAATTGCGGAAACGTAAATCCTACGCTATTACAAGGCGCGGGTCTATACATCGCCAAATTTTTACAAAGACCCATTTTAAGTAAATAAGTGCGGAAAATAAAAAAAAACAGTAAAAGGTCCTATTTAGTATTACATATCCGGAGCAATTACATAATAATCGGACAAATTAAATACGCATGAATAAAGAAAAGGGAATTAACTTTTTTTTTGTCTTTTTTTTGGTAATTAAATGAAATTGAAAACTAATTAATTATTTTAATTACAAGAAAATATTTTTTGATTTTTTTATATTTTTTATGAAATAAAATAGAAATAAAAAGAAACAAAGTTAAAGATTAACCTAAATCTAAATCTATTTTAATTATTAAAATGTTCAAATGGCCTAATTAAAAACTAGTTCAATTATGATTTATTTATAAAATAAAAATAATAATAAAAGTGTTAATTATATTTTTTGTTTTTTATGAAAATGATTAATTAAATTAATTACTAATAACCAATATAATAAAAGGGGTTAGAAATTAAATTAAAGAAATAAAATGAAAAGAAAGAAAAATGAACCCAAATGGAGGGGGTATTGGGCCAGGAATGGGGGTGTGTTGTTGAAACTGGAATCAAGTGCGCAAGCATTGATTGGGAGCACCATGGTCCACGCCTCATAGCCATCAGATTGGCGTTAGTGGCCACTTGGCAGGATGATCACTTGAGATGCATGATGGACGCTGTTTGGAAGCCTGCATAAGAATACCTTAGAAAAAATAATATTGAGTTTTGGGGCATCTCAAAGTAATTGAACCATACCATTAGTTTCCTGTGGACTCATACAACACAAAACAAGCAACAAATTATGTTAATGATGCATGAACAAATGAAATTCGATTCCAAGAAAATTGTGCAAACCGTGAGTTCGTGTGGGGCGATTCCTTAGGCCTGAGCGCTTGGTTTTGATTCCAAAAGACTCCTGAGAGTTCCTGCAAAGTGTTAGAAACGAGAAAAGGCTTTGAATTGCCTTGGAAGGTGGATTTCAGCTTTGACTTTTTGTTTGATTTTTTTGAATATGGTTTGAATATGGTTTTTTTCGTTTTAGAGATGCTTCGCCCTTGTAAATGGTATGAGAGGCTTGCATATATGTCTTTGAATGAGAATCAAGCAATAATGTGAGCCATTAACCCTTGCAATGAAGTTTGAGATTATGCCATGAACACCATTTAAACAACTTGCCATTCTTGTGAAAATTTGAATTTTTATGCCCATAATAGGTCTTGAACGAATTTGGTATATGTTTTATGGTGTATCAAAGCTATTCAAACCACAAAATATCCCTCCATTAATTTCTTTGATTTTTATTTGAATTTTAAAGATTTAAAATGCATTAAATCAAATAAAATTAAATAAAAATGGGAAAATTAATTTTTAATCTTGAAATAAATTGTGGGACACGTGGGAGGCATGGCCAAGCTGAAACAAGTGGAAAAAGTGGGCCCCTTTTGTCAAAAATGAAATTTCAAGGATAAATGATTTTGGCCATTTCACAAAAATTTCCCAACTTCTCCAATGCATATCTTGCTCAATTTTGAAGTTATGAACATGTTCTTGGACATTTTGGAAAGGTCTTGAAGTCCTATAACCAATGTCTTTGGTCCCATGTCATTTTGATTTACCAATCTCAAGTTATGGTCTTTGACTTAAAGTTCCTTTTTGTTGACTTTTGAAAATGACCTATAATGTTGAAATTGATAACTTTTTGTGAGAGCATTTCTTGGACTTAGAATGTGAAGATGAGTTGTAGGAAATGTCCTCCCCTTCAAAATGAGCATTGGATGGGATTTTTCTGATGAACCATGAAAAAGTTATGCCTTGATCAAGTTACAGTTGACTTTTCAGCTGTCCAAAAATAGAAACTTTTGCATCTTGATGATTTTTGAGCCATTCTTGTGGAATCATGGTCAAGACTTGACCAAATGATGATTGTGGCTTCAAAATAAGATGTTGACCAAATTTTTTGACTTTTGACTGCCAAATGACCATTTTGCCCCTGTAGTTGACTGTGGAGCAATTAGGGTTTTTGACTGTGCAACTTGACCTTGTGAGCCTTGAAACTTGAAATGTAGATGCTTGACAATGTGTATAGGCATGTGTGACTTGATTGAGCTCTTGAAAACCTCAACTTCTTTGCAAGAACCAAAACCCTAATTTGACTGGCTTAGGAGGATGGTTTGACTGTGTAGCCCTTGAGTAGACTTTGAACCAACTGAGGTGATGCTTGGAAAAACTTTGAAGATTATGGGAGGGCAAATTTTGGGGTACAACAGTTAGTCCTTATGCAAAATGTATGCAATGTTATGATGTCATGATGTCATGATAAAGGCACACCACAAGTATTCACAAAAGGAAAACATGGTAAGGGCACACAAGTCACACAAAAGAGCCCTTAGATTTCAGGCTGGCATGAAGCTTAGGTACTACCCTCTTTCAGTTTCAATTGGTTAAGACCTGTCCTAAAAAAATAGTAATCGGGTTTAGAGGATCTCAATATCACTGACTACCCTCAATCAGTCATAATTCCAGTTTAGCAACTTTTTCTTGCGGCCGTAATCATCGCGAGAGTTTAGTCTCAATGAGTGTAGCATATTGCTACTGTTCTATGGCCAAGTTGGTCAATTTAAGGTTCTAAGGTCAGTTGGTACTTAATGACTCCTTAGAAGACCCATATTCTCCTCGTTCCAACATAAGGGATATCGGTGCAGACCAAGGTGCCACACCAATGTAGCTACTGCTTCATCCGTATCGGTCTACGCCGTACAGATCCCTCACAGTTTATTGCTACTTACCTAAAGGGTATCCCCAGATCCGGGTTAGGATCCATAAAACTCCGATACAAGCCCACAAAATTAAAGCATACAAAGCATACAATTGAAAACACAAGTGATCTAATCATAAGGTACATCTCACTTATAATACTCCCCAGCAGAGTCGCTAGTTCTGTGATCGGTGGGAATGAGAACTGACTGTTTTGGAATGCTGGTTCGCGTTTGCGTTTGTTTTGCAAAATGTCGTGGTAAGCAAGAGTCGCCACCGTCTTTTATTTTATCCAACAAGGAAAGGACAAAAGCACAGAAAAATTCCTTTTTGAGATGTTTCTCGGGTTCGGGATGTAGATTATAGAAAGGGAAGGTGTTAGCAACCTTTCTATCCGTGGTTATCCACGGGCTCTTAGGTACTTGCTCACTATGTTTTCAAAAATTTGCTTTTCTTTGTGATTGTGGGTTTGAAAAGAGTTTTTGTTTGAAAGAGAGTGTAAGTGCGAAAAGTTTTGTTTTTGTTTTCAAAAGAGCAAGTACTTAAGAACATATACCTACTCAAAAAGGAATTAAATTGTGCAAATGTCCTTTAGACAATGCTATCCCACTATTGAGGAGTAGGTAGCACCGTCGTTGGAGTTTTCGGATCAATTCGATTTAAGGGACGTGTGGCCACTAAAGCAATGTTAGGATGCCTTAGCGGTAACCCTAATGTCTTAGATCATTTTTCCGAGGCAACCGTTTCGAGGCAACTTATGATCTTTGGACAAGAGGGCGACCTCTAAAGCTTCCTATACTTAATGACCACGTTCGAGGCAACCAAGTGAGGCGTATCCTAAGAGTGACATGTGCAAGTGTGTCAATTTTCAGTTATATTATCATTACATGCCATGGTGAGCTACCGTTGATTTTAAGTTAAGATAGATCTTATCATGCATGGCCTATAATTCAAACATCTAACAGTTAATGATTGCGGAAATTAAATTGCGGGAATTTTAAATCTAAGCTATTACAAGGCGTCGGGTATTTACATCGCCAAAAACAAACCCTTGAAAATTAAATTGCAAAAATTAAATAAAAGCGGTAAATAAAATCCTAAATTAAAACTATTACATCCTCGGAGCAATTACAATTATATGGATCAAAAATAATTCGCGCGAGAAAAATTGAATCGGAGCGTCCTAGGGTTTTGACCCTTTTTATCAAATAAAACATATTTTTTATTCTTCTTCGAATTAAGAATTATGTCTAACTTAATGGAATTAATTAATTAAAAGAAAATATTTTTGAGTTTTTTTATTTTAATTAAGGAAATAAAATTAGAAAGGTAAAAATATATCAAAACCCTAATTCTAAATCAATTTTAATTTATTGCAAAATATATTATCATTAAACCTAATTTAAAACTAAATTAATTGGTTAATTTTTATTTACATAAATAAATAATGAAATTAATAAATATTATTTTTTGGTGTTTTCTGATTTTATAAAAAAAGTTAGTTTGTTAATTAATTGATTAAGATAATAATAATAAAAAGCAAAAAAATATGAAAAGAAAATAAAAACATAAGCAAACTTTGGGGGGGGGGGGGGGGGGGGGGGGCTGGGCCTGAAGAAGGTGTTTGAGTTGCAATTTCCAGGCCCAAACACAAGCAGCCTCGTTGGACTTTGGTGGTTTGCTAGGCGTGCGTTGACCAAGGAGTATGGTGGGTATGCAATATGGGCCCCTGGATCTGGTTTGAGTCCACCTGGCCAGCATCTGGAGAAGGGTGTATGATGGACCATCCTTTGAGAACTGCACCTGAATATCTGAAGAAAAAATTGAACAAAGTTTTGGGGGACCTGGGATTCGAACCCAGGTTCCAAGGGACAAATCAATTAGCGCGCTACCAACTGAACCAAGATGTTAACTTGTTAATGGATTAGCAATTAAATATTATAAAACAAACTAACAACTATTCCCTGAAAAATGCACTAATATTCAAACGGACCAATCACATGGAGACACGCCATCGTCTTCTTCATCAAAAGACTGGTTATTTACCTGCGGATTTTTATCCGCAGGAAGTTTCGTGGGATGGTTCTAAAATACTCCCTAGACCAAAAAAATGGAATCCAAGAGTACCACTGTACTCGTCTCACTCCCCTGAACTCATCCATGGCCATTGTGGGCCTTGATTTAACCTGCACACAAAACGCCTAAAAACATACACAAGAACCCTAGGTTCTGGATATGGGGTTAGAGGTCACGAAAATACAATCAAATAATGCTGTTTGCTTAGGAATTTAATGGTCAATACAAATCTGCAAGAAATTTGGCATAAAGATGCATGAAAACTGAGTTACGATTCCAGTTACAGGGCCAATTTCGTAATGACTTACAGGGAATTTTAGGCAGTGAAAGGCTTGGTTTTTTATTGGTATCGCTTCAGGAGGTTGTTGGCAAGAGGGCTATGTTGTTCTTTTGGATTGAATTCGCCTCTAAGGTTGTTTTCAATCTCACACTTTTTCAAGGTTTTTTGCAAAGTGGTGTGGCCGTTTCTGCATACTTCTATGCGTGTTCTTGATTTGTGAGGCTTATGTGAATGTTATAGAGTGAATTAGGGTTGGTTTTTTGATCTGAAATCAAGTGCATTCAAGATTGAAGATTGGATTTTATCACCATTGAAAAGCTTTCCAAAAATAAGCCAAATCTGAGATTTTGTGCTTGAATGAGCCTTGGCACGAGTTGGTTGGTTGTCACATGATATTTGCAAGCTGTACAAATCACAAAGATACCATTTCAATAATTTTTGGATTTTATTTGAATTAATATAGATTTAAAATGAATTAAATCAATAAAAATTAAATAAAATAGAAAAATAAGTGTTTAGTTATGAAATTAAAGATGGGACACGTGTGTGGCATGACAAGACTAAATCAAGTGGAAAAAAGTGGGCCCTTTTGTCAAAAATTGGAGTTTTGAGGATAGTTGACTTTTGGCAATTTTGGAAAAATGCCCAACTTCAACAATGCATAACTTCTTCAATTTTGAACTTTTGGAGGTGTTCTTGGACTTTTTAGAAACCTTGAGATGTCCTCTAACCAACCCTTGTGGTCTAATATCATTTTAGTGCTCCATGCTCAAGTTATAAGCTTTGGAAAAAAAAGTGTTTTTGTTGACTTTCAAAAATGACCTGTAATGTCCAAATTTGTAACTTTTTGTGAGAGCATTTCTTGATCTTGGGGTGTGAAGATGGATTGTAGGAAATTGCATCCTCTTCAAAATTAGATTTGGATGGGTCATTTATCATAAAGTATGAGAAAGTTATGCTTGGTCAAAGTTGAGTTGACTTTTCCTACAAAACCCTAATTTAGCAACTTTTGAATCTTGATGAATCTTGAGCAATCCTTGATGAATCATGATCAAACCTTGACCAAATGATGAATTATCCTTCAAAATGAGAATGTTGACAAAAATATTGAGGTTTGACTGTATTTGGGACACAGTTGACTTTTGCCCTAGCATAGTCGATTTTTGGACCTCTTGAGCAATTGACTGACCAAACTTTCTCTGCAAGGCTTAAAAATTGACATGGATGGACTTGAGAACATATTAGGACATTGGGAAGAACTTGGGGCCATTTGTATATGAGTACCTTAGTGTAACACAAAACCCTAGTTTTGACTTGACTACCTTAGGAGGTGATTTGATTGTCCAACCCTTGAGCCATCTTGAGCAATTTGAAGATCAATCTTGGCAAATCTTGAGGAATATGGGAGGGAAAATTTTGGTGTACAACAGTTTCCCCTGTTCAATTTTCTTAAACTTGAGGATATATATTGGCTTTCGAGCCTCTCGTGATCCGAAGGTGGAAGATAATTGAACACTAGAGTGCCCATAAATTTGCACTCGCATGGTGTAGTATCAGCATTGTGATGTCGAGAATGGGCTTACAGATTCCATTTGGAGATTGTTGGTAGGAGGATGGGCTTACAGATTCCATCTACAGGAGTGTCTATCGCATAAGAGATTCCTTAGCGAGAACTTGCATACTTGTTGTTGTAGAAGATTCCGCTGGGGAAGTCTAACCTTTGTTGAGATTTAGGAACTTCCTTGTACTTCAACTGAGAGAATGCCTCGGCTGAGTATTAAGAACCTGTCCATAATTCAATCGGGGGGAAACACCTTTATCAAGGTCTAAGAACTGTCTCGTGCTCAATGGGAGTATACCGTTGAGGTTATAGAACTTGTCCACGCTGTGACGGAGGAAAACATCAAGATCTAGGAACTGACTCGTGCTCACCGGGAGTCTACCGTTGAGGTTATAGTACTCGTCCACACTATGACGTAGGGAAGCATCTTCATCAAGATCTAGGAATTGTCTCGTGCTCAATGGGAGTATACCATTGAGGTTATAGAACTTGTCCACACTATGACGGAGGAAAATATCAAGATCTAGGAACTGACTCGTGCTCACCAGGAGTATACCGTTGAGGTTATAGTACTCGTCCACACTATGACATAGGGAAGCATCTTCATCAAGATCTAGGAACTGTCTCGTGCTCACCGGGAGTATACCGTTGAGGTTATGGAACTTGTCCATACTATGACGGAGGAAAACATCAAGATCTAGGAACTGA
Source organism: Vicia faba (assembly GCA_948472305.1). Classification (NCBI taxonomy): domain Eukaryota; kingdom Viridiplantae; phylum Streptophyta; class Magnoliopsida; order Fabales; family Fabaceae; genus Vicia; species Vicia faba. The sequence continues at coordinate 423,276,642 of OX451737.1, forward strand.
CTCGTGCTCACCGGGAGTATAACGTTGAGGTTATAGTACTCATCCACACTATGACGTAGGGAAGCATCTTCATCAAGATCTAGGAACTGTCTCGTGCTCAGCGGGAGTATACCGTTGAGGTTATAGAACTTGTCCATACTATGACGGAGGAAAACATCAATATCTAGGAACTGACTCGTGCTCACCGGGAGTATACCGTTGAGGTTATAGTACTCGTCCATACTATGATGTAGGGAAGAATCTTCATCAAGATCTAGGAACTGTCTCGTGCTCACCGGGAGTATACCGTTGAGGTTATAGAACTTGTCCACACTATGACGGAGGAAAACATCAAGATCTAGGAACTGACTCGTGCTCACCGGGAGTATACCGTTGAGGTTATAGTACTTATCCACACTATGACGTAGATAAGCATTTTCATCAAGATCTAGGAACTGTCTCGTGCTCACCGGGAGTATACCGTTGAGGTTATAGAACTCGTCCACACTATTACGGAGGAAAACATGAAGATCTAGGAACTGACTCGTGCTCACCGGGAGTATACCGTTGAGGTTATAGTACTCGTCCACACTATGACGTAGAGAAACTGTCGAGATTGAGAACCTTATCTGAAATTCAACCGAGGATAATTCAATTGAGATTTAAGAACTGGTCAGATCTTCGACTAAGCTGAGAACTTAACTGCATTTTTCCTGAAAGGTAATGGTCATTCATATGCAATGCATGAGATAGATCAAGCAATGATGTTCTCAACATAAATGAGATTGTATGGTATGATGTGTATATGCATGTATCATGATGTATGAAAATATGATGTTTTAGCTGGGGAAAAGAAATCCCGGAGCTGCTGGAGGATAGAGTTCTTCGTTTCTGCTGGGGACGATGAACGAAGATGATAAACCTGTGGGAGAGAAGAACTCCATTGGGGAATAAGATGATGAAGATATTACTCTGCGGGGAATTACTCTGTGGGGGAGAGATACTTTGCTGAGATTTTGATGATAAACTCCGCTGGGGATCCCGTTGATAAGCTTTGTTGGGGATTTTAATGATGAACTCCGCTGGGAATAGAAATAACTTCGCTGGGGATGATCTTTCAATTGAAATTTGCTGAGGATAACCCAGTTAGACTCTTGTAAGGATAATCTTTTAAATTTGGCTGAGGAGATTTATTTGCGCTCTGCAAGGGATAAGCTTCCAGAATCTATTGGGTAAGATGATTCAACTCTGGCGGGGAAGCCTTTTTAGACCGTGCTGGGGAAATGATTCCACTGTGGTATCTTGTATTCCACCGGGGAACATTCTTATATTCTGTTGAAGAATATTAAGACTGCCGGGGAAGCTCTTATACTTGCTGGAGAGTATCTTTATACTCCATTGGGGAATATTAAGACCTTCTGGGGGTAACCAACCTTTTTAGGGTTGATGGTAGATCAACTCTGCTTGGGAAGAGTATTGCTGATTTGTTCATAGTTGGAAGTCTCAGTGGGGAGAGCTACCATTACTGTTTTACTCTATGGGGAGTGACGGTATCTTAGTCACATTCTTCAGCTGAACCTATCTCGGTACCTTGGTGGACAGAGCAACCGGAAAATTCTTATTGCCCCTGTTTATGATATTACCAGTAATTCGTCTTTCGTTTCGCATATAAGTATTTATGATCAGCAATTAATGTCAGATGCATATATCAAAAATGGACATTGGACGTTCTTTGCAAAACAAAACAGATAAAGGAAAAACAATTTGAAATTTGTCTGAACATGAATTTGTATTGATTTTGAAGTTTGGCCTGTAAATAGGCTTTTTTGTACAAGAGGCTGACGTCCTAGTAAGAGAACGCCGCCGAACAAATAGAATTTATACAATTTGCGAAAAGAAAACAAAACAGCTATGTGAATAATCCCACTGGGTTCCAACTCTGCTATTGCCTTTATATCTTCAAGCATCTCATCACTTTGCTGCTTAGTTGGGGATGAATCTGATTGATTAGTGTCGTCTGATCCTGATAGTTGATACCGAAGTCTGGATGCAAGGTGATCCAACGAGCATAGTATTACGATTTAATCCCTAACTTTTGCCTGGACCCCCCTTTTGGGTTTTCAGTCCACCGGGATAACCATTTTTGCCCAAGCCGCCTTTTCAGGTTTTCGACTTGCCGGGTGTACAAATTTTTCATTTTCATCCCTTATTTTTGCCCGAACCCTTTTGGTTCGCCGGGAAGCCCTTATTTTTGCCTAGGCCAGTCAACCTAGCGGGTCTTTGATTTATGCGTAGTATCTTTTTACTATGTCTGCATTGACGGGGTGAGGAAGGTCGTCACCATCCATGGTGGTTAGAATCATAGCTCCTCTTGAGAAAATGTTCTTAACCACAAATGGCCCTTCGTATGTAGGGGTCCACTTTCCCCTGGGATCACCTTGAGGTAGAATAAAGCGCTTGATTACTAGGTCCCCAACTCGATACTCTTGTCGTCTGACTTTCTTGTTAAATGCCTTGATCATCCGTTTTTGGTACGTCTGACCATGATAAACAGCGATAAGTCTTTTTTCGTCGATTAGATTCAGTTGATCAAGTCGAGTCTGAATCCAGTCATCTTCGCTCAAACCTGCATCCTTCATGATCCGAAGAGAGGGTATCTGAACTTCAATCGGCAAGACTGCCTCCATGCCATAAACCAAGGAATAGGGTGTTACCCCTGTTGACGTCCGTGCAGAGGTACAGTACCCGTGAAGAGCAAATGGTAACATCTCGTGCCAATCTTTGTATGTCACTGTCATCTTCTGCACAATCTTCTTAATGTTCTTATTTGCCGCTTCGACAGCCCCATTCATCTTCGTCCGGTAGGGAGAAGAGTTATGATGCTGTATCTTGAATTGCTCGCAGAGTTCAGTGATCATTTTATTGTTAATATTGGTACCATTGTCCATAATGATCCTATCTGGTACACCGTATCGACAGATTAGGTTGTGATGAATGAACCGTGCCACGACGTTCTTGGTTACTGTAGCGAAGGAAGCTGCTTCAACCCACTTCGTAAAGTAATCAATAGTTACAAGGATGAAATGATGCCCGTTGGATTCCGTAGGTCTGATCTCGCCGATCATATCAATGCCCCACATTGCAAAAGGCCAAGGTGTTGTTAAGACGTTTAGAGGAACTGGAGGTACATGCACCTTATCAGCATAGACTTGGCACTTGTGACATGTTCGAGAGTGCTGATAACAGCCAGCTTCCATTGTGGACAAGTAATATCCTGCCCGTAGGATTTTCTTTGCCATGGTATGTCCACTGGAATGAGTTCCAAAAGTACCTTCATGCATCTTTGTCATAATCCTTTCTGCTTCAATCTTATCAACACAACGCAGTAAGGTTGAATCATGGTTTCGCTTGTAAAGAATGCCATTACTGATGAAGAACTTCGCCGCGAATCTCCTCATAAACTTCTTGTCATTAACAGATGCACCCTCGGGGTATTCTTGAGCTTCAAGGTATCTCTTCACCTCATGATACCAGGGCTTTTCTATTACTTCTTCAGTCTCAAGATCACAATAATGTGCAGGTTCATCCAATTTCCAAATAATGATTCGGGGGGCCTCGTTGTCCCATTTGACTTTGAACATGGAAGACATCGTAGCTAACGTGTCCTCCAGCTGATTCTCCTCTCTTGGGAAGTGTTCAAAGGTTATCTCCTCGAAATGGGGAAGCAATGTCAATACATACTCCTTGTAAGGAATAAGATTAGGGTGTTTCGTATCCCACTCGCCTTTGATCTGACTGATCACGAGAGCGGAATCTCCGAAGACACTTATAAACTTAATCCTTAGGTCAATTGCAGCTCAAAGACCCATGATGCACGCTTCATACTCCGCCATGTTGTTGGTGCAGTTGAAACATAGATGGGCGGTGAATGGAGTATGAGAGCCTTTCAGAGATATGATCAGGACGCCAATGCCATTACCCAAAGCGTTCGAAGCTCCATCAAAGTACATAGACCATCAGGATCCTTCCTCAGGTCCTTCATCCGGTCCAGGTGTCTCACAATCAGTTACTACCATGATATTCTCGTCTGGGAATTCAAATTTTATAGACTGGTAGTCATCCACTGCCTGATGTGCCAAATGGTTTGCCAATACACTTCCCTTGATTGCTTTTTGAGTTGTGTACTGGATGTCATACTCAGTCAAGATCGTCTGCCATCTAGCTATTCTTCCGGACAAGGCAGGCTTTTCGAAGATATACTTGATTGAATCCATCTTTGAAATCAACAAAGTAGTGTGAGTCAGCATATACTGTCTCAGCCGGCGAGCAGCCCATGCCAAAGCGCAACAAGTTTTCTCAAGCAGTGAGTATCGGGTCTCACAGTCGGTAAACTTTTTGCTAAGGTAATAAATAGCGTGCTCTTTTCGGCCAGACTCGTCATGCTGCCCCAGCACACACCCCATTGAGTTGTCAAGTACCGTCAAGTATAGGATCAGAGGTATTCCTTCAACTGGTTGCATTAGGATGGGTGGCTCCTGGAGATACTCTTTGATTATTTCGAAAGAAGCCTGGCATTCATCATTCCAACGTACCACTTGATCTTTCTTCAGTAACTTGAAGATTGGCTCACAAGTAGCAGTTAGGTGCGAGATTAATCGGGCAATGTAGTTCAGTCGTCCCAAGAAGCCTCTGACCTCTTTCTCTGTCTTGGGAGCTGGCATCTCTTGTATAGCTTTCACTTTGGCAGGGTCCACTTGAATACCCTTGTCTCTTACGATGAAACCCAGTAGCTTACCAGACCTCACCCCGAAGGTGCACTTGTTCGGGTTCAACCTCAACTTGTACAACTTCAACCTGTCAAATAGCTTCTGTAGATGGTCAAGGTGTTCCTCCTCAGTCTGGGACCTCGCAATCATATCGTCGACGTATACTTCAATCTCATGATGGATCATGTCATGAAACAAAGCAACCATGGCACGCTGATACGTTGGCCCGACATTTTTCAACCCAAAAGGCATGACCTTGTAGCAAAAGGTACCCCATTGAGTAACAAAGGTGGTCTTCTCCATGTCTTCGGGAGCCATTTTAATTTGATTATATCCGGAGAAACCATCCATAAAGGAGAATACCTTGTGCTGAGCAGTATTGTCAACCAGAACGTTGATGTGAGGTAGGGGGAAGTCATCCTTGGGGCTCGCCCTGTTCAAATCCCTGTAGTCAACACACATTCGAACCATACCATCCTTCTTCGGTACCGGAACCACATTGGCAACCCACTGAGGGTAAGAAGTCACTGCTAGAAAACCGGCGTCAAACTGTTTCATAACTTCGGCCTTGATTTTCTCAGACATCTCTGGGCGCATACGGCGAACCTTCTGTTTTACCGGAGGACAGTCTTCCTTGGTAGGCAGGCGATGAACCACAATGTCGGTATCCAACCCAGGTGTTGTACCCCAAAATTTGCCCTCCCATATTCTTCAAGAAATTGCCAAGTCATGCTTCAAAGTTCCCCAAGGGTTGCACAGGTCAAGGGCCTCCTAACAGGCAAAATTAGGGTTTTTGGTTCTGACAAAGTAAATGAAGTTTCCAAGGGTCCAATCAAGTCCCACATGCCTATAAATATGGTCAAGCATCCTCATACAAAGTTTCAAGACTTTCAGCACAAAACTGCACAGTCAAAACCCTAATTGCACTACAGTCAACTGTAGGGGAAAAATGGTCATTTGACAGTCAAAAGTTCAAATTTTTGGTCAACATATCATTTTGAAGCCACAAACATCATTTGATCAATGCTTGATCATGATTCTCAAAGCTTGGCTCAAAAATCATCAAGATGCAAAAGTTTCCTTATTTGGACAGCTGAAAAAGTCAACTGTAAATTGACCAGGGCATAACTTTCACATGGATTATCAGAAAACCTAGTTCTAGGACGATTCAAGGCAAGATTTTTATCTCATTAGCTTCCTGAGGCTTCAAGGAGAGTTTTCCAATCGAAACCAATCATTCTAACGCCCTAAATTGGTAACACGACCTCACCTTGTACAGAAAATATTTCACATTCGTGCATCTCAATTCATGCATCTTTAGCAATTTTTGATTATTGATTTATGTTCCTTGACTAATTCTGAGACTAACCATGTGATTGAATTGAGTTTTTGTGCATCGTATGAAGATTTGCCATGGATGAGTATTAGGGTTTTGCAAGCTCTAATTTGGGCGTTTCGTGATATGGTAAAATTAAGACACCTGAATACCACCATTGAATCAAGCATGTTTGGACGAAGAGAAATAAACCCTCACGCCTAATTTATGAGGCCTTATGGCCTATTCGCTATTTTCTCTAATGATATGTTATAGAACGGTTCAAAACCGTTGCTTATTGTCTTTGTGTTTCAGAAAAAAAAATAAGCTAAGGAAGAAGAAGAGTACGTGGCTAGCGCTGATGGGTTCATTCAAATTCTCGCGCGGAAATTCCATTAATCATTATTTTCTTTTATAATATTTGTTTGTTATGTGATATACAAAAAACGCGTTTGGCTTGATTGGCAAGACTTGTTACTGGTAAATCTCATGACCTGGGTTCGAGCCCCAGGTCCTCTTACCTTTCATATTATTTTTCCTCTAATCATTATCCCATGCAGATTTAGTACAAGGCACCTACCATATACGCTTCCATCTAACGCGCCACTTGGCCAACAATGCCAATCCAAGGGACCAGACTTGATGGACACCATAGGCATTAGTCAAAGGAGCTACATGCTAGCCACGAAAGTCAATCAGGCCATGAATTTAAATGTGCCAGATTGCTAAAAGAAACACCTCACAATTAGGGGCAGACCCCCTTAGGTTTGCATATGTTTTTTTACATTCTTTATTTTTCATTATTTTTACTTTCTTTTAATTATTGTCTTTTTAATTAATTTAATATTTTCATAATATATAAAAAACACATAAAAAATCAGAAAAGATAAAAAATAATAAATATTTTTATTTTAGTATTTTTGTAAATAAATTGCATAATTAATTTTAGTTATTAAATTAGGTTTAGTTGTAATATTTTCATAATAAAAATCTAAAATTGGTAGAATTAGGGTTTTAATTAATTTTTATCCCTTTTTATTTTCTTTCATAATAATTAAATATTTACTATTACTTATTTTTGTAATTAAATTGCATGTAAATTAATTAGAGTTAATTTTAGGTTAAACTTTAATATGTTTTCATAATAAAATAAAAATTGTAGAATTAGGTTTAATTGCATTAAATACCAAAAAATACCAAAAAAAAACAATTCCTTTTCTTTTTTTAATTAATTAATTTCATCCTTTAATTTAATTTTGCAAAAAGGGTCCAACGCCCTCGTTTTTAATTCTTATTCAATTCGCATATTTATTTCGTTCTCTTTTAATATTTATGTATCTCTCCCAAGGCCATGTAATATTTATTTGTCGCACTTTTAATTCTTTATTTTTCTGTCAAATCGGGTTCTGGAAATTTTGGCGATGTGGACCCGCGCCTTTTGTAATAGTTTAGAACTTTACTTTTCTCGCAAATATTTTAACTGTTAATTGATGCATGCAAGAATGAATGGCCATAAATAAAAACAAGCGTAGAACACCAATAACATGACAAGATAAATACAAATGAAAACGACACACAAATCACACACCACCCCTAGGGTACGCCTCACTGTTGCCTTGCCTCGAAAGGTGATCGTCGAGTAGAGGATGTCTTAGTAAGTCCTCATGATCCGGGAACCTGGCATGAGGGTAGCTTCTAAGGTGTCTTCCCATTGCTTTGGTGATCACCATGTCCCGAACCTCGAATTGACCCGAACACCTCCAACGGTGGTGCTACCTACCTCTCAATGGTGGGATGGCACTACTTTAAAGGACATTGGCACAGACGAATTCCTTAGGGTAGGTAGGTTCTCGTAGATACTTGCTCTAAATTTCAAAACAAATCAAAAATACTTTTCACACCGACACCTTTTCAAAAAGCTTTCGAAAGCAATTTTTCAAACACTCTTGAGGACCGATACAAGAGTCGAACAGAAATTTTCAAAGAAACTTTTTAAAACCCACAGTTGAAAAGCAAACAAACCATTTTTGAAAACACAAGTGAGCAAGTATCTAAGAGCCCATGGATAACCATGGATAGAAAGGGTGCTAACACCTTCCCTTTCTATAATCTACCTCCCGAACCGAGAGCAATCTCTATAAGGAATTTTTCTGTGCTTTTGTCCTTTCCATTTGGAGAAAATAAAAGACGGTGGCGACTCTTGCTTCCGCGACATTTCGCGAACCAGCTTTAAACAGTCAGTTCCAGATCCACCGATCACAGAACTGGCGACTCTGCTGGGGAATTAAAACTTAAAGTGAGGTGTACCTTAGGGTTAGTTCATAACTGTGTTTTCAATTGTATTGATTTGTGTGCTTTAAATTGTGGGATTGTCTTGGGAGTTCTATAGATCCTAACCCGGATCTGGGGATATCTTCTTAGAAAGTAGCAACAAGGTTGTGAGGGAACTGTGCGGGGTATACCGACATGGTTGAAACAGTCTGCTATGTTGATGTGGCACTTTGGTGTGTACCGGTAACCCTTGAGTTCAGTCAAGGAGAGTACGGGGCCGCCGCGTGGTGTCATGAAGCATCAACAGACCTTAGGAACCTTAATTGAACTATCTTGGCCTCTTTAGGGTAGTGAGATAACTGACTTTGGTGCAGTCCGAGGTTGGTTGATACTCGATACTACACTCAATTGAGGGTTGCTTTCCTGGAATATTTCAGTCGCCAGTTCAGTGGCTAAATCGAAACGATGAACAATGAAAGTAATCCCGTGATATTGGGACCCTTAGAACCCGGTTACTTCAAATAGGACAGGTTGAACCCACCAACTTCAAGAGGGTAATACCCAGACCTCATGCTGGCCTTAAACTCTAAGGGCTTCTCTTGTGTGACTTGCGTGCCTTCGTACTTGACTACTTGCATGCTTGTTATCTGACACTTGAGTTTCTTGCAGGTTTTGTTTATAGTCCTTAACTGGGACTCATAACAGGGTTTACTTAGTGTTTTACATTTCGGTCCTTAATTGGGACTCATGACAAGGTTTACCGAGTTTCTTGCAGGTTTTGTTTGTAGTCCTTAATTGGGACTCACGACAGGTTTTACTTGAGTTTCTTGCAGGTTTTGGTCATAGTCCTTAACTAGGACTCATAACAAATTGAATTAAGTCTCTTGCAGGTTTTGTTTATAGTCCTTAATTGGGACCCATAACAGGGTGTACGAAGTTCTTGCAGAGTTTGTTTTAGTCCTTAACGGGGACTCATGACAGGTCTTACTTGAGTTTTCTTGCAGGTTTCTGTTTATAGTCCTTAATAAGGGCTCATAACAGGGTTTATCCATATTACCCCATGCATCATGACATCATACCATTGCATACATCCTAACCCATTTCAAGGATCTCAAGGGCTTATGATGCAGGTCATGATGAATCAAACATCTAGCAAGGGGCAAAGAGGATTTATTTTCCTCTAGCCAAAGTTGTCAGAGGCTATGACCCACTTGATATGGTGAGCCTTTGACCCTTGGAAGAAAGACTCTCAACAAATATGATGTTCTTTCAATCAAGCTACCGGATCCAAATGCTAACAAATTTTCTTGTTTACCCCGCGAGATCCTTGAAAACATTGCATATATATCATACATATCATTGCATTACAGGTACCCTTGTTGCAGGTCACTTACCCTTGTGCGCTGTTTATTTCAGCAATGACTCCCCAACCAGATAACCAGGACCTTCACACTCAGTAGACTCAGTTCAAAGAGATCTTCCTAAGCCTATCCAAGGGGCAGGAAGAGTTGAGGACACTCCTCATGGGGAATCTGATCAGAAAGAGTTCTGGAGATGACAAGGACGAACAGCTGAAACGTCTACAAGCTAAGGTAGACACACTGAAAATCCAGATGCTGGGGAAAAGGACACTCATTCAAGGTTTAGCTCAGGAGCAAGGAGAGCTGAGGGCCATGATCAGTCAGCTTCATCAAGACATGAAGCAATCAGTCCGAGTCAGGGGCCAGGTCTTTGATCAGCTTCCAAAAGGACAAGAGTCTGGTATGGGGAAAAATAGACCTCTTCAAATTGCTACCACTTCACAGGTCCAACCACAACCTCGCCCGGAGCAAAGGGTTGATCAGAGTGAGCCAAACAAGCCCAGGAGGCAATTTACCCAGCTCAACACGTCGCTGTCTCAAGCCCTACAACACTTGTTGAGACTAAATCTGACTACATTAAGGGACCCTCCTAAGAATCAGAATACAGCGTCACCAAAGTATAATCACAACGCCCGCTGCGCTTATCATTCCGACAGCCCGGGGCATAATACAAGCGATTGTTGGTCTCTGAAGAACAAGATTCAGGACCTGATTGACGAAGGAGCAGTGAAATTCACCCAAGATGGTCAGGTCGAGTTCTTCTACTACCCCTGCAAGACTCACCATTTGAAGTGACAAATCCTGAGACTGGAAAACTTTTGTTCATTAGGAATTTCAAGTTGTAACTTTCTTTTGTTCAAACATTTACTCATGTTAAACATTGTTATTTCATTAATGCATCGCATATGTCTGTTTTGAAGCAATATATTCGTATTCACTATACGCAGCTTATTTTCATATTTTTTCTGATGATCAACTCTCAATTAATAATTCTAAGCCTCTTGAGGGAGGATGACAAAAACGATACCATGATCATTACAGTATGCTTTTGAACAGACCCCGCTGATGAGGTACAGGCATTGTTTCAATTCTAAACACTGGAGTTATAAGGAAGATAATCCCTCGTCAACCCCTCTGAGCCAAAGAAGTAGGAGTTTTTCTTTTCGAAAAAAATAAAACCCTTCATCATAACCTGGGGCAGGGTAGTCTCTCAGTTGATCCAAGTGCATAACGAATGGCACCAAAGAGGTCCTTACAAAACAAAGAAAGACAGTGATGGTTCCGAATAATCAATAAAGAAAGGCAGTCATTATCTCAAAAAATAAAAAACCCATTAAGTCAAAACCCATGAAGGAGACTTACAAAACTGGGGCATCCCGATGACTGTAATTCCAGAAAAGGAAACAGTTCAAGCAGAAAAAGAAAGGGATCACAAAAATCAGACAAGAAAGAGGTCTTACAAACCCTCAACAAAAAAAGGAATGAATGCCTATTCAAAATAAGTTATCAACATCCGAATCATCACCGGAAAATCAGAGCAAAGACTCAAACAAGGTCTAACGTATAATCAACTGAGTTTAGGTTTGGAGAACATCACGAAGAGCGGGTGGGTACAAATAAAATTTGAGCCTTTATCCTTTGTTTCTTAAACCGTGAACCAGGCCACGTTATAACCCTTAAAAGTCCTAGCTGAAGCATGGGCTAGTTCGAAAGCATACCTTACGAAAGGTATCCTGACTCCTTAAGGCTTACGGTAAATACGGAGTTGACATCACGTTTTACAAACATTCATTTGTTTTATGAAAAAAAGAATGCATTTTCAAAATCTTCAAGACAGACATGAGCTTTGCATTTTTAACATAACTTTGTTTGCATATGACTTTTTGTTTGAACAACAGGGAAATTCGCACGATGAATGCCTAATGAACAAAAGCACTTCCAATCAAGGGGCAGACGTGATCATAGTCTATCATCTGGGGCAGTCCAATCAAGATTCGGAGAATCTCTCAAAGGCTAATAGCCTGGGGCAAGTCTCCACCTGAGTCACTTGGGGCATTCCAACAACAAATCTTGCCTGATCAAATACCTTCTGGTGGCATGACAAAACACTGTTAACAGGGGCAACTCCCTACATTCTGAGAGCATGGACATAGTCGAAAAGATACTACGCAAAATCAAAGACCCGCTAGGTTGACATACCTAGGCAAAAATAAGGGCTTCCCGGCGAACCAAAAGGGTTCGGGCAAAAATAAGGGATGAAATGAAAAAATCTGTACACCCGGCAAGTCGAAAACCTGAAAAGGCGGCTTGGGCAAAAATGGGTATCCCGGTGGACTGAAAACCCGAAAGGGCGGTCCAGGCAAAAATTAGGGATCAAAGCGTACGACTATGTCCCGGCATCTTGTCACTTGCCTACCAGAAGAAGGTTTGTCCATCAACCACTATCAGCGCCTCACAGGTCTTCCTCTCCCACCTCAGAAACAGGGGCAATAAAGAGTTGTCTACGCAATCTAATTGCTCTGTCCTCCAAGGTACCAAGGTAGGTTCAGCTAAAAAACATAACCAGTACATCTTAATTCCCCAGAGAATGAGCCAGCCAGTCAATGCACTCTTCTCCAAGCAAAGTTATCAAATCTCAAGGAAGTTGGGTATCCTCCAGTGGATCTCAACATCTCCCCAGCAGCATATGTATTCTTAACAAGCATCACCGACAGTCTTGGTCTAAAGATTGTTCCCCGGCGGTATACCAGTATTCAATGGAGTCATCCTCCCGATACAGTTCAAGACTTCCCCAAGAGAGTCCAATCCAGTTCCCCAAGAAAGTTGGAATTCATCTCCCCAAGCAGTAAGCTTATCCCCAGTAGATTCTGGAAGCTTATCCCCCACAGAGCATGAACGCGTCGTCCGACTTTATTCAAAGAGTTATTTCCTCGCCAGGATATAACTGGGTTATCCTCAGCCAAGAGCCACGGGAAGATCGTCGTCGACACAGTCTTCTTATCCCCAGCGAAGTCTATTCACACTCCCAATACAACAAAGGTATCCCCAGCAAGTTATTATCAACAACTCAGCAAAGTATCTCTCTCCCCACAGAGTATTGCTTCCCAGCAAGACCGTTAGAGTACCTTTTCTCCCTGTAGAGTAATCCATTCGCCAAGTTCATTCCCCAACGGAGTTATCTTCTCCTACCTGTATTCTTGCAACTATCATCCCCGGCGGAAGCAAAATCTATTCTCCAACATCAGCCCAGGACTGACTTCCCGGCACCCGTCAAGGATTTACTTTCCTAGACGAAAAATACATTCATAAACATCTTCATACATTATAGCATGCATATACGCATCATGAACATACAATCTCACGTAGTCAGAGAACATCCCGCAGTTCATACAACATGACATCGCATACAACTAACGCTTGTCTTTTCAGGACAAAAGAAAGTACAAAAATGATTACTATCAATGGTCGCAACCAAAGATCCGATGCCTGAATCTTGCCAGGGTGTATCTGTTGATGACCAATTACCAGATCCGATTCCTGTATCTTGCCAGGGTGTGTCTAAAGAGTTCGAGGATCCGATACCTGAATCTTGCCAGGGTGTATCCGTTGAAGACTAGCATTACCAGATCCGATTCCTGTATCTTGCCAGGGTGTGTCTGAAGAGTTCGAGGATCCGATGCCTGAATCTTGCCAAGGTGTATCCGTTGAAGACTAACATTACCAGATCCGATTCCTGTATCTTGCCAGGGTGTGTCTGAAGAGTTCGAGGATCCGATACTTGAATCTTGCCAGGGTGTATCCGTTGAAGACTAGCATTACCAGATCCGATTCCTGTATCTTGCCAGGGTGTGTCTGAAGAGTTCGAGGATCCGATACCTGAATCTTGCCAGGGTGTATCCGTTGAAGACTAGCATTACCAGATCCGATTCCTGTATCTTGCCAGGGTGTGTCTTAAGAGTTCGAGGATCCGATACCTGAATCTTGCCAGGGTGTATCCGTTGAAGACTAGCATTACCAGATCCAATTCCTGTATCTTGCCAGGGTGTGTCTGAAGAGTTCGAGGATCCGATACCTGAATCTTGCCAGGGTGTATCCGTTGAAGACTAACATTACCAGATCCGATTCTTGTATCTTGCCAGGGTGTGTCTGAAGAGTTCGAGGATCCGATGCCTGAATCTTGCCAGGGTGTATCCGTTGAAGACTAACATTACCAGATCCGATTCCTGTATCTTGCCAGGGTGTGTCTGAAGAGTTCGAGGATCCGATACCTGAATCTTGCCAGGGTGTATCCGTTGAAGACTAGCATTACCAGATACGATTCCTGTATCTTGCCAGGGTGTGTCTAAAGAGTTCGAGGATCCGATACCTGAATCTTGCCAGGGTGTATCCGTTGAAGACTAGCATTACCAGATCCGATTCCTGTATCTTGCCAGGGTGTGTCTGAAGAGTTCAAGGATCCGATACCTGAATCTTGCCAGGGTGTATCCGTTGAAGACTAGCATTACCAGATCCGATTCCTGTATCTTGCCAGGGTGTGTCTGAAGAGTTCGAGGATCCGATACCTGAATCTTGCCAGGGTGTATCCGTTGAAGACTAACATTACCAGATCCGATTCCTGTATCTTTCCAGGGTGTGTTTGAAGAGTTTGAGGATCTGATGCCTGAATCTTGCCAGGGTGTATCCGTTGAAGACTAGCATTACCAGATCCGATTCTTGTATCTTTCTAGGGTGTGTCTGAAGAGTTCGAGGATCCGATACCTGAATCTTGCCAGGGTGTATCCGTTGAAGACTAGCATTACCAGATCCGATTCCTGTATCTTGCAAGGGTGTGTCTGAAGAGTTCGAGGATCCGATACCTGAATCTTGCCAGGGTGTATCCGTTGAAGACTAACATTACCAGATCCGATTCCTGTATCTTGCCAGGGTGTGTCTGAAGAGTTCGAGGATCCGATGCCTGAATCTTGCCAGGGTGTATCCGTTGAAGACTAGCATTACCAGATCCGATTCCTGTATCTTGCCAGGGTGTGTCTGAAGAGTTAGAGGATCCGATACCTGAATCTTGCCAGGGTGTATCCGTTGAAGACTAGCATTACCAGATCCGATTCCTGTATCTTGCCAGGGTGTGTCTGAAGAGTTCGAGGATCCGATGCCTGAATCTTGCCAGGGTGTATCCGTTGAAGACTAGCATTACCAGATCCGATTCCTGTATCTTGCCAGGGTGTGTCTGAAGAGTTTGAGGATCCGATACCTGAATCTTGCCAGGGTGTATCCATTGAAGACTAACATTACCAGATCCGATTCCTGTATCTTGCCAGGGTGTGTCTGAAGAGTTCGAGGATCCGATGCCTGAATCTTGCCAGGGTGTATCCATTGAAGACTAACATTACCAGAATTGATTCCTGTATCTCGCCAGGGCATGTCTGAAGAGTTTAAAAAATTCAGCTCCTGTAACCAGTCAGGACATATCTACACAAAGCATCTAAAGACCAGCTCCTACAACATGTCAGGTACTCATTTTTCTTTTGCAGGTACGCAAGTTCTCGCTAAGGAATCTCTTACGCGATCAACATCCAGATGGCATCTATAAGCCCATCATCCTATTCATCAACCTCTGAATGGCATCTATAAGCCCATTCCATCATCACACTGCTACTATGTGAGTGCAAATTTCTGGGCACTCTAGTGTTCAATCATCTTCCACCCTCGGATTACGAAAGGCACGTCAGCCAATCTGCATCCTCAGGTCTAAGAAGATTGAACAGGGGCAACTGTTGTACCCCAAAATTTGCCCTCCCATATTCTTCAAGAAATTGCCAAGTCATGCTTCAAAGTTCCCCAAGGGTTGCACAGGTCAAGGGCCTCCTAATAGGCAAAATTAGGGTTTTTGGTTCTGACAAAGTAAATGAAGTTTCCAAGGGTCCAATCAAGTCCCACATGCCTATAAATATGGTCAAGCATCCTCATACAAAGTTTCAATACTTTCAGCACAAAACTGCACAGTCAAAACCCTAATTGCACTACAGTCAACTGTAGGGGCAAAATGGTCATTTGACAGTCAAAAGTTCAAATTTTTGGTCAACATATCATTTTGAAGCCACAAACATCATTTGATCAATGCTTGATCATGATTCTCAAAGCTTGGCTCAAAAATCATCAAGATGCAAAAGTTTCCTTATTTAGACAGCTGAAAAAGTCAACTGTAAATTGACCAGGGCATAACTTTCACATGGTTTATCAGAAAAATTCCATCCAAAGCTCATTTTGAAGAGAAAGACATTTCCTACAACTCCTCTTCATACTTCAAGTCCAAGAAATGCTCTCACAAAAAGTTATCAATTTCAACATTATAGGTCATTTTCAAAAGTCAACAAAAAGGGACTTTAAGTCAAAGGCCATAACTTGAGATTGGTAAATCAAAATGACATGGGACCAAAGGCATTGGTTAGAGGACTCAAAGACCTTTCCAAAATGTCAAAGAACATGAGCAAAGCTTAAAAATTGAGCAAGGTATGCCTTGTGGAAGTTGGGAAATTTTTGGATATTTTGAAAAGTCAACATTGATTCAAATGACCTAAAATTGCTAATGGGCCTCTTTTTCTTCCACAATTCATTACCCAAGGCATGCACACGACCATTTGGCCCAAAGGGAAGTTTTTCTTCATTTTTTATTTATTTATTTGGATTTTTATTATTAATAATTCATTTAAATTAAAATAAATACATGAAAAATACTAAACCTAGGTTTTAAATCTTTTTATGCATAATGTATACTCAATATTTCGTGCATAGCTGGATTTGGAAAGAAGTGAAGACAATTGGCCATGATTTGTACCAAATAGGCATGAAAAATATTTGAAAAGATTTTTGGAAATCAAATCTTGCAAGACATGAATGCCAAGGTTTTTGATTGATTTCTTTGACCTAGATCACTCATACATAAGTACAAAATGCAACCCTAGTGCTAACAACCAAAAAGCTGCGCATAAACTCCATTATCAAACTCCATTTTTTTGGCAAAAATTCAAAATCTGAAAACCTAGTTCTAGGACGATTCAAGGCAAGATTTTTATCTCATTAGCTTCCTGAGGCTTCAAGGAGAGTTTTCCAATCGAAACCAATCATTCTAACGCCCTAAATTGGTAACACGACCTCACCCTGTACAGAAAATATTTCACATTCGTGCATCTCAATTCATGCATCTTTAGCAATTTTTGATTATTGATTTATGTTCCTTGACTAATTCTGAGACTAACCATGTGATTGAATTGAGTTTTTGTGCATCGTATGAAGATTTGCCATGGATGAGTATTAGGGTTTTGCAAGCTCTAATTTGGGCGTTTCGTGATATGGTAAAATTAAGACACCTGAATACCACCATTGAATCAAGCATGTTTGGACGAAGAGAAATAAACCCTCGCGCCTAATTTATGAGGCCTTATGGCCTATTCGCTATTTTCTCTAATGATATGTTATAGAACGGTTCAAAACCGTTGCTTATTGTCTTTGTGTTTCAGAAAAAAAAATAAGCTAAGGAAGAAGAAGAGTACGTGGCTAACGCTGATGGGTTCATTCAAATTCTCGCGCGGAAATTCCATTAATCATTATTTTCTTTTATAATATTTGTTTGTTATGTGATATACAGAAAACGCGTTTGGCTTGATTGGCAAGACTTGTTACTGGTAAATCTCATGACCTGGGTTCGAGCCCCAGGTCCTCTTACCTTTCATATTATTTTTCCTCTAATCATTATCCCATGCAGATTCAGTACAAGGCACCTACCATATACGCTTCCATCTAACGCGCCACTTGGCCAACAATGCCAATCCAAGGGACCAGACTTGATGGACACCATAGGCATTAGTCAAAGGAGCTACATGCTAGCCACGAAAGTCAATCAGGCCATGAATTTAAATGGGGCAGATTGCTAAAAGAAACACCTCACAATTAGGGGCAGACCCCCTTAGGTTTGCATATGTTTTTTTACATTCTTTATTTTTCATTATTTTTACTTTCTTTTAATTATTGTCTTTTTAATTAATTTAATATTTTCATAATATATAAAAAACACATAAAAAATCAGAAAAGATAAAAAATAATAAATATTTTTATTTTAGTATTTTTGTAAATAAATTGCATAATTAATTTTAGTTATTAAATTAGGTTTAGTTGTAATATTTTCATAATAAAAATCTAAAATTGGTAGAATTAGGGTTTTAATTAATTTTTATCCCTTTTTATTTTCTTTCATAATAATTAAATATTTACTATTACTTATTTTTGTAATTAAATTGCATGTAAATTAATTAGGGTTAATTTTAGGTTAAACTTTAATATGTTTTCATAATAAAATAAAAATTGTAGAATTAGGTTTAATTGCATTAAATACCAAAAAATACCAAAAAAAACAATTCCTTTTCTTTTTTTAATTAATTAATTTCATCCTTTAATTTAATTTTGCAAAAAGGGTCCAACGCCCTCGTTTTTAATTCTTATTCAATTCGCATATTTATTTCGTTCTCTTTTAATATTTATGTATCTCTCCCAAGGCCATGTAATATTTATTTGTCGCACTTTTAATTCTTTATTTTTCTGTCAAATCGGGTTCTGGAAATTTTGGCGATGTGGACCCGCGCCTTTTGTAATAGTTTAGAACTTTACTTTTCTCGCAAATATTTTAACTGTTAATTGATGCATGCAAGAATGAATGGCCATAAATAAAAACAAGCGTAGAACACCAATAACATGACAAGATAAATACAAATGAAAACGAAACACAAATCACACACCACCCCTAGGGTACGCCTCACTATTGCCTTGCCTCGAAAGGTGATCGTCGAGTAGAGGATGTCTTAGTAAGTCCTTATGATCCGGGAACCTGGCATGAGGGTAGCTTCTAAGGTGTCTTCCCATTGCTCTGGTGATCACCATGTCCCGAACCTCGAATTGATCCGAACACCTCCAACGGTGGTGCTACCTACCTCTCAATGGTGGGATGGCACTACTTTAAAGGACATTGGCACAGACAAATTCCTTAGGGTAGGTAGGTTCTCGTAGATACTTACTCTAAATTTCAAAACAAATCAAAAATACTTTTCACACCGACAACTTTTCAAAAAGCTTTCGAAAGCAATTTTTCAAACACTCTTGAGGACCGATACAAGAGTCGAACTGAAATTTTCAAAGAAACTTTTTAAAACCCACAGTTGAAAAGCAAACAAACCATTTTTGAAAACACAAGTGAGCAAGTATCTAAGAGCCCATGGATAACCATGGATAGAAAGGGTGCTAACAGCTTCCCTTTCTATAATCTACCTCCCGAACCGAGAGCAATCTCTATAAGGAATTTTTCTGTGCTTTTGTCCTTTCCATTTGGAGAAAATAAAAGACGGTGGCGACTCTTGCTTCCGCGACATTTCGCGAACCAGCTTTAAACAGTCAGTTCCAGATCCACCGATCACACCAAGCATATCTTCTTAAGACCAGGCAAAGATCTCAACATAGTCATGCAGCATCTGAGTCAACTGTTGCTTCACACTAAGCTCCAGATTTGCATCGATCTTGACTTCCTTCTTGTCTGTTTCGGTACCCAGATTCACTGTTTCCACTGGCTCTTCATGTGACTGAATGGCCCTCTCTTACTGGAGTAACAGTCTTGCAAGTTCACCAGGCACTTCGCAATCATCTTCACCTTCATCTTCGGCTAAGTTGATTGGATTTTCAAAGTCATAACTGGCAGTAACAGAGTCGTTACTAGTGAGATCTAGAGTGGATTGAGACCTGTATATGTGAGTGTGTGTAAAATAGATGTTTTGCAATATATAATAAAGAAAGACAAGGAGCATAAAATTTGAAATGCAAAAGACGTCCAATGCTTTTATTAATGATATATGAAAATGACACACAAAAGCCCTCACAAATGAAGCCACGGTGCCCCGGGTAAGACACTGGGCGATAAAGTTTCACAACATCGTCTGTTACAAATTCAAAACAAAGAGTTCATTACTAGTTAACAAAAGTAATAGGGATGAAGTCCTTTGCTGTCCAGTTACTTGGTCCACCATTGGTCGTAGGATAGATCCAGCTGTCGAATTCAGACTCCTCCACATCATCTTCAATGGCATTTACTCCCGAGTTGCTGATGAACACAGGAGGTCTTCCAATCCTTGCACTTCGAACAACCCTTTGAGCTTCTGCAGTGAAACCCAAACCAAACTTGTTAGTCTTCTGAGTGAAATCAGGAAGTCGGCCCCAATTTGCACACTCACCCTTCTCAATAACAGCTCGAGCATCCTTTAAGGAAGCCATCTTCATAGGAGAATCTTCAACCACGGTTTCAGCTGACGCCAATGTCTGAGGAACCTCTTCAAAATGCTGAAATGGGGTCTCAATGAACTCCCCATCCATCTCTACGTATCTGAACGAGTTGAGGTGGATGACCATGTACTCTTCCTCCCCTTGAACTGTCACAATTTTCCCTCTGACCGGGTACTTCAGCTTCTGGTGAAGCATTGAGGTTATGGCCCCAGATTTGTGGATCCATGGACGACCCAACAAACAAGAATAGGATGGCCGAATGTCCATCACGGCCGAATGTCCATCACGTAGAATGTAGAATTGAAGACCTGAGAACCAACTTTAATTGGAATATCAACCTCACCATGCACCATCCTTTTAGACCCGTCAAAGGCCCTGACTACGATGTTACTTGGTTTTAGCTCCAACCCTTCGCAATCCAACCTGTCTAGAGCTTTCTTGGGCAAGACGTTCAATGAGGAACCAGTGTCAACCAACACATGTGCAAGAGTAGTGCCCATGCATTCAATGAAGACATGCAGGGCGTCGTTGTGGTTCTTCCCTTTAACAGTCAGATCAGCATCGGAGAAACCCAAACCATTATTGGCAGTTAAATTGGCCACACAATCGGTAAACTAATCAACTGATATCTCTTGTGGCACGTGGGTAGTTTTCAGGAAGGTAATCGGGGCCTTGGCATGGGCCTCTGAACACAATAGCAATGACAACATAGAAATCTTGAATGGGGTTTACCCCAGCTGCTCAACTACATTATAATCACTCTTCTTAATAATCTTCAAAATCTCTTCCATCTCCTGTTTGGAAGCTTCAACAGTAATCGTCCTCGGTGCCTCCGTCTGGGCAGGCACATCAGTGGTGATCCCTTTGCCCCGAGCATTAGATGACTCGGCGACAGGGGTAGGATTAAGAACTTGATCAGGAATGGCAGTAGGTACACTTGCAGGTGTAATTATAACAGGTCTTCGGACAATTGGGGGAGCAATATCAGGTGAGAAAAGTCTACCGCTGCGGGTGACTTTAGCAGGCCCAGTAATGTTGCTGACACCGGTATCAGCATCCAACTCTTGCTTAACTCCCAGAACATAAACATCTGCCCCATAGTGCCAAGGGACCGCTTTGTCAGAGGTGTAGGGGATGGGCCCCGGAACAGTGATGATTACAGGTGCGATCTTCGGAACGGATGTAATTCTAACAGGCTTCCTAGAGGGAGCCTTGGAAGAATTGTCGGAAATGGTAATGATGGCAACTTCTTCAGAAGGAGTGGAGGGAACAGCAGTCTTCTCAAACAGAATCTCCTTGCTATCCATCAGGTTTTGGATACCCGACTTCAGCAATGGACAGCCAGTAGGTAAAACAGAACACATATGGCAACCTTCGCCACAACCCGAAAATAAACCGGCTAGCAACAGGTTCTTCTTGACAGTCATCAGAGGGGTAACAATATCTTCCACGGAAACCACAAACAATTCTTCCTCTACAACATTCACTCCATGCTTGGGCATGGGAGCAGTCACAACATTAGGCCTCTCGGGCGCCTCAAACTCAATATCCTTTGCATCAATCAAGTCTTGGACCTTGTTCTTCAAAGCCCAACAATCATCCGAATTATGCCTCGGGCTCTCAGAGTGATAAGTGCAGCGGGCGTTAGGGTTATACCTTGGTGACGTTGTATTTGAATCCTTTGGAGCTTCTTTTATAGACACCAGATTGGTCTTCGGCAACTGGGGCAGGATCTGAGACAAAGTCATGCTGAGACGGGTGAATTGCCTTCGAGGTCTCTCGTCCCTTTGCTGGTTGTGATGCTGAGGAGCACCAATAGGTTTTGAAATAACAACCGCATTAACAGCTTGGCGGTGTTCAGGTCTATTCTGTCTTCTCGAACTGTAGATAGCATTGGACTCTTTCTTGAACGACTTCTTCTCGGTGCTTGAGGAGGAACCCTTCTGTATCTTCCCAGCTTTAATACCAGCTTCAATCCTCTCACCAGTCAAAATAAGGTCTGTAAACCCAGCTGAAGAGCTTCCAATTAGATGGTTAAAGAATGGACCAGACAGGGTCCCCAGAAACATGTCAACAAGTTCACGATCAGCCAAAGGTGGTTGCACCCTTCCGACAAGGTCTCTCCATTTCTGAGCATACTCTTTAAATCCTTCACCCGTTCCTATTGACATACCATGGAGTTGGGTACGCATAGGAGCGAAGTCGGAGTTGTATTGATACTGCCTATAAAATGAAGTAGCCAAATCTTCCCAGCTGCGGATACTGGCTCCGTCCAACTGATAGAACCACTCAAGCTGAGTCCCTGAGAGACTGTCTTGAAAGAAATGGATCCACAAGTTCTTATCAGCAGTGTAAGATTGGATCTTCCTCATATATGACCGGAGGTGCAGCTTTGGGCAGGAATCTCCGTCATACTTGGCAAAGGAAGGTGCCTTGAATTTATAGGGAATCACCACCCCAGATGATAGACCCAGATCTCCGAAGTCCAGACCGGGCACCTTCTGTATCTCCATAGCGCTTAAACAGTCTTCCAACTGTTTGTACTTATCCTCAACAGGAGGATACTGTTATTCATCATAGTCCGTCTCGTTGTCGGAGACCATAGGGCTAGGAGCCCTCCTTTCTTGTGGACTATCTTTCCCTCCAGATGAGGTGGTCAGGTCAACTTCATTCTGCAGCCCGTTTCCAAACCTGCATCCAGTATTGAACATGATGGTCCTCTTCTTCTTCTTCTTCTTCTTCTTTTCTTTCAGAATCAAAGTCTTCAGGTCCTGCTTGCCCTTAGCTAGATTCATGAACAACTCTTGAAATTGGGCATTCTGGGCCTGGAGGGCCTTGATAGCTTGCTCAGTTGAAGGTTCAGCAGACATGATGATTGCTGAAATAAACAGCGAAGAAGATAAGAGACCTGTAATGGGTACCTGCTTATGGAATGCATGGGATGAAATGCGTATTATTTTTGATTTCAAAGACAATCGAGATTCAAATTTGTAAACAAGAAAGGAAACACACTTTATTAGACTTAAACTTCAAAATTTAAATTGTTCAACAAACTGCCCTTAGGCGTTACAAAAATGGAAATACTGAAAAGTAAATAAAACTGTAAAGAAATCCTCAAAGGTCCATCAATGCTCCCATGGTCTCTTCTTCTCAGTGCAGACATAATCATTCAGGGTCCGTTCGTTCTCCAACCGACTGGTCAGCTTCTGGATCTTCTGCTCCTGTTCATTGAACCTCTCTCGGTAGGAATCCTGTTCATTCCTTAATTGCATCCAAGACCTCTTCAGTGTCCCAATATCAGTGGGCATATGAGGTTGGAGGATAGTTGGAGGAACCCCCTCCTCATTAGCAACTTCAAGAGTAACAGGCCTGACAGCTTCATATGGCATACCTAGCTTCTGCGCACGGATGCGGACCCATCTGAGATATGGCTCCATTGGCAGAGAAGTCTTTGGTCCCAACTCATGTGGGTCAGATCGGTGAACTCTGTCCCAAGCCCTTATGAATTTACGATGCAACTCGTCGCTCTCTCCCTGAAAATAAAAAATGATATGAGGCATCAACATCTCATGATGCCCCTCTCTTCTGGCTCTTCCAAACTGACGGAGAGCTAAGCATGGGATGTAAGAAATCCCTCCATGGAGTCCGATCAATGGAACATTAGGATACTCTCCACAGCGATCAATGACAGTCACCTCATCCATACCTTTGAGAGTCTAGATAATGTCACCACTAGAAAGAGACATCACCCTATAAGCCTAGCCCATTCCTTCTTTATTTTTCAGCACGGACTTAGGGAGGTGCGAAATAAACCACCTCGACAATAAAGGAACACAACACATAAAAGTCCCCCACTTTCGGGCAGTACGAGCATAGAGCTGATGAAGCATATCACTTAAGAGAGTGGGTACCGGATTCTGAGAGATGAAGATCTTTATGGCATTAATACCAACAAAAGTGTCAGGATTCGGAAACAATACCAGACCATAAATCAAGAGGGCTAGAATATCCTCGTACGCCTTGAAGTCTAAGTTGTCCCAAAAGTAATTAGCTTTTTCAACCAAAAACTTAGTCAGAAAACCTTTAGCTCCACTTCTAGTTTCCCAGTTAGCCATTACCTCCTCCTTGGTCAAGTGAAGGGCTGCAACAATCTCTTCAGGCCTAAGAGTCTTTTCCCAACCAGTAAATGGAGTTTGCTCTAAAACAGAGATACCAAGCAACCCAGAGAATTATTCCAGGGTAGGGACCAGCTGGAAGTCTTGAAAGGTGAAACAATGGTATAGCGGATCATAAAACTGGACCAGGACACTCATCATTTGTTCGTCCAACTTTGAGGTGACCAAACTGAGAAGGGAACCATGCCTTCTGATGAAGGAAGTAGTGTCTGGAATCCTGACAACCAACTCTTTAAGCAGGGTAGGTACTTGGACAAAGTTGATCCGGATAGTATTCCTACACATGGGCATTATAATGACCTACAAAATAGAGCAAAGATGAAACCCTCTTGTCTTTGAAAAAGGTTAGTCCTAATAAAAAATGTATGCAATGTTATGATGTCATGATGTCATGATAAAGGCACACCACAAGTATTCACAAAAGGCAAACATGGTAAGGGCACACAAGTCACACAAAAGAGCCATTAGATTTCAGGCTGGCATGAAGCTTAGGTACTACCCTCTTTCAGTTTCAGTTGGTTAAGACCTGTCCTAAAAAAATAGTAACCGGGTTCTAGAGGATCTGAATATCACTGACTACCCTCAATCGGTCATAATTCCAGTTTAGCAACCTTTTCTTGCAGCCGGAATCATCGCGAGAGTTTAGTCTCAATGAGTGTAGCATACTGCTACTGTTCTATGGCCAAGTTGGTCAATTTAAGGTTCTAAGGTCAGTTGGTGCTTAAGGACTCCTTAGAAGACCCATATTCTCCTCGTTCCAACACAAGGGATATCGGTACAGACCAAGGTGCCACACCAATGTAGCTAATGCTTCATCCGTATCGATCTACGCCGTACAGATCCCTCACAGTTTATTGCTACTTACCTAAAGGGTATCTCCAGATCCGGGTTAGGATCCATAAAACTCTAATACAAGCCCACAAAATTAAAGCATACAAAGCATACAATTGAAAACACAAGTGATCTAATCCTAAGGTACACCTCACTTATAATACTCCCCAGCAGAGTCGTCAGTTCTGTGATCGGTGGGAATGAGAACTGATTGTTTTGGAATGCTGGTTCGCGTTTGCGTTTGTTTTTTCAAAATTTCGTGGTAAGCAAGAGTCGCCACCGTCTTTTATTTTATCCAACAAGGAAAGGACAAAAGCACAAAAAAATTCCTTTTTGAGATGTTTCTCGGGTTCGGTAGGTAGATTATAGAAAGGGAAGGTGTTAGCACCCTTTCTATCCGTGGTTATCCACGGGCTCTTAGGTACTTGCTCACTATGTTTTCAAAAATTTGCTTTTCTTTGTGATTGTGGGTTTGAAAAGAGTTTTTGTTTGAAAGAGAGTGTAAGTGCGAAAAGTTTTGTTTTTGTTTTCAAAAGAGCAAGTACTTAAGAACATCTATCTACTCAAAAAGGAATTAAACTGTGCAAATGTCCTTTAGACAATGCTATCCCACTATTGAGGAGTAGGTAGCACCGTCGTTGGAGTTTTCAGATCAATTCGATTTAAGGGACGTGTGGCCACTAAAGCAATGTTAGGACGCCTTAGCGGTAACCCTAATGTCTTAGATAATTTTTCCGAGGCAACCGTTTCGAGGAAACTTATGATCTTTGGACAAGAGGGCGACCTCTAAAGCTTCCTATACTTAATGACCACGTTCGAGGCAACCAAGTGAGGCGTATCCAAAGAGTGACATGTGCAAGTGTGTCAATTTTCAGTTATATTATCTTTACATTCCATGGTGAGCTACCGTTGATTTTAAGTTAAGATAGATCTTATCATGCATGGCCTATTATTCAAACATCTAACAGTTAATGATTGCGGAAATTAAATTGCGGGAATTTTAAATCTAAGCTATTACAAGGCGTCGGGTATTTACATCGCCAAAAACAAACCCTTGAAAATTAAATTGCGAAAAGTAAATAAAAGCGGTAAATAAAATCCTAAATTAAAACTATTACATCCTCGGAGCAATTACAATTATATGGATCAAAAATAATTCGCGCGAGAAAAATTGAATCGGAGCGTCCTAGGGTTTTGACCCTTTTTATCAAATAAAACATATTTTTTATTCTTCTTTGAATTAAGAATTATGTCTAACTTAATGGAATTAATTAATTAAAAGAAAATATTTTTGAGTTTTTTATTTTAATTAAGGAAATAAAATTAGAAAGGTAAAAATATATCAAAACCCTAATTCTAAATCAATTTTAATTTATTGCAAAATATATTATCATTAAACCTAATTTAAAACTAAATTAATTGGTTAATTTTTATTTACATAAATAAATAATGAAATTAATAAATATTATTTTTTGGTGTTTTCTGATTTTATAAAAAAAGTTAGTTTGTTAATTAATTGATTAAGATAATAATAATAAAAAGCAAAAAAATATGAAAAGAAAATAAAAACATAAGCAAACTTTGGGGGGGGGGGGGGGGGGGGGCTGGGCCTGAAGAAGGTGTTTGAGTTGTAATTTCCAGGCCCAAACACAAGCAGCCTCGTTGGACTTTGGTGGTTTGCTAGGCGTGCGTTGACCAAAGAGTATGGTGGGTATGCAATCTGGGCCCCTGGATCTGGTTTGAGTCCACCTGGCCAGCATCTGGAGAAGGGTGTATGATGGACCATCCTTTGAGAACTGCACCTGAATATCTGAAGAAAAAATTGAACAAAGTTTTGGGGGACCTGGGATTCGAACCCAGGTCCCAAGGGACAAATCAATTAGCGCGCTACCAACTGAACCAAGATGTTAACCTATTAATGGATTAACAATTAAATATTATAAAACAAACTAACAACTATTCCCTGAAAAACGCGCTAATATTCAAATGGACCAATCACATGGAGACACGCCATCATCTTCTTCATCAAAAGACTGGTTATTTACCTGCGGATTTTTATCCGCGGGAAGTTTCGTGGGATGGTTCTAAAATACTCCCTAGGCCACAAAAATGGAATCCAAGAGTACCATTGTGCTCGTCTCACTCCCCTGAACTCATCCATGGCCATTGTGGGCCTTGATTTAACCTGCACACAAAACGCCTAAAAACATACACAGGAACCCTAGGTTCTGGATATGGGGTTAGAGGTCACGAAAATACAATCAAATAACGCAGTTTGCTTAGGAATTTAATGGTCAATACAAATATGCAAGAAATTTGGCACAAAGATGCATGAAAACTGAGTTACGATTCCAGTTACAGGGCCAATTTCGTGATGACTTACAGGGCGTTTTAGGCAGTGAAAGGCTTGGTTTTTGATTGGTCTCGCTTTAGGAGGTTGCTGGCAAGAGGGCTGTGTTGTTCTTTTGGATTGAATTCGCCTCTAAGGTTGTTTTCAATCTCACACTTTTTCAAGGTTTTTTGTAAAGTGGTGTGGCCGTTTCTGCAGACTTCTATGCGTGTTCTTGATTTGTGAGGCTTATGTGAATGATATAGAGTGAATTAGGGTTGGTTTTTTGATCTGAAATCAAGTGCATTCAAGATTGAATATTGGATTTTATCACCATTGAAAAGCTTTCCAAAAATAAGCCAAATCTGAGATTTTGTGCTTGAATGAGCCTTGGCACGAGTTGGTTGGTTGTCACATGATATTTGCAAGTTGTACAAATCACAAAGATACCATTTCAATAATTTTTGGATTTTATTTGAATTAATATAGATTTAAAATGAATTTAATCAATAAAAATTAAATAAAATACAAAAAAAGTGTTTGGTTATGAAATTAAAGATGGGACACGTGTGTCGCATGACAAGACTAAATCAAGTGGAAAAAAGTGGGCCCTTTTGTCAAAAAATGGAGTTTTGAGGATAGTTGACTTTTGGCAATTTTGGAAAAATGCCCAACTTCAACAATGCATAAATTCTTCAATTTTGAACTTTTGGAGGTGTTATTGGACTTTTTAGAAACCTTGAGATGTCCTCTAACCAACCCTTTTTGTCTCATCGCATTTTGAAGCTCCATGCTCAATTTATAAGCTTTGGCAAAAAAGGTGTTTTTGTTGACTTTCAAAAATGACCTGTAATGTCCAAATTTGTAACTTTTTATGAGAGCATTTATTGATCTTGGGGTGTGAATATGGATTGTAGAAAATTTCATCCTCTTCAAAATGAACTTTGGATGGGTCATTTCTCATAAAGTATGAGAAAGTTATGCTTGGTCAAAGTTGAGTTGACTTTTCCTACAAAACCCTAATTTAGCAACTTTTGAATCTTGATGAATCTTGAGCAATCCTTGATGAATCATGATCAACCCTTGATAAAATGATGAATTATCCTTCAAAATGAGAATGTTGACAAAAATCTTGAGGTTTGACTGTATTTGGGACACAATTGACTTTTGCTCTAGCACAGTCGATTTTTGTTCTCCCAAGCCAATGAGAGAACCTAAGCTAACCTAATAACGATCTAAACTTCTCCAAGCAAGATCTCCAAGGTTATTCTCCTTTGATATTGTATTCTTCTCTTTCTTCATAACATTACATTACATAGAAGAAACTCGTTTTACATACGAGGGAGTGAGATGAGAAAAGAAGTTACATCAAGAATTTTAGAGAGAGGCACGACACGCAGGCCGTATTTTACAATCCCAAAACAAAATAAAGGAAAAAAAAAGGCCATAACTGATAACCACAAGACAATAATAATAAACACATTTTTATTATTAGTTTAAATTTTGTTAATTAAAAAAAAGGCAAATTAAATTTCGACGATTGATCACACTACGCAGAGATAGCCCTCAGAAGGATTGTAGAAGTAATACCCTCTTGTTTCTTTAGGATACCCCACAAATAAGCATTTGTCAGATTTGGGCTCAAGCCTAGTTGAAATTTGTCATTTCACATAAACTTCGCAACCCCAAATCTTCATGTAAGACATATGTGGTTTCTTACCACTCCATATCTCATATGGTGTCTTCTCAACCTTTTTGGATGGAACCCGGTTAAGTGTGTAAGCTTCAGTCAATAGCGCATGTCCCCAAAAGGAGTTCGGAAGATCGATGTGACTCATCATGGATCGGACCATGTCTAACAAGGTTCAATTTCTTCTCTCAGATACACCATTCCATTGTGGTGTTCCGGGAGGAGTAAGTTGGGATAAAATCCCACATTCCTTTAGATGGTCATCAAACTCTAGGCTTAAATATTCACCGCCTCGATCTGATCAAAGAACTTTAATATTCTTACCTAGTTGGTTTTGTACTTCATTCTTGAATTCCTTGAATTTTTCAAAGGTTTCAGATTTGTGTTTCATTAAATACACATAACCATATCTACTGAAATCATTAGTAAATGTGATGAAGTATTGAAAACCTCCTCTGGATGGTATGTTCAGTGGTCCACATACATCAGTATGTATGAGGGCCAAAAGATCATTAGCCCTTTCACCTTTTCCTGTGAATGGGGACTTTGTCATCTTTCCAATTAAACAAGATCTGCATGTCTCATATGATTCATAATCAAAAGAGTCCAAGAGTCCATCTTTATGGAGTTTGGAAATGCATTTCTCATTTATGTGGCCTAAGCGACAATGCCAAAGGTAGCTTGGATTTAACTCATTAGGTTTAATCCGTTTAGTATTAATGTTATAAATTGGCATTTCAAGATCAAGGACATATAGTCCATTGTTCATTTGTGCAGAAGCATAGAATATATCATTCAAATAAATAGAGCAACAATTGTTCTTTATTATAAATGAAAAACCAAACTTGTCCAAACAAGAAACGGAAATAATATTCCTACTAATTGCAGGTACATAATAACAGTTCTCTAACTAAATTATTAAACCACTAGGTAAAGTCAAAACATAAGTTCCTACGGCTAAAGCAGCAACCTTTGCTCCATTTCCAACTCATAGGTCAACTTCACCTTTTGCCAAATCTCTACTCCTTTTTAACCCCTGCACATTAGTACAAATGTGAGAACCACATCCAGTATCTAATACCCATGATGCAGAAGTAGATAAATTAATTTCAATAACAAAAATACCTGAATTTGAAGTCTCTACTCCATTGTTCTTATCTTTCACGTACTTTGGGCAGTTTCTCTTTCAATGTCCGGTCTTACCGCAATGGAAGCAAGTGCCCTCCTTTGCTATGCCTCCACTAGGCTTCAAAGCACGAGCAATAGGTTTAGGATTGGAAAATTCCTTGCCTTTCCCTTTACCAACCTGCTTGGTAGGCCTCTTGTTCAGCTTCTTTCCATTACTGACCATCAAAATGGACTTCCCTTTTGTCTTCATATTCTGCTCAGCAGTTTTCAACATGCTTAGCAATTCTGGAAGACTCTTATCCATGTCATTCATGTTGAAATTCATGACAAACTGATTAAAGCTATCTGGCAACGATTGCAAGATAAAATCAGTTGCAAGTTCCTTTCTAAGCGGAAACCCTAACCTTTCAAGGTTCTCCACATACCCAATCATTTTGAGTACATGGGGACCTACAGGGTTTCCCTCAGATAACTTGCTGTTAAAAAGGGCCTTTGAAACCTGAAACCTCTCATTTCTTGCCTGCTCTTGATAGAGCATTTTCAGATGTCCGATCATATCGAACGCTGACATGTTCTCGTGTTGCTTTTGCAACTCCGAGTTCATAGTAGCTAGCATGAGACAAGCGGCTTCGTTAGCATCATCAAAATGCTTCTTATAAGCATCTCTTTCTGCCTTAGGTGCCGAACTAGGCAGTTCCTCTTCAGGAACAGGTGTCTCCAAGACATACAGCTTCTTATTGTGCTTGAGGATAATCCTCAGATTTCGTTTCCAATCCAGGAAATTTGTCCCAGACAATTTTTCCTTATCTAGGATTGATCGCAAAATATGGTTGTTTGTTGTCATGGTAATCTACAAAAAAAATGAAAATATAAGTATCATTAAAACAACATATTTAATTAGGCCTTTAATCAAATATGCTCCCACTATTTTACTCAAACCAAATGACCCTCATCATTTGATTCGGAAAATCCTGTTGGAAGACTTTCTAGTGGGTCGAGATCCACATTTCACTTCGTTCTAAGTCAGCGTTAGGCTGATTACACAAAACTAGGTTATTTAGGTAGGAACTCCTTCCAATTGTATCTCATACAACTCTCGAATATTTTTAGTTTGGTGAATAACTCCTTATTCTAATTCATCATGTGAATCATTCCCAACTCTTGCTTCTAAACATGTATAATCTTATTATAATGTGTTTAGGTAAGTTTGACCCATTGTTTTAGCAGATGGATATTACAATTATCCCACCGCACCTTACTAATATAGAACATGCACCTCGCGTAGGCGAAACCTACATTGTTCGATACTAGTCTTGATGAGTGCTAAAACTTGGAAAGCATGAACTTAATATTTAACTTGAGGGATTTTGTTATTAGTTTAATCTCACCGGCTTAACATGCAATTCGTCTCTCTCATGCATCAACATACAAACACATGCATCAATATACATAAAAGGATACAGTTATGGCCCCTAGCGCAATTGTTCTCCCAAGCCAATGAGAGAACCTAAGCTAACCTAATAACGATCTAAACTTCTCCAAGCAAGATCTCCAAGGTTAT
Organism: Vicia faba; assembly: GCA_948472305.1. Taxonomy (NCBI): domain Eukaryota; kingdom Viridiplantae; phylum Streptophyta; class Magnoliopsida; order Fabales; family Fabaceae; genus Vicia; species Vicia faba. Next base: position 423,308,362 of record OX451737.1, read on the forward strand.
CCTCCTTTGATATTGTATTCTTCTCTTTCTTCATAACATTACATTACATAAAAGAAACTCGTTGTACATACGAGGGAGTGAGATGAGAAAAGAAGTTACATCAAGAATTTTAGAGAGAGGCACGACACGCAGGCCTTGTTTTACAATCCCAAAACAAAATAAAGGAAAAAAAAAGAAGGCCATAACTGATCACCACAAGACAATAATAATAAACACACTTTTATTATTAGTTTAAATTTTGTTAATTAAAAAAAGGAAAATTAAATTTCGACGATTGATCACACTACGCAGAGATAGCCCCGGTGCAAAAATTTTAATGAACAATTCATTTGAAATCGGCGTCATTTTCGCACAACTCTTGTGCATTCACAACCCTAATCGCATACCTCTGCAACAACACAACCCTTGTGCCGTCATTAACCCTAATGCAACAGTTTCATGCTGTCAAACACATTTCGATTGCTAATTCAGTATGATTAATCACATGTCATTGCTTCACCATACTAATGTCAGATTCCGAAGCATATGAACAGTGATCGGTCAAAGGAATAACAATCATCAAGTGTTTGAATGAACGAAACAGAAACAATATATCTCATATACCATCGTTGCATCAGATTTACTTATATCATATATAAAAGTGATTGATCTTATTTGTGTAACCTATGGACGATCAATGTATCGCTGCTTCACCATACTAATGTCGGATTCCGAAGCATAGTCAACATCAATCATCCAAATCGTACACAACAGATGCCAAACTTAATTACTCGTTTATTATTCAATTCATTCTGGTTTTAATCGAATTAAAATAGAAAATATAGAACATAAACAACTATCAGATCCATGGTTTCGTAAGTGGCTCTGATACCACTGAAGGAAAATTGCAATCAAAAGCGCAGCGGAATTTATAATTTTCCTTTAGCGATCCTTACGAATGAGCATGGTCAGTGATAGAAATATTTACCTCTTGTGGCGATTCAGACCTTTGATGTTGTGATCACGAGCGTTGATGAAGAACAACGCCTCTACTCAGTCCACACAAACAGATCGCTTCCGGTCACAGTGCTAGCTGATCACGAAGGGAAACCTTGAGTGAGAGAGAGAATCAAAAACGAAATTGCATCAAGTGAAATTGCTTCATCACAAGGGATCTATTTATAAAATCACTCGTGTGGGCTACAAGCTAAAAGCCAAATTAAGGCTATAAGCTAAAAGCCCAATTAAGCTTATGGACATCATACCTTATGATGTACCATATATCACTTATCCACGTGGTACCTTACCACTTTCCGTATTACACTTAAGTGCACCGTACCTTACGGTGTTCCTTATTTATTCTATCTCTCATCAACCTGTCCTTATGTGTGTGACCCTATAGGTTTTCGCGACGTTGGTAATTATATTAAATCACAAATTTAATATAATAAACAGTGAGCGGTATCTAGCAACACATCAATGTTACCCAAGTCACGAAAATGTCATGTGATCTGACCAAACCGTTTCCGTGATAATATTTGTGTTGTACAATTACCCTTTTGCCCTCATGTCTATATTGAACACAAGGCATACACTATGTCACCCTTGTCCAGTTCAATATTGGGCCCTTAGACATTTATCCTGTTATGCAGGATGAGCAAATTCCATCTAGGTCACTCATGTCCCTTAGCATGCTTTGTGAAGTACCCATCAACCGTCTTTATAGTCATCCAGTTACGGATGACGTTTGATCAGCAATAAAGTACTTGACTCTACATCTAGGGTCCATAGTGGTTTCAGGTCGAAGGGTGGTATACACCATTATCATCATGAGAATAACTTATGACACTTTGCATAACATTTTATGTAGTATTCTCATAGCGGGTCAATCCAGTATAAATATTACTCCTAATATTCATACCTATGTCAAGACTTGATAACTCCTTATCTATGATCCATGAGATGTGATCATCAATATATCTTCATAATAATCTTAATGATTTAATGTTATCCCACTTCACATTAAAGCTTGACTATGGATACTTTAAGAATAGTGTCTTATGTTTAATGGGATCTCATGATTAAGTCACACTTAACATTTCATTAAACAAATAAACCATTCTAGGGACTTTATTATTTTAGAAAGCAAACATAATAAAGAAATGCCTTTTATTATTAATAAATAATTCGATACAAGTACCAAAAGCATTGGCCTCTAGGGCTTACACCAACAGACCTTAGTGCAACACAAAACCCTAATTTTGACTTGACTACCTTAGGAGGTGATTTGACTGTCCAACCCTTGATCCATCTTGAGCAATTTGAAGATCAATCTTGGCAAATCTTGAGGAATATGGGAGGGCAAATTTTGGGGTACAACAATGTCATTTAAAGAATACAAAGCATATGTCTATCTTGAAATTTTTTGAAAATGCGTTTTTTATAGTAAAACAAAATTTGCAAGAATGTGATATCAACTCATGATTTATAGAAAACCTTACAGGAGTGAGGATACTTTTGTAACAATATGCTCTCGAACTAACCCATGCTTCAGCTAGGAATTTAAAGGGTTATAATGTGTCCTGGTTTACGGTTCAAGAAACAAAGGATAAAGGCTCAAATTTTATTTGTACCCAACCCACTTTGTGATATTCTTCAGTCCTATGCTCAGTTAATTGTGCATTTCAAATCCTAGTTAAGTTCTGGAATGTTGGCCCCGATATTTCGGCGATGGTTCAGAAATTGAACGTTTGTATGAGAAGGCAGTCGTTTTTGTGACCTTTTCTTTTTGTTAAGGATTTGTAGGACCTCTTTATTTTTTGATTTTGCTATCCTTGTCTTTTGCCTGACTTGTTTCTTTTGTGATTGCAGCCAGCGAGGTGCCCCAGTTTTTTTCTTAAGTCTCCTTCATAGGTTTTGACTTAATGGGCCTTTATTTTGAAAGATAACGACTTCCTGTTCTTAATGATTATGTGGAACCACCACCATCTTTTGGAGATCATCTTCTACACTATTTGTCATGTAGAAGGGAAAGCTTGCGAATGAATGCACATCTGAATTAACTGAGAAAACTACCCTTCCCCATGTTATGATTAAAGGTTCTAATTTGTTTGAAAAGAAAACTCCTACTTCTTAGGCTCAAAGGGGTTTACTAGGGATTATCTTCCTTATAACTCCATTGTTTAGGATTTGAATCAACGCCTGTACATCGTCAGTGGGGTCTGTTCAAAAGCATATTGTAGAGATTGTGGTATCGTTCTCGTCATCCTTCCTCTAAAGGCTTAGAGATTTTTATCAAGAGTTGAATATCACAAAAGGGAAGTAAGAAAGTAGTTAAGGATAATGAAAACAAATTAATTCAAGACAAACATGTGCAATGCATTAATGAAATAACAAAGTTTGACATGACAATAATTTTTTGAATAAACAAAGATAATACAACTTGAGAATTAAAATGAACAAAAATGATCTCAATCCTGGCCATGATTTAGCATGGGAGCAGTAATCATGTTGGAGTCTCAGGAGGGTCGAACTCAATCTCCTTGGCATCAATCATATTTTGAGTCTTGTATTTTAGTGCCCAACAATCGTTAGTATCGTGCCCAGGACTGCCAAAATGATAGACACACCTTGCACCAGGATTGTAGTTAGGAGAAGAAGTCTTAGGGTTTGGATGAGGTCCTATCGACGTAATCAAATTCATCCTCAACATATGTTGTAATGCTTGAGATAACGACATGTTGATCTTGGTAAAATGTCTCTTAGGCTCGTCTTGCCTTCGCTGATTACCCTGTTGTTGTGGTCGTTGCACACGTGACGAATTAGAGACCAGCACTGCCCCTACAGATTGGTGGTAGTCTGCCTTATTACGACCTTTCTGGCCATACATAGCATTGGCTTCCCTTTTACCAGTAAATGGATTCTTCTCAGTATTAGAAGATGCAGCCATCAGGATCTTCCCACTCTTGATACCACTTTCGATCCTTTCTCCAGTCAGAACCATCTCTTTGAACCCGGATGAGGAACTCCCAATCAGCAGATTAAAGAACGGGCCTGTCAGAGTGCCCATGAACATGTCTACCATTTCCAGATCATTAAGAGGAGGTTGTACCCTAATAGCTAGATCCCTCCATTTCTGGGCATATTCCTTGAAGCCTTCGCTAGAATCCATAAACATGCTTTGAAGTTGTGTACGAGTTGGAGCGAGGTCAGCATTTTATTGGTACTGCTTCTAGAAAGCAGCAGCCAAGTCTTCCCAGGTATGAATGTCTATTATTTATAGCTGATAGAACCACTCCAGTTACGTGCCAGCTAAAATTTCTTGGAAGAAATGGACCCATAACTTCCGGTAAGCAGTGTGAGGCTAGATCTTCCCGACGTAGGTCCTTAAGTGCAACTTAGGGCAGGAGATATGGTCATACTTAGAAAATGTGGGAACCTTGAACTTTGGTGGGATGACCCCTCCAGGAACCAACCCTAATTCTTCAAAGTCCAAGCCAGGTACCTGCTTAATCTCCATATCATTGAGATGATCCTCCTGCTATTTGTATTTATCGTCAGCAGGAGGATATTGTTCCTCAGAGTAATCAGCTTCTTCTTCATCATCCTCGGGGTTGTTGACTTCTTCATGATTATCCCTTTCGTTTGATAGAGTTGTGAGATCTATAGCTCGTTTAACCGGTCCTCTGAGTCTTCTTCCCATATTCAAGATTCCAGCCGGTTTCTTTGCCTTCTTATTCTTCTCTTTGATAAAGAGAGCTTTAAGTTCTTCCTGCCCCTGGGCCAAAGCCATGAAAATTTGTTGGAACTAAGCGTTTTGAGCTCGGAGGTGTTTTACTATTTGTTTAAGGGCCATTTCTTTAGCTGAAGTAAACAACAAAACGATGAGAAACCTGTACTGGAAGACCTATTATGAAATGGCATGCATGCAATTTTTTCAAGGATCTCGCGGGGTAAACAAGAAAATGTCAGAAGTTGAAATTTGCAGCTTTGATTGAAGAACTTCGTATCGTTGAGTGTTCTTCTACGAGAGTCAAGCTCACCATATCCAGTGGGTTATAACCCCCAACTCAAGTTGTCATGTTTTGGTCTTTTTGACAACATTGGCTAGAGAAAAATAAATCCCCTTGCCCCTTTCTAGACATCCGATTTATCATAACCTGCATCACAAACCCTTGAGATCCTTGAAGTGGTTAAGGAAATGTTGTGGCATGATGTTATGATGTGTATGATATGCGTTAACAAAAAGTGTAAGATGATGAAGACAAGTGAGTCTAAGAAGTCCAGGTTACTGGATAATGAATGTAAACAAATTCTGCAAGGAGATCATGTTGTTAGATAAAAACTATGCAATTTGCTCAAGTTGAAAGCAAACAAATCACACAAGCGGCCTTAGGTTTAGGCTTTCCTGGGGTATGTAGGTAAGTACCCTCTTGAAATTTAGTTGGCTCAACCTGTCCTAGTAATAGTATACGGGTTCTAAGGGATCTCAATATCACGGATCTTTCCCACAAGTTTTGTTCCGATCGACAACTGACTTGCCACCAAACAAAACTCAGGAGTCAAATCTCAATGAGTGTAATATCGAGTATCAACCGACTTAGGACTACACCAAAGACGCCTATCTCACTACTTCCTAATGGCCAAGTTGGTCAATTGAAGATTCTAAGGTCATTTGATGCTTTATGACACCACACAGCGTCCCTGTATTCTCCTTGATTACTCAAGGGCTACGGGTACCAACCAAAGTGTCATATGAACATAGCTATCGCTTCAACCGTGTCGGTATACCCTGCATAATTTCCACGATCTATTGCTACTTACCTAAAAGGTTCCTCAGATCTGGGTGTAGGGTCTATAGTAACCCAAACAAATCCCTCAAAAGTAAAGCAATCAAAGCACACAAAGCAGTTAAATAATGAACTAACTCTAAGGTAACCCTACTTTTTGTATTCCCCAACAGAGTCTCCAGTTCTGTAATACGGTGGCAGAACCGACTGTTATATTAGTTTTGCATTTTACATTCACAAATGTCGCGGTAATCAAGAGTCTCCATTGACTTTTATTTTATCTAACAAAGGAAAGGGTGAAAAGAACAGAAAAACACTGTTTTCGAGATTTTCTGAGTAAGGGGGGTAGATTATGGAAAGAGAAGATGTTAGCACCCTTTCCATCCGTGGTTTTCCATGGGCTCTTAGGTACTTGCTCATATTTGAAAATTTCTTTCGTATTTGTGTGTTTTGAAAAGTTTTTTTGCTTTATGATAACTCTTGTATCAGTCCTCAAGAGTGTTGATAAAGCGTTTTTGAAAAAATGTTTTAAAAGTGTAGTGTGAAAAAGTTGTTTTTGAGCAAGTACCTAACAATTATCTACCTACTCGAAAAAGGTTTTCTTTTCCTCCTTTCCTTTAAATAGTGCTATCCTACTATTAGTGAGTAGGTAGCCCTATTGTCGGATGTTGAGGGACTATCAAAGGGACGTTTACAATCACTAAGGCAACTGGGCAAGAACTTTTAGTAATTGTCCTAAAGTTCTAAGATCACTTTTTAACCCATGCGACGTTTAAAGGGTCATCGAGGGACTTGTGATCTCTTGAAATAAGGGAAGCCACTAAAAATTCTCATGTTTCGAGAATTGTGACCGTTTCTGAAGGCAACCGAAGTGGGAGATACCCTAAGGGTGAACATGTGCAAGTGAATTGATTCAGTTCATTTATCTTGCAATTTAGGGTTATCTAATCGTTTTCATTTATAGTCTTTCCATGCAAACCTAATTACTAGCAGTTAATAGTGCAGAAAGTAAGAACAGGAAGATAGAGTCATTTGCTATTACAGGGCCTCGGGGAGGGGGATACATAACCAAAACTAGGGAGTACGGAAATCAAAAGCAGTAAATAAACCCTAATTTAAAACTATTACAACCCATCGATAGTTACAATAATTGGAAAAGAAAAATAAAATGGAAAAATGATAAACGTGTGAAGATCAAGACGGGAACAAGTTGAAAAGTTCTAAAAATCTAATTAATTTAGAAAAAGTATTTTTTGAATTTTATTGAGAAAAATATTTAAAAATTTTAACTTAATTTCTAATTAGTTTTATTTAAATGAAATAATCAAGTTGAAATAATTAAATTAATTCATTTTCAAAAATTATTTTAATTATAAAAATCCTAATTCTATTTTTTTGTGATTTTTGATTTTATTATTAATTGAAAACAAATTGAATTTAAGACAATTAAAATAGAAATAAAGAAATTAAAACCAAAACGAGAATGGGCCTGATGCTGTTAATCAGTTTAGGGGTGTAGCGCTGCAATTTGTGTTGGGCCCAGATACACAGGCCCATCAGCCTGCATGAGATTCAGTGGGGGGATGCGTCTGAGGGTCCACTATGAGGAACACTCATGGAATGTTGGATCTGAATTGAGGATGGCCCAATGGTTGAGAGCGAGGATCCACGGTGGACGTATGGGGATGCAACGTATAGGATCCTGCAAGAAAACGTTAGAAAAAATGGAAAATTGCTAGACCTGGGATCGAACCCAAGTTCTTTCCTTCACATGCCTTATGCCTTTACCATTTGCGATGCCTGCTCATTCATGAATATAATAACACAAAGATAATATAATGGTAATTTAGTCAAAGTGTCAAATTTTCAAACGCCCAGATCAGATCTCACATGGACCAATGATAATATGACAATTAAGCCACCGGAGTCTACGCAAGTCAACGGTTTCAGAGTCCAACTCTGGTCACCTTCTCCGGTTGCCTCAAAATTCCCAACCTGCAAATCACGCAAGATAAAGATGCAAAGGGTAACCTAACAAAGAGGAAGGATCTTCGTGCCCTAACAATGGCACTTTTCTGTTTCTACGTCAAAACTTGCATATAATGGTTTTAGACACACGCAAGCATGATGTTAAGCACAAATATATGCAGATATATCATTTATGTTGCATGAAATAAGATTTTAAGATCAATGAAATATACCAAATTGTGAGTTGTTTGAGGGGACGATCTTGTGTGCTTTGGCCTTCAAAAATTGATTGGTTCAATCCTTGGGGTCCTCAGAAGGGTGATAGGATGCTTGGATCTGATGGAGGTTGGATGGATCGAGCATTTGTGGATTGCACCACTCTTTGAATTTTTTGAAATTTTCCAGGGCTTCTCTAAGACAACTGCGCGTATCCTTATGGTCAGAACTTGTTAGGAATATATAGCATATCATATTAGGTTAACAAAAGGAGTAAGAATCCTTGGCATTGAGTGTAAACAAATATCCTTCAAACCTTTCCAAAAAATAATATTTTCTTCCTTTCATGGCTTGCACGAATTCCCTTGATATAATCAGCATATATTGTCCATTATTTAATAGAAAATGATTTCAACTCAATCTTATATTATTTCCATTATATATTCATTTAATTTTGAATTTTAATGAATAAAATATCAAAATAAATAGCATAAATAATAGAATAATGCATGGGTGGCTTAGAGGTCGTGGACCATGTTGAAAATAAGTTCATATCATAGAAACCTAGGCCCATTCGAAAGAAATCCAAGATTGATCAATATTCTCTTCACGCATTTCCCAAAAATTGGTCAACTTTAGCAATGCGCATCTCTCTCAATTTTAATCCTATGAGGGTGTTCCTTGACTTTTTAGAGAACTTAGTATGTCCTATAAATAACCCTTTTTGTTTCATGTCAATTGGATCTTCCATGTTCATGTAAGGAGCTTTGACCCAAAAAGGTGTTTTTGTTGACTTTGTGAAAGGACCCATAATGTATGATCTTGTATATTTCAATTGATACATTTCTTGAACTTGAGGGCTGAACATAAGTTGTATGGAATTGGATTCTCTTCAACATGAGCCTTTATTGAATTTTTTTTGATAAAGTATAAGAAAGTTATGGCTGGTCAAAGTTTAGTTGACTTTTCCTATAGAAACCCTAATTAGCAAATTTTGACTTTTGATGAATTAGGAGAATTTCTTGAGGAATCATGATCAACCCTTGATCAAATTATGGATACGATTTAAAAATGTTGATATTGACAAAAAATCTTGAAGTTTGACTTGATATGGGCCACAATTGACTTTTGACTTAGTACAGTTGATTTCCAAGTATTTGAGCAGTTGATTGAGCAAACTTGTAGTGCAAGGCATGGAATTTGTCATGGACAATCTTGAAGACATATTAGGACCATGGAAGAGATTTGACACCTTTGGATCTCACACATCTTGGTGAAAAATGAAACCCTAATTGGAAGGCCAATGCTTAGGAGGAGAATTTGTATGATCAATTTTTGGTCAACCTTGAGCAATTGAGGACCTCTAGGAGTATGTCTTGTGTCAAAATGGGAGGGCAAATTTTTGGGTACAACACCAAGGATTTTGTTCCCACTAGTTTTATCCAGGAGTAATTGTCTTTTTGTTTTTGGAATATGTAATATTTGAACAATTTAAACCCTAAAGCCTTATGCTTTACCCGAGGCACAATGGTCTATTTGTAAGGGTTATTGCTTCATCTTCATAGGTCATTAATAAATCATTAGACATTTTGCATGCAAATTTTACGCTTTATGTATTTCTTCTGCTTTTACTTTATCAAAATAGCTATGCTCTCTTACACATACCCACATGTCAAACTGCAGATCCACATCCACTCTGGATCCCATTGATAATGGTTATGCTATTTACAATTATGACTTTGAAAATCTGATCTACCAAGCCGAGGACGAAGGTGAGGAAGATTGTGAAGTACCATGAGAACTTGCCAGACCGTTACAACGGGAGGAAAGGGAAATACATCCTCATGAAGAGTCGATTGAGACAGTAAACTTGGGTACTAAAAAGGATAAAAAGGAAGTCAAAATAGGTTCCAACTTAGAGCATAGTGTCAAAGAGTCGTTAATACAAATGTTACATGACTACGTTGAGATCTTTGCCTATTCATACGAAGACATGCCAGGGCTAGACACTGAAATTGTGGTTTATCGTCTGCCAAGGAAAGAAGACTTCCCTCTAGTGAAACAAAAGGTTCGTCGTATGCGTCCAGAGATGTCAAAAAAGATCAAAGCTGAAGTTATGAAATAGTTCAATGCTGGTTTCTTAGCTGTTACCTATTATCCACAATGGGTTGCTAATGTTGTTCTAGTACCTAAGAAGGACAGTAAGGTACGTATGTCTGTGGATTACAAAGACTTGAATAGGGAAAGCCCCAAGGGTGACTTCCCGCTTCCCCATATTGATGTTCTGGTTGACAATAACGCACAACATAAGATATTATCCTTCATGGACAGTTTCTCTGGTTATAATCAGATTAAAATGGCACCTAAAGACATGGAGAAAACAACCTTCGTTACACAGTGGGGTACTTTGTGTTATAAAGTCATGCCATTTGGATTGAAGAATGTCGGGGCAACCTATCAGCGTGCTATGGTAGCTTTATTTAACGACATGATCCATCACGAGATAGAGGTCTATGTCGATGATATGATAGCCAGGTCTCAAACTGAAGAAGAGCACCTTTATCACCTGCAAAAGCTGTTCGAAAGACTGAAGAAGTACAAGCTGAGACTGAACCCGAATAAGTGCACTTTTGGAGTAAGATCTGTTAAGATCTTAGGCTTCATTATCAGCAGTAAAGGTATTGAAGTAGATGCTGCAAAGGTTAAAGATATACAAGAAATGCCACCTCCCTGCACTGAGAAGGAGGTCAGGGGATTCTTGGGACATCTAAATTACATTGCCAGATTCATTTCCCATCTAACCACTACTTGTGAATCCATCTTCAAATTACTGATGAAAGATCAAGCAGTGAAGTGGAATGATGACTACCAGACCGCCTTTGAAAAAATCAAAGAATATGTTCAAGAGCCTCCAATTTTGACACTGCCGGTTGAAGGAAGACCTTTGATCATGTACTTAACAATATTGGATAATGCAATGGGGTGTATGGTAGGGAAGCATGACGAGTCTGGTCGAAAAAAGCGTGCAATATACTAACTTAGCAAAAAGTTTACCGACTGTGAAACAAGATACTCACTGCTCGAGAAAACTTGCTGTACTTTGGCATGGGCTACTCGCTGACTGAGATAGTATATGTTAACTCACACTACCGTGTTGATATCTAAAATTGATCCTATCAAATATATCTTCGAAAAGCCCGCTTTCTCCGGAAGAATAGCAAGATGGAAAATGGTCCTCAACGTATATGATATTCAGTACATAACCCAAAAGGCAATCAAGGGAAGTGTATTAGCTGATCATTTGGCCCATCAGGCTGTGAACGACTACTAATCCATGAATTTTCAATTTTCGGATGAGAACATCATGTTAGTGACTGATTGTGAAGAACCTGGACTGGCCGAAAGACCTGAAAAAGGATCCCGATGGACTATGATTTTTGATGGAGCTTCCAACGCACTGGGAAATGGAATCGGTGTTGTGATTATATCTCCCGAAGGATGTCATACTCCTTTCACTGCCAGGCTAGGTTTCAACTATACCAACAATATGGCCGAATATGAAGCATGTATCATGGCTCTCAAGGCTGCTATCGATTTGAGAATCAAATTCCTAAGCATATATGGAGACTCAGACCTGGTAATCAGTCATATCAAAGGAGAATGGGACACGAAGCATCCTAGTCTCATCCGTTATCGGGAGCATGGGTCTCAGGGATTTATTTTCCCTAGATAAACAACACTATAATAAAACAACTAATACATTCACATATTGCATTCATACATCATTTTACAAACGTCGTAGCATATGCAGTACAAATGCATATATCGTAGTCTAATTTATTTTGAGAACGTCATTACCCAATGCATTTCATGCATCATGACATTGCATACAACTAATTCTTTACCTTTTCAAGAAAGTTCACAAGCAGACAAATATAATCATCAATTTTCAACAGTTCCAAATTAATTCCTGAAACCAAACAGAGCAACTATCTGTGAACAACTGATTGTAGATCAATTCCAGAAACAAGATGGGGCGACTATCTACAAGACCAGGTTAGAGAGTAATTCTTGAAGCCAGACATGGCAACTATCTCAATGACCAACAAAAGCAAGTTCCAAATTAATTCCTAAAACCAGACAGGGCAACTATCTGTGAGCAATTGATTGTAGATCAATTCCCGAAACAAGACGGGGCGACTATCTACAAGACCAGGTTAGAGAGCAATTCTTGAAACCAGACAAGGCAACTATCCCAACGACCAACAAAAACAGTTCCAAATTAATTCTTGAAACCAAATTCTAATACATTTCCAGATGCAGCTTTACACGGGCTCTTCCTGAAGAAATCTTACACAGGTTCCTTCTCATAATCTCCAGATGCAAATTTACACGGGCTCATCCTGAAGCAATCTTACACGGATTCCTTCTCCTCCTGAAATGCAGCTTTACACGGGCTCTTCCTCAATAAATCTTACACAAGTTCATACTATGAAATTTCTAGATGTAGTCTAACACGAGTTATCCTGAAGAAATCTTACACAAGTTCCTATTAAGACATTTCCAGGTGTAGTCTAACACAAGCTCATCCTGAAGTAGTCTTACATGATTGCTTTCTAATACATTTTTGGACGCAACTTGACACAGGCTCTTTCCAACATTTCATTCAGATAAAACTAGACGTAGGTTCATTATGATACTCCTATCAACAGTTACTTTGGATGGCATCTATAAGCCCATTTCTGACAAATCTCCGTTATCTTCTTCCAATGGCATCTGTAAGCCCATTCATGATATCATCAACCAATAGTGTTACTTCATGCGAGTGCAAATTTCTAGGCACTCTAGTGTTCAATCATCTTCCACCTTCAGATCATGAAAGGCAGACAAGCCAATCTAAATCCCTAGGTTTAATAAGATTGAATAGGGGCAGTTGCTGTACCCCAAAATTTTCCCTGCCATTTTACTCAAGGCCTGCTCATTAAGGTCCTCAATTGCTCAAGGTTGACCAAGAATTGATCAGACAAATTCTCCTCCTAAGCAATGGCCTTTCAACTAGTTTGACTTTTCACCAAGATGCGTGAGCTCCAAAGGTCTCAAATTTTTTCCATGGTCCTAATATGTCTTCAAAGTTTCCCATGCCGGTTTTCATGCCCTACAACTTCTCTTTTATCCTCAAGATCAAGAAATTCATCATTTGGAAGGTACAAGCTCATACATTACATGAGGTTATTGCACCCTATGCGCCTCAGCATAGTGGTATAGTTGAAAGAAAGAAAATAAGCATACGGAACATGAAGAGGTGTATGTCGAAAGCTAAGAATATGTCTAAGACATTTTAGGCTGAAGCAGGTTCGACAACAATATGCATTCTAATTAGATGCCCAACAAAGCAGTGCTAGCTGGGAATTTCGATTACACAAGTTTTAGATAATTGACACTATGATCGAAGAAAGAATAGTTCGAAAGAAAGTGTGAAAAGGCTTTTATGAAGTCTTCGATTGATGAAGAGCTAGTAAAGGGCTTCACAATGTTGAACCGTTATCGAAGGGTTCATTTTTGAACTATTTAAAAATAAGCTATTCAAAGCATTACAAGGAAATACATTTCGACTGTCATGTTGGTTGAATTGGCGCTTAGAAAAGAAGAAGATTTTGAATTCAAAAGCTTTAATCTTATCCAAAGAAGCATGTGAAAGTCTAATGGTTCGAAGGACATGAAATCTTCAAACGTGACATGATTTCATAGAAGGACTATTAGGGTCGAATAAGCCAAATATAAGTCATCTTAGAGTTTTTGGATCAATATGTTTCAGGCATGTACCTGAACAAGTGAGGAAGAAGTTGGATGGTCGAATTGAATTCATGGTGCTCATAGATTATCCTTCGACTGGTGCATACAAGTTGTATTCACTAAATGAAGATAAACTAGTTATCAATAGAGATGTGCTTGAAGACGAAAGCAAAAGGTGGGATTGGAGTCGAAGTTCAGTTTGACAAGAATCAGACACAGTCAAAACTATGTTCGAAAGAGATGAATAGATCGGAGCTTCGACGAGTCAAAATGAACAGGTTGATACTTTGACTGGTCGAATTGAAGGACCACCTGTGCAACTGTGTTTGAAGGAGATGGACAAAATGAAGCTTCGACAAGACAAAATGAACAAGTTGATACTTCGACTGGTCGAATTGAAGAACCATTTGTCCAACTTTGTTCAAAGAAGATGAAAAGTTAAAATAAACAAGTTAAAATAAACAAGGTGATACTTCGACTGGTTGAATCGAAGAGCCACCTGTGCAGAAGGAAAGAAGATCCACAAGAACAAGAACTCAGTTCGACTAGGCTGATTGGATATGAGAGGTTTCCAGATCAAGCAATCGATGCAGATGGTGAATTAATCGAAGAAGCCATGAGGGTGAAGCCTTGAGCAATTCGAATTGGTGTGAAGCCATGAAAGAAGAACTTAGAGCCATAGGAAAGAACAAAACTTGGGAGCTTGTTGAAAGAACCAATAAGAAACCAATTGATGTGAAATGGATCTACAAGGGCATGTAAGCTTTTGGTTTCCATCAAGTTGGAGGCCCAAATAACTCATAACAAGACGGCAAAAACGCATAAAATAGATTGGCACATGATTGGATCAAATATAGCAAGTTTCATGCAAAAATCAAATTAAATCTCTCCATCATAATGTACAAAGATATGATGCACAATTTTTGACCTAAACCCTTTGTCTATATAAACCTAATAATCTGAGATGCAAGGGACACGTGCAACCTGCCTTCAAGAAGCCCTAGAAAATTGCAAAAATTTCCAAAGTTGTCAAACTCAAAACTAATTTTGCAAGAAGCCTCCGTCCAAACTAACACCCAAATCGTGTTCCTGGGATTCGCACAGGCGCATACCAACCCTTGCACAAGCCATCCCACACTCAGAATTACAGATCGAGGCACCTCCAGCTGGTAAAATAATTTCCAATCTCAAACTCATTCAATCTCTAATTTAAACTCATTTTGATTGCATATTCATGTTATTATTGTTATTTGTGAATGGTTTAACGTAATACATGTAAGTTGCAGTGCCTAAATGATAGGATACCATTTCTATGGCTTTCGGAACTGAACTTTCGAAACTCAAGGTATAGGCCGTTTCAGATTAGAACAACCCCAAATTCGGGTTTAGGAGACGATTTCAAGTGGAATAGGGTTTTTGTTTGGTCTTGAAACTAACAAATTTGTAGGATTTATATTGTGATGCACCAGAGAAGACGACCGGAGTTTGACTCTGGAGTCCCTCCGGTCGTTTGACTAAGGCGAAGGTTGCAGGGTAGGAAGGTGCATTCTAATTGGCCCATTCAAATATAGGGGGCCCATCAGCGCGCGCATTATTTTTTAATATGTATTTCTGAGTCATTTTTACATTGATTGTATTGTAATCAATGATTGAACAACTGGCTCAGTTGGTAAGAGGGGACGCGTATCAAAGAGAGGACCTGGATTCGTGTCCCAGGTCATGCATTTTCATTTTTACTAATATATTGTTTACAGATCCAGTGCCGGCATGTCCAAGGAGTGCACCATAGGTCATCAGATCTATGCCCTCAGATCTTAGTTGACCTGGATCCTACGCCTTCAACATGCAACCTTACCATGGACCCTCTGGACGCCTCCTCACCAGATCCCAACAACTGTAGGCTTTCTGAACATGCGGGCCTTATAAATTCCATATCTCACACCCCCCTCATCCAGCTTCAGATACCAGGCCCATTAGTTTTCTTCTCTCAATTTTATTTTTGTTTATTTAATTGTTTTATATTCAAATCATTTTTTTTATAATAAAAGTCAGAAAATATAAAAACTTAGATCTAGGTTTTATTTTATTCAATTTTAAATTTCCTAAATTAATTTAATTAATTATTTTGGTTTCTTTTCATAAATTAAAAACAATTAGAATTAGGTTAAAATTTTGAGGTTATCTTAAATAATAAAAATACCAAAAATATTAGGTTTAGTTTAGAATTAATTTTTTAATTAATAAAGTTCTTCTCTTTCAATTGATTAATTAGTCTAATTTTAATTTAACCATTTTATTAAATCAAAACAAACAAAAAGATCTTTTTTTACCTTAGGATTTTTAGGCGTATTTTTGATTCGTGCGCGTTATTTGTAACTGATTACTGGGATGTAATAACAGTAATTATGACTCTTTATTTTCTCTGCTTTCTTTGTTTTCCTTAAGTTTTTGGACTTGTAATAATTCCCCTCCCCGAAGCCTTGTAATAGTTTAGGATTCACATTTCCACACTTTTAATTACTGCAAATTATTGACTGCTTAGATGTATGCTAATTAGAATTGTATGGCAAGAATAAAACAAAACGCTAGCAAACCTAAATGCAAAGATAAATAACTAAATAGAATACAATTGCACATGCACCTCTAGGGTACCCCACTTTGGTTGCCTTCGGAAAATAGTCACAACTCTCAAAACATGAGAGGTTTTAGTGGCTACCCTCCGGTTTAAAGATCATAAGTCCCTCGATGACCCTCTCGACGTTGCCTCGGTAAAATGACCTCAAAACCCTAGGGTAGTTACTAATTTTTCTTGCCCAGTTGCCTTTGCGACTGTATAAACATCCCTTCGAATGTACCTCAAACATCCAACAACTAGGGCTACCTACTCACTAATAGTAGGATAGCATTGTCTAAAAGAAAAGAGGAAACGAACAACCCTTTCGAAGAAAAGTAGATAGTTCCTAGATGTTATGCTCAAACAATTTTTACACTTATGTAAAACCTCTTTCAAAATCATTTTAAAACACTTTGTATATGTTCTCTACTATTCAGAGAAACATTACAAAGTTCACTGCACTAAGGCGCTTTCAAAAATACTTTTGAATACACACAATGCACAAGGTATTTCAAAATGAGTTAAGCATCTAAGAGCCCATAGATAACTATGGATGGAAAGGGTGCTAACACCTTCCCTTTCCATAATCTACCCCCCTGTTGTACCCCAAAATTTTCCCTCTCATTTTACTCAACACATGCCCATTGAGGTCCCCAACTTGCTCAGGGATGCCCAAGAGTTGACCAGACAAACTCTCTCCTAAGGCAATGTACCTCAAACTAGGGTTTCCATTTTCATCAAGATGGTTGAAGTCCAAGGGTCCCAAATTATTTCCATGGTCCTAATGTGTCCTCAATATCATCCATGTCAAGTTTCATGCCATGCACAAAAAGTTTACTTAGTCAACTGCTCAAATGCTTGAAAATTAACTATACTAGGTCAAAAGTCAATTGCGGCCCACATACAGTCAAATTTCAATATTTTGGTCAACATCAACATTTTGAAGTGGTATCCATCATTTGATCAAGGGTTTATCATGATTCCCCAAGGAATGCCCCAAAGTCATCAAAACCCAAAAGTTGCTAAATTAGGGTTTCATAGGAAAAGTCAACCAAACTTTGACCAAGTATAACTTCTTCATACTTTATCCGAAATTTTCCATACAAGGATCATTTTGAAGAGGATGCAATTCCTTACAATTCATATTCATCCCACAAGTTCAAAATACGCACTCATCAAAATATTTGAATTTCTACATTATAGGTCCTTTTGAAAAGTCAACAAAAATACCTTTTGGGTCAAAGCTTCTTACATGAACATGGAAGACCCAATTAAGATGAAACAAAAAGGGTTATTTAGGGGACATCCTAATCTTTCTAAAAAGTCCAAGAAAACCTCTCTAGGGTCAAAATTGGAGGATATATGCCTTGTCAAAGTTGACCATTTTTGCAAAATTGCCAAAAGTCAAATGTGCTCAAAAGTGCATTTTTTGCCAAATGGGCCTAGCATTTCATGATTGAATCTTGCTTGTGACATGGTCCACGACCCAAATCAGCATCTACACTTTATTTTCTTCATTATTTATTTTATTTTGATTTTTTATTATTTAAAATTCAAATTAAATCAAATAAATTGCAAAAAATACAAAAGATTGATTTTGGTCTGATTTTTTGTAGGAATCACAATCTAATCAAGCTGGCCAAATCATATCAAATCATATCAAGGAAAATTTAAGCAAAATTGGCATGATTATGGTTGTTTTAGAAACATATAATACAAGAACAATATCAAATCCAATTTCCATGATTGACAAAGATTTAACTCGTTTTTGCTAACCTAATTTGTTCTAATATATATACTGCGTAAGAACAATGTGCAGGAACAAGGATTTGCAGTGGAAAAACGCCATACCAAAACTCAAAAAATTGGACAAAAATGTTGGATCTTTTTTGGACCTATAAGTCGATTCAAGCCATTCCAACACTCCCAATCGCTTCCTGGACACCTCCTGAAGCTAGCAGGACCGGTTGAACGCCTCCACAAGCCCAGAATCCGCCTACACGTCGCTCACGCTTTGGCATATCATCTTGAATTTGATTTTACAATTTACGTGTGATTAATCACTTTTAAGCATAGCATTGTGTTTGTATCATCATTTGGAATGTTTTGGTTTAAGTAATTTTGCGTTTTGATGATTGTTTGAGCCAGTGCCATTATTAGGGTTTGTACTTGTGTTTTAGGATTTTGTCATACATGTTAAATTGGCCCAGGAAAAGGGTACCATCGTACTTGTGAGGTCAAAACAAATTGATATGTGGTCTTATATTGCATTTATATTGCGTGCTATTGATTTTTAAAACTTGCAGTGTTTTAGTTATGGCAGCTTGTCCGTAGGTAAAAGTAAGGGACCTAAGACGACAGTCTCAGCGAAGAAGACAGTGGTGTGGCGAGGCGTGATTGGACGATTCAAATTTCGCGAGTTTTTGTAACATACTAACTCATATTGTATTATGTTATATTTGTTTCAGTATTATAACAAATGGAACGGGTGGCCCAGTGGTGAAGTGCACGTTTGGAAATGTAGAGGAGCTGGGTTCGATCCCAGGTCCCAGCATTTGCTTTATTTTCTAACTTTTTTTCAATAGATCATGTGCATACACGTCCCATGTGCCTACCATACATCCAACCATTCAGCCACTGGATGCATCTCTAATCAGATCCAGCGTCCCACACATCAAGGACCATGGTACACTCTCCAGGCATGACCAGCACTGGATCACATGCATGGAGTGGGCTGAACAAGGATTGGGCTTGCAAATTCAGACATACACCCCCTGGATTGCTTTCACAAACAGGCCCAATCTCTTTCCTTTTCTATTTTATTTCTTTTTTTTAATTGTTTTATTAATTATCTTTTTTTACAAAATAACACAAAATCATGTTTTTTATCATTAAATCAAAAATCACAAAAACATCAAAAATCATTTTTTTATAAAATATTTTATTTCCTTAAATAATTAGTTTAATTAAAATTAGGGAAATTTAATTTCTTTTTTTATATAATTTAAAACAATTAGAAATTAGGGTTAATTTGTACATAATTAATTTTTTCTCAAAAACTAATCTAAATATTTTTTTCAATTAAATTTTAAGGGTTCTTTAATTATTCTTGCATTTAATTCTCCGCGCGCATTTTAATTGCCTCTTTTATTATTATTGTAACTGCTCTGAGTTTGTAATAGTAATTAGGGTTTAAATTTCTGCATTTTTATTTTCAGTCAAGATAATTATGTATCTGCAAAAGCCTTATAATAGCTAGGACTTTAAACTTTCTCGCTTTAATTTCCACAAACTATAAACTGCTTAGATGTATGTTAATAGGATTGTATAGAAAGACAAACTGAAAATTAAAACAGTAGAAAACCCTAATTATGCAAAGATAAATTAACTAAAAATTACACTCGCACATGCTCGCTCCTAGGGTTTACTCCACTCCCGTTGCCTTTGGTAAACGGTCATGAAGTATAGGGTTTGTTAGTGGTTGTCCTCTAGCCCTGAAAGATCTAAAATGACCCATTCGGATTTTCCTCGGAAAAAGATCTTTAAGGCTTTAGGATGATTACTAATATTTCCTAGCATTGCTTTTATGATTGTACATGTCCCTTCGAAGGTCCCTAAAAACTCCAACGATGATGCTAACTATTTCTCAATAATGGGATAACATTGTCTAAAAGGAAAATGAACAGTATTTTTCGAGTAGGTAGATTAGTTCTCAAGTACTTGCTCAAACAAACAAACTTTTTCACACAAACACTTTTCAAATAAAGTTTTCAAAAACAACTTCGTAACACTCTTGAGGATAGAAACAGGGGTTAACACGAAGTAAAACAAAACTTTTCAAAACAAAGCACACACGAGAAATTTCAAAATGAGCAAGTACCTAAGAGCCCATGGAAAACCATGGATAGAAAGGGTGCTAACACCTTCCCTTTCTATAATCTACCCCTCGTACTCAGAAACATCTCGAAAAAGGTTTTTTCTATTCTTTTTCCTTTTCCTGATTGGATAATTTAAAAGTCAGTGGCGACTCTTGCTTACCATGACATTTTGCGAACAAAAAACACAAACCAGTATTAAGAGTCAGTTCTGCCACCGTATCACAGAACTGGCGACTCTGTTGGGCAATTAATATAAAGTCGGGTAAACCTTAGGATCTAGGTCATATTTAATTGCTTTCTCTTGATTGTCTTGCTTGCTTTATATTTATGGGAACTATTTGGGTTATTTGATCCTACACCCGGATCGGGAAATACCTTTTAGGTAAGTAGGAATAAATCATGAGGGAGTTGTGATGGGGTATACCGACACGGTTGAAGTAGTAGCTACGTTGATGTGGCACTTTGGTTGGTACCTGTAACCCTTGAGTCAACCAGGGAGTTGTACAGGGCCGCCGCGTGGTGTCATAAAGCATCAAATGACCTGAAAACCTTTAATTTCACATCTTGGCCAGTAGGACGTAGCGAGATCGCCGACTTTGGTGTATACCCAAGGTCGACAGATACTCGATGCTACACTCATTGAGGTTTGACTCTTGAGTTTTGTTTGGTAGCGAGTCAATCTCCAATTGAACGAAGCTGGGGAAAGATCAGTGATATTGAGATCCCTTTAGAACCCTGTTACACATTTATAGGACAGGTTGAACCAATCTAGCTTCAAGAGGGTATGACCTTAAAACTCAAGCAAGCCTTAAACCTAAGGACTTGGTGTGATTTGTCTGTGTTTGATATATCTGTGATTTATCATGACATCATAAACATCATAAGCATGGCATATCATGACTAACTGTTTCAAGGGTTTCTAGGGCTCATCTTTGCTGTGTTTTGCAGGATATGGCATCCGCCCGTAGGAACACTATACAGATCAACCTTGTGAAAGTGTCTCTCCAACTAAAAGACCTGGCATTATGGGTTCTTGAAAGTTCTCATTTCACTAAAAATCATGGTCATTTACTCAATTTGGTCACTGCAAAACCTAATGAAGAGTTATTAAAAGTGTTGTTTCAGTTCTTCGATCCTCTACATCACTGTTTTACCTTCCCGGATTACCAGCTAGTACCTATTATGGAGGAATTTTCTCAGTTACTAGGGGTACCTATTCTTGACCAGCTACCTTTCAACAGTACGGAAGAACATCCAAAGCCTGGAGAGATTTCTAGAGCTCTATCCATACAACGGTCTGACATAGTGACAAATTGGGAGGCTAGAGGGAGTGTCTAAGGAATTGCGGTGAAGTTTCTATTTGAGAAGGCTTACCATTTTTGGGATACCTTAAATCTACAAGCTTTTGAAGAGGTGCTGGCACTGCTCGTTTATGGGACGGTACTTTACTCTAATGCATATCAACTCGTAGATGTGAACGCTATTAAGGTTTTTCTGTCTCATAATCCGGTACCTACATTACTCGGGGATATTCTATACTCTCTGCATGCTCGCACTCTAAAAAGAAGGGGGACCCTCCAGTGTTGCACTCCTCTATTGGCTAGGTGGTTTATTTCACACCTACCCAGATCTACTTTGAAGAATGAGCAGGGTATGAAATGGTCTCATAGGCTGATGTACCTTACACATTCAGACATTCATTGGTGTTCACAGTTCTCGGAAGATGTTACTATCATCGATTGCTGTGGTGAATTCCCTAATGTCCCTCTCTTAGGCATTAGGGGAGGAATCACTTATAACCCTTTCTTAGCATTACAACAGTTTGGTTATGCGAGAAGGGATGGTCCTCATGATACACTTATTCAGGGAATCACCTTTAACTATGAGAATGATGTTCAGGGTTACCGCAAAAGGTTCATACAAGCTTGGAGTATGGTACATAGGGTTGACAGCAAGACGCTTGGGCATAAGAATTCCATACATCTCGAGCCTTATCTCAGATGGGTACGAGCCCGCGCTCAAACTCTTATGATGCCTTATCCCACTATTTTACCTATGATTATGGAACCAGTTTCCGAGGGAGACACTCCTCATCTTGTTCTTCATCCAGACATGCCAAATGATCATGAAGAGTTGCAAAAATCCTGGGTTTAGCTTAAAGAGGAGCGGGATACGTTTTAACAATTCTACACCAACGAGAAGAAGGTCTTGGAACTCACCAGGCTACTTCATGAAGAGAGGAACATCAACGCCTACATCGCGCTAAAGGGGATGCGCTAATGGGAAACCTAGTCTTCTTTTTGTCTTATTTTGCTTAAATTGTACTCTCAAAATACATTCCTTATAATGATTCAAGTTTACTAATACAATTCGCGTTTGTTCCTTTTTGTTTTAGCAAATTTGAGCCTTTAAGAACCCTTGAAAACATTGCATACATATCATACATATCATTGCATAACAGGATTCATAACAGGTTTCTCATCTCCTCCGCTGTTTATTTCAGCAATTGCTCTCGAACAAACTGTGAAAGATCTTCAGACTCAGAACATGCAGTTCTAGAAAATGATTGTGGCTCTGGCCAAAGGACAGGAAGAGCTGAAGGCTCTGATTGTTAAGAAGAACAAGAAGACCAAGAGAACAGTCGGTGTGGTAAATATGGGCAGAAGGTTCAGAGGGCCGCCATGATGGGTTGTTGAGTTAGCTTCTACATCTAAAGAGGGAGAGAATCAAGAGGTTGAAGCCAGAGAAGAGGACCCTAGTCCTAAAGAGTCTGACAATGAAACTAATTATAATGAGGAGTAGTAACCTCCGGCTGATTAAAGTATAAGAAGTTAGAAGAGCGTCTGAGTGCAATGGAAATCCAGAAGGTTCTTGGGCTAGATTTTAAAGAGTTGGGTCTGGTCTCTGGGGTTGTCATCCCCGCAAAATTCAAGGCACTGGTATTTGCTAAGTATGATGGGGTCTCTTGTCCTAAAATGCATCTCCGTTCCTACGTGAGGAAGATACAACCTCATACTGCTGACAAAGACTTGTGGGTTCACTTCTTCCAGGACAGTCTGTCTGGAACAAAACTGGATTGGTTCTATCAGCTGGGAAGAGCCAATGTTCGTAACTGGGAAGAACTTGCTGCTGCATTTTGTAAGCAATATCAGTATAATGCAGACCTCGCTCCCACCCGTACACAACTCCAAAATTTGGCTATGGGTTCGAACGAGGGTTTCAAGGATTATGCTCAGAAGTGGAGAGATTTGGCTAAAAGAGTTCAACCTCCTTTGGATGACAGGGAGCTCGTGGATATGTTTCTGGGAACTTTTACTGGGTCATTCTTCAACCATCTGATTGGAAGTTCATCAACGGGTTTTACTGAACTGATCTTAACAGGAGAAAAAGTGGTAGCTCGAATCCGAAGTGGAAAAATTCAGAAGGATGCGTCTTCTAGTGCTGTAAGGAAGCCATTTACAGGTAAAAAGGAAGTCAATGTTTTCTATAACCAAAATAATCAGAATCGAACCGAGCGCCATATGGTGGTAGGGGCTTTTATGATTTCCAAACCCGCACCTGCTCAACAAAGAAACAATCAACCAAGAGCAGAAAGGCCAGCTAGACAGTTCACTCCGATCAACATGACGCTGTCTCAGGCTTTACCTCATTTGCTGAAGTCCAATCTGGTTACTCTGAGGGAAGCTCCAAAGAATCCTAAAACCACCTCTCCCTACTATAAACCAAATGCTCGATGTGCTTATCATTTGGAAAGTCCAGGGCATGATACCAATAACTGCTGGACTTTAAAGAATAGAGTACATGATCTGATTGATGCTAAGGAAATTGAATTTGATCCCCTGGAGACTCCCAATGTTATCAGCGCTCCTATGTTGAAACATGGCCGGGGTGTTAATTCCGTTGAAGAAGATGTGTTTGTGACTTCTGTGGAAGAATTGGTGACCTCACTCATGATTATCAAGGGAGATTTGTTGAAGGCCGATTTATTTTCGGGTTGTGGTGAAGGTTGCCACTTTTGTTCATTTCTACCGACTGGTTACCCTTTGTTGAAGGCAGGTGTTTAACGCCTGATGGATGACAAAGAGATTCTGTTTGAGAAGACTCCTGTTCCGACTGTTTCCTGTGAAGACGTTGCTATCATAACCATTTCCGCCAATCCTCTCAGGGCCTCCGCTAAGAGACCCATCAGGATTATATCAATTTCGAAGGTGACTCAGTTGATTATAACCATGCCTGGACCAATCCCATACTCCTTGGACAAAGTTGTTCCTTGGAACTATGGGGCCGAAGTCTATTACCACGGCGTCAAGCAGGACATGTTAGCCATTGAAGACAAGATTGCTGAAAATGCTGATTCCGACATCGTCAATATTACCGGAACCAGTAAAATAACAAGAAGTGGAAGAGTGTTCTCCCCTAAAATTTCTCCCCCGAAGACTATTACCAGACCTATAATCATTCCTATTGTGGTTCCACCCAAGACTACTACTGCAATTCCAGTAATCACTCCTGTTGACCCTCCCATCACCGAGTCGGCCGAGACTCGAGGTGAAGATATACTGATTGAGCCTGCCATGACAAAGGCTAATTCAGTAACCATACAAGAAGCTTCCAAGAAAGAAATGGAAGAAATTTTGAAGATAATAAAGAAGAGAGACTACAATATGGTCGAGTAGCTGGGGCAGACCCCATCCAAAATTTCTATGTTGGCTTTGTTGTTGTGTTCCGAGGGCCATGCGAAGGCTTTGGTTAAATTTCTGAAGACGGCTCACGTGCCACAAGAGACATCTGTTGATCAGTTTGAAGATTGTGTGGCTAGTCTGACTACTGATAATGGTTTGGGTTTTCATGACGCGGATCTGACACCAAAGGGGAGGAAGCATAATGATTCTCTTCATGTTTCCGTTGAATGCAGGGGCACGACTCAGGCCCATGTTTTGGTAGATACTAGCTCCTCGTTGAATGTGCTACCTAAAAAAGCTCTGGACAGATTGGATTGTGAAGGCTTGACCTTGAAGCCTAGCAATATAGTAGTGAGAGCTTTCCATGGTTCGAAGAGGATGGTACATGGGGAAGTGGATGTCCCTATCAAAGATGGTTCCTAGACCTTCGACTCCACTTTCTACGTAATGGATATCAAACCATCATATTCTTGCTTGTTGGGACGCCCATGGATACATGGGGCTGGGGCTGTTACTTCTACCCTCCACCAAATAT
The DNA here is from genome assembly GCA_948472305.1 of Vicia faba. Taxonomy (NCBI): domain Eukaryota; kingdom Viridiplantae; phylum Streptophyta; class Magnoliopsida; order Fabales; family Fabaceae; genus Vicia; species Vicia faba. The sequence goes on from OX451737.1 coordinate 423,333,816, forward strand.
TGAAGTACCCAGTAAGAGGAAAGATTGTCACTGTGCATGGTAAAGAGGAGTACATGATCAGTCACTTGAACTCCTTCAGGTACGTAGAGATGGATGGCGAGTTCATCGAGACTCCTTGCCAGAACTTTGAAGAGGTACCTCAGATTACAGCTACAGCAGAAACTACCGACAGTCCTCCGAAGGTCACCAAATCTCCCTTGAAGATGGCTTCTCTTAAGGATGCACGAGAAGTGGTTGAAGAAAGTGGGTCTATCATTTGGGGTCAGCTTCTGGTTATTCATTACAAGTCTGACAAATATGGTTTGGGATTTACTACAGGTGCTCAAAGGGTCGTTCTTCATGCTCGGGCTAGAGGATCTCCTCTATGCATCAGCAACTCTGGGGTCAATGCGCTTGAAGACGGTGATGGTGATTCTGACATTGACAGTTGGATCTTCTCGACTACCAACGGTGGACTCAGTAACTAGACTACCAAGGACTTTGTACCCATTACTTTTGTTCAGGAGTAATTTTCTTTTTGATTTTTCGGATATGTAATTTAAAAACAATATAAACTCTATAGCCATGTGTCTTACCCGGGGCACAATGGTTCTATTTGTGATGGTTATCATGTTTCATTTTCATATGACATCAATAAAGCATTGGACGTTTGTATACAAATTTTGCGCTCTTTGTCTTTCTTTTCTTTTATTCTGTCTATACAGCTATGCTCTTACACACACTCACATATCCAAATGCATATCCATATCCACTCTGGATCCCATTGATAAAAGTTCTTCTACTGCTCATTATGACTTTGAAAATCCGATCAACCAAGCCGAGGACGAAGGTGAGGAAGATTGTGAGGTACCCGGAGAACTTGCTAGACTATTACAACAGGAAGAAAGGGCCATACAACCTCATGAAGATCCGGTTGAGACAGTGAACTTGGGTACCGAGGAAGACAGAAAAGAGGTTAAGATAGGTGCAAATCTAGAGCTTAGTGTCAAACATCGGTTGGTTCAGATGTTGCATGAGTATGTTGAAATCTTCTCCTGGTCATATGAAGACATGCCAGGACTAGACACGTATATAGTGGTTCATCGTATGCTAACTAAAGAAGACCGACCTCCGGTAATGCAAAAGGTCCGTCGTATGTGCCTTGAGATATCAGAGAAGATTAAAGTAGAGGTTATGAAGTAGTTCAATGCAGGGTTCTTAGTTGTCACCTCCTATCCACAGTGGGTTGCTAATGTGGTTCCAGTACCTAAGAAAGATGGTAAAGTACGAATGTGTATGGATTACAGAGACCTGAACAGGGAAAGCCCCAAGGATGACTTCCCGCTTCCCCATATCGATGTTCTGGTTGACAACACCGTACAACATAAATTCTTTTCCTTCATGGACGGTTTCTCTGGCTACAATCAGATCAAGATGGAACCTGAAGACATGGAGAAGACAACCTTTGTTACATAGTGTGGCACTTTCTACTACAAGTTAATGCCGTTTGGGTTGAAGAATACTGGAGCAAATTATCAGCGAGCTATGGTAGCTCTGTTCCATGACATGATTCACCATGAGATAGAGTTTTACGTCGATGACATGATATCCAGGTCTCAAACTGAGGAAGAACATATTGATCATCTACAAAATCTATTTGATAGGTTGAAGACGTACAAGCTGAGGTTAAATCCGAACAAGTGCACCTTCAGGGTAAGGTCTGGTAAGCTTCTGGGATTCATCGTTAGTGACAAAGGTATTCAAGTAGACCCTGCAAAGGTGAAGGCCTTACAAGAAATTCCATCTCCCTGTACTGAGAAGGAAGTTAGAGGTTTCTCGGGAAGCCTAAATTACATTGCCAGATTCATTTCACATCTGACTGCTACTTGTGAGCCGATCTTCAATCTTCTGAAGAAAGATCAAGTGGTAAAGTGGAATGATGAATGCCAGGTCGCCTTTGACAGAATCAAACAATATCTCCAAGAGCCTCATATTCTGATGCATTCGACTGAAGGAATACCTTTGATAATGTACTTAATAGTTCTAGATAATTCAATGCGGTGTGTGCTGGGGAAGCATAACGAGTCCGGGTGAAAAGAGCATGCAATATACTACCTTAGCAAAAAATTTACCGACTGTGAAACACGATACTCACTGCTCGAGAAAACTTGCTGCGCTTTGGCATGGGCTGCTCGCTGACTGAGACAGTATATGTTGACCCACACTACTTTATTGATATCTAAGATAGATCCGATCAAGTACATTTTCGAGAGGCCCACTCTCTCCGGAAGAATAGCAAGATGGAAAATGATATTGACCGAGTACGACATCCAATACATAACCCAAAAAGCAATAAAGGTAAGTGTGTTAGCTGATCATTTGGCGCATCAGGCCGTGGATGAATACCAGTCCATGAAATTTGAGTTCCCGGATTAGAATATCATGTTAGTAACCGACTGTGAAGAACCCGGACCGGATGAAGGACCTGAGGAAGGATCCCTATGGTCTATTATTTTTTTATGAAGCCTCAAACGCACTGGGTAACGAAATTGTTGATGTAATCATGTCTCTCGAGGGCTGTCAAACTCCGTTCACTTCCCGATTATGTTTCAACTGTACCAACAACATGGCGGAGTATGAAGCATGCATTATGGGTCTTAGAGATGCTATTGACCTAAGGATCAAGTTCTTAAGTGTATTCGGGGATTCTGATTTGGTGATAAGTCAGATCAAAGGCGAGTGGGATACGAAGCACCCGAACCTTATCCCTTACAAAGAGTATGTACTGACACTGTTGTCACATTTTGAAGAGATCACCTTTGAACACTTCCCACGAGAAGAGAATCAGTTAGCGGACGCGCTAGCTACTATGTTGTCAATGTTCAAGGTCATGTGGAACAATGAAGCTCCCCAAATCACTATTGAGAGATTGGATAAACCGGCATACTGCTGTGAGATCGATACTGAGCAGGTAGCCAACAAACCTTGGTTTCATGAGGTGAAAAGGTATCTCGAGGCTCAAGAATACCCCGAGGGGGAATCCGTCAATGACAAGAAATTTCTGAGAAGGTTTTCTGCAAAGTTCTTCCTTAGAAATGGAATCCTCTATAAGCACAATCATGACTTTACCTTACTGCGGTGTGTAGACAAGAGCAAAGCAGAGAGGATCGTGGCAGACCTACACGAAGGTACCTTTGGCACTCATTCCAGTGGACATACCATGGCAATAAAGATCCTAAGGGCAGGATACTACTGGTCCACTATGGAAGCCGACTGTTATTAGCATTCTCAAACTTGCCACAAGTGCCAAATCTATGATGATAAGGTGCATGTACCTCCAGTTCTCTTGAATGTTTTGACGGCTCCCTAGCCCTTTGCAATGTGGGGCATTGTCATGATTAGTGAGATCAGACCTACCGCATCCAACGAGCATCGCTTCATCCTAGTGGCCATTGATTACTTTATGAAGTGGGTTGAGGCTGCCTCCTTTGCTACGGTTACTAAGAATCTGGTGGCACGGTTCATCAAGCATAACCTGGTTTGTCGTTATGGTATCCCTGAGAGAATCATCATGGACAATGGTACCAATCTCAACAATTCAATGATCACCGATCTCTGTAAACAGTTCAAGATTCAGCATCACAACTCTTCTCCATAATGGCCGAAGATGAATGGGGTTGTTGAATCTGCTAACAAGAATATCAAAAAGATCATAGAGAAGATGACGGTGACATACAAAGACTGGAACGAGATGTTACCATTCGCTCTTCACGGGTACCGTACTTCAGCATGTATGTCGACAGGGGCAACACCCTATTCTCAGGTATATGATATGGAGGTTGTCCTACCCATAGAGGTCCAGATCCCTTCTCTACGAATTATGAAGGATGCGGGTTTGAGAGAGGACGATTGGATCTAGACTCGACTTGATCAATTGAACTTAATCGACGAGAAAAGACTTACTGTTGTCTGCCATAGTCAAATGTATCAGAAGTAGATGATCAAGGCCTTCAACAAGAAAGTCAGACAACAAGTGTATCAAGTAGGGGATCTTGTAATCAAGCGCATCATACTTCCGCAAGGTGATTCCAGTGGAAAATGGACTTTCACCTATGAGGGACCATTTGTAGTCGAGAACATATTTTCTGGTGGAGCCATGATTCTGACCACCATGGATGGTGACGACCTTCCACACCCTGTCAATGCGGACATAGTGAAAAGATACTACGCATAATAAAGACCCACTAGGTTGACATACCTAGGCAAAAATAAGGGCATCCCGGCGAACCAAAAGGGTTCGGGCAAAAATTAGGGATAAAACTGAAAAAATATGTACACTCGGCAAGTCGAAAACCCGAAAGGACGGCTTGGGCAAAAAAAAGGGTATCCCGGTGGACTGAAAACCCGAAAGGGCGGTCCAGGCAAAAATTAGGGATTAAAGCGTATCACTATGTCCCATTGGTTCATCTTACGATCAGACCTCAGTAATCAGATATCAAGCTCAAACGGTACCGATCAATCCAGTCAACTTCGGACAAGTAGCAAAGTGATGAGATGCTCGAAGACATAGGGGAAATAGCAGAATTGAAACCCAATGGGATCACTACACATAGTTATTTTCTTTTTGTACACAATTTCTATAATAATTTCCATTTTTACGGTGACGTCCTCTTACTAGAGCGTCACCCCTCTTGTAAAAATGCTTGTTATAGGCAAATTTCAAATCAATACAAATCGTCTTTTGAGTACAAAACTCTATGTTTGTATTTTTCATTTTCTGTTTTGTTTTGAAAAAAAGTCCAATGTTTTATTCTTGACATATGCATTTGAATATGATTACTATTCAAAAATATCTGCATATAAAAACAGAAAGACAATTACTAAGAACTCAAAGAAACTGGTACAAAACCAAAATACCGATAGTTACCCTGTCCATCATGGTACAAGGGGCAGAGATAGTTGGAAGCAAAGTCATTATCACATACGGGCCGGTGATACCTATACTCCCCACAAAGCCGAGACAACCAATTTCCAACCTCCGTATCCCCAAGCAGGAATAACTTCCCCAGCAGGTTCCTTCAGAAAGCTGATGTCTGTATTCCCCAGCCGAGCTTTATAATCATAAACAGTTTATAAAGTTATCTCTCGAGCAGAGTTTATTTCTCTGATAGCGGAAGCTCAATCTCCAACAGAGCTCTTCTCTCCAGCAATGGAAGTTCATCCCCAACTGAGTTTATTCTCCAAACCAGCGGATCTTCCAACATAGTACCTCTCGTCCTCACAAAGTCATTCCCCTACAGAGTTATTCTCAGACAGAGTCTCTTCCGGCCGAATATTCTTAAGAAGAAAGGAGTAAATCCCCGGTATAATGATCTTCAGTCACTATCCCCAGCAGAAATGAAGAATTCAACTTCCTTATACTATTCAACAGCAGTCCAGGATTTATTTTCCCCAGCTAGAGAATATCGCAATAGCATTGCATATCCATACATCATGGCATGTGCATTATAACTCATAATCTCATTTATTTTGATAACATCATTACTCAATACATTTCATACATCATGACATTACATACAAATAACTATTTACCTTTCAGGGAAATATGCAATCAAGTTCTCACGAGTTCTCTCTGGTTCAATCAAACCGACACCAAGGTTTCTATTGCAGTTGAAGATATTCCAACATTTTTTCTGGTTCAGTCAAACCGACACTAAGGTTTCTATTCCAGTTGAAGGTGTTCTAAAACTTTAGTCTGGGTCAGCCAAATCACCGCTAAGATTCCCCTGATTTCTATGCCAGTCAAAGTTAATCCGAGACCTCTCTCGGGATCAGTTAAATCGATACTAAGATTTCTCTCCCAGTTGAAGTTCTCACAAATTTTCTTTGGTTCAGTCAAACCAACAATAAGGTTTCTATTCTAGTTAAAGATGTTCTTAGATTTTCGTCTGGGTCAGCCGAATCGCCGTTAAGATTCCCCTGATTTCTATGCCAATCAAAGTTATTCCGAGACCTCTCCAAGGTTCAGTCAAATCAATACTAAGATTCCTCTCCATGGTTCAGTCAAATCGATACTAAGATTTCTATTCCAGTTTCAAAGCTATGAAGCCCAAAAATCGACCGGATAATAACTTAATTTCCCCATCCTACTGTGAAGCCTGGAAATCAACCGGATAACACTACAAAAAATTGTGAAGCCTGGAATCGACCAGATAGTGGTATATCTCAAATTCAAGCTATGAAGCCTGAAAATCGACCGGATAATATCTTGATTTCTCCAAAATACTGCGAAGCCTGGAATAGACCAGATAGTTGTATATCTCAAATTAAAGTTATGAAGCCCGGAAATTGACCGGATAATATCTTGATTTCTCTAAAATACTACGAAGCCTGGAATCGACCAGATAGTGGTATATCTCAAACTAAAGCTTTGAAGCCCGAAAATCGACCGGATAATATCTTGATTTCTCCAAAATACTGTGAAGCCTGGAATCGACCAGATAGTGGTATATCTCAAATTCAAGCTATGAGGCCCAGAAATCGACCGGATAATATCTTGATTTCTCCAAAATATTGTGAAGCCTGGAATCGACCAGATAGTTGTATATCTCAAATTAAAGTTATGAAGCCTGGAAATTAACCGGATAATATCTTGATTTCTCCAAAATACTACAAATCCTGGAATCGACCAGATAGTGGTATATCTCAAACTAAAGCTTTGAAGCCCAGAAATCGACCAAATAATATCTTGATTTCTCCAAAATACTACGAAGCCTGGAATCGGCCAGATAGTGGTATATCTCAAACTAAAGCTTTGAAGCCCGGAATTCGACCAGATAATATCTTGATTTCTCCAAAATACCACGAAGCTTGGAATCGACCAGATAGTGGTATATCTCAAATTCAAGCTATGAAGCCTGGAAATTGACCAAATAATATCTTGATTTCTATAAAATACTATGAAGCCTGGAATCGACCACATAGTGGTATATCTCAAATTCAAGCTATGAAGCCCGGAAATCGACCGGATAATATCTTGATACTACGAAGCTTAGAATCAACCAGATAACGGTATGAGACGTTGTAAAGCCTGGAGCATGACCAGATAACAGTTCATTTTCATCTCCTCGACCAAGAGATGATTCCTTAGTAGAGTAACAGACAACTAAAGCTCCTAAAATTCTATTTCTCCCAAGACAGAGACCAATATTTTGCAGCAGATTCCTCCTTAACGACAGGAACAAGAATTCTCATCGAAGGAATATCTCATAAAATGAACATTATTCTGGATGACATCTTTAAGCCCATCTCCGTCGACTCTCTGTCATATCTTCCGGATGGCATCTTTAAGCCCATCTCCATTGACCTTCTGTTATCTCCTCCAAATGGAATCTGTAATCCCATTCTCGATACTACCTACACAGTCCAGCACCATCTCAGACGAGTGCAAATTTTTGGGCACTCTAGTGTTCAATTATCTTCCACCTTTAGATTACGAAAGGTAGACAACCAATCTACATTGTTAGAACATAGTTTGATTCTACAACCCTCAGTTAGAGTTTTGATGATAACAAAATACAAGATTAAATAAATTGTAAGATTTATAAGACATATATGCTACTTAAAATTATGTTGTGTATTTACAGAAACTCTGATGGAATCAGCATCAGAATATCAGTATCAACATCAACATCAGAAGATATGTCAGCATCAGAAGATCAAATGACATGTGCTATACGCTGAAGCCTGATGAACAAAATATGCGCATAACATACTCTGACTCTGATCAAGATCCTAACCATGTCATCAGCACTCAGAAGCGTTAGAATAAGCTAAAGCCAAGAACACTCTGATTATCATTAGCAGAACACTCTGAAGTGTCAACGTTACTATGCATTCAAGAAAGATTAATTACCAACAACTTTATTCCAAGACAAAGATCTTCTCAAAAAGGAAAGAACATTATGAGCATTGAAATGGATTTATGGACAGCAACGTATCTGTTCCTAGGCTACTTAAACAAGTCAGTGATAAAAGAAATGTCTAATACTCTACACGCATATACACGCCTAAGCTAATCATCCTCACGAACGCTCTCATTTTTGGTAAAGCTTTCAACCACGCTTACTCTATAGCTCTAGCAATCTAGTTTCATCTTAAGCTTAATATTGTGTATTATCACAGTTGTGATATATAGTTTTGTAAGAAAACATCAAACACACATCTGTTCAATTATCTGTAACAGAAATTCCTTGAGATAAACCGGTATGTGGTTAGACTCAAGAAGGCTTTAACAGTTGTTAAAGCAGTTGTGTATTCAGTTGAATATAGTGGATTAAGACCTCGTTGGAGAGAGGCGAAATCACCTTGACGGGTGGACTGGAGTAGTTTGAGATCAAACGAACCAGGATAAAAATAACGTGTTGTCTGCATTTGATTTCAAGTTTTACAATTCAACCCCCCTTCTTGTGTTTTTCACATCTTCAATTAGCATCAGAGCGCCTGGTTCTGAGCTTATAACACTTAACCGTGTCAGTACAAGATCCAGCATTAGAAAAACACAATGGCAGGACCACATCAAAACATCAGCAATGACAACAATGAAGAAAGAGACAGATTCAGTGGCAAACCTCCAGTCTTTGATGGAGAAAACTTTGATTACTGGAAAGACAGAATTGAAAGCTTCTTTCTGGCCCATGATGCTGATCTGTGCGACATAGTGACTGATGGATACACGCACCCAGTGGATGCAAGTGGTCAGAATATTGACAGGAAAGCAATGTCTGATCAACAAAAGCGTGATTTCAGAAATCATCACAAGGCCAGAACAATTCTTCTCAGCGCCATCTCTTACTCTGAATATGAAAAGATATCAAACAGAGATACTGCAAAGAATATGTTTGACTCTCTGAGAATGACGCATGAAGGCAACATTCAAGTCAAAGAAACCAAAGCTCTTGCGCTCACTCAGAAGTACGAGGCATTCAAGATGGAAGAAAGTGAATCAATAGAAACGATGTTCTCAAGATTTTAAATTCTGGTTGCTGGTCTCAAAGTTCTGGACAAAGGGTATTCTACTGATGATCATGTTAAGAAGATCATCAGAAGCTTTCCAAAACAGTGGAGGCCAATGGTCACAGCGCTGAAGCTAGCTAAGGATCTCAACAAAATGTCTCTGGAGGAACTTGTCAGCTCCCTCAGAAGTCACGAGATAGAGCTAGAAGCAGATGAACCTCAAAAGCAAGGTAAGCCATTAGCTTTAAAATCTAACAGAAAATCTGACTCCAAAGTTTTGCAGGCTGTTGAAGAAACCACTGATGGGTCCTCATCAGAAGAAGATGAACTATCTCTCCTCTCCAGAAGGGTGAACCAACTATGGAAGCAGAGGCAAAGAAAGTTTAGGAATCCTAGAAGATCAGAAAATCAGAATGAATCTTCCTCTAGATACAGAAGGTCAGAATCCTCCTCTGGACACAGAAGATCTGAAGGCTCTTCAGGAAGCAGAAAGCCAAACAACAAAGACATCATCTGCTATGAATTTAACGAGCAAGGACACTACAAGAGTGATTGCCTAAAGCTTCAGAGGGAAAAGCCCAAAAAGAAGTTTGGCAAGGAAAAGAAGAAAAGTCTCATGGCTACACGGGATGACTCTGACACATCTGAAGCTGACTCAGAATCAGATGATGAGAGAGCAAACATAGCTCTCATGGAAAACATAATAGAAGACAGTGAAGCTTCTGAATCAGACTCTGAATCAGACACAGAAGAGGTATTCCCTGACTTTTCTATTAACTTTACTAAGGCTGAACTAGCTGAAAGCCTTAATGAAATGCTGGAAAGATATCAGCAGATCAGAGTCAAATTCAGAAACCTGAAAAGGAATCTTGCTTCTGACTCTGATAAAACTGAGAGTCTCAAATTGGAGAATTCTGAGTTGAAAGATAAAGTTTCAAAATTAGAAAATCTATTACAAAACTCTCAGAAGGAAACAATTCCTGAAACTCCCAGTAGTGCTGATGAGATCATCAAGGAGTATGATCACAACTTTCAGAAGTTTCTAGCTAAAAACATAGATAGAAGCAAAATGGCTTCAATGATCTATGGATTTAGCAGAAATGGCAGAAAAGGAATAGGATACCAAGGTAAGGTACCTACACCAAAGAATGCCAGGGATTTAGTTATAAAACGAACTCCACTTAATTCACACTTTGTATATGGGCACACACACGACATCAAATATACTAGTAGTAACTATTCTGTCAAACCAAAATTCAACCAGAGTTTTGGTAAAACTAACAAATCAGGACCCAAGAAAATATGGGTACCTAAGGATAAAATAATACATGTTGCAGATATCTTTAGCAGCAAAGCAGAAATACCAGTCATGGTACCTGGACTCTGGCTGCTCACGACACATGATGGGAAGAAAGCATATGTTCCAAAGCCAGGAACTTAAGCCTGGAGGCCACGTAGGCTTTGGAGGCAATCGGAGGGGAAAGATCATTGGCTCTGGAACAGTAGTTAATGGAAATCTTCCCTCTATAAGTAATGTTTTATTAGTAGATGGATTAATGCATAATCTGTTATCCATAAGTCAATTAAGTGATAACGGTTATGATATAATCTTTAATCAAAATTCATGCAAAGCCGTTAGTCAGAAAGATGGGACTATCCTATTTAATGGAAAGAGGAGAAACAACATTTATAAAATCAAACTTTCTGAACTGAAAAGTCAGAATGTAAAGTGTCTTCTGTCTATTAACAACGAGCAATAGATCTGGCACAGAAGATTGAGGCATGTTAGTATGAGAAGAATATCTCAGATTAACAAACTCAATCTGGTCAGAGGACTTCCTAACCTGAAGTTTAATTCAGATGCTCTGTGTGAAGCATGTCAGAAAGGCAAGTTTGCAAAACCAGCTTTCAAATCTAAAAACGTTGTTTCCACCTCTAAGCCATTAGAACTTCTGCATATTGACTTATTTGGACCAGTTAAAACTGCTTCAGTCAGTGGCAAGAAGTATGGGTTAGTAATCGTAGATGACTATAGCAGATGGACATGGGTAAAATTCTTAAGACACAAGGACGAGTCACACTCTGTGTTTGTCACCTTCTGCAACCAAGTTCAGAATGAAAAGGATCTTAGAATCGTCAAAGTCAGAAGTGATCATGGTGGAGAGTTTGAAAACAAAGATTTTGAATCATTTTTTTATGACAAAGGCATTCTGCATGATTTTTCTTGTCCTAGAACTCCCCAGCAAAATGGAGTTGTAGAATGAAAGAACAGAACATTGCAAGAAATGGCCAGAACCATGATCAACGAGACTAACGTTGCTAAGATCTTCTGGGCAGAGGCAATAAACACAGCGTGCTACATTCAGAATAGAATCTCCATAAGTCCTATTCTGGAAAAGACTCCATATGAATTATGGAAGAACAGAAAGCCCAACATTTCATATTTTCATCCATTTGGATGCACTTGTTTTATTTTGAATACTAAAAATTATTTGAACAAGTTTGACTCTAAAGCACAAAAGTGTATTATGTTAGGATACTCTGAACGCTCAAGAGGGTACAAAGTATACAATACAGAAACACAGATTGTTGAAGAATCAATCAGTGTTCGTTTTGATGATAAGCTTGACTCTCAAAAGTCAAAGCAGAATGAATTACTTGCAGGAATGGAAGTTGAATTCACAGGTACTGAAGACAAGTCATCATAAGCTCTCAACAAAGACACTCCCTCAACATCAGAAAGAGGCACTGCAAGCAATCCACCACCTTCTGTTGATCAACTTCAGAAAAGACCATCCAGAAGCAGCATGGATCACCCAGAAGAAACAATCTTAGGAAGAAAGGAAGATCCAATCAGAACAAGATCTAGCTTCAGAAACTCTAAAGAATCCCTCATGGGACTTGTCTCTCTGATTGAACCATCTTCAGTTGATGAAGCACTTCTGGACAATGACTGGATTCTAGAAATGCAAGAAGAGCTGAATCAATTCACGAGGAATGACGTATGGGATCTAGTTCCTAAACCAAATGGATTCAACGTTATTGGAACAAAATGGGTGTTCAGAAACAAACTGAATGAACAAGGTGAAGTCATCAGAAACAAGGCACGACTGGTAGCACAAGGTTATAGTCAGCAAGAGGGAATAGACTATACAGAAACCTTTGCTCTAGTCGCCAGGTTAGAATCTATCAGACTTTTAATTTCATTTGCTGTAAATAAAGGCATCACTCTGTATCAGATGGATGTTAAGAGTGCATTCTTAAATGGCAATATAGAAGAAGAGGTATATGTGCACCAACCCCCTGGTTTTGAAAGTTCAAAAAATCCAGAATATGTTTTTAAACTAAAGAAGTCACTGTATGGTCTGAAATAAGCTCCCAGAGCTTGGTATGAAAGACTGAGTAACTTCCTGTTAGAAAAGGAATTCACCAGAGGGAAAGTGGACACAACCTTATTCTGTAAGACAGTTAAGAATGACATTTTAGTAAGTCAGATTTATGTTGATGATATCATTTTTGGATCTACTAAACCTTCTCTGGGAAGAAAGTTTGCTAAGTGTATGCAGGCAGAATTTGAGATGAGCCTAATGGGGGAACTGAAATTCTTTTTGGGCATTCATATCAATCAAACCCCAGAAGGAACTTACATTCATCAGAGCAAATATTTCAGAGAACTTCTGAAGAAATTTGATCTCTCAGAATGTAAGCCATCAAAGATTCCAATGCATCCCACGTGCATTCTGGAAAAAGAAGAGGTAAGCAAAAAGGTAGAACAAAAGGTCTATAGAGGTATGATTGGTTCTCTTCTTTATCTGACAGCTTCAAGGCCTGATATTTTATTCAGTGTATGCATTTGTGCAAGATTCCAATCAGATCCTAAAGAATCTCACTTAACAGTTGTTAAGCAAATTTTCAAGTATCTGAAAGGTACTACTAATCTGGGTCTGTTTTATAGAAAATCAAGTGATCACAGCTTAGTAGGATATTGTGATGCTGACTTTGCTGGAGACAAAGTTGAACGTAAAAGCACTTCTGGAAGCTATCAGTTTCTGGGAGAAAATCTGATCTCATGGTCAAGCAAAAGACAATCAACAATTGCTCTATCAACAGCAGAAGCTGAATACAGAGCAGCACTTGGATGCGGCACACAAATGCTCTGGATGAAAAGTCAACTTGAGGACTTCCTGATATTTGAGAGTAACATTCCTATCCTCTGTGACAACACTTCTGCTATTTGCTTAAGTAAAAATCCAATTTTGCATTCTAGGGCTAAGCATATAGAAATAAAACATCATTTTATTAGGGACTATATTCAGAAAGGGATTTAAAATTTAAAATTTATTGACACAGACCATCAATGGGCTGATATTTTCACAAAACCACTTTCTGAAGATAGGTTCAACTTCATTCTGAAACATCTCAGCATGAAGCTCTGTCCAGAATAAAACTGTTTTAATTTTATATATTAACCTTCAGAATTGTGTTTATTTCTGTGTGAACTTATGATCAATCCTCTTTCAGAATTTTAGAAATGCAGATTGTATCAGAATCTATCCATGAAGATCTGAGCGCTTCAGTTCAAGGATAGAAGTTCTGTTCACTCAAGCAAACAAGTGTCATCCAATCATCAATTGTTTTCTGAGGCTGAACACGCGTTCACGTTTCTGAAAAGGCAAAGCACTGATTGGATGCATTGAGACACATGTCATGGGTAACCGTTCAAGTATCTTTCTGAATCCCCTAAAATCAGCTATCATTAAATGCTAATAATCATTATTTATTTCTCTCTCTTAAACGTTTATGTTTTCAAAAAATTTTAGAAATCTATTTAAACACTTCACACCATTCACACTTTTTACCCTTACTTTCGTTTTCTCTCAATATTTCTGTTTTCTGTGTTCTTACTTTCTCAAGAAAACCTTTCAATCTTTTTCAAAAACCTCGTATGAACATGGCTTCTTCCAGCAATCCTTCTTCAGGTTCCCAGAAAACTGCTTCTTCTGACAATATCATTGCTTCTGTTTCTTATATAAACGCTCTTTTTGCTCTGATCATTTTAACTATGATTATTTGTGCTTTTTGATAACTGACAAAAAGGGGGAGAAAGAATGATATTTTTCAATAATGGATTACTGAGACATAAGTCTCAAACATTCTAACATTCTGATCTATTTGAATCTTTTTTTCTGAAAAGCTTACAGGTACAAGAATCTGATGAATCTGATAAATTCTGATAAAGTAAAGTTCTGATGCTCAAGGTCTCATGGAATTAAAGGGAAGTAATCAACTCAGAGGGAGTTTTTCTCTTCATTACTCTGATAATTTTTATTCCTTAACTTCTCATCTCTGATACCTTTTATTCGTTATTTGATTATCTCTGATACCGTTTCCTCTCTATCCTTAAACTCTGATACCTTTTATCATTTTATTTTAATTGAAAAAATCTAGTTTTTGTCATCATCAAAAAGGGGGAGATTGTTAGAACATAGTTTGATTCTACAACCCTCAGTTAGTGTTTTGATGATAACAAAATACAAGATTAAATAAATTGTAAGATTTATAAGACATATATGCTACTTAAAATTATGTTGTGTATTTACAGAAACTCTGATGGAATCAGCATCAGAATATCAGTATCAACATCAGCATCAGAAGATATGTCAGCATCAGAAGATCAAATGACATGTGCTATACGCTGAAGCCTGATGAACAAAATCTGTGCATAACATACTCTGACTCTGATCAAGATCCTAACCATGTCATCAGCACTCAGAAGCGTCAGAATAAGCTAAAGCCAAAAACACTCTGATTATCATTAGCAGAACACTCTGAAGTGTCAACGTTACTATGCATTCAAGACAGATTAATTACCAACGGCTTTATTCCAAGACAAAGATCTTCTCAAAAAGGAAAGAACGTTATGAGCATTGAAATGGATTTATGGACAGCAACGTATCTATTCCTAGGATACTTAAACAAGTCAGTTAGAAAATAAATGGCTAATACTCTACACGCATATACACGCCTAAGCTAATCATCCTCACGAACGCTCTCATTTTTGCTAAAGCTTTCAACCACGCTTACTCTATAGCTCTAGCAATCTAGTTTCATATTAAGCTTAATATTGTGTATTATCACAGTTGTGATATATAGTTTTGTAAGAAAACATCAAACACACATCTGTTCAATTATCTGTAAGAGAAATTCCTTGAGATAAACCGGTCTGTGGTTAGACTCAAGAAGGCTTTAACAGTTGTTAAAGCAGTTGTGTATTCAGTTGAATATAGTGGATTAAGACCTCATTGGAGAGAGGCGAAATCACCTTGACGGGTGGACTGGAGTAGTTTGAGATCAAACGAACCAGGATAAAAATAACGTGTTGTCTGCATTTGATTTCAAGTTTTACAATTCAACCCCCCTTCTTGTGTTTTTCACATCTTCATACATCCTCAGGTTTAAGAAGATTGAACAGGGGCAGCTGTTGTACTCCAAAATTTTCCCTCTCATTTTGCTCAACACATGCCCATTGAGGTCCCCAACTTGCTCAGGGATGCCCAAGAGTTGACCAGACAAACTCTCTCTTAACGCAATGTACCTCAAACTAGGGTTTCCATTTTCATCAAGATGGTTGAAGTCCAAGGGTACCAAATGCTTTCCATAGTCCTAATGTGTCCTCAAGATCATCCATGTCAAGTTTCATGCCTTGCATAAGAAGTTTGCTTAGTCAACTGCTCAAATGCCTAAAAATCAATTGTACTAGGTCAAAAGTCAACTGTGGCCCACATACAGTCAAACTTCAAGATTTTTGGTCAACATCAACATTATGAAGTGGTATCCATCATTTTATCAAGGGTTTATCATGATTCCCAAAGGAATTCCCCAAAGTCATCAAAACCCAAAAGTTGCTAAATTAGGGTTTCATAGGAAAAGTCAACGAAACTCTGGCCAAGCATAACTTCTTCATACTTTATTAGAAATTTTCAATACAAGGCTCATTTTGAAGAGGATGCAATTACCTATAATTAATATTCATCCCACAAATTCAAAATATTCACTCATCAAAAGATATGTATTTCTATATTATAGGTCCTTTTGAAAGTCAACAAAAACACCTCTTGGGTCAAAGCTTCTTACATGAACATGGAAGACCTAATTAAGATGAAACCAAAAGTTTTGTTTAGGGGATATCCTAAGCTTTCTAAAAAGTCCAAGAACACCTCTCTAGGGTCAAAATTGGAGGAGATATGCGTTGTAAATGTTGACAATGTTTCCAAAATTGCCAAAAGTCAAATGTGCTCAAAAGTGCATTTTTTGCCAAATGGGCCAGAATTTCATGATTGAATCTTGTTTGTGACATGGTCCACGACCCAAATAAGCATCTACACTTTATTTGCTTCATTATTTATTTTATTTTGATTTTTTATTATTTAAAATTCAAATTAAATTAAATAAATTGCAAAAAATACAAAAGATTGATTTTGGTCTTATTTTTTGTAGGAATCACAATCTAATCAAGCTAGCCAAATCATGTCAAATCAGATCAAGGCAAATTGAAGCAAAATTGGCATGATTATTCTTGTTTTAGAAACATATAATACAAGAACAAAATCAAATCCAATTTCCATGATTGACAAAGATTTAACTCGTTTTTGCTAACCTAATTTGTTCTAATATATATACTGAGTAAGAACAATGCGCATGAACAAGGATTTGCAGTGGAAAAACGTCATACCAAAACTCAAAAAATTGGACAAAAGTGTTGGATCGTTTTTGGACCTAGAAGGAAATTCAATCCGTTCCAACACCCCCAATCGCTTCGTGGACATCTTCTGAAGCTAGCAGGATCGGTTGCACGCCTCCACAAGCCCAGAATCCTCCTACACGTTGCTCACGGTTTGGTATATCATCTTGAATTTGATTTTACAATTTATGCATGATTAATCACTTTTAAGCATAGGATTATGTTTGTATCATCATTTGGAATGTTTTGGTTTAATTAATTTTGCATTTTGATGACTGTTTGAGCCAGTGCCATTATTAGGGTTTGTTCTTGTGTTTTAGGGTTTTGTTATACAAGTTTAATTGTCCCAGGAAAGGGTACCATCGTACTAGTGAGGCCAAAACAAATTGATTTGTGGTCTTACATTGCATTTATATTGCGTGCTAATGATTTTGAAAACTTGTAGTGTTTTAGTTATGGCAACTTGTCCGTAGGTAAAAGTAAGGGACCTAAGATGACGGTCTCAGTGAGAAGACAGTGGTTGGCGAGGCATGAGTGGACAATTCAAATTTCGTGCTTTTCTGTAACATACTAACTCATATTGTATTATATTATTCTTGTTTCAGTACTATAACAAATAGAACAGGTGGCCCAGTGGTTAAGCGTGCGTTTGGAAATGTAGAGGACCTGGGTACGATCCCAGGTCCCAACATTATCTTAAATTTCTAACTTTATTTAAATAGATCATGTGCATAAACGTCTGATGCGCCTACCATACATCCAACCATCCAGCCACTGGATGCATCTCTAATCAGATCCAGCGTCCCACACATCAAGGACCATGGTACACTCTCCAGGCATGAACAACCCTGGATCACACGCATGGAGTGGGCTGAACAAGGATTGGGCTTGCAAATTCAGAAATACACCCCCTGGATTGCTTTCACAAACATGCCCAATCTCTTTTCTTTTCTATTTTATTTCTTTTTTTAAATTGTTTTATTAATTATCTTTTTTACAAAATAACACAAAATCATGTTTTTTATCATTAAATCAAAAATTACAAAAACATCAAAAATCATTTTTTTTATAAATTATTTTATTTCCTTAATTAATTAATTTAATTAAAATTAGGGAAATTTAATTTCTTTTTTATATAATTTAAAACTTTTAGAAATTAGGGTTAATTTGTACATAATTAATTTTTTCTCAAAAACTAACCTAAATATTTTTTCAATTAAATTTTTAGGGTTCTTTAATTATTCTCGCATTTAATTCTCCGCGCGCATTTTAATTTCCTCTTTTATTATTATTGTAACTGCTCCGAGTTTGTAATAGTAATTAGGGTTTAAATTTCCGCATTTTTATTTTCAGTCAAGATAATTATGTATGTTAATAGGATTGTATGGAAAGACAAACTGAAAATTAAAACAGTAGAAAACCCTAATTGTGCAAAGATAAATTAACTGAAAATTACACTCGCACATGCTCACTCCTAGGGTTTACTCCACTCCGGTTGACTTCGGTAAACGGTCATGAAGTATAGGGTTTGTTAGTGGTTGTCCTCTAGCCCCGAAAGATCTAAAATGACCCATTCAGATGTTGCCTCGGAAAAAGATCTTTAAGGCTTTAGGATGATTACTAATATTTCCTAGCATTGCTTTTGTGATCATACATGTCCCTTCGAACGTCCCTAAAAACTCCAATGATGATGCTACGTATTTCTCAATAATGGGAAAGCATTGTCTAAAAGGAAAATGAACATTCTTTTTCGAGTAGGTAGATTACTTCTTAAGTACTTGCTCAAACAAACAAACTTTTTCACACAAACACTTTTCAAATAAAGTTTTCAAAAATAACTTCGTAACACTCTTGAGGAGAGAAACAAGGGTTAACACGAAGTAAAACAAAACTTTTCAAAACAAAGCACACACAAGCAAGTTCAAAATGAGAAAATACTTAAGAGCCCATGGAAAACCATGGATAGAAAGGGTGCTAACACCTTCCCTTTCTATAATCTACCCCCCCCCCCCCCCCCCCCCCCCCCGTACTCAGAAACTTCTCGAAAAAGGTTTTTTCTGTTCTTTTTCCTTTTCTTGATTGGATAAAATAAAAGTCGATGGAGACTCTTGCTTACCGCGAAATTTTGCAAACAAAAAACGCAAACCAGTATTAACAGTCGGTTCTGCCACCATATCACACCCCCTTACTCAGAAAACTCTCTGTGATACGGTGGGAGAACTGACTATGAGTTTTGCGTTTGTATTCGCAAATGTTTCGGTTGAGCAAGAGTCGCCACCGACTTTTTATTTTATCCTAAGGAAAGGTTAAAAAGCACAGCAAAAACCTTTTGAGATGTTTTCTTGGGTTCGGGGAGTAGATTATAGAAAGGGAAGGTGTTAGCACCCTTTCTATCCATGGTTATCCATGGGCTCTTAGTTACTTGCTTAGATCACTTGCCTTTTGTTTTCAATTGTTTTAAATGGTGCTTGTGTGTGTGCAGGTTTGAAAATGTTTTGAAAAGAAGCCAATGTGGTGGCAACCTTTGTAATGATCCATGTTGGGATGTATACAAAGGTGTATGTCTTTTGAAAAGGTTTTCATTTGTTTTTGAAAGTTGTTTTTGAAAGTGTTGTGAGGTGTGGTTTAAAAAACAGGCAAGTGTTTTTGTTTTGCAAGTTGACAAGTACTTAAGAGCGATCTACCCTAAAGTTCTCAAAGATGTTTGTTATGTTTTTAACCCTTTTAACAATTTTGTTCCACCATTGTATTTGGTGGACAATCTTGTGTTAGGATGTGAAAGGGACGAGCGCGGGTCATCGTTTGGACCATAATTGCAATGGTGCCAAGTATCTTTGGGCATTTTCTTTTAAGGGACTTGATCATTTTGTTTTTGGCAATATTTTGAAAATGTTATCGAGGGACTATGATCATTTGATTTGTTTGTTTTGCCCAAAGAGACCTAACATGCAATATGGCCTAATTTTGAAAGGCAACAAGTGGATGTAACCCTAGGGGTGTTAGTGTGCAAGTGTGTTTTGTTGCATACAAGAGTTTTTCTTTGAATTAGGTTTTTCTATTTTATTGATTTTATCTTGTCATACATGTCCTAATTACTAGCAATAAGAAGCGGAAATGTAAAATCCTACGCTATTACAACAATTAGGGGAGGGGGATACACATTTGTACATGGGGGGTTCAACAAGAAAAATAGACAAAAAAGAAAATAGCAAAAAACAAGATATAGAGAGAGAGAGAGGGAGCCCGCGCGCTGCTGGGAGGTCATCAGAAGTTCTGACCCAGATCTGCTGCCAGATGATCAACCTGTTAGTGAAACTGGATGAGTCAGAACTTCTGACTCTAGAACCTGCAAAACAGAACCTTGTTAGTAGGGAAATCAGAAGTTCTGATTTCCCTGCGCTGCAAGACAGAAGTTTGTTAGTGGAGAAACCAGAAGTTCTGATTCTGCTGAAAAGGCAATAATTCTCAGAGGTTCTGATATCATTGACAGCAGAACAAACTTCAGATGTGCTAACGTCAAAGTCAGCACTTGGCTTTTTCCTGTACTAATCAGAACATCTGCAATCCTGTTGTTACTCCACAAAACAGGAAACATATTTGGAACAGATCCAGCAAAATAGCAAAAATGTTTCAGAGGTCAGAATCACCAAGGTCACAGGCAAGTCCTATACTGGCTCAGAACGTTCTGAGGTATGAAAATCCTCAGAACAGCAATATCATGAATATTTACATTATGTTACTTGAATATGCACAGTTGATGATGCTTAACAGTGTGGTGAGGGTCAGCAGGTGCTTACCTGACTGTTTGGAAAGTTGGTGAGTGAAAGTTTTAGCTTTTGATTCTGGTGGTGTTCTGGACAAGTTTTGAAAAGGGGAAGTAAAGGTGTATACGTGTATAGGGTCAGAAGTTTGGAAAGAGTGTTTTTGGTTTACAGAAAAGAGCTGGATATTTGATGAAGTTGAAGGTGAGAAACTTAAAGTTATGAAACAAAGCTGGAGATTTTGGCAGAGTTTCAGAATGCTGTGTTGCTAGGAGTTTTGTTTCTCTCTTAGCAATTTCTGTTTCTGTTTTTCTTGAACGCCTTTTGCAGTGGTGGAAGCTCTCTATTTATAGGCAAAATTCTTGTGGATGCCTTGAACATTTAAGGCGCCAACAGAGTTTGAATTTGTTCTTTGACAGAAATTCCTGGGAAGTTGTGATAACAGCTAGCTTTCAGCCTAGGTTGCAGCAGCAGGCGTAGATTGGGGAGAAGTGACCTCTGAAGTGGGCGGTGGCGTGAAGACCCATGCCAGAATCTGTGCAAAAGCATTTTCCAAGCCACACGTGAATGCTCAGGAGTGGTTGGAAGCATTAATGGGCATTAAATGGTGACAAGATCTGTCAATACCAACGTTCTGGTAATGAAAACCAGCGTTGAATCAGCAGCGTAAACCATGCTCTGGCCTTGGCTACCTGTTGCCTTAGTAAGCTCTGGAGATTCTCCTAGTTTTCTGGTACGTTCCTTGGATTTACTTCTGGACAATCTGGACTTAGAGATTCTGTATCAGTATAACACTCATTCCTCTGACCTTTCATCTTCTGATTTCAACCTGTTCTGAAGGAGCCTTCAGACTTTCCTGCTTCTCTTGCATTCCTTTAGCAAATTCTGACTGAGCTTGTGTAACTGCTGAAGGGGCGTGCTTTGTTTGAGACTTACATTCTGAACCACGTCTACAACTTCTGATTGAACTGATGTAGCTGCTGAAGAGCCAACTTCTGACCACGCTGAGCCAAGCTTGCAACTTCTGACCGTCTTCATCTGGAATGGGTTCAGAAGTTCTGAAGCGCTGATTTTTTTCTAAAAAAAACACTTATTTTAGAGAAGCATTCTAAGTACTTAGAATTTGATTTTTCTCAAGATAAAAGCGTTGCCTCTGGAGTTCGTGAGATCATCTTGCTCTTGTAAGCGGCTTGCTTGGGCAAAGGGATAACTCAGGACTTGGATTTGTTTCAGAGGGACCTTGAAAATCCAAGATGGTTTCCTGAAGAAAGGGAGGGTAAATTTTGGGGTACAACAGTTGCCCCTGTTCAATCTTCTTGAACCTGAAGAGTTAGATTGGCAAGTTTGCCTTTCGCGACTCGAAGGTAAAAGGAGATTGGACACCAGAGTGCTCGGAAATTTGCACTCGCATAGTAGAGTATCAGCAATGTGATGGCGGGAATGGGCTTATAGATGCCATTTGGAGAGGTGGTGGATAGGGAGATGGGCTTATAGATGCCATATGGAGATGTGACAGATCTTCATCGGGAATGGGCTTACAGATGCCATTTGGAAGTGTTGATCGCACAAGAGATTCCTTAGCGAGAACTTTATGTATCTGAGAAAGGCAGATGTTTTCCTGGCTTGTTACAGGTGTTTGATCTTCAATCTCCTTATGCAGATATGCCCTGGCTGGATACAGGAATCGAATCTTCGAATTCTTCAGACGTGCCCTGGCTAGATACAGGAATCGGGTCTGGAAATGTTGTAGTTGATAAATGTGCCCTGGCTAGATACAGGAATCGAATCTTCGAACTCTTCAGACGTGCCCTGGCTAGATACAGGAATCGAGTCTGGAAATATGGTCAACAGATATGCCCTGGCTGGATACAGGAATCGAATCTGGAAATGTTGTCGATAGATATGCCCTGGCTGGATACAGGAATCGAATCTTCGAATTCTTCAGACGTGCCCTGGCTAGATACAGGAATCGAGTCTGGAAATGTTGTAGTTGATAGATGTGCCCTGGCTGGATACAGGAATCGAATCTTCGAATTCTTCAGACGTGCCCTGGCTAGATACAGGAATCGAGTCTGGAAATATGGTCAACAGATATGCCCTGGCTGGATACAGGAATCGAATCTGGAAATGTTGTCGATAGATATGCCCTGGCTGGATACAGGAATCGAATCTTCGAATTCTTCAGACGTGCCCTGGCTAGATACAGGAATCGAGTCTGGAAATAGTCGATAGTTGATGGTAGTTGTCTTTGGGATTGTCTTTTTTCCTGAAAAGGCAAAACATAAGTTGTATGCAATGTTATGATGTATGATACGCGTGATGTTTTAACATGAGACAGCGTTGCATGCACTTTATCATGTATGTAAGCGAGATGTATGAAAGTGTGAAACGTTTATGAATGTAACTTCGTCTTTAGGAAAATAGATCTTCGATGATTGGTCGGGGAGTTGCCTTGTGGCCAAGATACTTTGCTGAAGTGTTGATGAGAGGCCTGCTGAGGACTTTAATGATGGATCCTGCTGGGGATAAAAAACTCCGCTGGGAAACACCAAAGGTAAACTATGCCGGGGAATACCAAAAATAGACTCCGCTGGGGATATCAAAAATAAACTCCGCTGGGGATTGAAAGATACTTTGTTGGGGGCGATCTTCCGTGGCGGTTAGCTGAGGGTAACCCAGTTATAAGCCCTTGTGAGGACTAACTCTGAACAAAGCTCGGGAGAGACGTCCGTATTCTGCAGGGAACAAGCTTCTAGAATCTTCTGGGGATAAGCTTTTAGACCTGCCGGGGAAAGTTGACGACTTCACTGGGGGAAGTACTGCTGAATCCTGCCTTACTCTGCGGGTGTTGAGATGATTTGGTCACATCCTTCAGTCGAATCTACCTGGGTACCTTGGCGGACAAAGCAATCAGACTTCATCAAACAACTTCACATTGCCCCTGTTTCTGATGTCACCTGTAATTAATCTTTCGTTTCAGGTGCAAATATTTATGAATCAGCAATTTAATGTCAAATGCATATATCAAAAATGAACATTGGACGTTCGTCGCAAGACAAAACAGAAAAAGGAAAAACGATGGCAATTTGTATGGACAAGTGAATTCGTTTTGATTTGAATTTTGCCTGTGAATAGGCGTTTTTTGTACAAGAGGCTGACATCCTAGTAAGAGGATGCCGCCGGATAGCACGGAACTTACGAATTTTGAAAACAAAACAGCTATGTGAACAATCCTACCGGGTTCCAACTCTGCTACCGCCTTTATGTCTCCAAGCGTCTTATCGCTTTGCTGCCTAGTTGAAGATGAAGCTGATTGGTTGATGCCGAAGTCTGAGCCAGATAGTTGATGCCGAATTCCGGATGCGAAGTGATCCAATGAGACATAGTATTACGCTTTATCCCTAATTTTTGCCTGGACCGCCCTTTCGGGTTTTCAGTCCACCGGGATACCCATTTTTGCCCAAGCCGCCTTTTCAGGTTTTCGACTTGCCGGGTGTACAGATTTTTTCATTTCATCCCTTATTTTTGCCCGAACCCTTTTGGTTCGCCGGGAAGCCCTTATTTTTGCCTAGGTATGTCAACCTAGCGGGTCTTTTATTCATGCGTAGTATCTTTTTACTATGTCTGCATTGGCGGGGTGAGGAAGGTCGTCACCATCCATGGTGGTTAGGATCAAGGCTCCTCCTGAGAACACATGTTTAACCACAAATGGCCCTTCGTACGTAGGGGTCCATTTGCCCCGGGGATCACTTTGAGGAAGGATGATGCGTTTGATTACCAGGTCCCCAACTTGATACTCTTGCGGTCTGACTTTCTTGTTAAATGCCCTGATCATCCGTTTTTGATACGTCTAACCATGACAGATAGCGGTGAGCCTTTTTTCGTCAATCAGGTTTAATTGATCAAGTCGAGTCTGGATCCAGTCATCTTCACTCAGATCTGCATCCTTCATTATCCGGAGAGAGGGTATCTGGACTTCGATTGGCAAGACTGCCTCCATGCCGTAGACCAAGGAGAAGGGAGTTGCCCCGGTTGACGTCCTGGCTGAGGTACGGTACCCATGTAGAGCGAATGGTAACATTTCGTGCCAATCCTTATAAGTCACTGTCATCTTCTGCACAATTTTCTTGATATTTTTATTAGCTGCCTCTACAGCCCCATTCATCTTCGGTCGGTAGGGAGAAGAATTGTGGTGCTGTATCTTGAATTGTTCACAGAGTTCAGTGATCATCTTGTTATTGAGATTGGTACCATTATCCGTAATGATTCTTTCCGGGACACCGTATCGACAGATCAGATTATGCCGGATGAAACGTGCCACGACGCTCTTGGTTACTGTGGCGTAGGAAGCTGCCTCAACCCACTTTGTGAAATAATCGATCGCCACCAAGATGAAGCGATGCCCATTGGATGCCGTTGGTAGGATCTCACCGATCATATCAATGCCCCACATTGCAAAAGGCCAAGGTGCCGTTATGACGTTCAGAGGGACTGGGGGAATATGCACCTTGTCAGCATAGATCTGGCATTTGTGACAAGTTCGAGAGTGTTGGTAACAATCAGCTTCCATGGTGGACCAGAAATATCCTGCCCTAAGGATTTTCTTTGCCATGGTGTGTCCACTGGAGTGTGTTCCGAATGTACCTTCATGCAGTTCTATCATGATTTTCTCTGCTTCAGCCTTATCCACACAACGTAGTAGAGTTGAATCATGATTCCGTTTGTAGAGGATGCCGTTACTGAGGAAGAATTTTGCCGCAAACCTCCTCATGAACTTCTTGTCATTGACGGATGCACCTTCAGGGTATTCCTGAGCTTCTAAGTACCTCTTCACTTCATGATACCAGGGTTTTTCAGTCACCTTTTCAGCCTCGAGATCGCAGCAGTATGCTGGTTCATCCAACTTCCATATAATGATCCGGGGAGCCTCATTGTCCCATTTAACTTTGAACATTGAAGACATCGTAGCTAGTGCGTCCGCTAGCTGATTCTCCTCTCTTGGGAAGTGCTCAAAAGTTATTTCCTCAAAGTGGGGAAGCAAAGTTGACACATACTCCTTGTAAGGAATAAGATTTGGGTGTTTCGTATCCCACTCGCCTTTGATCTGATTGATCACGAGAGCGGAGTCTCCGAAGACTCTCAGAAACTTGATCCTTAAGTCAATTGCAGCTTGTAAACCCATGATACATGCTTCATATTCTGCCATGTTGTTGGTGCAGTTGAAACACAATCGGGCGGTGAGTGGAGTATGAGTTCCTTTGGGAGATATGATTACAGCGCCGACGCCGTTACCCAAAGCATTGGAGGCTCCATCAAAATGCATAGACCATCGGGATCCTTCCTCAGGTCCTTCATCTGGTCCAGGTACTTCACAGTCAGTTACCACCATGATGTCTTCGTCCGGAAAATCAAAGTTCAATGATTGGTAATCGTCCACAGGTTGGTGTGCCAAATGATCTGCCAGTACACTTCCTTTAATAGCTTTCTGAGTTGTATACTGGATATCATACTCTGTCAAGATCATTTGCCATCTCGCTATTCTCCCAGACAGAGCAGGCTTTTCAAATATGTACTTGATGGGATCTATCTTTGAAATCAACAAGGTAGTGTGAGTCAGCATATACTGTCTCAGCCGGCGAGCAGCCCATACAAGAGCGCAGCAAGTTTTCTCAAGCAGTGAGTAACGAGACTCACAGTCGGTAAACTTTTTGCTCAAGTAATAAATAGCGTGCTCTTTTCGGCCAGACTCGTCATGCTGCCCCAGCACACACCCCATTGAATTATCAAGCACTGTCAAGTATAGTATCAGAGGTCTTCCTTCCACTGGTGGCATAAGAATGGGTGGCTCTTGGAGATATTCCTTTATCTTTTCAAAGGCAGCCTGACATTCATCGTTCCAGCGTACTACTTGATTTTTCTTCAGTAATTTGAAGATTGGCTCACAAGTAGCAGTCAGATGTGAGATGAATCGGGCAATGTAATTCAATCGTCCCAGGAAGCCTCTGACTTCTTTCTCTGTCTTCGGAGTCGGCATCTCTTGAATGGCTTTAACCTTGGCAGGGTCCACTTGAATACCTTTATCACTTACAATGAAACCTAGCAATTTTCCGGATCTTACCCCAAAGGTGCATTTGTTGGGATTCAACCTCAGCTTGTATAATTTGAGTCGATCAAACAACTTCCTCAGATGGTCAAGGTGCTCTTCCTCAGTTTGAGACCTTGCAATCATGTCATCAACGTATACCTCAATCTCATGATGGATCATATCATGAAATAAAGCAACCATGGCACGTTGATAGGTTGCCCCATCATTTTTCAACCCGAATGGCATGACCTTATAACAGAAGGTGCCCCACTGAGTCACAAAGGTGGTCTTTTCCATATCTTCCGGAGCCATCTTGATCTGATTATACCCTGAAAAACCATCCATGAAGGAGAAAACCTTGTGTTGAGCAGTATTGTCAACAAGAACATCGATGTGAGGTAAGGGGAAGTCATCCTTGGGGCTTGCCCTGTTCAAGTCCCTATAGTCGACACACATTCTGACTTTACCGTCTTTCTTCGGCACTGGCACCACATTGGCAACCCACTGAGGGTAAGAAGTTACTGCTAGAAACCCGGCGTCGAACTGCTTCATAACCTCAGCCTTGATCTTTTCAGACATCTCTGGGCGCATGCGGCGGACCTTTTGCTTTACCGGAGGGCAATCTTCCTTGGTTGGTAGATGATGAACTACAATGTCGGCATCCAAACCAGGCATATCTTCATAGGACCAAGCAAATATCTCCATGTAATCCTGTAGCATCTGGATCAATCGTTGCTTTACGCCGAGCTCTAGATTAGCCCCAATCTTGACCTCTTTCTTATCTGTCTCAGTACCTAGGTTAATTGTTTCCACCGGCTCTTCATGTGGTTGAATAGCCCTCTCTTCTTGGAGTAGCAGCCTTGCGAGTTCACCAGGCACTTCGCAATCATCTTCACCTTCGTCTTCGGCCAAGTTGATCGGATTCTCGAAGTCATAACTGGCGGTAGCAGAGCTGTTACCAGCGAGATCCAGAGTGGACTGAAACCTGTATAAGTGAGTGTGTGTAAATATAGCTGTTTTGCAATATATAACACAGAAAGAAAAGAGCACAAGATTTGAAATGCAACAAACGTCCAATGTTTTGATTGATGATATATGGAAATGACATACAAAAAAGCCCTCACAAATGGAGCTACGATGCCCCGGGTAGGACACCGAGCCAATAAAAGTTTTAACATATTGTTTGTTACAAATTGGAAATCAAAAGAATTAATTACTGCGTGACAAATGTGATAGGTGTAAAATCCTTTGCCGTCCAGTTGCTTGGTCCGTTGCTGGTAGTCGGGTAGATCCAACTGTCAAACTCTGCTTCCTCTACATCCTCCTCAATAGCATTCACCCTTGGATTGGAGATAAACACTGGAGCCTTTCTGATCTTGTCCTTGCGCACAGCCCTCTGAGCCTCTGCAGTAAAGCCTAGTCCAAATTTGTCAGTTTTCTGTGTAAAGTCAGGAAGCCTGCCCCAGTTAGTACATTCACCTCTCTGAACCACAGCCCGGGCATCCTTTAGGGAAGCCATCTTCAAAGGAACATTCTCTTCGACTGCTGTTTCTGCTGCTGCTGAAATTGGATGCACCTCCTCGAAATGCTGAAAGGGGGTTTCAATAAACTCCCCGTCCATCTCAATGTATCTGAAGGAATTCAGATGGCTCACCATATACTCCTCTTCTCCTTGCACAGTGACGATCTTCCCTCTGACAGGGTACTTCAGCTTCTGGTGCAAGGTAGAGGTCACTGCCCCAGCTTTATGGATCCAAGGTCGACCCAGTAGACAAGAGTACGATGGACGTATATCCATCACATAAAAAGTAGAGTCAAACACCTGAGAGCCCACACGAATAGGAATGTCAACCTCTCCAAGAACCATCCTTTTTGAACCGTCAAAGGCCCTGACGATGATATTACTGGGCTTCAGTTCCAGGCCTTCACAATCTAAACGGTCTAAAGCCTTTTTTGGTAGAACATTCAAGGAAGAACCAGTATCCACCAATACATGCGCCAGAGTAGTGCCTCTGCATTCGATAGAGACATGCAGGGCATCATTGTGATCTCTTCCCTTCGCAGTCAGGTCAGCATCTGAGAAACCCAAGCCATTGTCTGCTGTCAGATTTGCTACGCAATCAGTGAACTGGACTGCAGATGTCTCCTGTGGCACATGGGCCGTTTTGAGAAATGAGATCAAGGCCTTAGCATGGGCCTCGGAGTATAGCAATAAGGAGAGCATGGAGATCTTGGAGGGCGTATGCCCCAGCTGCTCGACAATATTGAAATCACTCTTCTTTATTATTTTCAGGATTTCCTCCATTTCTTGTTGGGAGGCCTCAGCATTTATAGGTATTGGTGCCTCCATCCGGGCAGGCTCCTCTTCAATCCCTTTGCCCCAAGCATTAGATGACTCGGCAGCAGGGGAAACAACTTGATCAGCAACAGGAACCGGTACACTTGTAGGTGTTATAAGGAGGGGTCTTCGAGTAGCGGGCGGTGCAATGTCAGGCGAGAAGAGCCTGCCACTGCGGGTGACCTTGGCTGGACCAGTGATATCGCAGATACTGGCGCCAATGTTGAATTCTTGTTTGATTCCATTCACATATACGTCTGCCCCATAATGCCAGGGGACAGCTTTATCAAACACATAGGGGAGAGGCCCCGGAACAGTAATAACCACAGGTGCAACAGTCATGATTTGAACAGGCTTCTTCGGGAGAGCCTTGATTGGATTATTGAAGATGGTAACCACAGAAACTTCTTCTACCGGAACCAACTGAACAGCAGACTTTTTAAACAGAATCTCCTTGCTATCCATTAGGCTTTGGATGCCTAACTGCAGCAAGGGACAACCAGATAGGGAAACAGCACAGAACCGGCAACCTTCACTGCAACCCGGAAATAAACCGGCCAGCAGTAGGTTCTTCTTGACAGTCTTCAGAGGGGTAGCTAGATCATTCACAGAAACAGCATACAACTCTTCCTCGATGGCATTTACTCTATGCTGGGGCATATGAGCAGTTACAACATTCGGTCTCTCAGGCGCTTCAAACTGAATTTCCTTTGCGTCGATAAGATCTTGCACTTTGTTTCTCAAGGCCCAACAATCATCAGTAGCGTGCCCGGGACTATCAGAATGATAAGCACACCGGGCATTTGGGTTATACTTAGGAGATGCAGTGTTGACGACCTTAGGAGCCTCTTTGATGGTCACCAAGTTGGTTGACAATAGTTGGGGTAAAATTTGAGATAAGGTCATACTCAGCCGAGTATACTGCCTCTTGGGCCTTTCACCTCTTTGTTGATTGTATTGCTGAGGAGCAGCAACGGGTTTTGAAATGACCAGAGCATTGACGGATTGGCGACTTTCGGGCTTGACTTGTCTTCTAGGACCATAGACGGCACTTGCCTCTTTCTTAAAAGGCCTCTTCTCAGTACTTGTAGCGACACCCTTCTGAATCTTTCCTGACTTGATGCCAGCTTCTATTCTCTCGCCTGTTAAGATCAAATCGGTAAACCCCGCGGAAGAGTTACCAATTAGATGATTGAAGAAAGGCCCAGATAGGGTCCCTAGAAACATATCAACCAGCTCACGATCGGTTAAAGGAGGCTGCACCCTGCCAGCCAAATCCCTCCACTTCTGTGCGTACTCTTTGAATCCTTCGCCTGTTCCTAACGACATACCCTGAAGTTGGGTACGAGTAGGGGCAAGGTCAGAATTGTATTGGTATTGTTTGTAGAAAGCGGTGGCCAAATCTTCCCAATTTCGAATGCTAGTTCCTTCTAGCTGATAAAACCACTCCAACTGAGCTCCAGAAAGACTGTCTTGAAAGAAATGAATCCAAAGGTTTTTATCTGCCGTATAGGGTTGAATTTTTCTCACGTAGGACCTGAGATGCATTTTGGGACAGGACAGCCCATCATACCTCACAAATGCTGGCACTTTGAATTTTGGGGGAATCATAATCCCGGCAACCAGACCCAAGTCTTCAAAATCCAAACCCGGTACTCTTTGTAATTCCATGGCAGCTAATCTGTCTTCTAACCCTTTGTATTTATCATCAACTGGAGGGTATTGTTGATCAGTATAATCTTCATCCTCTTCAACCTCTTCTTCTTCCGCATCAGCCTCAGAAGGTACCGCCGGTCCACCTCCTTTACTGGTTCCTTCATCAGAAGTAGGAGGAAATTCAAGCACTCTTCGAGCTTCTCCGTCGAATCTTCTCCCCAAAGTAACCACCCCGAGTCTCTTTTTCTTCTTTTTCACTGGGTCTTTGTTTCCCAATTGAGTCTTGATATCTTCCTGACCCTTAGCCAAGGTCATCAGGAGTTGTTGGAACTGTGCATTCTGAGCCTGTAGGTCTTTGATTGTTTGCTCAAGATCCATCCTACTGACATAAACAGCAGACAGATAAGGAAATCCGGAATGAGACCTGCTTATGCACATGATGAATGGTATGCTTATGTATGCAATGCATTCAAGGATTTAGGACATTCAAAATTGTTTTAGACAAAGAAGAGCGCACGTCATATTAATAAGAAGAAATTTGTCAGTACATAAATGCCCCATGGGCCAAATATCACAAAATAAACTTCTTAAGGCAGAAAGACATTGCGCATCCTCTTTGGCGCGATGTAGGTATTGAGGGCCTCTTGCTCGTGGAGTCGGCGGGTAAGTTCTAGAACCTTCTTTTCACTGGCGTAGTAGCTAGCCTCAAAAGTATTCCGTTCCTCCTTGAGCTGAATCCAGCTTTTCTGCATTTCCTCCCACGATGTAGGCATGTCTGGATGTAGGATGGTGTAGGGAACCTCTCCTTCCTTGACGGGCTCTTTAATCACTGGGAGTACATGAGGATAAGGCATCATTAGACTTTGGGCTCGGGCTCGTACCCACTTGAGATAGGGCTCAAGAGGGATGGAGTTCTTGTGTCCCAGAGTCTTGCTATCAACCTTGTTGAGTTTTCCCCAAGCTCTGATGAATCTTTGGTGAAGTCCTTGCGCATCGTTGTCGAAGTCAAAAACTAGGCTAGGAATCAACATATCATGAGGGCCATCCCTCCGTGCATATCCAAATTGCCTCAAAGCTAGGCAAGGGCTGTAGGTCATACCCCCTCTAATTCCAAGTAAAGGAACATTAGGAAATTCTCCGCAACGATCGACAATGATGACATTTTCTCTGGACCGAGAACACCAATGCACATCAGAATGAGTAAGAGTCATCAATCGTTGGGACCACCTTGCACCTTGGTCATTCTTCAAGACAGACTGTGGAAGGTGCGAAATAAACCACCTCGCAAGGATAGGAGTACAGCACATGAAAACACCCCTCTTTCTCATTGTTCGTGTGTAAAATGAGTGAAGGATGTCCCCAAGCATTGTTGGTATTGGATTTCTGGACAAGAAGATTTTGACAGCATTGACATCTACCAATTGGTCAGGATTTGGGAACAAGACCAACCCATAGATAAGGAGTGCCACAATCTCTTCAAAGGCTTGTAGGTCCAATGAGTTCCAACATTCTTGTGCCTTCTCAAACAAGAATTTTGCTAAGAATCCTCTGACGCCGCTTCTGGTTTCCCAATGCCCCTTAATATCGTATGGTTGTAGATGTAATGCTCGAGCAACATCTTCCGGCTTTGGTTCCTTTTCGGTACCGTTGAAGGGTAGTTGATTAAGGATAGGAATTCTCAGGAGTTGAGAAAACTCCTCCAAAGTGGGTACCAACTGATAATCAGGGAAAGTGAAACAGTGGTGAAGAGGGTCAAAGAACTGGAATAGCACTTTCATCATGTCTTCTTCAATGTTGGTGTTGACTAGACTAAGCAGTCTACCATGTCTTTCACTGAAGGATGAATTTTCCAGAATTTTTGAGGTGAGCTCCTTGAGTTGAGGAGAGATTCTCACAAGGTTGACTTGAATGGTATTTCTGTGAGGAATTTCCATGTCCTACAAAACAAGAACAAAGATGAAGATCCAAAACCCTTGAAATGGTTAGAGAATGCATATGATGCTTCATGATGTTTATGATGTATGCACAAAACATATGTACAAGCAAATCACACCAAACCCTAGTTTCAGGCTGGCATGGGGTTTCATAGGTAAGTACCCTCTTGAGTGTAGTTGGCTTAAAACCTGTCCTATAAATAGTAACCGGGTTCTAAGGAGCTCAATATCCCTGGATTGTTTTCAATGTTCATTGTTTTGGTTTAGCCACTTAACTAGCGACCAAAATATTCAAAGAAAACAACCCTCAATGAGTGTAGTATCGAGTATCTACCAACTTCGGACTGCACCAAAGCCGGTCATCTCACTACCCCTAATAAAAGGCCAAGATGGTCAAGTAAGGTTCTAGGTCATTAGTGCTTAGTGACATCACTCAGCGGCCCCGTACTCTCCTTGATTGAACTCAAGGGTTACCGGTACTCACAAATATGTCGCACTAATATAGCTATTGCTTCAACCGTGTCGGTATACCCCGCACAATTTCCACAACGTATTGCTATCTATGAATGTTTCCCCAAAATCCGGGTGTAGGATTGCAAACCCAAACAAATAGAACCAAAGTATAAAGCAAACAATTCAAACAATTAATCATGCAAGAGGGTGATCTAAGCCCTAAGGTTACTCCAAAATCTATCCCCAGCAGAGTCGCCAGTTCTGTGATACGGTGGGAGAACTGACTATGAGTTTTGCGTTTGTTTTCGCAAATGTTTCGGTTGAGCAAGAGTCGCCACCGACTTTTTATTTTATCCTAAGGAAAGGTTTAAAAAGCACAGCAAAAACCTTTGAGATTTTTCTTGGGTTCGGGGAGTAGATTATAGAAAGGGAAGGTATTAGCACCCTTTCTATCCATGGTTATCCATGGGCTCTTAGTTACTTTCTTAGATCACTTGCCTTTTGTTTTCAATTGTTTTAAATGGTGCTTGTGTGTGTGCGGGTTTGAAAATGTTTTGAAAAGAAGCCAATGTGGTGGCAACCTTTGTAATGATCCATGTTGGGATGTATACAAAGGTGTATGTCTTTTGAAAAGGTTTTCATTTGTTTTTGAAAGTTGTTTTTGAAAGTGTTGTGAGGTGTGGTTTAAAAAACAGGCAAGTGTTTTTGTTTTGCAAGTTGACAAGTACTTAAGAGCGATCTACCCTAAAGTTCTCAAAGATTTTTGTTATGTTTTTAACCCTTTTAACAATTTTGTTCCACCATTGTATTTGGTGGTCAATCTTGTGTTAGGATGTGAAAGGGACGAGCGCGGGTCATCGTTTGGACCATAATTGCAATGGTGCCAAGTATCTTTGGGCATTTTCTTTTAAGGGACTTGATCATTTTGTTTTTGGCAATATTTTGAAAATGTTATCGAGGGACTATGATCATTTGATTTGTTTGTTTTGCCCAAAGAGACCTAACATGCAATATGGCCTAATTTTGAAAGGCAACAAGTGGATGTAACCCTAGGGGTGTTAGTGTGCAAGTGTGTTTTGTTGCATACAAGAGTTTTTCTTTGAATTAGGTTTTTCTATTTTATTGATTTTATCTTGTCATACATGTCCTAATTACTAGCAATAAGAAGCGGAAATGTAAAATCCTACGCTATTACAACAATTAGGGGAGGGGGATACACATTTGTACATGGGGGGTTCAACGAGAAAAATAGACAAAAAAGAAAATAGAAAAAAACAAGATATAGAGAGAGAGAGAGAGGGAGCCCGCGCGCTGCTGGGAGGTCATCAGAAGTTCTGACCCAGATCCGCTGCCAGATGATCAACCTGTTAGTGAAACTGGATGAGTCAGAACTTCTGACTCTAGAACCTGCAAAACAGAACCTTGTTAGTGGGGAAATCAGAAGTTCTGATTTCCCTGCGCTGCAAGACAGAAGTTTGTTAGTGGAGAAACCAGAAGTTTTGATTCTGCTGAAAAGGCAATAATTCTCAGAGGTTCTGATATCATTGACAGCAGAACAAGCTTCAGATGTACTAACGTCAAAGTCAGCACTTGGCTTTTTCCTGTACTAATCAGAACATCTGCAATCCTGTTGTTACTCCACAAAACAGGAAACATATTTGGAACAGATCCAGCAAAATAGCAAAAATGTTTCAGAGGTCAGAATCACCAAGGTCACAGGCAAGTCCTATACTGGCTCAGAATGTTCTGAGGTATGAAAATCCTCAGAACAGCAATATCATGAATATTTACATTATGTTACTTGAATATGCACAGCTGATGATGCTTAACAGTGTGGTGAGGGTCAGCAGGTGCTTACCTGACTGTTTGGAAAGTTGGTGAGTGAAAGTTTTAGCTTTTGATTCTGGTGGTGTTCTGGACAGGTTTTGAAAAGGGGAAGTAAAGGTGTATACGTGTATAGGGTCAGAAGTTTGGAAAGAGTTTTTTTGGTTTACAGAAAAGAGCTGGATATTTGATGAAGTTGAAGGTGAGAAACTTAAAGTTATGAATCAAAGCTGGAGATTTTGGCAGAGTTTCAGAATGTTGTGTTGCTAGGAGTTTTGTTTCTCTCTTAGCAATTTCTGTTTCTGTTTTTCTTGAACGCCTTTTGCAGTGGTGGAAGCTCTCTATTTATAGGCAAAATTCTTGTGGATGCCTTGAACATTTAAGGCGCCAACAGAGTTTGAATTTGTTCTTTGACAGAAATTCCTGGGAAGTTGTGATAACAGCTAGCTTTCAGCCTAGGTTGCAGCAGCAGGCGTAGATTGGGGAGAAGTGACCTCTGAAGTGGGCGGTGGCGTGAAGACCCATGCCAGAATCTGTGCAAAAGCATTTTCCAAGCCACACGTGAATGCTCAGGAGTGGTTGGAAGCATTAATGGGCATTAAATGGTGACAAGACCTGTCAATACCAACGTTCTGGTAATGAAAACCAGCGTTGAATCAGCAGCGTAAACCATGCTCTGGCCTTGGCTACCTGTTGCCTTAGTAAGCTCTGGAGATTCTCCTAGTTTTCTGGTACGTTCCTTGGATTTACTTCTGGACAATCTGGACTTAGAGATTCTGTATCAGTATAACACTCATTCCTCTGACCTTTCATCTTCTGATTTCAACCTGTTCTGAAGGAGCCTTCAGACTTTCCTGCTTCTCTTGCATTCCTTTAGCAAATTCTGACTGAGCTTGTGTAACTGCTGAAGGGGCGTGCTTTGTTTGAGACTTACATTCTGAACCACGTCTACAACTTCTGATTGAACTGATGTAGCTGCTGAAGAGCCAACTTCTGACCACGCTGAGCCAAGCTTGCAACTTCTGACCGTCTTCATCTGGAATGGGTTCAGAAGTTCTGAAGCGCTGATTTTTTTCTAAAAAAAACACTTATTTTAGAGAAGCATTCTAAGTACTTAGAATTTGATTTTTCTCAAGATAAAAGTGTTGCCTCTAGAGTTCGTGAGATCATCTTGCTCTTGTAAGCGGCTTGCTTGGGCAAAGGGATAACTCAGGACTTGGATTTGTTTCAGAGGGACCTTGAAAATCCAAGATGGTTTCCTGAAGAAAGGGAGGGCAAATTTTGGGGTACAACACACTCGAAAGGTCTTTTTCTGTTCTTTTCACCCTTTCCTTTGTTGGATAAAATAAAAGTCGGTTGCGACTATTGTTTATTGCAACATTTGTGAATACAAATGCAAAACCAGTATAACAGTCGGTTGTGCCACCGTATTACACTTGCAACTTCACACGAATTACCTCCAAACTTCATAATTCTACATGCTTGAGCATCCCACTTGCTTCCCTATAAATAGAAGTTTATATCTAACTCATTTTCTAATGCTTGAATAACCAAAATCACCCTGCCAAACTCCCTGCATAACTCATTTTTCTGAAATTTTGAATTCCTATTTTCTCCACTTTTCAATCAATTTTTTTTATTGATCCTTCATCCTTTAACTTCCTTGAAGCTAACAGAAGAAGAACCAAACCTTAATGTGTCCTAAATCGTGCTAACCAAGTCCAGTTTCAGAATAACATTCAACTACTTCGTTCAGGTAGAATTCTCAATCAAATTGAACCAATTAAGTCCATATTCTACTCTAGTCATCCTTCTGATCCTGACACTTCTTACGGTTTGCATTTTCATTGAGAATTGGGGGAGATACTTGGGATTTTCGTGCTCGCTATTTTTTTCAGGTTTGCTTCTAACTTAGCCTTGCATAGTTTACATAAATTTGGCGTGAGGGTACCATTAGAACCGTCTTAAAGAGACGAAGTTAATGGTACCAGTATGGTGTTCTAATTTTACAGTTTGAGGAACCTCAATTTAGGGCGTCTGGAGGTTGAAGACAACCTACGTGTCGTGCTTCAGCCAATGATAGCGTGACATGTGATTTTTCGAATTCTATCCAATGCATCTGTTTTATCATGCTCGTGTCTCAGGAGCTCTTGAATCTGATTACTTTAGTGAGTCACACTCCATCCAACGTGCCACATTTTAAGATGTTTTTATTTAATAAATATTGATTCAGTGTGAAATCCAATAAAGTGCATGACATGCACAGCGCGCCAGATCCACTGCATCTGTTTACTAAAGCGTTTTGACAATGATCAAATGGCCCATATTTTTTTGGTTTGTTATTTTATTTTTTTAATTTTATTTTAATTGATTTAAACTTAAAAAAAATCGTAGAAAATTCATTTTTGATTCTAAAATAATGAAAAAAAAATCAAAAAAATATTTTCAAGTATTCTCTTTCTGATTTTTATTCTTTCATGATTTTATTTTAAGATTTAACATTTTTTTAAATAATTTTTCCTTTATTTTGACTTGTTTCTATTTATTTAGAATGCTTTTTGATATTTTTTAAATTCTTAAATTTTTATAAAAATCATTTTCCTCATTTCTGGCCTTTCTGAAATTTTTCTAGAATTTTATTTTGACTTTTGTATTTTTTCTATTTTTTACTTATTTTTGTAATTTTAATTAGTTTAAAAATACTTTTCTATGGTTTCTTCTAATTTTTTTTTACACTTTGAATATAGTTTGCTATTTTCCATTTTATCTTCATATTAAAAAACAATTTAAAAATCATTGTCCCCTTTTATTTTATTCATTAAATGCAATTTTTTTTAAATATATTCTAGCTATGTGATTGTTGATCATAAACTTCATTAATATCATTGGATCTTGAGTGTTGAGTTTAACTCTATTGAAATGGATGGATGATTTTATTAATAGTTTTGATTAAATTTTTTACTCAAATATTTCTCCTCCCTCTTCATCTTATCCCTTTCTCATTGTGTTACATGTTGTTAGAGGATGATATACATACCACCTCTCTAAACATATGGCGCATAGATTTCTTTTGACCGACCTCAAAATAGGTGAGATTTCTATATAACTCCACTTACGATTGCTTAACATAACGCTAAATTTTGTCCTGATTCAAGAAATGATCTTTCGTGGCCCAAACCTATGTATTCAAGCCCACGTATGTTTAATTTGAAACCTTTGATCCAATAACCTTAAGGTTCGTTGTTAGGAGGCTTTGGTCTTATCAATCCTCTAATGAATCTCCATAAATTTTGGAACTAAGTGAATCATTTAAACATCGTTGATCATTTATTGTTGCTTTGAGATTTTGAAATGAATGATATACTTGACAAAAATAAAATGAAACTTGTTGTTGAGAGGCTTTAATTTTATCAATCTTTTAATGAGTTTTCAAATACAAGTTTCAAGATGCTCATTCAACTAACCTCTAATTTCTAACAATTGACTTCTATTTTATTCTCTTACTTTATGCTTTTTACTTTAAGCACATTTATTTTGGCATTTACATTTCATGCTATTTTCATCTTTCCTCACTTGAGCATTTTACCTATATGTCTTTTCATTTTGCTCACTTGAGCTTTCCTTTTCTTTTTGAAGATACCTAATAACCAACTTGAATAATAATAGACTTTAATGTTACTTAGACTATTTGGTCACTTTCCCTAGCATAATGGAGTTGTGGACTTCTTGGACTTAGGATTAGAGAACTTGACCCACCTTGAGACCTTTATGACTTCTATTGCTATTTTGTCTGGAGTTTTTGTGGTTTACCCCAATACATTAGGTTGTTTTCCTTTGTGTGCAAGTTATTCTGATTATATGTTTTTCCTGTGATTGAGAATTTCTCTGTATACAACCGTTACTCTTCCCAATTTTTGTGAAGACTTAATGGCTTTGAAGCTTGGTTTTTTAAGAGGTTTTATTATCTTTGCCTGTTTAGTCTAAAATCCAATGGATGGGAATTCCATATTGACTCATTGTGTCAAGTGTTGGCTTCTTGTTGGTTAGACGGTCTTTTCCCTAGCTTTTACCTTTTGTTTTAGGATATCCCCCTTCATCTCCTCCCATCTTCTTTAATTTCAAAAATCTTCTCCCTCCTTTTGAAAACTCTTCTTGTTTTTAAACCTGGACCGCTTTCCCAATAAACTTTATCTTAGGTCCATGCATTTTCAAAAATATTTTTTTGATCAAACTTTAATCAACTTAACAATACCTTGACATTTTTTTGAGAAGACTAAAAGTCAATCAATCTCATTCAAACCATTTTTCCATTTTGGCTTTTATTTTAAAACTTTTCTCAAAATATTAGCCTCTAGTCAATCCTTGTAGTGACGTGAGCTACTATACTTATAAGATATATAGTGAAGCGATATATTTTCCACTCGGGTGTTGAGCGAGGCATTTATTTTTAAAATCCATGCCATATCCTCCACTTTTGAGATGACGTGAATTCTCCTTTCTCATAATTGTGGATAGTTAGTACATTTTCCACTCGAATATGACGATGATGTGTTATCTCTTAAAATTAACCAACAACTATGGGGACCCATAGAAAGTTGACTTCATCCAGTCAAAAATATGGTAATTCCGGTTGCCTTAAACCTTACCACGACAGTTGGGCTGTTAACTATTACGCGTCAAATGCTCTATTTATGCCTGACAATCCCAACATTCTCCCTACTTAACCAGATTATACCACTTTAGCTCAAGTCGCTGCAGATCTTACACATCCTCGTGGTGGTTCCCCCATGATCTTATCCATCATGTACATAGTTTTTGTACCCCAATTTTTTATCCTAAGATTCCTCTATCATCTCATGTCAACTCAATCATATCAAGATCACACTACGGTTTGGCTCTTCTCCCTATCTTTAAGTTTATTCATGAGGAATCACCAAGAAATTTTATTTTTACATTATGATCATATTTTTCTTGTGTTTATTATCTTTTAACTAACTAATACAATGAATATTTGCTCTAAATGATGATACTATAGGTAAGGGCACAACACATTTCATCAGGTTGATTCATAGGTTCATGAGTTTATTTCCATGCCTTCTTCAACAAAGATTTATTGAGATTCAAGCTTAATTATTGAATATACTTTAAATTAATATCATGACAAGGTCTACTATGATTCATCAGGCTTCAATTTTCCAAATAAATTCAAAAGATGCAAGGGTTGATTGAAAAAGGTTGACCTAATTGGACAAATTTTTTATTCTTTAGCCACAAGTACATAACTCTCTCAATCCTTAACATTTGGAGGCGGTTATTGTTTCTATGGGTTCTTATTATCATCCACAACAACATCTATTCACATGGAAAATGTTATTATGCAAGAAAGATTGTCAAAATTGAAAAGGGTTTCCAAGTCATTTTGGTGCTTGAGGAGCCAAGGTTTTGAACTCCTAAGGGATATATCTTGCTCATCTTTTGAGATTTTTGAGTAATTCCAAAAACACGCTTCTCTTTAAAGAGTTATAAACTAATCACTTCAAGAGTTTCAAGAAAATTTGGTGTGCAAGATGCCTAATGATGAAGAAAGATTATATGTCCTCTAAATAGGCTTTCAAATCCTCTTATGTGAATTCAAAAGATCATAACTTAGCCAATTTTTATCTCCTTGAGCCCATTCTTTTTCCACTATGATCTTAAGGATGTGAACTTAAACTCATCCTTTATGTACAAAGTTTGAAAATGTGTGGAAGATGCCCTAAGAACTCAAAGCGTTATAGGCCACCTCATGCATTTTCACCAATTTAACAAGGCCATAACTTTTTAATACTTGGTATTTTTGAGTGATTCAAGTCTCCCAATTCTCTTTGGGGAGTCTACTTCAACATAGCATCAATGATCAAAGCTCAATTTTGGAGGAATGCCTTGTTTGAACTCAAAACATTATAGGTCACTTTTGAAGGAAAACTTAGAATTTTCTAACTACAAAAAGTCAGCATCTTTTTCTCAACTTTGACTGATTACAATTCCTAGCTCAAGTATCCAATTGATCCCACTCTTTCCACATTGTAAAGTTTGTGACCTTATCTTTCAATTGCTTCAAGAATCATGCCCTAAGACTCCTTGAGTTGTGAATACCATTGATTCAAATTTGGTACCTTGAAACTTTTTACCTCCAAGTCAGAATTTGAGATGCACAATTCAGCTTCTAATCACTAAATTGTTGCGCGTTTTTACTCATAATCATGTTTAGCAATCTTCCAGAAGTGATTAGCACCTTGAAACTCTAGTTTTGGTTGAGTTTTAAGAAAAACAGAATTCACACTTTTCATGCTTGCAACTTCACACAAATTCCCTCCAAACTTCATCATTCTACACGCTTGAGATTCCCATTTTGTTTCCTATAAACAAAGGGTTATATATCACTCATTTTCTAAAGCTTGAACAGTCAAAATACCAAAGCCAAACTCCCTACATAACTCACTTTTCTGAACTTTTGAATTCATATTTTCTCCTATTTTCAATCCAATTTTTTCATTGATTCTTCATCCTTGAACTTCCCTGAAGCTAACAGAAGAAGAACCAAGCCTTGAGGTGTCCTAAATCATGCTAACCAAGTCCAGTTTCAGAAAAACTTTCAGCTACTTCGTTCTGGTAGAATTCATAATCAAATTGAACCAAATAAGGCCCTATTATACTCTATTCATCCTTCTGATCCTCACACTTCTTACGGTTTGCATTTTCATTGAGAATTGGGATAAATACTTGGGATTTTCATGCTCGCTATTTTTTTGGTTTTCTTCAAGTTCAACCTTGCACAATTTACATAAATTTGGCACGAGGATACCATTAGAATCTTCTTAAAGAGACTAAGCTAATGGTACCAGTCTGGTGTTCTAATTTTACAGTTTGAGGAACCTCAATTTAGGGCGTCTGAAGGTTAAAGACGACCAATGTGTCATGCTTCAGCCAATGATAGTGTGATATGTGATTTTTTAAATTCTATCCAATGTATCTATTTTACCATGCGCGTGTCTTAGGAGCCCTTGGATTTGATTACTTCAATGAGTCAGACTTCATCCAACGTGCCACATTTTAAGTTATTTTTATTTAATAAAGATTGATTCAATGTGAAATCCAATAAAATCCATGACATGCACAGTGCGCCAAATCCACAGGATGTGTTTACTAACACGCTTTGACAATGATCAAATGGCCCATAGTTTTTTGGTTTGTTATTTTATTTTCTGATTTTTATTTTAATTGATTTAAACTTCAAAAAATTATAGAAAATTTATTTTTGATTAAAAAATCATGTAAAAATTCACAAAAATATTTTCAAATATTCTCTTTCTGATTTTTATTTTTTCATGATTTTATTTTCAGAATTGATATTTTTTTACAATTTTTCCTTTATTTTGACTTGTTTCTATTCATTTAAAATACTTTTTGATATTTTTTAAATTCTAAAATTTTTATAAAAATCATTTTCCTCATTTCTCTCCTTTCTGAAATGTTTCTAGAATTTTATTTTGACTTCTTGTATTTCTGATCTTTTTTTACTTATTTGAGTAAATTTAATTAGTTTAAAAATACTTTTCTGTTTTAAAAATTACCAAAAATGTTATAAAAAAATATTTGACATCATTTCTGACTTTTCTATGGTTTCTTATAATTTTTCTTTAACAATTTGAATATAGATTGTTATTTCCCCTTTTATCTTCATTCTAAAAAAAAAATATTAAAAATCATTGTCCCCTTTTATTTTATTCATTAAATGCAATTTATTTTTTTAATATATTCTAGCAATGTGATTGTTGATCATAAACTTCATTAATATCATTGTATCTTGAGTGTTGAGTTTAACTCCATTAAAATGGATGGATGATTTTATTGATAGTTTTAGTTAAAATTTTTATTCAAATATTTCCCCTCCCTCTTCATCTTATCCCTTTATCATTGTGTTACACGTTGTTAGAGGATGATATACATACCATCTCTCCAAACATATTGCATATAGATTGCTATTGACCGACCTCAAAATAGGTGATACTTCTATACAAGTCCACTTGCGATTATTAACATAGCGATAAATTTTGTCCTAATTCGAGAAATGATCATTTGTGGCCCAAACCTATATTTCCAAGCCCAAGTATGTTTAATTTGAAACCTTTGATCCAATAACCTTAAGGTTCATTTTTAGGAGGCTTTGGTCTTATCAATCCTCTAATGAATCTTCATAAATTTTGGAACTAAGTGAATCATTTAAAAATCGTTGATCATTTATTGTTGCCTTGAGATTTTGAAATGAATGATATACTTGAAAAAAAGCAAATGAAACATGTAGTTGAGAGGCTTTGATTTTATCAATCTTCTAATGAGTTTTCAAATACAAGTTTTAAGATGGTCATTCAACTAACTTCTAATTTCTAACAATTGACTTTTATTTTTATGCTTTTACTTTATGATTTTTACTTTAACCATATTTATTTTAGCATTTACATTTCATGCTATTTTTATCTTTGCTCACTTGAGCATTTTACCTATATGTCTTTTCATTTTGCTCACTTGAGATTTCATTTTCTTTTTGAAGATACCTAATAACAAACTTGAACAATAAAAGACTTTAATGTTACTTGGACTATTTGGTCACTATCCCTAGCATAATGGAGTTATGGACTTCTTGGACTTAGGATTAGAGAACTTGGCCCATCTTGAGACCTTTGTAACTTCTATTATCATTTTGTCTGGAGTTCTTAGGGTTTACCCCAAGACATTGGGTTGTGTTCCTTCGTGTGCAGTTTATTCTGATTATATGCTTTGTCCGTGATTGGGAATTTCTCTGTTACAGCCATTACTCTGCCCAATTTTTTTGAAGACTTAATGCCTTTGAAGCTTGGTTTTCTTAAGAGGTTTATTATATTTTCTTGTTTGGTTTCAAATCCAAAGGATGGGAATTCCACATTGAGTCATTGTGTCAAGTGTTAGCTTCTTGTTGGTTAGAAAATTCTTTTTCCTAGCTTTTACCTTATGTTTTAGGATATCTCCCTTCATCTCCTACCATCTTATTTAATTTCAAAAATCTTCTCCCTTCTTTTTAAAACACTTCTTGTTTTTAAACTTGAACCACTTACACAATAAATTTGGACTTAGGTCCATGCATTTTCAAAAATATTTTTTTAATAAACTTAACAATACCTTGACATTTTTGTGAGAAGACTAAAAGTCAATCAATCTCAATCAAACCATTTGCAATTTTCACTTTTTATTTTAAAAAATTTCTCAAAAGATTAGACTCTAGTCAATCCTTGTAGTGACGTGAGCTACTATACTTCTATGATATGTAGTGAGACGAGATATTTTCCACTCGTGTGTTGAGCGAGGCTTTAATTTTTAAAATCCAAGCCATATCCTCCACTTTTGAGATGACACAAATTCTCCTTTCTCATAATTGTGGGTAGTAAGTTCGTTTTTTCACTCGGATATAATGATGATGTCTTATCTCTTAAAATTAACCAACATATTTATGTTTTAAAATTTTTATAGGTGAACTACAAGTACCCTTATCCCCTATTGCATGGAAGGTGGTACGTATGCACTAAAGATTTGAAACCGCGGCGGGTATAAAAATTGTGAAAAATATTTATTTTCTCATCTCCACGATCTATTTTTATACAACATATATAGCCAAAATACACATATTTTCAAAGAGGTTCCTGCGGAGTACCGTAGATGTTTAGGGTGCTAATACCTTCCCTTTACATAACCAACCCTCAAACTTAGATTCTCTCCCCCTCTTTTTAGAGTTATTCTCTATTTTCCCATTCCTTTGGAAACAATAAAGTGCGGTGGCGATTTTTATTTGATCTGTGTGAGTCAAGTCAATCCAATGGGTTAGTCTCAACATTTCTAGTGCTACAGAAAAAATGGCGACTTCATTGGGGACAGATCAACCAAATTATGGTCCATCCCTAAGTGGGTTGAGCCTATCTTAGTTTGTTTGTGTATATGCTATTGTTGTTTGTATATTATGTGTTGTATATATGTTTGTCTGGATTTTCCTGATTTTCAGGGTGCTTAGTGATTTCTCATAAATCCTCTACCCAGACTTGGGAAAACCTAAGATAGGACGGGCGGTATAGTCATG
The DNA here is from genome assembly GCA_948472305.1 of Vicia faba. Lineage (NCBI taxonomy): Eukaryota > Viridiplantae > Streptophyta > Magnoliopsida > Fabales > Fabaceae > Vicia > Vicia faba. The sequence goes on from OX451737.1 coordinate 423,378,746, forward strand.
TTAAATTTGATGGAGTAATCCCAAAAAAGGAGGCATGAGATCCCCCACTCAGTGAGGCCCCTTTGATTATGGTGTCATTTACCGAGTAATCGGGAAGACGTGCTGCTTTCAACCTGGGAGCCTACTGAAAATGAGGACCGTAGAACCTTTAACCCATCTTGGCCTTTTAGGTGTAGTGCGGAAGCTATGACAGAGTAATCCGGAAGTGGTTGTCACATGATGCTACACTCGAACGAGTTTTTCCTGAGAATATTACTAATTACCGAGTGTGATCGGTGGGAATGAGAACTGACTGTTTTTAGAATGCTGGTTCGCGTTTGCGTTTGTTTGCGCAAAATGTCGCGGTAAGAAAGAGTCGCCACCGTCTTTTATTTTATCCAACAAGGAAAGGACAAAAGCACAGAAAAATTCCTTTTCGAGATTGTTTCTCGGGTTCGGGTGGTAGATTATAGAAAGGGAAGGTGTTAGCACCCTTTATATCCGTGGTTATCCACGGGCTCTTAGGTACTTGCTCACTATGTTTAAAAAAGTTTGCTTTTCTTTGTGATTGTGGGTTTTGAAAAGAGTTTATTGTTTTGAAGAGAGTGTAAGTGCGAAAAGTTTTATTTTGTTTAAAAGAGAGCAAGTACTTAAGAACATCTACCTACTCAAAAAGGAATTAAACTGTGCAACTGTCCTTTAGACAGTGCTATCCTACTATTGAGGAGTAGGTAGCACCGTCGTTGGATTTTTTCGGGTTAATTCGATTTTAGGGATGTGTGGTCACTAAAGAAACGTTAGGACGCTTTAGTGGTAATCCTAATGTCTTAGATCATTTTTATCGAGGCAACCATTTCGAGGCAACTTATGATCTTGGGACAAAAGGACGACCTCTAAAACATCCTATACTTAATGACCACACTCGAGGCAACTAAGTGAGGTGTACCCTAGGAGTGGCATGTGCAAGTGTGTCAATTTCCAGTTATTTTATCTTTGCATGTTATGGTGAACTACTGTTGATTTTAAGTTTAAGAGTTAATCTTATCATACAATCCTAGTTAGCATACATCTAAGCAGTTAATATATGTACAAGAATTTAGAGTGCGGGAATTGTAAATCCTACGCTATTACAAGGCTTCGGGGAGGGGGATTATTTACATGTCCAAAAATTGGGGAAATAAAGCAGTAAAGCGTAAAAATCTTAGTTAAGCTATTACAAACCAGTAGACAGTTACAATAAAATAAACGCGCGTGAATCTAAAAAATCCTAAGAATAAGAACTCTTTTTTTTGTTGTTTTATTTTATTTTGGGAAAATGATCTAAATCTATTTAATTTTAGTTTTGAGAAAATATTAAGATAATTAAGAGATTAATTAACAAAGTTAATTTTAATAGAAAAAACTAGCCTAATGTTTTTTTGTGGTTTTTTGATTTTAATGTTAATTAAAAAAAAGATAAAAAGATGTCAATGAAAACAAAAATAAAAAACAAGGGGGGATCCTTCGATCCAGGGAAAAAAAAGGAGTTTCGACCCAGGGAGGGAATGGCAGCTTCGATCCAAACAGGGTCATGGTTCTTTCGATTGGGCCAGACAGTAAGGCGTGAGTAGCCTTCGATCCAGGGAAGAGGATTGTCTTTTGATCATAGAGGTCATGGCTTTCGATCCAGGAATGAGATGCCTACTTCGATCCAGCATGCTAGCGGGTTCGATCCAGAGAAGGTGTCTCCTTCGATCATGGATGTTATACCTGCAAAAGTATGTTAGCGTAATAAAATGCAGGGCCTGGGTATTGAACCCCAGGCCCTTCGATCCTGCGCTTGCTGGGTCTCTTCAGGCTATGTCTGCACCAAATATTAGCAAACGATGGACATGGCCTGGGTGCCAAACCCAGGCCTTTCGATCCTGTCTAAGATGGCAAATCAAAGGTAACAACAAGTAATAATGTGTTATGCAAATATGAGGTTGGATAGTTTACCATTTCTTACTAGCAGATTGGACTTTTAATTTGGGCGCTTCCTGGATGTAGGCACCTTCGATCTGGGCACTTCCTGGATGTAGGCACTTTTGATTTGGGGCTTATGGGCGTTGTGATCTTTTGTTGAAAGGTTGCTTTGGCCTGGATAACCTCTGAAAATGTTGACAACTTTTGGCAGCGTAACTCCAATGTTTTTGTTCTCATGTTGTGTGTTTTTTCCGTGTGTTCTGCAGAGTTTTTTTTCGTGTGTTGTTCCCCCCCCCCCCCCCCCCTTTTGAAATGTGCCACTGGCCCTTGTATTTATAGGAGTGGGGTGAAGGGGACAGGAAGAAAAAGGTTTAAATGACCTTGATTATGTGTTTGACAGCCATGAATGAGAGTTTGTAACGTTAATTATGTGTTTGAAAGCCATGAATGAGAGTTTGTAACGTTGGCTAAACACATGGGATCTTGTCCCTTTTTGAATTTTGAATGACATGTAACTGGCCTTCGAATGCTCCCTTTCGAATGGGCTGATGGCCTCCTTCGAATGCTCCCTTTTGAATGGGCTGATGGCCTCCTTCGAATGCTTTCCAAAGCTTCTTCGAATGGACCCTTTGAATGCTTCTTCGAATGGACCTTTTTGGAATTCCAATCGAAGGATACTGTTACAATGCCAATCGAAGTACTTGTCCAGAATGCCAATCGAAAGGCTTCTTCAGAGTACCAATCAAAGGGTCTTTCAAAATGCCAATCGAAGGGCTTGTCCAAAATGCCAATCGAAGGGCTTGTCCAGAATGCCAATCGAAAGGCTTGTCCAGAATGCCAATCGAAGGGTCTTTCAAAATGCCAATCGAAGTGCTTGTCCAGAATGCCAAACGAAAGGCTTGTCCAGAATGCCAATCGAAAGGCTCCTTCAGAGCACCGATCGAAGGGTCTTTCAAAATGCCAATCGAAGTGCTTGTCTAGAATGCCAATCGAAAGGCTTGTCCAGAATGCCAATCGAAAGGCTCCTTCAGAGCACCAATCGAAGGGTCTTTCAAAATGCCAATCGAAAGGTACTTAAAGTACCACTCAAAAAATTTCTTTTTCCTTAGGCAAGGGTTTCTGGTCAACCATGCAGGGGGAAGACTTTGGGAAATATGAGAGGGAAAATTTTAGGGTACAACAGTTGCCCCTGTTCAATCTTCTTAAACCTGAGGATGTAGATTGGCTTGCGTGCCTTTCGTGATCTGAAGTTGGAAGATGATTGAACACTAGAGTGCCCAGAAATTTGCACTCGCATGGTGTAGTATCAGCATTGTGATGTCAGGAATGAGCTTACAGATGCCATTTGGAGATTGTTGGTAGGAGGATGGGCTTACAGATGCCTTCTGCAGGAGTTTCGATCGCATAAGAGATTCCTTAGCGAGAACTTGCATACCTGTTGTTGTAGAAGATTCTGCTGGGGAAGTCTAACTTTGTTGAGATTTAGGAACCTGCCTGTACTTCAACTGAGAGAATGTTTCCTCTGAGCTTTAAGAACCTGTCCATAATTTAATTGGGGGGAAACATCTTCATCAAGATCTAGGAATTGTCTCGTGCCCACCGGGAGTATACCGTTGAGGTTATAGAACTTGTCCACACTATGACGGAGGAGAACATCAAGATCTAGGAACTGACTCGTGCTCAATGGAGTATACCGTTGAGGTTATAGTACTCGTGCACACCATGACGTAGGGAAATGTGATGTTTTAGCTGGGAAAATAAATCCTGGAGCTGCTGGAGAATAGAGTTGAGTCTAGATGATTGTCAGAAATGCATCTGCATCTGGAGCGTATCTGAAATGTATTTGACTGAGTGACAGAATGACATCCGAATCTGGATCGTATCTGGACTGTAATTTGAATGAGTGACAGAATGACATCCGAATCTGGATCATATCTGGACTGTAGTTTGAATGAGTGACAAAATGACATCTGAATCTGGATCGTATCTGGACTTGTAATTTGAATGAATCTGGAATAAGTATCAGAATGTCAGCCATATGTAGATCGCATCTGAACTGTTTTTAGAAGGAATCTGGAATAAGTATCAGAATGTCAGCCATATTTGGGTCGCATCTGAATTATCTCTAGAAGGAGTATGGAATAAGTATCAGAATGTCAGCCATATCTGGGTCGCATCTGAACTATCTCTAGAAGGAGTCTGGAATAAGTATCAAAATGTCAGCCATATCTGGGTCGCATCTGAACTATCTCTAGAAGGAATATGGAATAAGTATCAGAATGTCAGCCATATCTGGGTCGCATCTGAACTATCTCTAGAAGGAATCTGGAATAAGTATCAGAATGTCAGCCATATCTGAGTCGCATCTGAACTATCTCTAGAAGGAATCTGGAATAAGTATCAGAATGTCATCCATATCTGGGTCGCATCTGAACTATCTCTAGAAGGAATCTGGAATAAGTATCAGAATGTCAGCCATATCTGGGTCGCATCTGAACTTTCTCTAGAAGGAATCTGGAATAAGTATCAGAATGTCAGCCATATCCGGGTCGCATCTGAACTATCTCTAGAAGGAATCTGGAATAAGTATCAGAATGTCAGCCATATCTTGGTCGCATCTGAACTATCTCTAGAAGGAATCTGGAATAAGTATCAGAATGTCAGCCATATATGGGTCGCATCTGAACTATCTCTAGAAGGAGTCTGGAATAAGTATCAGAATGTCAGCCATATCTGGGTCACATCTGAACTATCTCTAGAAGGAGTCTGGAATAAGTATCAGAATGTCAGCCATATTTGGGTCGCATCTGAACTGTCTCTAGAAGGAGTCTGGAATAAGTATCAGAATGTCAGCCATATCTGGGTCGCATCTGAACTGTCTCTAGAAGGAATCTGGAATAAGTATCAGAATGTCAGCCATATCTGGGTCGCATTTGAACTCTCTCTAGAAGGAATCTGGAATAAGTATCAGAATTTCAGCCATATCTGGGCCGCATCTGAATTATCTCTAGAAGGAGTATGGAATAAGTATCAGAATGTCAGCCATATCTGGGTCGCATCTGAACTTTCTCTAGAAGGAGTCTGGAATAAGTATCAGAATGTCAGCCATATCTGGGTCGCATCTGAACTATCTCTAGAAGGAATCTGAAATAAGTATCAGAATGTCAGCCATATCTGGGTCGCATGTGAACTATCTCTAGAAGGAGTCTGGAATAAGTATCAGAATGTCAGCCATATCTGGGTCGCATGTGAACTATCTCTAGAAGGAGTCTGGAATAAGTATCAGAATGTCAGCCATATCTGGGTCGCATCTGAACTGTCTGTAGAAGGAATCTGGAATAAGTATCAGAATGTCAGCCATATCTGGGTCGCATCTGAACTATCTCTAGAAGGAATCTGGAATAAGTATCATAATGTCAGCCATATCTGGGTCGCATCTGAACTATCTCTAGAAGGAGTCTGGAATAAGTATCAGAATGTCAGCCATATTTGGGTCGCATCTGAACTGTCTCTAGAAGGAATCTAGAATAAGTATCAGAATGTCAGCCATATAAGGGTCGCATCTGAACTATCTCTAGTAGGAATCTCAGAAGATGATGATCTTTGCCTGTTGATTGATCTTTCCTGAAAAGGTAAAGAGTTAGTTGTATGCAATGTCATGATGTATGCATTGTCATGATGTATGCATTGTGTAATGATGTTCTCAAAATAAAATGTGATTTCTGTCATATGTATTTTGTATGCATATGTTATGAATGTTGTTGAAGCGTAATTTTGTCTTGGACTCTTCTCAAGATGTTTCCACTGGGGATCCCTGCTTTGTTGTTTGAGGAGAACTCCACTGGGGGATATTGAAAACTCTGTGGGGAGTATGTTTATTTCTGCTTGGGAAAAGAGTTTAGGAGTCTTAGTCGTCCGTTTCTCTACTGGGGAGTCGAAGTTGAACTGATATCTGGTCGGGTCCAGGTTTCGCAGTAACTTGCTGGGGATTATGGAGTAGTCTACTGGGGAAGAGGAGTTGTGGTCCTTTAATTTGTAGTAGTCAGATAGGCAAACTCAAGCTGGGGAATTCTGGTGTTATTGGGGAAATAAACCCTGTTGTCAGTCCGCTAGAGAGGTGATATCGTCGTTGGGGGAAGTCCTCGAGGATTCTTGAGGTTGATTCAGCTGGGAAAAGGTTTTCAGAGATTAAACCCTTGCTGGGAGTCATTCTATGAGAAGGATTTTGGGGGGATTTGTCATTGCCCCTAGTAGCAAGTGTTTGTGGCACTGCCCATAAATGTTTAATTGTACGTAACCCTTCACTGAGATTGATGTTCAATGCCCCAAGTGACGGATATGGAGACTTGCCCCTGGTTACTCTCCACTTCTTCAGAGATTTCTTGAAATCTTGACTGGACTGCCCCAGGTGTGCTGGATAGTGACATGTCATGCCCCCTTGTTGATAGGAGATTTGTCAATGGAAGTGTCATCCGTTTTGAAGTGATTTTGTTCACTGAGAGAGCTTTTGTTCACTGGATATTCGTTGTGTGAATCTCTCCGCTGTCAAACAAATGGCAAAATGCAAACAGTGATATTCAAACAATGCGAAGATTATTTTTGTCTCAAAGTTTTGAAAAATGCGTTTTTTAGCAGAAAAATTTTTTTTAAGACAAATTCATCACAAGATTTAGGACAAAGCCTTACAGGAGTCAGGATACCTTTTGTAACAGTATGCTTTTGAACTAACCCATGCTTCAGTTAGGACTTTTGAAGGGTTGTAACGTGGCTTGGTTCACGGTTTTAAGAAACAAAGGATAAAGGCTCAAAGTATATTTGTACCCACCCACTCTTCGTGATGTTCTTCAATCCTAAACTCAGTTAATTATGCATTTGAACTCCAAATGAGTCTGGAATGACGTTTTTGGTGATGGTTCACACAAGTTGGATTTGTTGAAAGGCAGTCATCATTTTTGCAACATTTTTTCATGTTGTTGAGGATTTTTAGCAATCTCGTTCTTTTGATTTGTTATCCCTAACTTTTGCCTGACTGTTCCTGTTTTTGAGATTACAGTCAGCGGGATGCCCCAGCTTTCTTAAGCCTCCTTTATAGGTTTTGGCTCAGTGGGCTTTCTCTTTTGAGAGATTGACTGCCTATGAGATAAGGAACCACCACTGTCTCTTGATTTCCAGAGGAATACTTTTGATGTCATTCGTTGTATTATGAACTGAGAGTTTTGCGACTTTAATGCGCATCTTTTGAATTAACTGAGAGACTACCCTGCCCCAGGTTTAAATTAAAGGTTTCAATTTGTGTTTAAAACAGAAAACTTCTACTTCTTTGGCTCAGAGGGGTGGACTAGGGATTATCTTCCTTATAACTCCAGTGTTTAGAATTTGAAAGAATGCCTGTACATCGTCAGCAAGGTCTGTCCAAAAGCATATTGTATGAGATTATGGCATTGTTTCGTCATCCTCCCTCTAAAGGCTTGTAACTTTTAGCAAGAGTTGAATGTCATAAAGTGAGTAAAAAGCATAGTTTAAATGCAATTAAAATGATTGGATCAAATCAAGACAAACATATGCAATGCATTAATGAAACAAAGTTTGGCATTAATAGATAATTGTTTGAATAACAAAGAGATTACAACTTGAAAATTTCAAATGAAACAAAAACCTTCAATGATTTGGAATAGGAGCAGTGATTATGTTTGGAGTCTCCGGAGGGTCAAACTTGATCTCCTTGGCATCAATCATGTCTTGGATCTTGTTCTTCAGAGCCCAACAGTTGTTTGTGTCATGTCCCAGACTGTCAGAATGGTATGCACACCTTTCATTGGGATGATAGGTAGGAGCGAAAGTATTTGGGTTCCGGAGAGGAGCCTTTAATGTAATCAGCTCTGCCTCCAACAGGCGTTGTAGCGCTTGACCCAGTGACATGTTGATCCTAGTGAATTGTCTTTTAGGCATGACCTCCTTACGCTGATGCCCCTGTCTTTGTTGAGCATGTGTAGGATTAGAGATCAAGATTTCTCCTACGTATTGGTCATGACGACCCTTTTGGCCATACACAGCGTTGGACTCTTTCTTCCCATTGTAGGGCTTTTTCTGAGCATCAGAAGGTGTAGCTTCTTGAATCTTCCCATTTTTGATGCCAGCTTCGACCCTTTCGTCGGTCAGTATTAGCTCGGTGAACCCGAATGAAGAGCTTCCGATCAAGTGTTTGAAATAGGGACCAGACAAAGTCCCAAGAAACATGTCCACCAACTCCCTATTAGACATAGGGGGTTGGACTCTTCCAGCAAGATCTCTCCACTTCTGAGCGTAGTCCTTAAAGCCTTCGCCTGTACCCATAGACATACCCTGAAGCTAAGTACGTGTGGGAGCAAGGTCGGAATTATATTGGTATTGCTTGTAAAAAGAAGCAGCAAGGTCCTCCCAGTTGCGAATTTTATCTCCTTCCAGTTGACAGAACCATTCATGTTGAGTCCCCGACAGACTATCTTGAAAGAAATGAACCCAGCGATTTCTATCAGCAGTATAAGGTTGGATCTTCCTCACATATGACCGGAGGTGCAGCTTTGGACAGGAAGCTCTGTCATACTTGGAAAAGGCAGGTGCCTTGAATTTATGGGGAATCACAACCCCAGAGGATAGACCTAACTCTCCGAAGTCCAGACCTGGCACCTTCTGTATTTCCATGGCGTTCAAACGGTCTTCCAGTTGTTTGTACTTATCCTCAACAGGAGGATACTGTTCTTCATCATAGTCTGTCTCGTTGTCGGAGACCATAGGGCTAGGAGCCCTCCTTTCTTATGGACTGTCTTTCTCTCCAAAGGGGGTGGTCAGATCAACTTCATCCTACAGCCCGTTCCCAAACCTGCATCCGGTGTTGAACAGGATGGTCCTCTTTTTCTTCTTCTTCCTCTTTTTCAGAATCAGGGTCTTCAGGTCTTGCTGACCCTTAGCTAGGCTCATGACCAACTCTTGAAATTTGGCATTCTGGGCCTGGAGGGCCTTGATAGCTTGTTCAGTGGAAGGTTCAGCAGACATGATGATTGCTGAAATAAACAGCGAAGAAGATGAGAAACCTGTAATGGGAGACCTGTTATGTAATGACATGTATGATATATGTATGCAATGCTTTCAAGGATCTTGCGGGGTAAACAAAAAACTTTTAGAATCTGAATCTGGTAGCTTGAATAAAGGAACTTCATGTTGCTGAGAGTCCTTCTTCAAGAGTCAAGCTCACCATATCGAGTGGGTCATAGCCCCTGACTCAAGTTATCATGCTTGGATTTCTAGACAACCTTTGCTAGAGGAAAATAAATCCCCTTGCCCCTGGCTAGCCATTTGATTTACCATAACCTGCATCACAGACCCTTGAGATCCTTGAAATGGTTAAAGAAATGTTAAGGCATGATGTTATGATGTGTATGCTATGCGTTTAAGCAAAAGTGTGAGGTGATGTAAGTAAGCCCTGCAATAAATCCAGATTATTGGATAAGGACTATAAACAAAACCTGCAAGGAACTCATGTTGTCAGATAACAAGTATGTGAAAGTAGTTCAAGTTTGAAGGCACACAAGTCACACATAAGAGCCCTTAGATTTCAGGCTGGCATGGAGTTTAGGCATTACCCTCTTTCAGTTTAGTTGGTTAAGACTTGTCCTAAAAATAGTAACCGGGTTCTAAGGAGCTCAATATCATTGGATTGTTTTCTACGTTCATTGTTTTGGTTTAGCCACTTAACTGGCGACCGAAATATTCCAAGAAAACAACCCTCAATGAGTGTAGTATCGAGTATCTACCAACTTCGGACTTCACCAAAGTCGGTCATCTCACTACCCCTAAAAAAGGCCAAGATGGTCAAGTAAGGTTCTAGGTCATTAGTGCTTAGTGACATCACTCAGCAGCCCCGTACTCTCCTTGACTTAACTCAAGGGTTACCGATACTCATAAATATGTCGCACTAATATAGCTATTGCTTCAACCGTGTCTGTTGTACCCCAAAATTTGCCCTCCCATATTCTTCAAGAAATTGCCAAGTCAAGCTTCAAATCTCCCCAAGGGTTGCACAGTGCAAGGGCCTCCTAAGCAGGCAAAATTAGGGTTTTGGTTCTGATCAAGAAAATGAAGCTTCAAAGGGCCCAATCAAGTCTCACATGCCTACAAATATGGTCAAGCATCCTCATATCAAGTTTCAAGACTTTCAGCACAAAATTGCACAGTCAAAAACCCTAATTGCACTATAGTCAACTGTAGGGGCAAAATGGTCATTTGACAGTCAAAAGTTCAAATTTTTGGTCAACATATCATTTTGAAGCCACAAACATCATTTGATCAATACTTGATCATGATTCTCAAAATTTGGCTCAAAAATCATCAAGATGCAAAAGTTTCTATTTTTGGACAGCTGAAAAAGTCAACTGAAATTGACCAGGGCATAACTTTCACATGGTTCATCAGAAAAATTCCATCCAAAGCTCATTTTGAAGAGAAAGACATTTCCTACAACTCATCTTCATACTTCAAGTCCAAGAAATGCTCTCACAAAAAGTTATCAATTTCAACATTATAGGTCATTTTCAAAAGTCAACAAAAAGAGACTTTAAGTCAAAGGCCATAACTTGAGATTGGTAAATAAAAATGACATGGGACCAAAGACATTGGTTAAAGGACTTCAAGAACTTTCCAAAATGTCCAAGAACATGATCAAAGCTTAAAAATTGAGCAAGTTATGCATTGGAGAAGTTGGGAAATTTTTGTGAAATGGCCAAAATCATTTATCCTTGAAATCTCATTTTTGACAAAAGGGGCCCACTTTTTCCACTTGAATTGACTTGTCCATGCTTCCCACGTGTCCCACCTTTTATTTCATATTTTTTAATTAATTTTTTCATTTTTTATTGATTTTCTTGGATTTAATTAAGTTTAAATCTTTTAAAATCAAGGAAAAATCAAAAAGTTTGATTAAATGAAATATTTGGCCTTAACTAGCCTTGAAACATCATTAAGCCTATACCAAATTCGTGCAAAGAGGCAAATAAGGCAAGAATTCAAAAATAAGGCAAAAATGGAAGGTGTGATAATGGAGGTTTATGTGAAAATCCAAAACATCAATGCAAGGCATTATTGGCCATAACTCCCATCCAAACACATTGCTTAGGGTATATACAAGTGATCAGAAACCAAATAGAAGAAGAAGCTGCGCAGGAACCTTGATAGCAAACTCACATTTTTTTGCAAAAATCTCAAATCTGAAAACCAAGTTAGAAGTGGTTTCAAGCCACGATTGCTATCTCATTAGCTTCCTCAAGCATCATTGGACATATTCCAATCAAAAACATCAATCCAAACGCTGTGAAACGGTACCCAAAAGTCACACTTTTGCCATTTTTTTTCATTATCGTGTTTTAATATCCATGCACATTCATAACGTTTTGCTTATATATTCATGATCAGTGAAGTGTTTGCAAGCTAACCCATGCGTTTAATTATGTTTTTGAGCTGTATAGACGATTTCGCCATGGTCGATTTCTAGGGTTACAGGACCTTGGAATTAGGGCTTTTGAGACAAAGGAAAATTGGCCTTCCAGACCCATACCATGAGAATAAGCACACCTGGACGATCTTGAACCCACCCTCGCGCTCAATTTATGAGCGTCAGAGGGCCATTCGCTATTTTCTCATATCTTACTTTCAGCAACGTTTGAAAATCGTTGCTCTTTGCTTATGTATTTCAGGAAAATAACACTACGCGAAGAAGATGAATTCGTGGCGTCAACGGATTGGCCAGTTTAAAATTTCGCGCGCAGAGATTCACTAACGTTTTGGTTCTTTTATAATATTTTGTTGTTTGTTTAATAATAACAACGCGTGCAGTAGTTCAGTGGCAAGGCATATGAGCTGTTAACATTCCTGACCTGGGTTCGAGCCCCAGGTCTTCAATAATTTCTATGTTATTTTTCATTTAACATTCACATGCAGCGCCTACGTTAAAGATTATGATGCACTCTCAGAATCTAGCGTACACGCGTCCAGCTCCATCAGATCCAAGGCCATGGCTTGAGGTGCATGGTGAGTCCCCAGTCAACGCGCCACACGTTACTCAAAAAGTCAAGCAAGGCCTCAGTAATGGGCCAGAAATTGCTGGGGCCAACCTCCAAATTAGGGGCTTCACCCCCTTAGGTTTTGACTTTTTCTTTCTTTTCTTTGTTCTTTTTTATTATTTTTATATTCTTTTAATTGTTGCTTTCTTTTAATTAATTAATATTTTCAAAATATAAAAAAAACACAAAAAATCAAAAAAAGTAAAAAATAATAAATATTTTATTTTTAGTATTAATTTTATAATAAATCCCATAATTAATTTAGATTTAATTTTAGGTTGTAATTTAATTCTTTTTTTTTTTTTACAATAAACCAAAAATAATAAAAATAGATCTTTAACACTTTTTTACCCTTTTTTAATTAATTAAATATTTTATCATCAACCATTAATTTTGTAAATAAATTTTATAATTAATTTAGTTTTAATTCTAGGTTTTAACTTTAATGCATTTTCATTAATAAATTAAAAACAATTAGAATTAGAATTAATTATTTGACTTTTAATTAGTTTAATTTTCTTTAATGTCATAAATACAAAAAACATAAAAAAATAAGTTCTTCCTTTTTATTTAATTTAATTATTTTAACTTAATTATTTTAAATTCCTTCAAAGGGTTCAACGCCCTCGCATTCGATTATGTTTTTGTTCGCGCGTTTTATTTATTTTTTTTGTGAATATAATGTACTTATTCCAAAGTCCTGTAATAGTTAATTAGGCATTTATTTTCTATACTTTATTTTAAATCGGGTCTGGATTAATTTGGCGTTGTAGACCCGCGCCTTTGTAATAGCGTAGGACCATTTATCTTTTCCGCACTTTAAATTCCCGCACCTTTAACTGTTAAACAATAACATGAAAGAATGAATGCCCAAAAATCAAAATCAAAACTTAGATCACCAATGCATGACAAGCAAACAATAAACTGAAAATGGCACACAATTCACACCCCACCCCTAGGGTACGCTTCACTGTTGCCTTGCCCCTCGAAAGGTGATCGTCGAGTAGAGGATGTCTTAGTAAGTCCTCATGATCCGGGAACCTGGCATGAGGGTAGCTTCTAAGGTGTCTTCCTATTACTCCGGTGATCACCATGTCCCGAACCTCGAATTGACCCGAACACCTCCAACGGTGGTGCTACCTACCTCTCAATGGTGGGATGGCACTACTTTAAAGGACATTTACACAGACGAATTCCTTAGGGTAGGTAGATTCTCATAGATACTTGCTCTTTTCAAAAACAAACAAAATACTTTTCACACCTACACTTTCTAAAAGTTTTCAAACAAATTTTTCATACACTCTTGAGGACAGATACAAGAGTTACTTAGAGATTTTTCAAACGAAACTTTTTCAAAACCCACTCACCTTGAAAAGAAAACAAACACTTTTGAAAACACAATGAGCAAGTATCTAAGAGCCCATGGATAACCATGGATAGAAAGGGTGCTAACACCTTCCCTTTCTATAATCTACCTCCCGAACCGAGAGCAATCTCATAAGGAATTTTTCTGTGCTTTTGTCCTTTCCATATTGGAGAAAATAAAAGACGGTTGCGACTCTTGCTTACCGCGACATTTCGCGAAACCAGCTTTAAACAGTCAGTTCCAGATCCACCGATCGCCAGAACTGGCGACTCTGCTGGGGACACAAACTTAAAGTGAGGTGTACCTTAGGACTAAGATCACTGTGTTTTCAATTGCTTTCTTTGTTTGCTTTATTATTGTGGGACTGTCTTGGGAGTTCTATAGATCCTAACCCGGATCTGGGGATACCTTCTTAGAAAGTAGCAACAAGGCTGTGAGGGAACTGTGCGGGGTATACCGACATGGTTGAAACAGTCTGATACGTTGATGTGGCACTTTGGTGTGTACCGGTAACCCTTGAGTTCAGTCAAGGAGAGTACGGGGCCTCCGCGTGGTGTCGTGAAGCATCAACAGACCTTAGGAACCTTAATTGAACTATCTTGGCCTCTTTAGGGTAGTGAGATAACTGACTTTGGTGCAGTCCGAAGTCGGTTGATACTCGATACTACACTCAATTGAGGGTTGTTTTCTTGGGATATTTTGATCGCCAGTCAGTGGCTAAATCGAAACGATGAACAATGAAAGCAATTCAATGATATTGAGATCCTTAGAACCCGGTTACTTTGATAGGACAGGTTTGAGCCCACCAACTTCAAGAGGGTAATACCCAGACCCCATGCTGGCCTAAACTCTAAGGGCTTGTCTTGTGTGACTTGTGTGCCTTACATGTTTGCCTTTGTAAATATTTGTGGTGTGTTTAACCATAGCATCATAACATCATACAGCATCATATGCATCCACTAATCATTTCAGGGGTTCGAATCTTCATCTTTGTTCTTGTTTTGTAGGACATGGAAACTATCCGCAGAAAGACAATTCAGATCAACCTTATAAGGGTCCCTCCTCAGCTCAAGGAGCTTACATCCAGGATTCCCGAGAACTCGTCATTCAGTGAAAGGCATGGTAGACTCATCAGCCTGGTCAATACCAATATTGAGGAAGAGATGGTAAAGGTCCTTTTCCAATTCTTTGACCCTCTGCATCACTGTTTTACTTTCCCGGATTATCAGCTGGTGCCTACTCTAGAAAAGTTTTCCCAACTTCTGAAGATTCCCATTCTCAATCAACTACCCTACAACGGTACGGAAAGGGAACCAAAACTTGAAGAAGTGGCTAAAGCACTATGCCTACAACCATCTGACATCAAGGGGCATTGGGAAGCCAGAAATGGTATCAAAGGATTCTTGGCAAAGTTTCTGTTTGAGAAGGCCCAAGAGTGTTGGAATTCCCTTGACCTACAAGCCTTTGAAGAAGTTGTAGCCCTCCTTGTCTATGGGTTGGTGTTGTTCCCTAAACCAGATCAGCTTATAGATATCAGTGCTGTCAAGGTCTTCATGTCCAGGAATCCTATACCTACGTTGCTGGGGGACATCCTTCACTCATGTTACACTCGAACCATGAGAAAAAGGGGTGTTCTTATGTGCTGCACTCCCCTCCTGGGAAGGTGGTTTATTTCGCACCTTCCACAATCAGTTTTGAAGAACGAGCGAGGTTTGAGGTGGTCACAACGGTTGATGACTCTTACACATGCAGATATACATTGGTGTTCTCGGTCCAGAGAGGATGTCACTATCATTGATCGTTGTGGGGAGTACCCTAATGTTCCTTTGCTTGGAATCAGAGGAGGTATTACTTACAACCCGTGCCTGGCTTGGAGACAGTTTGGTTATGCTCGGAAAGATGGCCCTCATGAGATGTTAATTCCTGACATAGTTTTTGACTTCGACAAGGATACGCAAGGACTTCGCCAGAAATTTATCAAAGCTTGGAGGATGCCCAGCAAAATAGATAGCAAGACCCTGGGACACAGGAACTCCATCCCATTGGAGCCTTATCTCAAATGGGTACGAGCCCGCTCCCAGAAACTGGTGATGCCATATCCTCATGTTCTCCCCGTGATCAAAGAGCCAGACTTGGAAGGAGAGGTGTCCTTCACCATTCAACATCCTGACATGCCCACGTCCTGGGAGGAGATGCAGAAGAGTTGGATCCAGCTTAAGGAAGAACGGAATTCTCTGGAAACCAATCTACATGCCAGTGAGAAAAAGGTCCTGGAGCTCACCCGCCTACTGCACGAGGAAAGGAATCTCAATACCTATATTGCTCCGAAGAGGATGCGTAGTGTCTTTTGGGACTGATCTGCTTTGTAATGTTTGCCTATGAGGCTTTAATGTACTGAACAATTATTTTCTTAATAATAACGTGTGTTCCTTTTTGTCTACAATAAATTTGAATTTTCGAACTCTTGAATGCATTGCATAAACACATATCATTCATCATATGCATCACAGGTACTCTTCTTTTCAGGCTGCTGACTGTTCTTCGCTGTTTATTTCAGCATCATGAACCCTGAATCATCAACCGAGGCATCTATCAAGGCTCTTCAAGCGCAGAACGCCCAATTTCAGGAGCTGATCAAGGGTTTGGCTCAGGGTCAACAAGAGTTGAAGACCATGCTTCTGAAGAAGAATAAGAAGAAGAGGAGGACTGTGCTATTTAACACTGGGCGCAGACTCGGGAACACCTTACAGGTTGATGCTGAGAGGACTACTCTATCTGTGGGGGAAGGTAGTCACCAAGAAGGGGAGGTCCCTACTCATGTGGTCTCTGATACTGAAACAGACTTCAACGACGAACAGTACCCTCCTGCTGAAGACTGGTACAAGCAGTTGGAGGACAGATTAAAAGCTATGGAAGTTCAGCGTGTGCCTGGACTAGATTTCGGAGACTTGGGGTTATCTACTGGGGTGGTGATTCCACACAAGTTCAAGGCACCTGCCTTTGTGAAGTATGACGGGGCTTCCTGTCCTAAGATGCACCTCCGTTCTTATGTAAGGAAGATCCCGCCTTACACAGCAGACAGGAACTTATGGATCCACTTCTTCCAGGAGAGTCTTTCAGGGACTCACCTCGAATGGTTCTATCAGCTGGATGGAATCAACATTCGTAACTGGGAGGATCTGGCCACTGCTTTTTACAAGCAGTATCAATATAATTCCGACCTCGCTCCTACGCGTACCCAACTCCAGGGTATGTCGCTAGGGTCGGGTGAAGGTTTTAAGGAGTATGCCCAGAAATGGAGAGATCTGGCTGGCAGGGTGCAGCCACCGTTGACAGACCGGGAGCTGGTGGATATGTTTTTGGGGACCCTATCTGGTCCATTTTTCAATCATCTCATTGGTAATTCCTCTGCTGGGTTTACTGATCTGATCCTGACTGGTGAAAGGATCGAGGCCGGTATAAAATCGGGGAAGATACAGAAGGTTGCCTCCTCCAATGCTGAAAAGAAACCCTTCAAAAAGGAGGCTAGTGCTGTATATAGCTCCCGGAGACCAGAGCGACCTGAACGCCGCCAATCTATCAGTGCGGTAATGATTGCCAAGCCTGCTGCCGCTCCTCGGCCGACCAATCCTCAAAGGGCTGAAAGACCCCGGAGAGAGTTTACCCGCTTGAGCATGACCTTATCACAGATCCTTCCACAGTTGCTATCCACCAATTTAGTGACTGTCCGAGAGGCGCCAAAGTTCCCAAATACTGCATCTCCTAAGTACAATCTGAATGCTCGTTGTGCTTATCATTCTGATAGCTCGGGGCATAACACAGATGACTGTTGGGCATTAAGGAACAAGCTGCAGGACCTTATTGACGCCAAGGAGGTACAGTTTGAGGCATCTGAGAAGCCTAACGTAGTGACAGCTCCCCTGCCTGCTCATGGAGTGAATGCTATTGGGGACGAAGAGGAAGTGGATGAAGCTGAGTTTGATAGCTGGATTTACCCTGCAACCGACAGTGGACTTAATAATTGGAGTGCAAAGGACAACCTGTCTGTTTCTCTTGTTACTAAGTAATGAATTCCTATGTTTTTGGTATTTGTAATAAACAATAAGTAAACTCTATGGCCCGGTGTCTTACCCGAGGCACCGTGGTTTCATTTGTGAGGACATATAAATTGTCATTTCATATATCATAAATAAAAGCATTGGACGTTTTTCACATTTCAAATTTTGCGCTCCTTTTCTTTCCTTTCTTTACATATTGCAAAACAGTTGTATTTACACACACTCACTCATACAGGTTTCAATCCACTCTGGATCTCACTGGTAACGACTCTGCTACTGCCAGTTATGACTTCGAAAATCCGATCAACTTAGCCGAAGACGAAGGTGAAGATGATTGCGAAGTGCCTGGAGAGCTTGCAAGACTGTTACTCCAAGAGGAAAGGGCAATTCAACCCCATGAAGAGCCAGTGGAAACAATAAACTTGGGTACTGAGGCAGACAGGAAAGAGGTAAAGATTGGTGCCAATCTAGAGCCCAGCGTGAAGCAACGGTTGACTCAAATGCTGCATGATTATATGGAGATCTTTGCCTGGTCCTACGAAGACATGCCCGGGTTGGATACCGACATTGTGGTCCATCACTTGCCAACTAAGGAAGATTGCCCTCCGGTTAAGCAAAAGGTCCGCCGTATGCGTCCAGAGATGTCTGAGAAGATTAAAGCCGAGGTTATGAAGCAGTTTGATGCCGGATTTCTTGCAGTGACTTCTTACCCTCAGTGGGTTGCTAATGTGGTGCCGGTACCAAAGAAGGACGGTAAGGTCAGAATGTGTGTCGATTACAGGGATCTGAACAGGGCCAGCCCCAAAGATGACTTCCCTCTACCTCACATTGATGTCCTTGTTGATAATACAGCTCAGCATAAGGTGTTCTCTTTCATGGATGGTTTTCCAGGCTACAATCAGATCAAGATGGCTCCTGAAGACATGGAAAAGACTACATTTGTTACTCAGTGGGGCACCTTCTGCTACAAGGTCATGCCTTTTGGACTAAAGAACGCTGGGGCAACCTACCAACGTGCCATGGTTGCTTTATTTCATGATATGATCCATCATGAGATAGAAGTTTATGTTGACGACATGATCGCAAGGTCCCAAACTGAGGAAGAACACCTTGATCATCTGCAGAAATTGTTTGACCGTCTGAAACTGTACAAGCTGAGGTTGAACCCGAACAAGTGCACCTTCGGGGTAAGATCCGGGAAGTTGCTAGGCTTAGTTGTAAGTGATAAAGGTATTCAAGTGGACCCTGCCAAGGTTAAAGCTATTCAAGAGATGCCAGTTCGTAGAACAGAGAAGGAAGTCAGAGGCTTTTTAGGACGCCTGAATTACATTGCTCGATTCATCTCACACCTGACTGCTACCTGTGAGCCAATCTTCAAGCTGCTGAAGAAAGATCAGGTAGTACGTTGGAATGATGAATGTCAGGCTGCTTTTGACAGAATCAAAGAGTATCTCTAAGAACCACCCATCCTTATGCCACCGGTTGAAGGGAGACCTCTGATACTATACCTGACAGTACTTGATAACTCAATGGGGTGTGTGCTGGGGCAGCATGATGAGTCTGGCCGAAAAGAGCATGCCATTTATTACCTTAGCAAAAAGTTTACCGACTGTGAGACTCGATACTCACTGCTTGAGAAAACTTGTTGCGCTTTGGTATGGGCGGCTCGCCGGCTGAGACAGTATATGCTGACTCACACTACCTTATTAATCTCAAAGAGGGATCCTATAAAATACATATTCGAAAAGCCTGCCCGGTCTGGGAGAATTGCAAGATGGCAAATGATCTTGACGGAATACGACATTCAGTACACGACCCAGAAAGCCATCAAGGGAAGTGTATTGGCAGACCACTTGGCACATCAGGCCGTAGATGACTATCAGTCAATGAACTTCGAGTCTCCGGATGAAAGCATCATGATAGTGACTGATTGTGAAGTACCTGGACCGGATGAAGGACCTGAGGAAGGATCCCGATGGTCTATGCACTTTGACGGAGCCTCCAATGCTTTGGGTAACGGTATTGGCGCTATAATTATATCCCCTCAAGGCACTCATACTCCACTCACTGCCCGGCTATGTTTCAACTGCACCAACAACATGGCAGAGTATGAGGCGTGCATCATGGGACTCAAAGCTGCAATTGACTTAAGGATCAAGTTTCTGAGTGTCTTCGGAGATTCCGCTCTCGTGATCAACCAGATCAAAGGCGAGTGGGATACAAAACATCCGAATCTTATTCCTTACAAAGAATGTGTGTTGACAATGATCCCCCATTTCACAGAGATAACCTTTGAACATTTCCCGAGGGAGGAGAATCAGTTAGCGGACGCGTTAGCCACAATGTCTTCTATGTTCAAAGTCAAATGGGACAATGAGGCTCCCCGGATCATCATCTGGAAATTGGACGAACCGGCATACTGTTGCGATCTCGAGACTGAATTGGTGACTGAGAAACCTTGGTACCATGAGGTGAAGAGGTATCTGGAAGCTCAGGAATACCCTGAAGGTGCATCTGTCAACGATAAGAAATTCCTGAGAAGGTTCGCAGCGAAGTTCTTCCTTAGCAACGACATCTTGTACAAGCGAAACCATGATTCAACCTTACTGCGTTGTGTGGATAAGACTAAAGCAGAAAGGATCATGGAAGAGCTGCATGAGGGGACCTTTGGTACACATTCCAGTGGGCACACTATGGCGAAGAAGATCCTTCGGGCAGGATATTACTGGTCCACAATGGAAGCTGACTGCTACCAACATTCCAGGACATGCCATAAGTGCCAGATTTATGCAGACAAGGTGCATGTTCCTCTAGTCCCCCTGAATGTTCTGACCGCACCTTGGCCTTTTGCAATGTGGGGCATTGACATGATTGGTGAGATCAGACCTATGGCATCTAACGGGCACCGCTTCATCCTTGTAGCGATTGATTACTTTACAAAATGGGTCGAAGCAGCATCCTATGCTACGGTAACCAAGACTGTTGTGGCACGGTTCATTCGGTATAACCTGATCTGCCGATACGGCGTCCCTGAGAGAATTATTACAGATAACGGTACCAATCTAAATAACAAGATGATCACTGAGCTCTGCGAGCAGTTCAAGATACAGCACCACAATTCTTCTCCTTACAGACCAAAGATGAATGGGGCTGTAGAAGCAGCAAATAAGAACATCAAGAAAATCGTGCAGAAGATGACAGTGACTTATAAAGATTGGCACGAGATGTTACCGTTCGCTCTACATGGGTACCGTACCTCAGCTAGGACGTCAACCGGGGCAACTCCTTTCTCTTTGGTTTATGGTATGGAGGCAGTCTTACCAATCGAAGTGCAAATACCATCTCTCCGGATAATGAAGGATGCAAATCTGAACGAGGATGATTGGATCCAGACACGACTTGATCAACTCAACCTTATTGATGAAAAGAGACTTGCTGCTATCTGCCATGGTCAGACGTACCAGAAACGGATGATCAGGGCTTTTAACAAAAAGGTCAGACCACAGGAATATCAAGTTGGGGATCTGGTAATCAAAAGAATCATCCTTCCTCAGAGTGATCCAAGGGGCAAATGGACCCCTACGTACGAAGGGCCATTTGTGGTTAAACATGTGTTCTCAGAAGGAGCCATGATTCTAACCAACATGGATGCTGACGACCTTCCTCACCCCGCCAATGCAGACATAGTAAAAAGATACTACGCATAAAAAGACCCGCTAGGCTGACATGCCTAGGCAAAAATTAGGGCTTCCCGTCGAACCAAAAGGGTTCGGGCAAAATGAAGGGATGAAATGAAAAAATCTGTACACCCGGCAAGTCGAAAACCTGAAAAGGCGGCTTGGGCAAAAATGGGTATCCCGGTGGACTAAAAACCCGAAAGGGCGGTCCAGGCAAAAATTAGGGATAAAAGCGTAATACTATGTCTCATTGATCACTTTACATCCAGAATCCGGTATCTACATCAAGTTCAGACGGCATCGATCAGTCAGCTTCATCTTCGTTTAGGTCATCAAGTGATGAGACGCTCGGAGATATAACGACAATAGCAGAGTTGAAACCCAGTGGGATCATTCATTTCACACAGCTGTTTTATTTTGTACAAATTTTGTATAAACTCTTTTGTTCGGCGGCGTTCTCTTACTAGGACGTCAGCTTCTTGTACACAAAACGCCTGTTTTCGGGCCATTCAAAAATCAATACAAATATACTTTTCAGTTAAAAGTGCCAATTGTTTTTTCTTTTTCTGTCTTGTTTTGCGAAGAACGTCCAAGGTTCAATTTGTGATATATGCATTGACAATAATTTGCTAACTCATAAATATTTGCATACGAAACAAAGGATTAATTACAGGTAACATTAGAAACAGGGGCAATAAAGAGTTGTCTAAGCAATCTAATTGTTCTATCCTCCAAGGTACCAAGGTAGGTTCAGTTAAAGGGCATGACCAGTATGTCCTAATTCCCCAGAGAGTGAGCCAGCAAGTCAGTGCACTCCTCTCCAAGCAAAGTTATCAGACCTTAAGGAAGGTTGGGTATCCCCCAGCAGCATATATTCTTAACAAGCATCCCCGGCAGTCTTGGTCTAAAGATTGTTCCCCGGCGGTATATCAAACATTCAGTGGTGTCACTTCCCCCGATACATCTCAAAACTTCCCCAGGAGAATCCAATCCAGTTTCCCCCGGAAAGTTGGAAGTCATCTCCCCAAGCAGTAAACTTATCCCCAGTAGATTCTGGAAGCTTATCCCCTCGCAGAGCACGAACGCGTCGTCCGGCTTTATTTAAAGAGTTATTTCCTTAACAGGATATAACTGGGTTATCCTCAGCCAAAAGCCACGGAAAGAGCGTCCTCGACGGAGTCTTCTTATCCCCAGCGAAGTCCATTAACACTTCCAATATAACGATGGTATCCAAAGCAAGTTATCATTAACACTCAACAAGGCATCCCTCTTCCCACAGAGTATTGCTTCCCAACATGGTCGCTAGAGTATCTTTTCTCCCCGCAGAATCTTCCATTTGCCAAGTTTATTCCGCAACAGAGTCATCTTCTCCTACCGGTATTCTTGCAGTTATCATCCCCAGCGGAAGCAAAATCTATTCTTCAACATCAGCCTAGGATATGACTTCCCGGCACCCGTCAAGGATTTAATCTCCTAGACGAAAACATACATTCATAAAACATCACATACATCATTATAGCATGCATAGACGCATTATATCATACAAATCTCATTTATGTTGAGAACATCATTGCTTGATCCATATCATGCATTGCATATGACTGACCTCTATTCTTTCAGGAAAATTTCAGCTAAATTCTCAATCATATTTCAAGACCTAGACCGGTTCAGTTAATCGAACCCAAATATTTCTTATCCAGTCCAAGGCCTTCTCTAGTCCAGCTAAATCGACTCCCAACAGATTTTTCTGATGAAGACTCAGTAGAAGTTATCAGGTTTTTCTCAAAACGCCCGCTTTTGAGATTATAATTTCCTTTGGTTCTCTCCCGACGTTGTGGAGGTGATAATTCCATTTTAGGTTTTTCTCAAACGCCCGCTTTTGAGATTAATTAACAAAGTTAATTTTAATAGAAAAAACTAGCCTAATGTTTTTTTGTGGTTTTTTGATTTTAATGTTAATTAAAAAAAGATAAAAAGATGTCAATGAAAACAAAAATAAAATACAAGGGGGGATCCTTCGATCCAGGGAAAAAAAGGAGTTTCGACCCAGGGAGGGAATGGCAGCTTCGATCCAAATAGGGTCATGGTTCTTTCGATTGGGCCAGACAGTAAGGCGTGAGTAGCCTTCGATCCAGGGAAGAGGATTGTCTTTTGATCATGGAGGTCATGGCTTTCGATCCAGGAATGAGATGCCTACTTCGATCCAGCATGCTAGCGGGTTCGATCCAGAGAAGGTGTCTCCTTCGATATGGGATATTATACCTACAAAAGTATGTTAGCGTAATAAAATGCAGGGTTTGGGTATTGAACCCCAGGCCCTTCGATCCTGCGCTTGCTGAGTCTCTTCAGGCTATGTCTGCAGCAAATATTAGCAAACGATGGACATGGCCTGGGTGCCAAACCCAGGCCTTTCGATTCTGTATAAGATGGCAAATCAAAGGTAACAACAAGTAATAATGTGTTATGCAAATATGAGGTTGGATAGTTTACCCTTTCTTACTAGCAGATTGGACTTTTAATTTGGGCGCTTCCTGGATGTAGGAACCTTCGATCTGGGCACTTCCTGGATGTAGGCACTTTTGATTTGGGGCTTATGGGCGTTGTGATCTTTTGTTGAAGGGTTGCTTTGGCCTGGATCACCTCTGAAAATGTTGACAACTTTTGGCAGTGTAACTCCAATGTTTTTGTTCTCCTGTTGTGTGTTTTTTCCGTGTGTTCTGCAGAGTCTTTTTTCGTGTGTTGTTCCCCCCCCCCCCTTTTGAAATGTTCCACTGGCCCTTGTATTTATAAGAGTGGGGTGAAGGGGACATGAAGGCAAAGGTTTAAATGACCTTGATTATGTGTTTGACAGCCATGAATGAGAGTTTGTAACGTTAATTATGTGTTTGAAAGCCATGAATGAGAGTTTGTAACATTGGCTAAACACATGGGATCTTGTCCTTTTTTGAATTTTGAATGACATGTAACTGGCCTTCGAATGCTCCCTTTCGAATGGGCTGATGGCCTCCTTCGAATGCTCCCTTTCAAATGGGCTGATGGCCTCCTTCGAATGCTTTCCAAAGCTTCTTCGAATAGACCCTTTGAATGCTTCTTTGAATGGACCTTTTTGGAATTCCAATCGAAGGACACTACTATAATGCCAATCGAAGTACTTGTCCAGAATGCCAATCGAAAGGCTTCTTCAGAGTACCAATCGAAGGGTCTTTCAAAATTCCAATCGAAGGGCTTGTCCAAAATTCCAATCGAAGGGCTTGTCCAAAATGCCAATCGAAAGGCTCCTTCAGAGCACCAATCGAAGGGTCTTTCAAAATGCCAATCGAAGTGCTTGTCCAGAATGCCAATCGAAAGGCTTGTCCAGAATGCCAATCGAAAGGCTCCTTCAGAGCACCAATCGAAGGGTCTTTCAAAATTCCAATCGAAAGGTACTTAAAGTACCACTCAAAAAATTTCTTTTTCCTTAGGCAAGGGTTTCTGGTCAACCATGTAGAGGGAAGACTTTGGGAAACATGAGAGGGCAAATTTTGGGGTACAACACCGAGTCAATCGGGACGTTGGTAATATCCAAAGGAAGGATGTAGACTCTGGAAACCTCTTAGAACTTTGTTCAACAGGTGATAAACTATTAGACCGTACCGTATGGGTAGTACCTTTGACCTCATGCTCTTGACGTCGATTCTATGACCCCCCGCCCCCCATGTTTATGATCTTGTGTTTGATTGTTGCATCATGCATTCATGCACTCATGAGCAATTTTAAAACATTTTGGTTCAAGGGACTTAAAGTTGACTTTTTCTGAATATCTCAGGTACTTTTGACCATGGATTCTGGAAAAAGAAAGACTCGGAAGTACAATTTCAAGAGTCCTAAGATAGATGATTTGATGAGTCTGATTCTCGAGATTGAGAGTTTTACATATTTTCGGAGGAAGTATGGGTCCATCGTGTCTGTTATGAAGCTCAAGATGAAGGAGGGAATTATTTAGACTTTGGTCCAGTTCTATGATTCGATTTATCGATGTTTTACTTTCCCTTATTATCAGTTTATGCCTACATTAGAGGACTATTCTTACCTACTGGGTTTACCTGTTACCGATTGTGTTCCTTTCACTGGTTTGAAGGGAGAGCCAAAGTCTCATGAGATTGCTGCTATGGTTCATTTGGGGAAGTCTGAGATTGAGGCCCACATGACTACTAAAGGAGGAATTCGAGGATTACTCGCTCAGTTTTTATTAGAGAAAGCTCATTATTTTGCTAGGATGAAGAGTACAATCGCTTTTGAGGCTATCTTTGCTCTGCTAGCTTATGGGTTGTTCTTATTTCTGAACATCGACAATTTTGTAGATATCAATGCCATCAGGATCTTCTTGATAGGGAATCCAGTCCCTACATTACTAGGAGATGCTTATTACTCCGTTCATCTTCGGGATTCTTATTATGGAGGGATGATCATTTATTGCACGCCTTTGCTATATCAGTGTTTTATTTCTCACTTACCCCGGTCTGATGCTTTCTGGGATGGAAATAAGGAACCTCGTTGGGCTCCAAAGATTAGTTGTGGTAGTTTCCCCAATGTACCTCTTCTTTCTATAAAGGGAGGAATTAACTACAATCTCGTTCTTGCACGACGTTAACTTGGATATCCGATGAGAGATAAGCAAAATAGTATTCATCTAAGTGGTTTCTTTCTCAAAGAGGGAGAGAATCATAATAAAGAAAAGAAGAAGATTGCAAAGGCTTGGTGTCATGTTCACAGAAAGATTAGAAAAGACTTGGGACCTAGAGGAGCTATTTCTTTGGAACCTTATCTCCGGTGGGTGCAAGCAGGGCAATTCAGTTGAAGATGCCATATTCCCGTGAAGCACCCATGCCTGATATATTTGTAAAGACCACTACTCCCATTTTAGATGATGTGAAAGAGCTTCGGCTTGCCCTAGTCAGGATGCAGCAGGAGAAGGAGGCCTTGAAGAATAAGTTCCATACTTTAGAGGTGTCCTACCGAGCAAATTTAAAGGAGAAGGATGACCTGATTGAGATTCTAGAAAGTCGTGATGTAGAGATGATGGAGAAGCAAGAGGATTTATTTTCCTCTTGAGCTCAATCCGGAGTTAGTCATTCACTTCTCGACTCTGGTGATTGGAAAGTGGTTATCGACAGGAATGCAGAAGAGAACAAGCAGTTGAAGGCTCAGATTGCAAGACTCACGGGAAAGCGTCAGTGTGTAGAGTGATCTTCATCATCTTTGCTTTCTTAGGATTTTAGATTCTTTCTCTTCTTGTACTTGGGATTGTTGAAACTTGTACTAAAAATTTGTAATCCATTTTGAAGTTATTATAATGAGATTTTCAGTATTTTAAAATGTGTTAGTACTTTAATATTTTCAAAATTGTCTATAATTATTTGAGTCCCTTGAAATAATAACAATAAAATAAATCTTTTGCATCGCATATCATGCATCATCTTGTACATATTTCTTGCATTTTTTTTCATACCCAGTTGTCTTACTAAATTTCTCTACTTTGTTCAGCAAGTTGTCTCACCGAAACAATACTCGAGCTAATTCTAAGAAGAAAATTGAGAATCTTGAACAAGAGAATCGCGAGTTACGCGACGAGGTCACTACTTTGATGGAATCATTGGTTGCTGCTCACAATCAGCCACCACTTGCTCAGCCTCAACAAACAACAAATTCTTTTGAAGGTTCATCAGTTCCCATTTTTGTTACCCCAATTACTGTTGCTCAGAACCGTATGCCTCAGGGTTACCCGTGGGGAATGCTTGAAAACATAATGCCAGAAGGTTTTAATCTTGATGTTCTAGTTTCTCTAGTTGTACAAGTTGCTGCTACTCTCGCACCTCCTGTGGTGCATATTACTCTTGCTGCTAGAAATGAGATCCACTATATTGCACCTCCTTCGGTGAATGTTATGCCATTTGTTAATGATGAAGTTTACCATCTTGTTCCTCCACCGAGTGAAAGTGTGGGTTTCTATGACCGGTTGGATGACTTTCAAGACTAATTCAATAAGATGCAGAAGGAAATGAAAGCCCTTTAAGGAAAAGAATTACTTGGACAAAATGCCAGTGAGCTCTACCTAGTTCCCAATGTAAAGGTTCCAGCCAAGTTTAAAGTACCAGAATTTGAGAGGTACAAGGGCAACTCTTTCCCTCGTGACCACCTTGTGATGTATATCAGGAAAATGTCTACCCATAATGATGATCAGTGTTTGCTCATTCATTTCTTCAAAGACAGTTTAACTGGTGCTGCTCTAAAGTGGTATATGAGTCTGGACAGTAGTAGTATTTGCACCTTCAATTATCTATGGGAAGCCTTCATAAAATTGTATAAATACAATATGTTCATGACATCTAACCGTGACCAGTTAAGGGCAATGGCTCAGAGAGACAAGGATTCGTTCAAAGAATATGCACAGAGATAACGCGAGATAGTTGCCCAGGTGGTGCCACCTATGGGAGAACAAGAAATGACCAAGGTCTTCCTGAAAACCCTTGAATAATTTTATTATGAAAGGATGTTTGCTAGTGCACCGAGTGATTTTACCGAAATGGTAAGCATGGGTGTTCGTTTGGAAGAGGATGTCAGAGAAGGGCGCTTGAGAAAAGATGAAGGGATGAAGAAGTCGTCATACGGATTCTCTCGAAAGAAATAAAGTGAAATGAATGTTGTTATTGGAGAAAGGAAGATTAGGCCACCTAGAAGACATAAACGGTACCAGCAATAGGTTGCTTCTGTGACTCATGTCGTCATTGTAGCTCCAACCACTATTTCCTATCAAAGACCACCTCCTCAGGGAAATCAAGGGAAAAGTCAGAAAAGAGAGGCTTTTGACTCTATTCCAATGAGATACGCATAGTTATTCCTGACTTTGATTCAGAAAAAGTTGGTTCCGACCAGGCCACCCCCTGCTATACCATCACCTTTGCCTTGGTATTATAAGGCAGACCAGACGTGTGCTTTTCATCAGGGAGCACCAGGGCACAATATTGAGAACTATTATCCTTTGAAATCTGAAGTACAAAAGATGGTGAGATCTGGCCTCCTATCCTTTAAAGATGTTGGCCCTAACGTGAAAGATAATCCTTTGCCTGAACATGGAGGAACAAATGTTGTAAACATTGTTGCTGGTTGTCCAGGGTACTTTTGGATTTTTTATATCAACCTGGTTAGAGGAGATTTGTTGAAAATTCATGCTGACCTCTATGAGTTCAGGTTACTATATGCATGACCATGCTGGTTGTGGTATTTGTAGTAAAGATGTACAATGGTGTGATAAGATAAAATCTAATCTTAAGGAAATGATGGACGAAGGCCTCATTCATATGATTAGGCCTAGGGTAATGTACGAAGAAGATGTGACCATGGTCTTTGGATGACCTGGAGAATTTCAGATCTTTGACGTGAATCATATGAATGATGATTTGGTGCAGTTGCACGCTACCTTCTGTCACATGGAGGGTTATGAGGAACACCATTATGGGTCTTGCCAGGTCTGCTGCAGAGATTCTCGTGGTTTCCCATTGTGAAAAGGGGTGTTCAGATGTTTTTAGATAGTGGTACTATTAAGGTCTCATGTAATAGAGATGATTACCATGGGATTAACATAGTTGAAGATTGTTCGGCCAAGACTGTGTCGGATGATGTGTATGATTCTGCAGATGAATTCTTTTCCTCTGATGAAGATGTGTTCTCCACCAATGATGCTATGATAGCTAAGTATTATGAAGAATGGGTGAATGTTATTGTGCCTTGTTTTGGTGTTTCCTCCCTATTGAGATTGAATACCATAGGAAGCCAGTTGTTGCTCCAGTGGTGATTTGCTTTCCATGTCTTGTTTCTTAAGAATAAGATAAATTCGTGCCACACAAATACAATGCTAAAATCCTAGAGGGTGGTGTGAAAATTCCCATCCAACCTTTGTCTGATGTCAAAAATATTGCTGAAGCCAGTCGGGTGACCTGTAGTGGCCGTATTTTCGCACGTGTCATTCAAGGGAATGCTAATGATGATAAAAAGGTCGTCGAGAATAGTGAACCCAAGAAAGCAGTGGGGGAATCTAGTGGTACTACTCTGGAAAAAGATGTGGATGATATATTGAAGATTATCAAGATGATTGACTACAGGATCATAGATCAACTGTTGCATACTCCATCAAAGATATCCATTCTAGCCTTGCTAATGGATTCTTCTTACCACAGGGAGTCTTTGACAAGACTATTGGAACAAGATTTCATGGAAAGTGATATGCCTTTGGACCAATTCAGCAATGTCATAGGGAATATTATATCCTGTAATAACCTAAGCTTCTTTGATAACGAATTTCCCGATGAAGGAAGGAATCATAACTTGGCTCTCCATATCTCCATAATTGTAAGAACGATTCATTGTTCAATGTGCTAATTGAAAATGGGTCCACTTTAAATGTCATACCAAGGAGCACGCTCAAGAAGTTGAAGTACCATGGAACTCCTATTCACCTGAGTGGCATAATTGTGAAAGCTTTTGATGGATCAAGGAAGCCTGTCATTAGAGAAGTAGATTTTCCTATTCACATAGGCCCACACTTATTTCAAATTACTTTCTAGGTTATGGATATTGTGCCCATTTATAGCTGTTTACTGAGACGACCATGGATACACGAGGCAGGGGCTGTAACTTCAACTTTGCACCAGAAGCTAAAGTTTATGCGTGAAGGAAAGGTGGTCATCATAAATGGAGAACATGCATTGTTAGTATCTCATTTATCCTCTTTCAGTGTTGTGGAAGCGGATGAAGCTGCTGTTGGAACTCAGTTCCAAGCTTTATCTATTGATAATGTAAGGGAAAATGAGAATTTTATGGCTTCGTTTAAGTATGCTTAACACGTAGTGCATAATGGCCCTAGTAAAGTATGGGGGAAGATTGTGGATCCACCTGTGAATAAGAATATAGCTGGTTTGGGATTCTCTGGGAATAATGGTAAAGGTGAGAATATGAAGCCGAAGTCTGCTTTGGGAAATATTAAGACATCTTTCACAGTGGAGGTTACCTTTATCCAACTGTTATGAGGATCAATGCTATCGTGGAAGGTGAAGCAGAGCAAGAGATGCCGAACTATGTGATGCATGGAGTCAGGCTCCAAAATTAGATCCCTATTGACGTTCCCTCTTGCATTCATATCACAAAGTAATTTGTTTTTGTTAATCTTTTCAAAAATATTTCACTCTACCGAAGGTGAAATTATTGATATTGTATGGGCATATCTGTTGCTTTGATCTTTAAAATCAATAATAAAAGTTGTCTTTGATTCCCAAATTGTGTCTTTATTTTTTGCTTTTTCTTGGAAAATGGTAATAAAAAAAAACCTTTAAAAATAAATAATAATTGTAAATAAATCTTCATAATCACTTGTTATATGTGTCAGTTTCTAAAAGCAATCATAAATCATATGTGCAGATTAATTAAAAAACTTGTTGAATAAAATGACCCTGCACCCTCTCCCAACTTTGAACACCCTGTGTATATGGCCGAAGAAGAAGAATATGATGAAATCCCAGAAGAGGTTTCACGGTTGCTTGAGCATGAGGAAAATACCATTCAGCCGTATACAGAGCCGTTGAGGATTAATTTGGGTTCAAAGGAAGATCTAAAAGAAGTTAAGATTGGAACATTGCTTCATCCCGATGTGAAGAGCAGGTTGATTGAATTGTTGAAAGAGTATGTGGATATATTTTCTTGGTCATACCAATACATGTCGGGGTTGGATACTGATATTGTGGAACATCATTTTCCGCTAAAGCCATAATGCCTGCCAATCAAGCAGAAATTGCGAAGAACTCACCTTGATATGACAGTGAAAATTAAAGAAGAAGTTTTAAAGTAGAATAACATTGATTTTCTTCTGAAATTAGTGTACCCTCAGTGCATTTCCAATATTTTTCCAGTACCAAAGAAAGACGGAAAAGTTCACATGTGCTTAATTATAGAGATTTAAACAAAGCTAGTCCAAAAGATGACTTTCCATTGCCACATATTGATATGTTGGTCGACAATACAACAAAATTCAAATTATTCTCATTCATGGGAGGATTTTCCGAATATAATCAAATTAGAATGGCTCCTGAGGACATGGAAAAAACAACGTTCATCACACCCTGGGGAACATTCTATTACAGAATGATTCCGTTTGGGTTTAAGAACGTTGGTGCAACATACCAGAGGGCTATGACAACCCTATTCTATGATTTGATGCACAAGGAAATTGAGGTATATGTTGATGATATGATTTCTAAATTGCAGACTGAAGAAGGGAATATAGATGATTTGTTGAAATTATTTCAGCGTTTGAGGAAGTAACATCTTCGCTTGAATCCAAATAAATGCACATTTGGTGTCTGATTAGGGAAATTGTTGGATTTCATTTTCAGCCAAAAAGGGATTAAAGTTAACCCTGATAAAGTTAAGGAAATTCAAGAAATGCCTGTACCATGAATTGAAAAGCAATTTAAAGTCTTCCTTGGGCGTTTGAATTACATTTGCATATTTATTTCCCATATGACTCCAACATGTGAACCGATCTTTAAGTTGTTAAAGAAAGATCAAGGTTGTGTGTGGACAGATGATTGCAAAAGGGCATTTGAAAGCATTAAAGAGTATATGCTTGAACCTCTTATCCTTTTCCCTCCTGTCGAAGGAAGGCCATTGATTATGTATCTGACAGTGTTAGATAATTCTATGGGATGTATTTTGGGACAACAAGATGAAACATGGAGAAAAGAATATGCCATTTATCATCTCAGCAAGAAGTTTACTGACTGTGAGTTGCGGTATTCAATGTTGGAAAAGACATGTTGTGCTCGGGCCTGGGCGGCAACACTGTTCCAACAATATATGTTGAATCATACTACTAGGTTGATTTCCAAAATGGATTCAATTAAGTATATTTTTGAAAAGCATGCTCTTACTGGAATAGTTACCCGTTGGCAGATGCTGTTGTCTGAATATGATATTGAATACCATACTCAGAAGGCTAGAAAAAGAAGTGTGTTGGTAGATTATCTTGCTCACCAACCGGTGGATGATTATTAGTCTGTTAAATATGATTTCCCTGATGAGGATGTGATATTTTTGAAAATAAAAGATTGTGATGAACCTTTTCTTGGGGAAGGTCCTGATGTAATACCCCAAATTTATCCTACCCTTCACTTTTATCTGACTTATGCACTTCACACTTTTCACATGTACATAACCTTCATTAGGTTAGTTAACTCCTCATGCATCATTCATCAACAAATTTTGCATAAGGTCCATGTTTATGGACGGGATTAGGGTTTTGGCAATTGATTGAGATGTATATGGTCAACAAAGCTTGATTCTTCTGGTTATTCTTCAAGACAGTGAAATTGTGGAATTAGGATTTTATGTTCATGGATATTGTGGACTTCTTTCTTATCAAGCTTATCAAGTTCTCCTTTAAAGGGTTGTGACTTGCTAATACATAAATTTTCACCAAAACCTCAAATAAGACTTTGCAAGTTAGGGTTTGGGAAGACGTGGCAAGCTAGGGTTTGGACCCTCTCATCACCTCAAATGCATCTCAATAGGATCAGGGTTTTATCCCTGGTGCTTGCGCTTGTTAACTCTGTTAAGGTTCATCAGAGGTGTTTCCCCCTTTTCCGAGTATCCTTTTCAGTTTCAAAGGCTCTTCAATGCTTTTTGTCGTGTTGAAGTAAAATACAAGTACAAGTAATGGCGGGGGAGGCGGACTCGTCGACTCATTCAAATTAACGCAATTCTGGTTCTCATTATTGTTACTGGTCGTTGGCAATATAAGT
The DNA here is from genome assembly GCA_948472305.1 of Vicia faba. Taxonomy (NCBI): domain Eukaryota; kingdom Viridiplantae; phylum Streptophyta; class Magnoliopsida; order Fabales; family Fabaceae; genus Vicia; species Vicia faba. The sequence goes on from OX451737.1 coordinate 423,411,689, forward strand.
TGGTTTGGAATTAAGATTAAATTGGAGTAATTGATCTAGATTTACTGATTGGTGAATGTTCATTCAAGTTGCCTAATGTGTTTAGGTAAATCGATTTTGCTCACATAGTTGAAGAGCTTGTGGATGAGGTTTTATTAAGGAGTATTCTAGTGCCATTCATCATCTTTCAATATTATTTCGCATAACCAAAGGTTCTTTCAAAAAAGTAAGACATAGTAATTCATATATGGGTGCAAAGTCAAAGAAGATTGTGAATTCTAGTTCTAAACTGAGAAAGGAGAATCATATTGAATATTTTGAAATAAATACCATGTGAGTTCAAAGACTCATGAGGCATATTTTTAGATCAAGGTATTAGGACTTCAAATATCCAATACATCCTCGTGTAAAACCAAAAGGGAAAGATACATATCCAGATTTGTCGATTGAAGGAAAAGTCCATTACAATTTCAAGATGTTACAAAATATCATGTCATGTTCCATGTTTTGATCATAAGCCTAGTCACGTATTGGAAAACCATTATAAATTCAGATCATTACACCAATGGCCCATAAAAGAAACTGTTACAAATCTATGTTACATCATTTACAAAGAAACAAATTGCCAGAAAAAGCTAATTCTAAGCTCCACCCCTTCTTCATGCTTCAAGGCCTTGTGTAATGCGTCCTCTTCAAAGTGGCTTCACAAATAAACCTTAGCCCTGCACATTTCAGAAAAGTCAGAATTAAACCAATTGCCCAAACTACCTAATTAACTTCCCTCTTAACTATCAATACAGAAATGACAAAATAGAATTTTAACAAACTCCAAGCCTCTTTATAACTGACTTTTCCTAACCCTTTACCAACTCCCAAAACTGTTAAAAACAAATCTAACTTTTAGCTTAAGTTTCCAGCTAAGTATTTATTTAACCTCAAACAGAATTTCCCAACGGTTTTAACCGACCTCTAACAGAATCCAAAAAAAATTTCCATTCAACTATAACAAATTAACAGCATAACAGTTTCTAAACAAACTCATAACCAAGTTTTAACAGTTTTCTAACCAACTTTTTCCAACCATCAACAAACCTTCCTAACCAACTAGAAGAAAGCAGAATTTCTAACTGCTGTAACAAATTTCCAATAATTCCTAACAACTTCTCAACAAAATTTAGAACAGGAAAAAGGATATAACAGATAACAGAATTCCCGAACCTCTGGTAACTAACTTCCTAACTAACATACAGTTTCAATAACCCCTAGGTCTCTAACAAAACTTTCTAACTATCAAAAACAAGCTCTAACAAACTTCTGGCAGAGGGGCAGGTTATAACAGAAAAAGAAGAAAGTTAGAAAGGGAGAATTTTTCCAGCTCAGTAGCAAAAATGGTAAAAAAAGAACAGAATGTCAGAAATACAGGGAACTGACCTTCACTTGGAGTGAATCTCCTCTCCATCTTGATTTTCAATTCCCTCTCTCTAATGATCAACTAATACACTTCCCTTGATTGCTTTCTAGGTTGTATATTGGATATCGTATTCGATTAAGATCATCTTCCATCTTGCTATTCTTCCGGAGAGAGCGGGCTTCTCGAAGATGTACTTGATTGGATCCATCTTAGATATCAACAAAGTAGTGTGGGTAAACATATACTGTCTTAGTCGGCGAGCAGCCCATGCCAAAGCGCAACAAGTTTTCTCGAGCAGTGAGTATCGTGTTTCAAAGTCGGTAAACTTTTTGCTAAGCTAGTATATTGCGTTCTCTTTTCGACCAGACTCGTCATGCTGCCCCAGCACACACCCCATTGAATTGTCTAACACTGTTAAGTACATTATCAAAGGTCTTCCTTCAATCGGGGGCATCAGAATTGTTGGTTCTTAAAGGTATTCCTTGATTTTTTCGAAAGCAATCTGATGTGTCATTCCATTTTACTACTTGATCTTTCTTCAGGAGTTTGAAGATCGGCTCACAAGTAGCAGTTAGATGTGAAATGAACCTGGCGATATAATTTAGGAGTCCCAAGAAACCTCTAACTTCCTTCTCAATACGGGGAGCCGACATCTCTTGTATGGCTTTCACCTTTGCAGGGTCTACCTGAATACCTTTGTCACTGATGATGAACCTCATAATTTTACCAGATCTTACCCCAAAGGTGCACTTATTAGGATTTAACCTCAACTTGTATGTCTTTTACCTGTCAAATAGCTTTTATAGATGATCAAGGTGCTCTTCCTCGGTTTGAGACCTGGCTATCATGTCATCAACATAAACCTCTATCTCATGGTGAATCATATCATGGAACAAAGCTACCATGGCTCACTGATAAGTTCCCCCAGCATTCTTCAACCCAAAAGGCATCACCTTGTAACAGAAAGTGCCCCACTGTGTGATGAAGGTTGTCTTCTCCATGTCTTTGGGTGCCATCTTGATCTAGTTGTAGCCAGAGAAACCATCCATGAAAGAATAGATTTTTCACTTTGCGGTGTTGTTAACCAGAACATCAATGTGGGGGAGCGGAAAGTCATCTTTGGGGCTTTCCCTGTTCAGATCTCTTTAGTCCACACACATTCGTACTTTACCGTCTTTCTTAGGTACCAAAACAACATTAGCAACCCACTGCGGATAGGAGGTGACAACTAAGAACCCAACGTTGAACTATTTCATAACCTCTACTTTGATCTTCTGACATTTTAGGGCGCATACAACAGAACTTTTGTTTTACTGGAGGGTAATCTTCTTTAGTCGACAGACGATGTACCACAATATCAGTGTCTAAGCCAGGCATGTCTTCATATGACCAGGCGAAGATCTCGACATAGTCATGCAACATTTGTATCAACCGTTGTTTGACACTAAGCTCCAAATTTGCGCCAATCTTGACTTCTTTTCTATCTACCTCTGTGCCCAAGTTTATTTTCTCAACTGGCTCTTCATGAGGCTGTATAGCCCTCTCTTCCTGTTGTAACATTCTAGCAAGTTCTCCAGGCACCTCACAATCTTCCTCACCTTCGTCCTCGGTTTGGTTTATCGGATTTTCGAAGTTATAACTGGCAATAGAAGAATTGTTATCAATGGGATCCATTGTGGATATGGATCTGCAGTTTGATGTGTGAGTGTGTGTAAGAGCATAGCTGTATTGATAAAGTGAAAAGCAGAAAAGAAAAACAGAGGGCGCAAAATTTATATGCAAGAACGTCCAATGTTTTATTGATGACATATAATAACCCTCACAAATAAACCATTGTGCCTCGGGTAAGACACAAGGCCATAGAGTTTATATTGTTTATTACAAATCCGAAAAACAAGTAATACAATTACTGCTGAACAAAATTAATTGGCACAAAATATTTGGTTGTCCAGTTACTAGGTCCACCATTGGTAGTAGGGTAGTACTAGCTGTCAATATTAGAATCCTCATCATTGTCCTCTATAGCATTGACTCCACGATTGCTAATGCGTAGGGGAGGTCCTCCAGCCCGAGCACGTCGAACAACCCTTTGAGCTCCTTAAGTAAAGCCTAAACAAAATTTGTCAATTTTATGAGGAAAATCAGGGAGTTTTCCCCAAATGGTACACCCACCTTCTTCAACCACTGCTCTGGCGTCCTTGAGAGAAGCCATCTTTGGAGGACGTTTGGTGATCTTCGACACACTAGTGATAGTCTTGGTTGACTCCATATTTTGGGGAACCTCTTCAAAATTTTGACAAGGGGTCTCAATGAACTCACCGTCCATCTCTACATACTTGAAAGAGTTCAGATGGCTTACCATGTACTCCTCTTCACCATGCACGGTGACAATCTTCCCCTTTACTAGATACTTCAGTATTTGGTGCAGCGTAGAAGTAACAGCCCCAACTTCATGGATCCAAGGACGACCCAACAAACAAGAATAAGATGGCATGATATCCATCAGATAGAAGGTGGATTCAAAGGTCTGGGAACCCACTTTGACAGGGATGTCCACCTCCCTGTGCACCATTATTTTTGAGACATCGAAAGCCCTCACAACAATGTTACTGGGCTTTAAGGTCAAACCTTCAAAATCTAGCCTATCAAGAGCCTTCTTGGGCAGAACATTCAGTGACGATCCAGTGCCCACCAGCACATGGTCCATAGTAGTTCCCCTGCATTTGATCGAGACATGCAAAGCATCATTATGCTTTCTCCCATTGGGTGTCAATTCATCATCTGAAAAACCCAACCCATTATCAGCAGTCAAACTGGCCATACAGTCCTTGAATTGGTCGGCGGAGGTTTCTTGCGGCACATGTGCAATCTTGAGAAATGTAATCAAAGCCTTCACATGGGCCTCAGAACACAATAGCACAGCTAACATTGATATCTTCGAAGGGGTCTGCCCCAGCTGTTCGACCATATTGTAGTCGCTCTTCTTGATTATTTTTAAAATTTCCTCCATTTCTTGTTTAGAGGCTTCCAAAATAACTTCTCTAGGTGCCTCTGTTTGGGCAGGCTCACCTATAACTTCTTTGCCCCGAGTCCTAGATGACTCATCGGCAGGGGTAACAACTGGAGTAAGGATGGGAGTAGTAGCAGAGGTACTAGCCGGAATAACAGATGGAATAACAACATGCTTAGCAACAGTCTTCGGGGAGATCTCGAGAGATAAAACCCTTTCACTTCGAGTAATTTTGATGGTCCCGACAATGTTACTCATGTCGGGATCAGCCTCTTCAGCTTCTTCGTCTTTAACAGTTAACAAATCCTGCTTGACGCCATGGTAGTAAACGTCAGCACCATAATTCCAAGGGACAACTTTGTCCGAGGAGTATGGTACAGGGCCAGGAAAAGTGATTATTAATGGAGTAATTCTTGGAGCATGTGTAATCCTAACAGGTCTTTTAGAGGAGATCTTAGAAGGATTGGCGAAAATGGTTATGATAGAAACATCTTCATGTAGAACAGTTGGAAATGGAGTTTTTTCGAACAAAATCTATTTATTATCCATCAGGCGCTGAACACCTGCTCTTAGAAAATAACAACCAAAAGGCAGAGATAAGAACATGTGGCAACCTTCACCACAACTAAGAAATAAACTGGCTAGCAACAAATTTTTCTTGACGGTCATGAGAGGAGTAGAAACTTCATCAATAGAAGTAATAAATAGATCAGTATCAATGGCATTAACACCACGGTTGTGCTTGGGCATGGGAGCAGTTATGACATTAGGCATCTCAGGAGCATCAAACTCAATCTCCTTTGCTTCGATCATATCCTGTATCTTATTCTTCAGAGCCCAACAGTCGTTGGTATCATGGCCTGGACTCTCAGAATGGTAAGCACACTGAGCGTTTGGATTGTAACAGGGAGATGTGGTGTAGGGGTTTTGGAGCCTCCTTTAAGGTTTCCAAGTTAGATTTTCACAAATGGGGTAAAACCTTAAACAACGTCATATTGATCTGGGTGAACTGCCTTTGAGGTCTTTCTACCCTTGGCTGATTGTTTTGTTGTTGAGTAGCCACAGGCCTAGGTATAATCATAGCCCCTACCATTGGATGGTGCTCGGTTCTTCTCTGACCTCTCGGATTGTAAATAACATTGACCTCCTTCTTACCCATGAATGGCTTCTTCACTGTACTTGAAGAGGTGTCTTTCTGGATCATGCCACTTCGGATCCCAGCTTCTACCCTTTCTCCAATCAATATCAGCTCGGTGAAACCAGCTGAGGAGCTACCAATCAAGTGATTGAATAACGGACCAAATAGCGTACCAAGAAACATGTCCACCAAATCCCTATCAGACAAAGGGGGTTAGACTCTCCCTGCCAGATCTCTCCACTTCTGAGCGTAGTCCTTAAAACCTTCGCTTGCATCCATAGACATACTCTGGAGTTGAGTACGGGTAGGAGCAAGGTCAGCGTTATATTGGTACTGCTTATAAAAAGTAGTAGCTAGATCTTCCCAGTTACAAATATTAGTTCCCTCCAATTGATAAAACCACTCAAGCTGAGTGCCGGACAGATTCTCCTAAAAGAAATGGACCCACAAGTTCCTATCAGCAGTGTGAGGCTGGATCTTCCTCACATAGGAACGAAGATGAAGTTTGGAACAAGAAACCCCATCTTACTTTGCAAATACCGGAACCTTGAACTTCTGTGGGATGACAACTCCAGATACCAAACCCAGCTCTTCAAAATATAGCCCTGGTACTCTTTGGTTCTCCATTGTGTTTAGACGATCCTCTAACTGTTTGTACCTATCCTCAATAGGAGGATACTGTTTATCATTGTAATCAAGTTCATCCTCATAAACCCTTAGGCTAGGGTCTTCCTCCCTCATCTCACCCTCTTGATTCTCCCCTTCTTTGGATGAAGAGGTCAGATCAACCGGTTGTTCAAAGGTCCCCTGAATCTTTTTCCCAGATTCAAGACACCAGCGGTCTTCTTCGCCTTCTTCTTTCTATCTTTCAGAACAAGGGCCTTCAGATCTTCATGCCCTTTAGCCAAAGCTACGAACATTTACTGAAATTGGGCATTTTGTGCCTGGATATCCTTGATACTTTGTTCATAAGTCATTATTGCTGAAATAAACAGACAAGAAGATATGATACCTATTATGAAACTTGTTTATGCATTGATATGTATGGCATGTGTATGAAATGATTTCAAGGATTTTGGGAAATTTAAATTTGCGAACCAAAATGAAACAAATATTTTATTAGTAGAATTCAAAGTACAATTGCCTTTTAGGCGTTTCAATTGAAAATTCTAAAAACTAAAAAAGATCAAGTTTGCCATGGTGCTTCCTCTTCGTGCCGAGATAGACATTAAGGCTTCTTTCCTCATGAAGTTTCTTTGTGAGCTCTAAAACTTTCTTCTCCTAGGCATAGAACTGGTCCCTATAAGTATCTCGCTCCTTCTTCAACTGAATCTAGGACCTCTGTAATTCTTCAAGATCAGTGGGAATATCAGAATGAAGAACCGTGTAGGGAATATCCCCTTTAGTAATGGGCTCCACAATCACTGTTAAGACAGCTATGTATGACATCATAAGTTTCTGAGCACGAGCTCAGACCCATTGGAGATAAGGTTCCATAGGAATGGAAGTCTTCGGCCCCAAAGTCTTGACGTTAGATCTGTTTACCATGCCCCGAGCTCGTATGAACCTCTGGTGATACCCTTTAACATCATCCTCATAGTTAAACATAATGCCCTGGATAAGCATCTCATGAGGACCATCCCTTTGAGCGTAACCAAATTGTCGCAGATCCAAAGAAGGATTATAAGTTATGCCTCCCATAATTCCAAGTAGTGGGACATTAAGGAACTCCCCGCAGCGGTCAATAATAGAAATATCTCCCATAGATCTGGAATACCAGAGAATATCCGCGTGAGAAAGTGACATTATCCTTTGCGCCCAACCTAAACCTTCTTCATTCTTCAGCACTGACTTAGGGAGGTGAGAAATAAACCACCTCGGCAGTAATGGCATGCAGAACATAAGAACCCCTCTTCTTTTCATGGTACGAGTGTGGAGAGCGTGCAAGATATCTTCGAGCAAAGTAGGCACAAGGTTGTGGGAGAGGAAGACCTTGATAGCATTCACATCTATGAGTAAGTCTGGATTAGGGAACAGTACTAACCCATAAGTTAGAAGAGCCAAGACCTCCTCAAAAGCCTGAAAGTCCAAATCATCCCAAAACAGCTAGGCCTTCTCTATTAAGAACTTGGCTAGAAAACCCTTGACTCCGCTTCTTGTTTCCCAATTGGATACCACGTCGGCCCGTTTCAGATGCAAAGCTGAGGCAATGATCTCTGGCTTGGGAACTTCTTCTAAGCCTGTAAAAGGCATCTGGCCAAGAATAGTGTTGTACCCCAAAATTTGCCCTCCCATATTCTTCAAGATTTGGCAAGATCAAGCTTCAAATGGATTAAGGATTGCATAGTACAAACACCCTCCTAACATAGTCAAAATTAGGGTTTTGATTCTTGCAAAGAAGTTGAGGTTTTCAAGGGTCCCATCAAGTCCCATATGCCTATATACATTGTCAAGCATCTATATGTCAAGTTTCAAGGCTCACAGCATCAAGTTGCACAATCAAAAGCCCTAATTGCTTAACAGTCAACTACAGGGGTAAAATGGTCATTTGATAGTCAAAAGTCAAAAAATTTAGTCAACATCTTATTTTGAAGCCACAATCATCATTTGATCAATTCTTGATCATGATTCCACAAGCATGGCTCAAAAAGTCTCAAGATGCAAAAGTTTCTATTTTTGGGCAACTGAAAAAGTCAACTGTAACTTGACCAAGGCATAACTTTTTCATGGTTCATCAGAAAAATCCCATCCAATGCTCATATTGAAGGGGATGAAATTTCCTACAACTCATCTTCACATTATAAGTCCAAGAAATGCTCTCACAAAAAGTTATCAATTTCAACATTATAGGTCATTTTCAAAAGTCAACAAAAAGGCACTTTAAGTCAAAGACCATAACTTGAGATTGGTAAATCAAAATGACATGGGACCAAAGGCATTGGTTACATGACTTCAAGACCTTTCCAAAATGTCAAAGAACATGTTGATATGATCAAAATTGAGCAAGATATGCATTGGAGAAGTTGGGAAATATTTGTGAAATGGCCAAAGTCAACTATCCATGAAACTTCATTTTTGACAAAAGGGGCCCACTTTTTCCACTTGGTTCAGCTTTGCCATGCCACCCACGTGTCCCATGTTTTATTTCAAGATTAAAAATTAATTTTTCCATTTTTATTTAATTTTATGTGATTTAATTCATTTTAAATCTTTAAAATTCAAATAAAAATCAAGAAAATTAATTAAGGGATATCTCTTGTTTTGAATAGCCTTGATACATCATAATTCACATGCCAATTTCGTGTAAGACCTATTTCAAGCATAAAAATTCAAATTTGGACAAGAAAGGCAAGTTGTTCAATGGTGGTTATGGAGGAAATCAAAACTTCATTGCAAGGCTTCAAGGCTCCTTATTGTGATTGATTCTCATTCATATACACATATGCAAGCCTCCCCAATAGCATTCACGACCTAGAACACTCCCAAACGGCCAAAGCAATTTCCAAAATTCCAAGGAAAAGTGTGAAACTGAAAACCACTTTGCAGTACAATTCAAGCCTCCCTTTTGATCCAAACACACTCCTTACATTGCCAGGAACCTTTTGCGAGCACAAACAAGCCAAAAACCTCAAAGAATCGCTCATCACGCCCCCACGGTTTGTCCATTATTTTGAAAATCGAAACTCCATTTTTACGCCTCATTAATTCATTTTGATCATTGTTATGCATTGCTGACATCGTTACGAAGATTTCTGTATATTTTAATTTGATTATAAGGCTCTAAAACGAAAGTCACCATTGTCGAGTTCTAGGTTTTCAAAGCTTGTTATTTGGGGCTTTTGCTATACTGTAAAATCAGGACTCCAAACATACATGGCCAAACTCAGCATGATGAGACGAACATGATGGATACCTCGTGCCCTTTTTATGTTATCCCTAATTTTATTCGCTATTTTCTGTCATTGTATTTAGTGGGGGTTAAAAACCCCCGCTATCTTGTTTCTATTTTGCAGAAAAGAGGAAGACGATGATGAGGTGGCTGTGCGTGTGTGGTTGATTCAAACCACACGCGCTCTTTTTTATTTTCCAGCATATGGCGTGTTTACTTGATATAATGTTTGTTTCTCACTTTACTTACAGATGCGCATGAGTGGTGTAGTTGTTGGCAGTGTATTTGGTGATCTCTGGGACCTGGGTTCGATTCCCAGGTCCCCCCATAATTCATTGTCCTTTTTCTAAAGTATTCTTGTGCAGTTTCTCAAACAGCTTCCACCATAGACCTCACATCCCAGCTCTCCAAGTGTCCATCAGTGCAAATCCAGTGGCCAAAGCATGAGGACCATGGTGCTCAGGATTCAACGTGGGCGTAGACAATTCCAAGGGTCAACGTGGATGAAGATTCAAATGGGCCTCACAAATTCCATACACCTCTCATTCCTGGCCCAATACCCCCCATGGTTCTTGCATTTTTTTCTTTTCTTTTCTTTTCTTTTTTATTTACTAATTATATTTATTAATTGTTATTATTTAATTAACTCACAACTAATTTTTCATAATAAAATTCAAAAAGAACCAAAAAAATACTTTATTAATTTAAGTCATTATTTTGTAAATAAATATTAAATAATTGAATTAGCTTTAACTAGGCAATTTTAACTTTTTTAAATAACTAAAATAATTTAGAATTAGGTTAACTTAGAATTTTAATTCTTTTATTTTATTTTCATAAAACATAAAAACACAAAAAACACTTTTCTTTTAATAAATTAATTAATTAGATTAGGCTTTATTTAATTAATTGCATTTAATCACAAAAAGACAAAAAAAATTCAATTTCTTTTCTTAAGAGGGTCAAAACCCTTAGAACGTTCCCGATTAACTTTTATTTGCGCGCACTTTATTTTAGTAATTAGGTTTATCGCTTTATTTAATTTCTCGTACTTATTTACCAAAACGGGTCTTTGTAATTTTGGCGATGTATAGACCCGTGCCTTGTAATAGTTAGAATTTAGATTTCTGCAATTTACTTTCCGCACCCCTAACTGTTAAATGCATGAAAGAATGTATGTAAATAAAATTAATCCGTAGCTCACAAATAACATGTACAAAGACAATTAACTGAAAAACAACACACAAAGCACATGCCACTCCTAGGGTACGCTTCACTCGTTGCCTCGAAACGTGGTCATCAAGTATAGGATGTCTTAGAGGTCGCCCTTTGTCTAAAGATCCAGTTGCCTCGGATAAAAAGGATCTAGGACATTAGGGTTACTTCTAAGGTGTCCTACCATTGCTTCGGTGACCACACTGTCCCGATAATCGAATTGACCCGAACACCTCCAACGACGGTGCTACCTACCCCTCAATGGTGGGATAGCACTATCTAAAGGACTCTTACACAGCCTAATTCCTTAGAGTAGGTAGATTTCTCTTAAGTACTTGCTCTTTTCAAAACAAAACAAAAACATCTTTTCACACCTCACACTTTCTAAAAGTTTTCAAACAAATTTTTCATACACTCTTGAGGACAGATACAAGAGTTACTTAGAAATTTTTCAAACGAAACTTTTTCAAAACCCACTCACACTTGAAAAGCAAACAAATTTTGAAAACATAAGAGCAAGTACCTAAGAGCCCGTGGATAACCACGGATAGAAAGGGTGCTAACACCTTCCCTTTCTATAAATCTACCTCCCGAACCGAGAAACATTCTCGAATAAGGAATTTTGTTGTGCTTTTGTCCTTTCCATGTTGGAGAACATAAAAGACGGTGATGACTCTTTCTTACCGTGACATTTCGCGAACCAGCTTAAAAAACAGTCAGTTCTCATTCCCACCGATCATAGAACTGGCGACTCTGCTGGAGATATACTTAAAGTGAGGTGTACCTTAGGATAGATTATACTTATGTTTTCAATTGCCTGTTTTGATTGCTTTAATATTGTGGGCCTGTTTTGGGAGTTCTATAGATCCTAACCCAGATCTGGGGGATACCTCTTAGAAAGTAGCAACAAAACTGTGAGGGAACTGTGCGGGGTATACCAACACGATTGAAGCAGTTTGCTACATTGATGTGGCACTTTGGTGAGTACCGGTAACCCTTGAGTCAAGTCAAGGAGAGTACGGGGCCGCCGTGTGGTGTCGTGAAGCATCAACTGACCTTAGGAACCTTACTTGACCATCCTGGCCTCTTTAGGGTAGTGAGATGACTGACTTTGGTGCAGTCCGTAGTTGGTTGATACTCGATACTACACTCATTGAGGGTTGTTTTCTTGGAATATTTTGATCGCCAGTTCAGTGGCTAAATCGAAACAATGAACATAGAAAACAACCCAATGATATTGAGCTCCTTAGAACCCGGTTACTTTTGATAGGACAGGTTTTGAGCCCACCAACTTCAAGAGGGTAGTACCTAAACTTCATGTTGGCCTAAACTCTAAGGGCTCTTATGTGTGACTTGTGTGCTTTCAAACTTGACTACTCGCATACTTGTTATCTGACACATGAGTTCTTGCAGGTTTTGTTTACAGTCCTTAATCTGGGCTCATAACAGGGTTACTTGTATCACTCCATGCATAGCATAACATCATACCATTGCATACATCCTGCATAAGGACTAATCCATTTCAAGGATCTCAAGGGTTTGTGATGCAGGTCATGATGAATCAAATGTCTAGCAAGGAGCAAAGGGGATTTATTTTCCCCTAGCCAAGGTTAATGACTTGAGTCAGGGGCTATGACCCACTCGATATGGTGAGCCTTGACTCTTGAAGAAGGACTCTCAACGAAATGAAGTTCCTTCAATCAAGCTACAAAATTCAAGTTCTAACAATCTTTCTTGTTTACCCCGTGAGGTCCTTGAAAACATTGCATGCATATCATACATATCATTCCATTACAGGTACCCTTGTTACAGATCACTTACCTTCTTCGCTGTTTATTTCAGCAATCGTCATGAATCCTGAATCATCCAATGAACAAGCTATCAAGGCCCTCCAGGCCCAGAATGCCCAGTTCCAGGAGTTAGTTAAGAGTCTAGCCCAGGGGCAACAGGATCTGAAGACTCTTCTTTTGAAGAAGAAAAAGAAGAGAACGGTGTTGTTCAACCCTAGACGCAAATCTGGGAATGGATCACGAAATGAGGCTGAGCTAACTACCCCATCTGTTGGAAAGGACAGTCCCCATGAGAGAGAGGTTCCTAGTCCAGTGGTCTCCGACAACGAGACGGATTTCAATGATGAACAATACCCTCCTGTTGAGGATATGTACAAATAGCTCGAAGACCGGTTGAGCGCTATGGAGATACAAAAAGTGCCCGGCCTGGACTTCGAAGATCTAGGTCTGTCTTCTAGGGTAGTGATCCCACACAAATTCAAGGCACCTGCTTTTGCTAAATATGACGGGGCTTCCTGTCCTAAGCTACATCTCAGGTCATACATAAGGAGGATCCAGCCCTACACGGCTGACAAGAATTTGTGGATTCACTTCTTTCAGGATAGTCTGTCAGGGACTCAACTCGAGTGGTTTCATCAATTGGAGGGAGCCAACATCCACAGCTGGGAGGACTTGGCCACTGCATTCTACAAGCAGTACCAGTATAATGCCGACCTTGCTCCCACGCGCACTCAGCTTCAGGGGATGTCTATTGGTGCAGGCGAAGGCTTTAAAGAATATGCTCAAAAATGGAGGGACCTTGCTGGAAGGGTACAACAACCTCTAACTGACCGCGAGCTCGTCGACATGTTCTTGGGGACCCTGTCTGGTCCATTCTTCAACCACCTGATTAGGAATTCTGCTGCTGGGTTTACAGATTTGATCTTGACCGGGGAAAGAATAGAAGCTGGCATCAAGTCGGGGAAAATACAGAATGCTGACTCCTCGAACACTGAGAAGAAACCATCCAAGAGAGAATCTAGTGTTGTCTATGGTTCAAGAGGGCAGAATAGGTCCGAACACCGCCAAGATGTCAACGCGGTAGTTATTGCAAAACCGGCCGGCGCTCCTCAGCGTCACAATCAACAAAGGGAAGAGAGACCTAAAAGGCAATTTACTCCCCTCGGCATGACCTTGTCCTAGATATTGCCACAGTTGCTGGAAACCAAGTTGGTAACTCTCAGGGACCCTCCAAAGAATCCCAACAGGACACCTTCAAGGTATAACCCCAATGTTCGATGCGCTTACCATTCTGACAGCCCGGGGCATGCTACAGATGACTGTTGGACTTTGAGAAACAAGGTTCAGGATCTGATCGATGCAAAGGAAGTCCAGTTCGACTCTCCAGAGGCTCCCAATGTGATCACTGCTCACTTGCCAAAACATGGCTAGGATTGGAAATTTTTTTGTTCATTCGAATGTTCAAGTTGTATTTTCTTTTATTGTTCAAACATTTTATGTCAAACGTTGTTATTTCATTAATGCATTATACATGTCTGTTTTGAAGTAATTATTTCGTATTCACTATATGCAAACTATTTTCATATTTTCTGTGATAATCAACTCTCAATTAATAATTCTAAGCCTCTTGAGGGAGGATGACGAAAATGATACCACGATCTTTACAGTATGCTTTTGAACAGACCCCGCTGATGAGGTACAGGCATTGTTTCAATTCCTAAACACTGGAGTTATAAGGAAGATAATCCCTCGTTACCCCCTTTGAGCCAAAGAAGTTGGAGTTTTTATTTTCAAAAATTAAAAACCTTAATCATAACCTGGGGCAGGGTAGTACTCTCAGTTGATCTAAGTGCACAACGAATGGCACCAAAGGAGTCCTTCCAAAAACAAAAGATGGTGATGGTTCCGCATAATCGTAAGGACGGGAAGTCATTATCTCTCAAAATAAAAGCCCAATAAGTCAAAACCTATGAAGGAGACTTACGAAAACTGGGGCATCCCGCTGACTGTAATCACAAAAGAAACAGTTCAGGCAAAAAACAGGGATAACAAAATCAAAAAGCAAGAGGTCCTACAAACCCTCAACAAAAAGGAAATGACTGCCTGGTCAAAATAAATTGTCAACATTGGAACCATCACCGGAATATCAAAGCAAAGACTCAAACAAAGTCTGATGCACGATTAGCTGAGTTTAGGATCGAAGAACATCACGAAGAATGGGTGGGTACAAATAAATTTTGAGCCTTTATCCTTTGTTTCTTAAACCGTGAACCAGGCCACGTTATAACCCTTAAAAAGTCCTAGCTGAAGCATGGGTTAGTTCGAAAGCATATTGTTACGAAAGGTATCCTGACTCCTTAAGGTTTGCGGTAAAATAACAAGTTGACATCACAGTTTACAAAAAAATTCACTTGTTTTTACTAAAAAATGCATTTTTAAAATCTTCAAGACAGACATAAGTTTTGCATTTCTAATATAACATTGCTTGCATATGACTATTTGTTTGAACAGCATAGAAGTTCGCACGACGAATATCTAATGAACAAAAGAACTTCCAACCAAGGGGAAGACATGATCACCGTCCATCATCTGGGGCAGTCCAGTCAAGATTCACAGAATCTCTCAAAGGCCAACCAACTTGGGGATAATCTCCATCTGGATCACTTGGGGCATTGGACGATCAAACAAAGGTCTTCTGGTAGTCTGATAACTCCTTGCATTCTGAGAGCATGAACATAGTCGAAAAGATACTACGCACAATTAAAGACTCGCTAGGTTGACACACCTAGGCAAAAATAAGGGCTTCCCGACGAACCAAAAGGGTTCGGGCAAAAATAAGGGATGAAATGAAAAATCTGTACACCCGACAAGTCGAAAACCTGAAAAGGCGGCTTGGGAAAAAATGGGTATCCCGGTGGACTGAAAACCCGAAAGGGTGGTCCAGGCAACAATTAGGGATCAAAGCGTACGACTATGTCCCGTCATCTCGTCACTTATCTACCAAAATAAGATTTGTCAATCGGCAGTCATCAAGCATCTCCACAGGTACCTCTTCCCGCAGAAACTGGGGCAATGTGAATTTTCTAAGCAATCTGGTTGCTCTGTCCACCGAGGTACCAAGGTAAGTTCAGCTGAAGAACACGACTAAGATACCTTCACTCCCTGCAGAGTACGAACGCATCTCCCCGGCTTTATTCAAAGTTATTCCCTTCAGGGCTTATAACTGGGTTATCCTCAGCTAATTACCACGGAAAGATCGTCCTCGGAGAAGTTCCTCCTATCCCCCAGCAGGGTTCATCAAATCTTCCAACAAAGATTATCAACGGTATCCCCAGCGGAGTTATCATCAATCTCAACAAAGTATCTCTTCCCACAGAATAATTCCCCACAGAGTAATTCCCCGCAGAGTAATCTCTCCAACAAGGTTATTCCCCAACGGAGTCATCTTCTCCTACCGGTTTATTCTTGCAACCATCATCCCCAGCGGAAACGAAGAATTCTACTCTTCAACGTCAGCCCAGGATTCCACTTCCTGGCATGCGTCAAGGATTTACTTTCCCAGACGAAGATACATTCATAAACATCACATTATAACATGATACATGCATATACGCATCATATCATATAATCTCATTTATGCTGAGAATATCATCGCTTGATCCATACCATGCATTGCATATGACTGACCTTTACCTTTCAGGAAGGATACAGTTAAATGATCAGCTATGTCAAAGTAGACAAATTCAGTCAAAAGAAGACAAGTCCAGTTAAAATTAATTCCACTCATCGTTATAGACACTCGTCGTCATAGACACTCGTCGTTATAGACACTCGTCGTTATAGACACTCGTCGTTATAGACACTCGTCGTTATAGACACTCGTCGTTATAGACCCTCGTCGTTATAGACACTCGTCGTTATAGACACTCGTCGTTATAGACACTCGTCGTTATAGACACTCGTCGTTATAGACACTCGTCGTTATAGACACTCGTCGTTATAGACACTCGTCGTTATAGACACCGTCGTTATAGACACTCGTCGTTATAGACACTCGTCGTTATAGACCCTTGTCGTAATAGACACTTGTCGTTAAAGACCACCCGTCCATGGAGATAACCTGTCAGTAGAGACAACTCACCAACCTTTCTGAATTCCGGACTCGATTCCTGTATCCAGCCAGGGCACGTTTGAAGAGTTTGAAGATTCGATTCCTGTATCCAGCCAGGGCATATCTGTTGACGACTAATTCCAGATTCGATTCCTGTATCTAGCCAGGGCACGTCTGAAGAGTTTGAAGATTCGATTCCTGTATCCAGCCAGGGCATATCTGTTGACGACTAATTCCAGATTCGATTCCTGTATCCAGCCAGGGAACGTCTGAAGAGTTTGAAGATTCGATTCCAGCATCCAGCCAGGGCATATCTGTTGACGACTAAATCCAGATTCGATTCCTGTATCCAGCCAGGGCACGTCTGAAGAGTTTGAAGATTCGATTCCTGTATCCAGCCAGGGCATATCTGTTGACGACTAATTCCAGATTCGATTCTTGTATCCAGCCAGGGCACGTCTGAAGAGTTTGAAGATTCGATTCCTGCATCCAGCCAGGGCATATCTGTTGATGACTAAATCCAGATTCGATTCATGTATCCAGCCAGGGCACGTTTGAAGAGTTTGAAGATTCGATTCCTGTATCCAGCTAGGGCATATCTGTTGACTACTATTTCCATATTCGATTCCTGTATCCAGCCAGGGCACGTCTGAAGAGTTTGAAGATTCGATTCCTGTATCCAGCCAGGGCATATCTGTTGACGACTAATTCCGGACTCGATTCCTGTATCCAGCCAGGGCACGTCTGAAGAGTTTGAAGATTCGATTCCTGTATCCAGCCAGGGCATATCTGTTGACGACTAATTCCGGACTCGATTCCTGTATCCAGCCAGGGCACGTCTGAAGAGTTTGAAGATTCGATTCTTGTATCCAGCCAGGGCATATCTGTTGATGACTAATTCCAGATTTGATTCCTGTATCCAGCCAGGGCACGTCTGAAGAGTTTGAAGATTCGATTCCTGTATCCATCCAGGGCATATCTACATAAAGATTTTGAAGATCAACCCCTGTAACAGGCCAGGTAAGTGTCTTTCTTTCTCAGGTACGCAAGTTCTCGCTAAGGAATCTCTTACGCGATCGACACCTAGATGGCATCTATAAGCCCATCCACATACCAACAGTCTCCAAATGGCATCTGTAAGCCCATTCCCGCCATCACACTGCTGATATTCTACTATGCGAGTGCAAATTTCTAGGCACTCTAGTGGTCAATCATCTTCCACCTTCGGATCACGAAAGGCACGCCAGCCAATCTACATCCTCAGGTCTAAGAAGATTGAACAGGGGCAACTGTTGTACCCCAAAATTTACCCTCCCATATTCTTCAAGATTTGGCAAGATCAAGCTTCAAATGGATTAAGGATTGCACAGTACAAACACCCTCCTAACAAAGTCAAAATTAGGGTTTTGGTTCTTGCAAAGAAGTTGAGGTTTTCAAGGGTCCCATCAAGTCCCATATGCCTATATACATTGTCAAGCATCTATATGTCAAGTTTCAAGGCTCACAGCATCAAGTTGCACAGTCAAAAGCCCTAATTGCTTCACAGTCAACTACAGGGGTAAAATGGTCATTTGACAGTCAAAAGTCAAAAATTTTGGTCAACATCTTATTTTGAAGCCACAATCATCATTTGATCAATTCTTGATCATGATTCCACAAGCATGGCTCAAAAAGTCTCAAGATGCAAAAGTTTCTATTTTTGGGCAACTGAAAAAGTCAACTGTAACTTGACCAAGGCATAACTTTTTCATGGTTCATCAGAAAAATCCCATCCAATGCTCATCTTGAAGGGGAAGACATTTCCTACAACTCATCTTCACATTCCAAGTCCAAGAAATGCTCTCACAAAAAGTTATCAATTTCAACATTATAGGTCATTTTCAAAAGTCAACAAAAAGGCACTTTAAGTCAAAGACCATAACTTGAGATTGGTAAATCAAAATTACATGGGACCAAAGGCATTGGTTACAGGACTTCAAGACCTTTCCAAAATGTCCAAGAACATGCTCATATGATCAAAATTGAGCAAGATATGCATTGGAGAAGTTGGGAAATATTTGTGAAATGGCCAAAGTCAACTATCCATGAAACTTCATTTTTGACAAAAGGGGCCCACTTTTTCCACTTGGTTCAGCTTTGCCATGCCTCCCATGTGTCCCATGTTTTATTTCAAGATTAAAAATTAATTTTTCCATTTTTATTTAATTTTATGTGATTTAATTCATTTTAAATCTTTAAAATTCAAATAAAAATCAAGAAAATTAATTAAGGGATATCTCTTGTTTTGAATAGCCTTGATACATCATAATTCACATGCCAATTTCGTGTAAGACCTATTTCAAGCATAAAAATTCAAATTTGGACAAGAAAGGCAAGTTGTTCAATGGTGGTTATGGAGGAAATCAAAACTTCATTGCAAGGCTTCAAGGATCCTTATTGTGATTGATTCTCATTCATATACACGTATGCAAGCCTCCCCAATAGCATTCACGACCTAGAACACTCCCAAACGGCCAAAGCAATTTCCAAAATTCCAAGGAAAAGTGTGAAACTGAAAACCACTTTGCAGTACAATTCAAGCCTCCCTTTTGATCCAAACACACTCCTTACATTGCCAGGAACCTTTTGCGAGCACAAACAAGCCAAAAACCTCAAAGAATCGCTCATCACGCCCCCACGGTTTGTCCATTATTTTGAAAATCGAAACTCCATTTTTACGCCTCATTAATTCATTTTGATCATTGTTATGCATTGTTGACATCGTTACGAAGCTTTCTGTATATTTTAATTTGATTATAAGGCTCTAAAACGAAAGTCACCATTGTCGAGTTCTAGGTTTTCAAAGCTTGTTATTTGGGGCTTTTGCTATACTGTAAAATCAGGACTCCAAACATACATGGCTAAACTCAGCATGATGAGACGAACATGATGGATACCTCGCGCCCTTTTTATGTTATCCCTAATTTTATTCGCTATTTTCTGTCATTGTATTTAGTGGGGGTTAAAAACCCCCGCTATCTTGTTTCTATTTTGCAGAAAAGAGGAAGACGATGATGAGGTGGTTGTGCGTGTGTGGTTGATTCAAACCACGCGCGCTCTTTTTTATTTTCCAGCATATGGCGTGTTTACTTGATATAATGTTTGTTTCTCACTTTACTTACAGATGCGCATGAGTGGTGTAGTTGTTGGCAGTGTATTTGGTGATCTCTGGGACCTGGGTTCGATTCCCAGGTCCCCCCATAATTCATTGTCCTTTTTCTAAAGTATTCTTGTGCAGTTTCTCAAATAGCTTCCACCATAGACCTCACATCCCAGCTCTCCAAGTGTCCATCAGTGCAAATCCAGTGGGCAAAGCATGAGGACCATGGTGCTCAGGATTCAACGTGGGCGTAGACAATTCCAAGGGTCAACGTGGCTGAAGATTCAAATGGGCCTCACAAATTCCATACACCTCTCATTCCTGGCCCAATACCCCCCATGGTTCTTGCATTTTTTTTCTTTTCTTTTCTTTTCTTTTTTATTTACTAATTATATTTATTAATTGTTATTATTTAATTAACTCACAACTAATTTTTCATAATAAAATTCAAAAAGAACCAAAAAAATACTTTATTAATTTAAGTCATTATTTTGTAAATAAATATTAAATAATTGAATTAGCTTTAACTAGGCAATTTTAACTTTTTTAAATAACTAAAATAATTTAGAATTAGGTTAACTTAGAATTTTAATTCTTTTATTTTATTTTCATAAAACATAAAAACACAAAAAACACTTTTCTTTTAATAAATTAATTAATTAGATTAGGCTTTATTTAATTAATTGCATTTAATCACAAAAAGACAAAAAAAAATCAATTTCTTTTCTTAAGAGGGTCAAAACCCTTAGAACGTTCCCGATTAACTTTTATTCGCGCGCACTTTATTTTGGTTATTATGTAATTGCTTTCAAGAATGTAATAGTAATTAGGTTTATCGCTTTATTTAATTTCTCGTACTTATTTACCAAAACGGGTCTTTGTAATTTTGGCGATGTATAGACCCGCGCCTTGTAATAGTTAGAATTTACATTTCTGCAATTTACTTTCCGCACCCCTAACTGTTAAATGCATGAAAGAATGTATGTAAATAAAATTAATCCGTAGCTCACAAATAACATATACAAAGACAATTAACTGAAAAACAACACACAAAGCACATGCCACTCCTAGGGTACGCTTCACTCGTTGCCTCGAAACATGGTCATCAAGTATGGGACGTCTTAGAGGTCGCCCTTTGTCTAAAGATCCAGTTGCCTCGAAACGGTTGCCTCGGATAAAAAGGATCTAAGACATTAGGGTTACTTCTAAGGTGTCCTACCATTGCTTCGGTGACCACACTGTCCAGATAATCGAATTGACCCGAACACCTCCAACGACGGTGCTACCTACCCCTCAATGGTGGGATAGCACTATCTAAAGGACTCTTACACAGCCTAATTCCTTAGAGTTGGTAGATTTCTCTTAAGTACTTGCTCTTTTCAAAACAAAACAAAAACATCTTTTCACACCTCACACTTTCTAAAAGTTTTCAAACAAATTTTTCATACACTCTTGAGGACAGATACAAGAGTTACTTAGAAATTTTTCAAACGAAACTTTTTCAAAACCCACTCACACTTGAAAAGCAAACAAATTTTGAAAACATAAGAGCAAGTACCTAAGAGCCCGTGGATAACCACGGATAGAAAGGGTGCTAACACCTTCCCTTTCTATAAATCTACCTCCCGAACCGAGAAACATTCTCGAATAAGGAATTTTGATGTGCTTTTGTCCTTTCCATGTTGGAGAACATAAAAGACGGTGGTGACTCTTGCTTACCGCGACATTTCGCGAACCAGCTTAAAAAACAGTCAGTTCTCATTCCCACCGATCACAAATAGGTATATCCAATAACTGAGAGAACTCTTCCATGGTATGCACCAACTGATAGTCTGGAAAGATGAAGTAGTGGTGCTTTGGATCAAAGAACTGAAAGAGTACACCCATCATCTTTTCATCAAAGTTCGAAGTAACCAGGTTGAGAAGTCGACCATATCTCTTAGTGAACGAAGAAGTTTCAAGAACCCTTGATACTAGCTCCTTGAGTTGGAGACGTATTCTCACAAAGCTGATTCAGATAGTGTTTCTATGAGCGGAAGCCATGATCTACAAAACAAAACAAAGATAAATTTCCTCGGTCCTTGAAATGGTTAGTGTAATAAGAATGGATGCTATATTATGATGCATGATATTATGTTCAAACAGAGTAAATCACACACAAGTAAAGAACACAATAGACCTTAGGTTCAAAGGCTTGCATGAGGTTAAAGGTAAGCACCCTCTTGAAGTTTAGTTGGTTTCAAACCTATCTTAGAAAAGTAACCGGGTTCTAAGGATTCTCAATATCCCTGACCATCCTTTATCGGGCATTGTTTCAGCTCAGGAAATCTTTTCTTGCAGCCGAAATATCCTGAACGTTGGATCTCAATGAGTGTAGCATCGAGTACAAACCATTCCTCAGCTTTATACCGAGATCGACTATCTCACTACTTTATAATTCCAAGTTTGTTCAACTAAGGTTCTAAGGTCCGTTAGTGCTTCACGACACCACGCGGAGGCCCCGTATTCTCCTCGTTTCAACACAAAGGATACTGGTACCAACCAAAGTGTCACACCAACAAATCCATCGCTTAAACCATATCGATCTATGTTGTACAGTCTCCACGATCTATTGTTGTTTACCTAAAAAGTGTCCCCAGATCCGGGTGTAGGATCTTCAATAACACCCAAGCAAAAACCCTTAAAGATAAAGAAGGAAAAACAAACAAGAAATCAATTTAAAAATGACCTAGATCCTAAGGTAAACCCCACTTTTTTAATGTCCCCAGCAGAGTCGCCAGTTCTGTGATACGGTGGCAGAACTGGCTGTTTTTTGTTACTACTGGTTTTACGTTTTTTGTTCACAAATGTACGGTAAGAAAGAGTCGCCGTCGTCTTTTATTTTATCCAACAAAGGAAAAGGGAAAAAGATTAGAAAAAACCCTTTTCAATATGTTTCTGAGTACGGGGAGTAGATTATAGAAAGGGAAGGTGTTAGCACCCTTTCTATCAGTGGTTTTCCACGGGCTCTTAGGTACTTGCTCATTTTTAAATTGCTTTTGTGTATGTTTTGAAATGTTTTGAAAATGCCTTAGTATGGAATTTCACTTTATGGTAACCCTTGTATCAGTCCTCAAGGGTGTGATAAAGTGTTTTTGAAAACTTTTGTTTGAAAAGTTTGTTCGAAAGTGTATGGTGTAAAAATTTATTGTTTTGAGCAAGTACTTAAGAGTTTCTACCTACTCGAAAAAGACTGTTCGTTTTTCTTATTTCCTTTAGACATCATTATCCTACTATTAAGGAGTAGGTAGCTCCATCGTTGGATTTGAGGGACAATCGAAAGGGACGATTACGGTCACTTAAGGCAACAAGGCAAGATCTTTTAGTAATTGTCCTAAAACACTAAGATCATATTTTTACCGAGGCAACGTCGAAAGGGTCATCGAGGGACTAGTGATCTTTCAAATTAGAGGACAGCCACTAAAAATTCTCACATTTCGAGAATAGTGACTGTTTTCCGAAGGCAACCGAAGTAGGGCAAACCCTAGGAGTGAGCATGTGCAAGTGTCTTTTTCCAGTCAACTATATTTGCACAGTTAGGGTTTTCTACTGTTTTAAACATTGATCTTTCGCATACAATCATATTATCAATCATCTAACAGTTTATAATGACGGAAAGTAAAAATGAGAAAAGTTTTAAACCTAGCTATTACAAGGCTTTGGGGAGGGGATTACATAACCAAAAACTTTGGGGAAAAGCGGAAAATAAAAGCAGTAATAGACCTAAGTTAAAAGCTATTACAAACTCAAAACAGATACAATAATTGGAAAAATAAATAAATAAATGCGCGCGAGAATAAATTAAACGAGGAATTAAAGTTAAATTCAAAGACACTTAATTAGTGAATAAAGAAAAAATATTTTTTTGGATTTTTTGAGAAAGTAATTAATTTTGAAAATTAACCTAATTTCTAATTAATTTTAATTATGAAAAAGGAATTTAAGTTATCCTAATTAACCTAATTAGTTAATGAAATTAAATATTTAAAAAAAAACCTAATTCTAATGTTTTTTGTGTTTTTTATGATTTTAAGATTTTATTAGAAAAAGATTTTTAAAACAATTAAAAATAAATAAAAAAGTTAAAGAAATTAAAACAAAAATTAAAATGGGCCTGATGTTAGAAGCAATTTGACGGTGTGAATTTGAATTTTCCAGGGCCAGAATAGCTGGCCCATCTTCCTGGCGCGTGATCTAGTGAGGATCACCTTTGGAGGGTTTACCATGCTCCAAGCTTGCAGTATGTTGGATTTGATCAGTGGATGATCCAAGGCATGAGATGTTAAGGTGTATGGTGAGCACATTTGGAGTTGTACTACTGGATCTACAAAGAAATTGTGAGAAACATATTATGTAGGAGGCAGGGATCGAACCCCTGACCTCCTACACGCGTGCGCCCTGAAACCCTTCGTTGTACCACTAAGCCAACTTGTTATTCGTTGATATAAACAAACAACATATAATATAATTAGTAAGGAGTCAGTGTTATAAGAAAAAGCGTACGCCATTGAAACTGGACACTCAGGTTTTGACACGCCATCATCTTCCTCGTAGAACCGTAGTTTTAGACCCAGACTTGTGCCTACGGACATGTCCATTGCTATAAACCTGTATATCTCCAAAACATAGTATAGGCATGATAAATCCCAACCAAGGGCATCGATCGATTAGAAATCAACCACTGAGCCTGAATATACCATTGGTTTGGCATAATTTAACTTGTATCAAAAATCCCTAAAACATGCTTTGAAACCCTAAGAATGGCTTTTCATGATTCATGTGCGTAAACTCAAATCAAATCATCCAAAAATATTGCAAACATGATAATATGCATGAATAAATGATTAAAACATGTTGATAATGCCAGAATTAAGGAAAAAGATTTTCAAAAATGGAGTAAACTGCGACTGTTCTTACGCACGATTCTTGATGCTTTGAGGCTTGGGAATGAGTGGGATAGCTTCAGTGAATGTCCAGGAGTGTTGTTGTTTCTTTGGAATTGCTTGAAACAGCCTATGGAGGGATGTGTGATCAACACTTTTTGCCAAAAAATTTGGACTTTTTTCTTGCTTTGTGGGAAGCAGGTTGCGCATAAAAACTTATGTTCTAGGGTTACAATGCATTGGCATATGTAGTGAATCAGATTAGGGCAACATTTGTGGCAAAAATCTAAAGATTAATGGCATGGTTTTAAGAAAAAAATCAAATCTTGAAAATTTGCCATATGTGGATATTTTGTATCCACTTGAACTTGCACGATTTCTTTGGTTATTTGACAGCATTAAAGATCTCCATTCAATGCAAAAATCATCCCTGAAACAAATTATGTGATTTATTTGGATTTATTTGATTTTTAAATGAATAAAAATCAAAATAAATTAAATAAATAAGTGAATAAGGCATGGAGGGTCCCATAGGTCGTGGACCATGCTAGGACTGAGATTCAATCTTGAAAAGATGGGCCCATATAGAAAAATGCAATTCTGAGCATTGTTGACTTTGGGCAAATTTCCAAAAATGGCCAACTTTGACAATGCATATCTCTCTAAATTTTGACCCTAAGAGGGTGTTCTTGGACTTTTTAGAAAGCTTAGGATGTACTCTAAACAACCCTTTTAGTTTCATCTCAATTGGATCTTCGATGTTCATGTAAGGAGTCTTGACCCAAAATGTGTTTTTGTTGACTTTTGAAATGGACCTATAATGTCTAAATTTATATCTTTTCATGAGTGTATTTCTTGAACTTGAGGGATGAAGATGAATTGTATGGAATTGGATTCTATTCAAAATGAGCCTTGGATGAGGAATTTCTAATAAAGTATGAGAAAGTTATGCTTGGTCAAAGTTTGGTTGACTTTTCCTATAGAAACCCTAATTTAGCAACTTTTGAGTTTTGATGAATTAGGAGCATTCCTTGAGGACTCATGATCAACCCTTGATAAAATGATGAAAATTACTTTAAAATGTTGATGTTGACCAAAAATATTAAATTTTGACTGTATGTGGGTCACAGTTGACTTTTGACCTACTATAGTTGATTTTCAGGCATTTGAACAGTTGACTGAGCAAACTTCTTGTGCAAGGCATGAAACATGGCAAGGATGATATTGAGGACATATTAGGGCAATGGAAACCACTTAGGACCCTTGGAACTCAAACATCTTGATGAGGAGTGAAACCCTAGTTTGGGGCTCATTATCTTAGGAGGAGGATTTTTCTGGTCAATCCTTAGTCAACTTGAGCAATTGAGGACCTCTAGGAGTATGTCTTGTGTGAAAATGGGAGGGAAAATTTTGGGGTACAACAGTATCCACTATATTCAAACTGTTTTTTTTTTTACTTTCATCTATGATATTCAACTCCTGATCAAAAGCTCCAAGCCTTTAGAGGGAGGATGACGAAAATGATACCACAATCTATACAATATGCTTTTGAACAGATCCTTCTGACGATGTACAGGTGTTGTTTCAAATCCTAAATAGTGGAGTTATAAGGAAGATAATCCATAGTCAAACCCTTTTAGCCTAATAAGTAGGAGTTTCTTTTTTCACACAAATTAAAAAGCCTTAATCATAACTTGGGGAATGATAGTTTTCTCAGTTAATTTAGATGTGCATTTAGTCGCAAACTCTACCTTCATACACGATAAATAGTGTAGAAGATGCCCTCCAAAAAATGGTGATGGTTCCACATAATCCACAAGACAAGCATTCATTATCTCTCAAAATAAAAGCTCGTTAAGTCAAAAACCTATGAAGGAGACTTAAGGAAAACTAGGGCATCCCGCTGATTGTAATCGTAAAAGAAATAGTTTAGGCAAAAATGGGGATAACTAAGTAAAAAAAAGGGTCCTACAAATCATCAACAAAAAAAGAAAAGGTTACAAAAATGACTTCCTTCTTAAATAAACGTTCAATTTCTGAACCATCACCAATGATCAGAGCAAAGATTCCAGACTCAATTGGGATCTAAATGCACAATTAGCTGAGCATAGGATTGAAGAACATCACGAAGAGCGGGGTTGGGTACAAATAAATTTTGATCCTTTATCCTTTGTTTCTTAAACCGTGAACCAGGCCACACTACAACCCTTAAAAGTCCTAACTGAAGCATGGGTTAGTTCGAAAGCATATTGTTACAAAAGGTATCCTGACTCCTATAAGGTTCGCTATAAATCCTGAGATGATATCACACTTTTACAAAATTTGTTTATTTTACTAAAAAAATGAATTTTAAAACTTCAAGACAGACATAAGCTTTGCATTCTTTAAATACCATTGTTTGCATATGATTATTTGTTCAACGGCAGAGAAATTCACCCAATGGATATTCGATGATTATAAATTCTCTCAATGGACAAAATCACCTCAGATGGAAAAGACATTTCCATTAACAGGACTTCCATAATCAAGAGGCATGAGATGGTGCCTAGCTAATCTGGGGCAGTCAAGTCAGGGTTCAAGGAATCTCTCAAAAATGCCAAATATCCAGGGGCAGATCTCCATCTGAATCACTTCGGGAATTGGACATGAATTCCAGTAATGAATCATGTACGGTCAAATAAACATCTTCTGGCAGTGTGGAAACATTTACTACTATGGACAATGACAATTCTCCGTACCCAGTGAACATGGTCATAGTCGGAAAATACTACGCATGAACAAAGACCCGTTAGGTTGACTTGCCTAGGCAAAAATAAGGGCATCCCGGTGAACCAAAAGAGTTCGGGCAAAACTTAGGGATATACATATGAAAAAATCTGTACACCCGGCAATTCGAAAACATGAAAAGGCGGCTTGGGTAAAAAAGGGTATCCCGATGGACTGAAAATCCGAAAGGACAGTCCAGGCAAAAGTTATGGATTAAAGGGTATGACTATGTCACGTCATCTCGTCACTTGTCTATCAATAGAGGGTTTATTACCCTGATCAACATTTACCATGGACTCCAAGAGTTGGGATAACAGTCAAACCATCTACAAAATCCCTGATAGATATTTTCTCCAGCAGATACTTTGTCCGACAGGTACAGAGGCAGGAGTTTCCTACTACAAGGTCACTGCCATACTCTCAGTATACAGCCTAATGATGCCAGGAGTCCTTATATCCCCGGAGGAGCAAGAATCTCCAATTACTGCTCCAACAAAAAATTACCTAGTGAAGTCGCCAAGCTTCTCAGGATTCCTTAACAGGATTTCCACAAAATCCCCAAGCAGTTCATGGAGCTTCCCTTCCCCAAGAGAGTTTATTTCTCTAACAACAGAAATCCATCTTCCAGCATTCAACTTCAAATATAATTTGAAGGCCTACATTCTTCATCGGCAATTGCAATCCGGGATTTATTTTCCCTAATTCAAAAATAATGCAATAGAACAACCGATATGTTCATACATTACACACATACATCATTTCACAAATATCATGGCATATGCAGCACAAATGCATATATCACAATCTCATTTATTTTGAGAGCATCATGTAATTCATACATCATGACATCGCATGAAAACTGACTTTACCTTTTTAGGTTAAATTAGCAGACAGTCAAACACTATCAACTTATGCAGCGGGTCAAAGATTAATGCCCGAAATCATACGGGGAAAATATCTACACGACCAAGTGGTATGAACTCCTGGAGCAGGACCAATTTACCAACAAATATAGCAGGTCAAAGATTAATGCCCAAAACCAGAGGGGGAAACTATATACACGACCAAGTGGTATGAACTCCTGAAGCAAGATAGGTTTACCAACAAAAACAAGTCCCATATTAATATCTGTAACAAGCCATGAAAACTATCTACATAAGAAAATTGAAGATTAATACATGTAACAAGCCAGGAAAATTATCTTTCTTTCTCAGGTCAGAGATTAATACCTGTAACTAGCCAGTACAACTATCTCGACAACCGACAAAAACAAGTTCCATATTAACACATGTAACAAGCTAGGACAACTATCTGTGGATGACCGACCGTAGGTTAGTACCTGTAACAAGCCAGGAAAACTATCTACATGAGAAGATTGCAGATTAATACCTGTAACAAGCTAGAAAAACTACCTTTCTTTCTCAGGTCAGAGATTAATACTTGTAACAAGCCAGGACAACTATCTCGATGATCGACAAAAAAAGTTCCAGATTAATACCTATAACAAGTCAGGACAACTATCTACGGATGAACGACTGTAGGTTAATACCTGTAACAAGCCAGGAAAACTATCTACATGAGCAGAATGAAGATTAATACCTATAACAAGCCAGGAAAACTATCTTTCTTTCTTAGGTCAGAGATTAATACCTGAAACCAGCCAGGACAATTATCTCAACGATCGACAAATTTCAAGTTCCAGATTAATACATGTAACAAGCCAGGACCATTATCTCTGGATGACCGACTGTAGGTTAATCCCTGTAACAAGCCAGGAAAGCTATCTGCATGAGGAGATTAAAGATTAATACTTGTAACAAGCCAGGGAAATTATATTTCTTTCTAAGTTTAGAGATTAATACCTATAACCAACCAGGACAACTATCTCAGCGATCGACAAAAACAAGTTCCAGATTAATACCTATATCAAGCCAGGAAAATTATCTGTGAACGACTGATTATAGATTAATACCTGAAACCAGACAGGAAAACTATCTATATAACCAAATGCAGTCTAGCACAGACTCATCCCGAAGAGATCTTACACGAGTTTCTTCTCATGATCTCCGGATGCAGTCTATCACGGACTCATCCCGAAGCAATCTTACATGGGTTTCTTCTCATGATATCCAGATGCAGTCTATCACAGACTCATCCCGAAGCAATCTTACACGAACTCCTTCTCATTTACCTACGGATGCAGACTATCATGGACTCATCCCGAAACAACCCTACACATGTTCTTTTCATTACATTTGCAGATAACTGTTATCCCCAGCATTTCGCTGTGAAACCTGGATTTCAACCAGAAAAGCAACAAACTCTCATTTCTCCAGTATAGAGATAACTCTTCAATAGAGCCTTGGACAACTGAAGTTCCTAGATTCTATTCCCCACAGATTTTTCCCTAAACAGGAGAACAACGAAAATCAACCTTATCCAGTGGGCTCCTCCTAAGATAGTAGGAACAGGCATTCCCTACACAGTGACCTCTTATGAAGTCAGCATCTACCCTGGATGGCACCTTTAAGCCCATCTCTGACAATTCTCAATCATATCCTCCAAATGGCATCTGTAAGACCATTCCCTACACGATCAACCATCGCATCATCAAGTGTAAATTTCTGGGCACTCTAGTATTCAATCATCTTCCACCATCAGCTCACAAAAGGCAAACAAGCCAATCTAAATGTTCAGGTTTACAAAGATTAAACGGGGCAGCCGTTGTACCCCAAAATTTGCCCTCTCATGTTTTCCAAGATTTTCTATTACATGAGTGATTATAAACACTTGCTTAAATAAAATAACAATTTTGAAAATAAAAAAGGTATTTTTGATTGGCGTTGAAATAAGGTGTCTTCGATTGGCCTTGTGACAAAGTGTCTTCGATTGGCATCTGAGCAAGTCATACTTCAAATGGAATCTAGACAAGGAGCTTCAATCGGATGTCCAAAATCCTTTAACACAAGCTTGGTTCACAATACTTTGACTGAGCATGGGATATTTCACACCTGATTCGATTAAAAAGGAAATGACCTTCCATGTACGCGCCTTCAGCATACAAGGCCAAGACTCATTCAGATTTGCTTCAATCCATAGGGGATGGGCTTCCTTTGTGCTAGTTTCAATTGGGCAATGGTCCTCTTTGAAACAATTTCAGTTCCACATCTAAAATCCTTAACTCACAGTTCTTCACCTTTTGACACCTAGTAAGGCCTATTCGAAGGACACACAAATGGTGCCTTTGAAGGACATGCATTTAGTCCAGTCGAAAGACATACAATGGTTGGAAACAATTTTTGCTTGCTGGCCATAGTCTTGCATACTGCCAAGCCCAAGCCTCCTGCACAAGCACATTCATGCCAAAGGAAGTTTCAACTGGCCATAATAAAGTCTTTCGATTGGGTTAAGTTGGGTAGTGTCAGAACCAATCGAAGGACAAGGAAACTCAGAGCCATGAGGAGCAGTTCAGAGTCAATCAAAGAGCAAAGATCTGAGGCACTTTCGAAGAAGCCATGATAAGGGAAACTCTGACCAAATTCGAATTGGAATTCAGAGTCATTGAAAATAACAATGCGTTGATGAAGGGAATTCTGAGAAATTTGAATTAATGCAGATGGTGACTTAATTGAAGAAACTCTGAACAATTGGAATTCAGAGTCGTCAAAGATCTGAGCAATTCGAGTTGATGTAGATGGGCTCAATCGAATGAGCTATAAGAATGAAACCAGAGCCGTTCGAAAGAGGTAACTCAAGGCGAACAGAAGGGTATGGCTTGAAGGTATTCGAAAGAATGGAGTATGTCCAGGTTCATCCAAAATCTAAAAGAGGCATGAATATTTCAAAAATAGAAGTCTTTTAATGTGTTTGATTTTTCCTTCAAAGCCTATTTAATGGCTTCCCCTTGCCATTTCCATGCACCCTCCATCTCCTATAAATACACATACATATGCACAAGGAAACGGAGACTACATACATATGCCTATATACCGCCTCATACACACACATATTACCTATCAAAAGAATACGCACACGCTTCCTCAGAAAGCATATCAAAATTATAACCATTTTTGTAGGAACACTCAGTCCAAACGAATATTATATTTGTTCTCCTGAGGCTCCCACGAGTCTACTCCAAGCCAATCCACACCAAATTGGAGCATCTCATCCTTGGTAAACTCTCAAATTCATATTTCTGTTTTCATGATGTATTAATGTTTTCCAGTGTTTGATTTATGCTTAGGGTATCATATAGCACAACATTCACATGGAACATACAAAGATAGAGGGCACGATCTGTGCTCTTCATCGAATCTCAAGAAACCATGTGTTTTAAGGCAAACAAACCTATATTCGAACTCAAAGGATTTGAATTAAAGGGAGGTCGAATTAGGGAAAAGACTTGGGTTCACACCTAGGTCATGCTTTTGTTTTGTTAACACTTTTTCTTGCAGATTTCAGTGCCTTCCTCCACAGGCAGTTAAACAGACGCCTCCAACAACATTCCTTTACTGGATCGAACGTCATCTTTCACAGGATTGAAGGCCATCCTTCACAGGATCGAAGGCCATCCTTCGCTGGATCGAAGGCCATCCTTCACTGGATCGAAGGCCATCATTTTTTTTGACCGAAAGAGTCTTCTTTTTGTATTTAATTTTACTTTTTTTATTCACTTCTTTTAAATCAAAAATCAAATAACAAAATCACAAAAAACTTAGGATTAGTTTTCTTAATTAAATTTTGAAACTAATTAATTAATTAATTTTAACATCTTCTTCATAAAAATACAAAAATATTAGAATTAAGCTCAATTTCATTTAATAATTATCTTTTTAATTAAATTTAGATTTAAGTTAGTTTAATTATTTTATTATAAAAAATAAACAAAAAAAGATTTCCTTATTCATCTAGAATTTTTTAGGGTTTTAGACGTCACTTTCCATTTCGCACGCGTTGTTTATTTTCACACTTTTTTTATACTAATGTATCTACTGGTGGAATGTAATAGAATTAACTAGGACGTTAGTTTACCGCTTTCTTTATTTTCCACCATTTTCTGACATGTAAATACCCCCTCCACGAAGCATTGTAATAGCGTAGATTTAACTTTCTGCACTTTAAATTTATACAATATATTAGCTGCTTAAATGTATGACTAATAGGATTGTATGACAAAGATTAAAATTAAATGTTAGCAAACTTAACTCAAGACTAAAATAACCGAATATAACACACCCTGCACATATACACCTCTAGGGTACTCCCACTTTGGTTGCCTTCAGAAATAAAGCAGTCATGTCCCTCGAAAGTACGGACGCTTTAGCAAAGACCCTTAAATAAAAAAGATTATAGTCCCTCGATGACCCTACAGTGTTTCCTTTCGGTAAATGATCTAGTCCCTTAAACAAAATTGTTAAAGCATCTCTACATGTTGCCTTTTTGATTGTACGATGACCCACGAATGTCCCTCATACATCCAAACGACTATGGCTACTTATTCACTAATAGTAGGATAGCCTTGTCTAAAGGAAAGGAGGAAAAGAATGACCTTTTGAGTAAAAGTAGATAGCTGTTAGATGCTTGCTCAAAAATAAATTTTCACACTTACACAAAACAAAATTCAAAAACATTTTCAAATGCTTTATCAAAACTCTTGAGGACTGATACAAGATTTATCATAAATAAAATCTCCGCACTAAGGCATTTTTCAAAATACTTTTCCAAACACATAAAGCACAAGGTATTTCAAAAAATGAGCTAAGCATCTAAGAGCCCGTAGAAAACTACGGATGGAAAGGGTGCTAACACCTTACCTTTCCATAATCTACCCCCTTACTCAGAAAACTCTCTAAAGGTCTTTTTCTGTTTTTTTCACCCTTTCTTTTATTGGATAAAAGAAAAGTCGGCGGCGACTGTTTCTTACCGCACCATTTGCAAATACAAATGTAAAACTAGTATAATAGTCGGTTCTGCCACCGTATCACAGTTTAGATATGGTTTTATCTCGAGTATAGGTAGATACGGGTTCTTCACTCAATGTTATGCCTAAGGCTACTCTGTTTAAGCTGAATATGGACGGGGTAATGATGAGGCCTTCCACCCTAAGTGATTGAGCATTTGATGTTTGAAGGAGATCTATGGATGGAGAAGTGGACTTGCCTGTCAAGATTGGTCCCCACACTTTCTATTTGTCATTCTATTTTATGGACATCCTTCCATCCTATACTTGCCTTTTGGGTCGCCCATGGATCCATGTAGCAAGAGCTGTGACATCTACTCTTCATCAACGCCTGAAGTTCATTGTAAATGACCAAGTTGTCGTTGTTTGTGGAGAAGAAGATATAGTGATTAACAATATGACAACCTACCGTTATGTGGAAGTGGAAGGTGAGGTGCAAGAGTTGCCCTTTCAAGCTCTGCAGATTATTACTGTTGACAAGTTCCCTGTCATGGAAGGTAAGAAATCTGAAGCACCCATTGCCTCTTTGAAGGATGCTAGAGCCGTCATAGACGCTAGATCTTCACATGATAATTGGGGAAAATTGATTGAAGTACCGGAGAAGAAAGATCTCTATGGTCTTGGGTATCAGACATCATCCGCCGTGCAAGCCGGTTGGGTTCCTCTCAAAGGAAGGCAGGTTCCCTCAATTCTGAAGTGTTCGTCAATGGTGATATAAGAAAAGAAGGACAAGTGCTCTCGATAGATGATGAAGGTGACGATGAAGAGGTTTCCATATTTACCTATCAGATTGCGCCAGACAAGGAGCTCAACAATTGGATTGCCACAGACATCCCTAAACTTGTTTTCCTTGATGTGCAGTTTTCTGTTTCCATTAAGTCATATGCCCAGCCCAAGGCATAGAGACTGCTTGTAAAAAGGGCCCTTTATGTTTCATCTACATTTAAAATTGAATGAAAAATCACACTTTCGCATATAATTTTGTTCCATGTCTTTTCTTTTACTTTTACTTTTTCAAAATAAAAAATGGCAATGCTTTTCCTTTCACATTCTAAATATTTTCTTGCACTTTCTAAAATAAAACATAAAATCATCAATCATGCAGATCTGTCTCGAAATCCATTGGAAATGATAATGCTATGGTTCCTTATGTCCTCGAGAATTTGGTTGGCCATGCAAACAGAGATAGTGGGGAAGATTGTGAAGTCCCTAAAGAACTAGAAAGACTCTCGAGACATGAAGATAACGTCATCCAGTCGTACCAGGAAGAAACAAAAGTTATTAATCTCTGTACTGAAGAGGTAAAGAGAGAAGTCAAGATAGGTGCTTCCTTGCAGAGTGAAGAAAAGAAGGGGTTGATTGAGTTGCTTCAAGATTATGCTGACATCTTCACCTGGTCGTATGAAGACATGTCCAGTTTAGACACTGACATAGTGATTCACATATTGCCGCTCAAGCCAGAATATCCTCTCGTAAAGCAGAAGCCGAGAAGGACCAGACCCATCATGGCTTTGAAGATCAAAGAAGAAGTTAAGAAATAACTTGATGCAAGCTTCCTATCTGTGATAAGTTATCCTCCTTGGATTACTAACATTGTGCCTATACCTAAGAAATATGGTAAGGTACATATGTGTGTTGACTACCGAGACTTGAATAGATCAAGCCCGAAGGATGATTTCACGTTGCCTCACATTGATGTATTGGCTGATAGTACTGCTCAGTCTTCAGTATTATCCTTCATGGATGGATTCTCGGGTTACAATCAGATAAAGATGTCTCTAGAAGACATGGATAAAATAGCTTTCACAACTCCTTGGGGTACCTTTTGCTATAGGGTCATGCCTTTTGGTCTCAAAAATTATGGAGCGACATATCAACGTGTTATGGTGACTCTCTTTCACGACATGATTCATAAAGATATTAAGGTGTATGTGGACAATATGATTGCGAAATCGCAAACTGAGGAAGAACAGTTGGTCCATTTGCAGAAGTTTTTTGATCGTCTACGAAAGTTTAGGTTAAGGCTTAATCCGAACAAGTGCACCTTCGGGGTTCGATTGGGAAAGTTGCTTGGTTTTATCGTGAGTCAACAAGGAATTGAAGTAGATCCAGACAAGGTAAGAGAAATACAGGATATGTCGGCACCAAAAAATTGAAAGGAAGTGCGAGGTTTTCTTGGAAAATTGAATTTCATAGTCAGGTTCATTTCCCATCTCACTGCCACTTGTGAACCCATCTTTAAATTGCTATGTAAGAATCAAGATGTCCATTGGGATGAAAGTTGTCAAGAAGACTTCGACAAGATTAAGCAGTATCTTCAGGAACCACCAATACTCATACCTTCAGTTCTAGGGAGACCTCTCATCATGTACTTGATTGTGCTTGAAGGATCTATGGGTTGTGTGCTCGGACCACATGATGATATTGGACGAAAAGAACACGCCATCTATTACTTGAGCAAGAAGTTCATTGATTGTAAATCAAGGTATTAATTACTTGAGAAGACTTGTGGCGCTCTTATGTGGATAGCTCGAAATTTGAGGCAGTACATGTTAACACATTCTAAACTTATGATATCTAAGATGGATCCGATAAAGTACATTTTCGAGAAACCAACACTTACAAGGAGATTGGCTCGGTGGCAAATGCTTTTGTCTGAGTATGACATCCAGTTCGTCACACAAAAGGCTATCAAAGGTAGAATTCTTGCTGATCATCTCGCCCACCAGCCATTGGAAGAGTATCAGTCAATAACGTTCAATTTTCTAGACGAGGATGTTATGAAACTTGATGATAAAGAAAGACCTGAACCAGGGGAGGGGTGGGCTCTCATGTTCGATGGTGTGTAAAATGATATGGGCCATGGTATTGGGGAAGTTCTGACTTCTCTACACAATACTCATATACCTTTCACAGCTAGGTTATGTTTTGATTGTACAAATAATGCCTCAGAATATGAAGCTTAGGTAATGGGCCTTGAAGCTTCCATTGATTTGAAGATCAAGATTCTAGAAGTTTACGGGGATTCAGCTTTAATAATACATCAAGTACGAGGAGATTGGGATACACGACACCCTAATTTAGTTCCATACCGAGATTACATATTGGAGTTGTTTTTCGCTTTTGATGAGATCACCTTTGAGCACATTCCTAGAGAAGTAAATCAATTGGCAGATGCTCTGGCCACTTTAGCAGCAATGTTCAAAGTCAGTTATTCGAATCATGCACCCAAGATAAGAATCTTTCGTTACAAGGAGCCAACACACATTTTCCCTTCTCATTGTCTCACAATTGAAGATGTGTAGGGAGAAAAGCCGTGGTACTTCGACATCAAAAGATATATTGAGAAGCAAGAGTACTCCGAGGGTGCTACGATTTGTGATAAGCGGACTCTTAGAAGGTTGGCATCCAAGTTCTTACTTTCATGAGACGTTCTGTACAAAAGAAACTATGATTTGGTTCTGCTCAGATGCGTGGATAGACACGAAACAGAATCCATCATACGAGAAATACACAAGGGCTCTTTTGGGACTCATGCCAGTGGATATTCCATGGCCAAGAAAATCCTACGAGCAGGTTATTTCTGGATGATGATGGAAAGTAACTATTGTGTATATGCGAAGATGTGCCACAAATGTCAGGTTTACACAGACAAGATACATGTTCCTCCCACTCCTTTGAATGTGATGACTTCACCATGGCCCTTTGCAATGTGGGGCATTAATATGATTGGACGGATTAAGCCAAGCACTTCAAATTGACACAGGTTCATTCTCGTTGCTATTGACTACTACACCAAGTGGGTGTAAGTTGCTTCATACAAAAATGTGACCAAGCAAGTTGTTACCCGCTTTATCATGAAAGAAATCATATGCCGGTATAGAACTCCTAACAAGATCACCACGGATAACGGGTCAAATCTCAAAAACAAAATTATGAAGGAAATGTGTGAAGAATTCAAAATTGAGCACCATAATTCATCACCCTATCGGCCAAAGATGAATGGGGTAGTCGAAGCCTCTAACAAGAACATAAAGAAGATCATCCAGAAAATAGTGAGAACATACAAAGATTGGCATGAGGTGTTACCTTTTTCCCTGCATGGCTGTCGAACTTTTGTGCGTACCTCCATTGGGGCAACTCCTTTTTCACTAGTCTATGGTATGGATATGGTGCTCCTAGTCGAAGTGGAGATTCCTTCATTAAGGGTTCTGATGGATACTAAGCTTGATGAAGCTGAATGGATTCAAACAAGGCTCGACCAACTCATTCTCATTGAAGAGAAGCGCCTAGTGGCCATTTGTCACGGGCAGTTATATCAACAACGTCTCAAGAGAGCATTTAACAAGAAGATTCGACCTCGAGAGTTCCATACAGGCGACCTGGTCTTAAGGAAGATTCTCCCGATTCACACTGATCTAAGAGGCAAGTGGAATCCTAACTACGAGGGGCCATACATTGTGAAGAAAGCTTTTTCACGGGGTTCTCTAATCCTGACAAACATGCATGGGAAAGACGTTCCACTTCCAATCAACTCAGACTCAGTTAAAAAATACTATGCATAAAAAATACCCGCTAAGTCGAAAACCCGAAAGGGCGGCTTAGGCAAAAGTTAGGGCTAAAAAAAGAAAAAAAAACCTTAAGTTGAAAACCCGAAAGGGAGATCCAGGAAAAAATTAGGGACAAAAAGTGAGAGACTGCAGTATGAAGACTCTTTATGAATAACAAGTACACCCTCCTAACACAGAATGGATGAATTCAATTATTATCCTTTGGAAGCATAGCACTGGGAGGATCTAGGATATGAAAAATATAATAATATAAGTTTTAATGGAATTTCGAGATTTTCTTATTTCCATTTTACTCGTTGTATTTTTCCTTTTCTTCACAACTTCCTCCTTTAGGAGTTGTCTCCATGTACGAATGCCTATTCGAAAGCCAAACTCATTAATAAAAATTTGCCCTTCCACCAAAATTCTTGTTATGTCTTTTTACTTTATTTTCATATGCGAATTGTGATTTAAATTCTTTGTTAAGCATTGCATTGAAGACAGTAAGGCAATAATAATCACAAGCTAAGATGTGAAACACTACATTACATGGATATGAAGGCATCCCACGGGAATGCCACTGCGTTCAAGTGTTTGTTGTTTTATGCAGGTAGCAAGTTGTAACGGTCACCTCGACCAAACTTTCATCTTTGTCGCCTCCTTATAGACGTTTGAGCACCCGATTCTCCAACACTAAGAAACTTGGGGGATTTGAGGAGATCCACGTCTCTTCTCAGTCATTCACAATAAGTCCAGCATATGTAGAATGTGGGATTAAGCTACTCCTCCTCAGCAAGACTTAATCCCCAGTGAACTCGATAAGGCTAACTCGATTCTCTTAGTTTTCAAGCACCAATCCGTATTGGTATCTCAAGACAATGGGCAGAGGATCCCAATGAGCCTAATATTCATCACTTTGTATACAATAATCATCACTGCATGTTACACTGCATCCTCAAACGCATAGCATATCCATGGATCATCATGCCATATTTCAAAACGCATACGAAGCATGAGCCAGATTTGGTACCTTGCCTGAAAGCCCCAAATCAATCCCAAGTCAACAAAACATCTTCACAACGAATATCATCCTTATAATTCCCAGTTGACATCTGTCATTACACTACCAACCAAAATAAAGCCATGGTGCCACTACATCGTGCTCCCCAACTCTCAATACTCTTGTTACCTTTCTAGGGTCGTAGGTCATCTGTAGACTTTACCCTCAATTTATCTTTTCAAGGGTCGTAGGTCATCCGTAGACTTTACCCTCACATCATCTCTCTTAGGGTCGTAGGTCGTCGATAGATTTTACCCTCTTCTTTTCTTGTTTTTAAGGTCGTAGGTCGTCCATAGATCTTACCTTCACGTTATCATTGTTAAGGTGATAGATTTTCCGTAGATCTTACCTTCACGTTATCCTTTTTTAAGGTCGTAGGTCGCTCGTCAACCTTACCTTTGTATTATCTTTTTAGGTCGAAGGTAGCTCGTAGCTCTTACCTTCGCATTATCGTTTTAAGGTTGTAGGTCACCCGTAGATCTTACCTTTGCATCATCTTTTCCCAAGGTCGTAGGTAATCTGTAGATCTTACCTTTGCATTATCTTATTTTAAGATTGTAGGTCGTCTGTAGATCTTACATTCGCGTTATCTTTTCTAGGGTTGTAGGTCGTCCGTAGATCTTCCCCTCGCGTTATCCCATTTTGGATCTAAGGTTATCCGTAGATCCTACCCTCATGTTATCTTTGTTAAGGTAGTAGGTCGTACGTAGATCTTACCTTCGTATTATCTTTTTTAGGGTTGTAGGTCGTTTGTAGATATTACCCTCATGTTATCTTTTTTAAGGTAGTAGATCATTTGTAGATCTTACCTTCGCTTTATCCTATCTTGGGTCGTAGGTCATTCGTAGATCTTACCCTCGTGCTACCTTCTCTTGGGTCGTAGGTCGTCCGTAGATCTTACCCTCGTGTCATCTTTTCTTAGGTCATAGGTCACTCACTGATCTTACCCTCATGACCTCCTTTCTCTTGATTCGTCCATCATACGTCAATCTTTACTCGTTGTCTTTACTTTTCTTTTGGTTCGTGAATCCCTTACGATAGACTATATGCTATCGTTAAGTTCTACCCATCGTCTTTAAGATATCATTTTGTTAGTAATCCTATTTTCAGTCACCACGACATCGTCAACCATATCTTTTTAGTCGCTTTAATGCCCACTTCCCCGAGAACCTTGCATTGGCACCGTTGCCCCAAAACAAGTTATCATTATTCAACAATGTTTATCCATCATGACTCGTTCACTAGAAAACTAGTTTTTCTCATCCCCAGCAGACGTCACAAATAATTAACACTCACACCATCTCTCTAGGATAAAGTTCGGGTCCTGGTATTTAATCATCTTCCACCTTGAACATTGGAAAGGCTGACGCCAAATTTTACCTACCTTTTTACTTTTGTCTGGCTTAGACTTTGCATCTCATTTGCATCATTTTCACTAAGTCGCTTGCATATCATGCATCTTAGGGAATCAGCCACTTTGGCTCAAAGCATTAGGATTGTTCCATCCTTATGGTTAAATTTGGTTTGAGGTTTTCTTTATCAGGTAAAAGGAAAATTCACCTGGTTCTTGAGAAGTTGATTGCAAAATGAAGTTCTAAGGTGTCTTGGGTTTCTTTCTCATCAATGTTACAAGGTTTTTTCTCACTCAAATTCCTCAGATCATGGAATAGGGTTTATTTCCCTATTTGTTTGTCAAGAATCTCTAAGTCACCAAGTCAAGAGTTTGAAATTTAAATCGATGAATGTGGAATCCAGGTGCAAGAAATAAGGTTGGAGGTTCATGATAATCAAGGCATGTTTTTGTTGCTTCAGTTACAAGTTACTGGTGGTTTGGATATCAAAGCTAAAAGTTCTTATTGAGAGTGCGAGATGATTTGAACACGATACAAAGAGTGTGGTTAGAAGACAAGGCATACGTTTTATTTGAAATACAAGTTACTAAGATCATTTGTGATTTCTTGAAGTTTAAGTTACAAAGTGATGTGTATCATTCATACCATTCAAGTGAGAATTTCTAATTTCAATCAAGACTAAGAGTTGTTTGGTTTCCATACAACAAGTTTCATCATTCATAAAATTCACTCAAGTTTTGTATTCAAGTTACATTTTTTGGGGCAATTTGCAAAACGAATTACAAGTTGAATCACAAGTTACAATAGTTTGTTTATAAAAAATAAAGAAATGCTTCTTCTTCAAGTCTCTTTGCTTCGTCTTCAAGTAACTCGTCCTCCTTTCCTGCTGTGACTTTTCTTCATCTTTCAACCTCTCTTTGACCATCCAATCCCCGTTAATCATGAAACAAGGAAGAGACAAAGTTAGCAAACCATCAAAGTTTAAAAAGGGGATTCCAAGCAAGAATTAATTGTTAAAATAAATTCACATTTCATCATTAGGGTTGGAATTTGGAATCAAAAATTAAAAAAGGGTTTTTGTTTTCAATCATAAGCCATCTTCTCCTATTTTTCAAATCACAATAGCTCGGGTTTTTGGTTCGCAAAAGGAAAAGAAGTTTGCAAATATTTTCCTACTGCAAAAGCACAATTAAGACTGCCAAATATGCAAACAACAACATCAAAATTCTCCCAATAGAGCAGCACAAAACAGCAGGCTACAATTGAGCAGCACAAAACAGCAAAACTGCAACACAGCAGCCAACAACAGCAAGCGGCCAAAGAAGCCCAAAGCGGAAAAAATGCAGCACAAGCCAAATAATTTCAACAGGCAAACCAAAACAAGCCAAGGAAGATGCGGCACAAGCTAAAAAACCCATTCACAATCGCAACTCAAAGTTGCAAACTCTCCCAAGCATCAACAACACCAATTGATCAGAATACATAAACCAGAGGAAGATATTAGAAAAAAATAAAAACAAAACTCTACAGCATTTTTAGCAGTAATCTTCCTCCAAAGTAATCTGCAAAATCTCCATTAACCTACATAATACAATACAGAAGGTCAATCTGTAACCTGCATCAAACACATATGCTAAACAATTTTTCAGATTTCAGAAGCAAGAAGTGGAAGAGATTTCTTGAGCTCACCTCTTTTGAAGCTCCGTCGGAGAGGCTCTGACAGTTAACTATTTTTCACCATTTATACATCTCCATGCTTGTGTTGAATGTTATACGAGCAAAGTCATTTTTCTTATTTTGTTTTTCATGAATGTGTTTGTCTTCAAATCTGAACCATGAATAAAGAAAATAGTGAGTGAAAACGGTGAGTGAAAGTGTGAAACCAAACTAATTTATGTGTGGTAAATTGACTCTGTACCGTGAAAGTGGTATTGATGTTGAGAGAGAGGTGGACAGTGGAAGTATCATTTATTTTTGAAATCCAAAACAGAACAATAACATGTGATGAATTAAAAACCCAGAAACCAGATCGAAAGATTATCAAAAATCAGAAAATGATTCTTCTTCATCTTCTCAGCCCAAACTTCCATTCATCACAATACTCTTTGCCTCAATTTCCATCTAACCCCTCTTATCCCTTCCATCAACAGCGTCGACACAATCCTGATTCACAGTTTCCAACGATTCTCTTCCCTTTCCGACACAATTTCCTTTTTGTTCATCATCATCCTATTTTCTTCCTCACAATCCCATATCAGACCTTCGCTTGCTCGGAAAGGCGAACGACACTTCTCAAATCTAACAAGAATGGACGAAACCCTAACATGTCAAACAAGAATTACGTGGCGCGCTTTTCGGTTGTTTTTAGAGTTGTTGATGAAGATGATGATGATTGAGTGCAATGGACTCAAAGTTGTTACAGATGGAGAATGGAGATGTTGTTGTATTGGTGAAGTAGATGAGGGCTTGTCAGAAGAGAAAGTTCTATTATTTTGTAAACATTGGAAACAAGTGTCTTAGAAATAATAATAATAATCTACATTTTTTTTCTTCCCCATAAAACAACAGATATGATTAAATATATTTCTCTTCCCCATACACACTCCCAGCGGCGCATTCCTTAGTCTAGGGTTACAAGATTTTTCCTTGTTTCTTTCCTGCAGTCGGGTCATCCCATTGGGCCTTTTGGCCCAATCACTCAACCGTTCAGCTTTTGTATTAATTAAATTATGTTAATAACAGATAAAAAACTTAGTACAACTGGAAAAGCACATCACCCGTAACCTTAAAGACCCAGGTTCAACCCCTGCTGCGGCTTTTTTTTTGTTTTTTTAGTTTCTTTAGGTCTTATCTTCCCATATTTTACTATATACTTCTTAAGCAAATATTTATTTAATTCTTTTTTTTTCTTTATATAATTATTTCATGAGAAAATACAAAAAACATGTTTTTTTATTAAATTAATCTTTCCCATAATTTTTGTTATTTACTCATTCTTTTATTTAATATCTTTTATCCAGTTTTTTGTTATTTATTTAACTTGATAAAAACAATAAAACATTTAGAATTTAAGTTCCTTTATTCGTTCAAACCTTGATGTCCTACCCCCTAGGTAGCTCCATGAGGCGATTATATCCCGTTTCGGTTTCTTTATGTCGAGGTAGACTTTTATCCCACTGTACATAACCACATTAGGTTTTTTCTAGTCTCCCTCTTAACATTTTTCTTCTTTTTTAATTAAAACTTATCATTCACAAATCAAAAATCCAAAAACACCTTAATCATTACTTGAATTCATTTTTAAAACTCGCAAAAAACTCAACCAATCAAAACTCTCCCAAAGGGCATGTTATCTCCGTTCTACCGCGATACCGACCGTGCCTATTGCTTAAATGCGTGCAATAACGTCACCCACTAAAAAACACCAACAAACCAACATTTTCTAAAAGAACTACGGTGTTCTGATTCCTTCACTGGATATGTAGGCAAAGGGTCGTGAAACCCTCACGAACGCACTAATAAAGACCCCTTTCTTTCCCATTAAGCAAAGAATAGTTGTAGATAAACACACCCTTAGAGACAATCAAACAAAATGGATCTCGTTGAGTACAATGGATGTGAGGGGTGCTAATACCTTCTCCTTGCATAATCGACTCCCTTACCCTTTCTCTTGGTTGCAAGACCATCTTATCCATCGTCTTGTGGTTTTATCGATATTTCCCTTTCCTTCGGGATAAATAAAGTTCGGTGGCGGCTCTGTGTTTTTTGCCGGTAGCTTCAGTTGGTGACTCTGCTGTAGGCCTTTTGTGAGTCTCTCCTAGTTTTTTTTATTTGTCTTTTTGGGTGTTTATTTATTTGCTTTATTTTTCTTTACTGCTTTATTTCTTTATTGCTTTATTGTATTCTTTTGTATATATTGCATATATTATTGCTACTCACATATTCTAGATACGTTGTGCTGTTGGGTTGGGTGATTACATTTGATAAGTCATATACCCGGACTTGGGTTACACTTAGGATTAGGACGGGTGGTATAGTCATGCTAACTTTGAGGGAGTAATCCCTAAGTA
Source organism: Vicia faba (assembly GCA_948472305.1). Lineage (NCBI taxonomy): Eukaryota > Viridiplantae > Streptophyta > Magnoliopsida > Fabales > Fabaceae > Vicia > Vicia faba. The sequence goes on from OX451737.1 coordinate 423,456,050, forward strand.
GGAGGCATGAAAATCCCCCACTCGGTGGAGGTCCCCTTGAAAGTAGTGATGTTTACCGAGTAATTGGGTAGACGTCGTTGCTTTTTATCTGGGAACTCGAGAAACTAAGGGTCGTAGAACCATTAACCCATCCTGGCCTTTTTAGGTGTAGTGCAGATACTATAACAGATTAATCCGGAAGTAGTTGTCACGCCATGCTGCACTTAGGCGTGTTTTTCCTATGAATATTACCGATTACCAAGTAATTGGGACGTCGGTAATATCCAAAGGAAGAGCGTAGAGTCTGAGATTTCCCTAGAACCTTGTTCGGCAGTTGATAAACCCCTAGTACATACCTTATGGGTGGTTACTCTGACTCCATGCATGTGAAGTCGAACTTTTGATCTTGTTACTTTCAACTTATGCAAAGGACTACATAGTGGTTATCCAGAATATTTGGAGCTAGAACTTCATGCCATAGCATACCATGACAACATATCATCATGTATATATATCTCATATCTAAGGAAGCCCAAAGACAAGACTCATTGGTAGAGCTTTTCAAAAAGGAAAACAAAATTTTCAAAGATAGACGAGTCATTGGGCTTCCTCAGAAATGAAGATAAAACATTCATTCATACTATCATGCATTCATTTTTCACAACAAAAACTCATTAGGGTCCCTTTTCCGACAGACTTCAGTAAACAGCAAAGACGACTTATCCACATCCCTACCGTACAAGAAGCAACCAGCGAAGACTTATGGATATTTTTGAAGAGAATTAGAATGCTCTCCACCGAGATATGAACACGACGGGAACTTGCATGGATTAACTTATGGAAACCATTCATGATGTTACCAAGGGTCAAGAAGAGTTACATTAAAGTGTTGCCAAGCTTGCTACTACTGCTCCCTCCACTTCTGCTAATGGGGGGAATGATAATGAAAATGTTGATACCCCCATCAGAGTTCCTCGAAATGATGTTGATGATCATCACGTCATCATTGATCTTGATGAATCCCAAGTGAATCTTGCCGCTGGAGTTGCTAAAACATCAAAAATGTACCATGCTCTCGAAGAGCATCTCAAAGCCATGAAGGGTATCAAGGCTTTTAGATTCAATACTCCTGCAATGTGTCTTGTTCCTGGGTTAGTTATCCCTCCCGAGTTCAAGGTTCCTGATTTTGACAAATACAAAGGCACTTCCTTCCCGGAGACTCATCTTCATTCCTATTGTCGAAAGATGGCGGCCTATGCTGAAAATGAACCATTACTCATGCACTTCTTCCAAGATAGCTTGACCGGGGTACCGTTGGATTGGTATATGCAACTAGAAAGAACTCATGTCAGTACTTGGGGAGAACTTGTTGTCGTCTTTTTGAATTATTGTCATTATAATACATCCATGGCTCCTAGCCGTACTCAGTTTCAAGGGATGATACGGAAATCTGAAGAGTCGTTAAAAGATGGCGTGAACTGGCTGCAAGGGTCCAACCTCCTATCTTGGATCGTGAACTGATTGCTTTGTTTATGGGTACTCTATAGGGTCCTTATCTTAAACACATGCTCAGCAGTACCTCTACTTCATTCTATGATATGGTCATTATTGGGGAACATGTTGAAACTTATATAAAGGCTGGAACGATCCAAGGTATCCCTAACAATACCAACAACAATACTGGCATTGGTAGAAAGTCGTTTTCTAGTTTCTTCAGGAAGAAAGAGGTTAAGACTAGTGTTGTCACCATCAATCAAGGAAAAGCTCCTGCATATCCTCAAGTTCGGTTTCCTTATTTCCCAACACCTGCTGATGTTCCTAATCAATTTTTTCCTCAATTTGTGTCAGACAAGACTTGATCATTGAAGCAAAAATCTTCTTGGATCCTCACCACACTTCAACGGAAGTAGCTACTCAAGAATTCAATGTTGTTAGGGAGAATAGCAGTCATTGTATTTCAATGTATCTTTTCCAATATATTACCATTTTCCAAACTCTGTAATCATCTATGGGGTATCGCCATTCGTAGACAACCATTCTATTAATAAAGTATGAGCTTTTATCCAATTCTTATTTTATTCTGCTTACAAAGACTCCATTTATTATTGATAGTAATTTTCAAAACAAACAAATTTAATAATAAAATTATTTTTGAAAAGAATTTACAAATTACCTTTTACTTTAGATTTTGTGATTCAAGAAAAAACAAAAATAGTGATTTCGAGGGTGGACGAACTCTGGAATTTTGGAAGTATATATTCCCCAGGAAAAATCTTTCAGGTCACTTTTGCTAATATGCATATGATCTTCTTGTTGTTTCTCAAATAGTTGGAGATGATATCAATTGATGTACGGTGCAGTGTTGGATTTGTGATCCATTTTCTGCAGTCAGGTCTTGGTTCAATTTTTCTTCCAAATTGATAATTTTGGTTTTGGGTGTGCATGGCTTGAAACCTCTATCCCATATTCCCCAGTGAGGCCTTTGCTCATACGTCGAAAGGCCCTTCTACCTTTACGTGATAAGGTGGAATCATTTTCAAAACATCTCCCTTTTGAAGTGTTGGTATTATTGGTGTTATTTGGAAACTAGACAAGGGCAATATCTTTTAAGAAGTGTTGAAACAGTTGTAAACTTTTTGGGTTTTCTATCACCAAGCGCTGAGTTTGATTTAAAATCCCCATAATTTTGATTTCTTGCAGTATTTTTTAACTTCTTAAATCCCCAAGTAAATCTAATATAATGTTTCTCTCTGAAAGTTGTTGTCCCCGTGTGGTTTCATGATTCCTCTCTAGAGAAGTTTGTGTAATCACCTCCCTTGGTGTTGAAGAATGTGTTTTGGTTTCAACCATGTGGTATTGTCCTCCCCAATGAAGTCAGCACAAGATCCCCGGTTGAAGTCTCGACCATGTGGTTTTCATCTTCCCTAGAGAAGCTAATATTATAATTTCTAATGGAAATCTAGACGTTGAGACATTTGCTTTCCCCATTAAAGTATGTGCGGTGTTCCCCGGTAAAGCCTGGAGGAGGATGTTATATCCCTGTATTTGTACTGATTTATTATTTTAATTTAATTACTTTCATATTGTGTTTCTTCCCATTGAAGTTAAGTCCTAGAATAGGAATTTTCTTCCTCAGTTCGTGCTTACTTTCTTATAAATTTTTCCTCTTGGATATGATTTAGCCGAGTGTTGACTTTACCAAAGCTGGTTTTGTCTGGTTATTCCTAGTGTTGTATTTCTGTTTTGTCAGCATATACATAATAATATTCATACATATATCATGTATAGATGAATTAAAATTCATTTCTCATTTGCATTTATTTTAATTTTTGTAGGCATATTACCCTATTTACAGAGTTATGTTACCCTCTCACCAATAGATTGTCAACCTTAAGCAGAAAGTGTATATCCTTTCAATTTCCCCACTGAGTTATCCCTCGTGGAAGAATATTGTTGTATCCTTCCTATTCAGCTTGTTATCTGGATGGAAAGTGGTCCCCTCTTGAGTTTATTTCTCATCAGGTGCTATCTTGGTTGACTGTTTTATTCCGGTTTAATTCTGGTTTGAATCTGTGGTTCCAGGCACCATTATTATTTTGATTTCTATAGGCTTTGAGCTCTAGGAGTCATAATTATTTTCCCAGCAGCATTGTCGCAACACCTTCTCATAACAGCAAAGGACAGGTCTCTTTATTTGAGCAACATGTACTTCACCAGGAAATATGGTAGTTCCTAGAGAAGATTCATGATTTGTTTACTCTAATGAATGGTAGTCTCGTCATTATAGGAGATAATTCGTTGTTGATATTTGTTACTCCAATTAATTATAGTCTTTGTCATTATGGAAGATAGTTCGTTGTTGACATTTTTTACTCCAATGGATGGTAGTCTCTTCATTACAGGTGATAGTTTGTTGTTGAGATTTGTTACTCCAATGGATTTAGTCTCGTCATTATGGGAGATAGTTTGTTGATGAGATTTGTTACTCCAATGGATGGCAGTCTCGTCATTATGGGAGATAGTTCATTATTGAGATTTTTGTTTACTCTGATGAATGGTAGTCTCGTCATTATGGGCGATAGTTCGTTGTTGAGATTTGTTACTTCAATGGATGGTAGTCTCGTCATTATGGGAGATAGTTCGTTGATGAGATTTATTACTCCAATGGATGGTAGTCTCGTCATTATGGGAGGTAGTTCGTTGTTGAGATTTATTACTCCAATGGATGGTAGTCTCGTCATGATGAGAGATAGTTTTTTGTTGAGATTTATTAATCCAATGGATGGTAGCCTCGTCATTATGGGCGATAGTTCGTTGTTGAGATTTGTTACTCCATTGGACGGTAGTCTCGTCATTATAGGAGATAGTTCGTTGTTGATATTTATTACTCGGATGGATGGTAGTCTCGTCATTATGGGAGATAGTTCATCGTTGAGACTCATTTTTTTGCTCTGAAGAGTTCATTTGTTTTTAGTTGTAAGTATCGATGTTGGTCATTTGGGGTTTACGCTAGTATTGATATTTACTAGTATTATCCTACCATTTCTTTCCCCGTGAGTCGACATTACCTTTTTCTTGCTATCTTCTTAGTGAGTGGATAGTTTACGGTTATCTGTCGATCACTATATTCCTTTATTTTCTCTCCTCAGTGTTTGAGTTAATGTTACTTTGTCTCTTCCTTGGGCTTTACCCCAATAGATTCGAGTCTTATGTTCACCAGTGATTTATTTTCCTGGTCTAATTCTCTTTTGATCTTTTATTTTTTGTTTCCCCAGTGGTTTTCTGTGTCACCTTTGGATTTGTTTATTTGCATGCACAATCATATGCATTTCATGGCATCTTAGGGCCAAAAATATGGCTTGTTTTATATTTAAGTATCTTCAATCACTTCGACACGAATATTTTAACCTTCGTATCTCCGGATAGAAGACACTTAAATAAGGGCATCTATTGTACCCTAATTTTTCCCCTAAGATTCCTTTATCATCTCATTTCAACTCAATCATATCAAGATCACCCTAGGCTTTGGCTCTTCTCCCTACCTTTAGGTTTTCTCATGAGGAATCACCAAGCACTTTTATTTGTACATTGTGATTATATTTGTCTTATGTTTATTAACTTTTAACTAACAAATACAATTAATGTTTTCTCTAAATGATGATACTATAGGTGAGGGCACAACACATTTCATCAAATTGATTCATAAGTTCATGAGTTTATTTACATGCCTTCTTCAAAAAAGCTTTATTAAGATTCAAGCTTCATTATTGAAGATACTTTAAAGTAATATCATGACAAGGTCTACTATGATTCCTCATGCCTCAATTTCTGAAAGAAATTCAAAAGATGCAAGGGTTGATTGAAAAAGTTTGACCTAATTGTACAAATTCTTGATTCTTTGATCACAAGTACATAACTCTCTCAATCCTTAACATATGGAGGTGGTTATTGTTGCTATGTGTTCTTATTATCATCCACAACAACCTCCATTCACATGGCAAAATTTATTATGCAAGAAAGTTTGTCAAACTTGAAAAGGGTTTCCAAGTCATTTTGGTGCTTGAGGAGCTAGGGTTTTGAACTTCTAAGGGGTATATCTTGCTCATCTTTTGAGATGTTTGATTAATTCCAAATGCATGATTCTCTTTAAAGATTTATCAACTAATCACTTCAAGATTTTCAAGAAAATTTGGTGTGGAATATGCCTAATGATGAAGAAATATTATATGTCCTCTAGATAGGCTTTCAAATCCTCTTATGCGACTTCAAAAGATCGTAACTTGGTCAATTTTTATCTCCTTAATCCCATTATTTTTCCATAATAATATTAAGGATGTTAACTTCAACTAATCTTTTATGTGCAAAGCGTGAAAATATGTGGAAGATTCCCTATGAACTCAAAACAATATAGGTTACCTCATGAACTTTAACCAATTTCACAAGGCCATAACTTTTTCAATCCTTGGTATTTTTGAGTGATTCAAGTTTTCTAATGATCTTTTTGGAGTCTACTTCAAGATAGCATCAATGATCAAAGCTTAATTTTGTAGGAATGCCTTGTTTGAACTCAAAACATTATAGTTCACTTTTGAAGAAAAACTTAGAATTTTTCTAAGTACAAAAAGTCAACATTTTTTCTCAACTTTGACTCATCAGAACTCCTAGCTCAAGTATCCAATTGAGCCCACTCTTTTCACATTGTAAATTTTTTGACCTTATCTTTCAATTGCTTCAAGAATCAGGCCCTAAGACTCCTTGAGTTGTGAATACCATTGATTCAAAGTTGGTACCTTGAAACTTTTTTTCCTCCAAGTCAGAATTTGAAATGCACAACTCAGCTTCTAATCACTAAATTCTTGCATGTTTTTACTTCTAATCATGTTTAACAATATTCTATAAGTGATTAGGACCTTGAAACATATGTTTTGGTTGGGTTTTGAGCAAAATAGAAGTCACACTTTTCATGCTTGCAACTTCACATGAATTCCCTCCAAACTTCATTATTATACACGCTTGAGCATCCCATTTGCTTCCCTATAAATAAATGGTTATATCTCACTCATTTTTTAAAGCTTGAAAAACCAAAATCACCCTTCCAAACTCCCTGCATAACTCACTTTTGTGAACTTTCGAATTCCTATTTTCTCCACTTTTCAATCCAATTTTTTCATTGATCCTTCATCCTTGAACTTCCCTGAAGCTAACAAAAGAAGAACCAAGCTTTGAGGTTTCCTAAATCGTGCTAACCAAGTCAAGTTTCAGAACAACTTTCAGCTACTTCGTTCAGGTAGAATTCTCAATAAAATTGAACCAAATAAGGCCCTATTCTACTCTATTCATCCTTCTGATCCTCACACTTCTTACAGTTTGCATTTTCATTGACAATTGAGCGACATACTTGGGATTTTCGTGCTCGCTATTTTTATGGTTTTCTTCAAATTCAACCTTGCACAACTTACATAAATTTGGCGCGAGGGTACCATTAGAATCGTCTTGAAGAGACAAATCTAATGGTATCGGTATGGTGTTCTAATTTTACAGTTTGAGGAACCTCAATTTAGGGCGCCTGAAGGTTGAAGACGACCTACGTGTCGTGCTTCAGCCAATGATAGTGTGACATGTGATTTTTTGAATTCTATCCAATGCATCTATTTTACCATGCACATGTCTCAAGAGTCCTTGGATCTGATTACTTTAGTGAGTCAGACTCCATCCAACGTGTCACATTTTAAGTTGTTTTTATTAATAAAGATTGATTCAGTGTAAAATTCAATAAAGTCCATGACATACACAATGCGCCATATCCATAGGATCTGTTTACTAACGTGTTTTGATAATGATCAAATGGCCCATATTTTTTTGGTTTGTTATTTTATTTTATGATTTTTATTTTAATTAATTTAAACTTCAAAAAATCATAGAAAAATCATTTTTGATTTAAAAATTATGAAAAAAATTCACAAATTTTTTTCAAATATTCTCTTTCTGATTTTTATTTTTTCATGATTTTATTTTCAGATTTGATAACTTTTATGATTTTCCTTTATTTTGACTTGTTTCTATTTATTTAAAAATATTTTTTAAATTCTAAAATTTTTATAAAATTCATTTTCCTCATTTCTGTCCTTTCTGAAATTTCTCTAGAATTTTATTTTGACTTCTTGTATTTTTGATCTTTTTTTACTTATTTGAGTAATTTTAAATAGTTTAAAAATACTATTTTGTTTTAAAAATCACCAAAAATTTTATAAAAAAATATTTGAGATCATTTCTGACTTTTCTATGGTTTCTTCTAATTTTTCTTTGACACTTTGAATACAGTTTGCTATTTTCCCTTTTATCTTCATTTTAAAAAACAATTTAAAAATCATTGTCCCCTTTTATTTAATTCATTATGTAATTTTTTTTAAAATATATTCTGGCTATGTGATTGTTGATCATAAACTTCATTAACATCATTGGATCTTGAGTGTTGAATTTAACTCTATTAAAATGGAAGGATGATTTTAATGATAGTTTTGATTAAACTTTTTTATTCAAATATTTCCCCTCCCTCTTCATCATATCCCTTTCTCATTGTGTTACATGTTGTTAGAGGATTATCTATATATCATCTCTCCAAACATATGACACATATATTGCTATTTACCGGCCTCAAAACAGGCGTGACTTCTATACAAGTCCATTTACGATTGCTTAACATAGCGCTAATTTTTTTCCCAATTCAAGAAATAATCATTCGTGGCCCAATCCTATGTTTGCAAACCCAAGTATGCTTAATTTGAAACCATTGATCCAATAACCTTAAGGTTCATTGTTAGGATGCTTTAGTCTTATCAATCCTCTAATGAATCTTTATAAATTTTGGAACTAAGTGAATCATTTAAACATCGCCGATCATTTATTGTTGCCTTGAGATTTTGAAATGAATGATATACTTGACAAAAAGCAAATGAAACTTTTTATTGAGATGCTTTGTTGTTATCAATCTTTTAATGAGTTTTCAAATGCAAGTTTCAAGATTGTCATTCAACTAACCTCTAATTTCTAACAATTGACTTTTATTTTTATGCGTTTACTTTATGCTTTTTACTTTAAGCACATTTATTTTAGCATTTATATTTCATGCTATTTTCATCTTTACTCACTTAATCATTTTTCCTATAAGTCTTTTCATTTTTCTCACTTGAGCTTTCATTTTCTTTTTGAAGATGCATAATAACGAACTTGAACTATAAAAGACTTTAATGTTACTTGCACTATTTGCTCACTATCCCTAGCATAATGGAGTTGTGGACTTCTTGGACTTAGGATTAGAGACCTTGACCCACCTTGAGACCTTTGTGACTTCTATTGCTATTTTGTCTAGAGTTCTTGGGGTTTACCCCAAGACTTTGGGTTGTTTTCCTTTGTGTGGAGGTTATTATGATTAAATGCTTTGTTTGTGATTGGGAATTTCTCTGTATACAGCCGTTACTCCGCCCAATTTTTGTGAATACTTAATGCCTTTGAAGCTTGGTTTTCTTAAGAGGTTTATTATCTTTGCTCTTTTGGTTTCAAAAACAAAGGATGGGAATTTCATATCGACTCATTGTGTCAAGTGTTGGCTTCTTGTTGGTTAGACGATTTTTTTCCTAGCTTTTACCTTATGTTTTAGGATAGCCCCCTTCATCTTCTCCCATCTTCTTTAATTTCAAAAATCTTCTCCCTCCTTTTGAAAACTCTTATTGTTTTTAAACTTGAACTACTTTTACAATAAACTTGGACTTAGGTCCATGCATTTTCAAAAATATTTTTTTAATAAAAAATTAATCAAGTTAATAATACCTTGACATTTTTGTGAGAAGACTAAAAGTCAATCAATCTCATTCAAACCATTTTGCCATTTGGATTTTATTTTAATACTTTTCTCAAAAGATTAGACTCTATCAATCCTTGTAGTGATGCTAGCTACTATACTTCTAGGTATGTAGTGAAGTGAGATATTTTCCACTCGGGTTTTGAGAGAGGCTTTGATTTTTAAAATCCAAGCCATATCCTCCACTTTTGAGATGACACAAATTCTCCTATCTCATAATTGTGGGTAGAAAGTATGTTTTCCCCTCAGATATGACGATGTTGTCTTATCTCTTAAAATTAACCAACACATTTGTGTTTTAAAAATTTTAAAGGTGAACTACGAGTACCCTAATTCCCTATTGAACAAAAGGTGGTACGTAGGCACTAAAGATTCGCAACCGCGGCGGGTGCAAAAATTGTAAAAAATATTTCTTTTCTCATCTCCACAATCTATTTTTATACAATTTTTATAACCAAAATACACGGATTTTCAAAGAGGTTCTTGTGGAGTACCGTAGATGTTTAGGGTGATAATACCTTCCCTTTGCATAACCAATCCCCGAACATAGATTCTCTCCCCCTCTTTTTGGGTTATTTGCTCTTTTCCCATTCCTTTGGAAACAATAAAGTGCAGTGGCGATTTTATTTGATATGTGCGAGTCAAGTCCATCCAATGGCTTAGTCTCAACATTTCTACCGCTACAGTAGTCAATGAGGTGAGCAGACTCAACAACTCAATTTTACGGCAATAGATATCAGGCTAGCAACACACACGTGAGGGAGAAGAGAATTTCTAGTGATGTTTCATGGCAGGGTCAAGAATCGACCCGCTTTCCGACCCGCTTTGATACCAACTGTAACACCCCGTACATATACATCTAGAATAATATGTAGTGATGTTATAATATGGTACATTAAAAACATACAAAACCAGTAAAATGACATGAAAAAAATTGTATACATCTATACTACAAAGACGAGTGTATACAATATTCATGTCTACAAAAATGCACAATGGTAAGATAAGATCTTATAAGGTCTTCTTGACATCTGCTCATCAACAGTCTTTAATGCATACCACCTAGAAGTTCTTCCACTTCTAACCTGTGCATGAAAAAGATAATAGGATTTGGTTGATATTACTAAATCTTAGTGAGTTCCCTTATCGCATGGGTCATGTTTCCTCACGTTCAAGTACAAGAATACATAACAACACATTACATCACAATTGGGAGTCCCTTGACTACCCAATGCAAAAGCATCAAACACATAAACACGTCAAAACAACCAAGTAGGAAGACTCGTACCCGTGTACATGGAATCTAGAAGTAGTATCTGCCTTCCAACCTAGGCCATACAACAGACCCTCGATGAGGCCCTTGTGTATAGCGTCAAGAGACTTTCACATGAACAGTACACAATAGATCCGATGAGTCTTAAGTGGACCACATCCATGATGATTTAACAAAGTGATATCGCCTATGTGGTATCACAACCCTATCAATAATAAATACATAGATGTTCTAGCAACTAGTGCATACACGCCATCAAGACTGGACAAGCCCACTGGGAGGAAACACTAGTGATGTTGCCTACATGGCATCATTACAGGTGAGTCCAAAGTGATATTACTAATTTGGCATCACAGTCATTCACCTACCAAGCAAGATTATATGTTAATAGCTAGTGAGGGAAACACCCTATAAGACCCCCACATGCACATCACAATGGTAGCCCGGGTGTGTACAACATACTGACAACACCGATGTGTTAACAGCAAGTGGGAATATGCCCTATAATACCCTCACAAGCACATCGCAGCAGTATTTCTTTGGAAACAAAGTCCTGAAACTCACGCGATTTACCACCCTTAGTCTAGGCCTACTCCAATTCAACCATACACAAACAATCACATCCAAATGATCAATCGGAAAAAAATGGGAAACAAACAAGCAAGTGATCACACCATAAAATTTGTTACATAACGCGTTTACTTAAGCATACATATAAGAGTTGCATAAAAGTGACCATATCATAGCATTTATCAATCCTTAGCATATACTATGAGTTATAAGATATAAATGAGGCATTTGATTTGAAATACAGATTGGAATAGCATTCAAGGGAATGAAATATAAAGTTTATCCCAGGAAATTTCGCTAAAAGAACTAGTAGAGAAGGGTTCTTTTCCAAGTGAAGCCCCAACGAACTCAAACAGAAACTTTCCAAGTAAGGAGTATTATTCATAAGGAGCATTAAAAAATCTTTTCAACGCTTCTGACCATGCTCAGCTTTGAGTTGTAAAACTCAAGATATGACCATTTTAGTGAAAGCACAATTTAGTTTAGTCTCTTGAATTTCGTTAAGTGAAATAGAGTTTGCTAAGAAAACTTTGACAATAACAGACCACAAAATTAGGGTTCTATAGTTCCTTTTTGCACCCCCAATCGATTCCAATTCGAACTCCAACATGCATCAACAACCCAAGGCATACAAGTGAAGGTGTGAAAAACACAAGAAAGTATGGGGGTTTGAATTGGGTTTTTAAAACAAAAAATTTTCTTTAAAAATATTCCCCTTTAAGTTAAAATCTTTTTTCCTTCAATCTTGATAGTAACAATAAGTAAGAACAGGAAGTAAAGAATAATGTATGTTTATACTAGTTCACTTGAAAATTATCAAGCTAGTCTAGTCCATCCGCCAAGGTGATTTCACCTCACTCAATCGAGGACTTAATTCACTATAACCAAATTGATTACAATTTACATGAGCTTCCCGCAAGTAACTAACAACCTATAATACTCTCAAGTCCTAGACTTCTTGAGGATACAAACCTACCCGGTCCCTTAAGGAATATAAAATAATAATCAACCTAATTATTACAATGCACAAGCTACCGACAAGTGACTAACAACCTCTAAAAATCACAAGTCCTATACTTCTTAAAGATACAAACCTGCCCGGTCCCTTAAGGAATATGAAACAACTATTTGAATACAAGTTTTGTTTATAAAGGTATTGCTTCTACAAAAGTTGAATATGTAAACTATTTTAAGAACAGTGACTTAATAATATGAAATCTATGAACAACGTTTGTGAGTGAAAATTTCGTTAATTGGCATATTTCTATCTTAGTCTTCAAGCATTTATATAGCCAGTAAAATAATATATCCATCAACGGGTACTCTTGGTATTTCTAGAAACATTGGCATCTTGAACAGTAACGTGGGGGACAAAATTGTGCGACGCGTCCTTCCTTTCATGGTAGTGGAATGAAACTTTGATTGTACCATGTACTATGTGTACCATGTTAATGTCATCTTTTTTCCTTCTTCGCTTCAGAGGCTTCTGCGGGCACGATTTTAGAAGCTAGCACATAACACAAGGTTATCAGAACTTCAAGTCTTCATAACTACGTCTTTAGATTCTTCAGCACTTTGTTGTGAGAACCTTTTCTTGGAGCCTTGGGTCTTTAGAACTTCAAGTCTTTATAATCTTTAAAACTTCTATCTTTAGAGTCTTCAACACTTGGTCTTTAGAATCCTTATCTTTAGAACCTTGGGTCTTTAGAAACTTGAGTCTTTAGCATATGGACTTGAGTGAAAACTTCTGTCTTCAGATCTTCTGACTGTTTCTTTAGAACCCGTTGTCTTCAGAAACACGATTCTTTAGCATCTGGACTTAAGTAGCAACTTCTTTCTTCAGATCTTCTGATTGGTTTCTTTACACAAACATAAGAGCTTACACTTCAGAGTCTTCTATAGTGTTTTGCTACTGTTCAACCGAACTTGTGTAGTGCAGAAGCTGAACTAATTCTCTTCTAATGTCTTGGTCACGCCATTCATCAGAAGCATGACCCTTTTTTAAATACTCAACAATAACAAACATTAGTACAACAAAAATTGTTCACATAAACATACTCATTTGCTATCATCAAAACTCAGAGATAATATTACAGAACCAAATCTTGTTCTTACAATCTCTCTCTTTTTGATGATGATAAAACTATGTAATTTGATGACACAATTTTGTTTATAATCAGAAAAAGTAAAAATAGAAAGGTAAGGAATACTTATCCTTTTTTTATGATAATCCCCCTAAGTCAATGACTTGATGAAGATCAAATATTCTGACTCTGAACCATTTGAGTAAAACTCTCCCTGGTTCCAATAGATCAAATATCTAGATCTTGAGAGTCTTGACTTCAGATGCAAATGGAAAAATTGAGATCTTGATGCCACTAGAACAATTGAGATCTTAGAACTTCTTCTTATTGTTCCAATGAGAATAAAATCAAATTGAAATCTTTGAAACTTTAATGTCACTAAGACAACTTCCAAATTCTTAATTCTTGGAGTCTGATTCCATATTTCACTTCTTGGAGTCTGATTATGAATTGAAAAAAATCTTCAGAGTCTGAAGCCAATAGCTTATACATAAGCCTTGCACAATGCTTTCAGATATTTTTCTTTAATTAGAGTTCTCATTTCCTGAAAAAGAAAAACAATTCTAACATAAATTGGGTTAGAATGTAAGCATCTCTTTTTAGAGAATATTTTCCAGAACTTGATTACTGAAATAAAAATTACATTCGTTTAATTACTCCCTATTTTTGTCATAATAAAAAAGGTAATTATGTGTGAAAAACATCAAGATCAGAAGAAATAACAAGAAAAGATAAGAAGTTTCATTGATATTCAAAGGAGATTACAACAGAAGGAGAGATATAGACAGGGAAAGCTATCTAAAATTCAATCACATTACAACTCACATCAAATATATAATTGCCTCTGATGAACGGATTTCTTTGAACATTTTCAATTATACTTGTTAACTCAAACAGTTCAGACAATACACGTTTATACATAATGAATGATTTTCGAGAGTTCCTGGATGCTAGGATTGGTAGCTTCAGATGATTGAATATTATTGGCAAAAGATGAATGGGAATACTCTTGCAAAGTCAATAAAGAAGACACATATCCCTAGGAAAAAATTTATCAAGATCTTATCCTCTGAGATGAAGATTTTTTAACAGGAACTGAAACCAGATTTTTGCAAGTGGTTTCAAATGATCTGAATTAAAGGGATCATATCCAAATGAAGAGTTAGGAATATTTGGAAACATGTCAAAATTCATGCAAGAATTAGGTAAAGGTGGACTCTATATGGATTTATCATTGAGGAGCGTGTGATGGTAATCAGAACGCCAAAGATGTAAGAATGAATGATGTTTTCATCAAGACTGACAGAAACATGAAGCCAAAAGTTCTTTAAGAGGACAAGATAAATAAGACCCCTCAGCATTGTTGCATACCCAAACCATCCTTGATTTTCAATAAACTTGTTGATGAAACCATTGTCGGATACATAGTTGGGTCTTTTTCTCTTTGATTACCTCGAGAAGATTTTCATCTCTTTGAAAGGTTCTAACAGCCATGGTATGCAAACAAGTTTAAATAGAAGATACGATTGAAGATGATGCAAGGATAAGGACTTGATGAATGACTATAGACGAGAAGAGATATAAATAGTCAGTCAAACAGTTCACGAAGTAAGACAATTAAAACACTTAAATGACGTCACAGACAGCTAAAAGAAGGAAAAGAAAGAAGAAGTAGATCAAACATTAAGGTGAAAGAACACGAAAACATTTAAATCGAACACGACAGGGAATATCAGATAAAGGCATAGGAGTATAATATGAAACGAGTGTTCCCAAGACATAGTGCAGAGGAGTAGTTAACAAATTTAATCATGATTAATCAATTTCAAGAAAAAATAATTGCTCGTGTATAACCTTGGTAGAGTATGATAGACACTAAGTCTATTTAGGTAATGTGTTTGATATTCTTAGCATCTGGAAAACCACGAAAATTTCCATCTGATCAGGAACATTTCTGACCGAAACATCTTCTAATGATTGAGATAAACAAATTATAAGTCTTTTGTTTAAGTCATTATTTTATCCCTTCAGACTACGACTAAAACATGTTTGATTCTAATAAAACTTTACTCTGGACATAGACCAATTTTCAGATTCTTTAGAATAAACAGAAATCTATCTTCAACTAAGAGTTTTGTAAAAATATCAGCCCACTGATGGTCTGTACCTATAAATTTTAAAGATAGGATCCCTTTCTGAACACAATCTCTAATAAAATGATGTTTGATTTCTATGTGTTTAGCCCTAGAGTGTAGGATAGGGTTTTTACTCAAGCAAATATCGGCAGTATTATCATAGAAGATAGGAATTTTACTCTCATATATATGGTAATCTTCTAGATGATTCTTCATCCATATCAACTGAGTACTGCACAGTGTTAATGATATGTACTTTGCTTCTGTTGTTGAAAGAGAAATTATTGATTTCCTCTTGCTTGACCATGAGATCAGATTCTTGCCCAGAAACTGACAGTTTCCAAAAGTACTTTTCCTCTCTAGTTGATCTCCAGCGTAGTTTGCATCATAGAAACCAGAAAGAGAATACTATGATGTTTTCTCATACATCAATCCAAGGTTAATGGTTCCTTTTATATACATCATAATCCTCTTAACAACAATTAAATGAGATTCCCTAGGATCAGATTGGAATCTAGCACAAAGATGGACACAAAATAAAATATCAGGTATAGATGCAGTCAGATACATAAGAGAACTTATCATACCACAATAGAGCTTCTTACATACCTTTCCACTTACCTCTTATTTTCACATAATACATGTTGGATGCATTGGAGTATTTGCTACAGTGCAGTCTATCATGTTGAATTTATTTAGAAGTTCTCTGGTGTACTTACTTTGATGAATGTAAGTAGCCTCTCATTTTTTATCAATCTGGATTCGCAAAAAGAACTTTAATTCCCCTATCATGCTCATTTCAAATTCAGTCTGCATTAACTTAGAGAATTCCTTGTAGAGGAAAGGATTAGCATAAACAAAAATAATATCATTAACATAAATTTGAACAATTGGAATATCATTTTTTAATGTTTTACAGAAGAGTGTAATGTCAACTTTTCCTCTGGTAAACTTATTTTCTAAAAGAAAATTGCTCAATCTGTCATACCAAGCTCTGGGAGCTTGTTTCAATCCATAAAGAGATTTCTTTAGTTTAAAAACATAGTCTGATTTCTCATAGTTTTCAAATCCAGGAGGCTATTTGACACACACTTTTTCTGAAATATAACCATTCAGAAATGCACTCTTAACATTCATCTGATAAAGGATTATGTTATGATTTACAGAAAAAGAAACTAACAACTGAATAGCTCCTAACATGGGGACCAATGTAAAGGATTCTATATAATCTATTCCTTCTTGTTGACTATAACCTTGTGCAACCAGTCGTTCTTTATTTCTGACAACTTCACATTTCTCATTGAGCTTGTTTATAAACACCCATCTGGTTCCAATGACGTGGGCACCTTTAGGTTTCTGAACAAGATCACATGCATCATTCTTTTAGAATTGGTTCAGTTCTTCTTCCATATCCAAAATCCAATCCTTATCTAAAAGGGGTTCCTCAATAAATATAGGTTTTTTTAAAGAAACTAAACCTAGAAGCACTTCATCAGAAGGTTTGAGAGTCGATCTTGTTCTGACTAGAGCATATTTACTTCCAAGAATGAGATCTTCAGGATAAGAGGATGTGATTTTGTTCTAAGTTGTTTGAGGTTGATTAGAAGGACTATCAACAACATTAGAAGAAGGGGCTTATGATTCTTTATCTTCTTGAGTCTTCTCCTTTGGTTTAGTGAACATTAAAGTCATATTTGCAAGCTTTTCACACAACTTTGACTTTTCATAGTCAAGCTTATCATCTAATCTGACATGGATTGATTTCTCCACAATTTGTGATTCAATGTTATACATTCTGAATCCTTTAGAGCATTTAAAGTATCCTAATAGAAGACACTTTTGTGCCTTGGAATCAAACTTACCTAGATTTTCTTTATTGTTTAACATATAACAAGTACATCCAAATGGATGGAAATAGGAAATGTTGGGATTTCTATTCTTTCACAATTCATAAGGAGTCTTACTCAAAATAGGTCTGATGGAGATTCTATTTTGAATATAACACGTTGTATTTACTACTTCTGCCCAACAGTGCTTAGCCAACTGAGTTTCTTGGATCATGGTGTGAGCCATTTCTTATAGTGGTCTATTTTCCCTTTCTACAACCCCATTTTGTTGTGGAGTTCTAAGACAAGAAAAATCATGTACTATGCCATTTGAATCAAAAAGTTATTCAAAATATTTATTTTCAAATTCTACACCATGATTACTTTGAAGTCTGACTATTTTGTAATCTTTTTCATTTTGTACTTGGGAACAGAAGGAAGCGGATACAAAATATGACTCATCCTTGTGTTTCAATAATTTTACCCATGTCCATCTGCTATAATCATCAACGATGACAAGTTCATATTTCTTACCATTGGCAGAAGCAGTTTTCACTGGTCTAAATAAGTCAATGTGAAGAAGTTTTAATGGCCTAGAAGTAGAAACAATGTTTTTAGCTTTGAAAGAGGTTTTTGAAAATTTGCCTTTCTAACAAGCTTTACAAAGGGCATCTGAAGTATACTTCATATTGGGAAAGCCTCGGACTAATCCAAGTTTATTTAGTTGAGAAATATTTCTCAAGCTAACATGACCCAAACATCTATGCCAGACCCATTGCTCTTCTTGAACAGTCATGAGACATTTTACATTTTGATTTTTCAAACCTGATAATCTTATTTTGTAAATATTGTTCTTCCTTTTTCCATTAAATAGATCTGAGTCATCCTTCTGACTAACAGCTTTATAGGATGTTTGATTGAAAATGACGTTATAACCATTGTCACTAAATTGACTGATTGGCAATAAGTTATGCATCAGACTCTCGACTAAAAGAAAATTGTGAATAGAAGGGAATTTACCATTACCAATCGTTCCAGGGTCGATGATCTTTCCCTTCTGATTTCTTTGAACCCAACAACGCCTCCAGACTTGAGTTAAAAGTCTTGGAACATATGCCTTTTGCCCGTCATATGTCTCTATCTACTCTCCAGGTACCATGATTGGTGTTTCAGTGGTGTAATCAAGGAAATCTGTAATGTAGATTATTTGATCCTTAGGTACCCACTTTCTGGGTCCTCTCTTGTTAGAAGTTCTAGAGGTTCTGACACCTTTGGACTTTTGTGCAAAAGGATAATCATGTGAAATTTGTGCATGATACTTTGGTTTAGAAATTTCCTTCCATGTATGTGTTTATGCTACAGTAGTATCAAAACCTTCTTGTACTGGACATTTCAAATTTGTGCCAGCAGGCACGAAATGTTCAGAGAGATATTTTGGTTTGACATTAAAAGTCTCATCAATTTTCTTTGATGGTCCTAAATATCCCAAGCCTTTGCTTCCATTTCTACTAACACAATAGATCATTGAAGCCATTTTGCTTCTATCTATGCTTTTAGCAAGGAAGTGTTAAAAGGCTCTATCATATCTAATTACTTCGTCAATAACAGATGTGTTAGAAATAAATCACATAAAAATAAATCTAAATCACACTTTTCTAAAAGATAGAAATAAATCACATTGCACATATCCTAAAATCACTTTCATATTAGCTCTAACATTGGCCTTCTTACAAGGTCTAGATGTTTCACACATGTTGGAACATCATGTCCCACATGTGTGCTTTCTTCAATAAAATATCTTGTACACTTTATATTGTCTTGAAAAATGCAACCAATCACATAGAACAATAATAACCGTATACAAGCATATTCTAATCATCTCCATCATTGATTTCGGGAAACCCATAGCTTTGAGCACCCCATCAAGAAAATACCATTCAATTATATCGTACACCTTCGACATATCCAACTTTAGGGTCATCATTCCATTCTTACATGTTTTCTTCTCTTTCATCCCGTGGAAACATTCCATGGCAATCAGAGCATTATTTGTTATCAACCTTCCTTTTGCAAATGCACTTTGATCTTCTTTAATAACATCAGGCATAAGGCCTTTATATCTCTTGGCTATAGTTTTTTTCACCAATTTTAGGACCATATTACATAGGCTGATTGGCCTGAAGTAATTAGGTGTGCTTGAATTCTTACACTTAGGAATTAGAACAATCTTGTTGAGGGCAACAGGGCCTTGATTGTTATTTAACACCCCCAGTACTAAGTTCATCATCCTGGTCCCCATAATTTTTCATAATTTTTGAAAAAACAAAGTTTGAAGGCCATCTGGTCCCGATGCCTTTAAGTGGTGCATTAGATTCAGAACATGTTTGACCTCCTCTTAGGAATACATGGATTCACACCATAGTTGTTTCCCCATTCTTATATTCCCTTGAACTACTTGGTAGAAAACATCAATAATCGCAGGAGAAAACAAAAGCATATCATAGAAGTATTTTACCAGAATTCTCTCACAGTGGTCCTCGCCTTTCCACAAAACCCCTCTATCATCTTTTAATTTTGCTATATAGTTTGTTCTCCTTTGTTTCTCTTCTTTGCCATGGAAAAACTTGGTGTTACGGTCCCCTCACTAAGCGAAAGGGATCTACTCCTCTGTGTCCATATCATTTCTTCTTCCCTAAAAAGATTGTTTCTTTGTTGCTTTAGGGCCTTGTTAGTTTTTATTTCCTGTGCCTCCTCTGTCCGTCGACTATCATCCTTCAAGAGATCCTCTAATCATTTAAGTTCTTTCCTAACAGCTCTAGGCCGTAATTATATGAAGGAATCCTCAATGACTTGAATCATGAAAAGTTTATTGACTATGTGGTTAGTATCATACAACCTCATCTTCTTCATAAGCTCTTCACATATATTTCCTTAGTCTAAACCTCTTAAAATGTAAATAGTTGGACCTTATTCTTTTAATTGCACACCAGAGGATCCACTAGGTTAATACAAATGACAATATGATCAAACCTAAACTGAGGGAGGTGGAGAGCTTTGGTAGAGGAAAATTTGTAGCAAACTCTGAGGTTTCCAATCCCCTATTGAGACGACATTTAATATTCTCCAAGTCTTCTCCGCCATTTGTCCAAGTGAACCTATAGACTCTAAACCCCGAGTCATGAATTCCACAATTTCTCACTGTTTGTCTACTCTAGCTCAGCTGACTAATTGACCTGCTAGTGCCACCTTTTTTGTTCGCATCAGCTAGAACATCATTAAAATCTCCAAAACAAATCCATTGGTTCCCTACTTCTCTAAACAATTTGATTCACCAATTCACAAGTTTTCCTCTTATTATGCTCTTCAGGGAAGCCATAATTCCTATGAAGAACCATTGGATATACACTTCATCATCCATCACCGAACCCTCTATATGGTTAAGAGAATAGGAAATAATATTGACCTTTAAATTATAACTTCGTAGTAGTGCAACTCCTGCTACCCTGTATTTCCCACTCCCTCTACACTTCATCACTTGGCAAAACGCGAAACCACATTTTGAACGAGCATATTGCATCTCAAATTCTTTTAGTCTAGTATCCATTAGGATGACCATAAAGGGATTTTCCAATATAATGAACCTCTGCAAGGCTCAAATTGTACGGGGATTCCCTAAACCCCTATAGTTCCAGCTTATGATTTTCATTATTGAACACGGTGTTAGTTCTTCATCACCACCTCTGGTCTTGTCTTGCTAACATCCTCTTCCATCCCCGCACGATTCCTATTGTTCTTTCCATTTCCAATGTCCTACAAGGAGCCATCAATTATCACCACATCAATTAGTTGTCTCTTTCTTCCAGCATCCAACATCTTCTTTATTTGATCTTGTTTCGACTTTGTTCAGTTCTTTTTTCTACTCTAGGTATTCCTTTTGGTGCCTCCTCCATCAATCTGTGTTGTCCCTTTTGTTTGAAAATATGTTATTGCCATCGCCGTAAGAGACTTTTCCACTATTTCCACTTCCATATTCTCCACCACCTGAATTTCCTCAGAAGCCTTCACCCTTAGAATAAGTTTGTTACTAGTATTTCTTCCTTTCTTAATTTGGACCTCCTTTGTTTTCTCCTTCCTACTTTGTTCGAATCTGATTTGGCTTAAGGATATATTGAACATGATTTTGCTATAATTACTTGAAATTGAATCCTTCCTCCTTGGTTCCTTAAACACATTTGGAAGGGGTGAAGCCCTAAACAATAACCCATAAGACATGTCATGTTCATCGAGATCTTCATATCCCTCGTTGCTTAGATTATCAATTGCCTCACAATCTTTTAGTTGATGCCCCAATCTTCCACAATCAAAATTGATGATGGCAAGTCGCTCATACTTAAAATAGGGCCTATGGATTTTCTCCAGGAATCTCACCATTGTTCCTCTTTTCAGAGGTTGTTTTAGGTCCATTTTGACTTTGATCCTCAAAAAGCACCCATTATTATTCGCATCCCTCCATTTCTTCAAAAGACCGTCGACATCTCTTCAATCTTATTTTCCATTGTATCAGACCTCGACATTAGCGGATGATCATAAACCCTAATGCAAAAGGCGCCAAAGTGCATGTCCAACCCCAATCTAAAACCAGAAGGTTGCGATAGAAACTCCATGGCCCATTTTGAATCACGGATTCCAGATTTCTCTTTGTTGTAAACTTGAATAAGAACATATTCTTGTTGAGCTCTTATGTCTCAACATGGTTTTTGAGTCTCTAAACACCCACTGAAATGTTGATGAAGGCTCTTACGTTGAAGTTTTTATCCGTCCATAGTTTCCTTACAAGAGTCTGTTGAAATACTTCATCCCTCGATACTTCATCACCTTCATTTATAACTCCTTCCACCTCCTCTTTAAAGAGAGCGATGTTTTTCCACTTTCTCCATAATCCATCATGATAAAAGAGATCCTCCCGATAAAAGAAAAAAAGGTAACCAGAAATATATCCCCTTATTAAAACACCTGATAATGATCTCCGACAGCGACAATAGAAGAAAAAAAACTAAAAAGAAATCTGAGATTTACTCCATCACAAACCATACTGTTGGTTGGTGGGCAAGCTAACCAAGGATTTTAAATAAGAAAAATATTAAGAAATATTTGTTTGGTAGGAAGCATGTAGACATTCGCAATAACAAAATGCCAATAATAACTTATGCTTCTGACAATTTACTTAAGTGCAATATATAAACTCTAGTTACCTATTTTCTTATTTAAAGGGATACACCTGGTGATTTCAATACACTTTTCAATTTTAAACTTTTCATATCTGATTGATAATAGCTTTGTAAATTTGGCCATTCATATTTAACGAATATGATTGATTAAAAATATAATGTGTTTTTTTCTAATTATTTTTTATAAACTAAATATTTTTATTGAGCCTTTAGTTTTAATTTTTTCAAAGGTATAACTATATGTTGAATTCAAAAATAATTTTATTTTTTTAGTTTGTATTATCTTTTTAAATATATTTAAAAGACATTTTTAACTAAAAAAATTGTATAATTTAATAAATGAAACTATATATTAAATATTAAAAGGGTCATGCTAACAAGTGGTCTAAGAGCACGGTTTAAAGATTTCATATATATAAAAAAAATCTTTAAATAAATCATTTATTTTAATTTGCAATGTATTGAATACAAGTATTTTTAAGAAAACATATATTTTATTTCTTAGAAAAATCAATCATTTTAATTTTCAATATATTGAATACAAATATTTAATCAACAAAATCTATCATTTTAAACTCTTAACAAGTCTCCGAATGCACTCATTAACATTTCTCATATTAAAAAAATGAAAATAAAAGAGAGCAAGAAAATGAATTTATTCTCAATTAATAAGATACTCAAATCTTATCCAATCTTACAGAATTTGTTACAAATTTTTATTTATCTTATTGTTACACATATAGTTGTTATCGCAATTATTCTTCAAATTTTCTTCATGCTGTCCATGTCTCATATTGTAGTATCATGGAACCCTGTACAAAAAAAAAATATTGTAACGAAATATCAATGCGTCCTGTAGGTTAGTAGGAATATATGAAGACAAACTTACGTGTTGCAATCGATGCTAGGATCAAATGAAACCGATAGATTAATTTTACAGAGGCTTGGCAATTGTTTTGATTTGTCGGGATTAACTCCAAATCTTGCTGCAGCAGGTTTGAGACAATTGCATACATCTCTTCGACTTTGAGTGGTGTCTGCCTTTTGATTTAAATTATTTGCACCTGCACAACAAGCACTAGTTGGTGTAACAGGGCCGGTTCCTTGCAAATAAGGAAGACATGGAAGCAAAGATAAAAGAGCATCAGGACATGTAATATCATCAACAACATTTAAAAGAGAAATAGATCTCTTCTCCATCTTTCTTAGTTTGAGAATGTGTATAAGTATGGTTATTCTAGAATTTTGGAATGTCTAACCTGTATGAATATAGCTTAATTTATAAACAAGATATGATATCATTTTATGGTAATTCATTAGTGTCTCTGTTCATTTTTAATATTTTTTTAAAAGACTTGGTGGTGATTTATGATTTCTATTAATATTAGTTATTATAAAAGATTTATTATTTCTATTAATATTATTTATTATAAAATGGATAATTATAAGTAACATTTAATATGTTTGATCAAAGTTAATTATTGAGAAAACAAATCTTAATTATTAAATATTTTTTAGAATATATTATATTTAAAATTCTTCTAAATTATTTTGTCCTTTTTACGCCCTCAAATATTAGTTTTTGAATCATTAACATTTTTCTAAGGATACAAATAATTAAAATAAAATATAATATAATTAATTTGAAAATTCAATTGATATTCATTATATTTTCTTAGGATCTGTTCGAAAGTTTAAATGTCAATTAAAGATAGGATTTTGAAAAAAGAGAAGGATTGAGGGACGAAAATTGTAGAATTTAAGTTTGTATGATTTTGAAGAGATAATTTATTTTCGTAACACCTAAAATTTTTAATTTGGAAGAATTTAAAATTTATATTAAAAGAGGGTTTTAGAGAGTTTTAGAAGGTTTACCTGAATTTTTTAAATATCTTTTATATTGTTAGAATATTCTGAAAATTAAAAATATAGCGATGAAAAACATTCTTTTATCATTTTATATAAAATTATTTTTTAAAAAAAATATCAAATATTTTTTAAAATTTATTTAAAAATTTGTGTTCGAAAATCTCTCCTTCTCCTCTTCTCCAAACTCCAAAACAAAGCTTAAAGATTATATCAATTATTTTATTTATATTTTCAAAATTAAAGAAGAGAAATGGTATAGTAATATTTATGACACTAAGGATTATGTTATAATTAAATTATATGTGATTTGAACTCGTTTTTTGAGGTTACAAAATCAGCCTTTAATAATGGATCAACATCTTATAAACTATTTATTCGAAATTAAATACTCATAAATGTTTTATTAAGAATAAAATAACAAATGGTTATGGTCCACTATAAATTTAAATTTTAATTGAGAATCATTTATGAGTATAACTTTATAATATTATTTTCTAACATATTTCAATAGGAAATGCGTAACTCTTTTGATAAAAATTGACATGAAACTTATTATTTTGTGTATTAAATTAAAATAATTATTAATTAAAATAAAATATGTATTTTTTTGATAATGACATGTAAGAAAAAAAATTTATATTTGAAAATAAAAATTTTGTATTTCAAATAATAAAAATATTAATTAAAATAAAATATATATTTTTCTGAGAATGATTGATAAGTTGAAATATTAGTTGTATATATGACTATTTACTAAATATTAGCATCGTATATATTTATACACCAATAAATAATTAATATGATAATCATATACTATAATTATATATTTTAATATATTAAAAATAATTATAAAAAAATGAAAAAAT
Source organism: Vicia faba (assembly GCA_948472305.1). Classification (NCBI taxonomy): domain Eukaryota; kingdom Viridiplantae; phylum Streptophyta; class Magnoliopsida; order Fabales; family Fabaceae; genus Vicia; species Vicia faba. The sequence goes on from OX451737.1 coordinate 423,481,238, forward strand.
TAGATAAAAAAGATAAAATGATGAAATGAAAAGAGAAAAAAATATAAAAGAAAAATTAATTTAATTTGAAAAAAGAGTGAAATGGTAAGCGGATATAATTAAGAAATTGTGAAGTGTGTGTGGTGTTTAATACAGAGAGTAAATGATAGAAATAATTTAATTTGTAATACAAAAGAAGAGTGAGAGAAGAAGAGGACACGTGACACATGTTAATTTATTTAGAAGTTGTAAAAATATTTTGATTATGAAATGACAAATAAATCCTTTTGACTTTGTAATTTAAAAACACAAAAAGGTTATTATGAAAAGGATGATGGCATTGTATTTTAATGGTTTGATAGTTAATTTAATTTATTATCATGTGGAGAGTGAGGGGTTTGAAAACCTATGATATAATAGAAAATGTTATTTCTGTATATGGAACTCAGTAAATACTTTTGAAGAAATTTAATAATTTTTTTAAAAGTAATTAAATATTTTAATTATTTCAATTATATAAAATATTCAATAATTTTCAAAATAAGCATGTCATTTTTAATAATGAGCATTTCATTGTTTTCTTTAATTGAATAACCTAAAAGCTTAACAAATACATTTTAAATAAGAAAATAGACATAATTATAAATAAATATTGAATTTGTATTTATAATACTAAAATTTATTTAAAATTTTAAGTTTAAATAGAAATTTTTATTTTGAATTAATTAATTAATTTAAATGTCAATCTTGCTCATTTAAAGTTATTGTGGCATTTTTGGAAGTGGGGTGTAATCGGGCTTGGATAGGTTTTGATAAAAAAAATATTCAAATTAATATTTTTTCGATTATATTTGATTCAGTTTTTAGTATTTTTCAAAAATAGAACCGAACCAAAGTAACATATTTAGTTCACTTCGATTTGGTTTGGTTGATCGTTTTACAATGTTATTATTCTCAATTATATTCATTAGTGTATTTTGCACTACATATTTTTTTGTTTATTTTATGCTATTATTTTTTAAAGTAATAAATTTCATGTAATTTATTTCATACTCTATTGTTTCAAACAAATAACAAGTTGTTCTAAATCTATACTCCATTGCATCATGAAATAAATTTATTATCAAATAAAAAATTTTGGCACTTGGCATTAGAATATTGGGAATAAATTTGAAAGCTTAACAAATAAAATACAACAACACAAATTTTTAATACTCATAAATTAACATGTTTTATACCTCAAACGCGTATCTCGAGTTTACTTAGAATCGAGACGTAGATGAAGTTTTTATTGTCAAAGCTTGTTATGACATTTTTGTTAATAGGGAAGCTATTGAGTGGGTTTAAACAAATATGATGGAGGTGTTCTTTCAGTTGTGGAGAGTTAAAGTCTCATCGAATATCCTTATGTTCGAAAAGAGGTTGGTGTTAAATAGACTCCCAACGAGAGAAAATCTGTTTATAAGAGGTGTTGTCCGTGCTGGTAACGATCAGCTCTGTGTTCTCTTCGCAGAAAGTTTGGAATTGAGAGAACATCTTTTTAGAAATTGTCACTTTAGTAGGAAAATTTGATTGGCGGTTCGAAATTGGATGGGGAGTAAATTGTTATTGTCAGAACAGGATTTGGCGGACTTTTCGAATTGTTTTCATCAGGTCAAGAACAAGGGTGATATAGGAGTAATGTTTATTTTTTGGCTGGCAGCGTCTTGGTCCATTTGGTTGTTAAGAAATATTGTGATTTTCAATGGAAAGCCTATGAATTTTGACGAGTGTATCTCGATCATAAAATTCACCTCGTGGAAATAGATCAATGTAGGTAGAACTCCCTCTTTTGTTGTAGTTATTATGACTGACACACAGTGCCTTTATATTCCCTAGATTAAGGTGCCTTCTTGTAAGATGTTTTTTTAGTTGAGTACCCCTTGTGCTCTTATTAAATGAAATCATTTGCCTATTAAAAAAAACCTATTTTGTAACAAGACTAGAAGAAATTTTATTGAAGAAGAACAAACAAAAAAAGGTCAAAAAAATATGAAAAATAACGAAGTGAAATTGAACATTAAGAAGAAGGCTACCATAATATATCAAAACGTCAGTGGAGAGAGCAACAATGGTGGTGGACGGCGAGAGAAGCATTTCCGTGAAAACAAATTTTGTGACTTATGATTTCTACTTTCTATGTTTGAGAGTTTGGTTCTAGATATCTGTTTTGGTGAAAGGAAAGAAATGTAAACAAAGATGGACAATTGTTGTACTGATACAAAATTTAAGCTTAATAATAGGTAAAAAAATATTTAGAGCGTAATTATAGTCATTGGTTCAGTTCACCGGTTTGACGATTTCATAAAACTTAAACCAAGAACCAAAACAAATCACATTGATTTTTATTGATTAAGTTTATTTTGGTCTTGAAATCGAACCAAAAACAATATTTTTTAGGCTTGGTTTACACTATCAATTTAATTACTTTTATTAGATCCGCTTATACCCTATTTGAAAGGATAAAAATATTGTAAAATTAAAACTCGTAAGATATATACAAGAGAAGAAAATAATGCAACATCCATTAAGTGTTCAGATTATTTAACAATACTTTAAATTGAATAATTACATATGTATAAATAAGGAAATGGAAGTATTGATTCTAATATTTTTAAACTTTAAAGAGACTCATTCCAATATTTCCAACTTGTTCACTGATTTCACTAGGTACTCTCAAGCTTCAGCTCAAATATTTAGTACCTCAAAATCTTGCATATATTATTGTTCAATTCTTTTTTTTGAAAACTACAGGGTTTAAGATTGCCTCATTTCCTTTAAATTACCTATGTATTGCTATTTTCAAAAGCAAACCAAAAACTTGCCACCTCAAGCCTATTGCTAATAGGGTTCCTGCAAAACTTTCAATATGAGAAGTATTTTTGCTCATTATGGTAAGTAGAACAATGTTGGTTAATTTTGTAATTCTCATCATTCTTATTTTTTTTTATTTCAGTCATTCTTAGCCTTTTTTGTTGTTAAAGTCTATTGAGCATTCTTCTAGGAATTTCATTTGGAGTGGTGAGATCTCTAAAACAAAATTAATAATTGTCTCTTTAAAAAAGGTTTGTAATACTTTTGCATTTAGTGGTTTAGTTCTTAGGTGTTTGAGAAGTTTTAATGAAGCCTCTAATTTGAAGCTCGGTTGGGATATAGTCAAAACATAAGAATCTTGGGCTACTTTTTTAAGATACAGAGTTTGCATAGATGATTCTACCATCAATTATCATATTCTTCCTCAATTTTGTCAGGTATTAAGCTCAAATTTTACACTCTTAGAGGTCATTTTGCATAGGCAATTGGTAATGATAATTCTATTAAATTTTTTCATGATTCTTGGTCTTGGGATCCTCTTATTTTTTCTATCGATCCAACTGATTTGAACAAAATAGACTTTTATAAAATTGGAATCTTCCAGATTCATGGAGTTTGGAATTTCTATTTATTGTTAATAGGATTGTTGGTGTCACAATCTCTATTGATATCTGACATTCTCCAATTTTTTCCTTTGACTTTTTTAATTCATATGATAATTTTTCACTTGGTCATATTTTTCATATATTTTGCATATTTTGATTTAATCATTTTTATTCTAAAATAGCATATTTTATTTCTACAATTTAATTACATGCATTTTATTACAAAATAAATGATTATTTCTCTTTACTAAAAATTGTCATCTGCATGTGCGTTCATGTGATTTTTCTATTAAGTTTCTAACTTGCATAAAAGACAAAAAATAAAAGAGTGCATTTAATCCATGATAATCATAGTAATTCATGCATTGCATAATCATCATGCATCATAAGACCGACATTAACAAAAAGTCAAGACTTTGGCACTAAAAGACAAAATGGAATCACACTTGTTTTGACTAACTAACCATGTATGATCATACATCCATACATCATTTAATCTCTAACCAAATTGCATAATGTATCAGCAAAATTCATATCACAATTCATATAATTCCATCTAAAATTCAAATTAAGTTTAAATTTCACTCACACTTGGTGCATTTTTACATAACCCCTAGGCTAACATTTAAACTAATATCTAAGCCTATAAATCATAGACTTATATTTGTTTGCGGGTTAAACTAGTTGGTATTATATTACTTTATTATTTTATATTTTTTTATAATTTCTTATTATATTGTAACACCCTGTACATATACGTCTATAATAATATGCAGTGATGATATAATATGGTACATGAAAACATACAAAAGCAGGAAAATGACACGAATAAAATCGTATACATCAGAATACTACAGAGACGAGTATATAATATATATGTCTAAAATAATGTACAACGAAAAGATAAGATCTGATAAGGTCTTCCTACCATCTGCTCATCAAAAGTCTTCAATGTAGACCATCTAGTAATTCTTTTACTTCTAACATGTGCCTAAAAAAGATAATAGGATTAAGGTAAGTTACTAAATCTCAGTGAGTTCCTCAATCTTATAGGTCCGCTCGACTCTATAGGGTACATCCATCAAAATAGATCCACCATTGATATGGGATTTCCTCATGGTTAAGTAAAAGAATACACAATGACATATAACATCATAATTAGGAGTCTCTTTACTACCGATTGCAAAAACATCAAACACACAAATAGATCAAAACAACCAAGTATGAAAACTCGTACCCGTGTAAAAGGAATTCAAAAGTATTATCTGGTTTTCGTCCTAGGCTATACAACACACCCTCGGTGAGTCCCTTGTTCCTAATGTCAAGAGACTTGCACATGCACACCGCACGATGAATCAGATGAGTCCTAAGTAGACCATATTCACGACGAGTTAAGAAGTAACATTTCCTATGTGATGTCACAACCCCATCAATCATGAATAGAAGATGTGTTAATAGCTAGTGAAAACATGCCATCAAGATTGCACAAGCCCACCAGGAGAAAACACTAGTGATATTACCTACATGGCATCACTAGAGGTGAGTCTGAAGTGATATTTCCTATGTGGAATCACATTCATTCACCATACCAAGCACGACGATATGTTAATAACTAGTGGATAAATGATCTATAGACCCATACATGCACATGACAATGGTAGCTCAGGTGTGTACGACATACTAACAATACTGATGTGTTAACAACAAGTGGGAATACGCCCTATAACACCCTCACAAGCACATCGCAGCAGTAGTTCTTCGAAAACAAAGTCCGAAAACACACGTGATTTAAAACCCCTGGTCTAGGCCTACTTTGGTTCAAGCATACACAAACAATCACATCCAAATGTTCAATCGGAACAAATGGAAAATAAACAAGAAAGTTATCACACCACAACATTTGTTACATAATGCATTTACTTAAGCATACATCTAAGAGTTACATAAAAGTGACCACATCATAGAATTTATAAACCATATCACATACTATGAGTCATAAGTGATAAAGGAGACATTTGATTCATAATATAGAATGAAAATACAATTAAGGGAATAAAATATAAAATTATGCCTAGGAAATTTCTCTAAGCGGACTAGTAGTGAAGGGTACTTCGCTAAGGGAAGTCCCAACAAACTCAAACAGAAACTTTCCCACTGGATAAGGAGTTTCTCTATGCGAAATAAGTTTGCTAAGAGAAAGTACATGTGCAAAGAAAAACCAGAACTTTCCAATATACATCGGAACTCATTAAACACAACCGTGCATCCACTACTTAGATCAAGTAGGCATTATTCAAGTACAAAACACAGGGTTGACCTAATGGAACAAGATGAATGCAAGGGTTAGAGTTCCATAGGCATGATATAAAGGTTAGTCCTTCTTATACATTAACATGCAACACATCATCCATTGGACATAGATCATAAATGAACCAAAATCATGATACCTATGCATGTTCATAAGGAGCATTAAAAAGACATTCCAATGCCTCCGATCGTGCTCCATTTCGAATTGTAAAACTCAAGATATGGCCATTTTAGTAAAAGCACAATTTGGTTCAGTCTGCAGACTTTCGCTAAGCAAACTTTTACAGTTACAACCATAAAATTAGGGTTCTAAAATCCCTTTTTGCATCCCAATCCATTCCAATTCGAACCCTAACATGCATCAATAACCCAAGGCATACATGATCATCACAATAACACATTTTTCAGCATTTAATCAAGCATGCAACATAGTTATCTCAATCTAACCCATGATCATGCAAATTCTCAATATCCTACCCAAATTCCTATCTATGGAACTCAATTTGATTAGAGAACAGATTCTTATCTTGCATGGTTGAGTGAGTAAGATGATGATGATGATGATCCTCATGCTTGATCCTTATTCTCCTTCCAAAACCACTATTCTCTTGCATGCACATCAAGGATGATGGTGAAGTTAAACTTTTTCCTTATTCCTCTCTTCTTTTCCATGCTTCACCCTTTCTCTCTCTTTAATCTTTCCAAATTCCGATCTTGTGAAGAAAAAAGAATGGTGAATGCAGCCAAGCAAGCCTTTTTATTGCTCATATAATATGGATAATGACCATAATGCCCTCCAACTATGCAATATTCACTAGTTTACCATTTAGTTCCTTTCTAACTAAATTCTTAGCCTTTATTTTGATGATTAGTGAATTTGGGGTATTACATTCTCCCCCCCCCCCCCCTTAAATATAATTTTCCCTTGAATTCCTTCCGACCAGATGGTGAAACCCTTCTTACGTCCTTATCTTGGCTAACACTTGGCTCTTCCTAGTTGAGACTATTTACTAATCACACAATTCCCCGATATACTTGCATCCTAGTGTCCACTACTAGTAACCTTATTCCTTAAACATACACACCTCTTCTGATGCACCACTTGCTATACCCTAGAATGGATTCCTCCAAGATCCCTGACCTTTACTCCTTTGTAGCTTCGAAAATCCTTGCAATCTACTCTGGTTGGATATCCGTCATCTTCAATCCTCATCGAGCTTATTACTTGCTTAAATACATGCCATTGGTCTCTCACTTTCTTTCCTCTTGGTTCCTTGAATTACCTCGCATCTACAAAATTCTTTCTACAACTTTTCCTCTAATGCCAATGTCTCAGATTCACTTCCACACTAGTCTATATGGAGTCATTCAGGTGTTTGCCAAATTCTTTGTCCTCGAATGCTAATTCCCAGATGCTTAGAATAACTTTCTCTAAGTATGCCTCCATTGTGAAACCAAAGCTTTCTCACTTTAATCATTCCTTCATTTTTGGTCGTACTATTGATGTCGGAAATTATAGAAGTTTACAATTTCCGCATTTACAGTGTCGATAACTAGCAACATCATACAAGGTCTTGCCGATGAAGAGTGAGTTCTAATAGTTAACCAATAACCGTCACCAAAATTCTATACATGATCACCAAGTGCACAAGACATAGTTACAATAAGACTGCGTCAAGTAAAATCCTTTACTTGTCTCTAACATTTCCAATGGTCACGATACTCCGTCCAATCCTCGGTATTCACAAGCTCATCGGCTAGTATATAAACATCTGATTGCACATCAACCACGATGTCTCTTCTATATTGTTCCATTAATAGTACCTTTCTAGATTATGGTGGATCCTTGAGAGACTGAGATGAATAAAACATTTCTTTAACAAGTTTCTCTTAGGATGATGCCTCGACCCAAACAAAATCTTAGGAGTATTCTGTCCACACCTACTACAAGCTTATTTGATTCTTCTTTGTTTTTTGTGTTACTCTTATCTCAACCGGTCATATACTCCTCGAAATCCTCAGAAGTACATTATATTCACCATCCACTTAGCTCCATTACTCTACCACGCTTAATCCCTTAATAACAATAATTCCCTTTATGCGTTCATTCAAAATGATACGCACTAGAATATTGAGCACACTAGTTGACGACTACTCCTCGAGGTTGAATAATTTCTAGAGATGAGGTCGCTAATGACTCCATTGGTCTTGGTTAGGTCCATCTGAACACAACCTTTGTTCTTTGCTTCAAATTCAGCACATCGGAAACTGTATATTCCCGAAGTGGAATTCTCCTTAACTCTAGTGATGCCCATATCATGCCTCCGCTACGGTAGCCATACCAACCTTCTCAACTATATGGCCTTATACTTGTAAGTTGAAAATTCCTATATTAACTCAGGCAACTTAACAAATACGATAATCTTTTCACGGACACGCTTCATCCACATAGTCTCCCAATAACTTTCACTCCCAAATCCATCACAGAGCTGACTTTGTTGAATGTAAAACTCAAGGTAACACTCATAACATTTGAAGCATATATACCATACAAGGAATCCTGCTTCCCGTATTGAACATCCCACTTTGCAATTCCTCAGTACTCCAAAACTTGGTGTATCTTAGATTTATCGAGATTCACATTAATCCAATTTTGAGTGTACAGATACTCTAGACACACCCCTCGCTGAGCTAACACAAAATATACTTCATTTTCTCCAACACCGATCACCATGAGTTAAATAATAGTGACACCATGTATTGACCAGTATACAAAAATTATACATCAATTCCACCTCAGGCATTCATGCATAAATACTCACTTAACACTCTAATAGAACAAGAAACATATACAAGGCATCATTTGATATCACTCACACGGCTATAACCACTCATGGTCCTCACAAGCATAATATTGAAACATGATCCATCCCACTATCGCCTGCTTGGATAGTTCTCAATTATTGAGTGTGACATATGGATTATTATCACACCTACCTTATGAGAATTCAGATCTGTGTCTCACGAGTACAAAATCGAATTCTTCCTTGAGATCCAAATCAACACTGTCCCATATCTCTTTAGAAAAGAAGAATCATGCATCTCGTGCACGATAGTGATACTGTGGTGTTAAAACCTACGAGTGCCACACGTTCATGATTTAATTACTCGAAAGACAACAAGATAGATAAGAATGGGTAAGAATTCAACTCGAACTGTTATTTTATGCGTGTACTCATTTACACAGTGCACACTTAAGAGATTCCAAGAATAATTCTGCCAGATATGAATATCATAGTTCCAAATAATTGATACAATTGCGGTTACCCCGTTGATGTTCCAAATAGACACTAACGTCCTTTCACCTAATCACTAAATTCCAAGAGTAGTTATATTTCCTAACTCACAGTTAGATGATCCATAATCAACAAGGATTTACCCAAATGGAGATCACTACTTCCACCCATTCTATCAATCCTTTAGAAGGTAACTACTCACCGTTTAAGATATAGAGAATTGGGTTAAAGTTTAGAACATATCCCATACAAGTACTGTCCATACCAGAGTAACTAGAAAAGTCCATTCTCTTTATCTAAACTACCAAAAGTCTTCCATCCAACAGGTTCTCCAGTCATATCCAACATTGGCACCTTGATCAAGCAGTGAATCCTACTGATTTCAAGATCAATTCCTTCATAGAAATCCCTCACTACATTCTTGCTCAGGTGTTTGTAGAGTTTCCTCCTCAACTATGGGGACCCATAGAAAGTTCACTTCATCCAGTTGAAACCATGGTAATTCTGGTTGCCTTAAACCTTACCACGATAGTTGGGTTGTCAACTATTTCGCATCAAACACTATACTTATTCCTGATAATCCCAACATTCTCCTTACTTAACCAGATTCTACCACTTTAGCTCGAGTCGCTGAGGATCATACACATTCTCGTGGTGGCTCCACCATGATCCTATCCATCACGTACGTAGTTGTTGTACCCCAATTTCCCCCCTAAGATTCCTTTATCATCTCATGTCAACTCAATCATATCAAGATCACAATAGGGTTTGGCTCTGCTCCATATCTTTAGGTTTCCTACTGAGGAATCACCAAGCACTTTGATTTGTACAATGTGATCATATTTGTTTTGTGTTGGTTAACTTTTAACCAACAAATACAATGACTGTTTTCTCTAAATTATGATACTATAGGTGAGGGCACAACACATTTCATCAGGTTGATTCATAGGCTCATAAGTTTACTTCCATGCCTTTTTCAACAAAGCTTTATTGATATTCAAGCTTCATTATTGAATATACTTCAAATTAATATCATGACAAGGTCTACTATGATTCATCATGCCTCAATTTGTCAAAGAAAGTCAAAATATGCAAGGGTTGATTAAATTAGGTTGACCTAATTGGAAAAAATTCTTAATTCTTTGATCACAAGTATATAAATCTCTCAATCCTTAATATTTGGAGGTGGTTATTATTGCTATGGGTTCTTATTATCATCCACAACAACCTCTATTCATATGGAAAAAGTTATTATGAAAGAAAGTTTGTCAAAATTGAAAAGGGTTTCAAAATCATTTTGGTGCTTGATGAGCTAGGGTTTTGAACTTCTAAGGGATATATGTTGCTCATTTTTTGAGATTTTTGAGTAATTCCAAAGACATGTTTATCTTTAAAGAGTTATAAACTAATCAATTCAAGAGTTTCAAGAAAATTTGGCGTGGAAGATGCCTAATGATGAAGAAAGATTATATGTCATCTAGATAGGCTTTCAAATCCTCGTATGTGACTTCCAAAGATCATAACTTGGTCAATTTTTATCTCCCTGAGCCCATTCTTTTTCCACAATAATATTAAGGATGAGAACTTTAACTCATATTTTATGTGCAAATCTTGAAAATGTGTGGAAGATGCCCTAAGAATTCAAAGCATTTCAGGGAACCTCGTGAATTTTCACCAATTTCACAAGGCCATAACTTTTTCAATACTTGGTACTTTTCAGCGATTCAAGCCTCACAATTCTCTTTGGGTAGTATACTTCAAGCTAGCATCAATGATCAAAGCTCAATTTTTCAGGAATGCCTTGTTTGAACTCAAAACGTTATAGGTCACTTTTGAAGAAAAACTTAGAATCATCACAACTTCTATCTCAAGTATCCACTTGATCCCTCTCTTTTCACATTGTAAATTTTGTGACCTTATCTTTCAATTGCTTCAAGAATAATGCCCTAGGAATACTTGTGTTATGAATACCATTAATTAAAAGTTCGTACCTTGAAACTTTTTTTCCTCCAAGTCAGAATATGAAATGCACAATTCAGCTTCTAATCACTAAATTATTGCACGTTTTTACTTCTAATCATGTTTAGCAATCTTCCAGAAGTGATTAGAACCTTGAAACACAAGTTCTGGTTGAGTTTTGAGCATTATAGAAGTCATGCTTTTTATGCTTGCAACTTCACACGAATTCCCTCCAAACTTCATCATTCTACACGCTTGAGCATTCAATTTGCTTCCCTATAAATAGAGGATTATATATCACTCATTTTCTAAAACTTGAACAACCAAAATCACCCTGCTAAACTCCCTGCATAACTCACTTTATGAACTTTCGAATTCCTAGTTTCTCCACTTTTCAATCCAATTTTTTATTGATCCTTCATCCTTGAACTTCCTTGAAGCTAACCGAAGAAGAATCAAGCCTTGAGGTGTCCTAAATCGTGCTAACCAAGTCTAGTTTCAGAACAAATTTCAACTACTTTGTTCAGTAGAATTCTCAATAAAATTGAACCAAATAAGGACATATTCTACTCTATTCATCCTTCTGATCCTCACACTTCTTACAGTTTGCATTTTCATCGAGAATTGGGAGAGATACTTGGGATTTTCGTGCTAGCTATTTTTCTGGTTTTCTTCAAATTTATCCTTGCACAACTTACATAAATTTGGCGCAAGGTTATAATTAAAATTGTCTTGAAGAGATGAAGCTAATGGAACCAATATGGTGTTCTAATTTTACAGTTTGAGGAACCTCAATTTAGGGCGTCTGGAGGTTTAAGACGACCTACGTGTCGTGCTTCAGCCAATGATAGCGTGACATGTGATTTTTTTGAATTCTATCCAATGCATCTATTTTACCATACACGTATCTCAGGAGCCCTTAGATCTGATTACTTTAGTGAGTCAGACTCCATCCAACGTGACATATTTTAAGTTGTTTTTATTTAATAAAGATTGATTCAATGTGAAATCCAATAAAGTCCATGATATGCACAGCGCGTCAGATCCACTGGATCTGTTTACTAACGCCTTTTGACAATGATCCAATGGTAAATATTTTTTTGGTTTGTTATTTTATTTGCTGATTTTTATTTTAATTGATTTAAACTTCAAAAAATCATAGATAATTCATTTTTGATTCAAAAATTATGAAAAAATTCACAAAAGTATTTTCAAATATTCTCTTTCTGATTTTTATTTTTTCATGATTTTATTTTTAAATTTGATATTTTTTATATTTTTTATTTTATTTTGACTTGTTTCTATTTATTTAAAATACTTTTTGATATTTTTTAAATTCTAAAATTTTTATAAAAATCATTTTCCTCATTTCTGGCCTTTCTGAAATTTTTCTAGAATTTTATTTTGACTTCTTGTATTTTTGATCTTTTTTTTTTTACTTATTTGAGTAATTTTAATTAGTTTAAAAATACTTTTATGTTTTAAAAATTACCAAAAATTTTATAAAAAAATATTTGAGATCACTTCTGACTTTTCTATGATTTCTTCTAATTTTTCTTTGACACTTTGAATATAGTTTTATATTTTCCCTTTTATCTTAATTTTAAATTATAATTTAACAATCATTGTCCCCTTTTATTTTATTTATTAAATGTAATATTTTTAATATATTCTGGCTATGTGATTGTTGATCATAAACTTCATTAACATCATTGGATCTTAAGTGTTGAGTTTAACTCCATTAAAATGGATGGATGATTTTATTGATAGTTTTGATTAAATTTTTGATTCAAATATTTCCCCTCCCTCTTTATCTTATCCCTTTGTCATTGTGTTACATGTTGTTAGAGGATGATCTACATACCATCTCTCCAAACATATGGCACATAAACTGCTTTTGACCCAACTCAAAATAGGTGTGACTTCTATATAACTCCACTTACGATTGCTTAACATAACGCTAAATTTTGTCCCGATTCGAGAAATGATCAATCGTGGCCCAAACCTATGTTTGCAAGCCCATGTATGCTTAATTTGAATCCATTGATCCAATAACCTTAAGGTTCATTGTTAGGAGGCTTTGGTCTTATCAATCCTCTAATGAATCTCCATAAATTTTGGAACTAAGTGAATCATTTAAACATCATTTAAACATCGTTGATCATTTATTGTTGCCTTGAGATTTTGAAATGAATGATATACTTGACAAAAAGCAAATGAAACTTGTTGTTGAGAGGCTTTGATTTTATCAATCTTCTAATGAGTTTTCAAATACAAGTTTCAAGATGGTCATTCAACTAATCTCTAATTTCTAACATTTGACTTCTATTTTTATGCTCTTACTTTATGCTTTTTACTTTAAGCACATTTATTTTAGCATTTAAATTTCATGCTATTTTCATCTTTGCTCACTTGAGCATTTTACCTATATGTCTTTTCATTTTTCTCACTTGAGCTTTCATTTTCTTTTTGAAGATACCTAATAACCAACTTAAACAATAAAAGACTTTAATGTTACTTGGACTATTTGGTTACTTTCCCTAGCATAATGGAGTTGTGGACTTCTTGGACTTAGGATTAGAGACCTTCACCCACCTTGAGACCTTTGTGACTTCTATTGCTATTTTTTATGGAATTCTTGGGGTGTACCCCAAGAAATTGGGTTGTATTCCTTTGTGTGCAGGTTATTCTGATTATATGCTTTGCTTGTGATTGAGAACTTCTCTGTATATAGTCGTTACTCTGCCCAATTTTTATGAAGACTTAATGCCTTTGATGCTTGGTTTTTTAAGAGGTTTTATTATCTTTGCTTGATTGGTCTAAAATCGAAAGGATGGTAATTCCACATCGACTCATTGTGTCAAGTGTTGGCTTCTTGTTGGTTAGATGGTTCTTTTCCATAGATTTTATCTTATGTTTTAGGATAGCCCCTTTCATCTCCTCCCATCTTCTTTAATTTCAAAAATCTTCTCCCTCCTTTTGAAAACTCTTCTTGTTTTTAAACTTGAATCGCTTTCACAATAAACTTGGACTTAAGTCCATGCATTTTCAAAAATATTTTTTTGATCAAACTTTAATCAACTTAATAATACCTTAACATTTTTGGATAAGACTAAAAGTGAATCAATCTCATTCAAACCATTTTCCCATTTTGGCTTTTATTTTAAATTTTTTCTCAAAAGATTAAACTCTAGTTAATCCTTGTAGTGACGCGAGCTACTATACTTCTATGATATATAGTGAAGCGAGATATTTTTCACTCGGGTGTTGAGCGAGGCTTTGATTTTTAAAATCCAAGCCATATCCTCCACTTTTGAGATGATGCAAATTCTCCTTTCTCATAATTGTGGATAGTAAGTACGTTTTCCACTCGGATATGATGATGATGTCTTATCTCTTAAAATTAACCAACAACTATGGGGACCCATAGAAAGTTCACTTCATCCAGTCGAAAATATGGTAATTCCGGTTGCCTTAAACCTTGCCACGACAGTTGGGTTATTAACTATTCCGTATCAAACGCTCTACTTATGCCTGAGAGTCCCAACATTCTCCCTACTTAACCAGATTCTACCACTTTAGCTCGAGTCATTGTGGATCTTACACATCCTTGTGGTGGTTCCACCATGATCCTATCCATCACGTACTTAGTTGTTGTACCCCAATTTTCCCCCCTAAGATTCCTCTATCATCTCATGTCAACTCAATCATATGAAGATCACACTAGGGTTTGGCTCTTCTCCCTATCTTTAGGTTTTCTCATGAGGAATCACCAAGAATTTTTATTTGTATATTGTGATCATATTTGTCTTGTGTTGATTAAATTTTAACTAACAAATACAATGAATATTTTCTCTAAATGATGATACTATAGGTGAGGGCACCACACATTTCATCAGGTTGATTCATAGGTTCATGAGTTTATTTCCAAGCCTTCTTCAACAAAGCTTTATTGAGATTCAAGCTTCATTATTGAATATACTTTAAAGTAATATCATTTCAAAGTCTACTATAATTCATCATGCCTCAATTCGTCAAAGAAAGTCAAAATATGCAAGGGTTGATTGAAAAAGGTTGACCTAATTGGACAAATTTTTGATTCTTTGACCACAAGTACATAAGTCTCTCAATACTTAATATTTGGAGGTGGTTATTGTTGCTATGGTTTCTTATTATCATCCACAACAACCTCTATTCACCTGGAAAAAGTTATTGTGCAAGAAAGTTTGTCAAAATTGAAAAAGGTTTCCAAGTCATTTTGGTGCTTGAGGAGCTAGGGTTTTGAACTTCTAAGAGCTATATCTTGCTTATCTTTTGATATTTTTGAGTAATTCCAAAGACATTCTTCTCTTTAAAGAGTTATCAACTAATCACTTCAAGAGTTTCAATAAAATTTGGTGTGGAAGATGCCTAATGATGAATAAATATTATATGTCCTCTAGATAGGCTTTCAAATCCTCTTATGTGACTTCAAAAGATAATAACTTGGTCAATTTTTATCTCCTTGAGACTATTCCTTTTCCATAATAATCTTAAGGATGTGAACTTCAATTCATCTTTTATGTACAATGTTTGAAAATATGTGGAAGATACCCTAAGAACTCAAAGCATTATAGGTCACCTCATGAATTTTCACCAATTTCACAAGGCCATAAATATTTTAATACTTTGTATTTTTGAGTGATTCAAGGCTCCCAATGCTCTTTGGGAATTATAACTCAAGCTAAAATCAATGACCAAAGCTCAATTTTTGAATAATGCCTTGTTTGAACTCAAAACATTATAGGTCACTTTTGAAGAAAAACATAATTTTTCTAACTATAGAAAGTCAGCATCTTTTTCTTAATTTTGACTCATCCCAACTCCTAGCTCAAACATCCAATTGATCCCACTATTTTCCAATTTTAAAGTTAGTGACCTTATCTTTCAATTGCTTCAAGAATCATGCCCTAAGACTCCTTGAGTTGTGAATACCATTGATTCAAAGTTGGTACCTTGAAACTTTTTTTCCTCCAAGTCAGAATTTGAAATGCACAATTCAACTTCTAATCAATAAATTAATGCACATTTTTACTTCTAATAATGTTTAACGATCTTCCAGAAGTGATTAGCACCTTGAATCGCAAGTTTTGTTCTAGTTTTGAGCAAAATAGAAGTCACACTTTTCATGCTTCCTGTTGTCCCCCAAAATTTTCCCTCCCATTTTACTCAAGGCATGCTCATTAAGGTCCTCAATTGCTCAAGGTTGACCAAGAATTGATCAGTCAAATTCTCCTCCTAAGAAATTGCCTTTCAACTATTTTCACTTTTCACCAAGATGTGTGACCTCCAAAGGTCTCAAATGTTTTCCATAGTCCTAATATGTGTTCAAGTTTTCCTATGCCAAGTTTCATGCCCTAAAACTTCTCTTTTATCCTCAATCTCAAGAAATTCATCATTTGGAAGGTACAAGCTCATAAATTACAAGAGGTTATTTCACCCTATACACCTCAGCATAATGGCATAGCTGAAATAAAGAAAAGAAGTGTACGGAGCATGACAAGGTGTATGTTGAAAGATAAGAATATGTCTAAGAGATTTTGGGATGAAGCAGCTTCGACAGAAGTATGCATTCTAATAGATGCCCGATGAAGCAGTGTTAGCTGGAAATTTCGATTACACAAGTTTTAGATGATTGACACTATGATCGAAGAAAGAATAGTTCGAAAGAAAGTGTGAAGAGTCTTTTATGAAGTCTTCGATTGATAAAGAACTAGTAAAGGGCTTCACTACGATGAACCGTTATCGAAGGGTTCGTTTTTGAACTTTTGAAAAATAAGTTATTCGAAGCATTACAAGGAAAGACATTATGTTGATTGAATTGGCGCTTCGAAAAGAATAAGATTTTGAATTCAAAAGCTTTGATCTTATCCAAAGAAGCACGTGTAAGTCTAATGGTTCAAAGGACATGCAATCTTCAAACGTGGTGTGATTTCATAGAAGGACCATTAGGGTCGAATATGACAAATATAAGTCATCTTAGAGTTTTGGGATCAATGTGTTTCAGGCATGTACCTGAACAAGTGAGGAAGAAGTTGGATGGTTGATGTGAAGTCATGATGCTCATAGGTTATCCTTTGACTAGTGCATACAAGTTGTATTACTGACTAAAGATAAACTAGTGATCAGTAGAGATGTGCTTGAAGATGAAAGCAAAAGGTGGGATTGGAGTCGAAGTTCAGTTCGACAAGAATCAGACACAGTCACAACTGTGTTCGAAAGAGATGAACAGAGTGAAGCTTCGACAAGTCAAAATGAATAAGTTGATACTTTGACTGGTCAAATCCAAGGACCACCTGTGCAACTGTGTTCGAAGGAGATGAATAAAACAAAGCTTCGACAAGACAAAATAAACAACTTGATACTTAGACTGATCGAATCTAAGAACCACCTGTGCAACTATGTTCGAAGGAGATGAACAGAGCAAAGCTTCTACAAGACAAAATGAATAAGTTGATACTTCAACTGGTCAAATCGAAGAACCACCTGTGCAACTTTGTTCGAAGAAGATGAACAGAATAAAGCTTCGACAAGTCAAAATGAACAAGGTGATACTTCAACTGGTCGAATCGAAGAACCACCTGTGTAGAAGGAAAGAAGATCCACAAGAACAAGAACTCAGTTCGACTAGGCTCATTGTATATGAGCGGTTTCCTAATCAAGCAATCGATGCAGATGGTGACTTAATCGAAGAAGCCACGAGGGTGAAGCCTTGAGCAATTCAAAATGGTGTGAAGCCATGAAAGAAGAACTTAGAGCCATCAAAAAGAACAAAACTTGGGATCTTGTTGAAAGAACCAATAAGAAACCAATTGATGTGAAATGGATCTACAAGGGCATGTAAGATTTTGGTTTCCATCAAGTTGGAGGCCCAAAAAACTCATAGCAAGCTGGCAAAAACGCATAAAATAGATTGGCACATGATTGAATCAAATATAGCAAGTTTCATGCAAAAATCAAATCAAATCTCTCCATAATAATGTACAAAGATATGATGTACAATTGTTGACCTAAATTCTTTGTCTATATAAACCTAATAATATCAGATGTAAGGGACACGCGCAACCTGCCTCCAAGAAGCCCTGGAAAATTACAAAAATTTCCAAAGTTGTCAAACTCAAAACTGATTTTGGAAGGAGCCCCCGTCCAAACTAACACCCAAATCGTGTTCTTGGGATTCACACAGACGCATACCAACCTTTGCACAAGCCATCCCACGCTCAAAATTATAGATCGAGGCACCTCCAGTTGGTAAAATAATTTCCAATCTCAAACTCATTCAATCTCTAATTTAAACTCATTTTGATTGCATATTCATGTTATTATTGTTGTTTGTGAATGGTTTAACGTAATACATGTAAGTTGAAGTTCCCAAATGCTAGGATACCATTTCTAGGGCTTTCAAAACTGATTACTTTTGAAACTCATGGTACAGGCCGTTTCAGATTAAAAAACCCAGATTCAGGTTTTAGGGGATGATTTCAAGTGGAATAGGGTTTTTGTTTGGTCTTGAAACTAACAAATTTGTCGGATCCATATTGTGATGCACTGGAGAAGACGACCGGAGTTTGACTCTGGTATCCCTCCGGTTGTTTGACTCAGGCGAAGGTTGTGTGGCAGGAAGGCGCGTTCTGATTGGCCCATTCAAATACAGGGGGCCCATCAGCATGGGCATTATTTTTTAATATGTATTTCTGAGTCACTTTTTACAATGGTTGTATTGTAATCAATGATTGAATAGTTGGCTCAGTTGGTTAAAGGGGATGCGTATGAAAGAGAGGACCTGGGTTCGTGTCCCAGGTCATGCATTTTCATTTTTCCTAATATATTGTTTACAAATTTAGTGCTGGCATGTCCAAGGAGTGCACCATAGGTCATCAGATCTATGCCCTCAGGTCTTAGTTGACTTGGATCCAACGTCTTCAACATGCAACCTTACCATGGACCCTCCGGACGCCTCCTCACCAGATCTCAACAACTGTAGGCTTGCTGAACATGTGGGCCTTACAAATTCCAAATCTCACACCCCCTCTTTCAGCTTCACATACCAGGCCCATTCATTTTCTTCTCTCAATTTTATTTTTGTTTATTTAATTGTTTTATTTTCAAATCATTTTTTTAATCATAAAAATCAGAAAATTTAAAAACTTAGATATAGGTTTTGTTTTATTTAATTTTAATTTTTCCTAAATTAATTTAATTAATTATTTTGGTTCGTTTTCATAAATTAAAAACAATTAGAATTAGGTTAAAATTTTTAGGTTATCTTAAATAATAAAAATACCAAAAATATTAGGTTTAGTTTAGAATTATTTTTTTAATTAATAATGTTATTCTCTTTCAATTGATTAATTAGTCTAATTCTAATATAGCCATTTTATTAAATCAAAGCAAACAAAAAGATCTTTTTATACCTTAGGATTTTTAGGCGTATTTTCAATTCGCGCGCGTTCTTACCTTTCACATTTTTTTTCTTCATATTTTTGCAACTGCTTACTGGGATGTAATAGAATTAATTAGGACTCTTTATTTTCTCTGCTTTCTTTGTTTTCCCTAAGTTTTTGGACTTGTAGTAATTCCCCTCCCCAAAGCCTTGTAATAGTTTAGGATTTACATTTCCGCACTTTTAATTACTGCAAATTATTGACTGCTTAGATGTATGCTAATTAAGATTGTATGGCAAGAATAAAACAAAACACTTGCAAACCTAAATGCAAAGATAAATAACTAAATAGAATACAATTGCACCTGCACACCTCTAGGGTACCCCACTTTGGTTGCCTTCGGAAAACAGTCACAACTCTCAAAACGTGAGAGATTTAAGTGGCTACCCTCCGGTTTAAAGATCATAAGTCCCTCGATGACCCTCTTGACATTGCCTCGGTAAAATGATCTCAAAACCCTAGGGTGGTTACTAAAGTTTCTTGCCCATTTGCCTCTGTGACTGTATAAAAGTCCCTTCGAATGTCGCTCAAACATCTAACGACTAGGGCTACCTACCCACTAATAGTAGGATAGCATTGTCTAAAGGAAAAGAGGAAACAAACAACCATTTCGAGTAAAAGTAGATAGTTCCAAGATGTTATGCTCAAACAATTTTTACACTTACACAAAACCTCTTTCAAAATCATTTTCAAACACTTTGTATATGTTATCTACTATTCCGATAAACATTACAAAGTTCACCACACTAAAGCGCTTTCAAAAATACTTTTCAAAACACACAGAGCACAAGGTATTTCAAAATGAGCTAAGCATCTAAGAGCCCGTAGATAACTACGGATGGAAAGGGTGCTAACACCTTCCCTTTCAATTATCATCCCCCTTACTCAAAAAACTTTCGAAAGGTCTTTTTCTGTTCTTTTCACCCTTTCCTTTGTTGGATAAAATAAAAGTTCGTGGCAACTCTTGCTTACCGCAACATTTGTGAATACAAACGCAAAATAAGTATAGCAGTCAGTTCTGCCACCATATTACAGAACTAACGACTCTGCTGAGGAGTATATAAAAAGTGGGGTTACCTTAGAGTTAGATCATTTTAAATTGCTTTACATTGTGTGTTTTGTATGCTTCACTTTTGAGGGTTTTTGTTTGGGTTGTTACTAAAAGATCTTACACCCGGATCTGGGGCACCATTTTAGGTAAGTAGCAATAAATCATGGAAGTTGTACAACGTAGACCGATATAGACGAATTGATAGCTACGTTAGTGTGATACTCTGACTTGTACTAATGTTCCTTGAGTCAGTCAAGGATAACATTAGGCTTCCTTATAGTGTCATTAAGCACTAACTGACCTTTAGAACCTTTAATTGACTCATCCTAAGCCATTAGAAAGTAGTGAGATGGCCGACTTTGGTTCCAACCGAAGATTGGTTGATACTCGATGCTACACTCATTGAGATTGGACTTTTGGGATATTCTAGCCACAATACTTCGGTGCTTGAGCTAGAATAATGCCTAAAATAAAGGTCAGTGATATGAGACTCCTTAGAACCCGGTTACTTTTCTAAGACAAGTTGAGCCAACTGAAACTTCAAGATGGTACTTACCTTTAAAACTCATGCAAGCCTTTAAGCCCGAGGTCTTTGTGTGACTTGTTTGTGTTTGATATATCTGTTATTTTAAAGCATAATCATAACATCATAAACATCATAACATGGCAGGTACAATAACCATTTCAAGGGACTGTGGATTTATCTCTTATCAGTTTTGTAGGTCATGGATTCAGCTCGCAGAAAAACCATCTGAATCAATTTTGTAGAGATCCATCCCAAATTCAAGGAAATGGTCTTAGAAGTTCCTGAGATCTCATCATTAAACAAGAGATATGGTTACTTGTCCAGTTTGGTTACTACCGGTTTTGACGAAGGTTTGATGAGCGTCCTATTCTAGTTCTTCGATCCTCAGCACCATCGCTTTACATTTCCAGATTATCAGTTGGTGCCTACGCTGAAAGAATTCTCTAAGATACTTGGTTTGCCTATATTGGAACAGGTACCTTTTACCGGTTTAGAACATGATCCAACTTCTGAAAATGTAGCTGTAGCGTTGCATTTTAAGCCATCTGACTTTGAGTCCAATTGGGAAAGAAGAAGTGGAGTTAAGGGACTCCTTGCAAATTTTATAATGAAGAAAGCTTAGGTATTCCTAGAGGCTATGAGTTACCATGCCTTTGAAGATGTCTTAGCTCTCTTGATCTATGGGTTAGTTCTCTTCCCCAATTCAGACCAGTTTATAGATGTTAGTGCCATCAACATCTTCCTTTCTCACAATCCAATGCCTACATTGCTCGGGAATATTCCGCATTCACTCCATACCCGTACTATGAAGAAATGAGGAACTCTTATGTGTTGTACACCTTTTCTCTATGGGTGGTTTATTTCTCACCTTCCTCGGTCAATAATGAAGAATGAGTTAGGCTTAAAGTGGAACCAAGGTTTAATGTCTCTCTCTCACTCTGATATCTATTGGTGCCCTCTCTCTCAAGAAGACATCTCTTTTATTGATCGCTGCGGATAATTTCCCAATGTGCCACTCCTTGGCATTAGAGGATACATCACCTACAACCCCTCTTTAGCCCTACTTAAGTTTGGTTACACCCGGAGGGATGATCCTCATGATATGCTCATCCAGGGTATTGTTTTTGACTATTCAAATGATCTGCAAGGTTATCTCCAGAGATTCATCCGTGCTTGGGGCATGGTTAAGAGGACTGATATCAAGACTTTAGGATACAAAACTCCATCCCTTTGGAGCCATACCTCAAATGGGTGCGAGCTTGTGCTCAAAGTCTTATGATTCCATAAGCTACTATCCTACCAGTGATTTCAGAGCCTATTGTTCAAGGGGATGGGTCTTGCATCCTTTTTCATCCGGATATTCCGACAAACTTCAAAGAATTGAAAAAGTCTTAGATCCAACTCAAGGAAGAATGAGATACCTTTGAGACCCCATTTTATTCCAGTGAGAAGAAAGTTTTGGAACTGAGGAAGCAGCTTCACGAAGAGCAGAATCTCAATGCCTACATCAACACCAAAAGAAAGCGTCCATGGGAAACCAAGAAATTTTAGAAGTTTTAATTGTTATTTCTTTGTAAACTTTGATTTCATTTGAACTTACTAATAAAAAAAGACTTTGCTTTTGTTTTGATTAAAAGAGTTTAAATCCTACGAGGTCCTTGAAAACATTACATAAGCATATCATACATATCATCACATAAGCAGGTATTTCAAGACAGGTTTCTTATCTTTTCGCTGTTTATTTCAACAAAAAGAAATGGCTCTTGGACAAATAGTTAAGGATATACAAGAAGAAAATGATCAATTCCAGCAGATGTTCCTGGCTCTAGCTAAAGGATAAGAAGACCTGAAGGATCTGATTCTCAAAGACAAGAAGAAGAAGACAAAGACACCAGTGGGTGTCCTGAATATGGGAAGGAGATTCAGAGGACCAGTAAAGCGAGCTATAGACTTTCCAACTCCGTAAAATGAGGGAGACAACCAGGAAGAGAAGCCAAAAGAAGAATACAACAACCCGGGGATTGATGAAGAAGAAGCTGATTACTCTGAGGAACAATATCCCTCTACTGATGACAAATACAAACATCTGGAGGATCGTCTCAATACAATGGAAATTCAGAGGGTACCTGGTATGTATTTCAAAGAATTAGGGCTGGTTTCTTGAGTGGTTATCCCACAAAAATTCAAAGTTCCTACTTTTGCAAAATATGACGATGTTTCATGTCTCAAACTTCATCTAAGATCTTATGTCAAGAAGATCCAGCCTCACACTTCTGATAGGAATTTGTGAGTTCATTTCTTCCAAGAAAGTTTATTAGGGACTCAATTGGAATAGTTCTATCAGTTGGAGGGAACCAACATTCATAACTGGGAGGATCAGGATGCTTCTTTCTACAGGCAATACCAATATAATGCTGACCTTGCTCCAACCCGTACACAACTTCAAAGCATGTATATGGGTTCTAGCGAGGGCTTCAAAGATTAAGCCCATAAGTGGAGATATCATGCGGGAAGAGTCCAACCTCCTCTCTCTGATATAGAACTGGTAGATATGTTCTTGGGTACTTTGTCCGGACCGTTTTTCAACCATTTGATCGGAAGCTCTTCAGCTGGGTTCACTTAGCTGATATTGACTGATGAAAGAGTAGAAGCTTATATCAAGAGCAGTTAGATTCAGAGAGATACATATTCAAGTACGGTGAAGAAACCATTCTCCGGGAAGAAGGAAGTAAGTGTTTCCTACGGTCAGAGGAATCAAAGCAAAACTGAACGGTCGTCCAACGGTAGGAGCTGTGATGATCTCCAACCCTGCATCAAATCAACAACAAAACAATCAGCACAAATAGGATGCACTCAGAAGATAATTCACCCGAATTAACATGTCCTTATCTCAGGTTTTTCCACACCTATTAAAGTCTAATCTGGTTACTCTAAGGGAGGCTCCTAAAAATCCAAATACTACATCTCCCCGATATGATCCAAATGCTCGATGTGCCTACCATTCCTACAGTCCGGGGCATGATACAAACGATTGTTGGACTCTGAAAAGCAAAGTGCAAGATCTCATTGAGGCAAATGATATTTAATTTGACCCTCTGGAAACCCCCAATGTGATAGCAGAACCAATGCCCAAGCATGGCCAGGGTGTTAATGCTGTTGATGGTGACCTGTTTGTTTCTTCTGTTGATGAACTAGTTACTCCTCTTCCGATTGTTAAGAAGAATCTCTTGCGAGTCAGTTTATTTCCGGGATGTTATAAAGGTTGGCACTTGTGTACGTCTCTACCCAATGGTTATTTGTTGTTGAAGATAGGTGTCCAACGCCTGATGAACAACAAAGAAATTCTATTTGAAAAGACTCCCTCTACAAGAAGTATGTGTGAAGATATATCAATAACTACCATTTCTGACAATCCTCTCAGGGTCTCCTCCAAAATACCCATTAGGATTACATCCGTTCCTAAGGTTTCTCCTTTAATTATCACTTATCCTGGGCCAATACCATATTCCTCCGATAAAGTTGTTCCTTGGAATTATGGGGCTAACTTTTACTACCATGGCATCAAGCAAGACTTATTGGCCATTAAGAATGAAGATACTGAAGATATTGATCCTAACATCGACAACATTGTTAGGACTAGTAAAATTACCAGAAGCGGAAGGATTTTCTCTCTCGAAATCTCTCCAAAGATTGGTGCCACTCCTTTGATTATTCATGTTGCCACTCCTGCTGCTAATCCTGTTATTACTCTTGTTGCTACACATACTGTCATTCCTGCTACCGAGTCAGCCGAGACTCGAGGCAAAGAAGTACCGGTTGATCCTGCCTGGACGAATGCGCCTAAAGAAACCATTCTTGAAGCTGTGATATCAAGCTTTCCAAATGTTTTGATGAAGACAAGCTAGCATGCAAAAATGAATGGATCAAGATAGAAGATTTATCTCAAGCAAAGATTCGTTGATCAAGATCAACATTTCAAGACTTATGGCTTAAGGTATATGAAATTTTTGATCTTATGCTCTTAGTGCTCAAAACTATTTTTAATCATGCATTGAATTTATTAAAATAATATTTTGAGTATATACTAAGTATGATTAAAGAAGGATATTTTAAATTGTTTAAAATCTTTGAAAATAATGTTTTTTTTTTAATTTTTGCACACAAGCAATCGATTGTCATCAAACGACAATCGGTTGCATCCAATAAATTTTTGCTTCTGTTTGACATACAACCGGTTGTCGTCTGGCAGCAATCGATTGTCATGTATTTTATTTTCAAATTTTTTGAACGTTGGCTTTAGAGCAACCGATTGCTCCTCAATGACAATCGGTTGTCCTAGTTATAATTTTCAATTTTTTTAAAACGTTGTTGTGCTGCAATCGATTGCTGCTTTTGTGCAACCAGTTGTTGTGCCTTAAATTTTGAAATTTTTTATTTTTCTAGCAACCTTTGGTAACACCTTTTCATGGCAATCTTTGTATCTTTTCATATACATTGTTTTAGTAAAAATGGTTTAAACATTGCTATGTTTCATTGAAGAGGTATTACTACACTATAAATTATTTTCATTTAAAATTTTGAAAACAGATCATCAAAAATTATACAACAACAATCACTAACAACTTTCTTATTTTTGATTATACTCTTTATACTCAAGATTTTGTTCATCATTTTCATATGCGTTCTGAAAATTGTTCTTGAGCACTTAGAAGAGTATTCCATCTTAAATTTAATATTGATAAGAAAAGATCAATCAAGGGATTGACATTGCTTCTTCATTATTCAAACTCTTATACAAAATCAAACAAACTATTGTACTTGTTTTCAGGATTGTTGGAAACAAGAAAGACACTTAGGGAGGATTGTTCTCTTTGTGGTCTTAGTGAAAATCCAAGAGGATTGCTCTTGGTCCAAGAGGATTGTTCTTGGCTTGTTAGGTAGTCTTGTACAAATTACCAACAATAAGGAAATCTCTTTCATGTTGAAAGTGGACTGGAGTACTCTCGGACTGTGAGGGGAACCAGGATACATCATTGTGTTCTTTACTTTCTCCATTTACTGTTTTCATTACCTATCAGAAAAAGAAAGAAAAGAAACTCGTGCAAAAATATTCATACAATTCAGAAAAAGTTTTAAAGAACCAAATTCAACCCCCTCTTGGGCGCATCTGAACTTACAATTGGCATCAGAGCAGGTTATAGGTAACCTGTTCCTACTAGATCCAGAATGGATTCTGCAAACAACAATTCTATGTTCAGAGACGGTGGCAGTAGCAACAAGCCTCCTCTATTCTGTGGTGAATATTTTGATTTCTGGAAGATTCGTATGAAGGCTCATCTAGAAGCACAAGGAGAAGAAATATGGGATGCTGTCCAAAATGGTCCTTTTGTTCCGGTAACTGTTGTAAACGGTGTTGGTTCATCAAAACTTAAAAGTGTATGGGATGATGATGATAAGAAAAAGGTCTTGTATGACAAAAAGGCAATAAACCTCCTTCAAAGCGCACTTAGTATGGATGAATTCTTCCGTATCTCAGCATGTACAACGGAAAAAGAGATTTGGGATACATTGGTTGAAACACATGAAGGAACAACTGAAGTTAAGAGATCGAGACTTAATACGTTAAGTCAAGAATATGAATTGTTCCGCATGCAACCCGGAGAATCCATTATTGATTTACAAAAGAGATTTGTGCATCTAACAAATCATCTAAGGGCACTTGGCAAAACATTGACCAATGATGAATTGAATCTAAAAGTGCTCAGATCCTTGACTAGAGAATGGCAACCAAAGGTAACAACAATATCAGAAAAGAAGAGTCTCGCTACTATGACATCCACAACCTTGTTCGGAAAACTTCAAGAATACGAGACAAAACTTGGTAGATAGGAAAAGCGTGAAAATCAAGAAAAGAAGTCTAAGAACATTGCCTTGAAGATTGACTCCAAGAAAGACGAAAAGAAAGATAATCCTGATGAAGATGAAAACTTCATGCTTCTCGTTAGAAGACTTGGAAAATTCTTTGGTAAAAATGACAAAGCCTTCTCGCACTCAAAGAAGAAGAAACACTTCAAGAAGAAGGAAGGATCCTCATCAACACAAGAAGTTACGTGTTATGAATGTGGTAAACAAGGTCACATCAAACCGGACTGTCCAAAACTTTCAAAGAAAAGTGGCTACAAAGGCAAGAAGGAATCAAAAGATAAGAAAGCATATGTTTCATGGGAAGATGTTGAACTAAGTTCGTCATCCGACTCCGATAGCGACGAAAGTGAAAATCTTGCGTTAATGGCATCACACCACTCCGAAAGCGAAGATGATGAGGTTAGTAACATATTCTCTCTTTTTGATAGTGATGCACAAGGTGCTATAAATGAACTGTTAAATGAATGCAAAATTCTGTACAAAACTATCTCATCACAAAAGAAACAAATTGCACCGTTGGAAGAAAAATGTGGATCTATTGAAAAAGATCTCAAAGATGAAAAACAAAAAGTGATTGATGAAAAACAGAATTTTGTATACACAAAGTGTGAATCTCTCTCTTTCCAAATAGTCCAATTGAAAAGGGTTATTGAAAGGTATGAAAAGGAAAAATTGGATTGGAAGGTGTTCTTAGCCAACAAAGATACTCAAATGACAAAAGTGGTCTTGGATACTCAAAATTTTCAAAACCAAGTACCAATAAGACCATTTTTGTCAAGGCTAGCGATCAACCAACCAAAGAGAAAGAAATCACCCCCAAAATAGTTCATCACTATCCTAAAAGGAAAATACCCCCTAAGAAGAAATCTTATCCTTCTATATATAGAAGTAAATTTGAACCTACTTGTTTTTATTGTGGTATTCGAGGACACACAGCTAATGCTTGTTATGTTAGAAACTTTGGCATGGCAAATGGGCATTTTGTGTGGGTTAAGAAAGCAACTAATTATGAAGGACCCAAAGCAACTTGGGTACCTAACAAAACCTAATCTTGTTTTGTAGGTAAGCTTGACGACCACTTCAAATCTATGGCATCTCGATAGTGGTTGTTCCAAGCATATGACGGGAGATATCGACAAATTTTCACATCTAACGCTTAAGGCCAAGGGTTATGTAATGTATGGAGATAACAACAAAGGAAAGATTCTTGGAATAGGCAAAGTTGGTGGTCCACCTTTCACATCAATTGAAGATGTTCTTTATGTGTAAGGACTAAAGCACAATCTTCTAAGTATTAGCCAACTATGTGACAAAGGTTTCAAGATCAAGTTCACTAAAGATAAATGTTTGATAGAAGATGAAGTCACACATGAGGCTAAACTTGAAGGTAAAAGAATAAATAATATTTTTATGATTTCCCTTAACGATTTGTCTTGGAAGGTTAAATGTCTCATGGCAAACAACAACGACTCATGGCTATGTCCCAAAAGAATCGCTCACATTCATATGGAGCATTTAAAAAAATTAATTAAGCATGACCTTGTTGTTGGACTACCTAAGATAAAGTTCATCAAAGATAGACTTTGCGATGCATGTCAAAAGGGAAAGAAAACAAAATCCACTTTCAAATCCAAGAATGTGGTATCCACTACTAGGCCACTACAATTTCTTCATATGGACTTGTTTGGTCCTTCAAGAAAAAAGAAGTTTCAGAGGTAATGTATACGCTCTAGATATTGTTGATGACTTTTCTAGATATACTTGGACACTCTTTTTAGTGCAGAAAAATGATGCATTCAAGGCATTCAAGAAATATGCAAAGCAAATTCAAAATGAGAAGTCACTATCTATTGCCTCCATAAGAAGCGACCATGGTGGAGAATTCCAGAATTCCTCCTTTGAAGATTTCTGTGAAGAACATGGAATATCACATAATTTCTCAGCACCAAGGACTCCTCAACAGAATGGAGTTGTAGAAAGGAAGAATAGGTCTCTTATTGAACTTGCAAGGACAATGCTTAGTGATTCAAACCTTCCAAAATACTTTTGGTCAGATGCTGTAAGCACGACATGCTTTGTGAGCAATAGAGTTAATATTCGACCTGTCTTGAAGAAGACTCCATATGAACTCTTTCGAGGAAGGAAACCAAATATTTCATTCTTTCATGTCTTTGGCTGAAAATGTTTTGTCCTTAACAACGACAAAGACAACCTTGGTAAGTTTGATGAAAAATCAGATGAAGGTATTTTTCTTGGTTACTCCTTATCTAGTAAAGCTTATCGTATATACAATAAAATAACTTTAACTATTGAGGAATCTATGCATGTATCATTTGATGAATCTAACCCCTCCGAGGAGGATACTATTGTTTTAAATAATGATGATGAGTGTTGTACCCCAAAATTTTCCCTCCCATATTCTTCAAGATTTGGCAAGATCAATCTCCAGATGGTTCAAAATCTCTCAAGGGTTGCACAGTCCAATTGCCTCCTAATACAGTCAAAATTAGGGTTTTGGTTCTTGCAAAGAAATTGAGGTTTCCCAGGGTCCAATCAAGTCCCATATGCCTACATACATTGTCAAGCATCCATATGTCAAGTGTCATAGCTCACATCATCAAATTGGACAGTCAAAAACCCTAATTGCTCCACAGTCAACTGCAGGGGCAAAATGGTCATTTGACAGTCAAAAGTCAAAATTTTTGGTCAACATCTTATTTTGAATCCACAATCATCATTTGATCAATTCTTGAACATGATTCCACAAGCATGGCTCAAAAGGTCTCAAGATGCAAAAGTTTCTATTTTTGGACAGCTGAAAAGTCAACTGCAAATTGACCAAGGCATAACTTCTTCATGGTTTATCATAAAAATCCCATCCAAAGCTCATTTTGAAGGGAATGACATTTCCTACAACTCATATTAACACTCCAAGTCCAATAAATGCTCTCACAAAAAGTTATCAATTTCAACATTATAGGTCATTTTCAAAAGTCAACAAAAAGGCACTTTAAGTCAAAGACCATAACTTGAGATTGGTAAATAAAAATGACATGGAACCAAAGGAATTAGTTAGAGGACTTCAATACCTTTCCAAAATGTCCAAGAACATGTTCATAACTTCAAAATTGAGCAAGATATGCATTGGAGAAGTTGGGAAATTTTTGGGAACTTTCAAAAGTCAACTTTGCCTAAAACACTTCAAATTTGCTAATGGGCCTCAAATTCTTTCTTGAATCATTACCCAAAGACTATTCACGACCCATTGAGCTCAAAATAATTTATTTTCTTATTTTTAATTAATTAATTGGATTTATATTTATATTAATTCATTTAATTGGTTTTAATTATAAGAAAATTCAAAGATATGCTTTTTTAGATCTTTTTGTGCAGCAAATGTGACTAGGGCAAGCTGGCAACTCGTTTCTCAATAAACAAGGCAAAGAAATCCATGATTGGAAAGGTTTCATGAAAGAAAAGATTGGAAAAGATATGATTAGGCAATCAAATATTCAAGTCATTAATTCATGGACTTTTGGGCTCATTCTTGACCTAATTTACTTCACATACAAAGGCATAAGCTAACCCTATTCAGAGATACACGTGAAAGCTGCTCATACTCCATAGCCAAGTTGCAAAAAAATCAAGAAAGTTGTGAAACTGAAATCCTACTTGCAGTATAATTCAAGGCCTAAAAACTTTTCCAATACGTTGCAGACATTGCCAGGAAGCCATTGCAATTAAGAACAGGCTCTCATACCCAGGGAAACGGTACAACAAAGTCAGGGTTTAATCAAATATGTTCATAATCGAAATCTAATTTCCATGCATCATTGACCTGTTTTATTTGTTGATTTGTATTGCCGACGCCTTCCCGAAACTTTTGATATAGTTTAATTGCACTGAAACTCTCAGGATCATAATCCACCATGAATGAAGTTTAGGGTTTCTGAAGCTTTCAATTAGGGTTTCCTTGTTGTGGAAAAATTAAACCTTGAGACCTATGCAGTTGAATTCAGGAGCTCAATACGATTTGAATGGCAACCTCGCGCTCAATTTATATTATCTGTAGGCGTAATCGCTATTTTTCACACTTTTAGTTAGTGGGGGTTTAAAACCCCCGCTATCTTGTTCATGTTGCAGGTGAAAACAAGGAAGAAGATGGACGTGGCACCATGCTATTGGGACATTCAAACTTTAGCGCGTTTTTTAAATGACTCAGCATAATGGGCAGTTTTCATATATTATAATTGTTGTCTATTATATGTACAAATGCGTTTCACAGCTCAGTTGGTGGAGGACGTGTCTTGCAAACATTGGGACCTGGGTTCGATTCCCAGGTCCCCCCACATAATTCATAATTTTTGTTCTAATGCTTTCACATGCAGCACTCCTTCAACGCTCCACCATGCATCCTCACGCCTAAGCATGCCACGCGCTCATGATGATCAATCCAGTGGTTACAGCATGAAGAGCATGATGCACTCTAGTCAACCAACGTGCACACGATTGGGAAAGTCAAACAAAGGCTTTGTCTCATGGGCCAGAATTCCTCAATATCACCTCCATATGGGCCTGACACCCCCTTTGGTTTTCTTTACATTTTAATTTAATTTTCTTTTCTTTCTTGTTCTTTTTATTTGTTTTAATTGTTTTATTAATTCACCATAAAATAATTTTTTTTCATAATAAAAAACAGAAAATCAAAATACAAAATATGTTTAATTATTTATTAATTTCACCACTAACCTATTTTTTGTAAATAAATGACTAACAATTAATTTAGTTTAATTTAGGTTTTAAATTTTAATCTTTTTTCTTAATAAATAAAATTACATAGAATTAAGTTTTGACATTTTTTATCTTTTTCTTAATTAATTATTTTCATCATTATTTATTATTACTATTATTTTTGTAAATAAACCTATAAATTAAATAATTTAGTTAATTAGCCTAATTTTGACCTTTTTCATTAATAAGTAAAATAAACTTAGATTTAGGTTTTCCTTTTTAATTCTTTTTCTTTATTTTCATAAATACAAAAAACATAAAAACATTTTCTTTTCTTTAATTAAATAATAATTAAGTCCTAATTTCATTTAATTTCAAGCAAAAGGGTCCAACACCCTCGGACATTCAGTTTATTTCTTTTCGTGCATTATTTCTTTTAGTGATTATTATGTAACTGCTTTCCGAATGTAATAGTAATTAGGTATTTATTTACTTTCCGCATCTTTTCTCAAAAACGGGTCTTTGTATTTTGGCGATGTATAAACCCGTGCCTTGTAATAGCGTAGCTTTATCTTTCCGTCTTTTAATTTTCCGCACTCCTAAATTCTAACTCGCATGAAAGAATGTATGGTAATTAAAAACAACTCGTGGCTCACGATGCCATGATCAAAGATAAAATATAAACTGAAAACAACACACAATACACACACCACTTCTAGGGTACGCCTCATTCATCGCCTTTGAAACGTGGTCGTCAAGTATAGGACGTTTTAGCGGCCGCTCTTATGTCCATGATCTAGTTGCCTCGAAACAGTTGCCTCGGATTAAAAAGGATCTAGGACATAAGGGTAGCTTCTAAGGTATCCTATTGTTGCTTCGGTGACCACACTGTCCCTACAATCGAATTGACCCGAACACCTCCAACGGTGGTGCTACCTACCTCTCAATGGTGGGATGGCACTACCTTAAGGACTTTTACACAGCCTAATTCCTTAGGGTAGGTAGATGACTCATGGATACTTGCTCTCTTCAAAAACAAATCAAAAATCTTTTCACACCGACACTTTCAAAAAGCTTTCAAAACAATTTTTCAAACACTCTTGAGGACAGATACAAGAGTTATTCAGAAATCTTTCAAAGAAACTTTTTCATACCCACTCACATTTTGAAAAGCAAACAACATTTTGAAAACATAAGAGCAAGTATCTAAGAGCCCATGGATAACCATGGATAGAAAGGGTGCTAACACCTTCCCTTTCTATAAATCTAACTCCCGAACCGAGAAACATTCTCGAAAAGGAATTTTGCTGTGCTTTTGTCCTTTCCATGTTGGAGAACATAAAAGACGGTGGCGACTCTTGCTTACCGCGACATTTCGTGAACCAGCTTAAAAAACAGTCAGTTCTATTTCCACCGATCACAGAACTGGCGACTCTGCTGGGGAAATACAAAAAGTGAGGTGTACCTTAGGATAGCTCATACTTGTGTTTTCAATTGCTTTGTTTTGTTTGCTTTATTATTATGGGCATTGTCTTGGAGTTTCATAGATCCTAACCCGGATCTGGGGATACCCTTTTAGGTAGCATAAGCTATGAGGGACCTGTCCGGCGTAGACCGACACGGGTGAAGCAGTGGCTACGTTGGTGTGACACCTTGGTCTGTACCGATATCCCTTGTGTTGCAACGAGGAGAATATGGGTCTTCTGAGGAGTCATTAAGCATCAACCGACCTTAGAACCCTAAATTGACCCAACTTGGCCATAGAACAGTAGCAGTATGCTACACCCATTGAGGCTAAACTCTCGCGATAGTTCTGGCCGCAAGAAAAGATTGCGACGCTGGAGTTATGACCGATTGAGGGTAGTTGATGATATTGGGATCCTCTAGAACCCGGTTACTTTTGATAGGACAGGTCTTAACCAATAAACTAAAAGAGGGTATTACCTGAACTTCATGCTAGCCTAAACTCTAAGGGCTGTCTTGTGTGACTTGTGTGCCTTCAAACTTGAATTACTTGCATACTTGTTATCTGACACACGAGTTCCTTGCAGGTTTTGTTTACAGTCCTTAATTGGGACTCATTACAGGGCCTACTTACATCACTCCATGCATAGCATAACATCATACCATTGCATACATCCTACATAAGGACTAACCCATTTCAAGGATCTCAAGGGCTTGTGATACAGGTCATGATGAACCAGATTATCCAGCAAGGGGCAAAGAGGATTTATTTTCCTCTAGCCAAGGTTGTTAGGGGCTATGACCCACTCGATATGGTTAGCCTTGACTCTTGAAGAAGGACTCTCAACAACAGGAAGTTCCTTCAATCAAGCTACCAGATTCAAATTCTGACAATTTTTTCTTGTCTACCCCGCGAGATTCTTGAAAACATCGCATGCATACATACATATCATTGCATTACAGGTACCCTTGTTGTAGGTCACTTACCCTTTTTCGCTGTTTATTTCAGCAATGGCTTCCCAACAAGATAACCAGGGTCTGCACGCTCAAGAGACTCAGTTCAGGGAGATCTTCCTAAGCCTATCCAAGGGGCAAGAAGAGTTAAGGACACTCCTCATGGGGAATTTGGCCAAGAGCAGTCCTGAAGACGATAAGGACGAACGACTGAAACGATTGCAAGCTGAGGTAGATACTATGAGAACCCAGATGCTGGGGCAAATGGCTCTTATCCAAGGCTTGGCTCGGGAGCAAGAGGAGTTAAGAACCATGGTCAACCAACTCCACCAGGAGAGACACAACATGGAGCAACCAGTCCAAGTCAGGGACCAGGTTATTGATCAACTTCCAAGAGGATAAGAGTCTGGCATGGTGAAGAATAGACCTCTCCAAATTGCTACCACTTCACAGGTCCAACCGCAACCCCGCCCAGAGCAACATGTTGATCAGAGTAAGCCAAGCAGGTCCAGGAGGCAATTCACCCAGCTCAACGTGTCGCTGTTTCAAGCTTTACAACACCTGTTGAGATTGAATCTGATTACACTAAGGGATCCTCCCCGGAATCCAAACATCTCTGCTCCTAACTATCATCCTAACAAAAGATGTGCATACCACTCCGATAGTCCTGGACATGACACTGTCGACTGCTGGGCTCTGAAGAACATGGTCCAGGACCTGATTAATGAAGGAGCAGTGGATTTCACCCAAGTGGGTCAGGCTGAGTGCTTCTACCATCCCTACAGGATTCACCATTTGAAGTAACAAGTCCTGAAATGAGAAGACTTTTTGTCCATCAGAATTTTCAAGTTGTAATTTTATTTTGATTATTCAAACAATTATCATGTCAAACGTTGTTATTTCATTAATGCATCGCATATGTCTGTTTTGAATCAATATATTCTCATTCGCTATATTCAAAATTGCTTTCATTTTTTATGATGTCAACTCTTAATTAATAATTTTGAGTCTCTTGAGGGAGGATGACGAAAACGATACCACGATTTACAGTATGCTTTTGAACAGACCCCGCTGATGAGGTACAGGCATTGTTTCAATCCCTAAACACTGGAGTTATAAGGAAGATAATCCCTCGTCAACCCCTCTGAGCCAAAGAAGTAGGAGTTTTTCTTTTCGAAAATTAAAACCCTTAATCATAACCTGGGGCAGGGTAGTTCTCTCGGTTGATCCAGGTGCACAACGAATGGCGCCAAATAAGTCCTTACAAAAAAAAATACAGTGATGGTTCCGAATAATCATAAAGACAGGCAGTCATTATAAAAGCCCATTAAAGTCAAAACCTATGAAGGAGACTTACAAAACTGGGGCATCCCGCTGACTGTAAATGCAAGAAGAAAACAGTTCAGGCAAAAAACAGGGATAACAAATCAAAAGAAAGAGGTCCTACAAACCCTCGACAAAAAATGACTGCCTATTCAAAATAAATTGTCAACATCTGAACCATCACTGGTATATCAGGACAAAGACTCAAACAAGATCTAACGCACGATTAGCTGAGTTTAGGATTGAAGAATATCACGAAGAGCGGGTGGTGTTGTACCCCAAAATTTCCCTCCCATATGCTTCAAGATTTTCCAAGATCAGTCTTCAGATGATTCAAAATCACTCAAGGGTTGCACAGTCCAATTGCCTCCTAACACAGTCAAAAATTAGGGTTTTGGTTCTAGCAAAGAAGCTGAAGTTTCCAAGGGTCCAAACAAGTCCCACATGCCTACATACATTGTCAAGCATCCATATGCCAAGTTTCAAGACTCACAACATCAAATTGCATAGTCAAAAACCCTAAATGCTTCACAGTCAACTGTAGGGGCAAAATGGTCATTTGACAGTCAAAAGTCAAAATTTCTGGTCAAAATCTTATTTTGAAGCCACCAAACATCATTTGATCAATTCTTGATCATGATTCTCAAGGAATGGCTCAAAAAGTCTCAAGATGCAAAAGTTTCTATTTTTGGACAGTTGGAAAAGTCAACTGCAAATTGACCAGGGCATAACTTCCACATGGTTTATCAAAAAATTTCCATCCAAAGCTCATTTTGAAGAGAATGAAATTTCCTACAACTCATCTTCACACTTCAAGTCCAAGAGATGCTCTCACAAAAAGTTATCAATTTCCACATTATAGGTCATCTTCAAAAGTCAACAAAAAGGCACTTTAAGTCAAAGACCATAACTTGAGATTGGTAAATCAAAATGACATGGGACCAAAGACATTGGTTAGAGGACTTCAAGACCTTTCCAAAATGTCCATGAAAATGATTAAATCTTAAAAATTGAGCAAGATATGCCTTGTGGAAGTTGGGAAATTTTTGGGAATTTTGAAAAGTCAACTTTGCTTCAAATGCCTCAAAATTGCTAATGGGCCTCAATTTCTTCCATGAATCATCACCCAAAGGCCATACACGACCCATTGACTTTAAAGGGAGTTATTTTCTTATTTTTAATTAATTAATTGAATTTTTAATCCTATTTATTCATTTAATTAAAATCAATTATGAGAAAAATACTAAATCATACTTTTCAAATCTTTTTGTGCATAGAATTCACTTAATATTTCGTGAACTATTCAATAAGGAAAGATTCAATATGATTGGAAAGGATTGGCATGAAAAAGGATTGAAAAAGATTGGAAAAAGATATGGAAGATCAAATATTCAAAAGCATTGATTCAAGGACTTTGGGCTTGGTCTTTCTGACCTAATTCCTTCCACATATATGTACAATCATAAACCTAATGAAAAGAACACAGGAAGCTGCGCCCAAAACAGAAGAACAAAACTTGCATTTTTTGACAAAAAGTGAGGAACTGTTTTCATAGTTGCAGTGTGATTTAAAGCTCAAAAAGTATTCCAAACGCTTGCTGGGACCTTCCTGAACGTGTCTCAATACCTTTCCAGCCTCCATACTCAAGGAATTGGTATAACCGAGTCACCCTGTTCATAAAATATTTCATATTCGTATTTGAATTTACATGCATTGTTCATACGTTTTTAATGTTGATTTACACCAACATGGACCTTCTGAAGCTAATGACATAACTCAATTGGATTAATATTTCCTGTATCACGATTCACCATTAACGATTGCTAGGGTTGCAGAAGCTTTGAATTGGGGCTTTCCTCATCTGGAAAAATTGGCCATCCAAACTAGTACCAATAGAATCAGGACGTCCAGACAAAACAATTAGACTACTCGCGCCCTTTTTATAATTAACCATGCTCTAATCGTTATTTTTGTGCATTGTAGTTAGTGGGGGTTTAAAACCCCCGCTATTTGCTTTCTATTTACAGGAAATATGAGGAAGAAGATGGACGTGTCCTCAGGTGATAGGAGGGTTCAAATAATTGGCGCGATTTTTCTTTTGTTCCA
This sequence comes from Vicia faba, assembly GCA_948472305.1. NCBI lineage: Eukaryota > Viridiplantae > Streptophyta > Magnoliopsida > Fabales > Fabaceae > Vicia > Vicia faba. Next base: position 423,518,800 of record OX451737.1, read on the forward strand.
GAATAATTGCACTTTTCACATATAATGATCACGTTCCATTATAATAACGAATAGATGCGCTGGCTCAGTTGGTGGAAAGGGATAGTTGCAAGCATTGGGACCTGGGTTCGATTCCCAGGTCCCCCCCATATTCTCAATATTTTTTCTTGTAACGTGTTCAGGTATTGCTTCTCTCCAGTGGTCCATCATACACCCAACGCTTGTGCTTGCCAAATGTCCCAGGAGATCAATCCAAGGGTCAGGATGTGAGGTCCATCATGCGCGCTAGTCAAATACTCCATACACAATCACAAAAAGTCAACAAAGGCCTGGATTGCGGTGGGCCTGATTGCTTCAAAGACCTCCCTTTGGGTCCAGACACCCCCAAGGTTTGCTCAATCTTTTTATTCTTTTTCTTTTATTATTTTTTCCCTTTTATTCTTTTTAATTTGTTTTATTGTTTTAATTAATTCACCAAAATAATTTTCATAAAACCAAAAAAATCAGAAATCAAGAAAATAAAATATATTTATTTAATATTTAATGCATTAATATATTTTGTAAATAAATTTTAAATAATCAAACTAGTTTAATTTTAGGTTTTTCAACTTTAATGTTTTTCTTAAATAAACTAAAAAACATAAAAATTAGGTTTTTAGCATCTTTATTCTTTTTATCAATAAATAAAATAATTTCTTCTTATTATTATTATTAACCATTAATTAATTTTGTAAATAAATATGTCATTTAAATAATTAGTATAAATTAGGTTAAAACTTAAATACTTTTTTTTAATAATTAAAAACAATTTAGAACTAGGGTTTTATTTAATTTCCAATTTTAATTAATTCTCTTTATTTCCATTAAATACAAAAATATCAAAAAATAACTTCTTTTCTTATTAAATAATTAATTAATTCTTTAATTTCATTTAATTTCTTTCAAGGGTCCAACGCCCTCGCACTCTCGATTCTAATTTATCTTCACGCGTTTGTCCTTTATTTTCATTTCAAATATTATGTAATTGCCAAAGCCTTGTAATAGTAATTAGGAAATTTATTTATTTTCTGCATTTTATTCAAATCGGGTCTTTATTAATTTGGCGATGTATAGACCCGCGCCTTGTAATAGCGTAGGACCTTTATTTGCCGCACTTTAATTTCCGCACCCCTTAACTGCTAATAATTGCATGAAAGAATGAATGGCCCAAATAAAATCAAAGCGTAGATCACCAAAAGCATGATCAAGATAAAATATAATTGAAAATGACACACAATTCACACATCACTCTTAGGGTACGCCTCACTGTTGCCTTGCCCCTCGAAATGTGGTCTTCGAGTATAGGACGTTTTAGTAAGTCCTCATGTCCATGAACATGGCATGGGGTAGCTTCTAAGGTGTCCTACTGTTGCTCTGGTGACCACACTGTCCCTAAACAAACGAATTGACCCGAACACCTCCAACGGTGGTGCTACCTACCTCTCAATGGTGGGATGGCACTACCTTAAGGACTTCTACACAGCCTAATTCCTTAGGGTAGGTAGATGACTCGTAGATACTTGCTCTAATTCAAAACAAATAAAAAAACTTCTTTTCACACCGACACTTTTCAAAAAGCTTTCAAAAAACAATTTTTCAAACACTCTTGAGGACTGATACAAGAGTCGATCTGAAATCTTTAAACGAAACTTTTTTCAAACCCACTCACACTTTGAAAAGCAAACATTTTTAAAAACACAAATGAGCAAGTATCTAAGAGCCCGTGGATAACCACGGATAGAAAGGGTGCTAACACCTTCCCTTTCTATAAATCTACCTCCCGAACCGAGAAACTATCTCATAAGGAATTTTTCTGTGCTTTTGTCCTTTCCTTGTTGGAGAAAATAAAAGACGGTGGCGACTCTTGCTTCCGCGACATTTCGCGAACCAGCGTTAAACAACCAGTTCCAGATCCACCGATCACAGGTGGGTACAAATAAAATTTGAGCCTTTTCCTTTGTTTCTTAAACCGTGAACCAGGCCACGTTACAACCCTTAAAAGTCCTAGCTGAAGCATGGGTTAGTTCGAAAGCATACTATTACGAAAGGTATCCTGACTCCTTAAGGCTTGCGGTAAAATAACGAGTTGACATCACAGTTTACAAAAATTCACTTGTTTTTTACTTAAAAACTGCATTTTCAAAAAATCCAAGACAGACATAAGCTTTGCATTTTTAAATAACATTGTTTGCATATGACTTTTTGTTCGAACAACAAAGAAATTCGCACGAAGAATATCTGAGGAACAAAAGTACTTCCAATCAAGGGGCATGGCATGATCATTGTCCGTCATCTGGGGAAGTTAAGCCAAGATTCGGAGAATCTCTCAAAAGGCCAACCAACTTGGGGCAAAGCTCCATCTGGATCGCTTGGGGTATTGGACGATCAAACGGAGATCTTCTGATGGTATGGTAACACTGCAATACTGACAGTGACAACTTCCTATATCCTAAGAGCACGGACATAGTCGAAAAATATTGCGCATAATCAAAGACCCGCTAGGTCAACTGGCCTAGGCAAAAATAAGGGCTTCCCGGCGAACCAAAAGGGTTCGGGCAAAAATAAGGGATGAAAAATGAAAAAATCTGTACACCCGGCAAGTCGAAAACCTGAAAAGGAGGCTTGGGCAAAAATGGGTATCCCGGTGGGCTGAAAACCCGAAAGGACGGTCCAGGCAAAAATTAGGGATCTAAAGTGTACGACTATGTCCCGTCATCTCGTCACATGCCTACCAGAAGAAGATTTGTCAAATCGGCAGTTATCGAGGACCTCCACAGGTACCTTCTCCCACAGAAGCTGGGGCAATAAGAATCGTCCAAACAGTGCAAGCTGCTCTGTCCTCCAGGTACCAAGGCAGGTTCAACCAAAGAATATGACCAAGATACCTCCACTCCCTGCAGGGTAAGACAAGATTCAACAATACCTCCCAAGCAGTTGGTCTCCCATCAACCCTAACAAGGCGCCGTACCTCCAGCAAGTCAGCAACACTCTCCCCGAGCAGAGTTATCCTCAGTCAGCCTCAAGGAAGTGGATTATCCCCCGAAGATCTCAACCTTCCCCAACGGAGTACACAAACATTCCTAGCAAGCATCCCCGGCCATCTTGATCTAAGATTGTTCCTCTGCGGAATACCGGACATCCAGTGGAGCCATTCCCCAGTCCAATCTGAAAAGTTTCCCCAGGAGAACTCAATCAATATCCCCAACAGATTCAGGAAGCTTATCCTCAGTAGATTCTGGAAGCTTATCACCTACAGAGTACGAACGCACCTCCCCGGTTTTATTCAAAGGTTATTTCCCCACCAGGATATAACTGGGTTATCCTCAACTAATTTCCACGGAAAGATCGTCCCCGGCGAATTCATCCTATCCCCAGCGGAGTTCATCAAATCTCCCAACAAAACTTATCAATGGTATCCCCAGCGGAGTTATCATCAACCTCAGCAAAGTACTTCTCTTTCCCCACAGAGTTCACTCCCCGCAGAGTAATCTATTTGCCAAGTTTATTCCCTAACGGAGTCATCTTCTCCTACCGGTATTCTTGCAACCATCATCCCCAGCGGAAACAAAAGCTCTACTCTTCAACATCAGCCCAGGAGTTAACTTCCCGGAACCCGTCAAGGATTTACCTTCCTAGACGAAAATACAGTCATAAACATCACATCTTCATTTATTATAGCATGCATATACGCACCATGAACATACAATCTCATTAACGTCACGCATTTCATACATCATGACATTGCATATAACTAACATTTTGTCTTTTCAGGACAAAAGGTTAATACAAAAGATGATTACTATCAACTATCGCAATTCCAGACTCGATTCCTGTATCCTGCCAGGGCACGTCTGAAGAGTTTGAAGATCCGATTCCTGTATCTTGCCAGGGTGTATCTGTTGACGACTAATTCCAGACTCGATTCCTGTATCCTGCAAGGGCACGTCTGAAGAGTTTGAAGATCCGATTCCTGTATCTTGCCAGGGTGTATCTGTTGACGACTAATTCCAGACTCGATTCTTGTATCCTGCCAGGGCACGTCTGAAGAGTTTGAAGATCCGATTCATGTATCTTGCCAGGGTGTATCTATTGACGAATAATTCTAGACTCGATTCCTGTATCCTGCCAGGGCACGTCTGAAGAGTTTGAAGATTCGATTCCTGTATCCTGCCAGGGCACGTCTGAAGAGTTTGAAGATTCGATTCCTGTATCCTGCCAGGGTGTATCTGTTGACGACTATTTTCCGGACTCGATTCCTGTATCCTGCCAGGGCACGTCTGAAGAGTTTGAAGATCAACTCCTATAACAGGCCAGGTAATTATTTTTCTTTCTCAGGTACGCAAGTTTCTCGCTAAGGAATCTCTTACGCGATCGACACCTAGATGGCATCTATAAGCCCATCCACATACCAACAGTTCCAAATGGCATATATAAGCCCATTCCCGACAAAGTTCTGTCACACTTCCAGATGACATCTATAAGCCCATCCTCCTATCCATCAGTCTCCAAATGGCATCTGTAAGCCCATTCCCACCATCACACCGTTAACACTCTACTATGTGAGTGCAAATTTCTGGGCACTCTAGTGTTCAATCATCTTCCACCTTCGGATTACGAAAGGCACGCCAGCCAATCTACATCCTCAGGTCTAAGAAGATTGAACAGGGACAACTGTTGTACCCCAAAATTTTCCCTCCCATATTCTTCAAGATTTGGCAAGATCAATCTCCAGATGGTTCAAAATCTCTCAAGGGTTGCACAGTCCAATTGCCTCCTAATACAGTCAAAATGAGGGTTTTGGTTCTTACAAAGAAATTGAGGTTTCCAAGGGTCAAATCAAGTCCCATATGCCTACATACATTGTCAAGCATCCATATGTCAAGTGTCATAGCTCACAACATCAAATTGGACAGTCAAAAACCCTAATTGCTCCATAGTCAACTGCAGGGGCAAAATGGTCATTTGACAGTAAAAAGTCAAAAATTTTGGTCAACATCTTATTTTGAAGCCACAATCATCATTTGATCAATTCTTGATCATGATTCCACAAGCATGGCTCAAAAGGTCTCAAGATGCAAAAGTTTCTATTTTTGGACAGCTGAAAAGTCAACTGCAAATTGACCAAGGCATAACTTCTTCATGGTTTATCAGAAAAATCCCATCCAAATCTCATTTTGAAGGGAATGACATTTCCTACAACTCATATTCACACTCCAAGTCCAAGAAATGCTCTCACAAAAAGTTATCAATTTCAACATTATAGGTCATTTTCAAAAGTCAACAAAAGGCACTTTAAGTCAAAGACCATAACTTGAGATTGGTAAATCAAAATGACATGGGACCAAAGGAATTGGTTAGAGGACTTCAAGACCTTTCCAAAATGTCCAAGAACATGTTTATAGCTTCAAAATTGAGCAAGATATGCATTGGAGAAGTTGGGAAATTTTTGGGAACTTTCAAAAGTCAACTTTGCCTAAAACACTTCAAATTTGCTAATGGGCCTCAAATCCTTTCTTGAATCATTACCAAAAGCCTATGCACGACCCATTGAGCTCAAAATAATTTATTTTCTTATTTTTAATTAATTAATTGGATTTATATTTATATTAATTCATTTAATTGGTTTTAATTATAAGAAAATTCAAAGATATGCTTTTTTAGATCTTTTTGTGGAGCAAATGTGGCTAGGGCAAGCTGGCAACTCGTTTCTCAATCAACAAGGCAAAGAAATCCATGATTGGCAAGGTTTCATGAAAGAAAAGATTGGAAAAGATATGATTAGGCAATCAAATATTCAAGTCATTAATTCATGGACTTTTGGGCTCATTCTTGACCTAATTTGCTTCACATACAAAGGCATAAGCTAACCCTATTCAGAGATACACGTGAAAGCTGCTCATACTCCATAGCCAAGTTGCAAAAAAATCAAGAAAGTTGTGAAACTGAAATCCTACTTGCAGTATAATTCAAGGCCTAAAAACTTTTCCAATACGTTGTTGACATTGCCAGGAAGCCATTGCAATCAAGAACAGGCTCTCATACACAGGGAAACGGTAAAACAAAGTCAGGGTTTGATCAAATATGTTCATAATCGAAATCTAATTTCCATGCATCATTGACCTGTTTTATTTGTTGATTTGTATTGCTGACGCCTTCCCGAAACTTTTGATATAGTTTAATTGCACTGAAACTCTCAGGATCATAATCCACCATGAATGAAGTTTAGGGTTTCTGAAGCTTTCAATTAGGGTTTCCTTGTTGTGGAAAAATTAAACCTTGAGACCTATGCAGTTGAATTCAGGAGCTCAATACGATTTGATGGCAACCTCGCACTCAATTTATATTATCTGTAGGCGTAATCGCTATTTTTCACACTTTCAGTTAGTGGGGGTTTAAAACCCCCGCTATCTTGTTCATGTTGCAGGTGAAAACAAGGAAGAAGATGGACGTGGCACCATGCTATTGGGACATTCAAACTTTAGCGCGTTTTTTAAATGACTCAGCATAATGGGCAGTTTTCATATATTATAATTGTTGTCTATTATATGTACAAATGCGTTTCACAGCTCAGTTGGTGGAGGACGTGCCTTGCAAACATTGGGACCTGGGTTCGATTCCTAGGTCCGCCCACATAATTCATAATTTTTGTTCTAATGCTTTCACATGCAGCACTCCTTCAACGCTCCACCATGCATCCTCACGCCTAAGCATGCCACGCGCTCATGATGATCAATCCAGTGGTTACAACATGAAGAGCATGATGCACTCTAGTCAACCAACATGCACACGATTGGGAAAGTCAAACAAAGGCTTTGTCTCATGGGCCAGAATTCCTCAATATCACCTCCATATGGGCCTGACACCCCCCTTGGTTTGCTTTACATTTTAATTTAATTTTCTTTTCTTTCTTGTTCTTTTTATTTGTTTTAATTGTTTTATTAATTCACCATAAAATAATTTTTTTTATTAATAAAAAATAGAAAATCAAAATACAAAATATGTTTAATTATTTATTAATTTCACCACTAACCTATTTTTTGTAAATAAATGACTAACAATTAATTTAGTTTAATTTAGGTTTTAAATTTTAATCTTTTTTCTTAATAAATAAAATTACATAGAATTAGGTTTTGACATTTTTTATCTTTTTCTTAATTAATTATTTTCATCATTATTTATTATTACTATTATTTTTGTAAATAAACCTGTAAATTAAATAATTTAGTTAATTAGCCTAATTTTGACCTTTTTCATTAATAAGTAAAATAAACTTAGATTTAGGTTTTCCTTTTTAATTCTTTTTCTTTATTTTCATAAATACAAAAAACATAAAAACATTTTCTTTTCTTTAATTAAATAATAATTAAGTCCTAATTTCATTTAATTTCAAGCAAAAGGGTCCAACACCCTCAGACATTCAGTTTATTTCTTTTCGCGCATTATTTCTTTTAGTGATTATTATGTAACTGCTTTCCGGATGTAATAGTAATTAGGTATTTATTTACTTTCCGCATCTTTTCTCAAAAACGGGTCTTTGTATTTTGGCGATGTATAGACCCGCGCCTTGTAATAGCGTAGCTTTATCTTTCCGTCTTTTAATTTTCCGCACTCCTAAATTCTAACTCGCATGAAAGAATGTATGATAATTAAAAACAACTCGTAGCTCACGATTCCATGATCAAAGATAAAATATAAACTGAAAACAACACACAATACACACACCACTTCTAGGGTACGCCTCATTCGTCGCCTTCGAAACGTGGTCGTCAAGTATAGGACGTTTTAGCGGTCGCTCTTATGTCCATGATCCAGTTGCCTCGAAACAGTTGCCTCGAAACGGTTGCCTCGGATTAAAAAGGATCTAGGACATAAGGGTAGCTTCTAAGGTATCATACTGTTGCTTCGGTGACCACACTGTCCCTACAATCGAATTGACCCGAACACCTCCAACGGTGGTGCTACCTACCTCTCAATGGTGGGATGGCACTACCTTAAGGACTTTTACACAACCTAATTTCTTAGGGTAGGTAGATGACTCATGGATACTTGCTCTCTTCAAAAACAAATCAAAAATCTTTTCACACCGACACTTTCAAAAAGCTTTCAAAACAATTTTTCAAACACTCTTGAGGACAAATACAAGAGTTATTCAGAAATCTTTCAAAGAAACTTTTTCAAACCCACTCACATTTTGAAAAGCAAACAACATTTTGAAAACATAAGAGCAAGTATCTAAGAGCCCATGGATAACCATGGATAGAAAGGGTGCTAACACCTTCCCTTTCTATAAATCTACCTCCCGAACCGAGAAACATTCTCAAAAAGGAATTTTGCTGTGCTTTTGTCCTTTCCATGTTGGAGAACATAAAAGACGGTGGCGACTCTTGCTTACCGCGACATTTCACGAACCAGCTTAAAAAACAGTCAGTTCTATTTCCACCGATCACAATGAGACTCTAGATATTCCTCAAGAAGATGGCTCCAAGACCAACAATGAGAATCAATTGAAACAACAAGAAAAACAAATTCCGGAAGAATCAAATATCAATGATCTACCTAAGGAATGGAGAATCCATAGAGATCACCCTATTGATAAAATCATCGGTGACATCAGTCAAGGCGTTTCAACAAGATTGAACCTCAAAGATGCTTGCTTGAACATGGCGTTCGTTTCTCAAATTGAACCTTCCAAGGTCGACGACGCATTAGGAGACGACCAATGGATGATTTCTATGCAAGAAGAATTAAATCAGTTCGAGAGAAATCAAGTTTGGGAACTTGTTCCTAAACCAAGTGACAAACACATCATAGGTACAAGATGGGTGTTCAAAAATAAACTCGATTAGAACGATATAATTGTCCGAAACAAAGCAAGATTGGTAGCCCAAGGATACAACCAAGAAGAGGGAATTGACTTTGAAGAAACTTTCTCTCCGGTTGCAAGGTTAGAAGCTATCTGTGTTTTACTTGCTTACGCTTGTTCATTGAATTTTCAGCTTTATCAAATGGACGTCAAAAGTGCATTCTTAAATGGCTACATCAATGAAGAAGTATATGTCAAAGAACCCCCGGGCTTTGAAGACTTCAAGAATCCTTCACATGTCTTTAAGTTGATAAAAGCTCTTTATGGATTAAAACAAGCACCTAGAGCATGGTATGACAGCCTCAGTACTTTCTTATACGAAAAAGGTTTCGAGAAAGGTAAAGTGGATAAGACTTTGTTCATAAAGAAGATCAAAGGTAACACCTTATTAGTACAAGTCTATGTCAATGATATTATATTTGGTTCAACTAACCAAGATTTGTGTGAAGAATTCTCGTTGATGATGCAAGGAGAATTTGAGATGTCTATGATGGGCAAGATGAACTATTTCCTTGGATTACAAATTAAGCAACTAAAAGATGGTATCTTCATCAATCAATCAAAATATTGCAAGGAACTTTTGAAAAAGTTTGATATGGATAATTGCAAATCAATGCACACGCCAATGGGCTCCGGTACTTATGTTGATAAAGATGAATCTGATATTTCCATTGATATTACTAAATATCGAGGCATGATTGGCTCACTGTTATACTTGACGGCAAGTCGTCCCGACATCATGTTCAGTGTATGTCTGTATGCACGATTTCAAGAAAACCCGAAAGAATCTCACCTTATGGCGGTAAAAAGAATCATGAAATATCTCAAAGGAACAACCAATGTCGGCCTCTGGTACCCAAAAGGTAATATATGCAATTTAATTGGTTATTCTGACGCTAATTATGCAGGATGTAAAACAGATAGAAAAAGCACAAGTGGCACTTGTCACATTTTGGGAAATGCATTAGTCTCTTGGGCATGCAAGAAACAAGCTTGTGTGGCTCTTAGTACGGCCGAGGCGAAATATATTGCAGCGGGTAGTTGCTGTGCACATATTCTATGGCTCAAGCAACATCTTCGTGACTACGGACTCGACCTTGGATGCATTCCACTCCGATGCGACAACACAAATGCAATCAACATTACAAAAAATCCTGTGATGCATTCTAGAACAAAGCATATCGACATTCGACATCACTTTCTTCATGATCATGTACTTCAAGGAGATGTCGAAGTCACCTTCGTGGATACGCATAATCAACTAGCAGATATTTTCACTAAACCATTGGCAAGAGAACCATTTTTCAAGATCCAAAGAGAGCTAGGTATCTTGGACGAAAATGACATTATCTAATTAAGGTACATGGCTATGATTTTAATCTTAACTTTATGGTAATATGTCTCAATCCATGTTTTTATTACTAAACTTATGATATATGACCATGAAATGCACAAAAATTAAGTATTTTTCAGTTTTTCACTAATGACAATCGGTTGTCATAGAGTGACAATCGGTTGTATCTTAAAAATTTTAGATTCTGTCTTCATGAAAATCAGTTGTCACTCCACGACAACCGGTTTCTTCTTCAATTTTTCACCCCTGTTTGCATTTTTCAAAGGATGCAATCGATTGTCATCAAACGACAATCGATTGCACAGTTCAAATTTTTGAAATTTTTTATTTTGTATTATTTTGTATTTTTTTCCAGTTACACTCTTTTTATTCTTTCTCTTCCATTTCCATTACTAATATTTATTTTGTACAAAGATTCTTATTCTCTTTTTGAATGTTTTGAGTATTTGGTCAACAGCTTTTAAATGCATAGTCCTTTCCTATGACAGAATTTCTTGGATACTTACACACTCAAGAATCTCTATGGTACAAGTCTTTATTATTTTAACTAAACCATTACATTCCTTACCTAACCATTCAATGCCTATCTCTCTATAAAAGCTCAACCAAAACCTAAGCCTCACATATCCTCTTTTATCTCAAGAAACCCTACAAACACCAAATACCCTTTCCCCTTCCAATTCTCTCATTTTTCACCATGTCAACATCAAAGAAAGGCAAGGGAAAAGCTTCTTCCTCTTCTCAAGGTGGTGATATCTCAAGACTCATTCCATCAAGAAGCCAAAGGGAAATATTTTTATCTCACTTTCAGAAGATGACGGTTCTTTTTCCAAGGTTCGGTAATCTTGACAACTTTTATTCCAAATGCTTTAGTTTTCCAACATTATTTAGATCTCAAGGGATATACAACTTGATTGGTGTTAATGGACCCATTTACCCCACTTTGGTAAGAATTTTCTACAGCAATATAACCATTACTAGAGGATGCATGATTTCAAATATCAAAGGGGTTCCTATAGAACTCACAGAGCAAAACTTTGGTGAAGCTTTGGGTATTCCAAATGATGGTGCTTGCATTAAACTTCTCTCAAATGCAAATCTGTCTGGCTACAACAAAAGAGACTTCTACTATGTAATTGCAAGAATTACCGAGCGTGATTTTATTCAGAAAAGGAAAAGACTACTTGGTGGGACTCCGGAGAGGAACTCTTGGTCTGCAGGAATTCTCACTATTGATGATCGTTTGATCCACTACTTTTTGGCGTATGTGGTTATGCCAAAATTCTCAAATATTTCCAATGTCAATGATTGTGAGATGAAGATTTTGTATGCGATGAAGAACGGGATTCAAATCAACTGGTCTTATGTGATTCTACATCATATGGCACTACATAATGAAAATGCTTCTGCTTTGCCCTATGGCTCCTGGCTTACCCTTGTTTTTGAGAAGTTCAATGTTCCCTTGTCTGGTGAACACATGGTGCCTATGTCTGACCCCAAACATGAAATCACTCCGAAGAAAGTATGTAATACCAAAACCGGCATCAAATTTGATCCAATTAATCGAACCATCACATACATTCATACTCCTCCACAAAACCAACCTCAACAAGAACAACAACCTCAAAACCAACCTCCACAACCAATGGAAAACTCTTACAATCAAGTTTTTGACTATCTTCAATACATGAATAACAACATGAACAATCAATTTGCTCATTTTTATGCCCATACCAATGTCCCTCCTTATAAAGCTCAACCTTCTCATTAGCCTTTCATTCAACCTCAAACCAATGAAGGAAATGATGGTGAAGGTCAAGATGATGAAGATTTTGTTGAAGGCATGGATGATTAGTTTTTAAGTTGTTATATTTCTTAGTACTTTATGTTTTTATGTTTTATGTCGTTTTTCTAGTTTCGTTTAAGACACTTCGCGTATTGTGATCCTTTTCGTTTTGTGCACTTTGTTTCTGTTATGTCTATGTATGCAAACTTTATTTATGATATGTTGTTTCTATGTGAAAAATGTTATGATCTTCTTTCCCATTCCTTTTTGCTAATGACAAAGGGGGAGAATACTTTGTAGTTTCTTTTTTGTTTCTCTAACCCAAATTGCAGAAAGCAAGCAATCTTCAAAACCCTCATGCAATAGATCAAGGGGGAGTCTTTGATTTAGGGGGAGTTTTTAAACAACTTGATTAGAGAAATCCAAGATGCACTCCAAACTTCAAGAAATGGTTGTCATCATCAAAAAGGGGGAGAATGTGAAATCAAACTTTCCAAATGTTTTGATGAAGACAAGCTAGCATGCAAAAATGAATGGATCAAGATAGAAGATTTATCTCAAGCAAAGATTAATTGATCAAGATCAACATTTCAAGACTTATGGCTTAAGGTATATGAAATTTTTGATCTTATGCTCTTAGTGCTCAAAACTATTTTTAATCATGCATTTAATTTATTAAAATAATATTTTGAGTATATACTAAGTATGATTAAAGAAGGATATTTTAAATTGTTTAAAGTCTTTGAAAATAATGTTTTTTTAATTTTTGCACACAAGCAATCGATTGTCATCAAACGACAATCGGTTGCATCCAATAAAATTTTTCCTCTGTTTGACATACAATCGGTTGTCGTCTGGCAGCAATTGATTGTCATGTGTTTTATTTTCAAATTTTTTGAACGTTGGCTTTAGAGCAACCGATTGCTCCTCAATGACAATCGGTTGTCCTAGTTATAATTTTAAATTTTTTTAAAACGTTGCTGTGCTGCAATCGATTGTTGCTTTGGTGCAACCGGTTGTTGTGCCTTAAATTTTGAAAAATTTTATTTTTCCAGCAACTTTTGGTAACACCTTTTCATGGCAATCTTTGTATCTTTTCATATACATTGTTTTAGTAAAAATGGTTTAAACATTGCTATGTTTCATTGAAGAGGTATTACTACACTATAAATTATTTTCATTTAAAATTTTGAAAACAGATCATCAAAAATTATACAACAACAATCACTAACAACTTTCTTATTTTTGATTATACTCTTTATACTCAAGATTTTGTTCATCATTTTCATATGCATTCCGAAAATTGTTCTTGAGCACTTAGAAGAGTATTCCATCTTAAATTTCATATTGATAAGAAAAGATCAATCAAGTGATTGACATTGCTTCTTCATTATTCAAACTCTTATACAAAATCAAACAAACTATTGTACTTGTTTTCAGGATTGTTGGAAACAAGAAAGACACTTAGGGAGGATTGTTCTCTTTGTGGTCTTAGTGAAGATCCAAGAGGATTGTTCTTGGTCCAAGAGGATTGATCTTGGCTTGTTAGGTAGTCTTGTACAAATTACCAACAATAAGGAAATATCTTTAATGTTGAAAGGGGACTGGAGTACTCTCAGACTGTGAGGGGAACCAGGATACATCATTGTGTTCTTTACTTTCCGCATTTACTATTTTCATTACTTATCAGAAAAAGAAAGAAAAGAAACTCATGCAAAAATATTCATACAATTCAGAAAAAGTTTTAAAGAACCTAATTCACCCCCCCCCCTCTTAGGCTCATCTGAACTTACAGAAGCCTTTGAAAAAGAAATGGAGGAGATACTGAAAATCATACGGAAAAGTGACTACAATGTTATGGAACAATTGGGGTAGACCCCTTCAAAAATTTCAATGTTGGCCTTACTTCTATGCTCTGAAGCCCATGCTAAGGCTTTGGTAAAGTTCCTGAAGTTTTCTCAAGAGCCTCAAGAGACTTCTGCCGACCAATTTGAGAACTGCATTGCTAGTTTGACAACTGATAATGGACTTGGTTTCTCTGATACTCATTTAACCTCCAACGAAAGAAAGCATAATGATTCCCTGCATGTCTCTATTGAGTGGAGAAGCACTACCCTAGATCATGTTCTTGTGGATACAGATTCATCATTGAATGTCTTGCCAAAGAATTCTTTGGACAAATTGGATTCTGAAGGACCCACACTGAAGCCCAACAATATTGTGGTGAGAACTTTTGATGGTTCTAAAAGAATGGTGCATTGAGAGGTAGATATTCCTGTTAAAGTTGGTTCTCAGACCTTTGACTCTACTTTTTACGTAATGGATATCCTCCCGTCTTACTCCTGTTTATTGGGTCTCCCTTGGATCCATGGGGTCGATGCTGTTACTTCTACTCTACATCAAATGCTGAAGTATCCGGTTAATGGAAAGATTGTTATAGTCCATGGCGAGGAAGAATATATGGTGAGCCACCTGAACTCTTTCAGTTATGTGGAGATGGACGACGAGTTCATTGAGACCCCCTGCCAAAATTTTGAAGAGGTTCCTTAGACATTTTCTACAACCAAGACTGCTATCAATGTCCCAAAGATTACCAGACCTCAATTGAAGATTGCTTCTCTGAAGGATTCCAAAGCAGTAGTCGAAGAAGGTGGGTGTACCATTTGGAGCCAAATCCCTGATATCCCTTACAAATCTGACAAGTTTGGTTTGGGTTTTACTTCAAGAGCCCAAAGAGTTGTTCGTCGTGCTCGTGTCGGAGGACCACCACTATGCATCAGCAACCATGGAATCAATGCTTTGGAGGACAGTGATAGTGACTGCGACATGGACAAATGGATATTCCCAACTATCAATGGTGGACTCAACAATTGGGAGGCCAAGTGTACTACGGTTGAAAAACTGAGTGTTATACTGGTTTTTCATTTTCTATTCGCAAATGTCGCGGTAAGCAAGAGCCACCACTGACTTTTCTTTTATCCAACCAAGGAAAGGGTGAAAAGAACAGAAAAGACCTTTTTTGATATTTTCTGAGTAAGGGGGATAGATTATGGAAAGAGAAGGTGTTAACACCCTTTCCATCCGTGGTATTCCACGGGATCTTAGGTACTTTCTCATTTTTGAAAATTTCTTTCGTATTTGTTTGTTTTGAAAAGTTTGTTTGCTTTATGATAACTCTTGTATCAGTCCTCAAGAGTGTTGATAAAGCATTTTTGAAAAAATGTTTTGAAAGTGTAGTGTGAAAAAGTTGTTTTTGAGCAAGTACCTAACCGTTATCTACCTACTCGAAAAAGGTGTTCTTTTCCTCCATTCCTTTAGACAGTGCTATCCTACTATTAGTGAGTAGCTAGCCCTATCGTCGGATGTTGAGGGACTATCAAAGGAACATTTACGATCACTAAGGCAATTAGGCAAGAACTTTTAGTAATTGTCCTAAAGTTCTAAGATCACTTTTTAACCGAGGAGACGTTGAAAGGGTCATCGAGGGACTTGTGATCTCTTGAACTAAAGGACAACCACTAAAAACTCACGTTTCAGGAATTGTGACCGTTTCCGAAGGCAACCGAAGTGGGAGATACCCTAAGGGTGAACATGTGCAAGTGAATTGATTCATTTCATTTATCTTGCAATTTAGGGTTATCTAATCGTTTTCATTTATAGTCTTTCCATGCAAACCTAATTACTAGTAGTTAATAGTGCAAAAAGTAAGAATAAGAAGATAAAGTCCTATGCTATTACAGGGCATCGGGGAGGGGGATACATAACCAAAACTGGGGAGTACGGAAATCAAAAGCAGTAAATAAACCCTAATTTAAAACTATTACAAACCATCAATAGTTACAATAATTGGATAAGAAAAATAAAATGGCAAAATGATAAACACGCGAAGATCAATACGGGAACAAGGTGAAAAGTCCTAAAAATCTAATTAATTTAGAAAAAATATTTTTTGTATTTTATTGAGAAAAATATTTAAAAGGTTGTAACCTAATTTCTAATTAGTTTTATTTAAATGAAATAATCAAGTTGAAATAATTAAATTAATTAAATTTCAAAAATTAATTTAAATTATAAAAAACCTAATTCTATTTTTTTGTGATTTTTGATTTTATGATTAATTGAAAAAATGAATTTAAGACAATTAAAATATAAATAAAGAAATTAAAACCAAAAAGAGAATGGGCATGATGCTGTTAATTAGTTTGGGGGTGTAGCGTTGCAATTTGTGTTGGTCCCATATGCGCAGGCCCATCAGCCTACATGAGATCTAGTGGGGCATGTACCTGAGGGTCCTCTATGAGGAACATGCGTGGAATGTTGGGTTTGAATTGAGGATGGCCCAATGGTTGAGAGCGAGGACACAGGGTGGACATCTGGGGATGCAACGTATAGGATCCTGCAAGCAAACGTTAGAAAAAATGGAAATTTATTGGACGTTGGATCGAACCCAGGTCCCTGCTTTCACATGCCTTATGCCTTTACCATATGCGTTGCCTACTCATTCATGACTATAATAACACAAAGATAATATAATGGTAATTCAGTCAAAGTGTCAAATTTTCAAACGCCACAGATCAGATCTCACATGGACCAATGATAATATGACAATTAAGCCACCGAAGTCTATGCAAGTCAACGGTGCCGGAGTCTAACTCCGATTACCTTCTCCGGTTGCCTCAAAATTCCAAACTTGCAAATAACGCAAGTTAAAGATGCAAAGGGTACCCTACCACCCTATTTTGAGGGCTGCGGTCACGATGGTGGTGACCTTTTTGACTGAAACAGTCTGCAAATTCAGATACAAAGAGGAAGGATCTTCGTGCCCTAACAATGGAACTTTTCTGTTTCTACGTCAAAACTTGCATATAATCATTCTAGACACACGCAAACATGATGTTAAACATAAATATATGCAAAGATATAATTTATGTTGCATGAAATAAGAGTTTGAGATCAATGAAATATACTAAATTGTGAGTTGTTGGAGGGGACAATCCTTTGTGCTTTGGCCTTCAAAACTGGATTGGTTCAATCCTTGGGTTCCTCAGAAGGGTGATAGAATGCTTGGATCTGATGGAGGTTGGCTGGATCGAGCGTTTGTGAATTCCACCACTCTTTGAATTTTTTGAAATTTGTTAGGGCTTCTCTAAGGCAGTTGCGCGTATCCTTGTGGTATGAACTTGTTTGGAATATATAGCATATCATATTAGGTCAACAAAAGGAGTAAGAATCCTTGGCATTGAGTGTAAACAAATATGCTTCAAAACTTTCCAAAAAATAATATTTTCTTCCTTTTATGGCTTGCACGATTTCCCTTGATATAATCAGCATATATTGTCCATTATTTAATAGAAAAATGATTTCAACTCAATCTTATATTATTTCCATTATTTATTTATTTAATTTTGAACTTTAATGAATAAAATATCAAATAAATAGCATAAATAATAGAATAATGAAAGGGTGGGCTTAGAGGTCATGGACCATGTTGGAAATAAGTTCAGATCATAGAAACCAAGGCCTATTTGAAAGAAATCCAAGATTGATCAATATTCTCTTGATGCATTTTTCCAAAAATTGGTCAACTTTAGCAATGCACATCTCTCTCAAGTTTAACCCCATGAGGGTGTTCTTGGACTTTTTACAGAGCTTAGGATGTACTCTAAACAACCCTTTTGGTTTCATCTAAATTGGATCTTCCATGTTCATGTAAGGATCTTTGACCCAAAAAGGTGTTTTTGTTGACTTTTTGAAAGGACCCATAATGTCTGAGCTTGTATCTTTCAATTGATGCATGTCTTGAACTTGAGGGATGAAGATAAGTTGTAGGGAATTGGATTCTCTTCAACATGAGCCTTGGTGGAAAACATTCCGTTAAAGTATTAGAAATTTATGGCTGGTCAAAGTTAAGTTGACTTTCCCTATTGAAACCCTAATTAGCAATTTTTGACTTTTGATGAGTTAAAAGCATTTCTTGAGGAATCATGACCAACCCTTGACCAAATGATGGATATCATTTCAAAATGTTTATGTTGACAAAAAATCTTGAACTTTGACTACATATGGGCCACGATTGACTTTTGACCCAGTATAGTTGATTTTCAAGTATTTGAGCAGTTGACTGAGCAAACTTGTAGTGCAAGGCATGAAATTTGTCATGGATAATCTTGAAGACATATTAGGACCATGGAAGACATTTGAGACCTTTGGAGCTCACACATCTTGGTGAAAAATGAAACCCTAGTTGGAAGGCTAATGCTTAGGAGGAGAATTTGTCTGATCAATTCTTAGTCAACTTTGAGCAATTGAGGACCTCTAGGAGTATGTCTTGTGTGAAAATGGGAGGGACAATTTTGGGTTACAACACCAAGGATTTTGTTCCCATTAGTTTTATCCAGGAGTAATTGTCTTTTTGTTTTTGGAATATGTAATATTTGAACAATTTAAACTCTAAAGCCTCGTGCTTTACCCGAGACATAATGGTCTATTTGTGAGGGTTATTGCTTCATCTTCATATGTCATTAATAAATCATTGGACGTTTTGTATACAAATTTTACGCTCTCTGTCTTTGCTTTCTGTTTTTACTTTATCATAATAGTTATGCTCTCTTACACACACCCACATATCAAACTGCAAATCCACATCCGCTCTGGATCCCATTGATAACGGTTATGCTATTGCTAATTATGACTTTGAAAATCTGATCTACCAAGCCGAGGACGAAGGTGAGGAAGATTGTGAAGTACCATGAGAACTTGCCAGACCGTTACAACATGAGGAAAGGGAAATACAACGTCATGAAGAACCGATTGAGACATTAAACTTGGGTACTGAAAAGGATAAAAAGGAAGTCAAGATAGGTGCCAACTTAGAGCATAGTGTCAAAGAGCCGTTAATACAAATGTTACATAACTACATTGAGATCTTTGCCTATTCATACAAAGACATGCCAGGGCTAGACATTGAAATTGTGGTTCATTGTCTGCCAACGAAAGAAGACTGCCCTCTAGTGAAACAAAAGGTTCGTCGTATGCCTCCAGAGATGTCAGAAAAGATCAAAGCCGAAGTTATGAAATAGTTCAATGCTGGTTTCTTAGCTATTACCTCTTATCCATAATGGGTTGCTAATGTTATTCCGGTACCTAAGAAGGATGGTAAGGTACACATGTATGTGGATTACAGAGACTTGAATAGGGAAAGCCCCAAGGATGACTTCCCGCTTCCCTATATTGATGTTGTAGTTGACAACACCACACAACATAAGATATTCTCCTTCATGGACGGTTTCTCTGGTTATAATCAGATCAAAATGGAACCTGAAGGCATGGAGAAAAAAAACTTCGTTACACAGTGGGGTACTTTCTGTTATAAAGTCATGCCATTTGGATTGAAGAATGTCGGGGCAACCTATCAGCGTGCTATGGTAGCTTTTTTTCAAGACATGATCCATCACGAGATAGAGGTCTATGTCAATGATATGATAGCCAAGTCTCAGACTGAAAAAGAGCACCTTTATCACCTGCAAAAGTTGTTTGAAAGACTGAAGAAGTACAAGCTAAGACTGAACCCGAATAAGTGCACTTTTGGAGTAAGATATGGTATGCTCTTAGGCTTCGTTGTCAGCGGTAAAGGTATTGAAGTAGACCTTGCAAATGTTAAAGATATACAAGAAATACCACATCCCCACATTGAGAAGGAGGTCAGGGGATTCTTGGGACGTCTAAATTACATTGCCAGATTCATTTCCCATCTAACCACTACTTGTGAATCCATCTTCAAATTACTGAAGAAAGATCAAGCAGTGAAGTGGAATGACGACTACCAGACCGTCTTTGACAAAATCAAAGAATATCTTCAAGAGCCTCCAATTTTGATGCCGTCAGTTGAAGGAAGACCTTTGATCATATACTTAACAGTATTAGAGATTTCAATGGGGTGTGTGTTAGGGCAGCATGACGTGTTTGGTCGAAAAGAGCATGCAATATACTACCTTAGCAAAAAGTTTACCGAGTGTGAAACAAGATACTCACTGCTCGAGAAAACTTGTTGTGCTTTGGCATAGGCTGCTCGCCGACTGAGATAGTATATGTTGACTCACACTACCCCGTTGATATCTAAAATGGATCCTATCAAATACATCTTTGAAAAGCCCGCTTTCTCCGGAAGAATAGCAAGATGGCAAATTGTCCTGACCGAATATGATATTCAGTACACAACTCAAAAAGCAATCAAGGGAAGTGTATTAGCTGATCATTTGCCTCATCAGGCTGTGCACTACTACCAATCCATGAATTTTGAATTTTCGGATGAGAACATCATGTTAGTGATTGATTGTGAAGAACCCAGACTGGATGAAGGACCTGTAAAAGGATCCCGATGGACTATGGTTTTTGATGGAGCTTCCAACGCACTAGGAAATGGCATTGGTGCTGTGATCATATCTCTCGAAGGCTGTCATACTCCTTTCACTGCAAGGCTATGTTTCAACTGTACCAACAATATGGACGGATATGAAGCATGTATCATGGGTCTCAAGGCAGCTATCTATTTGAGAATCAAATTCCTAAGTGTATATGGAGACTCGGACTTGGTAATCAGTCAAATCAAAGGAGAATGGGACACAAAGCATCCTAATCTCATCCCTTATCGGGAGCATGTGCTGACATTGATTCCATATTTTGAAGAAGTTATGTTTGAGCATTTTTCACGAGAGAAAAATCAATTAGCAGACGCGCTAGCTACTATGTCATCCATGTTCAAAGTCAGATGGGATAACGAAGCCCCTCAGATCACTTGAGAGATTGGACGAACTGATACACTGTTATGAGATAGATAATGGAGAAGTAGTGAACAAGCCTTGGTTCCATGAAGTAAAAAGATACCTCGAAGCTCAAGAGTATCCCGAGGAGGATTCGGTCAATGATAAGAAGTTCCTAAGAAGGTTCTTTGCCAAGTTTTTCCTCAGTAACAAAATTATCTACAAGCGCAACCACAATTCTACTTTGCTTCAGTGTGTTGATAAGAGTGAAGCAGAGAAGATCATGGAAGACATACACGAAGGTACCTTTGGCACCCATTCTAGTGGGCACACAACGGCCAAAAAGATCCTACACTCAGGATACTACTAGTCTACTATGGAAGCAGACTGTTATCAGCATTCACGAACTTGTCACAAGTGCCAGATCTATGCTGATAAAGTACATGTTCCTCTAGTTCCCTTGAACGTCTTGACTGCTCCCTGGAAATTCACAATGTGGGGAATTGATATGATTGGAGAGATTAGACCTACCGCTTCCAATGGGAAACGTTTCATCCTTGTCGCCATTGATTACTTCATGAAGTTGGTAGAGGCAGCCTATTTTGCTTCTGTTACCAAGAATGTTGTGGCTCGGTTTATCAAACATAACCTTATATGTCGGTATGGTATTCCAGAAAGAATCATTACAAACAACGGTACCATTCTCAATAATACTATAATCACCGAGCTCTGCATACAATTCAAGATTCAGCATCATAACTCTTCTCTTTACCGGCTAAAGATGAATGGCGCTGTAGAGGCTGCTAATAAAAACATTAAGAAGATCATACAGAAGATGACGGTGACATACAAAGACTGGCATGAGTGGTTACCTCTGGATTGGAGAGATGAAAGTTTGTTGTTTTCTAGTTGAAATCCAGGCTTCGCAGTAATTTGCTGGGAATAATGAAATTAACTTATATATGGAAATGTATTAGAAGAAACATGTGTAGGGCTATTTCAGGATGAGTCCGGGTAAGACTTCATCTGGAAGTGTATGAGAAGGAACCTGGGTAGGGATGTTTTAAGATATATATGAGAGGGAGCCTGGGTAGGGTTGTTTTAAGAGATATATGAGAGGGAGCCTGGGTAGGGCATCTTCAGGATGAGTCCGGGTAAAACTCCATCTGGAATATGTAAGAAGGAACCTGGGTAGGGTTACCTCAGGACGAGTCTGTATAAAACTGCGTCTAGAAATTGTAAGAAGGAACCTGGGTAGGATTGCCTCAAGATGAGTCAGTGTAAAACTGCATCTACAAATTCAAGAGAAGGATCCTGGGTAGGATTACCTCAGGATGAGTCAGTGTAAAACTACATCTGGAGACTGTGAGAAGGAACCAGGGTAGGGTTGCTTCAGGATGAGTCTGTATAAAACTGCATCTGGAAATTCAAGAGAAGGAACTTGGGTAGGGTTGCCTCAGGATGAGTCTGTGTAAAACAGCATTTGGAAATTCAAGAGAAGGAACCTGGGATGGGTTTCCTCAGGATGGGTCCGTGTAAAATGGCCTCTAGAAATTTAAGAGAAGGAACCTGGGTAGGGTTGCCTCAGGATGAGCCAGTGTAAAACTGCATCTGGAGATTGTGAGAAGGAACCTGGGTAGGGTTGTTTCAGGATGAGTCCGTGTAAAAATTCAGAAGGAGGGAGAAGGAACTCGTGTAAGATTGCTTCATGAAGAGCCTATATAAAGTTATATTTGGAAGTCAGAAGAAACCCGTGTAAGATTCCTTCATGAAGAGCTCGTATAAACCTGTATTTGGAAGTTAGAAGAAATATATGTAAGATTGCTTCATGATGAGCCTGTGTAAAGCTGTATTTGGAAGTCAGAAGAAACTCGTGTAAGATTGCTTCATGTTTAGCCCGTGTAAATCTGTATTTGGAAGTCAGAAGAAACCCGTGTAAGATTGCTTCATGATGAGCCCGTGTAAAGCTGTATTTGGAAGTCAGAAGAAACCCGTGTAAGATTGCTTCATGTTGAGCCCGTGTAAAGTTGTATTTGGAAGTCAAAAGAAACCTGTGTAAGATTGTTTCATGTTGAGCCCGTGTAAAGCTGTATTTGGAAGTCAGAAGAAACCCATGTAAGATTGCTTCATGCTGAGCCCCTGTAAAGCTGTATTTGGTCGCACAGATAATTACTCTATTTTGTTTCATATTCTAATCCTGGACCCGTTGAAAACTGTTGATGATAAATATCTGTAGATTGATCTTTCCTGAAAAGGTAAAGCATTAGTTGTATGCAATGTCATGATGTACGAAATACATTGTGTAACGGTGTTCTCAAAATAAATGAGATTGGGATGTATGCATTTGTACTGTAGATGCTATGAAGTTTGTAGAATGATGTATGAATGCAATATGTGAATGTATCAATTGTTCTATTGCAGCGCTGTTGAATTAGGGAAAATAAATCCCTGATTGCAGCTGGCGATGAAGAATGTAGGTCTTCAGATTTTCTTGAAGCTGAACTGCTGGGAGATGATCTTCCATTGTTAGAGAAATAAACTTTGTTGGGGAAGGAAAGCTATGTGCACTGACTGAGGATTTTGTGAAATCCTATTGGGGAATCCTGAGAAGTTTGACGACTTTAATAGGGAAAACCTGATGTCGGAGCAGTAGTTGGAAATTCCTGTTCTGTTTGGGATACAAGAACACCTGACATCACTAGGTTGTAAGCTGAGGATATGGCAGAGACTTTTTAGTAGGATGCCGCTACCTCTGTACCTTCTGGAGAAAGTACATGCGAAGACTTTGTGGATGGTTTGAGTGTCATCCGAACTCCCGGGGTGCTTGGTAAATGCTGATCAGGATAATAAGTCTTCTACTGATAAAAAAATGACAAGATGATGGGACATAATCGTATATTTTTAATCCCTAACTTTTTCCTGGACCGCCCTTTCGGGTTTTCAGTCCACTGGGATACCCTTTTTTGCTAAAGCCGCCTTTTCAGGTTTTTGACTTGCTGAGTGTTTAATTTTTTTGTATATCCCTAATTTTTCCCGAACTCTATTAGTTCTTCGGGATGCCCTTAATTTTGCCTAGGCCTGTCAACCTAGCAGGTCTTTTTTCATGCGTAGTATTTTCTGACTATGTCCGCATTCATATGATGTGGAGAGATGTCACTATCTATGACAACACGTGTTATAGAAATGTCAGAAAATGTTTATGTGATTGCATGTATCCTTTCATATGTGGGAGCCTGTTTGCCTCTGGGGTTAGTCTGGTGCACCTGATGTTTGATCAAGTTTCTGATAGTCTTGAACTTCCTAGGTATCTTTTCTAAGAACTGTCATGGAATGATTCAAAGACATGATACTGACACCATCTGATACTACTGGCACAAACAAGCAATTTGGTGGTACCAAAGGTTCAAATTTCACAGTGATTTTCTGCTGGAATCCCCGATCAATGTAACAACCCCTGAGTGATTCAGATGGAGATATGCCCCTAGCTATTCAACATTTTTGGAGAGATTCTTTGCATATTGGCTTGACTTCCCCAGATTAATTAGACACCATGTCATGCCCCTTGATTATGAAAGGCTTGTTATTGAGAATGTATTTTCTGTATGAGGTGATCTGTCCATTGAGGGGGTATTCGTTCACTGAGTATTCGTTGTGTGAATTTCTCTGCCATTTGAACAATTAACCATATGCAAACAATGTCATTTAAAGAATGCAAATCTTATGTCTATCTTGAAATTTTTTGAAAATGCGTTTTTTGTAGTAAAACGAAATTTGCAAGAATGTGATATCAACTCATGATTTATAGAAAACCTTATAGGAGTGAGGATACTTTTGTAACAATATGATCTCGAACTAACCCATGCTTCAGCTATGAATTTAAAGGGTTATAATGTGTCCTGGTTTACGGTTCAAGAAACAAAGGATAAAGGCTCAAATTTTATTTGTACCCAACCCACTTTGTGATATTCTTCAGTCCTATGCTCAGTTAATTGTGCATTTCAAATCCTAGTTAAGTTCTGGAATGTTGGCCCCGATATTCCGGTGATGGTTCAGAAATTGAACGTTTGTATGAGAAGGCAGTCGTTTTTGTGACCTTTTTATTTTTGTTAAGGATTTGTAGGACCTATTTATTTTTTGATTTTGGTATCCTTGTCTTTTGACTGACTTGTTTCTTTTGTGATTGCAGCCAGCGAGGTGCCCCAGTTTTTTTCTTAAGTCTCCTTCATAGGTTTTGACTTAATGGGCCTTTATTTTGAAAGATAACGACTTCCTATTCTTAATGATTATGTGGAACCACCACCATCTTTTGGAGAGCATCTTCTACACTATTTGTCATGTAGAAGGGAAAGCTTGCGACTGAATGCACATCTAAATTAACTGAGAAAACTACCCTTCCCCATGTTATGATTAAAGGTTTTAATTTGTGTGAAAAGAAAACTCCTACTTCTTAGGCTCAAAGGGGTTTACTAGGGATTATCTTCCTTATAACTCCATTGTTTAGGATTTGAATCAACTCCTGTACATCGTCAGTGGGGTCTGTTCAAAAGCATATTGTAGAGATTGTGGTATCGTTCTCGTCATCCTTCCTCTAAAGGCTTAGATATAATCAAGAGTTGAATATCATAAAAGGGAAGTAAGAAATTAGTTAAGGATAATGAAAACAAATTAATTCAAGACAAACATGTGCAATGCCTTAATGAAATAACAAAGTTTGACATGACAATAATTTTTTGAATAAACAAAGATAATACAACTTGAGAATTAAAATGAACAAAAATGATCTCAATCCTGGCCATGATTTGGCATGGGAGCAGTGATCACGTTGGAGTCTCAAGAGGGTCGAACTCAATCTCCTTGGCGTCAATCATATTTTGAGTCTTATATTTCAGTGCCCAACAATCGTTAGTATCGTGCCTAGGACTGCCAAAATGATAGGCACACCATGCACCAGGATTGTAGTTAGGAGAAGAAGTCTTAGGGTTTGGATGAGGTCCTATCGACGTAATTAAATTCATCCTCAACATATGTTGTAATTCTTGAGATAACGACATGTTGATCTTGGTAAAATGTCTCTTAGGCTCGTCTTGCCTTCGCTGATTACCCCGTTGTTATGGTCGTTGCACGCGTGACGAATTAGAGACCAGCACTGCCCCTATAGATTGGTGGTAGTCTTCCTTATTACGACCTTTCTGGCCATACATAGCATTGGCTTCCCTCTTACCAGCAAATGTCTTCTTCTCAGTATTAGAAGATGCAGCCATCGAGATCTTCCCACTCTTGATACCACTTTCGATCCTTTCTCGAGTCAGAACCATCTCTTTGAACCCGGATGAGGAACTCCCAATCAGCAGATTAAAGAACGGGCCTGTCAGAGTGCCCATGAACATGTCTACCATTTCTAGATCATTAAGAGGAGGTTGTACCCTACCAGCTAGATCCCTCCATTTCTGAGCATATTCCTTGAAGCCTTCTCTAGAATCCATAGGCATGCTTTGAAGTTGTGTACAAGTTGGAGCGAGGTTAGCATTTTATTCGTACTGCTTCTAGAAAGCAGCAGCAAAGTCTTCCCAGGTATGAATGTCTATTCTTTCTAGCTGATAGAACCACTCCAGTTGCGTGCCAGCTAAAATTTCTTGGAAGAAATGGACCCATAACTTCCGGTAAGCAGTGTGAGGCTGGATCTTCCTGACATAGGACCTTAAGTGCAACTTAGGGCAGGAGATACCGTCATACTTAGAAAATGTGGGAACCTTGAACTTTGGTGGGATGACCCCTCCAGGAACCAACCCTAATTCTTCAAAGTCCAAGCCAGGTACCTGCTGAATCTCCATATCATTGAGATGATCCTCCTGCTATTTGTATTTATCGTCAGCAGGAGGATATTGTTCGTCAGAGTAATCAGCTTCTTCTTCATCATCCTCGGGGTTGTTGACTTCTTCATGATTATCCCCTTCGTTTGATAGAGTTGTGAGATCTATAGCTCGTTTAACCGGTCCTCTGAGTCTTCTTCCCATATTCACGATTCCAGCCGGTTTCTTTGCCTTCTTATTCTTCTCTTTGATAACGAGAGCTTTAAGTTCTTCCTGCCCCTGGGCCAAAGCCATGAACATTTATTAGAACTAAGCGTTTTGAGCTCGGAGGTCTTTTACTATTTGTTTAAGGGCCATTTATTTTGCTGAAGTAAACAACAAAACAATGAGAAACCTGTACTGGAAGACCTATTATGAAATGGCATGCATGCAATTTTTTCAACGATCTCGCGGGGTAAACAAGAAAATGTCAGAAGTTGAAATTTGCAGCTTTGATTGAAGAACTTCGTATCGTTGAGTGTTCTTCTACGAGAGTCAAGCTCACCATATCAAGTGGGTCATAGCCCCCGACTCAAGTTGTCGTGTTTTGGTCTTTTTGACAGCATTGGCTAGAGGAAAATAAATCCCCTTGCCCCTTTCTAGACATCCGATTTATCATAACCTGCATCACAAACCCTTGAGATCCTTGAAGTGGTTAAGGAAATGTTGTGGCATGATGTTATGATGTGTATGATATGCGTTAAGAAAAAGTGTAAGGTGATGAAGACAAGTGAGTCTAAGAAGTCCAGGTTACTGGACAATGAATGTAAACAAATTCTGCAAGGAGATCATGTTGTTAGATAAAAACCATGCAAGTAGCTCAAGTTGAAAGCAAACAAATCACACAAGCGGCCTTAGGTTTAGGCTTTCCTGGGGTCTGTAGGTAAGTACCCTCTTGAAATTTAGTTGGCTCAACCTGTCCTAGTAATAGTAACCGGGTTCTAAGGGATCTCAATATCACTGATCTTCCCACAAGTTTTGTTCCGATCGACAACTGACTTGCCACCAAACAAAACTCAGGAGTCAAATCTCAATGAGTGTAATATCGAGTATCAACCGACTTAGGACTACACCAAAGACGCCTATCTCACTACTTCCTAATGGCCAAGTTGGTCAATTAAAGATTCTAAGGTCATTTGATGCTTTATGACACCACACATCGTCCCTGTATTCTCCTTGATTACTCAAGGGCTACGGGTACCAACCAAAGTGTCATATCAACATAGTTATCGCTTCAACTGTGTCGGTATACCCTGCATAATTTCCACGATCTATTTCTACTTACCTAAAAGGTTCCTCAGATTCGGGTGTAGGGTCTATAGTAACCCAAACAAAGCCCTCAAAAGTAAAGCAATCAAAGCACACAAAGCAGTTAAATAATGAACTAACTCTAAGGTAACCCCACTTTTTGTATTCCCCAGCAGAGTCTCCAGTTCTGTAATACGGTGGCAGAACCGACTGTTATATTGGTTTTGCATTTTACATTCGCAAATGTCGCGGTAAGCAAGAGTCGCCAGTGACTTTTCTTTTATCTAACAAAGGAAAGGGTGAAAAGAACAGAAAAAGACCGTTTTCGAGATTTTCTGAGTAAGGGGGGTAGATTATGGAAAGGGAAGATGTTAGCACCCTTTCCATCCGTTGTTTTCCACGGGCTCTTAGGTACTTGCTCATGTTTGAAAATTTCTTTCGTATTTGTGTGTTTTGAAAAGTTTTTTTGCTTTATGATAACTCTTGTATCAATCCTCAAGAGTGTTGATAAAGCGTTTTTGAAAAAATGTTTTAAAAGTGTAGTGTGAAAAAGTTGTTTTTGAGCAAGTACCTAACAGTTACCTACCGACTCGAAAAAGTTTTTCTTTTCCTCCTTTCCTTTAAATAGTGCTATCCTACTATTAGTGTGTAGGTAGCCCTATTGTCGGATGTTGAGGGACTATCAAAGGGACGTTTATAATCACTAAGGCAACTGGGCAAGAACTTTTAGTAATTGTCCTAAAGTTCTAAGATCACTTTTTAACCTATGCGACGTCGAAAGGGTCATCGAGGGACTTGTGATCTCTTGAACTAATGGAAGCCACTAAAAATTCTCATGTTTCGAGAATTGTGACCGTTTCCGAAGGCAACCGAAGTGGGAGATACCCTAAGGGTGAACACGTGCAAGTGAATTGATTCAGTTCATTTATCTTGCAATTTAGGGTTATCTAATTGTTTTCATTTATAGTATTTCCATGCAAACCTAATTACTAGCAGTTAATAGTGCAGAAAGTAAGAACAGGAAGATAGAGTTCTATGCTATTACAGGGCCTCGGGGAGGGGGATACATAACCAAAACTAGGGAGTACGGAAATCAAAAGCAGTAAATAAACCCTAATTTAAAACTATTACAACCCATCGATAGTTACAATAATTGGAAAAGAAAAATAAAATGGAAAAATGATAAACGTGCGAAGATCAAGACGGGAACAAGTTGAAAAGTCCTAAAAATCTAATTAATTTAGAAAAAGTATTTTTTGTATTTTATTGAGAAAAATATTTAAAAATTTTAACTTAATTTCTAGTTAGTTTTATTTAAATGAAATAATCAAGTTGAAATAATTAAATTAATTCATTTTCAAAAATTGATTTTAATTATAAAAAACCTAATTTTATTTTTTTATGATTTTTGATTTTATGATTAATTGAAAACAAATTGAATTTAAGACAATTAAAATAGAAATAAAGAAATTAAAACCAAAACGAGAATGGGCTTGATGCTGTTAATCAGTTTAGGGGTGTAACGCTGCAATTTGTGTTGGGCCCAGATACGCAGGCCCATCAGCCTGCATGAGATTCAGTGGTGGGATGCGCCTGAGGGTCCACTATGAGAAACACTCATGGAATGTTGGATCTGAATTGAGTATGGCCCAACGGTTGAGAGCGAGGATGCAAAGTGGATGTATGGGGATGCAACGTATAGGATCCTGCAAGCAAACGTTAGAAAAAATGGAAAATTGCTAGACCTGGGATCAAACCCAAGTCCTTTCCTTCACATGCCTTATGCCTTTACCATCTGCGTTGCCTACTCATTCATGAATATAATAACACAAAGATAATATAATGGTAATTTAGTCAAAGTGTCAAATTTTCAAACGCGCCAGATCAGATCTCACATGGACCAATGATAATATGACAATTAAGCCACCGGAGTCTACGCAAGTCAACGGTTTCGGAGTCCAACTCCGGTCATCTTCTCTGGTTGCCTCAAAATTCCCAACCTGCAAATCACGCAAGATAAAGATGCAAAGGGTACCCTAACAAAGAGGAAGGATCTTCGTGCCCTAACAATGGCACTTTTCTGTTTCTACGTCAAAACTTGCATATAATGGTTTTAGACACTCGCAAACATGATGTTAAGCACAAATATATGCAGATATATCATTTATGTTGCATGAAATAAGATTTTGAGATCAATGAAATATACCAAGCTGTGAGTTGTTGGAGGGGACGATCCTGTGTGCTTTGGCCTTCAAAAATTGATTGGTTCAATCCTTGGGGTCCTCAGAAGGGTGATAGGATGCTTGGATATGATGGAGGTTGGCTGGATCGAGCGTTTGTGAATTGCACCACTCTTTGAATTTTTTGAAATTTTCCAGGGCTTCTCTAAGACAACTGCGCGTATCCTTATGGTCTGAACTTGTTAGGAATATATAACATATCATATTAGGTTAACAAAAGGAGTAAGAATCCTTGACATTGAGTGTAAACAAATATGCTTCAAAACTTTCCAAAAAATAATATTTTCTTCCTTTCATGGCTTGCACGAATTCCCTTGATATAATCAACATATATTATCCATTATTTAATAGAAAAATGATTTCAACTCAATCTTATATTATTTCCATTATATATTTATTTAATTTTGAATTTTAATGAATAAAATATTAAAATAAATAACATAAATAATAAAATAATGCATGGGTGGGCTTAGAGGTCATGGACCATGTTGAAAATAAGTTCATATCATAGAAACCTAGGCTCATTTGAAAGAAATCTAAGATTGATCAATATTCTCTTCACGCATTTCCCAAAAATTGGTCAACTTTAGCAATGCGCATCTCTCTCAATTTTAACCCTATGAGGATGTTCATTGACTTTTTAGAGAACTTAGTATGTCCTCTAAACAACCCTTTTTGTTTCATGTCAATTGGATCTTCCATGTTCATGTAAGGAGCTTTGACCCAAAAAGGGGTTTTTGTTGACTTTGTGAAAGGACCCATAATGTTTGAGCTTGTATATTTCAATTGATGCATTTCTTGAACTTGAGGGCTGAACAGAAGTTGTATGGAATTGGATTATCTTCAACATGAGCCTTTATTGAAAAAATTTTGATAAAGTATAAGAAAGTTATGGTTGGTCAAAGTTCAGTTGACTTTTCCTATAGAAACCCTAATTAGCAAATTTTGACTTTTGATGAATTAGGAGAATTTCTTGAGGAATCATGATCAACCCTTGATCAAATTATGGATATCATTTCAAAATGTTGATATTGACAAAAAATCTTGAAGTTTGGCTTGATATGGGCCACAATTGACTTTTGACCTAGTACAGTTGATTTCCAAGTATTTGAGCAGTTGATTGAACAAACTTGTAGTGCAAGGCATGGAATTTGTCATGGACAATCTTGAAGACATATTAGGACCATGGAATACATTTAACACCTTTGAAGCTCACACATCTTGGAGAAAAATGAAACCCTAATTGGAAGGCCAATTCTTAGGAGGAGAATTTGTCTGATCAATTTTTGGTCAACCTTGAGCAATTGTGGACCTCTAGGAGTATGTCTTGTGACAAAATGGGAGGGCAAATTTTTGGGTACAACACCAAGGATTTTGTTCCCACTAGTTTTATCTAGGAGTAATTGTCTTTTTGTTTTTGGAATATGTAATATTTGAACAATTTAAACCCTAAAGCCTTGTGCTTTACCCGAGGCACAATGGTCTATTTGTAAGGGTTATTGCTTCATCTTCATATGTCATTAATAAATCATTAGACATTTTGCATGCAAATTTTACGCTTTCTGTCTTTGTTTTCTGCTATTACTTTATCAAAATAGCTATGCTCTCTTACACATACCCACATGTCAAACTGCAGATCCACATCCACTCTAGTTCCCATTGATAACGGTTATGCTATTTACAATTATGACTTTGAAAATCTGATCTACCAAGCTGAGGACGAAGGTGAGGAAGATTGTGAAGTACCATGAGAACTTGCCAGACCGTTACAACGGGAGGAAAGGGAAATACAGCCTCATGAAGAGCCGATTGAGACAGTAAACTTGGGTACTGAAAAGGATAAAAAGGAAGTCAAGATAGGTTCTAACTTAGAGCATAGTGTCAAAGAGCCGTTAATACATATGTTATATGACTACATTGAGATCTTTGCCTGTTCATACGAAGACATGCCAGGGCTAGACACTGAAATTGTGGTCCATCGTCTGCCAAGGAAAGAAGACTTCCCTCTAGTGAAACAAAAGGTTCGTCGTATGCGTCCAGAGATGTCAAAAAAGATCAAAGCTGAAGTTATGAAATAGTTCAATGCTGGTTTCTTAGCTATTACCTATTATCCATAATGGGTTGCTAATGTTGTTCTGGTACCTAAGAAGGACAGTAAGGTACGTATGTGTGTGGATTACAAAGACTTGAATAGGGAAAGCCCCAAGGATGAATTCCCGCTTCCCCATATTGATGTTCTGGTTGACAATAATGCACAACATAAGATATTATCCTTCATGGACAGTTTCTCTGGTTATAATCAGATCAAAATGGCACCTAAAGACATGGAGAAAACAACCTTCGTTACACAGTGGGGTACTTTGTGTTATAAAGTCATGCCATTTGGATTGAAGAATGTCGGGGCAACCTATCAGCGTGCTATGGTAGCTTTGTTTAACGACATGATCCATCACGAGATAGAGGTCTATGTCGATGATATGATAGCTAGGTCTCAAACTGAAGAAGAGCACCTTTATCACCTGCAAAAGCTGTTCGAAAGACTGAAGAAGTACAAGCTGAGACTGAACCCGAATAAGTGCACTTTTGGAGTAAGATCTGTTAAGATCTTAGGCTTCGTTATCAGCAGTAAAGGTATTGAAGTAGATGCTGCAAAGGTTAAAGCTATACAAGAAATTCCACCTCCCCGCACTGAGAACGACGTCAGGGGATTCTTGGGACGTCTAAATTGCATTTCCAGATTCATTTCCCATATAACCACTACTTTTGAACCCGTCTTCAAATTACTTAAGAAAGATCAAGCAGTAAAGTGGAATGACGACTACCAGACCGCCTTTGAAAAAATCAAAGAATATGTTCAAGAGCCTCCAATTTTGACGCTGCCGGTTGAAGGAAGACCTCTGATCATGTACTTAACAGTATTGGATAATGCAATGGGGTGTATGGTAGGGCAGCATGACGAGTCTGGTCGAAAAGAGCGTGCAATATACTACCTTAGCAAAAAGTTTACTGACTGTGAAACAAGATACTCACTGCTCGAGAAAACTTGCTTCACTTTGGCATGGGCTACTTGCTGACTGAGATAGTATATGTTAACTCACACTACCGTGTTGATATCTAAAATGGATCCTATCAAATATATCTTCGAAAAGCCCGCTTTCTCCAGAAGAATAGCAAGATGGAAAATGGTCCTCAACACATATGATATTCAGTATATAACCCAAAAGGCAATCAAGGGAAGTGTATTAGTTGATCATTTGGCCCATCAGGATGTGAACAACTACCAATCCATGAATTTTGAATTTTCGGATGAGAACATCATGTTAGTGACTGATTGTGAAGAACCTGGACTGGATGAAGGACCTGAAAAGGGATCCCGATGGACTATGGTTTTTGATGGAGCTTCCAACGCACTGGGAAATGGAATCGGTGTTGTGATTATATCTCCCGAAGGATGTCATACTCCTTTCACTTCCAGGCTAGGTTTCAACTATACCAACAATATGGCCGAATATGAAGCTTGTATCATGGGTCTCAAGGCTGCTATCGATTTGAGAATCAAATTCCTAAGCATATATGGAGACTCAGACCTGGTAATCAGTCAAATCAAAGGAGAATGGGACACGAAGCATCCTAGTCTCATCCCTTAACGGGAGCATGGGTCTCAGGGATTTATTTTCCCTAGTTCAACAACACTACAATAGAACAACTAATACATTCACATATTGCATTCATACATCATTTTACAAATGTCGTAGCATATGCAGTACAAATGCATATATCGTAGTCTAATTTATTTTGAGAACATCATTACCCAATGCATTTCATGCATCATGACATTGCATACAACTAATCTTTACCTTTTCAGGAAAGTTCACAAGCAGACAAATACAATCATCAATTTTCAACAAATCCAAATTAATTCCTGAAACCAAACAGGGCAATTATCTGTGAACAACTCGTTGTAGATCAATTCTAGAAACAAGATGGGGCGACTATCTACAAGACCAGGTTAGAGAGTAATTCTTGAAGCCAGACATGGCAACTATCTCAACAACGAACAAAAGCAAGTTCCAGATTTAATTCTTAAAACCAAACAGGGCAACTATCTGTCAACAATTGATTGTAGATTAATTCTCGAAACAAGACGGGGCGACTATCTACAAGACCAGGTTAGAGAGCAATTCCTGAAACCATACAAGGCAACTATCTCAACGAACAACAAAAACTGTTCCAGATTAATTCCTGAAACCAAATTCTAATCCATTTCCAGATGCAGCTTTACACGGGCTCTTCCTGAAGAAATCTTACACGGGTTCCTTCTCATAATCTCCAGATGAAACTTTACACGGGCTCATCTTGAAGCAATATTACACGGATTCCTTCTCCTCTTGAAATGCAGCTTTACACGGGCTCTTCCTCAAGAAATCTTACACAAGTTCATACTATGACATTTCTAGATGTAGTCTAACACGAGTTATCTTGAAGAAATCTTACACAAGTTCCTATTTAGACATTTCCAGGTGTAGTCTAAAACAGGCTCATCCTGAAGTAGTCTTACATGATTGTTTTCTAATACATTTCTCGACGCGGCTTGACACGGGCTCTTTCCAGTATTTCATTCAGATAAAACTAGACGTAGGGTCATTCTGATACTCCTATCAACAGTTACTTTGGATGGCATCTATAAGCCCATCTCTGAAAAATCTCCGTTATCTTCTTCAAATGGCATCTGTAAGCCCATTCATGATATCATCAACCAATAGTGTTACTTCATGCGAGTGCAAATTTCTGGGCACTCTAGTCTTCAATCATCTTCCACCTTCAGATCATGAAAGGCAGACAAGCCAATCTAAATCCCTAGGTTTAAGAAGATTGAATAGGGGCAGTTGCTGCACCCCAAAATTTTCCCTGCATTTTTACTCAAGGCCTGCTCATTAAGGTCCTCAATTGCTCAAGGTTGACCAAGAATTGATCAGACAAATTCTCCTCATAAGCAATGGCCTTTCAACTAGTTTGACTTTTCACCAAGATGTGTGAGCTCCAAAGGTCTCAAATTTTTTCCATGGTCCTAATATGTCTTCAAAGTTTCCCATTCCAATTTCCATTCCCTACAACTTCTCTTTTATCCTCAAGCTCAAGAAATGCATAATTTGGAAGGTACAAGCTCATACATTACAGGAGGTTATTGCAACCTATGCGCCTCAGCATAGTGGCATAGTTGAAAGAAAGAAAATAAGCATACGGAACATGAAGAGGTGTATGTTGAAAGCTAAGAATATGCCTAAGACATTTTAGGCTGAAGCATGTTCGACAACAGTATGCATTCTAATTAGATGCCCAACGAAGCAGTGCTAGCTGGGAATTTCGATTACACAAGTTTTAGATAATTGACACTATGATCGAAGAAAGAATAGTTCAAAAGAAAGTGTGAAAAGGATTTTATGAAGTCTTCGATTGATGAAGAGCTAGTAAAGGGCTTCACTATGTTGAACCGTTATCGAAGGGTTCATTTTCGAACTATTGAAAAATAAGCTATTCAAAGCATTACAAGGAAAGACATTTCGACTGTCATGTTCGTTGAATTGGCGCTTAGAAAAGAAGAAGATTTTGAATTCAAAAGCTTTGATCTTATCCAAAGAAGCACGTGGAAGTCTAATGGTTTGAAGGACATGCAATCTTCAAACGTGACGTGATTTCATAGAAGGACTGTTAGGGTCGAATAAGCCAAATATAAGTCATCTTAGAGTTTTTGGATCAATATGTTTCGGGCATGTACCTGAACAAGTGAGGAAGAAGTTGGATGGTCGAATTGAATTCATGGTGCTCATAGGTTATCCTTCGACTGGTGCATACAAGTTGTATTCACTAACTGAAGATAAACTAGTGATCAATAGAGATGTGCTTGAAGACAAAAGCAAAATGTGGGATTAGAGTCGAAGTTCAATTCGACAAGAATCAGACACATTCACAACTATGTTCGAAAGAGATGAACAAATTGGAGCTTCAACGAGTCAAAATGAACAGGTTGATACTTTGACTGGTCGAATCAAAGGACCACCTGTGCAACTGTGTTCGAAGGAGATGGACAAAATGAAGCTTCGACAAGACAAAATGGACAAGTTGATACTTCGACTGGTTGAATTGAAGAACCACTTGTCCAACTTTGTTCAAAGAAGATGAAAAGTTAAAATAAACAAGTTAAAATAAACAAGGTGATACTTCGACTGGTTGAATCGAAGAGCCACCTGTGCAGAAGGAAAGAAGATCCACAAGAACAAGAACTCAGTTCGACTAGGCTGATTGGATATGAGAGGTTTCCAGATTAAGCAATCGATGCAGATGGTGAATTAATCGAAGAAGCCATGAGGGTGAAGCCTTGAGCAATTCGAATTGGTGTGAAGCCATGAAAGAAGAACTTAGAGCCATAGGAAAGAACAAAACTTGGGAGCTTGTTGAAAGAACCAATAAGAAACCAATTGATGTGAAATGGATCTACAAGGGCATGTAAGCTTTTGGTTTCCATCAAGTTGGAGGCCCAAACAACTCATAACAAGATAGCAAAAATGCATAAAATAGATTGGCACATGATTGGATCAAATATAGCAAGTTTCATGCAAAAATCAAATCAAATCTTTCCATCATAATGTACAAAGATATGATGCACAATTTTTGACCTAAACCCTTTGTCTATATAAACCTAATAATCTGAGATGCAAGGGACACGTGCAACATGCCTTCAAGAAGCCCTAGAAAATTGCAAAAATTTCCAAAGTTGTCAAACTCAAAACTGATTTTGCAAGAAGCCTCCGTCCAAACTAACACCCAAATCGTGTTCCTGGGATTCGCACAAGCGCATACCAACCCTTGCACAAGCCATCCCACACTCAGAATTACAGATCGAGGCACCTCCAGCTGGTAAAATAATTTCCAATCTCAAACTCATTCAATCTCTAATTTAAACTCATTTTGATTGCATATTCATGTTATTATTTTTGTTTGTGAATGGTTTAACATAATACATGTAAGTTGCAGTGCCCAAATGCTAGGATACCATTTCTAGGGCTTTCGGAACTGAACTTTTGAAACTCAAGGTATAGGCCGTTTCAGATCAAAACAACCCCAGATTCGGGTTTAGGAGACGATTTCAAGTGGAATAGGGTTTTTGTTTGGTCTTGAAACTAACAATTGTAGGATTTATATTGTGATGCACCAGAGAAGACGACCGGAGTTTGACTCTGGAGTCCCTCCGATCGTTTGACTCAGGCGAAGGTTGCATGGTAGAAATGTACATTATAATTGGCCCATTCAAATGTAGGGGACCCATCAGCGCGCGCGTTATTTTTTAATATGTATTTCTGAGTCATTTTTACAATGGTTGTATTGTAATCAACGATTGAACAACTGGCTCAGTTGGTAAGAGGGGACGCGTATCAAAGAGAGGACCTGGATTCGTGTCCCAGGTCATGCATTTTCATTTTTCCTAATATATTGTTTACAGATCCAGTGTCGGCATATCCAAGGAGTGCACCATAGGTCATCAGATCTATGCCCTCAGATCTTAGTTGACCTGGATCCAACGCCTTCAACATGCAACCTTACCATGGACCCTCTGGACGCCTCCTCACCAGATCCCAACAATTGTAGGCTTTCTGAACATGCGGGCCTTACAAATTCCAGATCTCAAACCCCCCTCATCCAGCTTCACATACCAGGCCCATTAATTTTCTTCTCTCAATTTTATTTTTGTTTATTTAATTGTTTTATATTCAAATCATTTTTTTTATAATAAAAGTCAGAAAATATAAAAACTTAGATCTAGGTTTTATTTTATTCAATTTTAAATTTCCTAAATTAATTTAATTAATTATTTTGGTTTCTTTTCATAAATTAAAAAAAATTAGAATTAGGTTAAAATTTTGAGGTTATCTTAAATAATAAAAATACCAAAAATATTAGGTTTAGTTTAGAATTAATTTTTTAATTAATAAAGTTCTTCTCTTTCAATTGATTAATTAGTCTAATTTTAATTTAACCATTTTATTAAATCAAAACAAACAAAAAGATCTTTTCTTTACCTTAGGATTTTTAGGCGTATTTTCAATTCGTGCGCGTTATTTGTAACTGATTACTGGGATGTAATAACACTAATTAGGACTCTTTATTTACTCTGCTTTCTTTGTTTTCCCTAAGTTTTTGGACTTGTAATAATTCCCCTCCCCGAAGCCTTGTAATAGTTTAGGATTCACATTTCCGCACTTTTAATTACTGCAAATTATTGACTGCTTAGATGTATGCTAATTAGAATTGTATGGCAAGAATAAAACAAAACGCTAGCAAACCTAAATGCAAAGATAAATAACTGAGTAGAATACAATTGCACATGCGTGCCTCTAGGGTACCCCACTTTGGTTGCCTTCGGAAAATAGTCACAACTCTCGAAACATGAGAGATTTTAGTGGCTACCCTCTGGTTTAAAGATCATAAGTCCCTCGATGACCCTCTCGACGTTGCCTCAGTAAAATGATCTCAAAACCCTAGGATAGTTACTAATTTTTCTTGCCCAGTTGCCTTTGTGACTGTATAAACGTCCCTCCGAATGTCCCTCAAACATCCAACAACTAGGGCTACCTACTCACTAATAGTAGGATAACATTGTCTAAAAGAAAAGAGGAAACGAACAACCCTTTCAAAGAAAAGTAGATAGTTCCTAGATGTTATGCTCAAACAATTTTTACACTTATGTAAAACCTCTTTCAAAATCATTTTAAAACACTTTGTATATGTTCTCTACTATTCAGAGAAACATTACAAAGTTCACTGCACTAAGGCGCTTTCAAAAATACTTTTCAATACACACAAAGCACAAGGTATTTCAAAATGAGTTAAGCATCTAAGAGCCCGTAGATAACTACGGATGGAAAGGGTGCTAACACCTTCCCTTTCCATAATCTACCCCCCTGTTGTACCCCAAAATTTTCCCTCTCATTTTACTCAACACATGCCCATTGAGGTCCCCAACTTGCTCAGGGATGCCCAAGAGTTGACCAGACAAACTCTCTCCTAAGGCAATGTACCTCAAACTAGGGTTTCCATTTTCATCATGATGGTTGAAGTCCAAGGGTCCCAAATTCTTTCCATGGTCCTAATGTGTCCTCAAGATCATCCATGTCAAGTTTCATGCTTTGCACAAAAAGTGTGCTTAGTCAACTGCTCAAATGCTTGAAAATTAACTATACTAGGTCAAAAGTCAAATGTGGCCCACATACAGTCAAACATCAATATTTTTGGTC
Organism: Vicia faba; assembly: GCA_948472305.1. Taxonomy (NCBI): domain Eukaryota; kingdom Viridiplantae; phylum Streptophyta; class Magnoliopsida; order Fabales; family Fabaceae; genus Vicia; species Vicia faba. Next base: position 423,558,207 of record OX451737.1, read on the forward strand.
AACATCAACATTTTGAAGTGGTATCCATCATTTGATCAAGGGTTGATCATGATTCCCCAAGGAATGCCCCTAAGTCATCAAAACCCAAAAGTTGCTAAATTAGGGTTTCATAGGAAAAGTCAACCAAACTTTGACCAAGTATAACTTCTTCAGACTTTATCAGAAATTTTCCATACAAGGCTCATTTTGAAGAGGATGAAATTCGCTACAATTCATCTTCATCCCACAAGTTAAAAATACGCACTCATCAAAAGATTTGAATTTCTACATTATAGGTCCTTTTGAAAAGTCAACAAAAATACCTTTTGGGTCAAAGCTTCTTACATGAACATGGAAGACCCAATTAAGATGAAACAAAAAGGGTTATTTATGGGACATCCTAATATTTCTAAAAAGTCCAAGAAAACCTCTCTAGGGTCAAAATTGGAGGATATATGCCTTGTTAAAGTTGACCATTTTTGCAAAATTGCCAAAAGTCAAATGTGCTCAAAAGTGCATTTTTTGCCAAATGGGCCTAGCATTTCATGATTGAATCTTGCTTGTGACATGGTCCACGACCCAAATCAGCATCTACACTTTATTTTCTTCATTATTTATTTTATTTTGATTTTTTATTATTTAAAATTCAAATTAAATCAAATAAATTGCAAAAAAATACAAAAGATTGATTTTGGTCTAATTTTTTGTAGGAATCACAATCTAATCAAGCTGGATAAATCATATCAAATAAGATCAAGGAAAATTGAAGCAAAATTGGCATGATTATGGTTGTTTTAGAAACATATAATACAAGAACAATATCAAATCCAATTTCCACGATTGACAAAGATTTAACTCGTTTTTGCTAACCTAATTTGTTCTAATATATATACTGAGTAAGAACAATGCGTAGGAACAAGGATTTGTAGTGGAAAAACGCCATACCAAAACTCAAAAAATTGGACAAAAATGTTGGATCTCTTTTGGACCTAGAAGTCAATTCAAGCCATTCCAACACTCCCAATCGCTTCCTGGACACCTCCTGAAGCTAGCAGGACCGGTTGCACGCCTCCATAAGCCCATAATCTGCCTACACGTCGCTCACGCTTTGGCATATCATTTTGAATTTGATTTTACAATTTACGCGTAATTAATCACTTTTAAGCATAAAATTGTGTTTGTATCATCATTTGGAATGTTTTGGTTTAAGTAATTTTGTGTTTTGATGATTGTTTGAGCCAGTGCCATTATTAGGGTTTGTACTTGCGTTTTAGGATTTTGTCATACATGTTAAATTTGCCCAGGAAAAGGGTACCATCATACTCGTGAGGTAAAAAAAAATTGATTTGTGGTCTTATATTGCATTTATATTGCGTGCTATTGATTTTTAAAACTTGCAAGGTTTTAGTTATGGCAGCTTGTCCGTAGGTAAAAGTAAGGGACCTAAGACGACGATCTCAGCAAAGAAGACAGTGGCGTGGCGAGGCGTGATTGGACGATTCAAATTTCGCGAGTTTTTGTAACATACTAACTCATATTATATTATATTATTCTTGTTTCAGTATTATAACAAATAGAACAGGTGGCCCAGTGGTGAAGCGCGCGTTTGGAAATGTAGAGGACCTGGGTTCGATCCCAGGTCCCAGGATTTTCTTTATTTTCTAACTTTTTTTAAATAGATCATGTGCATACACGTCCCATGTGCATACCATACATCCAACCATCCAGCCAGTGGATGCATCTGTAATCAGATCCAGCGTCCCACACATCAAGGACCATGGTACACTCTCTAGGCATGACCAGCACTGGATCACACACATGGAGTGGGATGAACAAGGATTGGGCTTGCAAATTCAGACATACACCCCCTGGATTGCTTTCACAAACAAGCCCAATCTCTTTTCTTTTCTATTTTATTTCTTTCTTTTTAATTGTTTTATTAATTATCTTTTTTTACAAAATAACACAAAATCATGTTTTTTATCATTAAATCAAAAATCACAAAAACATCAAAAATCATTTTTTTTATAAAATATTTTATTTCCTTAAATAATTAGTTTAATTAAAATTAGGTCAATTTAATTTATTTTTTTATATAATTTAAAACAATTAGAAATTAGGGTTAATTTGTACATAATTAATTTTTTCTCAAAAACTAATCTAAATATTTGTTTCAATTAAATTTTAAGGGTTCTTTAATTATTCTCGCATTTAATTCGCCGCGCGCATTTTAATTTCCTCTTTTATTATTATTGAAACTGCTCCAAGTTTGTAATAGTAATTAGGGTTTAAATTTCTGCATTTTTATTTTCAGTCAAGATAATTATGTATCTGCAAAAGCCTTCTAATAGCTAGGACTTTAAACTTTCTCGCTTTAATTTCCGCAAACTATAAACTGCTTAGATGTATGTTAATAGGATTGTATAGAAAGACAAACTGAAAATTAAAACAGTAGAAAACCCTAATTATGCAAAGATAAATTAACTAAAAATTACACTCGCACATGCTCACTCCTAGGGTTTACTCCACTCCGGTTGCCTTTGGTAAACGGTCATGAAGTATAGGGTTTGTTAGTGGTTGTCCTCTAGCTCTGAAAGATCTAAAATGACCCATTCGGATTTTGCCTCGGAAAAAGATCTTTAAGGCTTTAGGATGATTATTAATATTTCCTAGCATTTCTTTTATGATCGTACGTGTCCCTTCGAACGTCCCTAAAAACTCCAACGACGATGCTACCTATTTCTCAATAATGGGATAGCATTGTCTAAATGGAAAATGAACAGTATTTTTTGAGTAGGTAGATTAGTTCTTAAGTACTTGCTTAAACAAACAAACTTTTTCACACAAACACTTTTCAAATAAAGTTTTCAAAAACAACTTCGTAACACTCTTGAGGATAGAAACAGGGGTTAACACGAAGTAAAACAAAACTTTTCAAAACAAAGCACACACGAGAAATTTCAAAATGAGCAAGTACCTAAGAGCCCATGGAAAACCATGGATAGAAAGGGTGCTAACACCTTCCCTTTCTATAATCTACCCCTCGTACTCAAAAACATCTCAAAAAAGGTTTTTTCTATTCTTTTTCCTTTTCCTGATTGGATAATTTAAAAGTCGGTGGCGACTCTTGCTTACCATGACATTTTGCGAACAAAAAACACAAACCAGTATTAAGAGTCAGTTCTTCCACCGTATCACAGAACTAGCGACTCTGCTGGGGAATTAATATAAAGTCGGGTAAACCTTAGGATCTAGGTCATATTTAATTGCTTTCTCTTGATTGTCTTGCTTGCTTTATATTTATGGGAACTGTTTGGGTTATTTGATCCTACACCCGGATCTGGAAATACCTTTTAGGTAAGTAGGAATAAATCGTGAGGGAGTTGTGCTGGGGTATACCGACACGGTTGAAGTGGTAGCTACGTTGATGTGGCACTTTGGTTATTACCTGTAACCCTTGAGTCAACCAGGGAGTTGTACGGGGCCGCCGCGTGGTGTCATAAAGCTTTAACTGACCTGAGAACCTTTAATTGCACATCTTGTCCAGTAGGACGTAGCGAGATGGCCGGATTTGGTGTATACCCAAGGTCGACAGATACTCGATGCTACACTCATTGAGGTTTGACTCTTGAGTTTTGTTTGGTAGCGAGTCAATCTCCAATTGAACGAAGCTGGGGAAAGATTAGTGATATTGAGATCCCTTTAGAACCCTGTTACATATTTATAGGACAGGTTGAACCAATCTAGCTTCAAGAGGGTATGACCTTAAAACTCAAGCAAGCCTTAAACCTAAGGACTTGGTGTGATTTGTCTGTGTTTGATATATCTGTGATTTATCATGACATCATAAACATCATAAGCATGGCATATCATGACTAACTGTTTCAAGGGTTTCTAGGGCTCATCTTTGCTGTGTTTTGCAGGATATGGCATCCGCCCGTAGGAACACTATACAGATCAACCTTATGAAAGTGTCTCTCCAACTAAAAGACTTGGCATTAAGGGTTCTTGAAAGTTCTCATTTCACTAAAAATCATGGTCATTTACTCAATTTGGTCACTGCAAAACCTAATGAAGAGTTATTAAAAGTGTTGTTTCAGTTCTTCGATCCTCTACATCACTATTTTACCTTCCCGGATTACTAGCTAGTACCTATTATGGAGGAATTTTCTCAGTTACTAGGGGTACCTATTTTTTACCAGCTACCTTTCAACAGTACGGAAGGACATCCAAAGCCTGGAGAGATTGCTAGAGCTCTATCCATACAACGGTCTGACATAGTGACAAATTGGGAGGCTAGAGGGAGTGTCCAAGGAATTTCGGTTAAGTTTCTATTCGAGAAGGCTTACCATTTTTGGGATACCTTAAATCTACAAGCTTTTGAAGAGGTGCTGGCACTGCTCGTTTATGGGACGATACTTTACTCTAATGCAGATCAACTCGTAGATGTGAACGCTATTAAGGTTTTTCTGTCTCATAATCTGGTACCTACATTACTCGGGGATATTCTACACTCTCTGCATGCTCGCACTCTAAAAAGAAGGGGGACCCTCCAGTGTTGCACTCCTCTATTGGCTAGGTGGTTTATTTCACACCTACCCACATCTACTTTTAAGAATGAGCAGGGTATGAAATGGTCTCATAGGCTGATGTCCCTTACACATTCAGACATTCATTGGTATTCACAGTTCTCGGAAGATGTTACTATCATCGATTGCTGTGGTGAATTCCCTAATGTCCCTCTCTTAGGGATTAAGGGAGGAATCACTTATAACCCTTGCTTAGCATTACAACAGTTTGGTTATGCGGGAAGGGATGGTCCTCATGATACACTTATTCAGGGAATCGCCTTCAACTATGAGAATGATGTTCAGGGTTACCGCAAAAGGTTCATACAAGCTTGGAGTATGGTACATAGGGTTGACAGCAAGACGCTTGGGCATAAGAATTCCATACATCTCGAGCCTTATCTCAGATGGGTACAAGCCCGCGCTCAAACTCTTATGATGCCTTATCACACTATTTTACCTATGATTATGGAACCAGATTCCGAGGGAGACACTCCTCATCTTGTTCTTCATCCAGACATGCCAAATGATCATGAAGAGTTGCAAAATTCCTGGGTTTAGCTTAAAGAGGAGCGGGATACGTTTGAACAATTCTACGCTAAAGAGAAGAAGGTCTTGGAACTCACCAGGCTACTTCATGAAGAGAGGAACATCAACGCCTACATCGCGCCAAAGAGGGATGCGCTCATGGGAAACCTAGTCTTCTTTTTGTCTTATTTTGCTTAAATTGTACTCTCAAAATACATTCCTTGTAATGATTCAAGTTTACTAATACAATTCGCGTTTGTTCCTTTTTGTTTTAGAAAATTTGAGCCTTTAAGAACCCTTGAAAACATTGCATACATATCATACATATCATTGTATAACAGGATTCAGAACATGTTTCTCATCTCCTCCGCTGTTTATTTCAGCAATTGTTCTCGAACAAACTGTGAAAGATCTTTAGACTCAGAACATGCAGTTCTAGCAAATGATTGTGGCTCTGGCCAAAGGACAGGAAGAGCTGAAGGCTCTGATTGTTAAGAAGAACAAGAAGACAAAGAGGACAGTCGGTGTGGTAAATATGGGCAGAAGGTTCAGAGGGCTTCCAAGACGGGTTGTTGAGTTAGCTTCTTTGTGATCGGTGGAAATAGAACTGATTGTTTTTTAAGCTGGTTCGCGAAATGTCGCGGTAAGCAAGAGTCGCCACCGTCTTTTATGTTCTCCAACATGGAAAGGACAAAAGCACAGCAAAATTCCTTATTCGAGATGTCTCTCGGTTCGGGAGGTAGATTTATAGAAAGGGAAGGTATTAACACCCTTTCTATCTGTGGTTATCCACGGGCTCTTAGGTACTTGCTCTTATGTTTTCAAAAATGGTTTGCTTTTCAAGTGTATGTGGGTTTTGAAAAAAGTTTTGTTTGAAAAATTTCTAGGTAACTCTTGTATCTGTCCTCAAGAGTGTATGAAAAATTTGTTTGAAAACTTTTGAAAGTGTAGGTGCGAAAAGTTGTTTTTGTTTGTTTTGAAAAGAGCAAGTACTTAAGAGAAATCTACCTACTCTAAGGAATTAGGCCGTGTAAGAGTCCTTTAGATAGTGTTATCCCATCATTGAGAGGTAGGTAGCACCATCGTTGGAGTTATTCGGGTCAATTCGATTATAAGGGACATGTGTGGTCACCGAAGCAATGGTAGGACACCTTAGCGATAACCCTAATGTCCTAGATCCTTTTATCCGAGGCAACCGTTTTGAGGCAACTGGATCTTTCGACAGGAGGGCGACCTCTAAGACATCCTATACTTGATGACTACGTCGAGGCAACCAGTGAGGCGTACCCTAGGAGTGGCATGTGCACGTATGTTGTTTTTCAGTTAAGGTTTATCTTAGAACATGCATTTGTGAGCTACAGATTAATTTTATTTGTCATACAAGTCTTTCATGCATATTAACAGTTAAGAGTGCGGAAAATAAATTGCGGAAATATGAATCTACGCTATTACAAGGCGCGGGTCTATACATCACCAAAAACAAAAACCCGTTTTGAAAATAAGTGCGAGAAAAGTAAATAAAGCGACAAAACCTAATTAACTATTACATTTCCGGAGCAGATACATAAATATAATGGATTAAAATAAACATACGCGCGAAAGAATTAAATCGGGACGTCCTTAGGGTTTTGACCCTTTTTTTTTTAGAAAGAATTGAATTTGTCCCTTTTTTTGCAATTAATGAAATTAAGCCTAATTATTAATTAATTTATTAAAAGAAAAAAAATGTTTTTGTGTTTTTTATGTTTTTAATGAAATAAAATAAAAAAGAAATTAAAAGTGTCAAAAAACCCTAAGTCTAATTCATTTTTATTTATTGTAAAAGAAAATTAAAATTAAACCTAATTAAACTTAATTAATTTAAGTTAATGTTTATTTACAAAATAATAATTGAAATTAATAATAATAAATAAAATATTTACATTTTTTTAGTTTTTCTGAATTTTTATGATGAAAAATTAATTATGTTAATTAATTAAATAATACTAAGAATAATTACTAAAGAAAATAAAAGGAAAAAAAGAAAATGAAAAAAAAAAAAGTAAACCAAGGGTGTTGGGCCAGCATGGGGGGTGGATTCTGGAATTGTGGAGTCCATTATTTCAAGCCTTGTTTGACTTCTGGAATTGCCTGGAGCGTGGATTGACCAGGAACATGGTAGTCTGCACTTCATGGCCATCAGATCTGTGAGAAAGGCCACTTGGCGCGTTGACTTTTGAGGTACATGGTACGCCTTCTTTTGAACCCTGCACCCAATTACATGAAGAAAAAAGAGAATGAATATTTTGGGGGACCTGGGATTCGAACCCAGGTCCCAGTGATCATTTGCCAGCGCGTCCTTCCACTGAGCCACTTGCCTTCATTTGTTATCATAACAATACATAATTATTATATTGATAAATTAAAACAAAGCCTGGAAAAAAAATAAAACGCGCGTTGTTTTAAACGGACGAATGAGAGGGGGACGCGTCAGCATCTTCTTCCTTTGATACTGGTTTTTTACCTGCGGATTTTTATCCGCAAGTAGTTTCGTAGGCCTTTCTGAAAATCGTCCCTAGGCCATGAAAACCCATTTCAAAACCATGGTTGATCTCGTCCATGTCCCCTGAATCCATCCATACCCATGCTTTGTTCTAATTTCACCTGTAGTCAAAATACCTAAAACGCAAAAAGATGAACCCTAGAATCGGGCACCACGATTCAGGGCCTAAAAACCAAATTGGATAATGCAGTTACGTTAGAAATAAAACAAGTAACATGATTATGCCAATATTTTTTAGAAACAATGCAAGAATAGAGAGTTCAAGTTTCGTGTACAGGGGTGAGTTTGGAAGAACTTATAGTGCTTGATAGGTGGTCTTTGGATGCGTTTGTGGTCGCTTTGGCTTCAGGGGATGGCAAGGAAGGATGTCACGCTCTCCTTTTGATCTGAAAATGCTTGCAACACCCTTTTTGATCTCACACTTTTTTGATAACTTTGCACTTTTGCTCTGGCCGTTTCAGTGATCTTTAGGTCGTGAATGCTGTTGCTACTGCTTTCTTATGTATGTATGAATGAAATTAGGTCAGCAGTTGGGCTTGAATGTTGGTCTATTGAAGTCTTGAGATCTTGGTTGACCACCATTAAAAGACCTTCCATATTTGGTTCAAATTTTGGATTTTATGCTCAAATAGGCTTGGCACGAATTTGGTAGCTGGCATATGACACATAAAAGCTATTCAAACCAAAAGATGTTATTCCATTAATTTTTTTGATTTTATTTGAATTATTATGGATTTAAAATGAATTAAATCAATAAAAATTAAATAAAATGGAAAAATAAATGTTTGATCTTGAAATTAATCATGAGAAACGTGTATGGCATGGCAAGGCTGAATCAAGTGGAAGAAAGTGGGCCATTTTGTCAAAAATTGAAGTTTTAAGGATAGTTGACTTTTGCCATTTCACAAAAATTTCCCAACTTCTCCAATGCATATCTTGCTCAATTTTGATCATATGAACATGTTCTTAGACATTTTGTAAAGGTCTTGAAGTCCTCTAACCAATGCCTTTGGTCCCATGTCATTTGGATTTACCAATATCAAGTTATGGTCTTTGACTTAAAATGCCTTTTTGTTGACTTTTGAAAATGACCTATAATGTAGAAATTGATAACTTTTTGTGAGAGCATTTCTTGGACTTGGAATGTGAATATGAGTTGTAGGAAATTTCATCCCCTTCAAAATGAGAATTTGGATGGGATTTTTCTGATGAACCATGAAAAAGTTATGCCTTGGTCAAGTTACAGTTGACTTTTCAACTGTCCAAAAATAGAAACTTTTGCATCTTGATGATTTTTGAGCCATGCTTGTGGAATCATGATCAAGACTTGATCAAATGATGATTGTGGCTTCAAAATAAGATTTTGACCAAAAATTTTGACTTTTGACTATAAAATGACCATTTTGCCCCTACAGTTGATTGTGAAGCAATTAGGGCTTTTGACTGTGCAATTTGCCTCTGTGAGTCTTAAGACTTGACATATAGATGCTTGACAATTTGTATAGGCCTATGGGACTTGACTGAGCCATTGAAAACCTCAATTTTGTTGAAGGAACCAAAATCCTAATTTTGACTGGCTTAGGAGGATGTTTGACTGTGCAACCCTTGAGTGGTCTTGAATCATTTGAAGATGATTCTTGACAAACCTTGAAGAATATGGGAGGGAAAATTTTGGGGTACAACAGTTGCCCCTGTTCAATCTTCTTAAACCTGAGGATGTAGATTGGCTTGCGTGCCTTTCGTGATCCGAAGGTGGGAGATGATTGAACACTAAAGTGCCCATAAATTTGCACTCACATAGTGGAGTATCAGCAATGTGATGTCGGGAATAGTTTACAGATGCCATTTGGAGAGGTGGTGGATAGGAGGATGGGATTATAGATGCCATCTGGAGACGTGACAGAACCTTGTCGGGAATGGGCTTATAGATGCCATTTGGAAGTGTAATGGATAGTTGTGGAGATGGGGTTATAGATGCCATCGGAAGGTTTCGATCGCGTAAGAGATTCCTTAGCAAGAACTTGCGTACTTTGAGAAAGGAAGATGGTTTCCTGGCCTGTTACAGGGGTTGATCTTCAAACTCTTCATGCAGATATGCCCTGGCTAGATACAGGTATCGAATCTACAATCAATTGCTCACAGATATGCCCTGGCTAGATACAGGTGTCGAATCCGGAACTGGCCGTCTACAGATATGCCCTGGCTAGATACAGGCATCGAATCTCTAAACTCTTCATGCAGATATGCCCTGGCTAGATACAGGTGTCGAATCTGAAATTGGTCGTCTACAGATATGCCCTGGCTGGATACAGGTATCGAATCTCTAAACTCTTCATGCAGATATGCCCTGGCTAGATACAGGTGTCGAATATGAAATTGGTCGTCTACAGATATGCCCTGGCTGGAATACATGTATCGAATCTCTAAACTCTTCATGCAGATATGCCCTGGCTGGATACAGGTATCGAATCTACAATCAATCACTCACAGATATGCCCTGGCTAGATACAGGTGTCGAATCTGGAATTGCGACAGTTGATAGTAATCATCTTTGGATTGACCTTTTTTTCTGAAAAGGCAAAACATTAGCTGTATGCAATGTCATGATGTATGAAATGCATGATGTCATGATGTTCTCAAAAATAAATGAGATCGTGTCGTATGATGCGTATATGCATGCGTCATGATGTATGATAATGTGATGTTTATGAATGTATTTTCGTCTAGGAAAATAAATCCTTGACGAATGCCGGGAAGTTCGTTGAATCCTGGGCTGATGCTGAAGAGTAGAGTTCTTCATTTCCGATGGGGATGACGGTTGCAAGAATAAACCGGTAGGAGAAAATGACTCAGTTGGGGAATAAACTTGTTGGAGGGATTACTCTGCGGGGAAATACTTTGTGGGGAAGAGATACTTTGCTGAGGTTTGATGATAACTCCGCTGGGGATACCGTTGATAAGTTATGTTGAGGGGATTTGATGAACTCCACTGGGGGATAGGAAGAACTTCGCCGAGGACGATCTTTTCGTGGTAATTAGCCGAGGATAACCCAGTTATAACCTGGTGGGGAATAACCTTTGAATATGGTCGGGGAGAGACGTATGTACTCTGCAGGTGATAAGCTTCCAGAATCTACTGGGGATATGGATTCCACTCTCCTGGGGAAACTTTGGACTGCACTGGGGAATGGCTCCACTGGGGTGTCTTGTATTCCGCCGGGGGACAATCTTATATTAATACTGCCGGGGATTCTTGTTTAGGAATATTTGTATACTCTGCTGGAGAATATTGAGATTTTCTAGGGGTACTCAACTTTCTTAAGGCTGACAGTAGACTAACTCTGCTTGGGGAGAGTATCGCTGACTTGCTGGAGATACTGTGCCCTTTCAGGGCTGATGGGAGACCAACTCTGCTCGGAGAGAGTATTGTTGATTTGTCTTACTCTCGGGGAGTGAAGGTATCTTGGTCATATTCTTCAGCCGAACCTACCTTAGTACCTTGGTGGACAGAGCAACTAGGTTGCTTAGACAACTCATTATTGCCCCCTGTTTCTGATGTCACCTGTAATTAGTCCTTTGTTTCGCATGCAAATATTTATGATCAGCAATTAAAGTCAAATGCATATATCAAAAATGAACATTGGACGTTCTTTGCAAAACAAAACAGATAAAGGAAAAACAATTGGCAATTTGTCTGAAAAGTGAACTTGTATTGATTTTAGAGTTTGCCTGTAAATAGGCGTTTTTTGTACAAGAGGCTGACGTCCTAGTAAGAGAACGCCGCTGAACAACATAGAGTTTATACAATTTTGAAAAGGAAAACAAAACAGCTATGTGAACAATCCCACTGGGTTCCAACTCTGCTATCGCCTTTATGTCTTCAAGCGTCTCATCACTTTGCTGCTTAGTTGAAGATGAAGCTGATTGATTGGTGCCGTCTGAGCCCGATAGTTGATGCTGGATTCTGGATGCAAGGTGATCTGATGAGACATAGTATTACGCTTTATCCCTAACTTTTGCCTGGACCTCCCTTTCGGGTTTTCAGTCCACCGGGATACCCATTTTTGCCCAAGCCGCCTTTTCAGGTTTTCGACTTGCCGGGTGTATAGATTTTTTCATTTCATCCCTTATTTTTGCCCGAACCCTTTTGGTTCGCCGGGAAGCCCTTATTTTTTCCTAGGTGTGTCAACCTAGCGGGTCTTTAGTTCATGCGTAGTATCTTTTTACTATGTCTGCATTGGCGGGGTGAGGAAGGTCGTCACCATCCATGGTGGTTAGAATCATAGCTCCTCCTGAGAAGATATGTTTAACCACAAATGGCCCTTCGTACGTAGGGGTCCATTTGCCCCTGGGATCACTTTGAGGAAGAATGATGCGCTTCATTACCAGGTCTCCGACTTGATACTCTTGTCGTCTGACTTTCTTATTAAATGCCCTGATCATCCGTTTTTGGTACGTCTCACCATGACAGATAGCAGTGAGTCTCTTTTCGTCAATCAAGTTTAATTGATCAAGCCGAGTCTGGATCCAGTCATCTTCGCTCAAACCTGCATCCTTCATTATCCGGAGAGAGGGTATCTGGACTTCAATAGGCAAGACTGCCTCCATGCCATAAACCAAGGAAAAGGGTGTTGCCCCTGTTGACGTCCGTGTTGAGGTACGGTTCCCGTGAAGAGAAAACGGTAACACCTCGTGCCAATCTTTGTAGGTCACTGTCATCTTCTGCACAATCTTCTTAATATTCTTGTTTGCCGCTTCGACAACCCCATTCATCTTCGGCCGGTAAGGAGAAGAGTTGTGGTGTTGTATCTTGAATTGCTCGCAGAGCTCAGTGATCATCTTGTTGTTAAGATTGGTACCATTATCCGTAATGATCCTCTCAGGTAATCCGTATCGACAGATCAGATTATGCCGAATGAACCGTGCCACGACATTCTTGGTTACGGTAGCATAGGAGGCTGCTTCGACCCACTTCGTGAAGTAATCAATTGCTACTAGGATGAAGCGATGCCCGTTGGATGCCGTAGGTCTGATCTCGCCGATCATATCAATGCCCCACATTGCAAAAGGCCCAGGTGCTGTCAAGATGTTCAGAGGAACTGGAGGAATGTGCACCTTGTCAGCATAGATCTGGCATTTGTGACACGTCCAAGAATGTTGATAACAGTCGGCTTCCATTGTGGACCAGAAATATCCTGCCCGAAGGATTTTCTTTGCCATGGTATGTCCACTGGAATGCGTTCCGAAGGTACCTTCATGCAGCTCTGCCATGATCCTTTCTGCTTCAGTCTTATCCACACAACGCAGTAAGGTTGAATCATGGTTTCGTTTGTATAGAATGCCATTGCTGAGGAAGAACTTTGCAGCGAACCTTCTCGGGAATTTCTTGTCATTAACAGATGCACCCTCGGGGTATTCTTGAGCTTCCAAGTACCTCTTCACTTCATGATACCAAGGTTTTTCAGTTACCCCTTCAGCCTCAAGATCGCCGCAATGTGCAGGTTCGTCCAACTTCCAGATAATGATCCGGGGAGCCTCGTTATCCCATTTGACTTTGAACATAGAAGGCATCGTAGCTAACGCGTCCGCCAACTGATTCTCTTCTCTCGGGAAGTGTTCAAAAGTTATCTCTTCGAAGTGGGGAATCAATGTCAACACACACTCTTTGTAAGGAATAAGATTTGGGTGTTTCGTATCCCATTCGCCTTTGCTCTTATTGATCACGAGAGCAGAATCTCCGAAGACACTCAGAAACTTGATCCTTAAGTCAATTGCAGCTTGAAGACCCATGATACATGCTTCATACTCTGCCATGTTGTTGGTGCAGTTGAAACATAGTCGGGCAGTGAGTGGAGTATGAGTGCCTTTGGGGGATATGATCACAGCGCCGATACCATTACCCAAAGCGTTTGAGGCTCCGTCAAAGTGCATAGACCATCAGGATCCTTCCTCAGGTCCTTCATCTGGTCCAGGTACTTCACAATCAGTCACTACCATGATATTCTCGTCTGGAAATTCAAAGTTCATAGATTGGTAGTCATCCACTGCCTGATGTGCCAAATGGTCTGCCAATACACTTCCCTTGATTGCTTTCTGAGTCGTATACTGGATGTCATATTCGGTCAAGATCATTTGCCATATTGATATTCTTCCGGAAAAAGCAGGCTTTTCGAATATGTAATTTATTGGATCCATTTTTGAAATCAACAGAGTAGTGTGAGTCAACATATACTGTCTCAGCCGGCGAGCAACCCATACCAAAGCGCAACAAGTTTTCTCGAGCAGTGAGTATCGGGTCTCACAGTCGGTAAACTTTTTGCTATGGTAATAAATAGCATGCTCTTTTTGGCCAGACTCGTCATGCTGCCCCAGCACACACCCCATTGAGTTGTCCAGTACTGTCAAGTATAAGATTAGAGGTCTCCCTTCAACCGGTGGCATAAGAATGGGTGGTTCTTGGAGATACTCTTTGATTATGTCGAAAGCGGCCTGACATTCATTGTTCCAACGTACTACTTGATCTTTCTTCAGCAGCTTGAAGATTAGTTCACAGCTAGCAGTTAGATGTGAGATGAATCGGGCAATATAGTTCAGCCGTCCTAGAAAGCCTCTGACTTCTTTTTCTATCTTGGGAGCCGGCATCTCCTGTATGGCTTTCACCTTGGCAGGGTCCACTTGAATACCTTTGTCGCTCACGACAAAGCCTAGCAATTTTCCAGATCTTACCCCAAAGGTGCACTTGTTCGGGTTCAACCTCAGCTTGTAAAACTTCAGACGGTCAAACAGCTTCTGTAGATGGTCAAGGTGTTCTTCCTCAGTTTGGGACCTTGCAATCATATCGTCGACATATACTTCGATCTCGTGATGGATCATGTCATGAAACAAAGCAACCATGGCACGTTGGTAGGTTGCCCCAGCATTTTTCAACCCAAAAGGCATGACCTTGTAGCAAAAGGTGCCCCACTGAGTAACAAAAGTGGTCTTCTCCATGTCTTCAGGAGCCATCTTGATTTGGTTATAACCGGAGAATCCGTCCATGAAGGAGAATACCTTATGCTGAGCAGTATTGTCAACCAGAACGTCGATGTGAGGCAGAGGGAAGTCATCCTTGGGGCTCGCCCTGTTCAAATCCCTGTAATCAACACACATTCGGACCTTACCATCTTTTTTCGGCACTGGAACCACGTTGGCAACCCACTGAGGGTAAGAAGTCACTGCTAGAAACCCAGCATCAAATTGTTTCATAACCTCAACCTTGATTTTCTCGGACATCTTTGGACGCATATGGCGGACCTTCTATTTAACCGGAGGGCAGTCTTCCTTGGTAGGCAGGTGATGAACTAAAATGTCGGTATCCAACCCAGGCATATCTTCGTAAGACCAGGCAAAGATTTCCACGTAGTCATGCAGCATCTGAATCAACTGTTGTTTCACACTGAGCTCTAGATTAGCACCAATCTTGACTTCCTTTCTGTCTGTCTCAGTACCTAGATTTACCGTTTCCACCGGCTCTTCATGTGGCTGAATGGCCCTCTCTTCCTGGAGTAGCAGTCTTGCCAGCTCACCAGGCACTTCACAATCATCTTCACCTTCGTCTTCGGCCAAGTTGATCGGATTTTCGAAGTCATAATTGGTAGTAGCAGAGTCGTTACCAGTGGGATCCAGAGTGGATTGGAACTGAGTGACAAAAGTAATAGGTGTGAAGTCTTTGGTAGTCCAGTTGCTTGGTCCACCGTTGGTCGTTGGGTAGATCCAGCTGTCAAATTCAGATTTCTCCATGCCGTCTTCAATAGCGTTTACTCCCGGGTTGGTGATGAACACAGGAGGTCTTCCAATCCTTGCCTTACGCACAGCCCCCTGAGCCTCTGCAGTGAAACCCAAACCAAACTTGTCAGTCTTCGGAGTGAAATCAAGAAGTCGGCCCCAGTTTGCACACTCACCCTTCTCAACCACAGCCCAGGCATCCTTCAAGGAAGCCATCTTCAAAGGAGGATCTTCTTCAGTTACAGTCTCTGCTGACGCCAATGTCTGAGTCACCTCTTCAAAGTGTTGAAAGGGGGTCTGTTGTACCCCAAAATTTGCCCTCCCATATTCTTCAAGAATTGCAAAGTCAAGCTTCAAAATCTCCCCAAAGGTTGCACAGTTCAAGGGCCTCCTAAGCAGTCAAAATTAGGGTTTTGGCTCTGATCAAGAAAATGAAGTTTCCAAGGGTCCAATAAAGTCTCACATGCCTACAAATATGGTCAAGCATCCTCATACCAAGTTTCAAGACTTACAGCACAAAATTGCACATTCAAAAACCCTAATTGCACTACAGTCAACTGTAGGGGCAAAATGGTCATTTGACAGTCAAAAGTTCAAATTTTTGATCAACATCTCATTTTGAAGCCACAAACATCATTTGATCAATGCTTGATCATGATTCTCAAAGCTTGGCTCAAAAATCATCAAGATGCAAAAGTTTCCTTATTTGGACAGTTGAAAAAGTCAACTGTAAATTGACCAGGTCATAACTTTCACATGGATTATCATAAAAATTCCATCCAAAGCTCATTTTGAAGAGAAAGACATTTCCTATAACTCATCTTCATACTCCAAGTCCAGGAAATTCTCTCACAAAAAGTTATCAATTTCAACATTATAGGTCATTTTCAAAAGTCAACAAAAAGGGACTTTAAGTCAAAGGCCATAACTTGAGATTGGTAAATCAAAATGACATGGGACCAAAGACATTGGTTAGAGGACTCAAAGACCTTTCCAAAATGTCCAAGAACATGAGCAAAGCTTAAAAATGGAGCAAGTTATGCCTTGTGGAAGTTTGGAAATTTTTGGGATATTTTGAAAAGTCAACATTGATTCAAATGACCTAAAATTGCTAATGGGCCTCTTTTTCTTCCACAATTCATCATCCAAGACATGTGCACGACCATTTGGCCCAAAGGGAAGTTTTTATCATTTTTTATTTATTTATTTGGATTTTTATTATTAATAATTCATTTAAATTAAAATAAATACATGAAAAATACTAAACCTAGGTTTTAAATCTTTTTATGCATATTATATACTCAATATTTCGTGCATAGCTAGATTTGGAAAGAATTGAAGAGAATTGGCCATGATTTGTACAAAATAGCATGAAAAAATATTGAAAAAGATCTTGAAAAATCAAATCTTACAAACCATGAATGCAAAGGTTTTGGATCAACTTCTTTAACCCTAATCATTCACAGGTACATATATATGCTAAACCTAATCCTAAAAACCACTCAGCTGCGCAAGAAACTGAAGATCAAACTCACACTTTTGGCCTAAAAACTTCAAAACTGAAAACAAGGTTAGAGGTGGATTGAGAGCAAGAAACCAATTGCAAAAGCTTCCTCGTGTCTCACTGAAGCTAACTGGATAACTTTCCAACCCTTACACGCCCAGAATTGGTACAAGGGGTTCAAACCGTTTCAAATTATATGCATAATCGTGTTTCCATATTTAAGCATTTTCATTGCGTTTCTTTGATAAATTCATACTAATTGATATGTTCTGAAGCTAACCATCTACTTTGATTGAGTTTTTGTGTGCCATATACGATTTCACCATGGTTGTCTGTTAGGGTTCGTGAAGCTTTAAATTGGGTTTTTTTAATTAAGGAAAAATTAGCATTCAAGACTTAAACCACTGAATCAAGCATGATTGGACGATCACAAAGCCACCCTCGCGCTCAATTTATGAGCATCCCTGGGCTAATCGCTATTTTTTAATAGGGTGCCTATGGGAACGTTTATAAAACCGTTGCCAATGTTTTGTGTTTCAGGAAAAAACAAAGTGAAGGAAGAAGACACTGATGTGTAAGGAGTTGATTGCATCGTTTGAAATTTCGCGCGCAGAAAGCACTAACGCGTTATCTTATATTATAATATTTGTTTGTTAGTTGATATACAGAAATTGCGCTTGGATCCATTGGCAGGCCTAAGCATTGGTAACGTTCAGGACCTGGGTTCGATCCCAGGTCCCCACCCCTTTCCTATTATTTTTTCTTCAATTATCATCCTATGAAATTTCAGCATCAAGGACCACCGTATGTCCACAAAATCCATCCTTTCATGCATATGATGAGATCAATTCAAGGGCATAGATTTGGAGGGCATGATACACATGAGTCAGCACGTGGGTACACTAGCGCAAAAGTCAACCAGGCCAAAGAGTAATTGGGCTCAAATTGCTGGGCTTCACCCTCCAAATTAGGGGCAGACCCCCTTAGGTTTGCAAATCTTTTTTATTTCTTTATTTTTTTTATTATGTTTATTTTCTTTTAATTATTGTTTTTAATTAATTTAATATTTTCATAATAATATAAAAAACACATAAAAAAATCAGAAAAGATGAAAAAATAATAAATATTTTATTTTTGTAAATAAACTCATTAATTCACTTAGTTTTAAATTTAGGTTTTCAATCTTAACATTTTTCACTAAAATTCAAAACTTATAGAATTAGGGTTTAATTAATTTTTATCTTTTTTTTTTCTCTTTTATTTCACAGTAATTAATTATTAAATATTTACTATTACTTATTTTTGTAATTAAATTGCATGTGAATTAATTAGGGTTAACTTTAGGTTAAAACTTTAACATGTTTTCATAATAAAATAAAAATTGTAGAATTAGGGTTAGCATGTTATTTTAATTAATTCTTTAAATCATAAAATACCAAAAAATACCAAAAACAACTTCTTTTCTTTTTTAATTAATTAATTTCATCATTTAATTTAATTTTGCAAAAAGGGTCCAACGCCCTCGTTTTTAATTCTTATTTAATTCGCATATTTATTCCTTTTTCGTTTAATATTTATGTATCTCTCCCAAAGCCGTGTAATTAATTTCTCGCACTTTGCTTTTCATTATTTCTTTATTTTTTCTGTCAAATCGGGTTCTGGAAATTTTGGCGATGTGGACCCGCGCCTTTTGTAATAGCTTAGAATCTTTACTTTTCTCGCACTTTTAACTGTTAATCAAGGCATGCAAGAATGAATGGACAAACATAAAAACAAACGCTAGATCACCAATAACATGACAAAAGACAAAATATCTGAAAACGACACACAAATCACACACCACCCCTAGGGTACGCCTCACTGTTGCCTTGCCTCGAAAGGTGATCGTCGAGTAGAGGATGTCTTAGTAAGTCCTCATGATCCGGGAACCTGGCATGAGGGTAGCTTCTAAGGTGTCTTCCCATTGCTCTGGTGATCACCATGTCCCGAACCTCGAATTGACCCGAACACCTCCAACGGTGGTGCTACCTACCTCTCAATGGTGGGATGGCACTACTTTAAAGGACATTTACACAGACGAATTCCTTAGGGTAGGTAGACAACTCTAAGATACTTGCTCTAATTTCAAACAAAATTCAAAATACTTTTCACACCAACACATTTTCAAAAAGCTTTCGAAAGCAATTTTTCAAACACTCTTGAGGACTGATACAAGAGTCGAACTGGAATTTTCAAAGAAACTTTTTAAAACCCACAGTTGAAAAGCAAACAAACTATTTTGAAAACACAAATGAGCAAGTATCTAAGAGCCCATGGATAACCATGGATAGAAAGGGTGCTAACACCTTCCATTTCTATAACCTACCTCCCGAACCGAGAGCAATCTCTTTAAGGAATTTTTTTGTGCTTTTGTCCTTTCCATTTGGAGAAAATAAAAGACGGTGGCGACTCTTGCTTCCGCGACATTTCGCGAACCAGCGTTAAACAGTCAGTTCCAGATCCACCGATCACAGAACTGGCGACTCTGCTGGGGATTTAAACTTAAAGTGAGGTGTACCTTAGGGTTAGTTCATAACTGTGTTTTCAATTGTATTGACTTGTATGCTTTAAATTTGTGGGTTGCATGGGAGTTACATAGATCCTAACCCGGATCTGGGGATACCCTGTTTAGGTAGCATAAGCTGTGAGGGACCTGTCCGGCGTAGACCGACACGGGTGAAACAGTGGCTACATTGGTGTGGCACCTTGGTCTGTACCGATATCTCTTGTGTTGCAATGAGGAGAATATGGGTCTTCTGAGGAGTCATTAAGCACCAACAACCTTAGAACCTTAAATGACACAACTTGGCCATTAGAACAGTAGCAGTATGCTACGCCTATTGAGGCTAAACTCTCGTGATGGTTCTGGCCGCAAGAAAAGATTGCGATGCTGGAGTTATGATCGATTGAGGGTAGTCAATGATATTGGGATCCTCTAAGAACCCGGTTACTTTGATAGGACAGGTATGAACCAACAAACTGAAAGAGGGTAGTACCTAGACCCCATGTTGGCCTAAACTTTAGAGGCTTGCCTTGTGTGACTTGTGTGCCTTATCATGTTTGCCTTTGTATCTATTTGTGGTGTGCTTTATCATAACATCATAACATCATGAGCATTGCATGCATCCTGCATAAGG
Source organism: Vicia faba (assembly GCA_948472305.1). NCBI lineage: Eukaryota > Viridiplantae > Streptophyta > Magnoliopsida > Fabales > Fabaceae > Vicia > Vicia faba. Next base: position 423,578,268 of record OX451737.1, read on the forward strand.
ACTGACCATTTCAAAGACAAGAGGGTTCACCTTTGCTCTGTTTTGTAGGACATTATGATGCCTGTGCGAAGGAATACTATCCGGTTCAACTTTGTTCGCTCACCTGAGTTGCTTGACGAGTTGGTTAACAGAATTCCAAATACCACTTCCTTCATTCAGAGGCATGGTTCTCTTCTCAGTTTAGTCACTATAAAGCGGGATCAACAATTGATGAGTGTTCTGACCCAGTTCTATGACCCTCTGTACCAGTGCTTCACCTTTCAAGACTTCCAGCTGGTCCCTACCCTGGAAGAGTTCTCTGATTTTCTTGGTATCCCTATCTTGGATCAGACTCCCTTTACTGGTTGGGAAAAGACCCTCAGGCTTGAGGATGTTGCTGCAGCTCTTCCCCTGACACATCAAGAGGTAATGGACAACTGGGTGACTAGAAGCGGAGTCAAGGGTTTCTTGGCCAAATTTCTGATCGGTAAAGCTAACAGTTTCTGGAATGACCTGGACTTTAGGGCATATGAAGACATCTTGGCTCTCCTAATCTATGGGTTAGTCCTGTTTCCTAATCCTGACAACTTCATCAATGTCACTGCCATAAGGATCTTTATGTCTCAGAATCCTGTGCCCACTCTCTTGGGCGACATCTTGCAACAACTTCATGCTTGTACTACCCGAAGACGAGGAACCCTATGGTGTTGTATCCCTTTGTTGGTGAGGTGGTTTATTTCGCACCTCCCTAAGTTCGTACTGAAGAACCAAGAAGGAAGAGGTTGGGCTCACAGGTTAATGTCTCTCACCGACAAAGACATCATTTGGACTTGCAGAGGTTTGGATGAGATAGCTGTCATTGATCGATGCGGGGAATACCCTAATGTTCCTCTGATTGGTACCCAAGGAGGGATCTCTTACAATCCATGTCTAGCGCTCCGTCAGTTTGGAAGAGCAAGAAGAGCAGGCCCCCATGAGATGTTGGTGCCTCACATCAGTTTTGAGTTTCAGGTGGATTGTGACGAGTTGCGTCGTAGGTTCATCAAGGCTTGGGACAAAGTTCATAAAGCTGACCCACAGGAGTTAGGGCCAAAGACTTCTTTACCTATGGAAGCCTACTACAAATGGGTTCGCATCCGTGCTCAGAAGTTAGGTATGCCGTATGAAGCTGTCAGATCTGTCATTCTGGAGTCTTCTGACAAAGATGGTGTTCCTCCAACTGTCCTTCCTCCTCAGGTACCCACTGATTATGAGACATTGAAGAGATCTTGGTCGCAACTGCAAGAGGAGCGGGATTCTTACCGGGAAAAGTTCAACGAGCAGGAATCAAAGATCCAGAAGCTGACAAAGCAGTTGGAGAATGAGAGAGCTCTGAATGCCTACATCCGTACTGAGAAGAGGAGGCCATGGGATCAATAAGGAGCTCTGGATGTTCTTTTACAGTTTTATTTCCCTTTTCAGTATTTCCTTTTATGTAACGCCTAAGGGCAACCTGTTGAATAATTTCAGTTGCAAAGTTGAATCTAATGAAGTGTGTTCCTTTTTGTTTACAAAGTTGATTCCCGATTGTCTTTGAAAACATAAATCATACGCATTCCATTCATCATATGCATAGCAGGTTTTTCCTCTTTTCAGGTTGCTTACCCTTCTTCGCTGTTTATTTCAGCATCATGAATCCTGACTCATCATCAACTGAGACATCCATCAAAGCTCTTCAGGCGCAGAATGCACAATTTCAAGAATTAATCAAGGGTTTGGCTCAAGGCCAAGAAGAGCTGAAGGCTCTGCTCCTGAAGAAGGAGAAGAAGAAGAAGAGAAGAAGAACTGTTCTATTTAGCTCGGGCCGAAGGTTTGGCAATACTCTGCAGAATGAAGAGGCTGGTTCTTCCATTGGCAAGAGTACTCCTCAAGCAGAGAAGGGTCCTAGTCCGGTAGTCTCCGACAACGAGACTGATTTTGATGAAGAGCAATATCCTCTGGCAGAAGACCGTTACAAGCAACTGGAGGATAGGTTGAATGCTATGGAGATACAACAGGTGCCTGGGCTGGATTTCGGAGATCTGGGTCTGTCTACTGGTGTGATTATTCCTCATAAGTTCAAAGCACCATCTTTCACTAAGTACGACGGGGCGTCTTGTCCCAAGCTACATCTCAGGTCCTATGTTCGGAAGATTCAACCGTACTCAGCGGATAAGAATTTGTGGATCCACTTCTTCCAGGAGAGTCTTTCAGGGACTCATCTCGAATGGTTCTATCAGCTGGATGGGACCAAGGTTCGTAACTGGGAGGAGTTGGCTACTGCTTTCTATAAGCAGTATCAATATAATGCCGACCTTGCCCCTACACGTACCCAACTCCAAGGTATGTCGTTAGGTTCAAGTGAAGGTTTTAAGGAGTACGCTCAGAAGTGGAGGGATCTGGCTGGCAGGGTGCAGCCTCCGTTGACCGATCGGGAGTTGGTAGACATGTTCTTGGGGACCCTATCTGGGCCATTTTTCAACCATCTTATCGGGAATTCGTCTGCAGGGTTCACTGATCTGATTCTGACTGGAGAGAGAATTGAGGCTGGGTTGAAGTCTGGAAAGATTCCGAAGGGTGCATCGTCTAGTTCTGAGAAGAAACCCTTCAAGAAGGAGGCTAGTGCTGTATATGGTTCCAAGAGGCCAGAGAGATCTGAGCGCCGCCAATCTGTCAGTGCGGTAATGATTGCTAAGCCTGCTGCCGCTCCTCGGCCAACCAATCCTCAAAGGGCTGAAAGACCCCGGAGAGAGTTTACCCGTTTGAGCATGACCTTATCGCAGATCCTGCCACAGTTGCTCTCAACCAACTTAGTAACCGTCAGAGAGGCTCCGAAGTTTCCAAATACTACGTCTCCTAAGTACAACCCGAATGCCCACTGTGCGTACCATTCTGATAGCCCGGGGCATTCTACTGATGACTGTTGGGCATTAAGGAGTAAGGTGCAAGACCTTATTGACGCAAAAGAGATACAGTTCGAAGCGCCTGAGAGGCCGAATGTAGTGACTGCTCCTATGCCTCAGCATGGGGTAAATGCTATTGATGAAGAAGTGTACGCTGTCTCTGTGGATGATCTAGCTACTCCTTTGAAGACCGTCAAGAGGAACCTACTACTGGCCGGTTTATTTCCGGGTTGCAGTGAGGGTTGCCTGTTCTGTGCTGTTTCCCTATTTGGTTGTCCCTTGCTGAAATTAGGCATCCAAAGCCTAATGGATAGCAAGGAGATTCTGTTTAAGAAGTCTGTTGTTCAGTTGGTTCCGGTAGAAGAAGTTTCTGTGGTTACCATCTTCAATAATTCGATCAAGGCTCTCCCGAAGAAGCCTGTTCAAATTATGATTGTTGCACCTGTGGTTATCACTGTTCCGGGGCCTCTTCCCTATGTATCTGATAAAGTTGTCCCCTGGCACTATGGGGCAGACGTATATGTGAACGGAATCAAACAAGAATTCAACACTGGCGCCAACATCTGTGATATCACTGGCCCAACCAAGGTTACCCACAGTGGCAGGCTCTTCTCGCCTGACATTGCACCGCCCGCTACTCGAAGACCCCTCCTCATAACACCTACAAGTGTACCTGTTCCTGTTGCTGATCAAGTTGTTTCTCCTGCTGCCGAGTCATCCAATGCTCGGGGCAAAGGAATTGAAGTTGAGCCTGCCCGGATGGAGGCACCGATACCTATAAATGCTGAGGCCTCCCAACAAGAGATGGAGGAAATCTTGAAAATTATAAAGAAGAGTGACTTCAATGTTGTGGAACAGCTGGGGCACACGCCCTCCAAAATCTCCATGCTCTCCTTGCTCCTATGTTCGGAGGCCCATGCTAAGGCCTTGATCTCGTTCCTCAAGACGGCCCATGTGCCACAGGAGACATCTGCAGTCCAGTTCACTGATTGCGTAGCAAATCTGACAGCAGACAATGGCTTGGGTTTCTCAGATGCTGACCTGACTGCGAAGGGAAGAGACCATAATGATGCCCTGCATGTCTCTATCGAATGCAGGGGCACTACTCTGGCACATGTATTGGTGGATACTGGTTCTTCCTTGAATGTTCTACCAAAGAAGGCTTTAGACCGTTTGGATTGTGAAGGCCTGGAATTAAAACCCAGCAATATCATCGTCAGGGCCTTTGACGGTTCAAAAAGGATGGTTCATGGAGAGGTTGACATTCCGATTCGTGTGGGCTCTCAGGTGTTTGACTCTACTTTTTATGTGATGGATATCCGTCCATCTTACTCTTGTCTACTGGGTCGACCTTGGATCCATAAAGCTGGGGCAGTGACCTCAACCTTGCACCAGAAGCTGAAGTACCCTGTCAGAGGGAAGATCGTCACTGTGCAGGGAGAGGAGGAGTATATGGTAAGCCACCTGAATTCCTTCAGATACATTGAGATGGACAGGGAGTTTATTGAAACCCCCTTTCAGCATTTCGAAGAGGTGCTTCCAATTTCGGCGGCAGCAGAAACAGCGGTAGAAGAGAATGTTCCTGTGAAGATGGCCTCCCTGAAGGATGCCCGGGCTGTGGTTCAAAAAGGTGAATGTGCTAACTGGGGCAGGCTGCCCGACTTCACACAAAAAACTGACAAATTTGGGCTGGGTTTTACTGCAGAGGGTCAGAAAGCTATGCGGAAGGCGAAGACCAGAAGACCTCCCGTGTTCATTACAAATCCAGGAGTGAATGCTGTTGGGAAAGACAATGAAGTGGATGAAGCAGAATTCAATAGCTGGATCTACCTGACGACTGAAGGCGGATTGACCAATTGGATTGCTAAGGACCATACTCCTGTTACCTTTGTTACGCAGTAATAAACTTCTTTGTTTCGTTATTTGTAATAAACAATAATAAACTCTATGGCCCGGTGTCTTACCCGAGGCACCGTGGTTCTATTTGCGAGGGCATATAAATTGTCATTTCATATATCATAAATGAAAATCTTGGACGTTTTCTCGCATTTCAAATCTTGTGCTCCTTTTCTGTCTTTTCTTCCTTTATACATATTTCAAAACAGCTGTATTTACACACACACACTCACTCATACAGGTTTCAATCCACTCTGGATCTCACTGATAACGACTCCGCTACTGCCAATTATGACTTCGAAAATCCGATCAACTTAGCCGAAGACGAAGGCGAAGATGATTGCGAAGTGCCTGGCGAGCTTGCAAGACTGTTGCTTCGGGAAGAGAGGGCAATTCAACCCCATGAAGAGCCAGTGGAAACGATAAACCTGGGTACGGAGGCAGACAGGAAAGAGGTAAAGATTGGTGCCAACCTAGAGCTCAGCGTGAAGCAACGGTTGACTCAGATGCTACATGATTATATGGAGATATTTGCCTGGTCCTACGAAGACATGCCTGGGTTGGATACCGATATTGTTGTCCATCACTTGCCCACTAAAGAAGACTGCCCTCCGGTTAAGCAAAAGGTCCGTCGCATGCGTCCAGAGATGTCTGAGAAGATTAAAGCCGAGGTTATGAAACAGTTTGATGCTGGGTTCCTTGCAGTGACTTCTTACCCTCAGTGGGTTGCTAATGTGGTGCCGGTACCAAAGAAGGACGGTAAGGTCAGAATGTGTGTCGACTACAGGGATCTGAACAGGGCCAGCCCCAAGGATGACTTCCCTCTACCTCACATTGATGTCCTTGTTGATAATACAGCTCAGCATAGGGTGTTCTCTTTCATGGATGGCTTTTCAGGTTACAATCAGATCAATATGGCACCCAAAGACATGGAAAAGACTACATTTGTTACTCAGTGGGGCACCTTCTGCTACAAGGTCATGCCGTTCGGATTGAAGAACGCGGGGGCAACCTACCAAAGTGCCATGGTTGCTTTATTTCATGACATGATCCATCATGAGATAGAAGTGTATGTTCACGACATGATCGCAAGGTCCCAGACTGAGGAAGAGCACCTAGATCATCTGCAGAAGTTGTTTGACCGGTTGAAACTATACAAGCTGAGGTTGAACCCGAACAAGTGCACCTTCGGGGTAAGATCTGGGAAGTTGCTAGGCTTCGTTGTCAGTGATAAAGGTATTCAAGTGGACCCTGCTAAGGTCAAAGCTATTCAAGAGATGCCAGTTCCCAGGACAGAGAAAGAGGTCAGAGGCTTTTTAGGACGCCTGAATTACATTGCTCGGTTCATCTCGCATCTAACTGCTACTTGCGAACCAATCTTCAAGCTGCTGAAGAAAGATCAGGTAGTACGTTGGAATGATAAATGTCAGGCTGCTTTTGACAGAATCAAAGAGTATCTCCAAGAACCACCCATCCTTATGCCACCGGTTGAAGGGAGACCTTTGATACTATACCTGACAGTACTTGACAACTCAATGGGGTGTGTGCTGGGGCAGCATGACGAGTCTGGCCGAAAAGAGCATGCCATTTATTACCTTAGCAAAAAGTTTACCGACTGTGAGACCCGATACTCACTGCTCGAGAAAACTTGTTGCGCTTTGGTATGGGCTGCTCGCCGGCTGAGACAGTATATGCTGACTCACACTACCTTGTTGATCTCAAAGATGGATCCTATAAAATACATATTCGAAAAGCCTGCTCTGTCTGGGAGAATTGCAAGATGGCAAATGATCTTGACGGAATACGACATTCAGTACACGACCCAGAAAGCCATCAAGGGAAGTGTATTGGCAGACCACTTGGCACATCAGGCCGTAGATGACTATCAGTCAATGAACTTCGAGTTTCCGGACAAAAGGATCATGATAGTGACTGATTATGAAGTACCTGGACCGGATGAAGGACCTGAGGAAGGATCCCGATGGTCTATGCACTTTGACGGAGCCTCCAACACTTTGGGAAACGGTATCGGCGCCATAATCATATCACCTCAAGGTACTCATACTCCACTCACTGCCCGGCTATGTTTTAACTGTACCAACAACATGGCGGAGTATGAGGCGTGCATCATGGGTATTCAAGCTGCGATCGACCTAAGGATCAAGTTTCTGAGTGTCTTCGGAGATTCCGCTCTTGTGATCAATCAGATCAAAGGAGAGTGGGATACGAAACATCCGAATCTTATTCCTTACAGAGAATGTGTGTTGACCTTGATCCCCCACTTAACGGAGATAACTTTTGAACACTTTCCAAGAGAAGAGAATCAGTTGGCGGACGCGTTAGCTACAATGTCTTCTATGTTCAAAGTTAAATGGAATAATGAGGCTCCCCGGATCATCATCTGGAAACTGGACGAACCGACATACTGTTGTGATCTCGAGACCGAATTGGTGACTGAGAATCCTTGGTACCATGAGGTGAAGAGATATATGGAAGTTCAGGAATACCCTGAAGGTGCCTCAGTCAATGATAAGAAGTTCCTGAGAAGGTTCGCGGCAAAGTTCTTCCTTAGCAACGGCATCTTGTACAAGCGAAACCATGATTCAACTTTACTGAGTTGTGTGGATAAGACTGAAGCAGAAAGGATCATGGAAGAGCTACATGAAGGGACCTTCGGTACACATTCCAGTGGACACACTATGGCCAAAAAGATCCTTCGGGCAGGTTATTACTGGTCCACAATGGAAGCTAACTGCTACCAACATTCTAGGACATGCCACAAGTGCCAGATTTATGCAGACAAGGTGCATGTTCCTCCAGTTCCTCTGAATGTTCTGACTGCGCCTTGGCCGTTTGCAATGTGGGGCATAGACATGATCGGTGAGATTAAACCTACGGCATCTAACGGGCATCGCTTCATCCTAGTGGCGATTGATTATTTTACGAAGTGGGTCGAAGCAGCTTCCTATGCTACGGTAACCAAGACTGTTGTGGCACGGTTCATTCGACATAATCTGATCTGTCGGTACGGCGTCCCAGAAAGAATCATTACAGACAACGGTACCAATCTCAATAACAAGATGATCACTGAGCTCTGCGAGCAGTTCAAAATACAGCACCACAATTCTTCTCCTTACAGACCGAAGATGAATGGGGCTGTAGAAGCAGCGAATAAGAATATCAAGAAAATCGTGCAGAAAATGATAGTGACTTATAAGGATTGGCACGAGATGTTACCGTTCGCTCTACATGGGTACCGTACCTCAGCTAGGACGTCAACCGGGGCAACTCCTTTCTCTTTGGTTTATGGTATGGAGGCAGTCTTACCAATCGAAGTGAAAATACCCTCTCTCCGGATAATGAAGGATGCAAATCTGAACGAGGATGATTGGATCCAGACACGACTTAATCAGCTCAACCTTATTGATGAAAAGAGACTTGCTGCTATCTGTCATGGTCAGACGTATCAGAAACGGATGATCAGGGCATTTAACAAAAAGGTCAGACCACAGGAATATCAAGTTGGGGATCTGGTAATCAAGCGAATCATCCTTCCTCAGAGTGATCCAAGGGGCAAGTGGACCCCTACGTACGAAGGGCCATTTGTGGTTAAACATGTGTTCTCAGGAGGAGCCATGATTCTAACCAACATGGATGGTGACGACCTTCCTCACCCCGCTAATGCAGACATAGTAAAAAGATACTACGCATGAAAAAAGACCCGCTAGACTGACATGCCTAGGCAAAAATTAGGGCTTCCCGGCGAACCAAAAGGGTTCGGGCAAAATGAAGGGATGAAATGAAAAGAATCTGTACACCCGGCAAGTCGAAAACCTGAAAAGGCGGCTTGGGCAAAAATGGGTATCCCGGTGGACTGAAAACCCGAAAGGGCGGTCCAGGCAAAAATTAAGGATGAAGCGTAATACTATGTCTCATTGATCACTTTGCATCCAGAATCCGGTATCTACACCAAGTTCAGACGGCATCGATCAGTCAGCTTCATCTTCGTTTAGGTCATCAAGTGATGAGACGCTCGGAGTTATAAAGGCAATAGCAGAGTTGAAACCCAGTGGGATCATTCATTTCACACAGCTGTTTTATTTTCTCTTGTACAAAACTTGTATAAACTCTTTTGTTCGGCGGCATTCTCTTACTAGGACGTCAGCCTCTTGTACACAAAACGCCTATTTACAGGCCATTCAAAAATCAATACAAATATATTTTAAAAGTGCCAATCGTTTTTCTTTTTCTGTTTTGTTTTGCGAAGAACGTCCAAGGTTCAATTTGTGATATATGCATTGACAATAATTTGCTAACTCATGAATATTTGCGTACGAAACAAAGGATTAATTACAGGTAACATTAGAAACAGGGGCAATAAAGAGTTGTCTAAACAATCTGATTGTTCTTTCCTCCAAGGTACCAAGATAGGTTCAGCTAAAGAACACAACCGGCATATCTTAATTCCCCAGAGAGTACGTCAGCAAGTCAGTGCACTCTCCTGGAGCAAAGTTACAATCAAATTTAAGGAAGTTGAGTATCCTCCAGCAAATCTCAACATTCCCCAGCAGCATATATACATATATTCTTAACAAGCATCCCCGACAATCTTGGTCTAAAGATTGTTCCCCGGCGGCATATCAAACATTCAAAGGAATCACTTCCCCCGCAGCTCAAAACTTCCCCAGGAGTGTCCAATCCAGTATCCCCAGGAAAGTTGGAATTCATCTCCCCAAGCGGTAAGCTTATCCCCAGTAGATTCTGGAAGCTTATCCTCGCAAAGCACGAACGCGTCTCCCGGCCTTATTTAAAGAGTTATTTCCTTAACAGGATATAACTGGGTTATCCTCAGCCAAAAGCCACGGAAAGAGCGTCCTCGACGAAGTCTTCTTATTCCCAGCGAAGTCTATTAACACTTCCAGCACAACAAGGGTATCCCCAACTACTCAACAAAGTATCTCTCTCCCCACAGAGTATTGCTTCCCAGCAAGATCGCTAGAGTACTTTTCTCCCTGCAGAGTTATCCATTCGCCAGGTTTATTCCCCAACGGAGTTATCTTCTCCTGCCGGTATTCTTGCAATTATCATCCCCAGCGGAAGCAAAATCTATTCTCCAACATCAGCCCAGGAGTGACTTCCCGGCACCCGTCAAGGATTTACTTTCCTAGACGAAAAATACATTCATAAACATCGCACCTCCATACATCATTATAGCATGCATAGACGCATCATACAAATCTCATTTATGTTAAGAACATCATCGCCTGATCCATATCATGCATTGCATATGACTGACCTCTATCTTTCAGGAAAGATTCAGCTAAATTCTCAATCATATTTCAAAACTCTAAGACCTTATCTGGTTCATTTAATCGACTCCAAAGATTTCTTATCCAGTCCAAGGCCTTCTCTAGTCCAGCTAAATCGACCCCAAACAGATTTTTCTGATGAAGACTCAGTAGAAGTTATCAAAGGTTTTTCTCAATGATTGCTATTGAGATTGTAATCGCCTATGGTTCTCTCCCCAATGCTGCGGAGATGATAATTCCATCCCAGGTTCTTCTCAATGATTGCTATTGAGATTGTAATTGCCTATGGTTCTCTCCCCGATCCTGCGGAGACGATAATTCCATTCCAGGTTTTTCTCAATGTTTGCTATTGAGATTATAATTGCCTATGGTTCTCTCCCCGATCCTGCGGAGACGATAATTCCATTCCAGGTTTTTCTCAATGTTTGCTATTGAGATTATAATTTCCTATGGTTCTCTCCCCAATCCTGCGGAGACGATAATTCCATTCCAGGTTTTTCTCAATGATTGCTATTGAGATTGTAATTGCCTATGGTTCTCTCCCAATGCTGCGGAGACGATAATTCCATCCAAGGTTTTTCTCAATGATTGCTTTTGAGATTATAATTTCCTATGGTTCTCTCCCCAATGCTGCGGAGACGATAATTCCATCCAAGGTTTTTCTCAATGATTGCTTTTGAGATTATAATTTCCTATGGTTCTCTCCCCAATGCTGCGGAGACGATAATTCCATTCCAGGTTTTTCTCAATGATTGCTATTGAGATTGTAATCACCTATGGTTCTCTCCCCGATCCTGCGGAGACGATAATTCCATTCCAGGTTTTTCTCAATGTTTGCTATTGAGATTGTAATTGCCTATGGTTCTCTCCCCAATACTGCAGAGATGGTAATTCCCACCAAGATTTTCTCAACGATTGCTGTTGAGGTTAAAGTCATCCAAGGTTCTCTCACCGTTCCTGCTGAGGTAGTAACCACCCCTGGTTCATTCATCATCTTTTGAAGCTCCAGATTCAGCTCCTGTAACCAATCAGGACACATTTATGCAAAGAGTTTGAAGACCAGCTCCTGCAACATGTCAGGTACTCATTTTTCTTTTGCAGGTACGCAAGTTCTCGCTAAGGAATCTCTTACGCGATCAACACCCAGATGGCATCTATAAGCCCATCCACCTTCCATCATCTCTAAATGGCATCTATAAGCCCATTCCCATCATCACACTGCTGCTATGTGAGCGCAAATTTCTGGGCACTCTAGTGTTCAATCATCTTCCACCTTCGGATTACGAAAGGCACATCAGCCAATCTGCATCCTCAGGTCTAAGAAGATTGAACAGGGGAAATTGTTGTACCCCAAAATTTTCCCTCCCATTTTCTTCAAGAATTGCAAAGTCAAGCTTCAAAATCTCCCCAAAGGTTGCACAGTTCAAGGGCCTCCTAAGCAGTCAAAATTAGGGTTTTGGCTCTGATCAAGAAAATGAAGTTTCCAAGGGTCCAATCAAGTCTCACATGCCTACAAATATGGTCAAGCATCCTCATACCAAGTTTCAATACTTACAGCACAAAATTGCACATTCAAAAACCCTAATTGCACTACAGTCAACTGTAGGGGAAAAATGGTCATTTGACAGTCAAAAGTTCAAATTTTTGGTCAACATCTCATTTTGAAGCCACAAACATCATTTGATCAATTCTTGATCATGATTCTCAAAGCTTGGCTCAAAAATCATCAAGATGCAAAAGTTTCCTTATTTGGACAGCTGAAAAAGTCAACTGTAAATTGACCAGGGCATAACTTTCACATGGATTATCAGAAAAATTCCATCCAAAGCTAATTTTGAAGAGAAAGACATTTCCTACAACTCATCTTCATACTCCAAGTCCAAGAAATGCTCTCACAAAAAGTTATCAATTTCAACATTATAGGTCATTTTCAAAAGTCAACAAAAAGGGACTTTAAGTCAAAGGCCATAACTTGAGATTGGTAAATGAAAATGACATGGGACCAAAGACATTGGTTATAGGACTCAAAGACCTTTCCAAAATGTCCAAGAACATGAGCAAAGCTTAAAAATTGAGAAAGTTATGCCTTGTGGAAGTTTGGAAATTTTTGGGATATTTTGAAAAGTCAACATTGATTCAAATGACCTAAAATTGCTAATGGGCCTCTTTTTCTTCCACAATTCATCATCCAAGACATGTGCACGACCATTTGGCCCAAAGGGAAGTTTTTATCATTTTTTATTTATTTATTTGGATTTTTATTATTAATAATTCATTTAAATTAAAATAAATACATGAAAAATACTAAACCTAGGTTTTAAATCTTTTTATGCATATTATATACTCAATATTTCGTGCATAGCTAGATTTGGAAAGAATTGAAGAGAATTGGCCATGATTTGTACAAAATAACATGAAAAAATATTGAAAAAGATCTTGAAAAATCAAATCTTACAAACCATGAATGCAAAGGTTTTGGATCAATTTCTTTAACCCTAATCATTCACAGGTACATATATATGCTAAACCTAATCCTAAAAACCACTCAGCTGCGCAAAAACCTGAAGATCAAACTCACACTTTTGGCCTAAAAACTTCAAAACTGAAAACAAGGTTAGAGGTGGATTGAGAGCAAGAAACCAATTGCAAAAGCTTCCTCGTGTCTCACTGAAGCTAACTGGATAACTTTCCAACCCTTACACGCCCATAATTGGTACAAGGGGTTCAAACCGTTTCAAATTATATGCATAATCGTGTTTCCATATTTAAGCATTTTCATTGCGTTTCTTTGATAAATTCATACTAATTGATATGTTCTGAAGCTAACCATCTACTTTGATTGAGTTTTTGTGTGCCATATATGATTTCACCATGGTTGTCTGTTAGGGTTCGTGAAGCTTTAAATTGGGTTTTTTTAATTAAGGAAAAATTAGCATTCAAGACTTAGACCACTGAATCAAGCATGATTGGACGACCACAAAGCCACCCTCGCGCTCAATTTATGAGCATCCCTGGGCTAATCGCTATTTTTTAATAGGGTGCCTATGGGAACGTTTATAAAACCGTTGCCAATGTTTTTTGTTTCAGGAAAAAACAAAGTGAAGGAAGAAGACGCTGATGTGTAAGGAGTTGATTGCATCGTTTGAAATTTCGCGCGCAGAAAGCACTAACGCGTTATCTTATATTATAATATTTGTTTGTTAGTTGATATACAGAAAACGCGCTTGGATCCATTGGCAGGCCTAAGCATTGGTAACGTTCAGGACCTGGGTTCGATCCCAGGTCCCCACCCCTTTCCTATTATTTTTTCTTCAATTATCATCCTATGAAATTTCAGCATCAAGGACCACCGTATGTCCACAAAATCCAGCCTTTCATGCATATGATGAGATCAATTCAAGGGCATAGATTTGGAGCGCATGATACACATGAGTCAGCACGTGGGTACACTAGCGCAAAAGTCAACCAGGCCAAAGAGTAATTGGGCTCAAATTGCTGGGCTTCACCCTCCAAATTAGGGGCAGACCCCCTTAGGTTTGCAAATCTTTTTTATTTCTTTATTTTTTTTATTATGTTTATTTTCTTTTAATTATTGTTTTTAATTAATTTAATATTTTCATAATAATATAAAAAACACATAAAAAAAATCAGAAAAGATGAAAAAATAATAAATATTTTATTTTTGTAAATAAACTCATTAATTCACTTAGTTTTAAATTTAGGTTTTCAATCTTAACATTTTTCACTAAAATTCAAAACTTATAGAATTAGGGTTTAATTAATTTTTATCTTTTTTTTTTCTCTTTTATTTCACAGTAATTAATTATTAAATATTTACTATTACTTATTTTTGTAATTAAATTGCATGTGAATTAATTAGGGTTAACTTTAGGTTAAAACTTTAACATGTTTTCATAATAAAATAAAAATTGTAGAATTAGGGTTAGCATGTTATTTTAATTAATTCTTTAAATCATAAAATACCAAAAAATACCAAAAACAACTTCTTTTCTTTTTTAATTAATTAATTTCATCATTTAATTTAATTTTGCAAAAAGGGTCCAACGCCCTCGTTTTTAATTCTTATTTAATTCGCATATTTATTCCTTTTTCGTTTAATATTTATGTATCTCTCCCAAAGCCGTGTAATTAATTTCTCGCACTTTGCTTTTCATTATTTCTTTATTTTTTCTGTCAAATCGGGTTCTGGAAATTTTGGCGATGTGGACCCGCGCCTTTTGTAATAGCTTAGAATCTTTACTTTTCTCGCACTTTTAACTGTTAATCAAGGCATGCAAGAATGAATGGACAAACATAAAAACAAACGCTATATCACCAATAACATGACAAAAGACAAAATATCTGAAGACGACACACAAATCACACACCACCCCTAGAGGATGTCTTAGTAAGTCCTCATGATCCGGGATCGTCGAGTAGAGGATGTCTTAGTAAGTCCTCATGATCCGGGAACCTAGCATGAGGGTAGCTTCTAAGGTGTCTTCCCATTGCTCTGGTGATCACCATGTCCCGAACCTCGAATTGACCCGAACACCTCCAACGATGGTGCTACCTACCTCTCAATGGTGGGATGGAACTACTTTAAAGGACATTTACACAGACGAATTCCTTAGGGTAGGTAGACAACTCTAAGATACTTGCTCTAATTTCAAACAAAATTCAAAATACTTTTCACACCAACACATTTTCAAAAAGCTTTCGAAAACAATTTTTCAAACACTCTTGAGGACTGATACAAGAGTCGAACTGGAATTTTCAAAGAAACTTTTTAAAACCCACAGTTGAAAAGCAAACAAACTATTTTGAAAACACAAATGAGCAAGTATCTAAGATCCCATGGATAACCATGGATAGAAAGGGTGCTAACACCTTCCCTTTCTATAACCTACCTCCCGAACCGAGAGCAATCTCTTTAAGGAATTTTTCTGTGCTTTTGTCCTTTCCATTTGGAGAAAATAAAAGACGGTGGCGACTCTTGCTTCCGCGACATTTCGTGAACCAGCGTTAAACAGTCAGTTCCAGATCCACCGATCACAGGGTCTCAATGAACTCCCCATCCATCTCTACGTACCAGAACGAGTTAAGGTGGCTGACCATGTATTCTTCTTCCCCTTAAACTGTTACGATCTTCCCTCTGACCGGGTACTTAAGCTTCTGATGTAATGTGGAGGTCACAGCTCCAGCCTTGTGGATCCATGAGCGACCCAACAAACAAGAATAAGATGGTCGGATGTCCATCACATAGAAAGTAGAATCAAAAACTTGAGAACCAACCCTGATTGGAATGTCAACTTCCCCATGTACCATCCTTTTCGACCCGTCAAAGTCCCGGACAACAATGTTACTAGGCTTGAGCTCTAAACCCTCACAATCCAACCTGTCTAGGGCCTTCTTGGGTAATACGTTCAACGAAGAACCGGTGTCTACCAACACATGGGCAAGAGTAGTGCCCCTGCACTCAATGGAGACATGCAGGGCGTCGTTATGGTTCTTTCCCTTGGCGGTCAGATCGGCGTCAGAGAAACCCAACCCATTATCAGCAGTCAAGTTGGCCACACAATCGGTAAATTGATCACCAGACGTTTCTTGTGGCACATGGGCCATCTTCAGGAAGGAAATCAGGGGCTTGGCATGGGCCTTTGAACACAACAATAGTGACAACATAGAAATCTTTGATGGGGTGTGCCCCAGCTGCTCAACTACATTAAAATCACTTTTCTTGATAATTTTAAGAATTTCTTCCATCTCTTGCTTGGAAGCTTCAACATTGACGGTCTTTGGTGCCTCCGTCCGGGAAGGCACATCAGTAGCAACCCCTTTTCCCCGAGCGTCAGATGACTCGGCAGTAGGGGTAGAAACAGGAACTTGGTCAGGAAGGGAAGCAGGCACACTAGCAGGTGTGATGACAAGAGGTCTCTGAATGGCTGGTGGCGTAATATCTGGTGAAAAGAGCCTACCACTACGAGTAACCTTGGCAGGCCCGGTGATGTTACCGATGCCGGTACTAGTATTGAACTCTTGTTTTACTCCAAGCACATAAACGTCTGCCCCATAATGCCAAGGGACAACTTTGTCAGACTTATAGGGGATGGGCCCCGGAACAGTGATAATGATAGGAGAAATCTTCTGAACAGACATGATTTTGACAGGCTTCTTTGAGGGAGCCTTAGGAGGGTTGTTGAAAATAGTGACAATAGAAACTTCTTCGGCAGGGACAGCAGGAATAACAATCTTCTCGAACAAGATCTCTTTATTATCCATCAGGCTTTGGATACCTGACTTCAACGAAGGACAACCAACAGGTGAAACAGAACATAGAAGGCAACCTTTACTACATCCCGGAAATAAACTGGCTAGCAACAGGTTCCTTTTGACAGTCAGTAACGGGGTAACAATCTCATCCACAGAGGCTACATACCGGTCTTCTTCCACAGCATTCACTCCATGCTGGGGCATGGGAGCAGTCACAACATTGGGCCTTTCGGGTGCCTCAAATTGTATTTCTTTGGCATCAATAAGGTCCTGAACCTTATTCCTCAGAGCCCAACAATCATCGGTAGTATGCCCAGGGCTATCAGAGTGATAAGCGCAGCAGGCGTTGGGGTTGTACTTTGGAGAGGTTGTGTTCACAACCTTTGGAGCTTTCTTGATAGTTACCAGATTGGTTGACAGTAGTTGTGGCAATATCTGAGACAGGGTCATACTAAGCCGAGCGTACTACCTTTTGGGCCTCTCACCTCTTGGCTGGTTGTATTGCTGAGGAGCAGCAGCAGGCTTTGAAATTACCACTGCGTTGACAGCTTGGTGGCGTTCCGGTTTATTTTGTCTTCTGGGACCATAAACAGCACTAGCTTCCTTCTTGAAGGGTTTCTTTTCAGCACTTGAGGATGCACCTTTCTGTATCTTCCCCGACTTGATACCAGCTTCGATCCTCTCACCAGTCAGGATCAGGTCTGTAAACCCAGCAGAGGAATTACCAATCAGGTGATTAAAGAATGGACCAGACAGGGTCCCCAAGAACATGTCCACAAGTTCACGATCCGTCAAAGGTGGCTGCACCCTTCCAGCCAGGTCTCTCCACTTCTGCGCGTACTCTTTAAAACCTTTACCCGTTCCTAGTGACATACCCTGGAGTTGGGTACGCGTAGGAGCGAGGTCGGAATTATACTGATACTGCTTATAAAATGCAGTAGCCAAGTCCTCCCAGTTTCGAATACTGGCTCCATCCAGCTAATAGAACCATTCGAGTTAAGCCCTTGAAAGGCTATCCTGGAAGAAATGGATCCATAGGTTCTTGTCTGCAGTGTAAGGTTGGATCTTCCTTACATAAGAACGGAGGTGCAGTTTAGGACAGGAAGCCCCGTCGTACTTCGCAAAGGCAGGCGCCTTGAACTTTTGTGGGATCACCACCTCAGAAGATAAACCTAGATCTCCAAAATACAACCCAGGCACGCGTTGGATCTCCATAGAATTTAACTGGTCCTCCAGCTGTTTGTACCTGTCCTCAATAGGAGGGTACTGTTCATCGTTGAAATCTGTCTCGTTGTCGGAGACCACGGGACTAGGAACTTCCCTCCCTTGGGGGTTGTCCTTCCCTGCAGAGGAAGTAGCCTGATCAGCCTCATTTTGCAGTGTATTCCCAAATCTGCGTCCAGTGTTAAACATCACAGTCCTCCTCTTCTTCTTCTTCTTCTTCTTCTCTTTCAAGAGAAGAGTCTTCAACTCCTGTTGACCCTGGGCTAAGCTCATGACCAGCTCTTGAAACTGGGCGTTCTGGGCCTGGAGGGCCTTGATAGCTTGTTCAGTAGTAGGTTCAGGATTCATGATGATTGCTGAAATAAACAGCAAAGAAGATTAAGCAACCTGTAGAAAAAGGGGTACCTGTTATGCATATGATGCATGATATGCTATTTATGCAATGCATTCAATGGTTCGAAAGTTCAAATTCGCTGTAGACAAAAAAAAGAACACACGTTGTATTAAGAAACAATCTGTTCAGTACATCAGGGCCTCATGGGCAAAACATTACAAAATACTTAATCCCAAAAGACACTGCGCATCCTCTTTGGAGCGATGTAAGTGTTGAGAGTCTTTTCCTCGTGAAGTAGACGGGTGAGCTCCAAGACCTTCTTCTCACTGGCATGTAGACTGGTTTCAAGAGAATTTCGTTCTTCCTTGAGTTGGATCCAGCTCTTCTGCATTTCTTCCCAAGATGTTGGCATGTCTGGGTGTAGAATGGTGTAGGGCACCTCTCCTTCCACAACTGGCTCTTTGATCATAGGGAGAACATGAGGATATGGCATTACCTGCTTCTGGGAGCGGGCTCGTACCCACTTGAGATAAGGCTCTAGGGGGATGGAGTTCTTGTGCCCCAATGTCTTACTATCTACCATGTTGGGCATCCTCCAAGCTCTGATAAACCTCTGGCGAAGTCCTTGTGCATCGTTGTCGAAGTCAAAAACTATGTCAGGAATCAACATGTCATGAGGGCCATCCCTCCGAGCATATCCAAACTGTCTCAAAGCCAGACATGGGTTATAAGTGATGCCCCCTCTAATTCCAAGTAAAGGAACATTAGGAAACTCTCCACAACGATCAATGATAGTGACATTTTCTCTGGACCGAGAACACCAATGTATATCAGCATGTGTAAGAGTCATCAATCATTGTGACCATCTCAAACCCCGCTCGTTCTTCAAAACTGACTGTGGAAGGTGCGAAATAAACCACCTTGCCAGGAGAGGAGTGCAACACATGAGAACACCTCTTTTTCTCATGGTTCGAGTGTAACATGAGTGGAAGATGTCCCCAAGCAAAGTAGGTATAGGATTCCTGGTCATGAAGATCTTGACAGCATTGATATCTATAAGCTGATCTGGATTCAGGAACAACACCAATCCATAGATAAGGAGTGCCACAACTTCTTCAAAGGCTTGTAGGTCAAGGGAATTCCAACATTCTTGTGCCTTCTCAAACAGGAACTTGGCCAAGAATCCTTCGATACCACTTCTGATTTCCCAGTGCCCCTTGATATCAGACGGTTGTAGGCGTAATGCTTTAGCAACCTCTTCAAGTTTTGGTTCCCTTTCTGTACCGTTGTAGGGTAGTTGACTGAGAATGGGAACCCTCAGAAGCTGAGAAAACTCTTCCAAAGTAGGTACCAATTGATAATCCAGGAAAGTAAAACAGTGGTGCAAGGGGTCAAAGAACTGGAACAACACTTTCACCATATCCTCTTCAATGGTTGTATTGACTAAGCTGATGAGTCTACCATGCCTTTCACTGAAGGAAGAGTTCTCGGGAATCCTGGATGTAAGCTCCTTAAGCTGAGGAGGGACCCTTACAAGGTTGATCTGAATTGTCTTTCTGCGGATAGTTTCCATGTCCTACAAAACAAGAACAAAGATGAAGATTCGAACCCTTGAAGTGGTTAGTGAATGCATATGATGCTTTATGATGTGATGATGTTATGATAAAGACACACCACAAGTATTCACAAAAAGCAAACATGATAAGGCACACAAGTCACACCAGACAGCCCTTAGAGTTTAGGCCAGCATGAAGTTTGAGGTACTACCCTCTTGAAGTTGGTGGGTTCAAAACCTGTCCTATCAAAAGTAACCGGGTTCTAAGGAGCTCAATATCATTGGGTTGTTTTCTATGTTCATTGTTTTGATTTATCCACTGAACTGGCGATCAAAATATTCCAAGAAAACAACCCTCAATGAGTGTAGTATCGAGTATCTACCAACTTCGGATTGCACCAAAGTCGGTCATCTCACTACCCCTAAAGAGGCCAGGATGGTCAAGTAAGGTTCCTAAGGTCAGTTGATGCTTCACGACACCATGCGGTGGCCCCGTACTCTCCTTGACTTGACTCAAGGGTTACCGGTACTCACCAAAGTGCCACATCAACGTAGTAAACTGCTTCAACCGTGTCGGTATACCCCGCACAGTTCCCTCACAGTTTGTTGCTACTTTCTAAAAGGTATCCCCAAGATCCGGGTTAGGATCTATGAAACTCCAAGACAGGCCCACAATATTAAAGCAATCAAAACAGGCAATTGAAAACATAAGAGTGGTCTAATCCTAAGGTACACCTCGCTTATTATTATCCCCAGCAGAGTCGCCAGTTCTGTGATCGGTGGAAATAGAACTGACTGTTTTTTAAGCTGGTTCGCGAAATGTCGCGGTAAGCAAGAGTCGCCACCGTCTTTTATGTTCTCCAACATGGAAAGGACAAAAGCACAACAAAATTCCTTATTTGAGATGTCTCTCGGTTCGGGAGGTAGATTTATAGAAAGGGAAGGTATTAACACCCTTTCTATCTGTGGTTATCCACGGGCTCTTAGGTACTTGCTCTTATGTTTTCAAAAATGGTTTGCTTTTCAAGTGTATGTGGGTTTTGAAAAAAGTTTTGTTTGAAAAATTTCTAAGTAACTCTTGTATCTGTCCTCAAGAGTGTATGAAAAATTTGTTTGAAAACTTTTGAAAGTGTAGGTGCGAAAAGTTGTTTTTGTTTGTTTTGAAAAGAGCAAGTACTTAAGAGAAATCTACCTAATCTAAGGAATTAGGCCGTGTAAGAGTCCTTTAGATAGTGCTATCCCATCATTGAGAGGTAGGTAGCACCATCGTTGGAGTTATTCGGGTCAATTCGATTATAAGGGACATGTGTGGTCACCGAAGCAATGGTAGGACACCTTAGCGATAACCCTAATGTCCTAGATCCTTTTATCCGAGGCAACCGTTTTGAGGCAACTGGATCTTTGGACAGGAGGGCGACCTCTAAGACACCCTATACTTGATGACCACGTCGAGGAAACCAGTGAGGCGTACCCTAGGAGTGACATGCGCATGTATGTTGTTTTTCAGTTAAGGTTTATCTTTGAACATGCATTTGTGAGCTACAGATTGATTTTATTTGTCATACAAGTCTTTCATGCATATTAACAGTTAAGAGTGCGAAAAATAAATTGCGGAAATATGAATCTACGCTATTACAAGGCGCGGGTCTATACATCACCAAAAACAAAAACCCGTTTTGAAAATAAGTGCGAGAAAAGTAAATAAAGCGACAAAACCTAATTAACTATTACATTTCCGGAGCAGATACATAAATATAATGGATTAAAATAAACATACGCGCGAAAGAATTAAATCGGGACGTCCTTAGGGTTTTGACCTTTTTTTTTGAGAAAGAATTGAATTTGTCCCTTTTTTTGCAATTAATGAAATTAAGCCTAATTATTAATTAATTTATTAAAAGAAAAAAATATTTTTGTGTTTTTTTATGTTTTTAATGAAATAAAATAAAAAAGAAATTAAAAGTGTCAAAAAACCCTAAGTCTAATTCATTTTTATTTATTGTAAAAGAAAATTAAAATTAAACCTAATTAAACTAAATTAATTTAAGTTAATGTTTATTTACAAAATAATAATTGAAATTAATAATAATAAATAAAATATTTACATTTTTTTAGTTTTTATGAATTTTTATGATGAAAAATTAATTATGTTAATTAATTAAATAATACTAAGAATAATTACTAAAGAAAATAAAAGGAAAAAAAGAAAATGAAAAAAAAAAGTAAACCAAGGGTGTTGGGCCAGCATGGGGGGTGGATTTTGGAATTGTGGAGTCCATTATTTCAAGCCTTGTTTGACTTCTGGAATTGCCTGGAGCGTGGATTGACCAGGAACATGGTAGTCTGCACTTCATGGCCATCAGATCTGTGAGAAAGGCCACTTGGCGCGTTGACTTGTGAGGTACATGGTACGCCTTCTTTTGAACCCTGCACACAATTACATGAAGAAAAAAGAAAATGATTATTTTGGGGGACCTGGGATTCGAACCCAGGTCCCAGTGATCATTTGCCGGCGCGTCATTCCACTGAGCCACTTGCCTTCATTTGTTATCATAACAATACATAATTATTATATTGATAAATCAAAACAAAGCCTGGAAAAAAAAATAAAACGCGCGTTATTTTAAATGGACGAATGAGAGGGGGACGCGTCAGCGTCTTCTTCCTTTGATACTGGTTTTTTACCTGCGGATTTTTATCCGCAGGTAGTTTCGTAGGACTTTCTGAAAATCGTCCCTAGGCCATGAAAACCCATTTCAAAACCATGGTTGATCTCGTCCATGTCCCCTGAATCCATCCATACCCATGCTTTGTTCTAATTTCACCTGTAGTCAAAATACCTAAAACGCAAAAAGATGAACCCTAGAATCGGGCACCACGATTCAGGGCCTAAAAACCAAATTGGATAATGAAGTTACGTCAAAAATCAAACAAGCAACATGATTATGCCAATATTTTTGAGAAACAATGCAAGAATAGAGAGTTCAAGTTTCGTGTACAAGGGTGAGTTTGGAAGAACTTACAGTGCTTGATAGGTGTACTTTGGATGCGTTTGTGGTCGCTTTGGCTTCAGAGGATGGCAAGGAAGGATGTCACGCTCTCCTTTTGATCTGAAAATGCTTGCAACACACTTTTTGATCTCACACTTTTTTGACAACTTTGCACTTTTGCTCTGGCCGTTTCAGTGATCTCTAGGTCGTGAATGTTGTTGCTACTGCTTGCTTATGTATGTATGAATGAAATTAGGTCAGTAGCTGGGATTGAATCTTGGTCTATTGAAGTCTTGAGATCTTGGTTGACCACCATTAAAAGACCTTCCATATTTGGTTCAAATTTTGGATTTTATGCTCAAATAGGCTTGGCACGAATTTGGTAGCTGGCATATGACACATAAAAGCTATTCAAACCAAAAGATGTTATTCCATTAATTTTTTTGATTTTATTTGAATTATTATGGATTTAAAATGAATTAAATCAATAAAAATTAAATAAAATGGAAAAATAAATGTTTTATCTTGAAATTAATCATGGGACACGTGTATGGCATGGCAAGGCTGAATCAAGTGGAAGAAAGTGGGCCCTTTTGTCAAAAATTGAAGTTTTAAGGATAGTTGACTTTTGCCATTTCACAAAAATTTCCCAACTTCTCCAATGCATATATTGCTCAATTTTGATCATATGAACATGTTCTTAGACATTTTGGAAAGGTCTTGAAGTCCTCTAACCAATGCCTTTGGTCCCATGTCATTTGGATTTACCAATCTCATGTTATGGTCTTTGACTTAAAATGCCTTTTTGTTGACTTTTGAAAATGACCTATAATGTAGAAATTGATAACTTTTTGTGAGAGCATTTCTTGGACTTGGAATGTGAAGATGAGTTGTAGGAAATGTCATCCCCTTCAAAATGAGCATTTGGATTGGATTTTTCTGATGAACCATGAAAAAGTTATGCCTTGGTCAAGTTACAGTTGACTTTTTAGCTGTCCAAAAATAGAAACTTTTGCATCTTGATGATTTTTGAGCCATGCTTGTGGAATCATGATCAAGACTTGATCAAA
Organism: Vicia faba; assembly: GCA_948472305.1. Taxonomy (NCBI): domain Eukaryota; kingdom Viridiplantae; phylum Streptophyta; class Magnoliopsida; order Fabales; family Fabaceae; genus Vicia; species Vicia faba. The sequence goes on from OX451737.1 coordinate 423,601,819, forward strand.
TGATGATTGTGGCTTCAAAATAAGATGTTGACCAAAAAATTTGACTTTTGACTGTAAAATGACCATTTTTCCCCTACAGTTGATTGTGAAGCAATTAGGGCTTTTGACTGTGCAATTTGCCTCTGTGAGTCTTGAGACTTGACATGTAGATGCTTGACAATGTGTATAGGCCTATGGGACTTGATTGAGCCATTGAAAACCTCAATTTTGTTGAAGGAACCAAAACCCTAATTTTGACTGGCTTAGGAGGATGTTTGACTGTGCAACCCTTGAGTGGTCTTGAATCATTTGAAGATGATTCTTGACAAACCTTGAAGAATATGGGAGGGCAAATTTTGGGGTACAACATTCTTCATCTAAAGAGGGATAGAATCAAGAGGTTGAAGCCAGAGAAGAGGACCCTAGTCCTAAAGAGTCTGACAATGAAACTTATTATAATGAGGATCAGTATCCTCCGGCTGATGAAAAGTATAAGCAGTTAGAAGAGTGTCTGAGTGTTATGGAAATCCAGAAGGCTCCTGGGCTGGATTTTGAAGAGTCGGGTCTGGTCTCTAGGGTTGTCATCCCCCCAAAATTCAAGGCACTGGTATTTACTAAGTATGATGGGGTCTCTTGTCCTAAAATGCATCTTCGTTCCTACGTGAGGAAGATACAACCTCATACTGCTGACAAAGACTTGTGGGTTCTCTTCTTCCAGGACAGTCTGTCTTGAACATAACTTGATTGGTTCTATCAGCTGGAAAGAGCCAATGTTCGTAACTGGGAAGACCTTGCTGCTGCATTTTGTAAGCAATATCAGTATAATGCAGACCTCGCTCCCACCCGTACACAACTCCAAAATTTGTCTATGGGTTCGAACGAGGGTTTCAAGGATTATGCTCAGAAGTGGAGAGATTTGGCTGAAAGAGTTCAACCTCCATTGGATGACAGGGAGCTCGTGGATATGTTTCTGGGAACTTTTACTGGGCCATTCTTCAACCATCTGATTGGAAGTTCATCAGCGGGTTTTACTGAACTGATCTTAACAGGAGAAAAAGTGGTAGCTCGAATCCGAAGTGGAAAAGTTCAGAAGGATGCCTCCTCTAGTGCTGCAAGGAAGCCATTTACAGGTAAAAAGGAAGTCAATGTTGTCTATAACCAAAAGAATCAGAATCGAACCGAGCGCCGTCTGGTGGTAGGGGCTTTTATGATTTCCAAACCCGCACCTGCTCAGCAAAGAAACAATCAACCAAGAGCAGAAAGGCCAGCTAGACAGTTCACTCCGATCAACATGACGTTGTCTCAGGCTTTACCTCATTTGCTGAAGTCCAATCTGGTTACTCTGAGGGAAGCTCCAAAGAATCCGAAAACCACATCTCCCTACTATAAACCGAATGCTCGATGTGCTTATCATTTGGAAAGTCCAGGGCATGATACCAATAACTGCTGGACTTTGAAGAACAAAGTACATGATATGATTGATGCTAAGGAAATTGAATTTGATCCCCTGGAGACTCCCAATGTTATCACTGCTCCTATGTTGAAACATGGTCGGGGTGTTAATTCCGTTGAAGAAGATGTGTTTGTGACTTCTGTGGAAGAATTGGTGACCTCACTCATGATTATCAAGGGAGATTTGTTGAAGGCTAGTTTATTTCCGGGTTGTGGTGAAGGTTGCCACTTTTGTTCATTTCTACCGACTGGTTACCCTTTGTTGAAGGCAGGTGTTCAACGCCTGATGGATGACAAAGAGATTCTGTTTGAGAAGACTCTTGTTCCGACTGTTTCCTGTGAAGACATTGCTATCATAACCATTTCCTCCATTCCTCCCAGGGCCTCCGCTAAGAGACCCGTCAAGATTATATCAATTCCGAAGGTGACTCAGTTGATTATAACCATGCCTAAACCAATCCCATACTCCTTGGACAAATCTGTTCCTTGGAACTATGGGGCCGACGTCTATTACCACGGCATCAAGCAAGACATGCTAGCCATTGAAGACAAGATTGCTGAAAGTGCTGATTCTGACATCGTCAATATTGCCGGAACCAGTAAAATAACAATAAGTGGAAGAGTGTTCTCCCCTAAAATTTCTCCCACGAAGACTGTTACCAGACCTGTAATCATTCCTGTTGTGGTTCCACCCAAGACTACTACTGCAATTCCAGTAATCACTCATGTTGACCCTCCCATCACCGAGTCGGCCGAGACTCGAGGCGAAGACATACTGATTGAGCCTGCCATGACAAAGGCTAATTCAGCAACCATACCAGAAGCTTCCAAGAAAGAAATGGAAGAAATTTTGAAGATAATAAAGAAGAGCGACTACAATGTGGTCGAGTAGCTGGGGCAGACCCCATCCAAAATTTCTATGTTGGCTTTGTTGTTGTGTTCCGAGGGCCATGCGAAGGCTTTGGTTAAATTTCTAAAGACGGCTCACGTGCCACAAGAGACATCTGTTGATCAGTTTGAAGATTGTGTGGCTAGTCTGACTGCTGATAATGGTTTGGGTTTTTCTGACGCGGATCTGACACCAAAGGGGAGGAATCATAATGATTCTCTTCATGTTTCCGTTGAATGCAGGGGCACAACTCAGGCCCATGTTTTGGTAGATACTAGCTCCTCGTTGAATGTGCTACCTTAAAAAGCTCTGGACAGATTGGACTACGAAGGCTTGACCTTGAAGCCTAGCAATATAGTAGTGAGAGCTTTCCATGGTTCGAAGAGGATGGTACATGGGGAAGTGGATGTCCCTATCAAAGATGGTTCCTAGACCTTCGACTCCACTTTCTACGTAATGGATATCAAACCATCATATTCTTGCTTGTTGGGACGCCCATGGATACATGGGGCTGGGGTTGTTACTTCTACCCTCCACCAAATATTGAAGTACCCAGTAAGAGGAAAGATTGTCATTGTGCATGGTAAAGAGGAGTACATGATCAGTCACTTGAATTCCTTCAGGTACGTAGAGATGGATGGCGAGTTCATCGAGACTCCTTACCAGAACTTTGAAGAGGTACCTCAGATTACAGCTACAGCAGAAACTACCGACAGTCCTCCGAAGGTCACCAAATCTGCCTTGAAGATGGCTTCTCTCAAGGATGCACGAGAAGTGGTTGAAGAATGTGGGTCTATCATTTGGGGTCAGCTTCCGGTTATTCATTACAAGTCTGACAAATCTGGTTTGGGATTTACTGCAGGTGCTCAAAGGGTCGTTCTTCATGCTCGGGCTAGAGGACCTCCTCTATGCATCAGCAACTCTGGGGTCAATGCACTTGAAGACGGTGATGGTGATTCCGACATTGACAGTTGGATCTTCTCGACTACCAACGGTGGACTCAGTAACTGGACTGCCAAGGACTTTGTACCAATTACTTTTGTTCAAGAGTAATTTTATTTTTGATTTTTCGGATATGTAATTTAAAAACAATATAAACTCTATAGCCATGTGTCTTATCCGGGGCACAATGGTTCTATTTGTGAGGGTTATCATGTTTCGTTTTCATATGACATCAATAAAGCATTGGACGTTTGCATACAAATTTTGCGCTCTTTGTCTTTCTTTTCTTTTATTCTGTCTATACATCTATGCTCTTACACACACTCACGTATCCAAATGTAGATCCATGTCCACTCTGGATCCCATTGATAAAATTTCTTCTACTGCTCATTATGACTTTGAAAATCCGATCAACCAAGCCGAGGACGAAGGTGAGGAAGATTGTGAGATACCCGGAGAACTTGCTAGACTATTACAACACGAAGAAAGGGCCATACAACCTCATGAAGATCCGGTTGAGACAGTGAACTTGGGTACCGAGGAAGACAGAAAAGAGGTTAAGATAGGTGCAAATCTGGAGCTTAGTGTCAAACAGCGGTTGGTACAGATGTTGCATGAGTATGTTGAAATCTTCTCCTGGTCATATGAAGACATGCCAGGACTAGACACGGATATAGTGGTTTATCGTATGCTAACTAAAGAAGACTAACCTCCGGTAAAGCAAAAGGTCCATCGTATGTGCCTTGAGATATCAGAGAAGATTAAAGCAGAGGTTATGAAGTAGTTCAACGCAGGGTTCTTAGTTGTCACCTCCTATCCGCAGTGGGTTGCTAATGTGGTTCCAGTACCTAAGAAAGATGGTAAAGTACGAATGTGTGTGGATTACAGAGACCTGAACAGGGCAAGCCCCAAGGATGACTTCCCGCTTCCCCACATCGATGTTCTAGTTGACAACACCATACAACATAAAGTCTTTTCCTTCATGGATGGTTTCTCTGGCTACAATCAGATCAAGATGGCACCTGAAGACATGGAGAAGACAACCTTTGTTACATAGTGGGGCACTTTCTGCTACAAGTTGATGCTATTTGGGTTGAAGAATACTGGAGCAAATTATCAGCGAGCTACGGTAGCTCTGTTCCATGACATGATTCACCATGAGATAGAGGTTTACGTGGATGACATGATAGCCAGGTCTCAAACTGAGGAAGAACATATTGATCATCTACAAAATCTATTTGATAGGTTGAAGACGTACAAGCTGAGGTTAAATCCAAACAAGTGCACCTTCGGGGTAAGGTATGGTAAGCTTCTGGGATTCATCGTCAATGACAAAGGTATTCAAGTAGACCCTGCAAAGGTGAAGGCCATACAAGAAATGCCGGCACCCCGTACTGAGAAGGAAGTTAGAGGTTTCTCGGGAAGCCTAAATTACATTGGCCGATTCATTTCACATCTGACTGCTACTTGTGAGCAGATCTTCAATCTTCTGAAGAAAGATCAAGTGGTAAAGTGGAATGATGAATTCCAGGTCGCCTTTGACAGAATCAAACAATATCTCCAAGAGCCTCATATTGTGATTCCTTCGACTGAAGGAAGACCTTTGATAATGTACTTAACAGTGCTAGATAATTCAATGTGGTGTGTGCTGGGGAAGCATGACGAGTCTGGGTGAAAAGAGCATGCAATATACTACCTTAGCAAAAAGTTTACCGACTGTGAAACACGATACTCACTGCTCGAGAAAACTTGCTGCGCTTTGGCATGGGCTGCTCGCTGACTGAGACAGTATATGTTGACCCACACTACTTTATTGATATCTAAGATGGATCCGATCAAGTACATTTTCGAGAAGCCCGCTCTCTCCGAAAGAATACATAACCCAAAAAGCAATAAAGGGAAGTGTGTTAGCTGATCATTTGGCGCATCAGGCCGTGGATGAATACCAGTCCATGAAATTTGAGTTCTCGGATTAGAATATCATGTTAGTAACCGACTGTGAAGAAACGGGACCGGATGAAGGACCTGAGGAAGGATCCCTATGGTCTATTATTTTTTTATGGAGCCTCAAACGCATTGGGTAACAGAATTGGTGTTGTAATCATGTCTCTCGAGGGCTGTCACACTCCGTTCACTGCCCGATTATGTTTCAACTGTACCAACAACATGGCGGAGTATGAAGCATGCATTATGGGTCTTAGAGCTGCAATTGACCTAAGGATCAAGTTCTTGAGTGTATTCAGAGATTCTGATTTGGTGATAAGTCAGATCAAAGGCGAGTGGGATACGAAGCACCCGAACCTTATCCCTTATAAAGAGTATGTACTGACACTGCTGTCACATTTTGAAGAGATCACCTTTGAACACTTCCCACGAGAAGAGAATCAGTTAGCGGACGCGCTAGCTACTATGTCGTCAATGTTCAAGGTCATGTGGAACAATGAAGCTCCCGAAATCACTATTGAGAGATTGAATAAAACGGCATACTGCTGTGAGATCGATATTGAGCAGGTAGCCGACAAACCTTGGTTTCATGAGGTGAAAAGGTATCTCGAGGCTCAAGAATACCCCGAGGGGGAATCCGTCAATGACAAGAAACTTCTGAGAAGGTTTGCTGCAAAGTTCTTCCTTAGAAATGGAATCCTCTATAAGAACAATCATGACTCTACCTTACTGCGGTGTCTAGACAAGAGCAAAGCAGAGAGGATCATGGCAGACCTACACAAAGGTACCTTTGGCACTCATTCCAGTGGACAAACCATGGCAATGAAGATCCTAAGGGCAGGATACTACTAGTCCCCTATGGAAGCCGACTGTTATCAGCATTCTCGAACTTGCCACAAGTGCCAAATCTATGATGATAAGGTGCATGTACCTCCAGTTCCCTTGAATGTTTTGACGGCTCCCTGGCCCTTTGCAATGTGGGGCATTTTCATGATCGGTGAGATCAGACCTACCGCGTCCAACGGGCAGCGCTTCATCCTAGTGGCCATTGATTACTTTACAAAGTGGGTTGAGGCTGCCTCCTTTGCTACGGTTACTAAGAATGTGGTGGCACGGTTCATCAAGCATAACCTGGTTTGTCGTTATGGTATCCCTGAGAGAATCATCATGGACAATGGTACCAATATCAACAATTCAATGATCACCGATCTCTGTAAACAGTTCAAGATTCAGCATCACAACTCTTCTCCTTACCGGCCGAAGATGAATGAGGCTGTTGAATTTGCTAAAAAGAATATCAAAAAGATCATACAGAAGATGACGGTGACATACAAAGACTGGCACGAGATGTTACCATTCACTCTTCACGGGTACCGTACTTTAGCACATACGTCGACAGGGGAAACACCCTATTCTCTAGTATATGGCATGGAGGTTATCCTACCCATAGAGGTCCAGATCCCTTCTCTATGAATTATGAAGGATGCGGGTTTGAGAGAGGACGATTGGATCCAGACTCGACTTGATCAATTGAACTTAATCGACGAGAAAAGACTTACTGTTGTCTGCCATAGTCAAATGTATCAGAAACAGATGATCAAGGCCTTCAACAAGAAATCCAGACAACAAGTGTATCAAGTAGGGGATCTGGTAATCAAGCGCATCATACTTATGCAAGGTGATCCCAGGGGCAAATGGACTCCCACCTATGAGGGACCATTTGTAGTCGAGAACATATTTTCTGGTGGAGCCATGATTCTGACCACCATGGATGGTGACGACCTTCCACACCCTGTCAATGCGGACATAGTAAAAAGATACTACACATAATAAAGACCCGCTAGGTTGACATACCTAGGCAAAAATAAGGGCATCCCAGCGAACCAAAAGGGTTCGGGAAAAAATTAGGGATAAAACTGAAAAAATATGTACACCCGGCAAGTCGAAAACCCGAAAGGGCGGCTTGGACAAAAAAAAGGGTATCCCGGTGGACTGAAAACCCGAAAGGGCGGTCCAGGAAAAAATTAGGGATTAAAGTGTATCACTATGTCCCAATGGTTCATCTTGCGATCAGACCTCAGTAATCAGATATCAAGCTCAAACGGTACCGATCAATCCAGTCAACTTCGGACAAGTAGCAAAGTGATGAGATGCTCGAAGACATAGGGGAAATAGCAGAATTGAAACCCAATGGGATCACTACACATAGTTATTTTCTTTTTGTACAAAATTTCTGTAATAATTTCCATTTTTACGGCGACGTCCTCTTACTAGAGCGTCACCCCCCTTGTAAAAACGCCTGTTATAGGAAAATTTCAAATCAATACAAATCGTCTTTTGAGTACAAAACTCTGTTTGGTTTTTTCATTTTCTGTTTTGTTTTTCAAAAAAGTCCAATGTTTTATTCTTGACATATGCATTTGAATATGATTACTATTCAAAAATATCTGCATATAAAAACAGAAAGACAGTTACTAAGAACTCAAAGAAACTGGTACAAAACCTAAATACCGATAGTTACCCTGTCCATCATGGTACAAGGGGCAGAGATAGTTGGAAGCAAAGTCATTATCACATACGGGCCGGTGATACCTATACTCCCCACAGAGCCGAGACAACCAAATTCCGACCTCCGTATCCCCAAGAAGGAATCACTTCCCCAGCAGGTTCCTTCAGAAAGCTGATGTCTGTATTCCCCAGCCGAGCTTTATAATCATAAACAGTTTATAAAGTTTTCTCTCGAGCAGAGTTTATTTCTCTGACAGCGGAAGCTCAATCTCCAACAGAGCTCTTCTCTCCAGCAATGGAAGTTCATCCCCAGCTGAGTTTATTTCTCCAAACTAGCGGATCTTCCAACAGAGTACCTCTCGTCCTCACAGAATCATTCCCCTACAGAGTTATTCAAAGCCAGAGTCTCTTCCGACCGAATATTCTCAAGCAGAAAGGAGTAAATCCCCGTTATAATGATCTTCGGTCACTATCCCCAGCAGAAATGAAGAATTCAACTTCCTTATACTGTTCAGCAGCAGTCCAAGATTTATTTTCCCCAGCTAGAGAATATCACAATAGCATTGCATATCCATACATCATGGCATGTGCATTATAACTCATAATCTCATTTATTTTGAGAACATCGTTACTCAATACATTTCATACATCATGACATTACATACGACTAACTCTTTACCTTTTAGGGAAATATGCAATCAAGTTCTCACAAGTTCTCTATGGTTCAATCAAACCAACACCAAGGTTTCTATTGCAGTTGAAGATATTCCAACATTTTTTCTGGTTCAGTCAAACCGACACTAAGGTTTCTATTCCAGTTGAAGGTGTTCTAAAACTTTAGTCTGGGTCAGCCAAATCACCGCTAAGATTCCCCTGATTTCTATGCCAGTCAAAGATAATCCGAGACCTCTCTCGGGATCAGTTAAATCGATACTGAGATTTCTCTCCCTGTTGAAGTTCTCACAAATTTTCTCGGGTTCAGTCAAACCAACAATAAGGTTTCTATTCTAGTTAAAGATGTTCTTAGATTTTCGTCAGGGTCAGCCGAATCGCCGCTAAGATTCCCCTGATTTCTATGCCAATCAAAGTTATTCCGAGACCTCTCCCAGGTTCAGTCAAATAAATACTAAGATTCCTCTCCCTGGTTTAGTCAAATCGATACTAAAATTTCTATTCCAGTTTCAAAGCTATGAAGCCCAGAAATCGACCGGATAATAACTTAATTTCCCCATCCTACTGTGAAGCCTGGAAATCGACCGGATAACACTACAAAACATTGTGAAGCCTGAAATCGACCAGATAGTGGTATATCTCAAATTCAAGCTATGAAGCCTTGAAATCGACCGGATAATATCTTGATTTCTCTAAAATACTGCGAAGCCTGGAATAGACCAGATAGTTGTGTATCTCAAATTAAAGTTATGAAGCCCGGAAATTGACCGGATAATATCTTGATTTCTCCAAAATACTACGAAGCCTGGAATCGACCAGATAGTGGTATATCTCAAACTAAAGCTTTGAAGCCCGAAAATCGACCGGATAATATCTTGATTTCTCCAAAATACTGTGAAGCCTGAAATCGACCAGATAGTGGTATATCTCAAATTCAAGCTATGAGGCCCAGAAATCGACCGGATAATATCTTGATTTCTCCAAAATACTATGAAGCCTGGAATCGACCAGATAGTTGTATATCTCAAATTAAAGTTATGAAGCCTAGAAATTGACCGGATAATATCTTGATTTCTCCAAAATACTACGAAGCCTGGAATCGACCAGATAGTGGTATATCTCAAACTAAAGCTTTGAAGCCCAGAAATCGACCAAATAATATCTTGATTTCTCCAAAATACTATGAAGTCTGGAATCGGCCAGATAGTGGTATATCTCAAACTAAAGCTTTGAAGCCCGAAAATCGACTAGATAATATCTTGATTTCTCCAAAATACCGCGAAGCTTGGAATCGACCAGATAGTGGTATATCTCAAATTCAAGCTATGAAGCCCGGAAATTGACCGAATAATATCTTGATTTCTATAAAATACTACGAAGCATGGAATCGACCACATAGTGGTATATCTCAAATTCAAGCTATGAAGTCCAGAAATCGACCGGATAATATCTTGATACTATGAAGCTTAGAATCAACCAGATAACGGTATGAGACGTTGTAAAGCCTGGAGCACGACCAGATAGCAGTTCATTTTCATCTCCTCGACTAAGAGATAATTCCTTAGTAGAGTAACAGACAACTATAGCTCCTAAAATTCTATTTCTCCCAAGACAGAGACCAATATTTCGCAGCAGATTCCTCCTCAACGACAGGAACAAGAATTCTCATCGAAGGAATATCTCATAAAATCAACATTATTCTGGATGGCATCTTTAAGCCCATCTCCGTCGACTCTCTGTCATATCTTCCGGATGGCATCTTTAAGCCCATCTCCGGTGACCTCCTGTTATCTCCTCCAAATGGAATCTGTAATCCCATTCTCGATACTACCTACACAGTCCAGCACCATCTCAGACGAGTGCAAATTTTTGGGCACTCTAGTGTTCAATTATCTTCCACCTTTAGATTACGAAAGGCAGACAGCCAATCTACATCCTCAGGTTTAATAAGATTGAACAGGGGCAGCTGTTGTAATCCAAAATTTTCCCTCTCATTTTACTCAACACATGCCCATTGAGGTCCCCAACTTGCTCAGGGATGCCCAAGAGTTGACCAGACAAACTCTCTCTTAATGCAATGTACCTCAAACTAGGGTTTCCATTTTCATCAAGATGGTTGAAGTCCAAGGGTACCAAATGCTTTCCATGGTCCTAATGTGTCCTCAAGATCATCCATGTCAAGTTTCATGCCTTGCATAATAAGTTTGCTTAGTCAACTGCTCAAATGCCTAAAAATCAATTGTACTAGGTCAAAAGTCAACTGTGGCCCACATACAGTCAAACTTCAAGATTTTTGGTCAACATCAACATTATGAAGTGGTATCCATCATTTGATCAAGGGTTGATCATGATTCCCCAAGGAATGCCTCAAAGTCATCAAAACCCAAAAGTTGCTAAATTAGGGTTTCACAGGAAAAGTCAACCAAACTTTGACCAAGCATAACTTCTTCATAATTTATTAGAAATTTTCAATCCAAGGCTCATTTTGAATAGGATGCAATTCCCTACAATTAATATTCATCCCACAAGTTCAAAATATTCACTCATCAAAAGATATGTATTTCTACATTATAGGTCCTTTTGAAAAGTCAACAAAAACACCTTTTGGGTCAAAGCTTCTTACATGAACATGGAAGACCGAATTAAGATGAAACCAAAAGGGTTGCTTAGGGGACACCCTAAGCTTTTTAAAAAGTCCAAGAACACCTCTCTAGGGTCAAAATTGGAGGAGATATGCCTTGTCAATGTTGATAATTTTTCCAAAATTGCCAAAAGTCAAATGTGCTCTAAAGTGCATTTTTTTTTGCCAAATGGGCCTAGCATTTCATGATTGAATCTTGTTTGTGACATGGTCCACGACCCAAATCAGCATCTACACTTTATTTTCTTCATTATTTATTTTATTTTGATTTTTTATTATTTAAAATTCAAATTAAATTAAATAAATTGCAAAAAATACAAAAGATTGATTTTGGTCTTATTTTTTGTAGGAATCACAATCTAATCAAGCTAGCCAAATCATGACAAATCAGATCAAGGCAAATTGAAGCAAAATTGGCATGATTATGCTTATTTCAGAAACATATAATACAAGAACAAAATCAAATCCAATTTCCATGATTGACAAAGATTTAACTCGTTTTTGCTAACCTAATTTGTTCTAATATATATACTGAGTAAGAACAATGCGCAGGAACAAGGATTTGCAGTAGAAAAACGCCATACCAAAATCAAAAAATTGGACAAAAGTGTTGGATCGTTTTTGGACCTAGAAGGAAATTCAAGTCGTTCTAACACTCCCAATCGCTTCGTGGACATCTTCTGAAGCTAGCAGGACTGGCTGCACGCCTCCACAAGCCCAGAATCCTCCTACACGTTGCTCACGGTTTGGCATATCATCTTGAATTTGATTTTACAATTTACGCATGATTAATCAATTTTAAGCATAGGATTGTTTTTGTATCATCATTTGGAATGTTTTGGTTTAAGTAATTTTGCATTTTGATAACTGTTTGAGCCAGTGCCATTATTAGGGTTTGTTCTTGTGTTTTAGGGTTTTGTTATACAGGTTTAATTATCCCAGGAAAAGGGTATCATCGTACTAGTGAGGCGAAAACAAATTGATCTGTGATCTTACATTGCATTTATATTGCGTGCTAATGATTTTGAAAACTTGTAGTGTTTTAGTTATGGCAACTTGTCCGTAGGTAAAAGTAAGGGACCTAAGACGACGGTCTCAGTGAAGAAGACAGTGGCTGGCGAGGCGTGAGTGGACGATTCAAATTTCGCGCTTTTTTGTAACATACTAACTCATATTGTATTATATTATTCTTGTTTCAGTATTATAACAAATAAAACAGGTGGTCCAGTGGTTAAGCGCGCGTTTGGAAATGTAGAGGACCTGGGTTCGATCCCAGGTCCCAGTATTATCTTAAATTTCTAACTTTATTTCAACAGATCATGTGCATAAACGTCTGATGCGCCTACCATACATCCAACCATCCAGCCACTAGATGCATCTCTAATCAGATCCAGCGTCCCACACATCAAGGACCATGGTACACTCTCTAGGCATGAACAACACTGGATCACACGCATGGAGTGGGCTGAACAAGGATTGGGCTTGCAAATTCAGACATACACCCCCTGGATTGCTTTCACAAACATGCCCAATCTCTTTTATTTTCTATTTTATTTCTTTTTTTAAATTGTTTTATTAATTATCTTTTTTACAAAATAACACAAAATCATGTTTTTTATCATTAAATCAAAAATCACAAAAACATCAAAAATCATTTTTTTTATAAATTATTTTATTTCCTTAATTAATTAGTTTAATTAAAATTAGGGAAATTTAATTTCTTTTTTATATAATTTAAAACTTTTAGAAATTAGGGTTAATTTGTACATAATTAATTTTTTTCTCAAAAACTAACCTAAATATTTTTTCATTTAAATTTTTAGGGTTCTTTAATTATTCTCGTATTTAATTCTCCGCACGCATTTTAATTTCCTCTTTTATTATTATTGTAACTACTCCGAGTTTGTAATAGTAATTAGGGTTTAAATTTCCGCATTTTTATTTTCAGTCAAGATAATTATGTATCTGCAAAAGCCTTGTAATAGCTAGGGCTTTAAACTTTCTCGCTTTAATTTTCGCAAACTATAAACTGCTTAGATGTATGTTAATAGGATTGTATGGAAATACAAACTGAAAATTAAAACAGTAGAAAACCCTAATTGTGCAAAGATAAATTAACTGAAAATTACGCTCGCACATGCTCACTCCTAGGGTTTACTCCACTCCGGTTGACTTCGGTAAATGGTCATGAAGTATAGGGTTTGTTAGTGGTTGTCCTCTAGCCCTGAAAGATCTAAAATGACCCATTCGGATGTTGCCTCGGAAAAAGATCTTTAAGGCTTTAGGATGATTACTAATATTTCCTAGCATTGCTTTTGTGATCATACATGTCCCTTCGAACGTCTCTAAAAACTCCAACGATGATGCTACGTATTTCTCAATAATGGGAAAGCATTATCTAAAAGGAAAATGAACAGTCTTTTTCGAGTAGGTAGATTAGTTCTTAAGTACTTTCTCAAACAAACAAACTTTTTCACACAAACACTTTTCAAAAACAACTTCGTAACACTCTTGAGGAGAGAAACAAGGGTTAACACGAAGTAAAACAAAACTTTTCAAAACAAAGCACACACAAGCAAGTTCAAAATGAGCAAGTACCTAAGATCCCATGGAAAACCATGGATAGAAAGGGTGCTAACACCTTCCCTTTCTATAATCTACCCCCCCCCCCCCCCCCCCCCCGTACTCAGAAACTTCTCGAAAAAGGTTTTTTCTGTTCTTTTTCCTTTTCTTGATTGGATAAAATAAAAGTCGGTGGAGACTCTTGTTTACCGCGACATTTTGCAAACAAAAAACACAAACCAGTATTAACAGTCGGTTTTGCCACCGTATCACACCCCTTTACTCAGAAAACTCTCGAAAGGTCTTTTTTTGTTCTTTTCACCCTTTCCTTTGTTGGATAAAATAAAAGTCGGTTGCGACTATTGTTTATTGCAACATTTGAGAATACAAACGCAAAACCAGTATAACAGTCGGTTGTGCCACCGTATTACACTTGCAACTTCACACGAATTACCTCCAAACTTCATAATTCTACACGCTTGAGCATCCCATTTGCTTCCCTATAAATAGAGGTTTATATCTCACTCATTTTCTAATGCTTGAACAACCAAAATCACCCTGCCAAACTCCCTGCATAACTCATTTTTCTGAACTTTCGAATTCCTATTTTCTCCACTTTTCAATCAATTTTTTTTATTGATCCTTCATCCTTGAACTTCCTTGAAGCTAATATAAGAAGAACCAAACCTTAATGTGTCCTAAATCGTGATAACCAAGTCCAGTTTCAGAACAACATTCAACTACTTCGTTCAGGTAGAATTCTCAATCAAATTGAACCAATTAAGTCCCTATTCTACTCTAGTCATCCTTCTGATCCTCACACTTCTTACGGTTTGCATTTTCATTGAGAATTGGGAGAGATACTTGGGATTTTCGTGCTTTCTATTTTTTTCAGGTTTGCTTCAAACTCAGCTTTGCATAGTTTACATAAATTTGGCGTGAGGGTACCATTAGAACCGTCTTAAAGAGACGAAGCTAATGGTACCAGTCTGGTGTTCTAATTTTACAGTTTGAGGAACCTCAATTTAGGGCGTCTGGAGGTTGAAGACGACCTATGTGTCGTGCTTCAGGCAATGATAGCGTGACATGTGATTTTTCGAATTTTATCCAATGCATCTGTTTTATCATGCCCGTGTCTCAGGAGCTCTTGAATCTGATTACTTTAGTGAGTCAGACTCCATCCAATGTGCCACATTTTAAGTTGTTTTTATTTAATAAATATTGGTTCAGTGTGAAATCCAATAAAGTGCATGACATGCACAGCACGCCAGATCCACTGGATCTGTTTACTAAAGCGTTTTGACAATGATCAAATGGCCCATATTTTTTTGGTTTATTATTTAATTTTTTTATTTTTATTTTAATTGATTTAAACTTTAAAAAAATTGTAGAAAATTCATTTTTGATTCAAAAATAATGAAAAAGTCAAAAAAATATTTTCAAGTATTCTATTTCTGATTTTTATTCTTTCATGATTTTATTTTAAGATTTAACATTTTTTTAAATAATTTTTCCTTTATTTTGACTTGTTTCTATTTATTTAGAATACTTTTTTGATATTTTTTAAATTCTAAAATTTTTATAAAAATCATTTTCCTCATTTCTGGCCTTTCTGAAATTTTTCTAGAATTTTATTTTGACTTTTGTATTTTTTATATTTTTTTACTTATTTTTGTAATTTTAATTAGTTTAAAAATACTTTTCTATGATTTCTTCTAATTTTTTTTTTACACTTTGAATATAGTTTGCTATTTTCCCTTTTATCTTCATATTAAAAAACAATTTAAAAATCATTGTCCCCTTTTATTTTATTCATTAAATGCAATTTTTTTTAAATATATTCTAGCTATGTGATTGTTGATCATAAACTTCATTAATATCATTGGATCTTGAGTGTTGAGTTTAACTCTATTAAAATGGATGGATGATTTTATTGATAATTTTACCTATATGTCTTTCATTTTGAGCATTTTACCTATATGTCTTTTCATTTTGCTCAATTGAGCTTTCATTTTCTTTTTGAAGATACCTAATAACCAACTTGAATAATAATAGACTTTAATGTTACTTAGAATATTTGGTCACTTTCCCTAGCATAATGGAGTTGTGGACTTCTTGGACTTAAGATTAGAGAACTTGACCCACCTTGAGACCTTTGTGACTTCTATTGCTATTTTGTCTGGAGTTTTTGTGGTTTACCCCAAGACATTAGGTTGTTTTCCTTTGTGTGCAAGTTATTTTGACTATATGTTTTTCCTGTGATTGAGAATTTCTCTGTATACAACCGTTACTCTGCCCAATTTTTGTGAAAACTTAATGCCTTTTAAGCTTGGTTTTTTAAGAGGTTTTATTATCTTTGTCTGTTTGGTCTAAAATTCAATGGATGGGAATTCCATATTGACTCATTGTGTCAAGTGTTGGCTTCTTGTTGGTTAGACGGTCTGTTCCCTAGCTTTTACCTTTTGTTTTAGGATATCCCCCTTCATCTCCTCCCATCTTCTTTAATTTCAAAAATCTTCTCCCTCCTTTTGAAAACTCTTCTTATTTTTAAACCTGGACCGCTTTCCGAATAAACTTTATCTTAGGTCCATGCATTTTCAAAAATATTTTTTTGATCAAACTTTAATCAACTTAACAATACCTTGACATTTTTTTGAGAAGACTAAAAGTCAATCAATCTCATTCAAACCATTTTTCCATTTTGGCTTTTATTTTAAAACTTTTCTCAAAAGATTAGCCTCTAGTCAATCCTTGTAGTGACGTGAGCTACTATACTTATACGATATATAGTGAAGCGATATATTTTCCACTCGGGTGTTGAGCAAGGCATTTATTTTTAAAATCCATGCCATATCCTCCACTTTTGAGATGACGTGAATTCTCCTTTCTCATGATTGTGGATAGTTAGTACATTTTCCACTCGAATATGACGATGATGTGTTATCTCTTAAAATTAACCAACAACTATGGGGACCCATAGAAAGTTCACTTCATCCAGTCAAAAATATGGTAATTCCGGTTGCCTTAAACCTTACCACGACAGTTGGGCTGTTAACTATTACGCGTCAAATGCTCTATTTATGCCTGACAATCCCAACATTCTCCCTACTTAACCAGATTCTACCACTTTAGCTCGAGTCGCTGCAGATCTTACACATCCTCGTGGTGGTTCCACCATGATCCTATCCATCATGTACATAGTTGTTGTACCCCAATTTTTTATCCTAAGATTCCTCTATCATCTCATGTCAACTCAATCATATCAAGATCACACTAGGGTTTGGCTCTTCTCCCTATCTTTAAGTTTATTCATGAGGAATCACCGAGAAATTTTATTTTTACATTATGATCATATTTTTTCTTGTGTTTATTATCTTTTAACTAACAAATACAATGAATATTTGCTCTAAATGATGATACTATAGGTAAGGGCACAACACATTTCATCAGGTTGATTCATAGGTTCATGAGTTTATTTCCATGCCTTCTTCAACAAAGCTTTATTGAGATTCAAGCTTAATTATTGAATATACTTTAAATTAATATCATGACAAGGTCTACTATGATTCATCAGGCTTCAATTTTCCAAAGAAATTCAAAAGATGCAAGGGTTGATTGAAAAAGGTTGACCTAATTGGACAAATTTTTTATTATTTAGCCACAACTACATAACTCTCTCAATCCTTAACATTTGGAGGCGGTTATTGTTTCTATGGGTTCTTATTATCGTCCATAACAACCTCTATTCACATGGAAAAGGTTATTATGCAAGAAAGATTGTCAAAATTGAAAAGGGTTTCCAAATCATTTTGGTGCTTGAGGAGCTAGGGTTTTGAACTCCTAAGGGATATATCTTGCTCATCTTTTAAGATTTTAGAGTAATTCCAAAAACACGCTTCTCTTTAAAGAGTTATAAACTAATCACTTCAAGAGTTTCAAGAAAATTTGGTGTGCAAGATGCCTAATGATGAAGAAAGATTATATGTCCTCTAAATAGGCTTTCAAATCCTCTTATGTGACTTCAAAAGATCATAACTTAGCCAATTTTTATCTCCTTGAGCCCATTCTTTTTCCACTATAATCTTATGGATGTGAACTTAAACTCATCTTTTATGTACAAAGTTTGAAAATGTGTGGAAGATGCCCTAAGAACTCAAAGCATTATAGACCACCTCATGCATTTTCACCAATTTAACAAGGCCATAACTTTTTAATACTTGGTATTTTTGAGTGGTTCAAGTCTCCCAATTCTCTTTGGGGAGTCTACTTCAAGCTAGCATCAATGATCAAAGCTCAATTTTGGAGGAATGCCTTGTTTGAACTCAAAATATTATAGGTCACTTTTTAAGGAAAACTTAGAATTTTCTAACTACAAAAAGTCAGCATCTTTTTCTCAACTTTGACTCATTACAATTCCTAGCTCAAGTATCCAATTGATCCCACTCTTTCTACATTGTAAAGTTTATGACCTTATCTTTCAATTGCTTCATGAATCATGCCCTAAGACTCCTTGAGTTGTGAATACCATTGATTCAAATTTGGTACCTTGAAACTTTTTACCTCCAAGTCAGAATTTGAGATGCACAATTCAGCTTCTAATCACTAAATTGTTGCGCGTTTTTACTCATAATCATGTTTAACAATCTTCCAGAAGTGATTAGCACCTTGAAACTCTAGTTTTGGTTAAGTTTTAAGCAAAATAGAATTCACACTTTTCATGCTTGAAACTTCACACAAATTCCCTCCAAACTTCATCATTCTACACGCTTGAGATTCCCATTTTGTTTCCTATAAACAAAGGGTTATATCTCACTCATTTTATAAAGCTTGAACAGTCAAAATACCCAAGCCAAACTCCCTACATAACTCACTTTTATGAACTTTTGAATTCCTATTTTCTCCTCTTTTCAATCCAATTTTTTCATTGATTCTTCATCCCTGAACTTCCGTGAAGCTAACAGAAGAAGAACCAAGCCTTGAGGTGTCCTAAATCATGCTAACCAAGTCCAGTTTCAGAAAAACTTTCAGCTACTTCGTTCTGGTAGAATTCATAATCAAATTGAACCAAATAAGGCCCTATTATACTCTATTCATCCTTATGATCCTCACACTTCTTACGGTTTGCATTTTCATTGAGAATTGGGATAAATACTTGGGATTTTCATGCTCGCTATTTTTTTTTGTTTTCTTCAAGTTCAACCTTGCACAATTTACATAAATTTGGCACGAGGATACCATTAGAATCTTCTTAAAGAGACTAAGCTAATGGTACCATTCTGGTGTTCTAATTTTACAGTTTGAGGAACCTCAATTTAGGGCGTCTGAAGGTTAAAGACGACCTACGTGTCGTGCTTCAGCCAATGATAGTGTGACATGTGGTTTTTTAAATTCTATCCAATGCATCTGTTTTACCATGCGCGTGTCTCGGGAGCCCTTGGATCTGATTACTTCAGTGAGTCAGACTTCATCCAACGTGCCACATTTTAAGTTATTTTTATTTAATAAAGATTGATTCAATGCGAAATCCAATAAAATCCATGAAATGCACAGTGCGCCAGATCCACAGGATGTGTTTACTAACACGCTTTGACAATGATCAAATGGCCCATAGTTTTTTGGTTTGTTATTTTATTTTCTGATTTTTATTTTAATTGATTTAATCTTCAAAAAGTTATAGAAAATTTATTTTTGATTAAAATATTATGTAAAAATTCACAAAAATATTTTCAAATATTCTCTTTCTGATTTTTATTTTTTCATAATTTTATTTTCAGAATTGATATTTTTTACAATTTTCCTTTATTTTGACTTGTTTCTATTCATTTAAAATACTTTTTGATATTTTTTAAATTCTAAAATTTTTATAAAAATCATTTTCCTCATTTCTCTCCTTTCTGAAATGTTTCTAGAATTTTATTTTGACTTCTTGTATTTCTGATCTTTTTTTTACTTATTTGAGTAAATTTAATTAGTTTAAAAATACTTTTCTGTTTTAAAAATTACCAAAAATTTTATAAAAAAATATTTGACATCATTCTAAAAAAATACTTTTCTTATAATTTTTCTTTAACACTTTGAATATAGATTGTTATTTCCCCTTTTATCTTCATTCTAAAAAAATAAATTAAAAATCATTGTCCCCTTTTATTTTATTCATTAAATGCAATTTATTTTTTTTAATATATTCTAGCTATGTGATTGTTGATTATAAACTTCATTAATATCATTGGATCTTGAGTGTTGAGTTTAACTCCATTAAAATGGATGGATGATTTTATTGATAGTTTTGATTAAATTTTTTATTCAAATATTTCCTCTCCCTCTTCATCTTATCCCTTTCTCATTGTGTTACACGTTGTTAGAGGATGATATACATACCATCTCTCCAAACATATTGCACATAGATTGCTATTGACCGACCTCAAAATAGGTGAGACTTCTATACAATTCCACTTGCGATTATTAACATAACGATAAATTTTGTCCTGATTCGAGAAATGATCATTCATGGCCCAAACCTATATTTCCAAGCCCAAGTATGTTTAATTTGAAACCTTTGATCCAATAACCTTAAGGTTCATTTTTAGGAGGCTTTGGTCTTATCAATCCTCTAATGAATCTTCATAAATTTTGGAACTAAGTGAATCATTTAAAAATCGTTGATCATTTATTGTTGCCTTGAGATTTTGAAATGAATGATATACTTGAAAAAAAGCAAATGAAACATGTTGTTGAGAGGCTTTGATTTTATCAATATTCTAATGAGTTTTCAAATACAAGTTTTAAGATGGTCATTCAACTAACTTCTAATTTCTAACAATTGACTTTTATTTTTATGCTTTTACTTTATGATTTTTACTTTAACCACATTTATTTTAGCATTTACATTTCATGCTATTTTTATCTTTGCTCACTTGAGAATTTTACCTATATGTCTTTTCATTTTGCTCACTTGAGCTTTCATTTTCTTTTTGAAGATACCTAATAGCAAACTTGAACAATAAAAGACTTTAATGTTACTTGGACTATTTGGTCACTATCCCTAGCATAATGGAGTTGTGGACTTCTTGGACTTAGGATTAGAGAACTTGGCCCATCTTGAGACCTTTGTAACTTCTATTATCATTTTGTCTGGAGTTCTTAGGGTTTACCCCTAGACATTGGGTTGTGTTCCTTCGTGTGCAGTTTATTTTGATTATATGCTTTGTCTGTGATTGGGAATTTCTCTGTTACAGCCATTACTCTGCCCAATTCTTGTGAAGACTTAATGCCTTTGAAGCTTGGTTTTCTTAAGAGGTTTATTATCTTTTCTTGTTTGGTTTCAAATCCAAAGGATGGGAATTCCACATTGAGTCACTGTGTCAAGTGTTAGCTTCTTGTTGGTTAGAAAATTCTTTTCCCTAGCTTTTACCTTATGTTTTAGGATATCCCCCTTCATCTCCTCCCATCTTATTTAATTTCAAAAATCTTCTCCCTCCTTTTTAAAACACTTCTTGTTTTTAAACTGTAACCACTTACATAATAAATTTGGACTTAGGTTCATGTATTTTCAAAAATATTTATTTAATCAACTTAACAATACCTTGACATTTTTGTGAGAAGACTAAAAGTCAATCAATCTCAATCAAACCATTTGCAATTTTCGCATTTTATTTTAAAAAATTTCTCAAAAGATTAGACTCTAGTCAATCCTTGTAGTGACGTGAGCTACTATACTTCTACGATATGTAGTGAGACGAGATATTTTCCACTCGGGTGTTGAGCGAGGCTTTAATTTTTAAAATCCAAGCTATATCCTCCACTTTTCAGATGACACAAATTCTCCTTTCTCATAATTGTGGGTAGTAAGTACGTTTTTCACTCGGATATAATGATGATGTCTTATCTCTTAAAATTAACCAACATATTTATGTTTTAAAATTTTTATAGGTGAACTAAAAGTACCCTTATCCCCTATTGCATGGAAGGTGGTACGTAGGCACTAAAGATTTGCAACCGCGGCGGGTGCAAAAATTGTGAAAAATATTTATTTTCTCATCTCCACGATCTATTTTTATACAACATATATAGCCAAAATACACATATTTTCAAAGAGGTTCTTGCGGAGTACCTTAGATGTTTAGGGTGCTAATACCTTCCCTTTGCATAACCAACCCTCAAACTTAGATTCTCTCCCCCTCTTTTTAGGGTTATTATCTATTTTCCCATTCCTTTGGAAATAATAAAGTGCGGTGGCGATTTTTATTTGATCTGTGTGAGTCAAGTCAATCCAATGGGTTAGTCTCAACATTTCTAGTGCTACAGAAAAAATGGTGACTTCATTGGGGACAGATCAACCAAATTATGGTCCATCCCTAAGTGGGTTGAGCCTATCTTAGTTTGTTTGTGTATATGCTATTGTTGTTTGTATATTATGTGTTGTATATATGTTTGTCTGGATTTTCCTAATTTTCAGGGTGCTTAGTGATTTCTCATAAATCCTCTACCCAGACTTGGGAAAACTTAAGATAGGACGGGCGGTATAGTCATATTAAATTTGACGGAGTAATCCTAAAAAAGGAGGCATGAGATCCCCCACTCAGTGGAGGCCCCTTTGATTATGGTGTCGTTTACCGAGTAATTGGGAAGACGTGCTGCTTTCAACCTGGGAGCCTACTGAAAATGAGGACCGTAGAACCTTTAACCCATCTTGGCCTTTTAGGTGTAGTGCAGAAGCTATGACAGAGTAATCCGGAAGTGGTTATCACATGATGCTACACTCGAACGAGTTTTTTCCTGAGAATATTACTAATTACCGAGTCAATCGGGACGTTGGTAATATCCGAAGGAAGGATGTGGACTCTGGAAACCTCTTAGAACTTTGTTCAACAGGTGATAAACTATTAGACCGTACCATATGGGTAGTACCTTTGACCTCATTCTCGTGACGTCGATTCTATTACCCCTCGCCCCCCATGTTTATGATCTTGTGGTTGATTGTTGCATCATGCATTCATGCACTCATGAGCATATTTTAAAACATTTTGGTTCAAGAGACTTAAAGTTGACTTTTTCTGAATATCTCAGGTACTTTTGACCATGGATTCTGGAAAAAGAAAGACTCGGAAGTACAATTTCAAGAGTCCTAAGATAAATGATTTGACGAGTCTGATTCCCGAGATTAAGAGTTTTACAGATTTTCGGAGGAAGTATGGGTCCATCGTGTCTATTATGAAGCTCAAGATGAAGGAGGGAATTCTTTAGACTTTGGTCCAGTTCTATGATTCGATTTATCGATGTTTTACTTTCCCTTATTATCAGTTTATGCCTACATTAGAGGATTATTCTTACCTACTGGGTTTACCTGTTACCGATCGTGTTCCTTTCACTGGTTTGAAGGGAGAGCCAAAGTCTCATGAGATTGCTGCTATGGTTCATTTGGGGAAGTCTGAGATTGAGGTCCACATGACTACTAAAGGAGGAATTAGAGGATTACTCGCTCAGTTTTTATTAGAGAAAGCTCATTATTTTGCTAGGATGAAGAGTACAGTCACTTTTGAGGCTATCTTTGCTCTGCTTGCTTATGGGTTGTTCTTATTTCCGAACATCGACAATTTTGTAGATATCAATGCCATCAGGATCTTCTTGGTAGGGAATCCAGTCCCTACATTACTAGGAGATGATTATTACTCCGATCATCTTCGGGATTCTTATTATGGAGGGATGATAATTTATTGCACGCCTTTGCTATATCAGTGGTTTATTTCTCACTTACCCCGGTCTGATGCTTTCTGGGATGGAAAGAAGGAACCTCGTTGGGCTCCAAAGATTAGTTGTGGTAGTTTCCCCAATGTACCTCTTCTTTCTATAAAGGGAGGAATTAACTACAATATCGTTCTTGCACGATGTTAACTTGGATATCCGATGAGAGATAAGCAAAATAGTATTCATCTAAGTGGTTTCTTTCTCAAAGAGGGAGAGAATCATAATAAAGAAAAGAAGAAGATTGCAAAGGCTTGGTGTCATGTTCACAGGAAGAGTATAAAAGACTTGGGACCTAGAGGAGCTGTTTCTTTGGAACCTTATCTTCGGTGGGTACAAGCAGGGAAATTCAGTTGAAGATTCCATATTCCCGTGAAGCACCCATGCCTGATATATTTGTAAAGACCATTACTCCCCTTTTAGATGATGTGAAAGAGCTTTAGCTTGCCCTAGTCAGGATGCAGCAGGAGAAGGAGGCCTTGAAGAATAAGTGCCATACTTTAGAGGTGTCCTACCGAGAAAATTTGAAGGAGAAGGATGAACTGATTGAGATTCTAGAAAGTCGTGATGTAGAGATGATGGAGAAGCAAAAGGATTTATTTTCCTCTCGAGCTCGATCCGGAGTTAGTCATTCACTTCTCAACTCTGGTGATTGGAAAGTGGTTATCGACAGGAATGCAGAAGAGAACAAGCAGTTAAGGCTCAGATTGCAAGACTCACGGGAAAGCGTCAGTGTGTAGAGTGATCTTCATCATCTTTGCTTTCTTAGGATTTTAGATTCTATCTCTTCTTGTACTTGGGATTGTTGAAACTTGTACTAAAAATTTGTAATCCATTTTGAAGTTATTATAATGAGATTTTCTGTATTTTAAAATGTGTTAATACTTTAATATTTGCAAAATTGTCTATAATTATTTGAGTCCCTTGAAATAATAACAATAAAATAAATCTTTTGCATCGCATATCATACATCATCTTTTACATATTTCTTGCATTTTTGTTCATACCCAGTTGTCTTACTAAATTTCTCTACTTTGTTCAGCAAGTTGTCTCACCGATACAATACTCGGGCAAATTCTAAGAAGAAAATTGAGAATCTTGAACAAGAGAATCGCGAGTTGCGCGATGAGGTCACTGCTTTGATGGAATCATTGGTGGATGCTCATAATTAGCCACCACTTGCTCAGCCTCAACAAACAACAAATGCTTTTGAAGGTTCATCATTTCCCATTTTTGTTACCCCAATTACTGTTGCTCAGAACCGTATGCCTCAGGGTTACCCGTGGGGAATGCTTGAAAACATAATGCCAGAAGGTTTTAATCTTGATGCTCCAGTTTCTCTAGTTGTGCAAGTTGCTGCTACTCTCGCACCTCCTGTGGTGCATATTACTCTTGCTGCTAGAAATGAGATCCACTATACTGCACCTCCTTCGGTGAATGTTATGTCGTTTGTTAATGATGAAGTTTACCATCTTGTTCCTCCACCGAGTGAAAGTGTGGGTTTCTATGACCGATTGGATGACTTTCAAGACCAATTCAATAAGATGCAGAAGGAAATGAAAGCCCTTTAAGGAAAAGAATTACTTGGATAAAATGTCAGTGAGCTCTACCTAGTTCCCAATGTAAAGGTTCCAGCCAAGTTTAAAGTACCGGAATTTGAGAGGTACAAGGGCAACTCTTGCCCTCATGACCACCTTGTGATGTATATCAGGAAAATGTCTACCCATAATGATGATCAGTGTTTGCTCATTCATTTCTTCAAAGACTGTTTAACTGGTGCTGCTCTGAAGTGGTATATGAGTCTGGACAGTAGTAGTATCTGCACCTTCAATTATCTAGGGGAAGCCTTCATAAAATAGTATAAATACAATATGTTCATGACATCTAACCGTGACCAGTTAAGGGAAATGGCTCAGAGAGACAAGGACCCGTTCAAAGAATATGCACAGAGATAGCGCGAGATAGCTGCCCAGGTGGTGCCACCTATGGGAGAACAAGAAATGACCAAGGTCTTCCTGAAAACCCTTGAATAATTTTATTATGAAAGGATGGTTGCTAGTGCACTGAGTGATTTTACCGAAATGGTAAGCATGGGTGTTCGTTTGGAAGAGGATGTCAGAGAAGGGCGCTTGACAAAAGATGAAGGGATGAGGAAGTCGCCATACGGGTTCTCTCGAAAGAAATAAAGTGAAATGAATGTTGTTATTGGAGAAAGGAAGATTAGGCCACCTAGAAGACATAAACGGTACCAGCAATAGGTTGCTTATGTGACTCATGTCGTCATTGTAGCTCCAACCACTATTTCCTATCAAAGACCACCTCCTCAGGTAAATCAAGGGAAAAGTCAGAAGAGAGAGACTTTTGACTCTATTCCAATGAGATACGCATAGTTATTCCCGACTTTGATTCAGAAGAAGTTGGTTCCGACTAGGCCGCCCCCTGCTATACCATCACCTTTGCCTTGGTATTATAAGGCAGACCAGACGTGTGCTTTTCATCAGGGAGCACCAGGGCACAATATTGAGAACTATTATCCTTTGAAATCTGAAGTACAAAAGATGGTGGGATCTGGCCTCCTATCCTTTGAAGATGTTGGCCTTAACATGAAAGATAATCCTTTGCCTAAACATGGAGGAACAAATGTTGTAAACATGGTTGCTGGTTGTCCAGGGTACTTCTGGATTTTTGATATCAACCTGGTTAGAGGAGATTTGTTGAAAATTCATGCTGACCTCTATGAGTTTAGGTTACTATACGCATGACCATGCTGGTTGTGGTATTTGTAGTAAAGATGTACAAGGGTGTGATAAGATAAAAGCTAATCTTAAGGAAATGATGGACGAAGGCCTCATTCATATGATTAGGCCTAGGGCAATGTACGAAGAAGATGTGACCATGGTCTTTTGATGCCCTGGAGAATTTCAGATCTTTGACGTGAATCATATGAATGATGATTTGGTGCAGTTGCACGCTACCTTCTGTCACATGGAGAGTTAGGAGGAACACCATTATGGGTCTTTCCAGGTCTGCTGCAGAGATTCTCGTGGTTTCCGATTGTGAAAAGGGGTGTTCAGATGTTTTTAGATAGTGGTAATATTAAGGTCTCATGTAATAGAGATGATTACCATGTGTTGTACCCCAAAATTTGCCCTCCCATATTTCTCAAAATATTTCAAGAAAAATTCACAAGACCAACCCGGCGCGTCATATTCAGGTATTCTTTCGCCAAGATATCTCTGATAACGTATTCTCAAATTCAGGTTCGGCTCAAGAGTCAATTCTTTAAAGAAGGTATCCGGATGTGTGAGTTTTCTTGAAGAGATATAGTGAAAAAGTGTGCTGAAAGTGCAGTTTTTACGCGATAAAAAATTCATAACTTGAAGATCGTGACTCGTTTTGAACCCGTTCCGGTGGCCAAAATTCCGCCTTGACATTATCTACGTTTTCATCTCTCACGGCTGGAAGCCAATTTCGATCAGAAGGTCTTCAAAAATATGGATTTATCAAGTATTTTCGTGCAGAAAATTTGTGACAGAAGTTTATTTGCGTCATGTTCAAAAAATCATAACTTGGTCGATTTTCATCGTATCGAGCTGGTTCTGGCGCCAAAATTTCACAAATTGAGTTGGCTACATTTTCACAGAAGGTATTGAGTTCAAACGGTATTCAAAAGGCCTTCGTTTTTTGCTCAGAGTGCGTGACACGCTGAAAATCCTGAATGCTGAATAATATTTCATCTGGGCCGAAACTTCAAAAATTCATAACTCGGTCAATTTTTATCGGATTGGGCTCATATTTTTACACAAGGTCCCTGACTCATAGATCTACAACTTTGCTTCAAAAGTCGAGACCAAATTATGCACCGATCAATACCAGTTTTTTATTGAAGAACGTGTCAGAGTTGACACTGGAGCCCAAAATAAGTTTGTCTGAGCTGAAACTTCAAAAATTCATAACTAATTCATCGTTTATCCGATTGAGCCGATTTTCGGACAGGAGTTAGTTATCGATGTAGGCTACATTTTGTTTTCACATTTCAACTTCAAAAAATGCACTTAAGTCCCTGCGATTTAGCCTGGAAAGTGACGAATTCAAGTGAATATTGGAGGCCCAATTGCACATTCAAAGCCCATTTGCTTTACCCTAATTTCCATTATATAATCACCTTCTTTTCACACAAACCAGAGAAAAAAAGGGAGGAGAAAAAAAGAGAGGAGAAAAAAAGAGAGAAAAAACCTTGCCACAACACTGTTAGAATATCAAATTCTTTCAAGAACCCTAAAACCTTGAAATCCTTATTATAAATCCCTCTCTCACTACAAACAAGCCATCACAGTTACAAACCAATACCTCACTACTTCTTCAGTAAGGATAAGGCTGGTTTGATCTCCATGATCTTAATTTTCCAGTAAGGCATAAAAGCATTCAGGTCACTAATTTTCCAGTAAGGGTAAGATTGATTTGATCTCCATGATCAAAAGGGTATAATCATTCATACATGCCATATTGTGCCTAAATATTAAATTTCTTCATATATTGGTTTTATTTGCATTTTATGATTTTATTTAATGTGTTCGTGAGATTCAACACTGCAGATTTAGACAGGATCCCATGCAGGTTCATTAAGGAACGTTGAGGCCAAAAGCCAAATGGCCAAAAGCCAAATGGCCAGAACAGAACATTTTACACATGACACCAATACGTGGCGAGACAGACATCCTGAGAAGATTAAGGAACGTTGAGGGCCAAAAGCCAAAAGCCAAATGGCCAAAGTAGAACAACTTATGCATGAAACTCAATTCAATGGTCAAAGAATGCAGACCACGGTACTCAGGAGTCAATACTTCAAAAAAAACCTCCCCTTGGGCCAGACACCCCCTATGGTTTGCTCAATTTTTAATTTTTATTTGTTTTTCCTTTTTATTCTTTTAATTGTTTTTTTTTCTTTTAATTCCATAAAATAATTTTCATAATAAATATAAAATACAGAAAAATCAAAAAAATGTTTATTTTATTAATATTAATTTCACTATTATTATTTTTGTAAATAAACTTTAAATAATTAATTAGATTAATTTAGGTTTCAAAACTTTAATATTTTTCTTAATAAATTAAATATGTAGAAATTAGGGTTCTTAACTTTTTCATCATTTTTTTTAATAAATAATTTTCTCATCATTATTATTATTATTAATTACTAATTTATTTTGTAAATAAACATGTACATAAATTCTTTAGTAAATTAAGTTAAACTTTAACATTTTTCTCAAATAATTAAAAATAACTTAGAATTAGGGTTTCTTTTAATTTTAATTTTAATTTTCTTATTTCATAAATACAAAAAAACCTAAAAAACACTTCTTTTATTTCAATAAATAATTAATTAATTTTTAATTTCAATTTAACTTCAAAAGGGTCCAACGCCCTCGTTTTCAATTTTAATTCAATTCGCGCATTTTATTTATTTCCTTCTTTTAAATATTGATGTAATTCTCCCAAAGCCGTGTAAATATCTATCTTTCGCACTTTACTTTATTTCTTTATTTTATGTCAAATCGGGTCCTGGATATAATTTGGTGATGTGGACCCGCGCCTTTGTAATAGCTTAGGAACTTTACATTTCTCGCTCTTTTTTTTTTGTTATAATTGCATGCAAGAATGAATGACTAAAAACAAACGCGTAGATCACCTGACATGAACTAGACAAAAATAAATGAATCTGACACACAAATCACACACCACCCCTAGGGTACGCCTCACTGTTGCCTTGCCTCGAAAGGTGATCGTCGAGTAGAGGATGTCTTAGTAAGTCCTCATGATCCGGGAACCTGGCATGAGGGTAGCTTCTAAGGTGTCTTCCCATTGCTCTGGTGATCACCATGTCCCGAACCTCGAATTGACCCGAACACCTCCAACGGTGGTGCTACCTACCTCTCAATGGTGGGATGGCCCTACTTTAAAGGACATCTACGCAGACGAATTCCTTAGGGTAGGTAGACGACTCTAGATACTTGCTCTAATTTCAAAACAATTCAAAAATACTTTTCACACTGACACCTTTTCAAAAAGCTTTCGAAAGCAATTTTTCAAACACTCTTGAGGACTGATACAAGAGTCGAACTGGAATTTTCAAAGAAACTTTTTAAAACCCACAGTTGAAAATAAACAAACCATTTTGAAAACACAAGTGAGCAAGTATCTAAGAGCCCATGGATAACCATGGATAGAAAGGGTGCTAACACCTTCCCTTTCTATAACCTACCTCCCGAACCGAGAGCAATCTCTTTAAGGAATTTTTCTGTGCTTTTGTCCTTTCCATTTGGAGAAAATAAAAGACGGTGGCGACTCTTGCTTCCGCGACATTTCGCGAACCAGCGTTAAACAGTCAGTTCCAGATCCACTGATCACACCATGGGATTAACGTACTTGAAGATTGTTCGTCCAAGACCGTGTCGGATGATATGTATGATTCTGCAGATGAATTCTTTTCCTCGGATGAAGATGTGTTCTCCAACAATGATGCTATGATAGCTAAGTATTCTGAAGAATGGGTGAATGTTATTGTGCCTTGTTTTGGTGTTCCCTCCCCATTTAGATTGAATACCATAGGAAGCCAGTTGTTGCTCCAGTGGTGATTTGCTTGCCATGTCTTGTTTCTTAAGAATAAGACAAATTCGTGCCACACAAATACAATGCTAAAATCCTAGAGGGTGGTGTGGAAATTCCCATCCAACCTTTGTCTGATGTCAAAAATATTGCTGAAGCCAGTCGGGTGACTTGTAGTGGCCGTATTTTCGCACCTGTCATTCAAGGGAATGATAATGCTGATAAAAAGGTCGTCGAGAATAGTGAACCCAAGAAAGTAGTGGGGGAATCTAGTGGTACTACTATGGAAAAAGACGTGGATGATATATTGAAGATTATCGAGATGACTGACTACAGGATCATAGATCAACTGTTGCAGACTCCATCAAAGATATCCATTCTAGCCTTGCTAATGAATTCTTCGTACCACAGGGAATCTTTGACAAGACTATTGGATCAAGATTTCATGGAAAGTGATATGCCTTTGGACCAATTCAGCAATGTCATAGGGAATATTATATCATGTAATAACCTAATCTTCTGTGATAACGAATTTCCCGATGAAGGAAGGAATCATAACTTGGCTCTCCATATCTCCATAATTGTAAGAACGGTTCATTGTTCAATGTGCTAATTGAAAATGGGTCCACTTTAAATGTCATACCGAGGAGCACACTCAAGAAGTTGAAGTACCATGGAACTCCTATTCACCTGAGTGGCATAATTGTGAAAGCTTTTAATGGATCAAGGAAGCCTGTCATCAGAGAAATAGATTTGCCTATTCACATAGGCCCACACTTATTTCAGATTACTTTCTAGGTTATGGATATTGTGCCCATTTATAGCTGTTTACTGGGACGACCATGGATACACAAGGCAGGGGTTGTAACTTCAACTTTGCACCAAAAGCTAAAGTTTGTGGGTGAAGGAAAGGTGGTCATCATAAATGGAGAACATGCATTGTTAGTATCTCATTTATCCTCTTTCAGTGTTGTGGAAGCGGATGAAGCTGTTGTTGGAACTCAGTTCCAAGCTTTATCTATTGATAATGTAAGGGGAAATGAGAATTTTATGGCTTTGTTTAAGTATGCTTAACACGTAGTGCATAATGGCCCTAGTAAAGTATGGGGGAAGATTATGGATCCACCTGTAAATAAGAATATAGCTGGTTTGGGATTCTCTGGGAATAATGGTAAAGGTGAGAATATGAAGCTGAAGTCTGCTTTGGGAAATATTAAGACATATTTCACAATGGAGGTTACCTTTATCCAACTGTTATGAGGATCAATGCTATTGTGGAAGGTGAAGCAGAGCAAGAGATGTCGAACTATGTGATGCACGAAGTCAGGCTCCAAAATTAGATCCCTATTGACGTTCCCTCTTGCATTCATATCTCAAAGTAATTTGTTTTTGTTAATCTTTTCAAAAATATTTCACTCTACCCAAGGTGAAATTATTGATATTGTATGGGCATATATGTTGCTTTGATCTTTAAAATCAATAATAAAAGTTGTCTTTGATTCCCAAATTGTGTCTTTATTTTTTGCTTTTTCTTGGAAAATGGTAATAAAAAAAAACCTTTAAAAATAAATAATGATTGTAAATAAATCTTCATAATCACTTGTTATATGTGTCAGTTTCTAAAAGCAATCATAAATCATATGTGCAGATTAATTAAAAAACCCGTTGAATACAATGACCTTGCACCCTCTCCCAACTTTGAACACCCTGTGTATATGGCCGAAGAAGAAGAATGTGATGAAATCCCAGAAGAGGTTTCACGGTTGCTTGAGCATGAGGAAAATACCATTCAGCCGTATACAGAGTCGTTGAGGATTAATTTGGGTTCAAAGGAAGATCTAAAAGAAGTTAAGATTGGAGCATTGCTTCATCCCGATGTGAAGAGCAGGTTGATTGAATTGTTGAAAGAGTATGTGGATATATTTTCTTGGTCATACCAATACATGCCGGGGTTGGATACTGATATTGTGGAACATCATTTGCCGCTAAAGCCATAATGCCTGCCAATCAAGCAGAAATTGCGAAGAACTCACCTTGATATGGCAATGAAAATTAAAGAAGAAGTTTTAAAGTAGAATAACGTTGATTTTATTCTAAAATTAGTGTACCCTCAGTGCATTTCCAATATTTTCCCAATACCAAAGAAAGACGGAAAAGTTCACATGTGCTTAATTATAGAGATTTAAACAAAGCTAGTCCAAAAGATGACTTTCCATTGCCATATATTGATACGTTGGTCGACATTACAACAAAATTCAAAGTATCCTCATTCATGGGAGGATTTTCCGAATATAATCAAATTAGAATGGCTCCTGAGGACATGGAAAAAACAACGTTCATCACACCCTGGGGAACATTCTATTACAGAATGATGCCCTTTGGGTTTAAGAACGTTGGTGCAACATACCAGAGGGCTATGACAACCCTATTCTATGATTTGATGCACAAGGAAATTGAGGTATATGTTGATGATATGATTTCTAAATTCCAGACTGAAGAAGGGAATATAGAGGATTTGTTGAAATTGTTTCAGTGTTTGAGGAAGTAACATCTCCGCTTGAATCCAAATAAATGCACATTTGGTGTCTGATTAGGGAAATTGTTGGATTTCATTGTCAGCCAAAAAGGGATTAAAGTTAACCCTGATAAAGTTAAGGAAATTCAAGAAATGCATGTACCATGAATTGAAAAGCAAGTTAAAGTCTTCCTTGGGCGTTTGAATTACATTTGCATATTTATTTCCCATATGACTACTGTGATACGGTGGGAGAACTGACTTGAGGTTTTGCGTTTGTTTTCGCAAATGTTTCGGTTGAGCAAGAGTCGCCACCGACTTTTTATTTTATCCTAAGGAAAGGTTAAAAAGCACAGCAAAAAACCTTTTGAGATGTTTTCTTGGGTTCGGGGAGTAGATTATAGAAAGGGAAGGTATTAGCACCCTTTCTATCCATGGTTATCCATGGGCTCTTAGTTACTTGCTTAGATCACTTGCCTTTTGTTTTCAATTGTTTTAAATGGTGCTTGAGTGTGTGCGGGTTTGAAAATGTTTTGAAAAGAGGCCAATGTGGTGGCAACCTTTGTAATGATCCATGTGGGGATGTATACAAAGATGTATGTCTTTTGAAAAGGTTTTCATTTGTTTTTGAAAGTTGTTTTGAAAGTGTAGTGATGTGTGGTTTTTGAAATAGGCAAGTGTTTTAGTTTGCAAGATTGATTCAAGTAACTAAGAGGTTATCTACTCCTAAATTTCTCAAAAGATTATTGCTATGTTTTAACCCTTTTAACAAGTTTGTTCCACCATTGTATTTGGTGGACAATCTTATGTTTAGGATGTGAAAGGGACGGGCGTGGGTCATCGTTTAGACCATAATTGCAATGGTGCCAAGTATCTTTGGGCATTTTCTTTAAGGTACTTGATCATTTGTTTTGGAAGTATTTTGAAGATGTTATCGAGGGACTATGATCATTCAATTTGTTGTTTTGCCCAAAGAGACTTAACATGCAATATGGCCCAATTTTGAAAGGCAACAAGTGGAGTACCCTAGGGGTGCAAGTGTGATTTGTGTATCCATTTTCATGCTCATTTGCCTTGAGATTAGGTCATAACTATTTTTTTTTCGTTTTTCGCATACAAACCCTAATTCTAACATGACATAATTAGAAGGCAATAAAGTGCGAAAATAAATTTACTAAGCTATTACAAAACCAAATATGGGAAGGGGGGTACAAATGTTCAAATGGGGATATTTACAAGTAATGTAAACCTAAAACTATTACATCAATATTGAATTTATACAATTTAATCAATGTACAATAATTAAACAAAATGGAACAAAATATGCAAGATGCCAAAATGTTTTGTATATGTATAAAAAAAGTATTATTTATGTAAAAATAAAAGATAATAAAAAGATATTATTTTTTGGAGTTTTTTTCATATTTAGGGCAAAACCCTAATTCTATTAAATAAAATGTATTATTATTTAATTTAATACAAGTATTTATTTATCATGTACAAAAAATAAAAATAAAATGAAGTATATTATAAAAAGTATTTTTTTATATCAAATATTAATAAAAGGAAAAATTCAAATATTTTTATATTCTAACCTAAATATATTAATAAACATATATATATATATATATATATATATATATATATATATATATATATATATATATATATATATATATATATATATATATATATATATATATATATATATATATATATATTATATATATATATATATATATATATATATATATATATATATATATATATATATATATATATATATATATATATATATATATATATATATATATATATATATATATATATATATATATATATATATATATATATATATATATATATATATATATATATATATATATATATATATATATATATATATATATATATATATATATATATATATATATATATATATATATATATATATATATATATATATATATATATATATATATATATATATATATATATATATATATATATATATATATATATATATATATATATATATATATATATATATATATATATATATATATATATATATATATATATATATATATATATATATATATATATATATATATATATATATATATATATATATATATATATATTAAGTTCTAAATATGCATTATATATAAAAATAATATATATTTAATATTTAATAAAAAAAGTATTTTTTATGTGAAATATTTTCAGAAAGTAAACAAAAATAAAAATGTATAGAAATGCATTTACACTATTTTTAGTATTTTAAATAAAATATATATATTTATCTATTTATGTATAAACCAAAAGAAAATTATATAAATGCCTAATAAAATAAAAAATGGTGAGAAAAAATATTTTTATTTTTTTTATGCCATGAGAAAAAATAAACAAAGTCAATCAAAAAAGAAAAAAGTCAAAAAGTCAAGGAAATAAGCAAATGGGCCTTGGGGGTGTAAAAGCAATTAAGGGGTGTGAATAAGAAAAAATACACAGGCCCAGCCCAAAGACCACTGTCTTCAACCTCCAGCAACAATATTTGAAAAAAACGCGCGCCCTGTTCCTCATCTTTCAACTCTTGATTCCTGGCTTTTTAGCAAAAACTCATAACATAACAAATGTTCAGCATGAAGAGACGATTCTAACCATGTATAAAACTTGACCTAACTCTCTAAGATGAAGGAGAATTTCTTCTCCCCCAATTTCTGACCTAACTTTTATGCCATGTTCAGACTCAAAATTCTTGCAGCACACATAACATAAATGAAATCTAAATATATGGGCATGTTCAGGGCTATGATTGTGACATATTTTCTTCACAAACCTAAAGCTAACAATGCCTAATAAGAGAGATAGAACTTCATGAATATACCTGTTCAGTTGGAATCGTGCTTTGCAATGGAGGATGTTTCAGAGTAAAATGATGATTTGTATAGCTTCCTTGAAGTGTAAGAATGCTTTTCCAAGTTCTACTTTGTCTTGAAACTCTCTGAATCGTGCTAGTGAACTTCAACTGCAAAACAGAAAAACAAAAATGGTGAAGTGGCTTAGAGGGATTACAGGTCAGGTTTCAGATCATGGTTAGCTTGCATAGATGCTAGGGGATGTGTATGAACTGGTTTTGGCAAGAGATCTTGAGGGAAATGGAAGATGGCACTCAAACTGCAGAGGCAACTCTGTTTTTGCAGTTTGAGAGTGATTCTGAGATGGAGGGTGGATTGGGAGTAAAAGGCTCGTGCAATAGCTTGGTTATGGTATGTGGAATCTGTTTGATAACTTTTTTCTTGTGTTTGTAAGCTGAGATGGAAGTTGTTATGAGTTATGCAACTTTACTTCACACTTAAGCAAACAAAGGCAAATTGTGCTTCTAGGCCTGTAGAGGACCTCACACTATGCTGCATAATCCCTCCTTGATCAGTGTGATTAACACATAAACTTGTGCCAATCAGATTTGCAATGTACTTGTTGGATTCTCAATTGGACATAAAGTGAACTTTTGCAAAAATGGAAAGAATGCTTTATCTAGTTTGGGATTAATCTTGCATACATTGTTCAAACTCATAGAACAACACCTTAACACAATGAATATGCATTAAATTATTGAGTGTAACTTGGTTTAAGGACCTGCAATCTAACCTAAAGCATGCTGAGTTCAAATTGCAAGGTTATGAACATGAAAAATGGCCAATTCAAAAGTGAGTTTTTGCTATATTGTGAAATTCGATTCTCCCTAACCATGAGGTTGTTTGAGAAGTTCTTGGACATTTTGGAAAGCTTGGAATGTGTACTACAATCCATCTTTGAAATGAAAATTGAAATTCCAAGTGGAAGGGTATGGAAAATGGCCTTGAAGTTGGGTAGAAAACCTTGTCAAAATAGGTCAAAAATTCACTAAGTTAAGAATGGTTTAGTGCCCTTATTCAAAAAATTGTAACTTGAGATACAAGCTTCAAATGAGAAAACTTTGTGAATCAAAGTTGTAGATTATGTAACAAGCTACAACTTTCATGTTTTGACTTTTGTTGGAATCCAAATGAATCATGGTGAAAAAGTGGGGCAAAGTTGGGAAAAAATTAGGGTTTTTCATAACTTAGAAAAAATTCTAAGTTATGAAAAATTCCATTTCAAACCCTAATTTGCATTTTGTGATTTCTTGGTGAACAAGTTTCATGATTTGGCATGTTTTGATGAAAAATGAATCTTGACTCTTGATTTTGACCAAAATGTCAAAGTTTGACTTTTCAGTATACAGTCAAAATTGATCAATTGACTGGGAAATTCAACTGTCAATCTTGTGTACTTGGGATCTTTTGAGCTTGATGAATGTGTCAAGACCATTTCATGGGGTCCTTGAGTCCATATGTGAGCTTGGTTTGCCATTGGCTAGGTCAAACAGTGAAAAATTGCCTTTGTGCAGTCAAAACCCTAAAAATGACCATTTTGCCCTTTTGATGATCTGATCAAATTTCTTATGGAATTGTGGTCCAAACTTGATCAAATGGTTCATGTAAGCTCAATATGTTGATGTGGGTCAAATTTCATGAGATTTGACTGTCAATTGGCCACAGTTGACTTTTCCCCAATACAGCTGATTTCTAGGTCAACTGTCCAATTGACTGGGCAAAACTTGGAATCAAGACTTGAAACTTGGTGAGGATAAACTTGGGAGTCCAACATGAAACATGAAAGTCATCTTAGGCATTTTAGGTCAAAACATCCTTGGGCAAACACAAACCCTAATTTGAGTCCACAGTGCAAGGAGAAGTCTTGAGCAGAGGAAACCCTAACTGGATCTTGATCTTCAAAGGTCTTGTGATGAGAAAATGTTGAGGAAATGGGAGGGCAAATTTTGGGGTACAACAGTTGCCCCTGTTCAATCTTCTTGGACCTGAAGAGTTAGATTGGCAGGTTTGCCTTTCGTGACTCGAGGGTAAAAGGAGATTGGACACTAGAGTGCCCGGAAATTTGCACTCGCATGCTGGAGTCTCAACAATGTGATGTCGGGAATGGGCTTATGGATGCCATTTGGAAGAGATGGTGGATAGGGAGATGGGCTTGTAGATGCCATCTGGAGATGTGACAGATCCTTGTCGGGAATGGGCTTATATATGCCATTTGGAAGCGTTGATCGCATAAGAAATTCCTTAGCGAGAACTTGTGTATTTGAGAAAGACAGATGTTTTCCTGGCTTGTTACAGGTGTTTGATCTTCAACCTTCTGATGTAGATATGCCCTGGCTAGATACAGGTATCGAATCTACAATTGGTTGCTCACAGATGTGCCCTGGCTAGATACAGGAGTCGAATCCGGAAATAGTCGTTAATAGATGTGCCCTGGCTGGATACAGGAATCGAATCCGGAAGTAGTCGTCAATAGATGTGCCCTGGCTGGATACAGGAATCGAATCTTCGAACTCTTCAGACGTGCCCTGGCTAGATACAGGAATCGAGTCTGGAAACGTGGTCAACAGATATGCCCTGGCTGGATACAGGAATCGAATCTGGAGATGTTGTAGTTGATAGATGTGCCCTGGCTGGATACAGGAATCGAATCTTCGAACTTTTCAGACGTGCCCTGGCTAGATACAGGAATCAAGTCTGGAAACTGATCACTCTCAGATGTGCCCTGGCTATAAACAGGTATCGAATCTGGAATTGTGACAGTTGAAGGTAGTTGTCTTTGGGATTGTCTTTTTCCTGAAAAGGCAAAAACATAAGTTGTATGCAATGTCATGATGTATGATATGCATGATGTCATGATGTTCAACATGAGATAGTGTTGTATGCACTTTATCATATGTGTAAGCAAGATGTATGGAAACGTGAAATGTTTATGAATGTAACTTCGTCTTAGGAAAATAAATCCTTGACGAACGGCCGGGGAGTTGCTCCGGGGAAGAGATACTTGGCCGAAGTTTTGATGAGAGGCCTGTTGAGGACTTTAATGATGGATTCCGCTGGGGATACTGATGATAAACTCCGCTGGGGAGCACCAAAGATAAATTCCGCCGGGGATTGAAGGAACTTTGCCGAGGGCGATCTTCCGTGGCAATTAGCTGAGGATAACCCAGTTATAAGTCCTTGTGAGGAAATAACTCTGAATAAAACTCGGGAGAGACGTCCGCATTCTGCAGGGAACAAGCTTCCAGAATCTACTGGGGATAAGCTTTAAGGCCGGCCGGAGAAACTTTGTGCCTTTTCAGGATCGACGGGGAATCAACTCCGCTTGGAGAAAGTATTGCTGAATCTTGTCTTACTCTACGGGGTGTTGAGATGACTTGGTCATATTCTTCAGTCGAACCTACCTTGGTACCTTGGCGGACAAAGCAACCAGACTGCATCAGATAACTTTACATTGCCGCTTGTCTCTGATGTCACCTGTAGTTAATCTTTTGTTTTATATGCAAAATATTTATGAATCAGCAATTTAATGTCAAATGCATATATCAAAAATGAACATTGGACGTTTTTCGCAAAACAAAACAAAAAAGAAAAACAATGGCAATCTGTATGGACAAGTGAATTTGTATTGATTTGAACTTTGCCTGTGAATAGGCGTTTTTTGTACAAGAGGATGACATCCTAGTAAGAGGACGCCGCCAAATAACATAGAATTTACAATTTTGAAAAAGAAAACAAAACAGCTATGTGAACAATCCCACTGGGTTCCAACTCTGCTATCGCCTTTATGTCTCCAAGCGTCTCATCACTTTGCTGCTTGGTCGAAGATGAAGCTGATTGGTCGATGCCGAAATCTGAGCCAGATAGTTGATGTCGAATTCCGGATGCGAAGTGATCCAATGAGACATAGTGTTACGCTTTATCCCTAACTTTTGCCTGGACCGCCCTTTCGGGTTTTCAGTCCACCGGGATACCCATTTTTGCCCAAGCCGCCCTTTCAGGTTTTCGACTTGCCGGGTGTACAGATTTTTATTCATTTCATCCCTTATTTTTTCCCAAACCCTTTTGGTTCGCCGGGAAGCCCTTATTTTTGCCTAGGCATGTCGACCTAGCGGGTCTTTTATTTATGCGTAGTATTTTTTCACTATGTCTGCATTGGCGGGGTGAGGAAGGTCGTCACCATCCATGGTGGTTAAGATCATGGCTCCTCCTGAGAACACATGTTTAACCACAAATGGCCCTTCGTATGTAGGGGTCCATTTGCCCCGGGGATCACTTTGAGGAAGGATGATGCGTTTGATTACCAGGTCCCCAACTTGATACTCTTGTGGTTTGACTTTCTTGTTAAATGCCCTGATCATCCGTTTTTGATACGTTTGACCATGACAGATAGCAGTGAGCCTCTTTTCGTCAATCAGATTTAATTGATCAAGTCGAGTCTGAATCCAGTCATCTTCACTCAAGTCTGCATCCTTCATTATCCGGAGAGAGGGTATCTGGACTTCAATTGGCAAGACTGCCTCCATGCCATAGACCAAGGAGAAGGGAGTTGCCCCGGTTGACGTCCTTGCTGAGGTACGGTAACCATGAAGAGCGAACGGTAACATCTCGTGCCAATCTTTATAGGTCACTGTCATCTTCTGCACAATTTTCTTGATATTCTTATTAGCTGCCTCTACAGCCCCATTCATCTTCGGCCGGTAGGGAGAAGAATTATGGTGCTGTATCTTGAATTGTTCACAGAGTTCAGTGATCATCGAATTATTGAGATTGGTACCATTGTCCGTAATGATTCTTTCCGGGATGCCGTACCGACAGATCAGATTATGTCGGATGAAACGTGCCACGACACTCTTGGTTACTGTGGCATAGGAAGTTGCCTCAACCCATTTCGTGAAATAATCGATCGCCACCAAGATGAAGCGATGCCCATTGGATGCCGTCGGTCGGATCTCACCGATCATATCGATGCCCCACATTGCAAAAGGCCAAGGTGCCGTCAGGACATTCAAAGGAACCGGAGGGATATGCACCTTGTCAGCATAGATCTGGCATTTATGACAAGTTTGGGAGTGTTGGTAACAATCGGCTTCCATTGTGGACCAGAAATATCCTGCCCGAAGGATTTTCTTAGCCATGGTGTGTCCACTGGAATGTGTTCCAAATGTGCCTTCATGTAATTCTATCATAATTTTCTCTGCTTCAGCCTTATCCACACAACGTAGCAGAGTTGAATCATGATTCC
Organism: Vicia faba; assembly: GCA_948472305.1. Classification (NCBI taxonomy): domain Eukaryota; kingdom Viridiplantae; phylum Streptophyta; class Magnoliopsida; order Fabales; family Fabaceae; genus Vicia; species Vicia faba. The sequence continues at coordinate 423,642,433 of OX451737.1, forward strand.
GTTTGTAGAGAATGCCGTTGCTGAGGAAGAATTTTGCAGCAAACCTCCTCATGAACTTCTTATCATTGACAGATGCACCTTCAGGGTATTCCTGAGCTTCCAAGTACCTCTTCACCTCATGATACCAGGGTTTTTCAGTCACCTTCTCAGCCTCGAGCTCGCAGCAGTATGCCGGTTCATCCAACTTCCAGATAATGATTCGGGGAGCCTCGTTGTCCCATTTAACTTTGAAAATTGAAGACATCGTAGCTAGGGCGTCCACTAGCTGATTCTCCTCTCTAGGGAAGTGTTCGAAAGTTATCTCTTCAAAGTGGGGAGCAAGGTCAACACATACTCCTTGTAAGGGATAAGATTTGGGTGTTTCGTATCCCACTCGCCTTTGATCTGATTGATCACGAGAGCGGAATCTCCGAAGACACTTAGAAACTTGATCCTTAAATCGATTGCAGCTTGAAGACCCATGATACATGCCTCATATTCTGCCATGTTGTTGGTGCAGTTGAAACATAATCGGGCGGTGAGTGGAGTATGAGTTCCTTTGGGAGATATGATTACAGCGCTGACGCCGTTACCCAAAGCATTGGAGGCTCCGTCAAAATGCAAAGACCATCGGGATCCTTCCTCAGGTCCTTCATCCGGTCCAGGTATTTCACAGTCAGTTACCACCATGATGTCTTCGTCCGGAAAATCAAAGTTCAATGATTGGTAATCGTCCACAGGTTGGTGTGCCAAATGATCTGCCAGTACACTTCCCTTAATTGCTTTCTGAGTCGTATACTGGAAGTCATATTCTGTCAAGATCATTTGCCATCTCGCTATTCTTCCAGACAGAGCAGGCTTTTCGAATATGTACTTGATGGGATCCATTTTTGAAATCAATAAAGTAGTGTGAGTCAGCATATACTGTCTCAGCCGGCGAGCAGCCCATACAAGAGCGCAGCAAGTTTTCTCAAGCAGTGAGTAACGAGACTCACAGTCGGTAAACTTTTTGCTCAAGTAATAAATAGCGTGCTCTTTTCGGCCAGACTCGTCATGCTGCCCCAGCACACACCCCATTGAATTGTCAAGTACTGTCAAGTATAGTATCAGAGGTCTTCCTTCCACCGGTGGCATAAGAATGGGTGGCTCTTGGAGATATTCCTTTATCTTTTCAAAGGCGGCCTGACATTCATCATTCCAGCGTACTACTTGATCTTTCTTCAGCAATTTGAAGATTGGCTCACAAGTAGCAGTCAGATGTGAGATGAATCGGGCAATATAATTCAGTCGTCCCAGGAAGCCTCTGACTTCTTTCTCTGTTTTTGGAGTCGGCATCTCTTGTATGGCTTTTACCTTGGCAGGGTCCACCTGAATACCTCTATCACTTACAATGAAACCTAGCAATTTTCCGGATCTTACTCCAAAGGTGCATTTGTTGGGATTCAATCTCAGCTTGTACAACTTGAGTCGGTCAAATAACTTCCTCAGATGGTCAAGGTGCTCCTCCTCAGTTTAAGACCTTGCAATCATGTCATCAACGTATACCTCAATCTCATGATGGATCATATCATGAAATAAAGCAACCATGGCACGTTGATAGGTTACCCCAGCATTTTTCAATCCGAATGGCATGACCTTGTAACAGAAGGTGCCCCACTGAGTCACAAATGTAGTCTTCTCCATATCCTCTGGAGCCATCTTGATCTGATTATACCCTGAAAAACCATCCATGAAGGAGAACACTTTGTGTTGAGCTGTATTGTCAACAAGGACATCAATGTGAGGTAGGGGGAAGTCATCCTTGGGGCTGGCCCTGTTCAGATCCCTGTAGTCAACACACATTCTGACCTTACCGTCCTTCTTTGGTACCGGCACCACGTTGGCAACCCACTGAGGGTAAGAAGTCACTGCAAGGAACCCGGCATCAAACTGTTTCATAACCTCGGCCTTGATCTTCTCAGACATCTCTGGACGCATCCGTCGGACTTTTTGCTTTACCGGAGGGCAATCTTCCTTGGTTGGCAAGTGATGAACTACAATGTCGGCATCCAAACCAGGCATATCTTCATAGGACCAAGCAAAAATCTCCATGTAATCCTGTAGCATCTGGATCAATCGTTGCTTCACGCTGAGCTCTAGATTGGCACCAATCTTGACCTCTTTCCTATCTGTCTCAGTACCCAGGTTAATTGTCTCCACCGGCTCTTCATGTGGTTGAATCGCTCTCTCTTCCTGGAGTAGCAGTCTTGCGAGTTCACCAGGCACTTCGCAATCATCTTCACCTTCGTCTTCGGCCAAGTTGATCGGATTCTCGAAGTCATAACTGGCGGTAGCAGAGCTGTTACCAGTGAGATCCAGAGTGGATTGAAACCTGTATGAGTGAGTGTGTGTAAATATAGCTGTTTTGCAATATATATAACACAGAAAGAAAAAGAGCACAAGATTTGAAATGCAACAAACGTCCAATGTTTTGATTGATGATATATGGAAATGTCATACAAAAAGCCCTCACAAATGGAGCTACGATGCCCCGGGTAGGACACCGAGCCAACAAAGTTTTAACATATTGTTTGTTACAAATTGGAAATCAAAAGAAATTAATTACTGCGTGACAAATGTGATAGGTGTAAAATCCTTTGCCGTCCAGTTGCTTGGTCCATTGCTGGTAGTCGGGTAGATCCAACTGTCAAATTCTGCTTCCTCCACATCCTCCTCGATAGCATTCACCCTTGGGTTGGAGATAAACATCGGAGCCTTTTTGATCTTTTCCTTGCGCACAGCCCTCTGAGCCTCTGCGGTAAAGCCCTGCCCAAACTTGTCGTTCTTCTGAGTGAAGTCAGGAAGCTGACCCCAGTTTGCACAATTGCCTTTCTGAACCACAGCCCGGGCATCCCTTAGGGAGGCCATCTTCAAAGGAACATTCTCTTCGACTGTTGTTTCTGCTGCTGCTGAAATTGGATGCACCTCCTCGAAATGCTGAAAGGGGATTTCAATAAATTCCCCGTCCATCTCAATGTATCTGAAGGAATTCAAATGGCTCACCATATACTCCTCTTCTCCTTGCACAGTGACGATCTTCCCTCTGACAGGGTACTTTAGTTTCTGGTGCAAGGTAGAGGTCATTGCCCCAGCTTTATGGATCCAAGGTCGACCCAGTAGGCAAGAGTATGATGGACGTATATCCATCACATAAAAAGTAGAGTCAAACACCTGAGAGCCCACACGAATAGGGATGTCAACCTCTCCATGAACCATCCTTTTTGAACCGTCAAAGGCCCTGACGATGATATTGCTGGGCTTTAGTTCCAGGCCTTCACAATCTAAACGGTCTAAAGCCTTTTTTGGTAGAACATTCAAGGAAGAACCAGTATCCACCAATACATGCACCAGAGTAGTGCCCCTGCATTCGATAGAGACATGCAGGGCATCATTGTGGTCTCTTCCCTTCGCAGTCAGGTCAGCATCTGAGAAACCCAAGCCATTGTCTGCTGTCAGATTTGCTACGCAATCAGTGAACTGGACTGCAGATGTCTCCTGTGGCACATGGGCCGTCTTGAGAAATGAGATCAAGGCCTTGGCATGGGCCTCGGAGCATAACAATAAGGAGAGCATGGAGATCTTGGAGGGCGTATGCCCCAGCTGCTCGACAACATTGAAATCACTCTTCTTTATTATTTTCAGGATTTCCTCCATTTCTTGTTGGGAGGCCTCAGCATTTATAGGTATTGGTGGCTCCATCCGGGCAGGCTCCTCTTCAATCCCTTTGCCCCGAGCATTAGATGACTCGGCAGCAGGGGAAACAACTTGATCAGCAGCAGGAACAGGTAAGCTTGTAGGTGTTATAAGGAGGGGTCTTCGAGTAGCGGGCGGTGCAATGTCAGGCGAGAAGAGCCTGCCACTGCGGGTGACCTTGGCTGGACCAGTGATATCGCAGATACTGGCGTCAGTGTTGAATTCTTGTTTGATTCCATTTACATATACGTCTGCCCATAATGCCAGGGGACAGCTTTATCAGACACGTAGGGGAGAGGCCCCGGAACAGTAATAACCACAGGTGCAACAGTCATGATTTGAACAGGCTTCTTCGGGAGAGCCTTGATTGGATTATTGAAGATGGTAACCACAAAAACTTCTTTTACTGGAACCAACTGAACAGCAGACTTCTTAAACAGAATCTCCTTGCTATCCATTAGGCTTTGGATGCCTAACTTCAGCAAGGGACAACCAGATAGGGAAACAGCACAGAACAGGCAACCTTCACTGCAACCCGGAAATAAACCGGCCAGCAGTAGGTTCTTCTTGACAGTCTTCAGAGGGGTAATAACTTCATTTACCGAAACAACATACAATTCTTCCTCAATGGCATTTACTCTATGTTGGGGCATAGGAGCAGTTACAACATTTGGTCTCTCCGGCGCCTCAAACTGAATTTCCTTTGCGTCGATCAGATCTTGCACTTTGTTTCTCAAGGCCCAGCAATCATCAGTAGTGTGCCCGGGACTATCAGAATGATAAGCACACCGGGCATTTGGGTTATACTTAGGAGACGCAGTGTTGACGACCTTAGGAGCTTCTTTGAGGGTCACCAAGTTGGTTGATAACAGTTGGGGTAAAATTTGAGATAAGGTCATACTCAGCCGAGTATACTGCCTCTTGGGCCTTTCGCTTCTTTGTTGATTGTACTGCTGAGGAGCAGCAACAGGTTTTGAGATTACCAAAGCATTGACGGCTTGGCGACTTTCGGGATTGACTTGTCTTCTAGGACCATAGACGACACTTGCTTCTTTCTTAAACGGCCTCTTCTCAGCACTTGTGGAGGCAGCCTTTTGTATCTTGCCTGACCTGATGCCAGCTTCAATTCTTTCTCCTGTCAGTATTAAATCCGTAAACCCAGCGGAGGAATTACCAACCAAATGATTGAAAAATGGACCAGACAAAGTCCCTAGGAACATATCAACCAGCTCACGATCAGTCAATGGAGGCTGCACCCTGCCAGCCAAATCTCTCCATTTTTGTGCGTACTCTTTGAACCCTTCACCCGTTCCTAGAGACATACCCTGAAGTTGGGTACGCGTAGGAGCGAGATCAGAATTGTATTGGTATTGTCTGTAGAATGCGGTTGCCAAATCTTCCCAGTGTCGGATGCTAGTTCCATCTAATTGGTAGAACCATTCAAGCTGTGACCCCGAGAGGCTATCTTGGAAGAAGTGAATCCAAAGGTTCTTATCTGCCGTGTAAGGTTAGATCTTCATTACGTACGACCTTAGATGCAGCTTTGGGCAGGAGACCCCATCATACTTGGCGAAGGAAGGCGCCTTAAACTTGTGTGGAATTACTACCCCAGAAGATAACCCCAAATCTCCGAAATCCAGCCCCGGCACATTCTGAATTTCCATGGCGCTTAAGCGGTCCTCCAATTGCTTGTATCTGTCAGCAGTAGGTGGGTATTGTTCGTCGTTATAGTCCGTCTCGTTGTCGGAGACTGCGGGACTAGGAGCTTCTCCCCCTTGGGGACTGTTTTCTCAGCAGAAGAAGTAGTTGGTTCAGCTTCATTATGGAGTGTGTTCCCAAATCTGCGTCCGGTGTTGAACAACGCAGTCCTCTTTTTCTTCTTCTTCTTTAGGAGCAGAGTCTTCAACTCTTGCTGACCTTGGGCTAGGCTTAGGACCATCTCTTGAAACTGTGCACTTTGGGCCTGAAGGGCCTTGATTGCTTGCTCACTGGAGGAGTCTGGATTCATGATGACTGTTCAAAATAAACAGCGAAGGAGATTAAGCAACCTGTGAAATAGGGTACCTGCTATGCATATGGTGCAATGGAATGCGTATGTTTTATGTTTTCAAAGACAAACAAGATTCAACTTTGTATACAAAAAGGAAACACACTTCATTAGATTAAAATTTTCAATTGTTCAACAACTTGCCCTTAGGCATTACAGGAATGAAAAATACTGGAAAGGAAATAAAACTATAAAAGGAAACATCCAAAGCTCATCAATGCTCCCATGGCCTCCTCTTTTCAGTGCTGATGTAGTTGTTCAGGACCCTCTCTTCCTCCAATTGCTTAGTCAGCCTCTGGATCTTCCGTTCCTGCTCGTTGAATTTCTCTCGATAGAAATCCCGTTCTTCCTTTAGCTGCGCCCAAGATCTCTTCATTGTGTCAAAATCAGTAGGTATCTGAGGAGGGAGGACAGTTGGAGGAACCCCATCTTCATCAGGAGATTCAAGAATGAGAGGTCTAATAGCTTCGTAGGGCATACCTAACCTCTGAGCACGGATGCGGACCCATTTGCAATAGGGCTTCAATGGCAGAGAAGTCTTTGGTCCCAACTCATGTGGGTTGGCTTTGTGAATTCTGTCCCAAGCTCTAATGAATCCCTGGCGTAGTTTGTCACTGTCTGCCTGAAACTCAAAATGGAAGTGAGGAACCAGCATTTCATGAGGCCCATCTCCTCTGGCTCTTCCAAACTGACGGAGAGCTAAGCATGGATTGTAAGAGATTCCTCCTTGGATACCAATCAACGGAATATTAGGGTATTCTCCGCAACGGTCAATAACAGCTACCTCATCCAAACCTCTGAGAGTCCAGGTGATGTCATTATCAGTGAGAGACATTAACCTCCGAGCCCAACCTTTTCCTTCTTCATTCTTCAGCACGACCTTAGGAAGGTGCGAAATAAACCACCTTACCAGCAAAGGAGCACAACACCACGGAGTTCCCCGTTTTCGAGCAGTACGAGCATAGAGTTGTTGTAGAATATCACCCAAAAGAGTGGGTACCGGATTCCGAGACATGAAGATCCTTATGACATGGGTACTGATGAAAGTGTCAGGGTTGGGAAACAATACCAGACCATAGATCAAAAGAGCCAGAATATCCTCGTACGCCTTGAAGTCCAAGTCATTCCAGAAATCATTAGCCTTGCCAACCAGAAATTTGACCAAAAAGCCTTTTACCCCATTTCTAGTTTCCCAGTTAGCTAACACCTCTTCTTTAGTCAAGGGGAGAATTGCAGCAATCTCTTCAGGCCTAGGAGTCTTTTCCAAACCAGTGAATGGAGTTTGTTCCGAAACAGGGATCCCAAGCAAATAAGAGAATTCTTCCAGGGTAGGAACCAGCTGGAAGTCTTGAAAGGTGAAACAATGATACAGAGGGTCATAAAACTGGGTCAGAACACTTATCAGTTGTTGGTCCCAGTTTGCAGTGACCAAGCCAAGGAGAGAACCATGTCTGTTGATGAAGGAAGAAGTGTTTGGAATCCTCCCAACCAAATCCTTGAGTAAAACTGGTGGTTGAACAAAGTTGAGTCGGACAGTATTCCTACGCACGGGCATCATGATGTCCTACAAAACAGAGCAAAGATGAAACTCTTTTGTCTTTGAAATGGGTTAGTCCTTTATACAGGATGCATGCAATGGTATGATGGCATGATGCTATGATGAAGCACACCACAAGTATTCACATAGGCAAATAAGGCACACAGGTCACACAAGACACCCTTAGGTTTCAGGCCAGCATGAGTTTCAGGTATTACCCTCTTTTGGTTTTGTTGGTTAAAACCTGTCCTATCAGAAGTAACCGGGTTCTAGAGGATCTCAAATCATTGGCTACCCTCAATCGGTCATAACTCCAGCATCGCAATCTTTTCTCGCGGCCAGAACCATCTCGAGAGTTTAGCCTCAATGAGTGTAGCATACTGCTACTGTCCTAATAGCCAAGTTGGGTCAATTAGGGTTCTAAGGTCGGTTAGTGCTTAACGACTCCTTGGAAGACCCATATTCTCCCCGTTTCAACACGAGGGATATCGGTACAGACCAAGGCGCCACACCAACGTAGCCACTGCTTCACCCATGTCGGTATACGCCGGACAGGTCCCTCACAGATTATGCTACCTAAAAGGGTTTCCCCAGATCCGGGTTAGGATCTATAAAACTCCGATACAAAGCCCACAAATGTAAAAGCAAGCAAAGCAATCAATTGAAAATAAAGGTGATCTACCCTAAGGTAACCCCACTTAAAAATTCTCCCCAGCAGAGTCGCCAGTTCTGTGATACGGTGGGAGAACTGACTTGAGGTTTTGCGTTTGTTTTCGCAAATGTTTCGGTTGAGCAAGAGTCGCCACCGACTTTTTATTTTATCCTAAGGAAAGGTTAAAAAGCACAGCAAAAAACCTTTTGAGATGTTTTCTTGGGTTCGGGGAGTAGATTATAGAAAGGGAAGGTATTAGCACCCTTTCTATCCATGGTTATCCATGGGCTCTTAGTTACTTGCTTAGATCACTTGCCTTTTGTTTTCAATTGTTTTAAATGGTGCTTGAGTGTGTGCGGGTTTGAAAATGTTTTGAAAAGAGGCCAATGTGGTGGCAACCTTTGTAATGATCCATGTGGGGATGTATACAAAGATGTATGTCTTTTGAAAAGGTTTTCATTTGTTTTTGAAAGTTGTTTTGAAAGTGTAGTGATGTGTGGTTTTTGAAATAGGCAAGTGTTTTAGTTTGCAAGATTGATTCAAGTAACTAAGAGGTTATCTACTCCTAAATTTCTCAAAAGATTATTGCTATGTTTTAACCCTTTTAACAAGTTTGTTCCACCATTGTATTTGGTGGACAATCTTATGTTTAGGATGTGAAAGGGACGGGCGTGGGTCATCATTTAGACCATAATTGCAATGGTGCCAAGTATCTTTGGGCATTTTCTTTAAGGTACTTGATCATTTGTTTTGGAAGTATTTTGAAGATGTTATCGAGGGACTATGATCATTCAATTTGTTGTTTTGCCCAAAGAGACTTAACATGCAATATGGCCCAATTTTGAAAGGCAACAAGTGGAGTACCCTAGGGGTGCAAGTGTGATTTGTGTATCCATTTTCATGCTCATTTGCCTTGAGATTAGGTCATAACTATTTTTTTTCGTTTTTCGCATACAAACCCTAATTCTAACATGGCATAATTAGAAAGCAATAAAGTGCGAAAATAAATTTACTAAGCTATTACAAAACCAAATATGGGAAGGGGGGTACAAATGTTCAAATGGGGATATTGACAAGTAATGTAAACCTAAAACTATTACATCAATATTGAATTTATACAATTTAATCAATGTACAATAATTAAACAAAATGGAACAAAATATGCAAGATGCCAAAATGTTTTGTATATGTATAAAAAAAGTATTATTTATGTAAAAATAAAAGATAATAAAAAGATATTATTTTTTGGAGTTTTTTTCATATTTAGGGCAAAACCCTAATTCTATTAAATAAAATGTATTATTATTTAATTTAATACAAGTATTTATTTATTATGTACAAAAAATAAAAATAAAATGAAGTATATTATAAAAAGTATTTTTTTATATCAAATATTAATAAAAGGAAAAATTCAAATATTTTTATATTCTAACCTAAATATATTAATAAACATATATATATATATATTAAGTTCTAAATATGCATTATATATAAAAATAATATATATTTAACATTTAATAAAAAAAGTATTTTTTATGTGAAATATTTTCAGAAAGTAAACAAAAATAAAAATGTATAGAAATGCATTTACATTATTTTTAGTATTTTAAATAAAATATATATATTTATCTATTTATGTATAAACCAAAAGAAAATTATATAAATGCCTAATAAAATCAAAAATGGTGAGAAAAAATATTTTTATTTTTTTTATGCCATGAGAAAAAATAAACAAAGTCAATCAAAAAAGAAAAAAGTCAAAAAGTCAAGGAAATAAGCAAATGGGCCTTGGGGGTGTAAAAGCAATTAAGGGGTGTGAATAAGAAAAAATACACAGGCCCAGCCCAAAGACCACTGTCTTCAACCTCCAGCAACAATATTTGAAAAAAACGCGCGCCCTGTTCCTCATCTTTCAACTCTTGATTCCTGGCTTTTTAGCAAAAACTCATAACATAACAAATGTTCAGCATGAAGAGACGATTCTAACCATGTATAAAACTTGACCTAACTCTCTAAGATGAAGGAGAATTTCTTCTCCCCCAATTTCTGACCTAACTTTTATGCCATGTTCAGACTCAAAATTCTTGCAGCACACATAACATAAATGAAATCTAACTATATGGGCATGTTCAGGGCTATGATTGTGACATATTTTCTTCACAAACCTAAAGCTAACAATGCCTAATAAGAGAGATAGAATTTCATGAATATACCTGTTCAGTTGGAATCGTGCTTTGCAATGGACAATGTTTCAGAGTAAAATGATGATTTGTATAGCTTCCTTGAAGTGTAAGGATGCTTTTCCAAGTTCTACTTTGTCTTGAAACTCTCTGAATCGTGCTAGTGAACTTCAACTGCAAAACAGAAAAACAAAAATGGTGAAGTGGCTTAGAGGGATTACAGGTCAGGTTTCAGGTCATGGTTAGCTTGCATAGATGCTAGGGGATGTGTATGAACTGGTTTTGGCAAGAGATCTTGAGGGAAATGGAAGATGGCACTCAAACTGCAGAGGCAACTCTGTTTTTGCAGTTTGAGAGTGATTCTGAGATGGAGGGTGGATTGGGAGTAAAAGGCTCGTGCAATAGCTTGGTTATGGTATGTGGAATCTGTTTGATAACTTTTTTCTTGTGTTTGTAAGCTGAGATGGAAGTTGTTATGAGTTATGCAACTTTACTTCACACTTAAGCAAACAAAGGCAAATTGTGCTTCTAGGCCTGTAGAGGACCTCACACTATGCTGCATAATCCCTCCTTGATCAGTGTGATTAACACATAAACTTGTGCCAATCAGATTTGCAATGTACTTGTTGGATTCTCAATTGGACATAAAGTGAACTTTTGCAAAAATGGAAAGAATGCTTTATCTAGTTTGGGATTAATCTTGCATACATTGTTCAAACTCATAGAACAACACCTTAACACAATGAATATGCATTAAATTATTGAGTGTAACTTGGTTTAAGGACCTGCAATCTAACCTAAAGCATGCTGAGTTCAAATTGCAAGGTTATGAACATGAAAAATGGCCAATTCAAAAGTGAGTTTTTGCTATATTGTGAAATTCGATTCTCCCTAACCATGAGGTTGTTTGAGAAGTTCTTGGAAATTTTGGAAAGCTTGGAATGTGTACTACAATCCATCTTTGAAATGAAAATTGAAATTCCAAGTGGAAGGGTATGGAAAATGGCCTTGAAGTGGGGTAGAAAACCTTGTCAAAATAGGTCAAAAATTCACTAAGTTAAGAATGGTTTAGTGCCCTTATTCAAAAAATTGTAACTTGAGATACAAGCTTCAAATGAGAAAACTTTGTGAATCAAAGTTGTAGATTATGTAACAAGATACAACTTTCATGTTTTGACTTTTGTTGGAATCCAAATGAATCATGGTGAAAAAGTGGGGCAAAGTTGGGAAAAAATTAGGGTTTTTCATAACTTAGAAAAAATTCTAAGTTATGAAAAATTCCACTTCAAATCCTAATTTGCATTTTGTGATTTCTTGGTGAACAAGTTTCATGATTTGGCATGTTTTGATGAAAAATGAATCTTGACTCTTGATTTTGACCAAAAAGTCAAAGTTTGACTTTTCAGTATACAGTCAAAATTGATCAATTGACTGGGAAATTCAACTGTCAATCTTGTGTACTTGGGATCTTTTGAGCTTGATGAATGTGTCAAGACCATTTCATGGGGTCCTTGAGTCCATATGTGAGCTTGGTTTGCCATTGGCTAGGTCAAACAGTGAAAAATTGCCTTTGTGCAGTCAAAACCCTAAAAATGACCATTTTGCCCTTTTGATGATCTGATCAAATTTCTTATGGAATTGTGGTCCAAACTTGATCAAATGGTTCATGTAAGCTCAATATGTTGATGTGGGTCAAATTTCATGAGATTTGACTGTCAATTGGCCACAGTTGACTTTTCCCCAATACAGCTGATTTCTAGGTCAACTGTCCAATTGACTGGGCAAAACTTGGAATCAAGACTTGAAACTTGGTGAGGATAAACTTGGGAGTCCAACATGAAACATGAAAGTCATCTTAGGCATTTTAGGTCAAAACATCCTTGGGCAAACACAAACCCTAATTTGAGTCCACAGTGCAAGGAGAAGTCTTGAGCAGAGGAAACCCTAACTGGATCTTGATCTTCAAAGGTCTTGTGATGAGAAAATGTTGAGGAAATGGGAGGGCAAATTTTGGGGTACAACAACTACAACATGTGAACCGATCTTTAAGTTGTTAAAGAAAGATCAAGGTTGTGTGTGGACAGATGATTGCAAAAGGGCATTTGAAAGCATTAAAGAGTATCTGCTTGAACCTATTATCCTTTTCCCTCCTTTCGAAGGAAGGCCAATGATTATGTATCTGACAGTGTTAGATAATTCTACGGGCTGTATTTTGGGACAACAAGATGAAACATGGAGAAAAGAATATGCCATTTATCATCTCAGCAAGAAGTTTACTGACTGTGAGTTGCGGTATTCAATGTTGGAAAAGACATGTTGTGCTCGGGCCTGGGCGGCAACACTGTTGTAACAATATTTGTTGAATCATACTACTAGGTTGATTTCTAAAATGGATTCAATTAAGTATATTTTTGAAAAGCATGCTCTTACTGGAATAGTTGCCCGTTGGCAGATGCTGTTGTCTGAATATGATATTGAATACCATACTCAGAAGGCTAGAAAAAGCAGTGTGTTGGTAGATTATCTTGTTCACCAACCGGTGGATGATTATTAGTCTGTTAAATATGATTTCCCTGATGAGGATGTGATATTTTTGAAAATAAAAGATTGTGATGAACCTTTTCTTGGGGAAGGTCCTGATCTAATACCCCAAATTTGTCCCACCCTTCACTTTTATCTGGCTTATGCGCTTCACACTTTTCACATGTACATAACCTTGATTAGGTTAGTTAACTCCTCATGCATCATTCATCAACAAATTTTGCATAAGGTCAATGTTTATGGACGGGATTAGGGTTTTGGTAATTGATTGAGATGTATATGGTCAACAAAGCTTGATTCTTCTGGTTATTCTTCAAGACAGTGAAATTGTGGAATTAGGGTTTTATGTTCATGGATATTGTGGACTTCTTTCTTATCAAGCTTATCGAGTTCTCCTTTAAAGGGTTGTGACTTGCTAATACATAAATTTTCACCAAAACCTCAAATAAAGACTTTGCAAGTTAGGGTTTGGGAAGACGTGGCAAGCTAGGGTTTGGACCCTCTCATCACCTCAAATGCATCTCAAGAGGATCAGGGTTTTATCGCTGGTGCTTGCGCTTGTTAACTCTGTTAAGGTTCATCAGAGGTGTTTCCCCCTGTTCCGAGTATCCTTTTCAGTTTCAAAGGCTCTTCAATGCATTTTGTCGTGTTGAAGTAAAATACAAGTACAAGTAATGGCGGGGGAGGTGGACTCGTCGACTCATTCAAATTAACGCAATTCTGGTTCTCATCATTGTTACTGGTCATTGGCAATATAAGTTGGTTTGGAATTAAGATTAAATTGGAGTAATTGATCTAGATTTACTGATTGGTGAATGTTCATTCAAGTTGCCTAATGTGTTTAGGTAAATCGATTTTGCTCACATAGTTGAAGAGCTTGTGGATGAGGTTTTATTAAGGAGTATTCTAGTGCCATTCATCATCGTTCAATCTTATTTCGCATAACCAAAGGTTCTTTCAAAAAATTAAGACATATTAATTCATGTATGGGTGCAAAGTCAAAGAAGATTGCGAATTCTAGTTCTAAAATGAGAAAGGAGAATCATATTGAATATTTTGAAAGAAATATCATGTGAGTTCAAAGACTCGTGAGGCATATTTTTAGATCAAGGTATTAGGACTTCAAATATCCAATACATCATCGTGTAAAACCAAAAGGGAAAGATACATATCCAGATTTGTCGATTGAAGGAAATGTCCATTGCAATTTCAAGATGTTACAAAATATCATGTCACGTTCCAAGTTTTGATCATAAGCCTAGTCACGTATTGGAAAACCATTATAAATTCATATCATTACACCAATGGCCCATAAAAGAAACTGTTACAAATCTATGTTACATCATTTACAAAGAAACAAATTGCCAGAAAAAGCTAATTCTAAGCTCCACCCCTTCTTCATGCTTCAAGGCCTTGTGTAATGCGTCCTCTTCAAAGTGTCTTCACAAATAAACCTTAGCCCTGGACATTTCAGAAAAGTCAGAATTAAACCAATTGCCCAAACTACCTAATTAACTTCCCTCTTAACTGTCAATACAGAAATGACAAAATAGAATTTTAACAAACTCCAAGCCTCTTCATAACTGACTTTTCCTAACCCTTTACCAACTCCCAAAATTGTTAAAAACAAATCTAACTTTTAGCTTAAGTTTCCTGCTAACTATTTCTTTAACCTCAAACAGAATTTCCCAACGGTTTTAACCGACCTCTAATAGAATCCAAAACAAATTTCCATTCAACTATAACAAATTAGCAGCATAACAGTTTATAAACAAACTCATAACCAAGTTTTAACAGTTCTCTAACCAACTTTTTCCAACCATCAACAAACCTTCCTAACCAACTAGAAGAAAGCAGAATTTCTAACTGCTGTAACAAATTTCCAATAATTCCTAACAACTTCTCAACAAAATTTAGAACAGGAAAAAGGATATAACGGATAACAGAATTCCCGAACCTCTGGTAACTAACTTCCTAACTAACATACAGTTTCAATAACCCCTAGGTCTCTAACAAAACTTTCTAACTATCAAAAACAAGCTCTAACAAACTTCTGGCAGAGGGGCAGGTTATAACAGAAAAAGAAGAAAGTTAGAAAGGGAGAATTTTTCCAGCTCAGTAGCAAAAACGGTAAAAAAAGAACAGAATATCAGAAATACAGGGAACTGGCCTTCACTTAGAGTGAATCTCCTCTCCATCTTGATCTTCAATTCCCTCTCTCTAATGATCAACTAATACACTTCCCTTGATTGCTTTCTAGGTTGTATATTGGATATCGTATTCGGTTAAGATCATCTTCCATCTTGCTATTCTTCCGGAGAGAGCGGGCTTCTCGAAGATGTACTTGATTGGATCCATCTTAGATATCAACAAAGTAGTGTGGGTCAACATATACTGTCTTAGTCGGCGAGCAGCCCATGCCAAAGCGCAACAAGTTTTCTCGAGCAGTGAGTATCGTGTTTCACAGTCGGTAAACTTTTTTCTAAGCTAGTATATTACATTCTCTTTTCGACCAGACTCATCATGCTGCCCCATCACACACCCCATTGAATTGTCTAACACTGTTAAGTACATTATCAAAGGTCTTCCTTCAATCGGGGGCATCAGAATTGGTGGTTCTTAAAGGTATTCCTTGATTCTTTCGAAAGCAATCTGACATTTGTCATTCCATTTTACTACTTGATCTTTCTTCAGGAGTTTGAAGATCAGATCACAAGTAGCAGTCAGATGTGAAATGAACCTGGCGATATAATTTAGGAGTCCCAAGAAACCTCTAACTTCCTTCTCAATACGGGGATCCGGCATCTCTTGTATGGCTTTCACCTTTGCAGGGTCTACCTGAATACCTTTGTCACTGATGATGAACCCCATAATTTTACCAGATCTTACCCCAAAGGTGCACTTATTCGGATTTAACCTCAACTTGTATGTCTTCTACCTATCAAATAGCTTTTATATATGATCAAGGTGCTATTCCTCGGTTTGATACCTGGCTATCATGTCATCAACATAAACCTCTATATCATGTTGAATCATATCATGGAACAAAGATACCATGGCTCACTGATAAGTTCCCCCAGAATTCTTCAACCCAAAAGGCATCACCTTGTAACAGAAAGTTCCCCACTTTGTGATGAAGGTTGTCTTCTCCATGTCTTTGGGTGCCATCTTGATCTGGTTGTAGCCAGAGAAACCATCCATGAAAGAATAGATTTTGCACTTTGCGGTGTTGTTAACCAGAACATCAATGTGGGGGAGCGGAAAGTCATCTTTGGGGCTTTCCCTATTCAGATCTCTTTAGTCCACACACATTCGTACTTTACCGTCTTTCTTAGGTACCAGAACAACATTGGCAACCCACTGCGGATAGGAGGTGACAACTAAGAACCCAATGTTGAACTGTTTTATAACCTCTACTTTGATCTTCTGACATTTTAGGGCGCATACGATAGAAATTTTGTTTTACTGGAGGGTAATCTTCTTTAGTCGACACACGATGTACCACAATATCAGTGTCTAAGCCAGGAATGTCTTCATATGACCAGGCGAAGATCTCGACATAGTCATGCAACATTTGTATCAACCGCTGTTTGACACTAAGCTCCAGATTTGCGCCAATCTTGACTTCTTTTCTGTCTACCTCTGTGCCCAAGTTTATTGTCTCAACTGGCTCTTCATGAGGCTGTATAGCCCTCTCTTCCTGCTGTAACAGTCTAGCAAGTTCTCCAGGCACCTCACAATCTTCCTCACCTTCGTCCTCGGTTTGGTTGATCGGATTTTCGAAGTTATAACTTGCAATAGAAGAACTGTTATCAATGGGATCCATTATGGATATGGATCTGCAGTTTGATGTGTGAGTGTGTGTAAGAGCATACCTGTATTGATAAAGTGAAAAGCAGAAAAGAAAAACAGAGAGCGCAAAATTTGTATGCAAGAACGTCCAATGTTTTATTGATGACATATAATAACCCTCACAAAT
This sequence comes from Vicia faba, assembly GCA_948472305.1. Taxonomy (NCBI): domain Eukaryota; kingdom Viridiplantae; phylum Streptophyta; class Magnoliopsida; order Fabales; family Fabaceae; genus Vicia; species Vicia faba. The sequence goes on from OX451737.1 coordinate 423,659,080, forward strand.
AAACCATTGTGCCTCGGGTAAGACACAAGGCCATAGAGTTTATATTGTTTATTACAAATCCGAACAACAAGTAAGACAATTACTGCTGAACAAAAGTAATCGGCACAAAATCTTTGGTCGTCCAGTTACTAGGTCCACCATTGGAAGTAGGGTAGTACTAGCTGTCAATATTAGAATCCTCATCATTTTCCTCTATAGCATCGACTCCACGATTGCTAATGCGTAGGGGAGGTCCTCCAGCCCGAGCACATCGAACAACCCTTTGAGCTCCTTAAGGAAAGCCTAAACAAAATTTGTCAATTTTATGAGGAAAATCAGGGAGTTTTCCCCAAATGGTACACCCACCTTCTTCAACCACTGCTCTGGTGTCCTTAAGAGAAGCCATCTTTGGAGGACGTCTGGTGATCTTCGACACACTAGTGATAGTCTTGGTTGACTCCATAGTTTGGGGAACCTCTTCAAAATTTTGACAAGGGGTCTCTATGAACTCACCGTCCATCTCTACATACTTGAAAGAGTTCAGATGGCTTACCATGTACTCCTCTTCACCATGCACGGTGACAATATTCCCCTTTACTAGATACTTCAGTATTTGGTGCAGCGTAGAAGTAACAGCCCCAGCTTCATGGATCCAAGGACAACCCAACAAACAAGAATAAGATGGCCTGATATCCATCAGATAGAAGGTGGATTCAAAGGTCTGGGAACCCACTTTGACAGGGATGTCCACCTCCCCGTGCACCATTATTTTTGAGACATCGAAAGCCCTCACCACAATGTTACTGGGCTTTAAGGTCAAACCTTCAAAATCTAGCCTATCAAGAGCCTTCTTGGGCAGAACATTCAGTGACGATTCAGTGCCCACCAGCACATGGGCCATAGTAGTTCCCCTGCATTCGATCGAGACATGCAAAGAATCATTATGCTTTCTCCCATTGGGTGTCAAATCATCATCTAAAAAACCCAACCCATTATCAGCAGTCAAACTGGCCATATAGTCCTTGAATTGGTCGGCGGAGGTTTCTTGCGGCACATGCACAATCTTGAGAAATGTAATCAAAGCCTTCGCATGGGCCTCAGAACACAATAGCAGAGCTAGCATTGATATCTTCAAAGGGGTCTGCCCCAACTGTTCGACCATATTTTAGTCCCTCTTCTTGATTATTTTTAAAATTTCCTCCATTTCTTGTTTAGAGGCTTCCAAAATAACTTCTCTAGGTGCCTCTGTTCGGGCAGGCTCACCTATAACTTCTTTTCCCGAGTCCTAGATGACTCATCGGCAGGGGTAACAACTGGAGTAAGGATGGGAGTAGTAGCAGAGGTACTAGTCGGAATAACAGATGGAATAACAACAGGCTTAGCAACAGTCTTCGGGGAGATCTCGAGAGATAAAACCCTTTCACTTCGAGTAATTTTGCTGGTCCCGACAATGTTATTCATGTCAGGATTAGCCTCTTCAGCTTCTTCGTCTTTAACGGTTAACAAATGCTGCTTGACGCCATGGTAGTAAACGTTGGCACCATAATTCCAAGGGACAACTTTGTCCGAGGAGTATGGTACAGGGCCAGGAAAAGTGATTATTAATGGAGCAATTCTTGGAGCATGTGTAATCCTAACAGGTCTTTTAGAGGAGATCTTGGAAGGATTGGCGAAAATGGTTATGATAGAAACATGTTCATGTAGAACAGTTGGAAATGGAGTTTTTTCGAACAAAATCTCTTTATTATCCATCAGGCGCTGAACACCTGCTCTTAGCAAATAACAACCAAAGGCAGAGATAAGCACATGTGGCAACCTTCACCACAACCCAGAAATAAATTGGCTAGCAACAAATTTTTCTTGACGGTCATGAGAGGAGTAGAAACTTCATCAACAGAAGTAATAAATAGATCAGTATCAATGGCATTAACACCACGGTTGTGCTTGGGCATGGGAGCAATTATGACATTAGGCATCTCAGGAGCATCAAACTCAATCTCCTTTGCTTCGATCATATCCTGTATCTTATTCTTCAGAGCCCACCAGTCGTTGGTATCATGGCCTGGACTCTCAGAATGGTAAGCACACTGAGTGTTTGGATTGTAACGGGGAGATGTGGTGTTGGGGTTCTTTGGAGCCTCCTTTAAGTTTTCCAAGTTAGATTTTAACAAATGGGGTAAAACCTCAAGCAACGTCATATTGATCCGGGTGAACTGCCTTTGAGGTCTTTCTACCCTTGGCTGATTGTTTCGTTGTTGAGTAGCCACATGCCTAGGTATAATCATAGCCCCTACCATTGGATGGTGCTCGGTTCTTCTCTGACCTCTCGGATTGTAAATAACATTGACCTCCTTCTTACCCATGAATGGCTTCTTCACTGTACTTGAAGAGGTGTCTTTCTGGATCATGCCACTTCGGATCCCAGCTTCTACCTTTTCTCCAATCAATATCAGCTCGGTGAAACCAGCTGAGGGGCTACCAATCAAGTGATTGAATAATGGACCAAATAGCGTACCAAGAAACATGTCCACCAAATCCCTATCAGACAAAGGGGGTTGGACTCTCCCTGCCAGATCGCTCCACTTCTGAGCGTAGACTTTAAAATCTTTGCTTGCATCCATAGACATACTCTGGAGTTGAGTACGGGTAGGAGCAAGGTCAGCGTTATATTGGTACCGCTTATAAAAAGTAGTAGCCAGATCTTCCCAGTTACAGATATTGGTTCCCTCCAACTGATAAAACCACTCAAGCTGAGTCCCAGACAGATTCTCCTAAAATAAATGGACCCACAAGTTCCTATCAGCAGTGTGAGGCTGGATCTTCCTCACATAGGAACGGAGATGAAGTTTGGAACAAGAAACCCCATCTTACTTTGCAAATACCGGAACCTTGAACTTCTGTGGGATGACAACTCTAGATACCAAACCCATCTCTTCAAAATATAGCCCTGGTACTCTTTGGTTCTCCATTGTGTTCAGGCGATCCTCTAACTATTTGTACATATCCTCAATAGGAGGATACTGTTCATCATTGTAATCAGGTTCATCCTCATAAACCCTTGGGCTAGGGTCTTCCTCCCTTATCTCACCCTCTTGATTCTCCCCTTCTTTGGATGAAGAGGTCAGATCAACCGGTTGCTTCAATGGTCCCCTGAATCTTTTGCCTAGATTCAAGACACCAGCGGTCTTCTTCGCCTTTCTTGTTTCTATCTTTCAGAACAAGGGCCTTCAGATGTTCATGCCCTTTAGCCAAAGCTACGAACATTTGCTGAAATTGGGTATTTTGTGCCTGAATATCCTTGATACTTTGTTCATAAGTCATTATTGCTGAAATAAACAAACAAGATGTGATACCTATTATGAAACTTGTTTATGCATTGATATGTATGGCATGTGTATGAAATGATTTCAAGGATTTTGGGAAATTTAAATTTGCGAACCAAAATGAAACAAATATTTTATTAGTAGAATTCAAAGTACAATTGCCTTTTAGGCGTTTCAATTGAAAATTCTAAAAACTAAAAAAGATCAAGTTTCCCATGGTTCTCCTCTTCGTGTCGAGATAGACATTAAGGCTTCTTTCCTCATGAAGTTGCTTTGTGAGCTCTAAAACTTTCTTCTCCTGGGCATAGAACTGGTCCCTATAAGTATCTCGCTCCTTCTTCAACTGAATCCAGGACCTCTGTAATTCTTCAAGATTAGTGGGCATATCATAATGAAGAACCGTGTCGGGAATATCCCCTTCAGTAATGGGCTCCACAATCACTGGTAAGACAGCTATGTATGACATCATAAGTTTCTGAGCACGAGCTCGGACCCATTGGAGATAAGGTTCCATAGGAATGGAAGTCTCCGGCTCCAAAGTCTTGACGTTAGATCTTTTTACCATGCCCCGAGCTCGTATGAACCTCTGGCGATACCCTTGAACATCATCCTCATAGTTAAACATAATGCCCTGGATAAGCATCTCATGAGGACCATCCCTTTGAGCGTAACCAAATTGTCGTAGATCCAAAGAAGGATTATAAGTTATGCCTCCCATAATTCCAAGTAGTGGGGCATTAGGGAACTCCCCGCGGCGGTCAATAATAGAAATATCTCCCATAGATCGGGAATACCAGAGAATATCCGCGTGAGAAAGTGACATTATCCTTTGCGCCCAACCCAAACCTTCTTCATTCTTCAGCACTGACTTAGGGAGGTGAGAAATAAACCACCTCGACAGTAATGGCATGCAGAACATAAGAACCTCTCTTCTTTTCATGGTACGAGTGTGGAGAGCGTGCAAGATATCTTCGAGCAAAGTAGGCGCATGGTTGTGAGAGAGGAAGACCTTGATAGAATTCACATCTATGAGTAAGTCTGGATTAGGGAACAATGCTAACCCATAAGTTAGAAGAGCCAAGACCTCCTCAAAAGCCTGAAAGTCCAAATCATCCCAAAACAGCTAGGCCTTCTCTATTAAGAACTTGGCTAGAAAACCCTTGACTCTGCTTCTTGTTTCCCAATTGAATACCACGTCGGCCCGTTTCAGATGCAAAACTGAGGCAATGATCTCTGGCTTGGGAACTTCTTCTAAGCCTGTAAAAGGCATCTGACCAAGAATAGGTATATCCAATAACTGAGAGAACTCTTCCATGATAGGCACCAACTGATAGTCTGGAAAGATGAAGCAGTGGTGCTTTGGATCAAAGAACAGAAAGAGTACACCCATCATCTTTTCATCAAAGTTCGAAGTAACCAGGTTGAGAAGTCGACCATATCTCTTAGTGAACGAAGAAGTTTAAGGAACCCTTGATACTAGCTCCTTGAGTTGGAGATGTATTCTCACAAAGCTGATTCAGATAGTGTTTCTACGAGCGGAAGCCATGATCTACAAAACAAAACAAAGATAAATTTCCTCGGTCCTTGAAATGGTTAGTGTAATAAGAATGGATGATATGTTATGATGCATGATATTATGTTCAAACAGAGTAAATCACACACAAGTAAAGCACACAATAGACCTTAGGTTCAAAGGCTTGCATGAGGTTAAAGGTAAGCACCCTCTTGAATTTTAGTTGGTTTCAAACCTGTCTTAGAAAAGTAACCGGGTTCTAAGGATTCTCAATATCCCTGACCATCCTTTATCGGGCATTGTTTCAGCTCAGGAAATCTTTTCTTGCAGCCGAAATATCCTGAAAGTCGGATCTCAATGAGTGTAGCATCGAGTACTAACCAATCCTCAGCTTTATACCGAGGTCGACTATCTCACTACTTTCTAATTCCAAGTTTGTTCAACTAAGGTTCTAAGGTCCGTTAGTGCTTCACGACACCACGCGGAGGCCCCGTATTCTCCTCGTTTCAACACAAAGGATACTGGTACCAACCAAAGTGTTACACCAACAAATCCATCGCTTAAACCATATCGATCTATGTTGTACAGTCTCCACGATCTATTGTTGTTTACCTAAAAAGTGTCCCTAGATCCGGGTGTAGGATCTCCAATAACACCCAAGCAAAAACCCTTAAAGATAAAGCAAGCAAAACAAACAAGAAATCAATTTAAAAATGACCTAGATCCTAAGGTAAACCCTACTTTTTTAATGTCCCAACAGAGTCTCCAGTTCTGTGATACGGTGGCAGAACTGGCTGTTTTTTGTTACTATTGGTTTTACGTTTTTTGTTTGCAAATGTACGGTAAGCAAGAGTCGCCGTCGTCTTTTATTTTATCCAACAAAGGAAAAGGGAAAAAGAACAGAAAAAACCCTTTTCGAGATGTTTCTAAGTACGGGGAGTAGATTATAGAAAGGGAAGGTGTTAGCACCCTTTCTATCCGTGGTTTTCCACGGGCTCTTAGGTACTTGCTCATTTTTAGATTGCTTTTGTGTATGTTTTGAAAAGTTTTGAAAATGCCTTAGTGCAGCATTTCACTTTATGGTAACCCTTGTATCAGTCCTCAAGGGTGTGATAAAGTGTTTTTGAAAACTTTTGTTTGAAAAGTTTGTTCGAAAGTGTATGGTGTAAAAATTTATTGTTTTGAGCAAGTACTTAAGAGTTTCTACCTACTCGAAAAAGACTGTTCGTTTTTCTTATTTCCTTTAGACATCACTATCCTACTATTAAGGAGTAGGTAGCTCCATCGTTGGATTTTGAGGGACAGTCAAAAGGGACGATTACGGTCACTTAAGGCAACAGGGCAAGATCTTTTAGTAATTGTCCTAAAACTCTAAGATCACTATTTTACCGAGGCAACGTCGAAAGGGTCATCGAGGGACTAGTGATCTTTCAAATTAGAGGACAGCCACTAAAAATTCTCATGTTTCGAGAATAGTGACTGTTTTCCGAAGGCAACCGAAGTAGGGCAAACCCTAGGAGTGAGCATGTGCAAGTGTTTTTTTTCCAGTCAATTATCTTTGCACAGTTAGAGTTTTCTACTGTTTTAAACATTGATCTTTCGCATACAATCATATTATCAATCATCTAACAGTTTATAATGACGGAAAGTAAAAATGAGAAAAGCTTTAAACCTAGCTATTACAAGGCTTTGGGGAGGGGATTACATAACCAAAAACTTTGGGGAAAAGCGGAAAATAAAAGCAGTAATAGATCTAAGTTAAAAGTTATTACAAACTCGAAACAAATACAATAATTGGAAAAATAAATAAATAAATGCGCGCGAGAATAAATTAAACGAGGAATTAAAGTTAAATTCAAAGACACTTAATTAGTGAATAAAGAAAAAATATTTTTTTGGATTTTTTGAGAAAGTAATTAATTTTGCAAATTAACCTAATTTCTAATTAATTTTAATTATGAAAAAGGAATTTATGTTATCCTAATTAACCTAATTAATTAATGAAAATAAATATTTAAAACAAACCTAATTCTAATGTTTTTTGTGTTTTTATAATTTTAAGATTTTATTAGAAAAATATTTTTAAAACAATTAAAAATAAATAAATAAGTTAAAGAAATTAAAACAAAAATTAAAATGGGCCTGATGTTAGAAGCAATTTGGCGGTGTGAATTTGAATTTTCCAGGCCTAGAATAGCTGGCCCATCTTCCTGGCGCGTGATCCAGTGAGGATCACCTTTGGAGGGTTTACCATGATCCAAGCTTACAGTATGGTGAGCACATTTGGAGTTGTACTACTGGATCTGCAAAGAAATTGTGAGAAACATATTATGTAGGAGGCAGGGATCGAACCCCTGACCTCCTACACGCGTGCGCCCTGAAACCCTTCGCTGTACCACTAAACCAGCTTGTTATTCGTTGATATAAACAAACAACATATAATATAATTAGTAAGGAGTCAGTGTTATAATAAAAAATGTACGCCATTGAAAATGGACACTCAGGTTTTGACACACCATCATCTTCCTCGCAGAACCGTCGTTTTAGACCCAGACCTATACCTACGGACATGTCCATTGCTATAAACCTGTATATCTCCAAAATGCAGTATAGGCATGATAAATCCCAACCAAGGGCATCGATCGATTAGAAATCAACCACTGAGCCTGAATATACCCTTGGTTTGGCATAATTTAACCTGTATCAAAAATCCCTAAAACATACTTTGAAACCCTAAGAATGGCTTTTCATGATTCATGTGCGTAAACTCAAATCAAATCATCCAAACATATTGCAAACATGATAATATGCATGTGTTTTACCCCAAAATTTTCCCTCCCATATTCCTCTAGATTTGTCAAGAATCATCTCCAAATGGTTCAAGATTACTCAAGGATTGCACAGTCCAAATACCTCCTAAGACAGCTGAAATTAGGGTTTTGGTTATTTCAAGGAATTTGAGGTTTTCAATGGTTCAATCAAGTCTCATAAGCCTATATACATCCTCAAGCACCTACATGCCAAGTTTCAAGACTCACAGTGCCAAATTCCACAATCAAAAGCCCTATTTGATCCACAGTCAACTGCAGGGGTAAAATGGTCATTTTGCAGTCAAAAGTCAGAATTTTTGGTCAAACATCTTATTTTGAGTACACAATCATCATTTGATCAATTCTTGATCATGATTCCACAAGAATGGCTCAAAAATCATCAAAATGCAAAAAGTTACTATTTTTGGACAGTAGAAAAGTCAACTGTATCTTGACCAGGGCATAACTTTTTCATGGTTCATCAGAAAAATCCCATCCAATGCTCATTTTGAAGAGGATGACATTTCCTACAAACCATCTTCACACTCCAAGTGCAAGAAATGCACTCACAAAAAGTTATCAATTTCTACATTATAGGTCAATTTCAAAAGTCAACAAAAATGCACTTTAAGTAAAAGACCATAACTTGAGATTGGTATATCCAAATGACATGGGACCAAAGGCATTGGTTAGAGGACTTCAAGACCTTTCCAAAATGTCCAAGAACATGTTCATATGATCGAAATTGAGCAAGATATGCATTGGAGAAGTTGGGAAATTTTTAGGAATTTCCAAAAGTCAACTTTGCTCAAAACACCTTATTTTTGCTAATGGGCCTCAAATTTCTTCTTGAAACTTTATCCATCGCCTATGCACGACCCATCAAGCTTAATTGAATTATTTTATTATTTTTTATTAATTAATTGGATTTTTAATCAATATTAATTCATTCAATTAATTTAAATTGTAGGAAAATATAAAGATATGGTTTTCAAATCTTTTTGTGAAGCAAGAATGACCTAAAAAGGCTGGCAATTTCGTGCACCAAGTCAAAGATGCAATATCTCCAAATTTGGCAACTTTTTCCAATCATGAAGATTCAAAAATATATAATTTCCAATCAAATATTCAAATCATCATTCCATGGATTTTTGCTCAAGATTCTGACCTAATCTCATTCTCCTATAAATATACAAGCTAACCCTGATGCAAGACACGTGAAAGAACTGCAGACAAAGGCCATAGCATATTGAAAATTTTCAAGAAAATTGAAAAACTGATTTCTATATTCCAGGGCAATTCAAAGCAATTGGTTGATTCTAACACCTTGCAGGGGTTCCCAGGAACGTGTAGCAATTAAATTCACACGCTAAAGCTCAAGAAATCATCACTTACAGTCTCACGGTTTGACACTTTTTTTCATAATCGTAACTCTTAATTCATGAGCATTTAACATGATTTTTTGATTGTTTTGCATTGCTTGAATCCATATGAAGCTAATGGCATAAGTTAATTGAATTATAGTGCACATAATCAAAAGTTGCCATGGACGAATTCTAGGGTTCCTGAACTTTGGAATTGGGGCTTTCTAAACCCAGAAAAATCAGGACTTGTAAGGCATATGACTAGATTCGTGAGAACCAGACGAACATAACTGACTATTCGCGAAATATTTATATTAATCACAGGGCTAATCGCTATTTTTCGCCGCTGCAGTTTGTGGGGGTTAAAAACCCCCGCTATCTAATGTTGTTTTTTGCAGGCACGGTGAGGACGATGATGAGGTGTTGATTCATGGTTGGATAGTTTAAAAAAGGCGCGCGTTTTATTTGTTTTTACAGCATATTGTTTGGTTTCTTAATATAATGATTGCGTAGTATTATAAAGTCAAAGCGTGCAGGTGGTTGGAGTGGTTAAGGCATTGGTTTGAAGGCATTGGGACCTGGGTTCGAATCCCAGGTCCCCCCAAAACATTTCTATTATTTTTCTTAACATAATTGTGTGCAGAATTCCAAAAGAGGTCTACCATGTACTTCATATTTCCAAGCGCCAGATGTATACATGCACAAATCTAGTGGTCAGAGGTGAATGATCACCATACTCCCAGTCAACACGCACCAGCTGAGGGCCAGAAAGTCAAAAGGGCTTGTGTACAAATGGGCCAGAAATTTCCAATAATACCTCCATAATGGGCCAGCACCCCCCCCCCCCCTTGGTTTATTTTTCTTTTAATTCTTATTCTTTTTTCTTCTTTATTCTAAATATTTACTATAATTATTTTTATTACTTAAATTAACCAAATTAATATCTTTCATAATAAATTCAGCAAAACTAAAAATGTAAATATTTTTATTATTATTATTATTTATTAATTTCACTTTATTTTTTGTAAATAAATACTAACACAAATTAATTTAGTTTAATTATGGTTAATTTTAACTTTTTCTCAATAATTTAAAATCAACATAGAATTAGGGTTTTCTTTTGACAATTTTAATCCTTTTTATTTTGTTTTCCTTAAAACATAAAAAACTAAAAAAATACTTCTTTTTATTAATTAGTTAATTAGGTTTAATTTAATTCAACAAAAAACTCATTCTTTCTCAAAAAAGGGTCAAAACCCTAAAGACTTTCCGATTCAATTTTGCTCGCGCGTATGTTTATTTTATTCATATTTTGATCATATTTATGTAATTGCTCCGAGGATTTAATAGCGTAATTAGGACTTTTTATCGCTTTCTTTATTTTCTCGCATTTACTTTTCAAGGGTTTGTTTTTGGCGATGTAAATACCTGACGCCTTGTAATAGCGTAGATTTACTTTCCGCACAACAATTAAGTGTTATGCATGACAAGACTTGCCTGAAAATTAAAATCAACTCGTAGCTCACCATAACTTGTGCAAAGATAACTTAACATGAAATCTGACACACTCGCACATGCCACTCCTAGGGTACGCCTCACTTGGTTGCCTCGACGTGGTCATTGAGTATAGGGTGTTTTAGAGGTCGCCCTCCTGTCTAAAGATCCAAGTTGCCTAGAAACGGTTGCCTCGGATAAAAAGGATCTAGGACATTAGGGTTACCGCTAAGGCGTCCTACTATTGCTTTGGTGACCACATGTCCCTATAATCGAATTGACCCGAATAACTCCAACGACGGTGCTACCTACTTCTCAATAGTAGGATAGTACTGTCCAAAGGACATTTACACAACTTAATTTCTTTTGAGTAGGTAGAGGTTCTAAGGTACTTGCTCTTTCAAAACAAAAATACTTTTCGCACTTACACTTTTTTCTGACAAAAGTTTTCAAACAAACACTTCATACACTCTTGAGGACAGATACAAGAGTCAAAACAAAGTTTTCAAACAAAACTCTTTTCAAAACCCACAAACACAAGAAAAGCAAACATTTTTGAAAACATAGTGAGCAAGTACCTAAGAGCCCGTGGATAACCACGGATAGAAAGGGTGCTAACACCTTCCCTTTCTATAATCTACCTCCCGAACCCGAGAAACATCTCGAAAAGGAATTTTGCTGTGCTTTTGTCCTTTCCTTGTTGGAGAAAATAAAAGATGGTGGCGACTCTTGCTTACCGCGACATTCTGCAAACCAGCATTAAAAAACAGTCAGTTCTATTTCCACCGATCACAGAACTGGCGACTCTGCTGGGGATTATTAATAAGTGAGGAATACCCTTTAGGTAGCAATAAACTGTGAGGGACCTGTCCGGCGTAGACCGACACGGGTGAAGCAGTAGCTACGTTGGTTTGACACCTTGGTCTGTACCGATATCCCTTGTGTTGGAACGAGGAGAATATGGGTCTTCTGAGGAGTCATTAAGCATCAACTGACCTTAGAACCTTAATTTGACCCAACTTGGCCATAGAACAGTAGCAGTATGCTACACTCATTGAGGCTAAACTCTCGCGATGGTTCCGGCCGCAAGAAAAGGTTGCAAAGCTGGAGTTATGACCGATTGAGGGTAGTCCGTGATATTGAGATCCTCTAGAACCCGGTTACTATTTTTAGGACAGGTCTTAACCAACTGAAACTGAAAGAGGGTAGTACCTCAACTTCTTGCTAGCCTAAACTCTAAGGGCTGTCTTGTATGACTTGTGTGCCTTCAAACTTGAACTACTTACATATTCTTGTTATCTGACAACATGGGTTCCTTGCAGGTTTTGTTTACAGTCCTTAATCTAGACTTATAACAGGGCTTACTTACATCACTTCACGCATAGCATACACATCATAACATCATACCATAGCATTCCCTTAACCATTTCAAGGATCTCAAGGGTTTGTGATGCAGGTCATGATGGACCAAATGTCTAGCAAGGGGCAAAGGGGATTTATTTTCCTCTAACCAAGGTTGTCTAGAAATCCAAGCACGATAACTTGAGTCAGGGGCTATGACCCACTCGATATGGTGAGCCTTGACTCTTGAAGAAGGACTCTCAACAACATGAAGTTCCTTCAATCAAGCTGCAAAATTCAAAATTCTAACAAGTTTCTTTGTTTACCCCGTGAGATCCTTGAAAACATTGCATACATACATATCATTGTATAACAGGTTACCCTTTACAGGTCTCTCATATTCTCGCTGTTTATTTCAGCAATGGCTCTCCAACAAGACAACCAGGAGTTCCATACTCAAGAGACTCAGTTCAGGGAAGTCCTCCTAAACCTATCCAAGGGGCAGGAAGAGTTGAGAACACTCCTCATGGGGAATTTGGTCAAGAAAAGTCCTGAAGACGATAAGGACGAACGGCTGAAACATCTGCAAGCTGAGGTAGATGCAATGAGAACCCAGATGCTGGGGCAGATGACCCTCATTCAAGACTTAGCTTAAAGACAAGAAGAGCTCAGGGTCCTCGTCAACAAGCAGCTTCAAAATAACCGAGTGAGGCAGACAACTAGGGTTGAAGATCAAGCTATCATTCAACCACCTTTGGGGCAAGAAGACAAGGGAAAAGCTCCTCAGCTTGCTTCAGGGTCACCAGCCCAGCATCAACCTCGCCAACATCAACAGGGTAGTCGGCGTAAGCGAAATACGCCTGGAATACATTTCTCGGAGACTGATATACCATCATCTCTCATACTGAAATTCTTGTTGGAGGTCAATCTGATTGCTTTAAAGGATCCTCCCCGGAAACCCAACACCTCTGCTCCTACCTATCATCCCTATGAAAGGTGTGCATACCACTCTGACAGTCCGGGACATGACACCGACAACTGTTGGAGTTTGAAGAACAAGATCCAAGACTTGATTGACGGAAGGGTGCTGGAGTTTATGCCAGATGGCAAGATGAAAATCTTCCGCTGGGAATTCTCCATCTGAGATGACTAGTTCAAACTAAGAAACTTTTGTCCATTTGAATGTTCAAGTTGTATTTTTCTTTGCTTATTCAAACAATTATTGTCATGGCAAACTTTTTATTTCATTAATGCATCGCATACGTCTGTTTTGAATCAATCCATTCGTATTCACTATATTCAAATTGCTTTCATTTTTTGTGATGATCAACTCTCGATTAAAAAATTCTAAACCTTCTGAGGGAGGATGACGAAAACGATACCACGATCTTAACAGTATGCTTTTGAACAGACCCCGCTGATGAGGTACGGGCATTGTTTCAAATCCTAAACAGTAGAGTTATAAGGAAGATAATCCCTCGTCAACCCCTTCGAGCCAAAGAAGTTGGATTTTTTTCTTTTCACAAATTAAAACCTTTAATTATAACCTAGGGCAGGGTAGTTCTCTCAGTTAATCCAGGTGCACAATGAAGGGCATCACTCTGTGATCCAGGTGCACAAAATGGCATCAAAGAAGCCCTTCCGAAACAAGAGACGGTGATGGTTCCGTATAATCGTAAGGACAGGCAGTCATTATCTCTCAAAATAAAAGCCCAATAAGTCAAAACCTATGAAGGAGACTTACACAAAAAATGGGGCATCCCGCTGACTGTAATCACAAAAGAAACAGTTCAGGCAAAAAGACAGGGATAATAAAATCGAAAAGAAAGTGGTCCTGCAAACCCTCAACAAAAAAGAAATGACTGCCTGTTCAAAATAAACTTTCAGTATCCGAACCATCACTGGAATATCAGAGCAAAGACTCAAACAAGATCTAATGCACGACTAGATGAGTTTAGGATCGAAGAACATCATGAAGAACGGGTGGGTACAAATAAATTTGATCCTTTATCCTTTGTTTCTTAAACGATGAACCAGGCCACGTTATAACCCTTAAAAGTCCTAGCTGAAGCATGGGTTAGTTCGAAAGCATACTGTTACAAAGGGTATCCTGACTCCTGAAAGGCTTGCTATAAAATCCTGAGTTGACATCACATTTTACAAAAATTCACTTGTTTTATTGAAAACTGCATTTTCGAAAAACTTCAAGACAAACATAAGCTTTGCATTTTTAAATAACATTGTTTGCATATGACTATTTGTTCAAACAGCAGAGAAATTCGCACGATGAATATCCAATGAACAAAAATCTTCTCAACAAAAGGGTCATCTCAAGTGGAAGAAACACTTCCAACCAAGGGGCAGACGTGATCATTGTCCATCATCTGAGGCAGTTAAGTCAAGATTCAGAGAATCTCTCAAAATGCCAAATAGTCAGGGGCAAATCTCCATCTGAGTCACTTGGGGCATTGGACATGAATTCCAGCAACGAATCTTGCATGATCAGACATCTTCTGGTAGTATGGCAACACAACACTACTGACAGTGACAACTCCCTACATCCTGAGAATACAGACATAGTAAAAAAAAATACTACGCATAATCAAAGACCCGCTAGGTCGACTGGCCTAGGCAAAAATAAGGGCTTCCCGGCGAACCAAAAGGGTTCGGGAAAAAATAAGGGATAAAAAATGGAAAAAAATCTGTACACCCGGCAAGTCGAAAACCTGAAAAGGCGGCTTGGGCAAAAATGGGTATCCCGATGGACTGAAAACCCGAAAGGGCGGTCCAGACAAAAATTAGGGATCAAAGCGTACGACTATGTCCCGTCATCTCGTCACTTGCCTACCAGAAGAAGATTTGTCCATCGGCAGTTATCAAGCACCTCCACAGGTACCTTCTCCCACAGAAGCTGGGGCAACAAGAATTGTCCGAACAGTACAAGCTGCTCAGTCCACCAGGTACCGAGGTAGGTTCAGCTGAAGAACATGACCAAGATACCTTCACTCCCCGTAGAGCAAGACAAGACTCAGCAATACTCTCCCAAGCAGAGTTGGTCTACCATCAGCCCCAAAAAGGCACAGTATCCCCAGTAAGTCAGCAATACTCTCCCCCAAGAAGAGTTGGTCTACCATTGGTCCTAAGAAAGTTGGGTATCCCCAGAAGATCTTAATATTCCCCAGCAGAGTATACAGATATTTCTCAGCAAGCATCCCCGGCAGTCTTAATATTCCTCGACAGAAATATAAGATTGTTCCCCGGCGGAATACAGACACCCCAGTGGAGCCATTTCCCCAGTGTAGTCCAAAAGTTTCCCCAGGAGAGTTGAATCATCTTACCCAGTAGATTCTGGAAGCTTGTCCCCTGCAGAGTACAAATATCTCTCCCAGCCATATTCAGAGGTTATCCCCACCAGAGTCTAACTGGGTTATCCTCAGCAAATTGCAACGGAAAGATCGTCCTCAGCGAAGTTCTTCCTATCCCCAGCGAAGTTCATCAAATTCCCCAACAGAGCTTATCAACAGAATCCCCAGCGGAGTTATCGTTAAAAATCTCAGCGAAGCATCTCTTTCCTACAGAGTAATTCCCCGCAGAGTAATATCTTCACCAGTTTATTCCCCAACGGAGTCGTTTTCTCCTACCGGTTTATTCTTGCAATCATCTTCATCCATCATCCCCAACGGAAATGAAGAACTCCACTCTTCAACATCAGCCCAGGATTTAACAAGCTCCCGGCATTCGTCAAGGATTTATTTTCCCAGACGAAAATACATTCATAAACATTTCACATTTCATATCTCCTATTTACATACATGCTAAAGTGCATACGACACGATCTCATTTATTTTTGAGAACATCATGACATCATGCATTTCATACATCATGACATTGCATACAACTAATGTTTTGCCTTTTCAGGGAAAGGTCAATCAAAAGATGATTACCATCAACTTTTGCAGTTCCAGATCAACACCTGTATCTAGCCAAGAAATATCTGTGAGCGATTGATTGTAGATCTATACCTGTAACTAGCCAGGAAAGTTATCTACATGAAGAGTTTGAAGATCAACACATGTAACAGGCCAGGAAATTATCTTTCATTCTCAGGTCAGAGATCTAAACTTGTATCCATCCAGGAAAGCTATCTCGACCAACCTTTTTTAAGTTCCAGATTAATACCTGTATCTAGCCAGGAAATATCTGTGAGCGATTGATTGTAGATTCGATACCTGTAACTAGCCAGGAAAGTTATCTACATGAAGAGTTTGAAGATTTGACACCTGTAACAGGCAGGAAATTATCTTTCACTCTCAGGTCAGAGATCTACACCTGTATCCAGCCAGGAAAGCTATCTCGACCAACCTTTTTTAAGTTCCGGATCAACACCTGTATCTAGCCAGGAAATATCTGTGAGCGATTGATTGTAGATTCGATACCTGTAAATAGCCAGGAAAGTTATCTACATGAAGAGTTTGAAGATCAACACCTGTAACAGGCCAGGAAATTATCTTTCACTCTCAGGTTAGAGATCTACACCTGTATCCAGCCAGGAAAGCTATCTCGACCAACCTTTTTTAAGTTCCAGATTAATACCTGTATCTAGCCAGGAAGTATCTGTGAGCGATTGATCGTAGATCTACACCTGTAACTAGCCAGCAAAGTATCTACATGAAGAGATTGAAGATCAATACCTGTAGCAAGCCAGGAAGTCATCTTTCTTTCTCAAGTCGGAGATTAATACTTGTATCCAGCCAGGAAAGCTATCTCGACCAACCTTTCTTAAGTTCCAGATTAATACTTGTATCTAGCCAGGAAATATCTGTGAGCGACTGATTGTAGATCTATACCTATAACTAGCCAGGAAAGTATCTACATGAAGAGATTGAAGATCAATACTTGTAGCAAGCCAAGAAGTCATCTTTCTTTCTCAAGTCAGAGATTAATACCTGTATCCAGCCAGGAAAGCTATCTCGACCAACCTTTCTCAAGTTCCAGGTCAACACCTGTATCTAGCCAGGAAATATCTGTGGACGACTAATTGTAGATTAATATTTGAAACCAGACAGGAAAGTATCTACATTGAAGATTAATACCTGAAACCAGCCAGGAAAACTATCTCATCAGCCAGCCTTCTCAAGTCCCAGATCAACACCTGTAACTAGCCAGGAAACATATGTGGACGATGGATTGTAGATTAATACCTGAAACCAGATAGGACAACTATCTACTTGACCATCATGAAGTAACCCTACACAGGTTTCCTTCTTTCAACCTATCCATTACATCTCCAGATGGCATCTGTAAGCCCATCTCCCGACAAGACTCTGTCACATCTCCAGATGGCATCTATAAGCCCATCCTCCTATCCATCATCTCTCCAAATGGCATCTGTAAGCCCATTCCCGACATCACATTGCTGATACTACACCATGCGAGTGCAAATTTCTGGGCACTCTAGTGTTCAATCATCTTCCACCTTCGGATCACGAAAGGCACGCAAGACAATCTACATCCTCAGGTTTAAGAAGATTGAACAGGGGAAACTATTGTACCCCAAAATTTTCCCTCCCATATTCCTCAATATTTGTCAAGAATCATCTCCAAATGGTTCAAGATTACTCAAGGATTGCACAGTCCAAATACCTCCTAAGACAACTGAAATTAGGGTTTTGGTTCTTTCAAGGAATTTGAGGTTTTCAATGGTTCAATCAAGTCTCATAAGCCTATATACATCCTCAAGCACATACATGCCAAGTTTCAAGACTCATAGTGCCAAATTCCACAGTCAAAAGCCATATTTGATCCACAGTCAACTGCAGGGGTAAAATGGTCATTTTGCAGTCAAAAGTCATAATTTTTGGTCAAACATCTTATTTTGAGTACACAATCATCATTTGATCAAGTCTTGATCATGATTCCACAAGAATGGCTCAAAAATCATCAAGATGCAAAAAGTTACTATTTTTGGACAGTAGAAAAGTCAACTGTATCTTGACCAGGGCATAACTTTTTCATGGTTCATTAGAAAAATCCCATCCAATGCTCATTTTGAAGAGGATGACATTTCCTACAAACCATCTTCACACTCCAAGTGCAAGAAATGCACTCACAAAAAGTTATCAATTTCTACATTATAGGTCAATTTCAAAAGTCAACAAAAGTGCACTTTAAGTCAAGACCATAACTTGAGATTGGTAAATCCAAATGACATGGGACCAAAGGCATTGGTTATAGGACTTTAAGACCTTTCCAAAATGTCCAAGAACATGTTCATATGATCAAAATTGAGCAAGATATGCATTGGAGAAGTTGGGAAATGTTTAGGAATTTGCAAAAGTCAACTTTGCTCAAAACACCTTATTTTTGCTAATGGGCCTCAAATTTCTTCTTGAAACTTTATCCATGGCCTATTCCCGACCCATCAAGCTTAATTAAATTATTTTATTATTTTTTATTAATTAATTGGATTTTTAATCAATATTAATTCATTTAATTAATTTAAATTGTAGGAAAATATAAAGATATGGTTTTTCAATCTTTTTGTGAAGCAAGAATGACCTAAAAAGGCTGGAAATTTCGTGCACCAAGTCAAAGATGTAATATCTCCAAATTTGGCAACTTTTTCCAATCATGAAGATTCAAAAATATATGATTTCCAATCAAATATTCAAATCATCATTCCATGGATTTTTGCTCAAGATTCTGACCTAATCTCATTCTCCTATAAATATACAAGCTAACCCTGATGCAAGACACGTGAAAGAACTGCAGACAAAGGCCATAGCATATTGAAATTTTTCAAGAAAATTGAAAAACTGATTTCTATATTCCAGGGCAATTCAAAGCAATTGGTTGATTCTAACACCTTGCAGGGGTTCCCAGGAACGTGTAGCAATTAAATTCACACGCTAAAGCTCAAGAAATCATCACTTACAGTCTCGCGGTTTGACACTTTTTTTCATAATCGTAACTCTTAATTCATGAGCATTTAACGTGATTTTTTTATTGTTTTGCATTGCTTGAATCCATATGAAGCTAATGGCATAAGTTAATTGAATTATAGTGCACATAATCAAAAGTTGCCATGGACGAATTCTAGGGTTCCTGAACTTTGGAATTGGGGCTTTCTAAACCCAGAAAAATCAGGACTTGTAAGGCATATGACTAGATTCGTGAGAACCAGACGAACATAACTGACTATTCGCGAAATATTTATATTAATCACAGGGCTAATCGCTATTTTTCGCCGCTGCAGTTTGTGGGGGTTAAAAACCCCCGCTATCTAATGTTGTTTTTTGCAGGCACGGTGAGGACGATGATGAGGTGTTGATTCATGGTTGGATAGTTTAAAAAAGGCGCGTTTTTTATTTGTTTTTACAGCATATTGTTTGGTTTCTTAATATAATGATTGCGTAGTATTATAATATCAAATGGTGCATGTGGTTGGAGTGGTTAAGGCATTGGTTTGAAGGCATTGGTACCTGGGTTCGAATCCCAGGTCCCCCCAAAACATTTCTATTATTTTTCTTAACATAATTGTGTGCAGAATTCCAAAAGAGGTCTACCATGTACTTCATCTTTCCAAGCGCCAGATGTCTACATGCACAAATCCAGTGGTCAGAGGTGAATGATCACCATACTCCCAGTCAACACGCACCAGCTGAGGGCCAGAAAGTCAAAAGGGCTTGTGTACAAATGGGCCAGAAATTTCCAATAATACCTCCATAATGGGCCAGCACCCCCCCTTGGTTTATTTTTCTTTTAATTCTTTTTGTTTTTTCTTCTTTATTCTAAATATTTACTATAATTATTTTTATTACTTAAATTAACCAAATTAATATCTTTCATAATAAATTCAGCAAAACTAAAAATGTAAATATTTTTATTATTATTATTATTTATTAATTTCATTTTATTTTTTGTAAATAAATACTAACACAAATTAATTTAGTTTAATTAGGGTTAATTTTAACTTTTTCTCAATAATTTAAAATCAACATAGAATTAGGGTTTTCTTTTGACAATTTTAATCCTTTTTATTTTGTTTTCCTTAAAACATAAAAAACTAAAAAAGTACTTCTTTTTATTAATTAGTTAATTAGGTTTAATTTAATTCAACAAAAAACTCATTCTTTCTCAAAAAAGGGTCAAAACCCTAAAGACTTTCCGATTCAATTTTGCTCGCGCGTATGTTTATTTTATTCATATTTTGATCATATTTATGTAATTGCTCCGAGGATGTAATAGCGTAATTAGGACTTTTTATCGCTTTCTTTATTTTCTCGCATTTACTTTTCAAGGGTTTGTTTTTGGCGATGTAAATACCCGACGCCTTGTAATAGCGTAGATTTACTTTCCGCACAATTATTAACTGTTATGCATGACAAGACTTGCCTGAAAATTAAAATCAACCCGTAGCTCACCATAACTTGTGCAAAGATAACTTAATATGAAATCTGACACACTCGCACATGCCACTCCTAGGGTACGCCTCACTTGGTTTCCTCGACGTGGTCATTGAGTATAGGGTGTTTTAGAGGTCGCCCTCCTGTCTAAAGATCCAAGTTGCCTAGAAACGGTTGCCTCGGATAAAAAGGATCTAGGATATTAGGGTTACCGCTAAGGCGTCCTACTATTGCTTTGGTGACCACATGTCCCTATAATCGAATTGACCCGAATAACTCCAACGATGGTGCTACCTACTTCTCAATAGTAGGATAGTACTGTCCAAAGGACATTTACACAGCTTAATTTCTTTTGAGTAGGTAGAGGTTCTAAGGTACTTTCTCTTTCAAAACAAAAATACTTTTCGCACTTACACTTTTTTCTGACAAATGTTTTCAAACAAACACTTCATACACTCTTGAGGACAGATACAAGAGTCAAAATGAAGTTTTCAAACAAAACTCTTTTCAAAACCCACAAACACAAGAAAAGCAAACATTTTTGAAAACATAGTGAGCAAGTACCTAAGAGCCCGTGGATAACCACGGATAGAAAGGGTGCTAACACCTTCCCTTTCTATAATCTACCTCCCGAACCCGAGAAACATCTCGAAAAGGAATTTTGCTGTGCTTTTGTCCTTTCCTTGTTGGAGAAAATAAAAGACGGTGACGACTCTTGCTTCCCGCGACATTTCGCGAACCAGCATTAAAAAACAGTCAGTTTTATTTCCACCGATCGCCAGTTCTATTGAGAAAGAAAAAGTTAAAATTAACCCTAATTAAACTAAATTAATTTGTGTTAGTATTTATTTACAAAAATAATAAACTAAGGGTGAAATTAATAAATAATAATAATAATAAAAAATATTACATTTTTCTGAATTTTATTATAAAAAATTAATTTGGGGTAAATAATAATAATAATAATAATTAGTAAAATAATTAAAAGAAAATATAAAAGAGAAAGAAAAAAAGAAAAGAAAAGAAGAACCCAGCGGGTGTACTGGCCCAATAGAGACGTAAGTTTGGAAATTCTGTGGCCCATTAACATCAAGCCCTTTTGACTTTCTGGCTTCTCCATGGTGCGTGCTGACTGGGAGTACCATGATCCTTCCATCTGGACCATTAGATTTGAATTTGAAGCCACCTGGAGTGTTGGTAAGTGAGGTACATGGTGGAACACTTTGGGAAGCCTGCATGTGAATATGTTAGAAAAAACAACATAAGCGTTTTGGGGGGACCTGGGATTCGAACCCAGGTCCCAATGATTCTAAGCCAACGTATCCTCCACTACACCATGTGCACGCATTTGTTATTATAACAATAAGCAAATATAATATATAAAAAGAATCAAATATGCTGTAACCAAAAAACGCGCGCACTTATTTTCAAACTGACCAATGATGTATCAACACCTAGTCATCTTCTTCCTTTGTACCTGTAAAAACAAATCAGATAGCGGGGGTTTTTAACCCCCAGTAAACAGTGTGACGAAAAATAGCGATTAGGGTTGTGTTTTATATAAATATTTCGCGATGGTCCCTTTGTTTTCGTCTTGTCCTAACGAGTTCAATCATGGGTCTCACAAGGCTTAATTTTTCCTGTATTGCAAAGCCCTAATTTGAAAGCTTATGAACCCTAAAATTCATCAATGGCATTCTGTGATTTATGGCGTTATAATTCAATTGAGCTATACCATTAGCTTTGTACAGTCCCTAGCAACACAAATCAAACACAAAATCATGTTAATGATGCATGAATTAAGTTGTACGATTCTCAAAATAAAATGCAAACCGTGACTCTGTTCTTGATGATTCTTTGAGCTTCAATGCTTGGTTTTGATTGCAAAGCGTCCCTGAGAACTCCTGCAAGGTATTAGAATCCACAAAAGCTTTTGAATCGTGCTAGAATATAGAAATCAGTTTTGCAATTTTCTTGAATTTTTTCAATATGGTTATGGCTTTTTCTGCAGAAATTTCACGTGTGCATGATCAGGGTTAGCTTGTATATTTATAGGAGAATGAGATTAGGTCAGAATCTTGAGCAAAAATCCATGGAATGATGATTTGAATATTTGATTGGAAATCATATATTTTTGAATCTTCATGATTGGAAAAAGTTGCCAAATTTAGAGATATTGCATCTTTGACTTGGTGCATGAAATTTCCAGCCTTTTTAGGTCATTCTTGCTTCACAAAAAGATTTAAAAACCATATCTTTATATTTCCTACAATTTAAATTAATTAAATGAATTAATATTGATAAAAAATCCAATTAATTAATAAAAATAAGAAAATAAATTCAATTAAGCTTGATGGGTCGTGCATAGGACATGGATAAAGTTTCAAGAAGAAATTTGAGGCCCATTAGCAAAAACAAAGTGTTTTGAGCAAAGTTGACTTTTGCAAATTCATAAAAATTTCCCAACTTCTCCAATGCATATCTTGCTCAATTTTGATCATATGAACATGTTCTTGGACATTTTGGAAATGTCTTGAAGTCCTCTAACCAATGCCTTTGGTCCCATGTCATTTGGATTTACCAATCTCAAGTTATGGCCTTTGACTTAAAGTGCATTTTTGTTGACTTTTGAAATTGACCTATAATGTAGAAATTGATAACTTTTGTGGGAGCATTTCTTGGACTTGGAATGTGAAGATGGATTGTAGGAAATGTAATCCCCTTCAAAATTAGCATTGGATGGGATTTTTCTGATGAACTATGAAAAAGTTATGCCCTAGTCAAAATACAGTTGACTTTTCTACTGTCCAAAAATAGTAACTTTTTGCATCTTGATGATTTTTGAACCATCCTTGTGGAATCATGATCAAGACTTGATCAAATGATCATTGTGGACTCAAAATAATATGTTGACCAAAAATTATGACTTTTGACTGCAAAATGACCATTTTACCCCTGTAGTTGACTATGGATCAAATAGGGCTTTTGACTGTGGAATTTGGCACTGTGAGTCTTGAAACTTGGCATGTAGGTGCTTGAGGATGTATATAGGCTTATGAGACTTGATTGAACCATTGAAAACCTCAAATTCCTTGAAAGAACCAAAACCCTAATTTCAGCTGTCTTATGAGGTATTTGGACTGTGCAATCCTTGAGTAATCTTGAACCATTTGGAGATGGTTCTTGACAAATCTTGAGGAATATGGGAGGGCAAATTTTGGGGTACAACAGCATGAATAAATGATTAAAACATGTTGATAATGCCATAATTAAGGAAAACGATTTTCAAAAAAGGAGAAAATTGTGACTGTTCTTACGCCCAATTCTTGATGCTTTGAGGCTTGGGAATGAGTGGGATAGCTTCAGTGAATGTCCAGGAGTGTTGTTGTTTCTTTGGAATTGCTTGAAACAGCCTATGGAGGGATGTGTGATCAACACTTTTTGACAAAAATTTTGGACTTTTTTCTTGCTTTGTGGGAAGCAGGTTGCGCATAAAAACTTATGTTCTAGGGTTACAATGCATTGGCATATGTAGTGAATCAGATTAGGGCAACATTTGTGGCAAGAATCTAAAGATTAATGGCATGGTTTTAAGAAAAAAATCAAATCTTGAAAAGTTGCCATATGTGGATATTTTGTGTCCATTTGAACTTGCACGATTTCTTTGGTTATTTGACAGCATTAAAGATCTCCATTCAATGCAAAAATCATCCCTAAAACAAATTATGTGATTTATTTGGATTTATTTGATTTTTAAATGAATAAAAATCAAAATAAATTAAATAAATAAGTGAATAAGGCATGGAGGGTCCCATAGGTCATGGACCATGCTAGTACTGAGATTCAATCTTGAAAAGATGGGCCCATGTAGAAAAAATGCAATTCTGAGCATTGTTGACTTTGGGCAAATTTCCAAAAATGGACAACTTTGACAATGCATATCTCTCTCAATTTTGACCCTAAGAGGGTATTCTTTGACTTTTTAGAAAGCTTAGGATGTACTCTAAACAACCCTTTTGGTTTCATCTCAATTGGATCTTCGATGTTCATGTAAGGAGCCTTGACCCAAAATGTGTTTTTGTTGACTTTTGAAATGGCCTATAATGTCTAAATTTATATCTTTTCATGAGTGTATTTCTTGAACTTGAGGGATGAAGATGAATTGTAGGGAATTGTATTCTCTTCAAAATGAGCCTTGGATGAGGAATTTCTAATAAAGTATGAGAAATTTATGCTTGGTCAAAGTTTGGTTGACTTTTCCTATAGAAACCTTAATTTAGCAACTTTTGAGTTTTGATGAATTAGGAGCATTCCTTGAGGACTCATGATCAACCCTTGATAAAATGATGAAAATTACTTCAAAATGTTGATGTTGACCAAAAATATTGAAGTTTGACTGTATGTGGGTCACTGTTGACTTTTGACCCACTATAGTTGATTTTCAGGCATTTGAGCAGTTGACTGAGCAAACTTCTTGTGCAAGGCATGAAACATGACAAGGATGATCTTGAGGACATATTAGGGCAATGGAAACCACTTAGGACCCTTGGAACTCAAACATCTTGATGAGGAGTGAAACCCTAGTTTAGGGCTCATTGTCTTAGGAGGAGGATTTGTCTGGTCAATCCTTAGTCAACTTGAGCAATTGAGGACCTCTAGGAGTATGTCTTGTGTGAAAATTGGAGGGAAAATTTTGGGGTACAACAGTATCCACTATATTCAAACTGTTTTTTTTACTTTCATCTATGATATTCAACTCCTGATCAAAAGCTCCAAGCCTTTAGAGGGAGGATGATGAAAACGATACCACAATCTATACAATATGCTTTTGAACAGACCCTGCTGACGATGTACATGCGTTGTTTCAAATCCTAAATAGTGGAGTTATAAGGAAGATAATCCCTAGTCAAACCCTTTGAGCCTAAGAAGTAGGAGTTTCTTTTTTCACACAAATTAAAAAGCCTTAATCATAACTTGGGGAATGATAGTTTTCTCAGTTAATTCAGATGTGCATTTAGTCGCAAACTCTACCTTCATACACGATAAATAGTGTAGAAGATGCCCTCCAAAAAATGGTGATGGTTCCATATAATCCACAAGACAAGCATTCATTATCTCTTAAAATAAAAGTTCGTTAAGTCAAAAACCTATGAAGGAGACTTAAGGAAAACTAGGGCATCTCGCTGACTGTAACCGTAAAAGAAATAGTTTAGGAAAAAATGGGGATAACTAAGTAAAAAAAAGGGTCCTACAAATCCTCAACAAAAAAAGAAAAGGTTACAAAAATGACTGCCTTCTCAAATAAACGTTCAATTTCTGAACCATCACCAATGATCAGAGCAAAGATTCCAGACTCAATTGGGATCTAAATGCACAATTAGCTGAGCATAGGATTGAAGAACATCACGAAGAGCGGGTTGGGTACAAATAAATTTTGATCCTTTATCCTTTGTTTCTTAAACCGTGAACCAGGCCACACTACAACCCTTAAAAGTCCTAACTGAAGCATGGGTTAGTTCGAAAGCATACTGTTACAAAAGGTATCCTGACTCCTATAAGGTTCGCTATAAATCCTGAGATGATATCACACTTTTACAAAATTTGTTTATTTTACTAAAAAAATGAATTTTAAAACTTCAAGGCAGACATAAGCTTTGCATTCTTTAAATACCATTGTTTGCATATGATTATTTGTTCAACGGCAGAGAAATTCACCCAACGGATATTCGATGATTATAAATTCTATCAATGGACAAAATCACCTCAAATGGAAAAGACATTTCCATTAACAGGCCTTCCATAATCAAGAGGCATGAGATGGTGCCTAGCTAATCTGGGGCAGTCAAGTCAGGGTTCAAGGAATCTCTCAAAAAGACCAAATATCCAGGGGCAGATCTCCATCTGAATCACTTGGGGAATTGGACATGAATTCCAGTAATGAATCATGTACGGTCAAACAAACATCTTCTGGTAGTGTGGAAACACTTACTACTATGGACAATGACAATTCTCTGTACCCAGTGAACGTGGACATAGTCGGAAAAAACTACGCATGAACAAAGACCCGTTAGGTTGACTGGCCTAGGCAAAAATAAGGGCATCTCGGTGAACCAAAAGAGTTCGGGCAAAACATAGGGATATACATATGAAAAAATCTGTACACTCGGCAAGTCGAAAACATGAAAAGGCGGCTTAGGTAAAAAAGGGTATCCCGATGGACTGAAAATCTGAAAGGACAGTCCATGCAAAAGTTATGGATTAAAGGGTATGACTATGTCATGTTATCTCGTCACTTGTCTATCAGTAGAGGGTTTATTACCCTGATCAACATTTACCATGGACTCCAAGAGTTGGGATAACAGTCAAACCATCTACAAAATCCCCGACAGATATTTTCTCCAGCAGATAATTTGTCCGGCAGGTACAGAGGCAGGAGTTTCCTACTACAAGGTCACTGCCATACTCTCAGTATACAGCCTAATGATGCCAGGTGTCCTTATATCCCCGGAGGAGCAAGAATCTCCAATTACTGCTCCAACAAAAAATTCCCTAGTGAAGTTGCCATGCTTCTCAGGATTCCCTAACAGGATTTCCACAAAATCCCCAAGCAGTTCATGGAGCTTCCCTTCCCTAAGAGAGTTTATTTCTCTAACAACGGAAATCCGTCTTCCAGCATTCAACTTCGAATAAAATTTGAAGGCCTACATTCTTCATCGGCAACTGCAATCAGGGATTTATTTTCCCTAATTCAAAAATACTGCAATAGAACAACCGATATGTTCATGCATTGCACACATACATCATTTCACAAATATCATGGCATATGCAGCACAAATGCATATATCACAATCTCATTTATTTTGAGAGAATCATGCAATTCATACATCATGACATCGCATGAAAACTGACTTTACCTTTTTAGGTTAAATTAGCAGACAATCAAACACTATCAACTTATGCAGCGGGTCAAAGATTAATGCCCGAAATCATACAGGGAAAATATCTACACGACCAAGTGGTATGAACTCCTGGAACAGGACCGGTTTACCAACAAATATAGCAGGTCAAAGATTAATGCCCAAAACCAGAGGGGGAAACTATATACACGACCAAGTGGTATGAACTCTTGAAGCAAGACAGGTTTACCAACAAAAACAAGTCCCAGATTAATATCTGTAACAAGCCAGGAAAACTATCTACATAAGAAAATTGAAGATTAATACCTGTAACAAGCCAGGAAAACTATCTTTCTTTCTCAGGTCAGAGATTAATACCTGTAACTAGCCAGTACAACTATCTCGACAACCGACAAAAACAAGTTCCATATTAACACATGTAACAAGCTAGGACAACTATCTGTGGACGACCAACCGTAGGTTAATACCTGTAACAAGCCAGGAAAAATATCTACATGAGAAGATTGAAGATTAATACCTGTAACAAGCTAGAAAAACTACCTTTCTTTCTCAGGCCAGAGATTAATACTTGTAACAAGCCAGGATAACTATCTCGATGATCGACAAAAAAAGTTCCAGATTAATACCTATAACAAGCCAGGACAACTATCTACGGATGACCGACTGTAGGTTAATACCTATAATAAGCCATGGAAACTATCTACATGAGCAGAATGAAGATTAATACTTGTAACAAGCCAGGAAAACTATCTTTCTTTCTTAGGTCATAGATTAATACCTGAAACCAGCCAGGACAATTATCTCAACGATCGACAATTTTCAAGTTCCAGATTAATACATGTAACAAGCCAGGACCACTATCTCTGGACGACCGACTGTAGGTTAATCCCTGTAACAAGCCAGGAAATCTATCTGCATGAGGAGATTGAAGACTAATACTTGTAACAAGCCAGGGAAATTATATTTCTTTCTAAGGTCAGAGATTAATACCTATAACCAACCAGGACAACTATCTCAGCGACTGACAAAAACAAGTTCCAAATTAATACCTATATAAGGCCAGGAAAATTATTTATGAACGACTGATTATAGATTAATACCTGAAACCAGACAGGAAAACTATCTATATAACCAAATGAAGTCTAGCACAGACTCATCCCGAAGAGATCCTACACGAGTTTCTTCTCATGATCTCCGGATGTAGTCTATCACAGACTCATCCCGAAGCAATCTTACATGGGTTTCTTCTCATGATATCTAGATGCAGTCTATCACATACTCATCCCGAAGCAATCTTACACGGACTCCTTCTCATTTACCTACAGATGCAGACTATCATGGACTCATCCTGAAACAACCCTACACAGGTTCTTTTCATTACATTTGCAGATAACGGTTATCCCCAGCATTTCACTGTGAAACCTGGATTTCAACCAGAAAAGCAACAAACTCTCATTTCTCCAGTATAGAGATAACTCTTCAATAGAGCCTTGGACAACTGAAGTTCCTAGATTATATTCCCCACAGATTTTTCCCTAAACAGGAGAACAATGAAAATCAACCTTATCCAGTGGGCTCCTCCTAAGACAGTAGGAACAGGCATTCCCTACACAGTGACCTCTTATGAAGTCAGCATCTACCCTGGATGGCACCTTTAAGCCCATCTCTGACAATTATCAATCATATCCTCCAAATGGCATCTGTAAGACCATTCCCTACACGATCAACCATCACATCGTCAAGTGTAAATTTCTGGGCACTCTAGTGTTCAATCATCTTCTACCATCAGCTCACGAAAGGCAAACAAGCCAATCTAAATGTTCAGGTTTACGAAGATTAAACGGGGCAGCTGTTGTACCCCAAAATTTTCCCTCTCATGTTTTCCAAGATTTTCTATTACATGAGTGATTACAAACACTTGCTTAAATAAAATAATAATTTTGAAAATAAATAAGGTATTTTTGATTGGCGTTGAAACAAGGTGTCTTCGATTGGCCTTGTGACAAGGTGTCTTCGATTGGCATCTAAGCAAGTCATACTTCAAATGGCATCTAGACAAGGAGCTTCAATCGGATGTCCAAAATCCTTTGAC
The DNA here is from genome assembly GCA_948472305.1 of Vicia faba. Taxonomy (NCBI): domain Eukaryota; kingdom Viridiplantae; phylum Streptophyta; class Magnoliopsida; order Fabales; family Fabaceae; genus Vicia; species Vicia faba. Next base: position 423,688,318 of record OX451737.1, read on the forward strand.
ACAAGCTTGGTTCACAAGACTTCGACTGAGCATAGGCTATTTCATACCTGATTCGATTAAAAAGGAAATGACCTTCCATGTACGTGCCTTCAGCATACAAGGCCAAGACTCATTCAGATTTGCTTCAATCCATAGGGGATGGGCTTCCTTTGTGCTATTTTCAACTGGGAAATGGTCCTCTTTGAAACAATTTCAGTTCCACATCTAAAATCCTTAACTCACAATTCTTCACCTTTTGACACCTAGTAAGGCCTATTCGAAGGACACACAAATGATGCCTTTGAAGGACATGAATTTGGTCCAATCGAAAGACATACAATGGTTGGAAACAATTTTTGCTTGCTGGCCAGAGTCTTGCATACTGCCAAGCCCAAACCTCCTGCACAAGCACATTCATGCCAAAGGAAGTTTCAACTGGCCAGAATAAAGTCTTTCGATTGGGTTAAGTTGGGTAGTGTCAGAACCAATTGAAGGACAAGGAAACTCAGAGCCATGAGGAGCAATTCAGAGTCAATCAAAGTGCAAAGATCTGAGGCACTTTCAAAGAAGCCCTGATAAGGGAAACTCTGACCAAATTCGAATTGGAATTCAGAGTCATTGAAAATAACAATGCGTTGATGAAGGGAATTCTGAGCAATTTGAATTAATGCAGATGGTGACTTAATTGAAGAAACTCTGAACAGTTGGAATTCAGAGTCATCAAAGATTTGAGCAATTCGAGTTGATGTAGATGGGCTCAATCGAAGGAGCTATAAGAATGAAACCAGAGCCGTTCGAAAGAGGTAACTCAAGGCGAATAGAAGGGTATGGATTTAAGGTATTCGAAAGAATGTAGTATGTCCAGGTTCATCCAAAATCTAAAAGAGGCATGAATATTTCAAAAATGGAAGTCTTTTAATGTGTCTGATTTTGCCTTCAAATCCTATTTAATGGCTGCCCCTTGCCATTTCCATGCACCCTCCATATCCTATAAATACACATACATACGCACAAGGAAACGGAGACTACATACATATGCCTACATACCGCCTCATACACACACAGATTACCTATCAAAAGAATACGCACACGCTTCCTCAGAAAGCATATCAAAATTCTAACCATTTTTGTAGGAACACTCAGTCTAAACGAATATTATATTTGTTCTCCTAAGGCTCCCACGAGTCTACTCCAAGCCAGTCCACACCAAATCGGAGCATCTCATCCTTGGTAAACTCTCAAATTTATATTCCTGTTTTCATGATGTATTAATGTTTTCCAGTGTTTGATTTATGCTCAGGGTATCATATAGCACAACATTCACATGGAACATACAAAGATAGAGGGCACGATCTGTGCTCTTCATCGAATCTCAAGAAACCATGTGTTTTAAGGCAAACAAACCTAGATTCGAACTCAAAGGATTTGAATTAAAGGGAGGTCGAATTAGGGAAAAGACCCGGGTTCACACCTAGGTCATGCTTTTGTTTTGTTAACACTTTTTCTTGCAGATTTCAGTGCCTTCCTCCACAGGCAGTTCAACAGACGCCTCCAACAACATTCCTTTACTGGATCGAACGTCATCTTTCACAGGATTGAAGGCCATCCTTCACAGGATCGAAGGCCATCCTTCGTTGGATCGAAGGCCATCCTTCATTGGATCGAAGGCCATCATTTTTTTTGGACCGAAAGAGTCTTCTTTTTGTATTTAATTTTACTTTTTTTATTCACTTCTTTTAAATCAAAACTCAAATAACAAAATCACAAAAAACTTATGATTAGTTTTCTTAATTAAATTTTGAAACTAATTAATTAATTAATTTTAACATCTTCTTCATAAAAATACAAAAATATTAGAATTAGGCTCAATTTCATTTAATAATTATCTTTTTAATTAAATTTAGATTTAAGGTAGTTTAATTATTTTATTATAAAAAATAAACAAAAAATGATTTCCTTATTCATCTAGAATTTTTTAGGGTTTTAGACGTCACTTTCCATTTCGCACGCGTTGTTTATTTTCACACTTTTTTTATACTAATGTATCTGCTGGTGGAATGTAAAAGAATTAACTAGGACGTTAGTTTACCGCTTTCTTTATTTTCCACCATTTTTGGACATGTAAATACCCCCTCCCTGAAGCATTGTAATAGCGTAGATTTAACTTTCTGCACTTTAAATTTATACAATATATTAGCTGCTTAAATGTATGACTAATAGGATTGTATGACAAAGATTAAAATTAAATGTTAGCAAACTTAACTCAAGACTAAAATAACTGAACATAACACACCCTGCACATATACACCTCTAGGGTACTCCCACTTTGGTTGCCTTAAGAAATAAAGCAGTCATGTCCCTCGAAAGTATGGACGCTTTAGCAAAGACCCTTAAATAAAAATGATCATAGTCCCTCGATGACCCTACAGTGTTTCCTTTCGGTAAATGATCTAGTCCCTTAAACAAAATTGCTAAAGCATCTCTACATGTTGCCTTTTTGATTGTACGATGACCCACGAATGTCCCTCATACATCCAAACGACTATGGCTACTTATTCACTAATAGTAGGATAGCCTTGTCTAAAGGAAAGGAGGAAAAGAACGACCTTTTGAGTAAAAGTAGATAGCTGTTAGATGCTTGCTCAAAAAAAAATTTCACACTTACACAAAACAAAATTCAAAAACATTTTCAAATGCTTTATCAACACTCTTGAGGACTGATACAAGATTTATCATAAATAAAATCTCCGCACTAAGGCATTTTTCAAAATACTTTTCCAAACACATAAAGCACAAGGTATTTCAAAAAATGAGCTAAGCATCTAAGAGCCCGTAGAAAACTACGGATGGAAAGGGTGCTAACACCTTACCTTTCCATAATCTACCCCCTTACTCAGAAAACTCTCTAAAGGTCTTTTTTTTGTTATTTTCACCCTTTCTTTTATTGGATAAAATAAAATTCGGCGGCGACTGTTTCTTACCGCACCATTTGCAAATACAAACGTAAAACTAGTATAATAGTCGGTTCTGCCACCGTATCACAGTTTGGATATGGTTTTATCTCGAGTATAGGTAGATACAGATTCTTCACTCAATGTTATGCCTAAGGCTACTCTGTTTAAGCTGAATATGGATGGGGTAATGATGAGGCCTTCCACCCTAAGTGTTTGAGCATTTGATGTTTTAAGGAGATCTATGGATCGAGAAGTGGACTTGCCTGTCAAGATTGGTCCCCACAATTTCTATTTGTCATTCTATGTTATGGACATTCTTCCATCCTATACTTGCCTTTTGGGTCGCCCATGGATCCATGTAGCAAGAGTTGTGACATATACTCTTCATCAACGCCTGAAGTTCATTGTAAATGACCAAGTTGTCGTTGTTTGTGGAGAAGAAGATATAGTGATTAACAATCTGACAACCTACTGTTATGTGGAAGTGGAAGGTGACGTGCAAGAGTTGCCCTTTCAAGCTCTGTAGATTGTTACTATTGACAAGTTCCCTGTCATGGAAGGTAAGAAGTCTGAAGCACCCATTGCCTCTTTGAAGGATGCTAGAGCCCTCATAGAAGCTAGATCTTCACATGATAATTGGGGGAAATTGATTGAAGTACCGGAGAAGAAAGATCTATATAGTCTTGGGTATCAGACATCATCCGCCGTGCAAGCCGGTTGGGTTCCTCTCAAAGGAAGGCAGGTTCCCCCAATTTCTGAAGTGTTCGTCAATGGTGGTATAAGAAAAGAAGGATAAGTGCTCTCGATAGATGATGAAGGTGACGATGAAGAGGTTTCCATATTTATCTATCAGATTGCGCCAGACAAGGAGCTCAACAATTGGATTGCCACAGACATCCCTAAACTTGTTTTCCTTGATGCGTAATTTTCTATTTCCATTAAGTCATATGCCCAGCCCAAGACATAGAGACTGCTTGTAAAAAGGGCCCTTTATGATTCAATCTACATTTAAAATTGAATGAAAAATCACACTTTCGCATAGAATTTTGTTCCATGTCTTTTCTTTTACTTTTACTTTTTCAAAATAAAAAATGGCAATGCTTTTCCTTTCACATTCTAAATATTTTCTTGCACTTTATAAAATAAAACATAAAATCATCAATCATGCAGATCTGTCTCGAACTCCATTGGAAATGATAGTGCTGTGGTTCCTTATGTCCTCGAGAATTTGGTTGGCCATGCAAATAGAGATAGTGGGGAAGATTGTGAAGTCCCTAAAGAACTAGAAAGACTCTCTAGACGTGAAGATAAGGTCATCCAGTCGTACCAGGAAGAAACAAAAGTTATCAATCTCTGTACTGAAGAGGTAAAGAGAGAAGTCAAGATAGGTGCTGCCATGCAGAGTGAAGAAAAGAAGGGGTTGATTGAGTTGCTTCAAGATTATGCTGACATCTTCACCTGGTCGTATGAAGACATGTCCGGTTTAGACACTGACATAGTGATTCACATATTTCCGCTTAAGCCAGAATATCCTCTCATAAAACAGAAGCCGAGAAGGACCAGGCCCATCATGGATTTGAAGATCAAAGAATAAGTTCAGAAACAACTTGATGCAAGCTTCCTATCCGTGATAAGTTATCCTCCTTGGATTGCTAACATTGTGCCTATACCTAAGAAATATGGTAAGGTACATATGTGTGTTGACTACCGAGACTTGAATAGATCAAGCCCGAAGGATGATTTCATGTTGCCTCACATTGATGTATTGGCTGATAGTACTGCTCAGTCTTCAGTATTATCCTTCATGAATGGATTCTCGGGTTACAATCAGATAAAGATGGCTCTGGAAGACATGGATAAAATAACTTTCACAACTCCTTGGGGTACATTTTGCTATAGGTTCATGCCTTTTGGTCTCAAAAATTATGGAGCGACATATCAATGTGCTATGGTGACTCTCTTTCACGACATGATTCATAAAGAGATTGAGGTGTATGTGGATAATATGATTGCGAAATCGCAAACTGAAGAAGAACATTTGGTCCATTTGCAGAAGTTTTTTGATCATCTACGAAAGTTTATGTTAAGGCTTAATCCGAACAAGTGCACCTTCGGGGTTCGATTGGGAAAGTTGCTTGGTTTTATCATGAGTTAACGAGGAATTGAAGTAGATCCAGACAAGGTAAGAGCAATACGGGATATGTCGGCACCAAAAAATGAAAAGGAAGTGCGAGGTTTTCTTGGAAAATTGAATTTCATAGTCAGGTTCATTTCCCAACTCACTGCCACTTGTGAACCCATCTTTAAATTGCTACATAAGAATCAAGATGTCCATTGGGATGAAAGTTGTCAAGAAGCCTTCGAGAAGATTAAGCAGTATCTTCAGGAACCACCAATACTCATACCCTCAGTTCTAGGGAGACCTCTCATCATGTACTTGATTGTGCTTGAAGGATCTATGGGTTGTGTGCTCGGACCACATGATGATACTAGACGAAAAGAACACGCCATCTATTACTTGAGCAAGAAGTTCACTGATTGTAAATCAAGGTATTAATTACTTGAGAATACTTGTGGCACTCTTACGTGGATAGCTCGAAATTTGAGGCAGTACATGTTAACACATTCTAAACTTATGATATCTAAGATGGATCCGATAAAGTACATTTTCGAGAAACCAACACTTACAAGGAGATTGGCTCGGTGGCAAATGCTTTTGTCTGAGTATGACATCCAGTACATCACACAAAAGGTTATCAAAGGTAGAATTCTTGCTGATCATCTCGCCCACCAGCCATTGGAAGAGTATCAGTCAATAACGTTCGATTTTCTAGACGAGGATGTTATGAAACTTGATGATAAAGAAAGACCTGAACCAAGGGAGCGGTGGGCTCTCATGTTCGATGGTGTGTAAAATGCTATGGGCCATGGTATTGGGGAAGTTCTGACTTCTCTACACAATACTCATATACCTTTCACAGCTAGGTTATGTTTTGATTCTACAAATAATGTCTCAGAATATGAAGCTTGGGTAATGGGCCTTGAAGCTGCCATTGATTTGAAGATCAAGATTCTAGAAGTTTACGGGGATTCAGCTTTAGTAATACATCAAGTACGAGGAGATTGGGATACACGACACCCTAATTTAGTTCCATATCGGGATTACATATTGGAGTTGTTTCTCGCTTTTGATGAGATCACCTTTGAGCACATTCCTAGAGAAGTAAATCAACTGGAAGATGCTCTGGCCACTTTAGCAGCAATGTTCAAAGTCAGTTATTTGAATCATGCACCCAAGATGAGAATCTTTCGTTACAAGGAGCCAACACACATTTTCCCTTCTTATTGTCTCACAACTGAAGATGTGTCGGGCGAAAAGCCGTGGTACTTCGACATCAAAAGATATCTTGAGAAGCAAGAGTACTCTGAGGGTGCTACAATTTGTGATAACCGGACTCTTAGAAGGTTGGCATCCAAGTTCTTACTGTCATGAGACGTTCTGTACAAAAGAAACTATGATTTGGTTCTGCTCAGATGCGTGGATAGACACGAAACATAATCCATCATACGAGAAATACACGAGGGCTCTTTTGGGACTCATGCCAGTGGATATTCTATGGCCAAGAAAATCCTACGAGCAGGTTATTTCTGGATGATGATGGAAAGTAACTATTGTGTATATGCGAATATGTGTCACAAATGTCAGGTTTACGCAGACAAGATACATGTTCCTCCCACTCCTTTGAATGTGATGACTTCACCATGGCCCTTTGCAATGTGGGGCATTGATATGATTGGAAGGATTAAGCCAAGCACTTCAAATGGACACAGGTTCATTCTCGTTGCTATTGACTACTACACCAAGTGGGTGGAAGTAGCTTCATACAAAAATGTGACCAAGCAAGTTGTTACCCGCTTTATCAAGAAAGAAATCATATGCCGGTATAGAACTCCTAACAAGATCACCACGGATAACGGGTCAAATCTCAAAAACAAAATTATAAAGGAAATGTGTGAAGAATTCAAAATTGAGCACCATAATTCATCACCCTATCGGCCAAAGATGAATGGGGTAGTCGAAGCCGCTAACAAGAACATAAAGAAGATCATCAAGAAAATAGTGAGAACATACAAAGATTGGCATGAGGTGTTACCTTTTGCCCTACACGGCTGTCGAACTTTTGTGCGTACCTCCATTGGGGCAACTCATTTTTCACTAGTCTATGGTATGGATATGGTGCTCCTAGTCGAAGTGGAGATTCCTTCATTAAGGGTTCTGATGGATACTAAGCTTGATGAAGCTGAATGGATTCAAACAAGGCTCGACCAACTCATTCTCATTAAAGATAAGCGCCTAGTGGCCATTTGTCACGGGAAGTTATATCAACAACGTCTCAAGAGAGCATTTAACAAGAAGATTCGACCTCGAGAGTTCCATACAGGCGACCTGGTCTTAAGGAAGATTCTCCCGATTCACACTGATCTAAGAGGAAAGTGGACTCCTGTGATCGGTGGATCTGGAACTGACTGTTTAACGCTGGTTCGCGAAATGTCGCGGAAGCAAGAGTCGCCATCGTCTTTTATTTTCTCCAAATGGAAAGGACAAAAGCACAGAAAAAATCCTTATAGAGATTGCTCTCGGTTCGGGAGGTAGATTTATAGAAAGGGAAGGTGTTAGCACCCTTTCTATCCATGGTTATCCATGGGCTCTTAGATACTTGCTCACTTGTGTTTTCAAAAATGGTTTGTTTGCTTTTCAATGTGGGTTTTAAAAAGTTTCTTTGAAAATTCCAGTTCGACTCTTGTATCGGTCCTCAAGAGCGTTTGAAAAGCTGCTTTCGAAAGCTTTTTGAAAATGTGTTGGTGTGAAAAGTATTTTTGATTTGTTTTGTTTTGAATTAAAGCAAGTATCCACGAGTCGTCTACCTACCCTAAGGAATTCGTCTGTGTAAATGTCCTTTAAAGCAGTGCCATCCCACCATTGAGAGGTAGGTAGCACCACCGTTGGAGGTGTTCGGGTCAATTCGAGGTTCGGGACATGGTGACCACCAGAGCAATGGGAAGATACCTTAGAAGCTACCCTCATGCCAGGTTCCCGGATCATGAGGACTTACTAAAACATCCTCTACTCGACGATCACCTTTCGAGGCAAGGCAACTGTGAGACGTACCCTAGGGGTGGTGTGTGATTTGTGTGTCAGATTCGGATATTTTATCTTGTTCATGTTAAAATGATCTATGCGTTTGTTTTTATTTTTCGTCCATTCATTCTTGCATGCATTTGTTTAGCAGTTAAAAAGTGCGAAAAGATAAAATTCCTAAACTATTACAAAGGCGCGGGTCCACATCGCCAAATTAATATCCAGGACCCAATTTGACAGAAAATAAAGTAAAAGTGCGAGAAATTAAGTTTACACGGCTTTGGGAGAGGTACACAAATAATTAAAAGAAACGAGATAAATGTGCGAATTAAATTAAAATTAGAAACGAGGGCGTTGGACCCTTTTTAATGAAATTAAATTATTAGCAAATTAATTAAATTAAAGAAAAAGAAATTATTTTTTGGTTTTTTGTATTTATGAGAATTTAATGAAATTAAAAACCTAATTCTACAATTTTTTATTTATTAAGAAAATACGACACTTATCTAAAATTAAGCCTAATTAATTAATTGCAACTTGATTTATAAAAATAACTAATTAAGAATTAAAAATTAATATAGTAAAATAAAATAAAAAAAGGATGAAAAATGCTAGAAACCCTAATTCTACCAATTTTAGGTTTTTATTGAAAAATGTTAAGATTAATCCTAGATTTTAAAACTAAGTTAGTTAATGGATTTTATTTACAAAATATTAGTTAAATAAAAATATTTATTTTTTGTCTTTTCTGATTTTATATAGTTTGTTATATTTTTTATGAAAATATTTATTTAAAGGAATTAATTAAAATAATAATTGAAATCAAAATAAAAAAATAATGAAAAGAGTATTGCAAACCTAGGGGGGTTCTGTCCCCAAATGAGAGGTATGATAATCAATTCAGGCCCAATAGCCCTTGGCCTGGTTGACCTTTCCAGGAAGCGTGTGGCACGTTTGACTAGAGTCTATGGTGTTCTTCCAATCAGCGCCTTTGGATTGATCCTGGTGTGTGCGTGGCAATCTGGATCAAGGGGTGTATGGTGTTCCTTAGCGTTGAACCTGCACAGAATGACAATTAGAAAAATAATATTGGAAAGGGTGGGGGACCTGGGGCTCGAACCCAGGTCCTGTGGTTTACCAACGTACACGCCTACCACTGGAGCACTCTACACGCGTTGTATAATGAATAACAATCAATTAATATAAAATAAAACAAAGCGTTGATGTCTTTTTCGCGCGAAATTTTGAATGAACCAACCACAGCTTTACACCTAGCCTTCGTCTTCCTCGCCTTTGTTTTTTTCCTGAAACACAAAAGAATCAGCAACGGTTTTTGCACCGTTCCAAAATAGGCCATTCCAGAAAATAACGATTAGCTTGTGGTAGCTCATAAATTGAGCGTGAGGGTTCCATTATTTTCGTCTAAGCGTGCTGATCTCAACCATGGCCTTGAAGTTCTCTAATTTTACAGTATCAAGAAACCCCTAATTTGAACGCTAAAAAACCCTAAGGTCCTTTCATGGTGAATCCTTCAATAATGCATAAAAACTCAATTGAAATAAGTGGTTAGCTTCAGAACACATCAATTAGTATGAATTCATCAAAGAAATGCAATGAAAATGTCTAAATCTTAAAACACGATTATGAAAAAAATATGAAAAAGTGTGAATCCTATTCACCAATTCTGGGCGTTAGGGGCGTGGAAAGTGATTCAAATGCATTGCTTGATATCTCAGGAAGGTGATAAGACAATTATTTTGGCTTGAAACCTCTTGGAACCCTGTTTTCAGTTTTGAAAATTTTAGGCAAAAGTGTGAGTTTGATTCTTTGTCTATGGCGCAGCTGGGAGTCCTCTGGCACGAGGGTTAGCTTGCCTATATATATGTATGAATGATTTAGGTTAAGAAAATTGATCAAAGGATCCTTGAATTGATGATACAATATTTGATTTTTCATGCCATTATTTTCAAATCTTTTCATGCACATTTGCTACCAAATCATGACAAATCATATTGATTATTTCCAAATCTAACTATGCACGAAATATTGAGTGTATATCATACATAAAAAGATTTAAAAACCTAGGTTTAGTATTTTTCATGTATTTTAATTAATTAAATGAATTATTAATGATTAAAAATCCAAATAAATAAATAAAAATGATAAAAAACTTCCCTTTGGGCCAAATGGTCGTGCATATGTTTTGGATGATGGATTTTGGAAGAAAAGGAGGCCCATTAGCATTTTTAGGTCATTTGGAGCAATGTTGACTTTTCAAAATATCCAAAAATTTCCCAACTTCCACAAGGCATAACTTGCTCAAATTTTAAGCTTTGCTCATGTTCTTGGACATTTTGGAAAGGTATTTGAGTCCTCTAACCAATGCCTTTGGTCCCATGTCATTTTGATTTACCAATCTCAAGTTATGGCCTTTGACTTAAAGTCCCTTTTTGTTGACTTTTGAAAATGACCTATAATGTTGAAATTGATAACTTTTTGTGAGAGCATTTCTTGGACTTGAAGTATGAAGAGGAGTTGTAGGAAATGTCTTTATCTTAAAAATGAGATTTGGATGGAATTTTTCTGATAATCCATGTGAAAGTTATGCCCTGGTCAATTTACAGTTGACTTTTTCAGCTGTCCAAATATGGAAACTTTTGCATCTTGATGATTTTTGAGCCAAGCTTTGAGAATCATGATCAAGCATTGATCAAATGATGTTTGTGGCTTCAAAATGAGATGTTTACCAAAAATTTGGACTTTTGACTGTCAAATGACCATTTTGCCCCTACAGTTGACTGTAGTGCAATTAGGGTTTTTGACTGTGCAATTTTATGCTGTAAGTCTTGAAACTTGGTATGAGAATGCTTGACCATGTTTATAGGCATGTGGGACTTGATTGGACCCTTGGAAACTTCATTTACTTTGTCAGAACCAAAACCCTAATTTTGACTGTTAGGAGGCCCTTGAACTGTGCAACCCTTGGGGAGATTTTGAAGCTTTGATTTGGCAAATTTTTGAAGAATATGGGAGGGCAAATTTTGGGGTACAACAGTTGCCCCTGTTCAATCTTCTTAGACCTGAGGATGCAGATTGGCTGACGTACCTTTCGTAATCCGAAGGTGGAAGATGATTGAACACTAGAGTGCCCAGAAATTTGCGCTCACATAGTAGCAGTGTGATGGGGAATGGGCTTACAGATGCCATTTGGAGATTGATGGATAGGATGATGGGCTTATAGATGCCATGCTAAGAGATGATGGAGAGTGGATGGGCTTATAGATGCCATCTGGATGTCAATCGCGTAAGGGATTCCTTAGTGAGAACCTGCGTACCTGCAAAAGAAAGATGAGTACCTGACATGTTGCGGGAACTGGTCTTCAGATGCTTTGTATAGATATGTCCTGATTGATTACAGGAGCTGGATCTGGAGCTTCAAACGGTGATGAATGAACCAGGGATGGTTACTACCTCTGCAGTATCGGGGAGAGAACCACAGGCGACTACAACCTCAATAGCAATCATTGAGAGAATCTTGGGCGACTTCGACTTCAACAGTATCATTGAGCGAATCTTGGGATGATTACTACCTCCGCAGGATCGGGGAGAGAACCACAGGCGACTACAACCTCAATAGCAATCATTGAGAGGATCTTGGATAACTTCAACTTCAACAGCAATCGTTGAGCGAATCTTGGGATTACCACCTCCGCAGTATCGGGGAGAGAACCAAAGGCGACTACAACCTCAATAGCAATCATTGAGAGAATCTTGGATAACTTCAACTTCAACAGCAATCGTTGAGCGAATCTTGGGATTACCACCTCTGCAGTATCGGGGAGAGAACCATAGGCGACTACAACCTCAATAGCAATCATTGAGAGAATCTTGGATAACTTCAACTTCAACAGCAATCATTGAGGGAATCTTGGGATTACCACCTCCGCAGTATCGGGGAGAGAACCATAGGCGACTACAACCTCAATAGCAATCATTGAGAGAATCTTGGATAACTTCAACTTCAACAGCAATCGTTGAGCGAATCTTGGGATTACCACCTCCGCAGTATCGGGGAGAGAACCATAGGCGACTACAACCTCAATAGCAATCATTGAGAGAATCTTGGATAACTTCAACTTCAACAGCAATCGTTGAGCGAATCTTGGGATTACCACCTCCGCAGGATCGGGGAGAGAACCAAAGGCGACTACAACCTCAATAGCAATCATTGAGAGAATCTTGGATAACTTCAACTTCAACAGCAATCGTTGAGCGAATCTTGGGATTACCACCTCCGCAGGATCGGGGAGAGAACCAAAGGCGACTACAACCTCAATAGCAATCATTGAGAGAATCTTGGATAACTTCAACTTCAACAGCAATCGTTGAGCGAATCTTGGGATTACCACCTCCGCAGTATCGGGGAGAGAACCATAGGCGACTACAACCTCAATAGCAATCATTGAGAGAATCTTGGATAACTTCAACTGAGTCTTTATCAGGAAAATCTGTTTGGGGTCGATTTAACTGGACTAGAGAAGGCCTTGGACTGGATAAGAAACAGAGAATCTTAGGGTCGATTAACTGAACCGGTCTAGGTCTTGAAATGTCTTCAACTGGATAAGAGACAGGGAGATCTTAGGGTCGATCTGACTGAACCAGAGAAGGCCTTTGACTGGATAAGAAACAGAGAAATCTTTGGAGTCGATTTAACTGAACCGGTCTAGGTCTTGAAATATGATTGAGAACTTAACTGAATATTTCCTGAAAGGTAAAGGTCAGTCATATGCAATGCGTGATATGGATCAAGCAATGATGTTCTCAACATAAATGAGATTTGTAAGATATGATGCGTATATGCATGCTATGATGTAGGGAAGTGCGATGTTTATGTATGTATTTTTTTCGTCTTAGGAAAATAAATCCTTGACGGGTGCCAGGAAGTCACTCCTGGGCTGATGTTGGCAAGTAGATCTTTGCTTCCGCTGGGGATGATAGTTGCAAGAATACCAGTAGGAGGAGATAACTCCGTTGGGGAATATACTTGGCAAATGGATTACTCTGCAGGGAGAAAAGTACTCTAACGATATTGCTGGGAAGCAATACTCTGTGGGGAGAGAGGTACTTTGCTGGAATGTTGATAATAACTTGCTGGGGATACCCTTGTTGTGTTGGAAGTGTTAATAGACTTCGCTGGGGGAGAGGAGACTTCGTCGAGGACGCTCTTTCCGTGGCTTTTGGCTGAGGATAACCCAGTTATATCCTGGTAAGGAAATAACTCTTTGAATAAAGCCGGGAGACGCGTTCGTGCTCTACGAGGATAAGCTTCCAGAATCTACTGGGGATAAGCTTACTGCTTGGGGAGATGGATTCCAACTTTCCTGGGGAACTAGACTGGACTCTCTTGGGGGAAGATTTGAATTGTATCGGGGAAGTGATTCCACTGAATGTTTGCTATACCGCCGGGGAACAATCTTTAGGTCAAGACTGCCGGGGATGCTTGTCAAGAATATATATGCTGCTGGGGAATGTTTGAGTTCTGCGGGAGGATACCCAACTTCCTTAAGGTTTGACAATAGCTTTCCCTGAGAGTGCTCTGACTGGCTGGCTCACTCTCTGGGGAATTAGGATATCTGGTTATGTTCTTTAGTTGGACCTACCTTGGTACCTTAGTGGATAGAACAATTAGATGGCGTAGACAACTCTTTATTGCCCCTGTTTCTAATGTTACCTGTAATTAATCCTTTGTTTTGTACGCAAATATTCATGAATTAGCAAATTAATGTCAATGCATATATCACAAATTGAACCATGGATGTTCTTCACAAAACAAAACAGAAAAAGGAAAAACAATTGGCAATTTTAACTGAAAAGTGTATTTGTATTGATTTTGAATTTGCCTGTAAAATAGGCGTTTTATGTACAAGGGGCTGACGTCCTAGTAAGAGAACGCCGCCGAACAAAAGAGTTTATACAAATTTTGTACAAGAGAAAATAAAACAGTTGTGTGAAATGAATGATCCATTGGGTTTCAACTCTGCTATTGCCTTTATAACTCCGAGCGTCTCATCACTTGATGACCTTGGTTGAAGATGAAGCTGACTGATCAATGCCGTCTGAACTTGATGCAGATACCGGATTCTGGATGCAAAGTGATCCAATGAGACATGGTATTACGCTTTTATCCCTAACTTTTGCCTAGACCGCCCTTTCGGGTTTTCAGTCCACCGCGATACCCATTTTTGCCCAAGCCGCCTTTTCAGGTTTTCGACTTGCCGGGTGTACAGATTTTTTTATTTCATCCCTTCATTTTGCCCGAACCCTTTTGGTTCGCCGGGAAGCCCTAATTTTTGCCTAGGCATGTCAGCCTAGCGGGTCTTTTTTATGTGTAGTATCTTTTTACTATGTCTGCATTGGCGGGGTGAGGAAGGTCGTCACCATCCATATTGGTTAGAATCATGGCTCCTCCTGAGAACACATGTTTAACCACAAATGGCCCTTCGTACGTAGGGGTCCATTTGCCCCTTGGATCACTCTGAGGAAGGATGATTCGCTTGATTACCAGATCCCCAACTTGATATTCCTGTGGTTTGACCTTTTTGTTAAATGCCCTGATCATCCGTTTCTGATACGTCTGACCGTGATAGATAGGAGCAAGTCTCTTTTCGTCAATGAGATTTAACTGATCAAGTCGTGTCTGGATCCAATCATCTTCGTTCAGATCTGCATCCTTCATTATCCGGAGAGAGGGTATTTGCACTTCGATCGGTAAGACTGCCTCCATACCATAAACCAAAGAGAAAGGAGTTGCCCCGGTTGACGTCCTGGATGAGGTACGATACCCATGCAGAGCGAACGGTAACATCTCGTGCCAATCTTTATAAGTCACTGTCATCTTCTGCACGATTTTCTTAATATTCTTATTTGCTGCTTTTACAGCCCCATTCATCTTCGGTCTGTAAGGAGAAGAATTATGGTGCTGTATTTTGAACTGCTCGCAGAGATCAGTGATCATCTTGTTATTCAGATTGGTACCGTTGTCTGTAATAATTCTCTCTGGGACGCCGTATCAACAGATCAGATTATGCCGAACGAACCGTGCCACAACAGTCTTGGTTACCGTAGCGTAGGACGCTGCTTCAACCCACTTTGTAAAATAATCAATCGCCACTAGGATGAAGCGATGCCCGTTAGCTGCCGTAGGTTTAATCTCACCGATCATGTCTATGCCCCACATTGCAAACGGCCAAGGCGCAGTTAGAACATTCAGAGGAACTGGAGGAACATGCACCTTGTCTGCATAAATCTGGCACTTATGGCATGTCCTGGAATGTTGGTAGCAGTCAGCTTCCATTGTGGACCAGTAATACCCTGCCCGAAGGATCTTCTTTGCCATTGTATGTCCACTGGAATGTGTACCAAAGGTCCCTTCATGTAGCTCTTCCATGATCCTTTCTGCTTCAGTCTTATCCACACAACGCAGTAAGGTTGAATCATGGTTTCGCTTGTACAAGATGCCGTTGCTAAGGAAGAACTTTGCCGCGAACCTTCTCAGGAACTTCTTATCATTGACAGAGGCACCCTCAGGGTATTCCTGAGCTTCCAGATATCTCTTCACCTCATGGTACCAAGGCTTCTCAGTCACCAATTCAGTCTCGAGATCGCAACAGTATGCCGGTTCGTCCAGTTTCCAGATGATGATCTGGGGAGCCTCATTATCCCATTTGACCTTGAACATAGAAGACATTGTAGCTAACGCGTCCGCCAGCTGATTCTCCTCTCTCGGAAAGTGTTCAAAGGTTATCTTCGTGAAGTGGGGGATCAAGGTCAACACACATTCTCTGTAAGGAATAAGATTCGGATGTTTCGTATCCCACTCTCCTTTGATCTGATTGATCATGAGAGAGTAATCTCCGAAGACACTCAGAAACTTGATCCTTAGGTCGATCGCAGCTTGAAGACCCATGATGCACGCCTCATACTCTGCCATGTTGTTGGTACAATTGAAACATAGCCGGGCAGTGAGTGGAGTATGAGTGCCTTGAGGTGATATGATTACAGCGCCGATACCGTTTCCCAAAGCGTTGGAGGCTCCGTCAAAGTGCATAGACCATCGGGATCCTTCCTCAGGTCCTTCATCCGGTCCAGGTACTTCACAATCAGTCACAATCATGATACTTTCGTCCGGAAACTCGAAATTCATTGACTGATAATCGTCGACTGCCTGATGTGCCAAGTGGTCTGCCAATACACTTCCCTTGATGGCTTTATGGGTCGTGTACTGAATGTCGTATTCCGTCAAGATCATTTGCCATCTTGCTATTCTCCCAGACAGATCAGGCTTTTCAAATATGTACTTTATAGGATCCATTTTTGAGATCAACAAGGTAGTGTGAGTCAGCATATACTGTCTCAGCCGGCGAGCAGCCCATACCAAAGCGCAGCAAGTTTTCTCAAGCAGTGAGTATCGGGTCTCACAGTCGGTAAACTTTTTGCTAAGGTAATAAATGGCATGCTCTTTTCGGCCAGACTCGTCATGCTGCCCCAGCACGCACCCCATTGAGTTGTCAAGTACTGTCAGGTATAGTATCAGAGGTCTCCCTTCAACCGGTGGCATAAGGATGGGTGGTTCTTGGAGATACTCTTTGATTCTGTCAAAAGCAGCCTGACATTCATCGTTCCAACGTACTACCTGATCTTTCTTCAGCAGCTTGAAGATTGGCTCACAGGTAGCAGTCAGGTGTGAGATGAAGCGAGCAATGTAATTCAGGCGTCCTAAAAAGCCTCTGACTTCCTTCTCTGTCCTAGGAACTGGCATCTCTTGAATAGCTTTAACCTTGGCAGGGTCCACTTGAATACCCTTATCACTTACAACGAAGCCTAGCAACTTTCCAGATCTTACCCCGAAGGTGCACTTGTTCGGGTTCAACCTCAACTTGTACAGTTTCAACCGGTCAAACAACTTCTGCAGATGATCTAGGTGCTCTTCCTCAGTCTGGGACCTTGCGATCATGTTGTCAACATACACTTCTATCTCATGATGGATCATATCATGAAATAAAGCAACCATGGCACATTGGTAGGTTGCCCCAGCGTTCTTTAGTCCAAAAGGCATGACCTTGTAGCAGAAGGTGCCCCACTGAGTAACAAAGGTAGTCTTCTCCATGTCTTCAGGTGCCATCTTGATCTGATTGTAACCTGAAAAGCCATCCATGAAAGAGAACACCTTATGCTGAGCTGTATTGTCAACAAGGACATCAATGTGAGGTAAAGGGAAGTCGTCCTTGGGGCTGGCCCTGTTCAGATCCCTGTAATCGACACACATTCTGACCTTACCATCCTTCTTAGGTACCGGCACCACATTAGCAACCCACTGAGGGTAAGAAGTCACTGCAAGGAACCCAGCATCAAACTGTTTCATAACCTCGGCTTTAATCTTCTCAGACATCTCTGGACGCATACGGCGGACCTTTTGCTTAACCGGAGGGCAGTCTTCCTTAGTAGGCAAGTGATGGACCACAATATCGGTATCCAACCCGGGCATGTCTTCGTAGGACCAGGCGAAGATCTCCATATAATCATGTAGCATTTTAGTCAACCGTTGCTTCACGCTGAGCTCTAGGTTGGCACCAATCTTTACCTCTTTCCTGTCTGCCTCAGTACCCAAGTTTATTATCTCCACTGGCTCTTCATGTGGTTGAATTGCCCTCTCTTCCTGAAGTAACAGTCTTGCAAGCTCGCCAGGCACTTCGCAATCATCTTCACCTTCGTCTTTGGCTAAGTTGATCGGATTTTCAAAGTCATAACTGGCAGTAGCAGAGTCGTTACCAGTGAGATCCAGAGTGGATTGAAACATGTATGAGTGAGTGTGTGTAAATACAGCTGTTTTTTTGAAATATATATAAAGGAAAGAAAGACAGAAAAGGAGCATAAGATTTGGAATGCGAGAAAACGTCTAAGATTTTCATTTATGATATATGAAATGACAATTTATATGCCCTCACAAATAAAACCACGGTGCCTCGGGTAACACACCGGGCCATAGAGTTGAAGTGTTTATTACAAATAACAAAACAAAGAAGTTTATTACTGCGTAACAAAAGTAACAGGAGTATGGTCTTTGACAATCCAATTGGTTAATCCGCCTTCAGTCGTCGGGTAGATCCAGCTATTGAATTCAGCTTCATCCACTTCATTATCCTCCCCAACAACATTCACTCCTGGATTTGTGATGAGCACAGGAGGTCTTCTGGTCTTCGCCTTCCGCATAGCTTTCTGACCCTCTGCAGTAAAACCCAGTCCAAATTTGTCAGTTTTCTGTGTAAAGTCGGGAAGCCTTCCCCAGTTAGCACATTCACCTTTTTGAACCACAGCCCGGGCATCCTTCAGGGAAGCCATCTTCAAGGGAACATCCTCTTCGACCGCTGTTTCTGCTGCTGCTGAAATTGGAAGCACCTCCTCGAAATGTTGGAAGGGGGTTTCAATAAACTCCCCGTCCATCTCAATGTATCTGAAGGAATTCTAATGGCTCACCATATATTCCTCCTCTCCTTGCACAGTGACGATCTTCCCTCTGACGGGGTACTTCAGCTTCTGGTGCAAGGTAGAGGTCACTGCCCCAGCTTTATGGATCCAAGGTCGACCCAGTAGACAAGAGTACGATGGACGGATATCCATCACATAAAAAGTAGAGTCAAACACCTGAGAGCCCACACGAATAGGAATGTCAACCTCTCCATGAACCATCCTCTTGGAACCGTCAAAGGCTCTGACGATGATATTGCTGGGTTTCAATTCCAGGCCTTCACAATCTAAACGGTCTAAAGCCTTCTTGGGTAGCACATTTAAGGAAGAACCAGTATCCACCAATACATGTGCCAGAGTAGTGCCCCTGCATTCAATAGAGACATGCAGAGCATCATTGTGGTCTCTTCCTTTTGCAGTCAGGTCAGCATCTGAGAAACCCAAGCCATTGTCTGCTGTCAAATTTGCTACGCAGTCAGTGAACTGAACTGCAGATGTTTCCTGTGGCACATGGGCCGTCTTGAGAAATGAGATTAAGGCCTTAGCATGGGCCTCGGAGCACAGCAATAAGGAGAGCATGGAGATTTTGGAGGGTGTATGCCCCAGCTGTTCCACAACATTGAAGTCACTCTTCTTTATTATTTTCAGGATTTCCTCCATCTCTTGTTGGGAGGCCTCAGCATTTATAGGTATCGGTGCCTCCATCCGGGCAGGCTCATCTTCAATTCCCTTGCCCCGAGCATTGGATGACTCGGCAGCAGGGGAAACAACTTGATCAGCAACAGGAACAGGTACACTTGTAGGTGTTATAAGGAGGGGTCTTCGAGTAGCGGGCGGTGCAATGTCAGGCGAGAAGAACCTGCCACTGCGGGTAACCTTGGCTGGGCCAGTGATATCGCAGATACTGGCGCCAGTGTTGAATTCTTGTTTGATTCCATTCACATATACGTCTGCCCCATAATGCCAGGGGACAGCTTTATCAGATACGTAGGGAAGAGGCCCCGGAACAGTGATAACAACAAGTGCGACAGTCATGATTTGGACAGGCTTCTTCGGGAGAGCCTTGATTGGATTATTGAAGATGGTAACCACATAAGCTTCTTCTACCGGAACCAACTGAACAACAGACTTTTTGAACAGAATCTCCTTACTGTCCATCAGGCTTTGGATGCCTAACTTCAGCAAGGGACAACCAGATAGGGAAACAGCACAGAACAGGCAACCCTCACTGCAACCCGGAAATAAACCGGCCAGCAGTAGGTTCTTCTTGACAGTTATTAAGGGAGTGGCTAGATCATCCACAGAAACAGCGTACACCTCTTCATCAACAGCATTTACCCCATGCTGAGGCATAGGAGCAGTCACCACATTCGGCCTCTCAGGCGCTTCGAACTGTATCTCTTTCGCATCAATAAGGTCTTGCACCTTATTCCTTAATGCCCAACAGTCATCAGTGGAATGCCCCGGGCTATCAGAATGGTAAGCACAACGAGCATTTGGGTTGTACTTGGGGGAGGCAGTGTTCACAGCTTTAGGGGCCTCTCTGACAGTCACTAGATTGGTGGATAGCAACTGTGGCAAGATCTGCGATAAGGTCATGCTCAAACGGGTAAACTCTCTCTGGGGTCTTTCAGCCCTTGGAGGATTGGTTGGCCGAGGAGCGGCAGCAGGCTTGGCAATCATTACCGCACTGACAGATTGGCGGCGCTCACATTTCTCTTGTCTCTTGGACCCGTACACAACACTGGCCTCCTTCTTGAAGGGTTTCCTCTCTGAACTTGTAGATGCACCCTTCGGAATCTTTCCAGACTTCAACCCAGCCTCAATTCTCTCTCCAGTCAGAATAAGATCAGTAAACCCTGCAGACGAGTTACCGATAAGATGGTTGAAAAATGGCCCAGATAGGGTCCCCAAGAACATGTCCACCAACTCCCGATCAGTCAACGGAGGCTGCACTCTGCCAGCCAGATCCCTCCACTTCTGAGCGTATTCCTTAAAACCTTCACTTGGACCTAACGACATACCCTGAAGTTGGGTACGTGTAGGGGCAAGGTCGGCATTGTATTGATACTGCTTATAGAAAGCAGTAGCCAACTCCTCCCAGTTACGAACCTTGGTCCCATCCAGCTGATAGAACCATTCGAGATGAGTCCCTGAAAGACTCTCCTGGAAGAATTGGATCCACAAATTCTTATCCACTGAGTACGGTTGAATCTTCCGAACATAGGACCTGAGATGTAGCTTGGGACAAGACGCCCCGTCGTACTTAGTGAAAGATGGTGCTTTGAACTTACGAGGAATAATCACACCGGTAGACAAACCCAAATCTCCGAAATCCAGCCCAGGTACCTGTTGTATCTACATAGCATTCAACCTGTCTTCCAACTGCTTGTATCTGTCTTCTGCAGGAGGATATTGTTCTTCATCAAAATTAGTCTCGTTGTCAGAGACTACCGGACTAGGACCTTTTTCCGCTTGAGGAGTACCCTTGCCAATGGAAGAACCAGCCTCTTCATTTTGCAGAGTATTGCCAAACCTTCGGCCCGAGTTAAAAAGGACAGTTCTCCTCTTCTTCTTCTTTTCCTTCTTCAGGAGCAGAGCCTTCAACTCTTCTTGGCCCTGAGCCAAACCCATGATTAGTTCCTGAAATTGCGCGTTCTGCGCCTGAAGAGCCTTGATGGACATCTCGGTTGATGATGAGTCAGGATTCATGATGCTGAAATAAACAGCGAAGAACTGTAAGCAACCTGAAAAGAGGAAAACCTGCTATGCACATGATGAATGATATGGGTTTATGCAATGCATTCAAGGGTTCGAAAGTTCAAATTTGTTGTAGACAAAAAGGAACACACGTTATCATTAAGGAAATAATTGTTCAGTACATCAAAGCCTGATGGGTAAAATAATACAAAAGCAAATCAATCCCAAAATATACTACGCATCCTCTTTGGAGCTATGTAAGTGTTGAGATTCCTCTCCTCATGCAACAGGCGGGTGAGCTCCAAGACCTTCTTTTCACTAGCATGTAGACTGGTCTCAAGAGAATTCCGTTCTTCCTTAAGCTGGATCCAGCTCTTCTGCATCTCTTCCCAGGATGTGGGCATATCAGGGTGCTGAATAGTGTAGGACACTTCTCCTTCCAAGACTGGCTCTTTGATCACAGGGAGCATGTGAGGATATGGCATTACTAACTTCTGGGAGCGGGCGCGTACCCACTTGAGATAAGGTTCCAATGGGATGGAGTTCCTGTGCCCCAGTGTCTTACTGTCTATCCTACTTGGCATCCTCCAGGCTCTGATAAATCTCTGGCGAAGTCCTTGAGTATCGTTGTCGAAGTCAAAAACTATGTCAGGAATTAACATGTCATGAGGACCATGCCTCCGAGCATAACCAAACTGTCTCCAAGCCAGGCATGGGTTGTAAGTAATACCTCCTCTGATTCCAAGTAAAGGAACATTAGGGTACTCTCCGCAACGATCAATGATAGTGACATCCTCTCTGGACCGAGGGCACCAATGTATATCTGCATGTGTAAGAGTCATTAACAGTTGTGACCATCTCAAACCCCGCTCGTTCTTCAAAACTGATTGTGAAAGGTGCGAAATAAACCACCTTCCCAGGAGAGGAGTGCAACACATAAGGACACCTCTTTTTCTCATGGTTCGAGTGTAACATGAGTGAAGGATGTCCCCCAGCAACGTAGGTATAGGATTCCTGGACATGAAGATCTGGACAGCACTGATATCTATAAGCTGATCTGGGTTAGGGAACAACACCAAACCATAGACAAGGAGGGCCACAACTTCTTCAAAAGCTTGTAAGTCAAGGGAGTTCCAACATTCATGGGCCTTTTCAAACAGAAACCTGGCTAAGAACCCTTTGATACCACTTCTAACTTCCCAATGTCCCTTGAGGTCAGATGATTGTAGGTGTAAGGCTTTAGCAATCTCTTCAAGCTTGGGTTCCTTTTCCGTACCGTTGTAGGGTAGTTGATCAAGGATAGGAATCTTCAGGAGCCGGGAGAACTCCTCCAATGTAGGTACCAGCTGATAATCCAAGAAGGTGAAACAGTGATGCAGAGGGTCAAAGAACTGGAACAAGACCTTTATCATATCTTCCTCAATGTTGGTGTTGACCAAGCTGATGAGTCTTCCATGTCTTTCACTGAATGAAGAGCTCTCAGGAATCCTGGATATAAGTTCCTTAAGCTGAGGAGGGATCCTGACAAGACTGATTTGAATTGTCTTTCTACGAACAGTTTCCATGTCCTACAAAACAAGAACAAAGATGAAGATTCGAACCCCTGAAATGGTTAGTCAATGCATATGATGCTGGATGATGTCATGATGTTATGATTAAGCACACCACAGATATTTACAAAGACAAACATGTAAGGCACACGAGGCACACAAAACAAGCCCTTAGGGTTTAAGGCCAGCATGGGGTCTGGGTAGTACCCTCTTGAAGTTGGTGGGTTCATCCTGTCCTATTAGAAGTAACCGGGTTCTAAGGGTCCCAATATCACGGGATTGCTTTCATTGTTCATAGTTTCGATTTAGCCACTGAACTGGCGACCAAAATATTCCAGGAAAGCAACCCTCAATGGAGTGTAGTATCGAGTATCAACCAACCTCGGACTGCACCAAAGTCAGTTATCTCACTACCCTAAAGAGGCCAAGATAGTTCAATTAAGGTTCCTAAGGTCTGTTGATGCTTCACGACACCACGCGGAGGCCCCATACTCTCCTTGACTGAACTCAAGGGTTACCGGTACACACCAAAGTGCCACATCAACGTAGCAGACTGTTTCAACCATGTCGGTATACCCCGCACAGTTCCCTCACAGCCTTGTTGCTACTTTCTAAGAAGGTATCCCCAGATCCGGGTTAGGATCTATAGAACTCCCAAGACAGTCCCACAATTTAAAGCAAACAAGGAAAGCAATTGAAAACACAGTTATGAACTAACCCTAAGGTACACCTCACTTTAAGAGTAATTCCCCAGCAGAGTCGCCAGTTCTGTGATCGGTGGATCTGGAACTGACTGTTTAACGCTGGTTCGCGAAATGTCGCGGAAGAAAGAGTCGCCACCGTCTTTTATTTTCTCCAAATGGAAAGGACAAAAGCACAAAAAAATTCCTTATATAGATTGCTCTCGGTTCGGGAGGTAGATTTATAGAAAGGGAAGGTGTTAGCACCCTTTCTATCCATGGTTATCCATGGGCTCTTAGATACTTGCTCACTTGTGTTTTCAAAAATGGTTTGTTTGCTTTTCAATGTGGGTTTTAAAAAGTTTCTTTGAAAATTCCAGTTCGACTCTTGTATCGGTCCTCAAGAGCGTTTGAAAAGTTGCTTTCGAAAGCTTTTTGAAAATGTGTTGGTGTGAAAAGTATTTTTGATTTGTTTTGTTTTGAATTAAAGCAAGTATCCACGAGTCGTCTACCTACCCTAAGGAATTCGTCTGTGTAAATATCCTTTAAAGAAGTGCCATCCCACCATTGAGAGGTAGGTAGCACCACCGTTGGAGGTGTTCGGGTCAATTCGAGGTTCGGGACATGGTGATCACCAGAGCAATGGGAAGATACCTTAGAAGCTACCCTCATGCCAGGTTCCCGGATCATGAGGACTTACTAAAACATCCTCTACTCGACGATCACCTTTCGAGGCAAGGCAACAGTGAGACGTACCCTAGGGGTGGTGTGTGATTTGTGTGTCAGATTCGGATATTTTATCTTGTTCATGTTAAAATGATCTATGCGTTTGTTTTTATTTTTCGTCCATTCATTCTTGCATGCATTTGTTTAGCAGTTAAAAAGTGCGAAAAGATAAAATTCCTAAACTATTACAAAGGCGCGGGTCCACATCGCCAAATTAATATCCAGGACCCGATTTGACAGAAAATAAAGTAAAAGTGCGAGAAATTAAGTTTACACGGCTTTGGGAGAGGTACACAAATAATTAAAAGAAACGAGATAAATGTGCGAATTAAATTAAAATTAGAAACGAGGGCGTTGGACCCTTTTTAATGAAATTAAATTATTAGCAAATTAATTAAATTAAAGAAAAAGAAATTATTTTTTGGTTTTTTGTATTTATGAGAATTTAATGAAATTAAAAACCTAATTCTACAATTTTTTATTTATTAAGAAAATACGACACTTATCTAAAATTAAGCCTAATTAATTAATTGCAACTTGATTTATAAAAATAACTAATTAAGAATTAAAAATTAATATAGTAAAATAAAATAAAAAAAGGATGAAAAATGCTAGAAACCCTAATTCTACCAATTTTAGGTTTTTATTGAAAAATGTTAAGATTAATCCTAGATTTTAAAACTAAGTTAGTTAATGGATTTTATTTACAAAATATTAGTTAAATAAAAATATTTATTTTTTGTCTTTTCTGATTTTATATAGTTTGTTATATTTTTTATGAAAATATTTATTTAAAGGAATTAATTAAAATAATAATTGAAATCAAAATAAAAAAATAATGAAAAGAGTATTGCAAACCTAGGGGGGTTCTGTCCCCAAATGAGAGGTATGATAATCAATTCAGGCCCAATAGCCCTTGGCCTGGTTGACCTTTCCAGGAAGCGTGTGGCACGTTTGACTAGAGTCTATGGTGTTCTTCCAATCAGCGCCTTTGGATTGATCCTGGTGTGTGCGTGGCAATCTGGATCAAGAGGTGTATGGTGTTCCTTAGCGTTGAACCTGCACAGAATGACAATTAGAAAAATAATATTGGAAAGGGTGGGGGACCTGGGGCTCGAACCCAGGTCCTGTGGTTTACCAACGTACACGCCTACCACTGGAGCACTCTACACGCGTTGTATAATGAATAACAATCAATTAATATAAAATAAAACAAAGCGTTGATGTCTTTTTCGCGCGAAATTTTGAATGAACCAACCACAGCTTTACACCTAGCCTTCGTCTTCCTCGCCTTTGTTTTTTTCCTGAAACACAAAAGAATCAGCAACGGTTTTTGCACCGTTCCAAAATAGGCCATTCCAGAAAATAACGATGAGCTTGTGGTAGCTCATAAATTGAGCGCGAGGGTTCCATTATTTTCGTCTAAGCGTGCTGATTTCAACCATGGCCTTGAAGTTCTCTAATTTTACAGTATCAAGAAACCCCTAATTTGAACGCTAAAAAACCCTAAGGTCCTTTCATGGTGAATCCTTCAATAATGCATAAAAACTCAATTGAAATAAGTGGTTAGCTTCAGAACACATCAATTAGTATGAATTCATCAAAGAAATGCAATGAAAATGTCTAAATCTTAAAAGACGATTATGAAAAAAATATGAAAAAGTGTGAATCCTATTCACCAATTCTGGGCGTTAGGGGCGTGGAAAGTGATTCAAATGCGTTGCTTGATGTCTCAGGAAGGTGATAAGACAATTATTTTGGCTTGAAACCTCTTGGAACCCTGTTTTCAGTTTTGAAAATTTTAGGCAAAAGTGTGAGTTTGATTCTTTGTCTATGGCGCAGCTGGGAGTCCTCTGGCACGAGGGTTAGCTTGCCTATATATATGTATGAATGATTTAGGTTAAGAAAATTGATCAAAGGATCCTTGAATTGATGATACAATATTTGATTTTTCATGCCATTATTTTCAAATCTTTTCATGCACATTTGCTACCAAATCATGACAAATCATATTGATTCTTTCCAAATCTAACTATGCACGAAATATTGAGTGTATATCATACATAAAAAGATTTAAAAACCTAGGTTTAGTATTTTTCATGTATTTTAATTAATTAAATGAATTATTAATGATTAAAAATCCAAATAAATAAATAAAAATGATAAAAAACTTCCCTTTGGGCCAAATGGTCGTGCATATGTTTTGGATGATGGATTTTGGAAGAAAAGGAGGCCCATTAGCATTTTTAGGTCATTTGGAGCAATGTTGACTTTTCAAAATATCCAAAAATTTCCCAACTTCCACAAGGCATAACTTGCTCAAATTTTAAGCTTTGCTCATGTTCTTGGACATTTTGGAAAGGTATTTGAGTCCTCTAACCAATGCCTTTGGTCCCATGTCATTTTGATTTACCAATATCAAGTTATGGCCTTTGACTTAAAGTCCCTTTTTGTTGACTTTTGAAAATGACCTATAATGTTGAAATTGATAACTTTTTGTGAGAGCATTTCTTGGACTTGAAGTATGAAGAGGAGTTGTAGTAAATGTCTTTATCTTAAAAATGAGCTTTGGATGGAATTTTTCTGATAATCCATGTGAAAGTTATGCCCTGGTCAATTTACAGTTGACTTTTTCAGCTGTCCAAATATGGAAACTTTTGCATCTTGATGATTTTTGAGCCAAGCTTTGAGAATCATGATCAAGCATTGATCAAATGATTTTTGTGGCTTCAAAATGATATGTTTACCAAAAATTTGGACTTTTGACTGTCAAATGACCATTTTGCCCCTACAGTTGACTGTAGTGCAATTAGGGTTTTTGACTGTGCAATTTTGTGTTGTAAGTCTTGAAACTTGGTATGAGAATGCTTGACCATGTTTATAGGCATGTGGGACTTAATTGGACCCTTGGAAACTTCATTTACTTTGTCAGAACCAAAACCCTAATTTTGACTGTTAGGAGGCCCTTGAACTGTGCAACCCTTGGGGAGATTTTGAAGCTTTGATTTGGCAAATTTTTGAATAATATGGGAGGGCAAATTTTGGGGTACAACAACTCCCAACTACGAGGGGCCGTACATTATGAAGAAAGCTTTTTCACGGGGTTCTCTAATCCTAACAAACATGCATGGGAAAGACGTTCCGTTTTCAATCAACTCAGACTCAGTCAAAAAATACTACGCATAAAAAAGACCCGCTAAGTCGAAAACCCGAAAGGGCGGCTTAGGCAAAAGTTAGGGCTAAAAAAAGAAAAAAAAACCTTAAGTTGAAAACCCGAAAGGGAGATCCAGGAAAAAATTAGGGACAAAAATCGAGAGACTGCAGTCTGAAGACTCTTTATGAATAACAAGTACACCCTCCTAACACAGAATGGATGAATTCAATTATTATCCTTTGGAAGCATAGCACTGTGAGGATCTAGGATATGAGAACTATAATAATATAAGTTTTAATGGAATTTCGAGATTTTCTTATTTCCATTTTACTCGTTGTATTTTTCCTTTTCTTCACAACTTCCTCCTTTAGGAGTTGTCTCCATGTACGAATGCCTATTCGAAAGCCAAACTCATTAATAAAAATTTTCCCTTCCACCAAAATTTCTTTGTTATGTCTTTTTACTTTATTTTCATATGCGAATTGTGATTTAAATTCTTTGTTAAGCATTGCATTGAAGACAGTAAGGCAATAATAATCACAAGCTAAGATGTGAAACACTACATTACATGGATATGAAGGCATCCCACGGGAATGCCACTGCGTTCAAGTGTTTGTTGTTTTATGCAGGTAGCAAGTTGTAACGGTCACCTTGACCAAACTTTCATCTATGTCGCCTCCTTATAGACGTTTGAGCACCCGATTCTCCAACACCGAGAAACTTGGGGGATTTGAGGAGATCCACGTCTCTGCTCAGTCATTCACAATAAGTCCAACATATGTAGAATGTTGGATTAAGCTACTCCTCCTCAGCAAGACTTAATCCCCAGTGAACTCGATAAGGCTAACTCGATTCTCTTAGTTTTCAAGCACCAATCCGTATTGGTATCTCAAGACAACGGGCAACGGATCCCAATGAGCCTAATATTCATCACTTTGTATACAATAATCATCACTGCATGTTACACTGCATCCTCAAACTCATAGCATATCCATGGATCATCATGCCATATTTCAAAACGCATACGAAGCATGAGCCAGATTTGGTACCTTGCCTGAAAGCCCCAAATCAATCCCAAGTCAACAAAACATCTTCACAACGAATATCATCCTTATAATTCCCAGTTGACATTTGTCATTACACTACCAACCAAAATAAAGCCATGGTGCCACTACATCGTGCTCCCCAACTCTCAATACTCTTGTTACCTTTCTATGGTCGTAGGTCATCTGTAGACTTTACCCTAAATTTATCTTTTCAAGGGTCGTAGTTCGTCCGTAGACTTTACCCTCACATCATCTCTCTTAGGGTCGTAGGTCGTCGATAGATTTTACCCTCTTCTTATCTTGTTTTTAAGGTCGTAGGTCGTCCATAGATCTTACCTTCACGTTATCATTGTTAAGGTCATAGATTATTCGTAGATCTTACCTTCACGTTATCCTTTTTTAAGGTCGTAGGTCGCTCGTCAACCTTACCTTCGTATTATCTTTTTAGGTCGTAGGTAGCTCGTAGCTATTACCTTCGCATTATCGTTTTAAGGTTGTAGGTCACCCATAGATCTTACCTTTGCATCATCTTTTCCCAAGGTCGTAGGTAATCCGTAGATCTTACCTTTGCATTATCTTATTTTAAGATTGTAGGTCATCTGTAGATCTTACATTCGCGTTATCTTTTCTAGGGTCGTAGGTCGTCCGTAGATCTTCCCCTTGCGTTATCCCATTTTAGATCGAAGGTCGTCCGTAGATCCTACCCTCATGTTATCTTTGTTAAGGTAGTAGGTCGTACGTAGATCTTACCTTCACATTATCTTTTTTAGGGTTGTAGGTCGTTCGTAGATATTACCCTCATGTTATCTTTTTTAAGGTAGTAGATCGTTTGTAGATCTTACCTTCGCTTTATCCTATCTTGGGTCGTAGGTCATTCGTAGATCTTACCCTCGCACTATCTTCTCTTGGGTCGTAGGTCGTCCGTAGATCTTACCCTCGTGTCATCTTTTCTTAGGTCATAGGTCACTCACTGATCTTACCCTCATGACCTCCTTTCTCTTGATTCGTCCATCATACGTCAATCTTTACTCGTTGTCTTTAATTTTCTTTTAGTTCGTGAATCC
Source organism: Vicia faba (assembly GCA_948472305.1). Classification (NCBI taxonomy): domain Eukaryota; kingdom Viridiplantae; phylum Streptophyta; class Magnoliopsida; order Fabales; family Fabaceae; genus Vicia; species Vicia faba. The sequence continues at coordinate 423,717,835 of OX451737.1, forward strand.
CTTACGATAGACTATATGCTATCGTTAAGTTCTACCCATCGTCTTTAAGATATCATTTTGTTAGTAATCCTATTTTCAGTCACCACGACATCGTTAACCATATCTTTTTAGTCACTTTAATGCCCACTTCCCCGAGAAACTTGCATTGGCACCGTTGCCCCAAAACAAGTTATCATTATTCAACCATGTTTATCCATCATGACTCGTTCACTAGAAAAATACTTTTTCTCATCCCCAGCATACGTCACAAATAATTAACACTCACACCATCTCTCCAGGATAAAGTTCGGGTCCTGGTATTTAATCATCTTCCACCTTGAACATTGGAAAGGATGACGCCAAATTTTCCCTACCTTTTTACTTTTGTCTGGCTTAGACTTTGCATCCCATTTGCATCATTTTCACTAAGTCACTTGCATATCATGCATCTTAGGGAATCATCCACTTTGTCTCAAAGCATTAGAATTGTTCCATCCTTATGGTTAACTTTGGTTTGAGGTTTTCTTTATCAGGTAAAAGGAAAATTCACCTGGTTCTTGAGCAGTGGATTGCAGAATGAAGTTCTAAGGTGTCTTGGGTTTCTTTCTCATCAATGTTACAAGGTTGTTTCTCACTCAAATTCCTCAGATCATGGAATAGGGTTTATTTCCCTATTTGTTTGTCAAGAATATCTAAGTCACCAAGTCAAGAGTTTGAACTTTAAATCGATGAATGTGGAATCCAAGTGCAAGAAATAAGGTTGGAGGTTCATGATAATCAAGGCATGTTTTTGTTTCTTCAGTTACAAGTTACTGGTGGTTTGGATATCAAAGCTAAAAGTTCTTATTGAGAGTGCAAGATGATTTGAACACGATACAAAGAGTGTGGTTAAAGACAAGGCATACGTTTTATTTGAAATACAAGTTACTAAGATCATTTGTGATTTCTTGAAGTTTAAGTTACAAAGTGAGGTGTATCATTCATGCCATTCAAGTGAGAATTTCTAATTTCAATCAAGACTAAAGAGTTGTTTGGTTTCCATACAACAAATTTCATCATTCATAAAATTCACTCAAGTTTTGTATTCAAGTTACATTTTTTAGGGAAATTTGCAAAACGGATTACAAGTTGAATCACAAGTTACAATAGTTTGTTTACAAAAAATAAAGAAATGCTTCTTCTTAAAGTCTCTTTGCTTCGTCTTCAAGTAACTCATCCTCCTTTCCTGCTGTGACTTTTCTTCATCTTTTAACCTCTCTTTGACCATCCAATCCTAGTTAATCATGAAACAAGGAAGAGACAAAGTTAGCAAACCATCAAAGTTTAAAAAGGGGATTCCAAGAAAGAATTAATTGTTAAAATAAATTCACATTTCATAATTAGGGTTGGAATTTGGAATCAAAAATTAAAAAAGGGTTTTTGTTTTCAATCATAAGCCATCTCCTCCTATTTTTCAAATCACAATAGCTCGGGTTTTTGGTTCTCAAAAGGAAAAGAAGTTTGCAAATATTTTCCTACTGCAAAAGCACAATTAAGACTGCCAAATATGCAAACAACAACATCAAAATTGTCCCAATAGAGCAGCACAAAACAGCAGGCTACAATAGAGCAGCACAAAACAGCAAAAATGCAACGCATCAGCCAACAACAGCAAGCGGCCAAAGAAGCCCAAAGCGGGAAAAATGCAGCACAAGCCAAATAATTTCAACAGGAAAACCAAAACAAGCCAAGGAAGAAGCAACGAGTAAAACAAACTGCACAACAGCAATTCATAAAAATAGTAAGCTATATATGGCTCACCAAACCCTATGCCTCATCATTTTCCTAAAAAAGTGCAAACCCTTCAGAAATTGTGTTGGAAAAAAAAAAAAGCAAAACAACTTTATATCATAGAAAGATAAATATGAAAAGAGATAGGTTTGAAAAGATATCACCTAACCCAAAATAGTCCATAACATGTCAAATTTGGCCCTGCAAAACCTGTGCAAAACCTTTTGCAAGCCAAGCATATCACTCCAAGTTTTGCACCGAAATAGACATATCCAAAACCTGTACTTAAAAAGCCACCAAGTCAGCGTACAATAATGTTCAAAACTTCACCAATTCCCTCCAATTACCACCCTTATCTCATTATAAGAAGGACCACTGTTTCATTGAAAGACAGAGAGATTTTACCAAGTAAAAATCAAGGATAACACAGAAAAAAGATACCAACTACAAAGCCAGAAAACCAAAAAGGGGATAAAAAGACCAACACTTCAAAGCCTCTAGAAAACCCATTCATAACCGCAACTCAAAGTTGCAAACTCTCCCAAGCATCAACAACACCAATTGATCAGAATACATAAACCAGAGGAAGATATTAGAAAAAAATAAAAACAAAACTCTGCAGCATTTTTAGCAGTAATCTTCCTCCAAAGTAATCTGCAAAATCTCCATTAACCTGCATAATACAATACAGAAGGTCAATCTGTAACCTGCATCAAACACATATGCTAAATAATTTTTCAGATTTCAGAAGCAAGAAGTGGAAGAGATTTCTTGAGCTCACCTCTTTTGAAGCTCCGTCGGAGAGGCTCTGATAGTTAACTATTTTTCACCATTTATACATCTCAATGCTTATGTTGAATGTTATACGAGCAAAGTCATTTTTCTTATTTTGTTTTTCATGAATGTGTTTGTCTTCAAATATGAACCATGAATAAAGAAAATAGTGAGTGAAAACGGTGAGTGAAAGTGTGAAACCAAACCGATTTATCTGTGGTAAATTGACTCTGTACCGTGAAAGTGGTATTGATGTTGAGAGAGAGGTGGACAGTGGAAGTATCATTTATCTTTGAAATCCAAAACAGAACAATAGCATGTGATGAATTAAAAACCCAGAAACCAGATCAAAAGCTTATCAAAAATCAGAAAATGATTCTTCTTCATCTTCTCAGCCCAAACTTCCATTCATCACAATACTATTTGCCTCAATTTCCATCTAACCCCTTTCATCCCTTCCATCAACAACGTCGACACAATCCTGATTCACAGTTTCCAACAATTCTCTTCCCTTTTCGACACTGTTTCCTTTTTGTTCATCATCATCCTATTTTCTTCCTCACAATCCCATATCAGACCTTCGCTTGCTCGGAAAGGCGAACGACACTTCTCAAATCCAACAAGAATGGAAGAAAACCTAACATGTCAAACAAGAATTACGCGGCGCGCTTTTTGGTTGTTTTTAGAGTTGTTGATGAAGATGATGATGATTGAGTGCGATGGACTCAAAGTTGTTACAGATGGAGAATGGAGATGTTGTTGTATTGGTGAAGTAGATGAGGGCTTGTGAGAAGAGAAAGTTATGTTATTTTGTAAACATTGGAAACAAGTGTCTTGGAAATAATAATAATAATCTACATTTTTTTCTTCCCCATAAAACAACAAATATGATTAAATATATTTCTCTTCCCCATACACACTCCCAGCGGCACATTCCTTAGTCTAGGGTTACAAGATTTTTCCTTGTTTCTTTCCTGCAGTCGGGTCATCCCATTGGGCCTTTTGGCCCAATCACTCAATCGTTCAGCTTTTGTATTAATTAAATCATGTTAATAACAGATAAAAAACTTAGTACAACTAGCAAAGCACATCACCCGTAACGTTAAAGACCCGGGTTCAACCCCTGCTGGGGCCTCTTTTTTTTTTGTTTTTTTAGTTTCTTTAGGTCTTATCTTCCCATATTTTACTATATACTTCTTAAGAAAATATTTATTTAATTCTTTTTTTTCTTCATATAATTATTTCATGAGAAAATACAAAAAACATGCTTTTTTATTAAATTAATCTTTCCCATAATTTTGGTTATTTACTCATTCTTTTATTTAATATCTTTTATCCAATTTTTTGTTATTTATTTAACTTGATAAAAACAATAAAACATTTAGAATTTAAGTTCCTTTATTCGTTCAAACCTTGATGTCCTACCCCCCTTAGGTAGCTCCATGAGGCGATTATATCCCGTTTCGGTTGCTTTATGTCGAGGTAGACTTTTATCCCACTGTACATAACCACATTAGGTTTTTTTATAGTCTTCCTCTTAACCTTTTTCTTATTTTTTAATTAAAACTTATCATTCACAAATCAAAAATCCAAAAACACCTTAATCATTACTTGAATTCATTTTTAAAACTCGCAAAACACTCAACCAATCAAAACTCTCCCAAAGGGCATGTTATCTCTGTTCTACTGCGATATCGGCCGTGCCTATTGCTTAAATGCGTGCAATAACGTCACCCGCTAAAAAACACCAACAAACCAACATTTTCTAAAAGAACTACGGTGTTCTGATTCCTTCACTGGATATGTAGGGAAAGGGTCGTGAAACCCTCACGAACGCACTAATAAAGACCCATTTCTTTCCCCTTAAGCAAAGAATAGTTGTAGATAAACACACCCTTAGAGACAATCAAACAAAATAGATCTCGTTGAGTACAATGGATGTGAGGGGTGCTAATACCTTCCCCTCGCATAATCGACTCCCTTACCCTTTCTCTTGGTCTCAAGACCATCTTATCCATCATCTTGTTGTTTTATCGATATTTCCCTTTCCTTCGGGAAAAATAAAGTTCGGTGGAGGCTCTGTGTTTTTTGCCGGTAGCTTCAGCTGGCGACTCTGCTGTAAACATTTTACGAGTCTCTCCTAGTTTTTTTTATTTGTCTTTTTGGGTGTTTATTTATTTGCTTTATTTTTCTTTACTGTTTTATTTCTTTATTGCTTTATTGTATTCTTTTGTATATATTGCATATATTGTTGCTACTCGCATATTCTGGATACGCTGTGATGTTGGGTTGGGTGATTACATTTGATAAGTCATATACCCGGACTTGGGTTACACTTAGGATTAGGACGGGTGGTATAGTCATGCTAACTTTGAGGGAGTAATCCTGAAGTAGGAGGCATGAAAATCCCCCACTCGGCGGAGGTCCCCTTGAAAGTAGTGATGTTTACCGAGTAATTGGGTAGACGTCGTTGCTTTTGACCTGGGAACTCGAGAAAATAAGGGTCGTAGAACCATTAACCCATCCTGGCCTTTTTAGGTGTAGTGCAGAGACTATAACAGAGTAATCTGGAAGTAGTTGTCATGCCATGTTGCACTTAGGCGTGTTTTTCCTATGAATATTACCGATTACCAAGTAATTGGGACGTCGGTAATATCCAAAGGAAGAGCGTAGAGTCTGAGATTTCCCTAGAACCTTGTTCGGAAGTTGATAAACCCCTAGTACATACCTTATGGGTGGTTACCCTGACTCCATGCATGTGAAGTCGAACTTTTTATCTTGTTACTTTCAGCTTATGCAAAGGACTACACAATGGTTATCCAGAATATTTGGAGCTAGAACTTCATGCCATAGCATACCATGATAACATATCATCATGTATATATATATATATATCTCATATCTAAGGAAGTCCAAAGACAAGTCTCATTGGTAGAGCTTTTCAAAAAGGAAAACAAAATTTTCAAAGATAGACGAGTCATTGGGCTTCCTCAGAAATGAAGATAAAACATTCATTCATACTATCATGCATTCATTTTTCACAATAAAAACTCATTAGGGTCCCTTTTCTGACAGACTTCAGTAAACATCAAAGACGACTTATCCACATCCTTACCGTATAAGAAGCAACCAGCGAAGACTTATGGATATTTTTGAAGAGAATTAGAATGCTCTCCACCGAGATATGAACACGATGGGCACTCGCATGGATTAGCTTATGGAAACCATTCATGATGTTACCAACGGTCAAGAAGAGTTACATTAAAGTGTTGTCAAGCTTGCTACTACTGCTCCCTTCACTTCTGCTAATGGGGGGAATGATAATGAAAATGTTGAGACCCCCATCAGAGTTCCTCAGAATGATGTTGATGATCATCACGAAATCATTGATCTTGATGAATCCCAAGTGAATCTTGCCGCTGGAGTTGCTGAAACATCAAAAATGTACCATGCTCTCAAAGAGTGTATCAAAGCCATGAAGGGTATCAAGGCTTCTGGATTCAATACTCCTGCAATGTGTCTTGTTCCTGGGTTAGTTATCCCTCTCGAGTTCAAGGTTCCTGATTTTGACAAATACAAAGGCACTTCCTTCCCTGAGACTCATCTTCATTCCTATTGTCGGAAGATGGCGGCCTATGCTGAAAATGAACCATTACTCATGCACTTCTTCTAAGATAGCTTGACCGGGGTACCGTTGGATTGGTATATGCAACTAGAAAGAACTCATGTCAGTACTTGGGGAGAACTTGTTATCGCCTTTTTGAATTATTATCATTATAATACTGCCATGGCTCCTAGCCGTACTCAGTTTCAAGGGATGATACGGAAATCTGAAGAGTCATTAAAAGATGGCGTGAACTGGTTGCAAGGGTCCAACCTCCTATCTTAGATCGTGAACTGATTGATTTGTTTATGGGTACTCTACAGGGTCCTTATCTTCAACACATGCTCAACAGTACCTCTACTTCATTCTCTGATATGGTCATTATTGGAGAACATGTTGAAACTTGTATAAAGGCTAGAACAATCCAAGGTATCCCTAACAATACCAACAACAATACTGGCATTGGTAGAAAGTCGTTTTCTAGTTTCTTCAGGAAGAAAGAGGTTAAGACTACTGTTGTCACCATCAATCAAGGAAAAGCTCCCGCACATCCTCAAGTTCGGTTTCCTTATTTCCCAACACTTGCTGATGTTCCTAATCAATTTTTTCCTCAATTTGTGTCAGACAAGACTTGATCATTGAAGCAAAAATCTTCTTGGATCCTCACCACACTTTAACAGAAGTAGCTACTCAGGAATTCAATGTTGTTAGGGAGAATAGCAGTCATTGTATTTCAATGTATCTTTTCCAATATATTACCATTTTCCAAACTCTGTAATCATCTATGGGGTATCGCCATTCATAGACAACCATTTTATTAATAAAGTATGAGCTTTTATCCAATTCTTATTTTATTCTGCTTACAAAGACTCCATTTATTATTGATAGTAATTTTCAAAACAAACAGATTTAATAATAAAATTATTTTCGAAAAGAATTTACAAATTACCTTTTACTTTAGATTTTGTGATTCAAGAAAAAACAAAAATAGTGATTTCGAGGGTGGACGAACTCTGAAATTTTGGAAGTATATATTCCCCAGGAAAAATCTTCCAGGTCACTTTTGCTAATATGCGTACGATCTTGTTGTTGTTTCTCAAATAGTTGGAGATGATATCAATTGATGTACGGTGCAGTGTTGGATTTGTGATCCCATTTTCCGCAGTCAGGTCTTGGTTCAGTTTTTCTTCCAAATTGATAATTTTGGTTTTGGGTGTGCATGGCTTGAAACCTCTATCCCAGATTCCCTAGTGAGGCCTTTGCTCATACGTCGAAATGTCCTTCTACCTTTACGTGATAAGGTGGAATCATTTGCAAAACATCTCCCTTTTGAAGTGTTGGTATTATTGGTGTTATTTGGAAACTAGACAAGGGAAATATCTTTTAAGAAGTGTTGAAACAGTTGTCAACTTTTTGGGTTTTTTCTCACCAAGCGCTGAGTTTGATTTAAAATCCCCATAATTTTGATTTCTTGCAGTATTTTTTAACTTCTTAAATCCCCAAGTAAATCTAATATAATGTTTCTCTCTGAAAGTTATTGTCCCCGTGTGGTTTCATGATTCCTCTCTAGAGAAGTTTGTGTAATCACCTCCCTTGGTGTTGAAGAATGTGTTTTGGTTTCAACCATGTGGTATTGTCCTCCCCAATGAAGTTAGCACAAGATCCCCGGTTGAAGTCTCCACCATGTGGTTTTCATCTTCCCTAAAGAAGCTAATATTATAATTTCTAGTGGAAATCTAGACGTTGAGACATTTGTTTTCCCCATTAAAGTCTGTGTGGTGTTCCCCGGTAAAGCCTGGAGGAGGATGTTATATCCCTGTATTTGTACTGATTTATTGTTTTGATTTAATTACTTTCATATTGTGTTTCTTCCCATTGAAGTTAAGTCGTGGAATAGGAATTTGCTTCCTCAGTTCGTGCTTACTTTCTTATAAATTTTTCCTTTTGGATATGATTTAGCCGAGTGTTGACTTTACCCAAGCTGGTTTTGTCTGGTTATTCCTAGTGTTGTATTTCTGTTTTGTCAGCATATACATAATAATATTCATACATATATCATGTATAGATGAATTAAAATTCATTTCTCATTTGCATTTATTTTAATTTTTGTTGGCATATTATCCTATTTACAGAGTTATGTTACCCTCTCACCAATAGATTGTCAACCTTAAGCAGAAAGTGTATATCCTTTCAATTTCCCCACTAAGTTATCCCTCGTGGAAGAATTTTGTTGTATCCTTCCTATTCAGCTTGTTATCTGGATGGAAAGTGGTCCCCTCTTGAGTTTATTTCTCATCAGGTGCTATCTTGGTTGACTGTTTTATTCCGGTTTAATTCTGGTTTGGATCTGTGGTTCCAGGCACCATTATTATTTTGATTTCTATAGGCTTTGAGCCCTGGTTTGAGAATATACATTTATTTTGCACGTGAAGATTTTATCTCATCAGCAAGAATATATTGGCATTTCTCCAGGAAGTCATAATTCTTTTTCCAGCAGCATTGTCGCAACTCCTTCTCATAACAGCAAAGGACAAGTCTCTTTATTTGAGCAACCTGTACTTCACCAGGAAATATGGTAGTTCCTAGAGAAGATTCATGATTTGTTTACTCTAATGAATGGTAGTCTCGTCATTATAGGAGATAGTTCGTTGTTGATATTTGTTACTCCAATTAATTATAGTCTTTGTCATTATGGAAGATAGTTCGTTGTTGACATTTTTTACTCCAATGGATGGTAGTCTCTTCATTATGGGTGATAGTTCGTTGTTGAGATTTGTTACTCCAATGGATTTAGTCTCGTCATTATGGGAGATAGTTTGTTGATGAGATTTGTTACTCCAATGGATGGCAGTCTCGTCATTATGGGAGATAGTTCATTATTGATATTTTTGTTTACTCTGATGAATGGTAGTCTTGTCATTATGGGCGATAGTTTGTTGTTGACATTTGTTACTCCAATGGATGGTATTCTCTTCATTATGGGAGATAGTTTTTTGATGAGATTTATTACTCCAATGGATGGTAGTCTCGTCATTATGGGAGGTAGTTCGTTGTTGAGATTTATTACTCCAATGGATGGTAGTCTCGTCATGATGAGAGATAGTTTTTTGTTGAGATTTATTAATCCAATGGATGGTAGCCTCGTCATTATGGGCGATAGTTCTTTATTGAGATTTGTTACTCCAATGGACGGTAGTCTCTTCGTTATAGGAGATAGTTCATTGTTGATATTTCTTACTCTGATGGATGGTAGTCTCGTCATTATGGGAGATAGTTCATCGTTGAGACTCATTTTTTTGCTCTGAAGACTTCATTTGATTCCAGTTGTAAGTACCGATGCTTGTCATTTGGGGTTTACGCTAGTATTGATATTTACTGGTATTATCCTACCATTTCTTTCCCCGTGAGTCGACATTACCTTTTTCTCGCTATCTTCTTAGTGAGTGGATAATTTACGGTTATCTGTCGATCACTATATTCCTTTATTTTCTCTCCTTAGTGTTTGAGTTAATGTTACTTTGTCTCTTCCTTGGGCTTTACCCTAATAGATTCGAGTCTTATGTTCACCAGTGATTTATTTTCCTGGTCTAATTCTCTTTTGATGTTTTATTTTTTGTTTCCCCAGTGGTTTTCTGTGTCACCTTTGGATTTGTTTATTTGCATGCACAATCATATGCATTTCATGGCATCTTAGGGCCAAAAATAGGGCTTTTTTTATATTTAAGTATCTTCAATCACTTCGACACAAATATTTTAACCTTCGTATCTCCGGATAGAAGACACTTAAATAAGGGCATCTGTTGTACCCTAATTTTCCCCATAAGATTCCTTTATCATCTCATTTCAACTCAATCATATCAAGATCACCCTAGGCTTTGGCTCTTCTCCCTACCTTTAGGTTTGCTCATGAGGAATCACCAAGCACTTTTATTTGTACATTGTGATCATATTTGTCTTATGTTTATTAACTTTTAACTAACAAATACAATTAATGTTTTCTCTAAATGATGATACTATAGGTGAGGGCACAACACATTTCATCAGATTAATTCATAAGTTCATGAGTTTATTTCCATGCCTTCTTCAAAAAAGCTTTATTAATATTCAAGCTTCATTATTGAAGATACTTTAAAGTAATATCATGACAAGGTCTACTATGATTCATCATGCCTCAATTTCTGAAAGAAATTCAAAAGATGCAAGGGTTGATTGAAAAAGTTTGACCTAATTGGACAAATTCTTGATTCTTTGATCACAAGTACATAACTCTCTCAATCCTTAACATATGGAGGTGGTTATTGTTGCTATGTGTTCTTATTATCATCCAGAACAACCTCCATTCACATGGCAAAATTTATTATGCAAGAAAGTTTGTCAAACTTGAAAAGGGTTTCCAAGTCATTTTGGTGCTTGAGGAGCTAGGGTTTTGAACTTCTAAGGGGTATATCTTGCTCATCTTTTGAGATGTCTGATTAATTCCAAATACATGCTTCTCTTTAAAGATTTATCAACTAATCACTTCAAGATTTTCAAGAAAATTTGGTGTGGAATATGCCTAATGATAAAGAAATATTATATGTCCTCTAGATAGGCTTTCAAATCCTCTTATGTGAATTCTAAAGATCGTAACTTGGTCAATTTTTATCTCCTTAAGCCCATTATTTTTCCACAATAATATTAAGGATGTTAACTTCAACTAATCTTTTATGTGCAAAGCTTGAAAATATGTGGAAGATTCCCTATGAACTCAAAACATTATAGGTTACCTCATGAACTTTAACCAATTTCACAAGGCCATAACTTTTTCAATACTTGGTATTTTTGAGTGATTCAAGTTTCCTAATGATCTTTTTGGAGTCTACTTCAAGATAGCATCAATGATCAAAGCTTAATTTTGTAGGAATGCCTTGTTTGAACTCAAAACATTATAGTTCACTTTTGAAGAAAAACTTAGAATTTTTCTAAGTACAAAAAGTCAACATCTTTTTCTCAACTTTGACTCATCAGAACTCCTAGCTCAAGTATCCAATTGAGCCCACTCTTTTCACATTGTAAATTTTTTGACCTTATATTTCAATTACTTCAATAATCAGGCCCTAAGACTCCTTGAGTTGTGAATACCATTGATTCAAAGTTGGTACCTTGAAACTTTTTTCCTCCAAGTCAGAATTTGAAATGCACAACTCAGCTTCTAATCACTAAATTCTTGCATGTTTTTACTTCTAATCATGTTTAACAATATTCTATAAGTTATTAGGACCTTGAAACATATGTTTTGGTTGGGTTTTGATCAAAATAAAAGTCACACTTTTCATGCTTGCAACTTCACACGAATTCCCTCCAAACTTCATTATTATACACGCTTGAGCATCCCATTTGCTTCCCTATAAATAAATGGTTATATCTCACTCATTTTCTAAAGCTTGAAAAACCAAAATCACCCTGCCAAACTCCCTGCATAACTCACTTTTGTGAACTTTCGAATTCCTATTTTCTCCACTTTTCAATCCAATTTTTCATTGATCCTTCATCCTTGAACTTCCATGAAGCTAACAAAAGAAGAACCAAGCTTTGAGGTGTCCTAAATCGTGCTAACCAAGTCAAGTTTCAGAACAACTTTCAGCTACTTCGTTCAGGTAGAATTCTCAATCAAATTGAACCAAATAAGGCCCTATTCTACTCTATTCATACTTCTGATCCTCACACTTCTTACAGTTTTCATTTTCATTGAGAATTGAGAGACATACTTGGGATTTTCGTGCTCGCTATTTTTTTGGTTTTCTTCAAATTCAACCTTGCACAACTTACATAAATTTGGCGCGAGGGTACCATTAGAATCGTCTTGAAGAGACAAATCTAATGGTATCGGTATGGTGTTCTAATTTTACAATTTGAGGAACCTCAATTTAGGGCGCCTGAAGGTTGAAGACGACCTATGTGTCGTGCTTCAGCCAATGATAGTGTGACATGTGATTTTTTGAATTCTATCCAATGCATCTATTTTACCATGCACGTGTCTCAGGAGTCCTTGGATCTGATTACTTTAGTGAGTCAGACTTCATCCAACGTGTCACATTTTAAGTTGTTTTTATTAATAAAGATTGATTCAGTGTAAAATTCAATAAAGTCCATGACATACACAATGCGCCATATACATAGGATCTGTTTACTAACGTGTTTTGATAATGATCAAATGGCCCATATTTTTTTGGTTTGTTATTTTATTTTATGATTTTTATTTTAATTAATTTAAACTTCAAAAAATCATAGAAAAATCATTTTTGATTTAAAAATTATGAAAAAAATTCACAAAAAAATTTCAAATATTCTCTTTCTGATTTTTATTTTTTCATGATTTTATTTTCAGATTTGATAACTTTTATAATTTTCCTTTATTTTGACTCGTTTCTATTTATTTAAAAATACTTTTTAATATTTTTTAAATTCTAAAATTTTTATAAAATTCATTTTCCTCATTTTCGTCCTTTCTGAAATTTTTCTAGAATTTTATTTTGACTTCTTGTATTTTTTTTATCTTTTTTACTTATTTGAGTCATTTTAAATAGTTTAAAAATACTATTTTGTTATAAAAATTACCAAAAATTTTATAAAAAAATATTTGAGATCATTTCTGACTTTTCTATGGTTTCTTCTAATTTTTCTTTGACACTTTGAATATAGTTTGTTATTTTCCCTTTTATCTTCATTTTAAAAAACAATTTAAAAATCATTGTCCCCTTTTATTTTATTCATTAAATGTAATTTTTTTTAAAATATATTCTGGCTATGTGATTGTTGATCATAAACTTCATTAACATCATTGGATCTTGAGTGTTGAATTTAACTCTATTAAAATGGAAGGATGATTTTAATGATAGTTTTGATTAAACTTTTTTATTCAAATATTTCCCCTCCATCTTCATCTTATCCCTTTCTCATTGTGTTACATGTTGTTAGAGGATTATCTACATATCATCTCTCCAAACATATGACACATATATTGCTATTTACCGGCCTCAAAACAGGCGTGACTTCTATACAAGTCCATTTACGATTGCTTAACATAGCGCTAATTTTTTTCCCAATTCGAGAAATAATCATTCGTGGCCCAATCCTATGTTTGCAAACCCAAGTATGCTTAATTTGAAACCTTTGATCCAATAACCTTAAGGTTCATTGTTAGGATGCTTTGGTCTTATCAATCCTCTAATGAATCTTTATAAATTTTGGAACTAAGTGAATCATTTAAACATCGCCGATCATTTATTGTTGCCTTGAGATTTTGAAATGAATGATATACTTGACAAAAAGCAAATGAAACTTTTTATTGAGAGGCTTTGCTGTTATCAATTTTTTAATGAGTTTTCAAATGCAAGTTTCAAGATTGTCATTCAACTAACCTCTAATTTCTAACAATTGACTTTTATTTTTATGCGTTTACTTTATGCTTTTTACTTTAAGCACATTTATTTTAGAATTTATATTTCATGCTATTTTCATCTTTGCTCACTTAAGCATTTTTCCTATATGTCTTTTTATTTTTATCACTTGAGCTTTCATTTTGTTTTTGAAGATGCATAATAACCAACTTGAACTATAAAAGACTTTAATGTTACTTGCACTATTTGCTCACTATCGCTAGCATAATGGAGTTGTGGACTTCTTGGACTTAGGATTAGAGACCTTGACCCACCTTGAGACCTTTGTGACTTCTATTTCTATTTTGTCTAGAGTTCTTGGGGTTTACCCCAAGACTTTGGGTTGTTTTCCTTTGTGTGGAGGTTATTATGATTAAATGCTTTGTTTGTGATTGGGAATTTCTCTATATACAGCCGTTACTCCGCCCAATTTTTGTGAATACTTAATGCCTTTGAAGCTTGGTTTTCTTAAGAGGTTTATTATCTTTGCTCTTTTGGTTTCAAAACCAAAGGATGGGAATTTCATATCGACTCATTGTGTCAAGTGTTGGCTTCTTGTTGGTTAGACGATTTTTTTCCTAGCTTTTACCTTATGTTTTAGGATAGCCCCCTTCATCTTCTCCCATCTTCTTTAATTTCAAAAATATTCTCCCTCCTTTTGAAAACTCTTATTGTATTTAAACTTGAACCGCTTTTACAATAAACTTAGACTTAGGTCCATGCATTTTCAAAAATATTTTTTTAATAAAAAATTAATCAACTTAATAATACCTTGACATTTTTGTGAGAAGACAAAAAGTCAATCAATCACATTCAAACCATTTTTCCATTTGGATTTTATTTTAATACTTTTCTCAAAAAGATTAGACTCTATCAATCCTTGTAGTCACGCGAGCTACTATACTTCTAGGTATGTAGTGAACCGAGATGTTTTCCACTCGGGTTTTGAGAGAGGCTTTTATTTTCAAAATCCAAGCCATATCCTCCACTTTTGAGATGACACAAATTCTCCTATCTCATAATTGTGGGTAGACAGTATGTTTTCCCCTCAGATATGACGATGTTGTCTTATCTCTTAAAATTAACCAACACATTTGTATTTTAAAAAATTTAAAGGTGAACTACGAGTACGCTAATCCCCTATTGAACATAAGGTGGTACGTAGGCACTAAAGGTTCGCAACCGCGGCGGGTGCAAAAATTGTAAAAAATATTTCTTTTCTCATCTCCACAATCTATTTTTATACAATATTTATAACCAAAATACACGGATTTTCAAAGAGGTTCCTGTGGAGTACCGTAGATGTTTAGGGTGCTAATACCTTTCCTTTGCATAACCAATCCCCAAACTTAGATTCTCTCTCCCTCTTTTTGGGTTATTCGCTCTTTTCTCATTCCTTTGGAAACAATAAAGTGCAGTGGCGATTTTTATTTGATATGTGCGAGTCAATTCCATCCAATGCTTAGTCTCAACATTTCTACCGCTATAGTAGTCAATGAGGTGAGCAGACTCAACAACTCAATTTTACGACAATAGATATCAGGCTAGCAACACACATGTGAGGGAGAATAGAATTTCTAGTGATGTTTCATGGCAGGGTCAAGAATCGACCCGTTTTACGACCCGCTTTGATACCAACTGTAACACCCCGTACATATACATCTAGAATAATATGTAGTGATGTTATAATATGGTACATTAAAAACATACAAAACCAGTAAAATGACATGAATAAAATTATATAAATCTATACTACAGAGACGAGTGTATACAATATTTATGTCTACAAAAATGCACAATGGTAAGATAAGATCTTATAAGGTCTTCTTGTCATCTGCTCATCAACAGTCTTTAATGCATACCACCTAGAAGTTGTTCCACTTCTAACCAGTGCATGAAAAAGATAATAGGATTTGGTTGAGATTACTAAATCTTAGTGATTTCCCCTATCTCATGGGTCATGTTCCCTCACGTTCAAGTACAAGAATACATAACAACACATTGCATCACAATTGGGAGTCCCTTGACTACCCAATGCAAAAGCATCAAACACATAAACACGTCAAAACAACCAAGTAGGCAGACTCGTACCCATGTACATGGAATCTAGAAGTAGTATCTGCCTTCCAACCTAGGCCATACAACAGACCCTCGATGAGGCCCTTGTGTATAGCGTCAAGAGACTTGCACATGAATAGTACATAATAGATTCGATGAGTCTTAAGTGGACCACATCCGTGATGATTTAACAAAGTGATATCGCCTATGTGGTATCACAACCCTATCAATAATAAATACATAGATGTTCTAGCAACTAGTGAATACACGCCATCAAGACCGGACAAGCCCACTGGGAGGAAACACTAGTGATGTTGCCTACATGGCATCATTACAGGTGAGTCCAAAGTGATATTACTAATGTGGCATCACAGTCATTCACCTACCAAGCAAGCTGATATGTTAACAGCTAGTGAGGGAAACACCCTATAAGACCCCCACATGCACATCACAATAGTAGCTCGGGTGTGTACAACATACTGACAACACCGATGTGTTAACAGCAAGTGGGAATATGCCTTATAATACCCTCACAAGCACATCGCAGTAGTATTTCTTCGGAAACAAAGTCTTGAAACTCACACGATTTACCACCCTTAGTCTAGGCCTACTCCAATTCAACCATACACAAACAATCACATCCAAATGATCAATCGGAAAAAAATGGGAAACAAACAAGCAAGTGATCACACCATAACATTTGTTACATAACGCATTTACTTAAGCATACATATAAGAGTTGCATAAAAGTGACCATATCATAGCATTTATCAATCCTTAGCATATACTATGAGTCATAAGATACAAATGAGGCATTTGATTTGAAATACAGATTGGAATAGCATTCAAGGGAATCAAATATAAAGTTTATCCCAGGAAATTTCGCTAAAAGAACTAGTAGAGAAGGATTCTTTTCCAAGTGAAGTCCCAACGAACTCAAACATAAACTTTCCAAGTAAGGAGTATTATTCATAAGGAGCATTAAAAAATCTTTTCAACGCTTCTGACCATGCTCAGCTTCGAGTTGTAAAACTCAAGATATGACCATTTTAGTGAAAGCACAATTTAGTTTAGTCTCCTGACTTTCGTTAAGTGAAATAGAGTTTGCTAAGAAAACTTTGACAATAACAGACCACAAAATTAGGGTTCTATAGTTCCTTTTTGCACCCCCAATCGATTCCAATTCGAACTCCAACATGCATCAACAACCCAAGGCATACAAGTGAAGGTGTGAAAAACACAAGAAAGTATGGGGGGTTGAATTGGGTTTTTAAAACAAAAAAAATTCTTTAAAAATATTCCCCTTTAAGTTAAAATCTTTTTTCCTTCAATCTTGATAATAACAATAAGTAAGAACAGGAAGTAAAGAATAATGTATGTTTACACTAGTTCACTTGAAAATTATCAAGCTAGTCTAGTCCATCCGCCAAGGTGATTTCGCCTCACTCAATCGAGGACTTAATTCACTATAACCAAATTGATTACAATTTACACGAGCTTCCCGCAAGTAACTAACAACCTCTAATACTCTCAAGTCCTAGACTTCTTAAGGATACAAACCTACCCGGTCCCTTAAGGAATATAAAACAATAATCAACCTAATTATTACAATGCACAAGCTACAAACAAGTGACTAACAACCTCTAAAAATCACAAGTCCTATACTTCTTAAATATACAAACCTGCCCGGTCCCTTAAGGAATATGAAACAACTATTTGAATACAAGTTTTGTTTATAAAGGTATTGCTTCTACAAAAGTTGAATATATAAACTATTTTAAGAACAGTGACTTAATAATATGAAAGCTATGAACAACGTTTGTGAGTGAAAATTTCGTTAATTGGCATATTTCTATCTTAGTCTTCAAGCATTTATATAGCCAATAAAATAATATATCCATCGACGGGTACTCTTGGTATTTCTAGAAACATTGGCAGCTTGAACAGTAACACGGGGGACAAAATTGTGTGACGCGTCCTTCCTTTCATGGTAGTGGAATGAAACTTTGATTGTACCATGTACTATGTGTACCTTGTTAATGTCATCTTTTTTCCTTCTTCGCTTCAGAGGCTTCTGCGGGCATGATTTTAGAAGCTAGCACACAACACAAGGTTATCAGAACTTCAAGTCTTCATAACTGCGTCTTTAGATTCTTCAGCACTTGGTTGTGAGAACCTTTTCTTGGAGCCTTGGGTCTTTAGAACTTCAAGTCTTTATAATCTTTAGAACTTCTATCTTTAGAGTCTTCAACACTTGGTATTTAGAATCCTTATCTTTAGAACCTTGGGTCTTTAGAAACTTGAGTCTTTAGCATATGGACTTGAGTGAAAACTTTTGTCTTCAGATCTTCTGACTGTTTCTTTAGAACCCGTTGTCTTCAGAAACACGAGTCTTCAGCATCTGGACTTAAGTAGCAACTTTTTTCTTCAGAACTTCTGATTGGTTTCTTTACACAAACATAAGAGCTTACACTTCAGAGTCTTCTATAGTGTTTTGCTACTGTTCAACAGAACTTGTGTAGTGCAGAAGCTGAACTAATTCTCTTCTAATGTCTTGGTCATGCCATTCATCATAAGCATGACCCTTTTTTAAATACTCAACAATAACAAACATTAGTACAACAAAAATTGTTCACACAAACATACTCATTTGCTATCATCAAAACTCATAGATAATATTACAGAACCAAATCTTGTTCTTACAATCTCCCTCTTTTTGATGATGATAAAACTATGTAATTTGATGACACAATTTTGTTCTTATAATCAGAAAAAGTAAAAATAGAAAGGTAAGGAATACTTATCCTTTTTTTATGATAATCCCATTAAGTTAATGACTTGATGAAGATCGAATATTCTGACTCTGAACCATTTGAGTAAAACTCTCCCTGGTTCCAATAGATCAAATATCTAGATCTTAGAGTCTTGACTTCAGATGCCAATGGAAAAATTGAGATCTTGATGCCACTAGAACAGTTGAGATCTTAGAACTTCTTCTTATTGTGCCAATGAGAATAAAATCAAATTGAAATCTTTGAAACTTTAATGTCACTAAGACAACTTCCAGATTCTCAATTCTTGGAGTCTGATTCCATATTTCACTTCTTGGAGTCTGATTATGAATTGAAAAAAATCTTCAGAGTCTGAAGCCAATAGCTTATACATAAGCCTTGCACAATGCTTTCAGATCTTTTTCTTTAATCAGAGTTCTCATTTCCTGAAAAAGAAAAACAATTCTAACATAAATTGGGTTAGAATGTAAGCATCTCTTTTTAGAGAATATTTTCCATAACTTGATTACTGAAATAAAAATTACATTCGTTTAATTACTCCCCATTTTTGTCATAATAAAAAAGGTAATTATGTGTGAAAAACATAAAGATCAGAAGAAATAACAAGAAAAGATAAGAAGTTTCATTGATATTCAAAGGAGATTACAACAGAAGGAGAGACATAGACAGGGAAAGCTATCTAAAATTCAATCACATTACAACTCACATCAAATAGATAATTGCCTCTGATGAACGGATTTCTTTGAACATTTTCAATTATACTTGTTAACTCAAACAGTTCAGACAATACACGTTTATACGAAATGAATGATTTTTGAGAGTTCCTGGATGGTAGGATTGGTAGCTTCATATGATTGAATATTATTGGCAAAAGATGAATGGGAATACTCTTGCAAAGTCAATAAAGAAGACACATATCCCTAGGAAAAACTTTATCAAGATCTTCTCCTCTGGGATGAAGATTTTTTAACAGGAACTGAAACCAGATTTTTGCAAGTGGTTTCAAATGATCTAAATTATAGGGATCATATCCAAATGAAGAGTTAGGAACATTTGGAAACATGTCAAAATTCATGCAAGAATTAGGTAAAGGTGGACTCTATATGGATTTATCATTGAGGAGCGTGTGATGGTAATCAGAATGCCAAAGATGTAAGAATGAATGATGTTTTCATCAAGACTGACAGAAACATGAAGCCAAAAGTTATTTAAGAGGACAGGATAAATAAGACCCCTCAGCATTGTTGCATACCCAAACCATCCTTGATTTTCAATAAACTTGTTGATGAAACCATTGTCGGATACATAGTTGGGTCTTTTTCTCTTTGATTACCTCGAGAAGATTTTCATCTCTTTGAATGGTTCTAACAGCCATGGTATGCAAACAAGTTTAAATAGAAGAGACGATTGAAGATGGTGCAAGGATAAGGACTTAATGAATGACTATAGACGAGAAGAGATATAAATAGTCAGTCAAACAGTTCACGAAGTAAGACAATTAAAACACTTAAATGACGTCACAGACTGCTAAAAGAAGGAAAAGAAATAAGAAGTAGATCAAACATTAAGGTGAAAGAACACGGAAACATTTAACTCAAACAGGACAGGGAATATCAGATAAAGGCGTAGGAGTATAATATGAAACGAGTTTTCCCAAGACATAGTGCAGAGGAGTAGTTAACAAATTTAATCATGATTAATCAATTTCAAGAAAACATAATTGCTCGTGTATAACATTGGTAGAGTATGATAGACACTAAGTCTATTTAGGTAATGCGTTTGATATTCTTAGCATCTGGAAAACCACGAAAATTTCTATCTGATCAGGAACATTTCTGACCGAAACATCTTCTAACGATTGAGATAAAACAAATTATAAGTCTTTCATTTAAGTCATTATTTTATCCCTTCATACTACGACTAAAACATGTTTGATTCTAATAAAACTTTACTCTGGACATAGACCCATTTTCAGATTCTTTAGAATAAACAGAAATCTATCTTCAACTAAGAGTTTTGTAAAAATATCATCCCACTGATGGTCTGTACCTATAAATTTTAAAGATAGGATCCCTTTATGAACACAATCTCTAATAAAATGATGTTTGATTTCTATGTGTTTATCCCTAGAGTGTAGGATTGGGTTTTTACTCAAGCAAATAGCGGCAGTATTATCATAGAAGATAGGAATTTTACTCTCATATATCTGGTAATCTTCTAGATGATTCTTCATCCATATCAACTGAGTACTGCACAGTGTTAATGATATGTACTTTGCTTCTGTTGTTGAAAGAGAAATTATTGATTTCCTCTTGCTTGACCATGAGATTAGATTCTTGCCCAGAAACTGACATTTCCCAAAAGTACTTTTCCTCTCTAGTTGATCTCTAGCGTAGTTTGCATCATAGAAACCAGAAAGAGAATACTATGATGTTTTCTCATACATCAATCCAAGGTTAATGGTTCCTTTTATATACATCATAATCCTATTAACAACAATTAAATGAGATTCCCTAGGATCAGATTGGAATCTAGCACAAAGATGGACACAAAATAAAATATCAGGTATAGATGCAGTCAGATACATAAGAGAGCCTATCATACCACGATAGAGCTTCTTACATACCTTTCCACTTACCTCTTCTTTTCACATAATACATGTTGGATGCATTGGAGTATTTGCTACAGTGCAGTCTATCATGTTGAATTTATTTAGAAGTTCTCTGGTGTACTTACTTTGATGAATGTAAGTAGCCTCTCGTTTTTTATCAATCTGGATTCGCAAAAAGAACTTTAATTCCCCTATCATGCTCATTTCAAATTCAGTCTGCATTAACTTAGAGAATTCCTTGCAGAGGGAAGGATTAGCATAACCAAAAATAATATCATTAACATAAATTTGAACAATTGGAATATCATTTTTTAATGTTTTACAGAAGAGTGTAATGTCAACTTTTCCTCTGGTAAACTTATTTTCTAAAAGAAAATTGCTCAATCTGTCATACCAAGCTCTGGGAGCTTGTTTCAATCCATAAACAGATTTCTTTAGTTTAAAAACATAGTTTGATTTCTCAGAGTTTTCAAATCCAAGAGGCTATTTGACACACACTTCTTCTGAAATATAACCATTCAGAAATGCACTCTTAACATTCATCTGATAAAGGATTATGTTATGATTTACACAAAAAGAAACTAACAACTGAATAGCTCCTAACATGGGGACCAGTGTAAAGGATTCTATATAATCTATTCCTTCTTGTTGACTATAACCTTGTGCAACCAGTCGTTCTTTATTTCTTACAACTTCACACATCTCATTGAGCTTGTTTATAAACACCCATATGGTTCCAATGACGTGGGCACCTTTAGGTTTTTGAACAAGATCACATGCATCATTCTTTTAGAATTGGTTCAGTTCTTCTTCCATATCCAAAATCCAATCCTTATCTAAAAGGGGTTCCTTAATAAATATAGGTTTTTTTTAAAGAAACTAAACCTAGAAGCACTTCATCAGAAGGTTTGAGAGTCGATCTTGTTCTGACTAGAGCATATTTAATTCCAAGAATGAGATCTTCAGGATAAGAGAATGTGATTTTGTTCTAAGTTGTTTAAGGTTGATTAGAAGGACTATCAACAACATTAAAAGAAGGGGCTTCTAATTCTTTATCTTCTTGAGTCTTCTCCTTTGGTTTAGTGAACATTATAGTCGCATTTGCTAGCTTTTCACACAACTTTGACTTTTCATAGTCAAGCTTATCATCTAATCTGACATGGATTGATTTCTCCACAATTTTTGATTCTATGTTATACATTCTGAAGCCTTTAGAGCATTTAAAGTATCCTAATAGAAGACACTTTTGTGCCTTAGAATCAAACTTACCTAGATTTTCTTTATTGTTTAACATATAACAAGTACATCCAAATGGATGGAAATAGGAAATGTTGTGATTTCTATTCTTTCAAAATTCATAAGGAGTCTTACTCAAAATAGGTCTGATGGAGATTCTATTTTGAATATAACACGTTGTATTTACTACTTGTGCCCAGCAGTGCTTAGCCAACTGAGTTTCTTGAATCATGGTACGAGCCATTTCTTGTAGTGGTCTATTTTCCCTTTCTACAACCCCATTTTTTGTGGAGTTCTAGGACAAGAAAATCATGTACTATGCCATTTGAATCAAAAAGTTATTCAAAATATTTATTTTCAAATTCTACACCATGATTACTTCGAAGTCTGACTATTTTGTAATCTTTTTCATTTTGTACTTGGGAACAGAAGGAAGCGGATAGAAAATATGACGCATCCTTGTGTTTCAATAATTTTACCCATGTCCATCTGCTATAATCATCAACGATGACAAGTTCATATTTCTTACCATTGATAGAAGCAGTTTTCACTGGTCTAAATAAGTCAATGTGAAGAAGTTTTAATGCCTAGAAGTAGAAACAATGTTTTTAGCTTTGAAGGAGGTTTTTGAAAATTTGCCTTTCTAACAAGCTTTACAAAGGGCATCTGAAGTATACTTCATATTGGGAAAGCCTCGGACTAATCCAAGTTTATTTAGTTGAGAAATCTTTCTCAGGCTAACATGACCCAAACATATATGCCAGACCCATTGCTCTTCTTGAACAGTCATGAGACATTTTACATTTTGATTTTTCAAATCTGATAATCTTATTTTGTAAATATTGTTCTTCCTTTTTCCATTAAATAGATTTGAGTCATCCTTCTGACTAACAGCTTTATAGGATGTTTGATTGAAAATGACGTTATAATCATTGTCCCTAAATTGACTGATTGACAATAAGTTATGCATCAGACTCTCGACTAAAAGAAAATTGTGAATAGAAGGGAATTTACCATTACCAATCGTTCCAGGGTCGATGATCTTTCCCTTTTGATTTCCTTTGAACCCAACAACGCCTCCAGACTTGAGTTAAAAGTCTTGGAACATATGACTTTCGCCCGTCATATGTCTCTATCTACTCTCCAGGTACCATGATTGGTGTTTCAGTGGTGTAATCAAAGAAATCTGTAATGTAGATTATCTGATCCTTAGGTACCCACTTTCTGGGTCCTCTCTTGTTAGAAGTTCTAGAGGTTCTGACACCTTTGGACTTTTGTGCAAAAGGATAATCATGTGAAGTTTGTGCATGATACTTTGGTTTAGAAATTTCCTTCCATGTATGTGTTTGTGCTACAGTAGTATCAAAACCTTCTTGTATTGGACATTTCAAATTTGTGCCAGCAGGCACGAAATGTTCAGAAAGATATTTTGGTTTGACATTAAAAGTCTCATCAATTTTCTTTGATGGTCCTAAATATCCCAAGCCTTTGCTTCCATTTCTACTAACACAATAGATCATTGAAGCCATTTTGCTTCTATCTATTCTTTTAGCAAGGAAGTGTTGAAAGGCTCTATCATATCTAATTACTTCGTCAATAACAGATGTGTTAGAAATAAATCACATAAAAATAAATCTAAATCACACTTTTCTAAAAGATAGAAATAAATCACATTGCACATATCCTAAAATCACTTTCATATTAGCTCTAACATTGGCCTTCTTACAAGGGCTAGATGTTTCACACATGTTGGAACATCATGTCCCACATGTGTGCTTTCTTCAATAAAATATCTTGTACACTTTATATTATTTTGAAAAATGCAACCAATCACATAGAACAACAGTAACCGTATACAAGCATATTCTAATCATCTCCATCATTGATTTCGGGAAACCCATAGCTTTGAGAACCCCATCAAGAAAATACCATTCAATTATATCGTACACCTTCTACATATCCAACTTTAGGGTCATCATTCCATTCTTACATGTTTTCTTCTCTTTCATCCCGTGGAAACATTCCATGGCAATCAGAGCATTATTTGTTATCAACCTTCCTTTTACAAATTCACTTTGATCTTATTTAATAACATCAGGCAGAAGGCCTTTATATCTCTTGGCTATAGTTTTTTTCACCAATTTCAGGACCATATTACATAGGCTGATTGGCCTGAAGTAATTAGGTATGCTTGAATTCTTACACTTAGGAATTAGAACAATCTTGTTAAGGGGGTCTTGATTGTTATTTAACACCCCTAATACTAAGTTCATCATCCTGGTCCCCATAATTTTTCATAATTTTTGAAAAAACAAAGTTGGAAGGCCATCTGGTCCCGATGCCTTTAAGGGGTGCATTAGATTCAGAACATGTTTGACCTCTTCTGAGGAATACATGGCTTCAAACCATAGTTTTTTCCCTATTCTTATATTCCCTTGAACTACTTGGTAGAAAACATCAATAATCGCAGGAGAAAACAAAATCATATCATAGAAGTATTTTACCAGAATTCTCTCACAATGGTCCTCGCCTTTCCACAAAACCCCTCTATCATCTTTTAATTTTTCTATATAGTTTGTTCTCCTTTGTTTCTCTTCTTTGCCATGGAAAAACTTGGTGTTACGGTCCCCTCACTAAGCGAAAGGGATCTACTCCTCTGTGTCCATATCATTTCTTCTGCCCTAAAAATATTGTTTCTTTGTTGCTTTAGGGCCTTGTTAGTTTTTATTTCCTGCGCCTCCTCTGTTCGTCGACTATCATCCTTCAAGAGATCCTCTAATCATTTAAGTTCTTTCCTAACAGCTCTAGGTCGTAATTATATGAAGGAATCCTCGATGACTTGAATCATGAAAAGTTTATTGACTATGTGGTTAGTATCATCCAACCTCATCTTCTTCATAAGCTCTTCACATATATTTCCTTAGTCTAAACCTCTTAAAATGTAATAGTTGGACCTTATTATTTTAATTGCACACCAGAGGATCCACTAGGTTAACACAAATGACAATATGATCAAACCTAAACCGAGGGAGGTGGAGAGCTTTGGTAGAGGAAAATTTGTAGCAAACTCTGAGGTTTCCAATCCCCTATTGAGACGACATTTAATATTCTCCAAGTCTTCTCCGCCATTTGTCCAAGTGAATCTATAGACTCTAAACCCCAGGTCATGAATTCCACAATTTCTCACTGTTTGTCTACTCTAGCTCAGCTGACTAATTGACCTGCTAGTGCCACCTTTTTTGTTCGCATCAGCTAGAACATCATTAAAATCTCCAAAACAGATCCATTGGTTCCCTACTTCTCTAAACAATTTGATTCACCAATTCACAAGTTTTCCTCTTATTATGCTCTTCAGGGAAGCCATAATTCCTGTGAAGAACCATTGGATATCCTCTTCATCATCCATCACCGAACCCTCTATATGGTTAAGAGAATAGGAAATAATATTGACCTTTAAATTATAACTTCATAGTAGTGCAACTCCTTCTACCCTGTATTTCCCACTCCCTCTACACTTCATCACTTGGCAAAATGCGAAACCACATTTTGAACGAGCATATTGCATCTCAAAGTCTTTTAGTCTAGTATCCATTAGGATGACCATAAAGGGATTTTCCAATATAATGAACCTCTGCAAGGCTCAAATTGTACGGGGATTCCATAAAACCCTATAGTTCCAGCTTATGATTTTCATTATTGAACACGGTGTTAGTTCTTCATCACCACCTCTGGTCTTGTCTTGCTAACATCCTCTTCCATCCCCACACGATTCCTATTGTTCTTTCCATTTCCAATGTCCTACAAGGAGCCATCAATTATCACCACATCAATTAGTTGTCTCTTTCTTCCAGCATCCAACATCTTCTTCATTTGATCTTGTTTCGACTTTCTTCAGTTCTTTTTTCTACTCCAGGTATTCCTTTTGGTGCCTCCTCCATCAATTTGTGTTGTCCCTTTTGTTTGAAAATATGTTATTGCCACTGCCGTAAGAGACTTTTCCACTATTTCCACTTCCATATTCTCCACCACCTGAATTTCCTCAGAAGCCTTCACACTTAGAATAGGTTTGTTACTAGTGTTTCTTCCTTTCTTAATTTGGACCTCCTCTGTTTTCTCCTTCCTACTTTGTTCGAATCTGATTTGGCTTAAGGATATGTTGAACATGATTTTGCTATACTTACTTGAAATTGAATCCTTCCTCCTTGGTTCCTTAAACACATTTGGAAGGGGTGAAGCCCTAAACAATAACCCATAAGACATGTCATGTTCATCGAGATCTTCATATCCCTCGTTGCTTAGATTATCAATTGCCTCACAATCTTTTAGTTGATGCCCCAATCTTCCACAATCAAAATTGATGATGGCAAGTCGCTCATACTTAAAATAGGGCTTATGGATTTTCTCCAGGAATCTCACTATTGTTCCTCTTTTCAGAGGTTGTTTTAGGTCCATTTTGACTTTGATCCTCAAAAAGCACCCATTATTATTCGCATCCCTCCATTTCTTTAAAAGACCGTCGAGATCTCTTTAATCTTATTTGCCATTGTATCAGACCTCGACATTAGCGGACGATCATAAACCCTAATGCAAAAGGCGCCAAAGTGCATGTCCAATCCCAATCTAAAACCAGAAGGTTGCGATAGAAACTCCATGGCCCATTTTGAATCACGGATTCCATATTTCTCTTTGTTGTAAACTTGAATAAGAACATATTCTTGTTGAGCTCTTGTGTCTCAACATGGTTTTTGAGTCTCTAAACACCCATTGAAATGCTGATGAAGGCTCTTACGTTGAAGTTGTTATCCGTCCATAGTTTCCTTACAAGAGTTTGTTGAAATACTTCATCCCTCGATACTTCATCACCTTCATTTATAACTCCTTCCACCTCCTCTTTAAAGAGAGCGATATTTTTCCACTTTCTCCATAATCCATCCTGATAAAAGAGATCCTCCCGATAAAAGAAAAAAAGTTAACCAGAAATATATCCCCTTATTAAAACACCTGATAATGATCTCCGACAGCGACAATAGAAGAAAAAAAACTAAAAAGAAATGTGAGATTTACTCCATCACAAACCATACTGTTGGTTGTGGGCAAGCTAACCAAGGATTTTAAATAAGAAAAATATTAAGAAATATTTGTTTAGTAGGAAGCATGTAGACATTCGCAATAACAAATGCCAATAATAACTTATGCTTCGGACAATTTACTTAAGTGCAATATATAAACTCTAGTTACCTATTTTCTTATTTAAAGGGATACACCTGGTGATTTCAATACACTTTTCAATTTTAAACTTTTCATATCTGATTGATAATAGCTTTGTAAATTTGGCCATTCATATTTAACGAATATGATTGATTAAAAATATAATGTGTTTTTTTCTAATTATTTTTTATAAACTAAATATTTTTATTGAGCCTTTTGTTTTAATTTTTTCAAAGGTATAACTATATGTTGAATTCAAAAATAATTTTATTTTTTTGAGTTTGTATTATCTTTTTAAATATATTTGAAAGACATTTTTAACTAAAAAAATTGTATAATTTAATAAATGAAACTATATATTAAATATTAAAAGAGTCATGCTAACAAGTGGTCTAAGAGCACGGTTTAAAGATTTCATATATATATATATATATAAAAATCTTTAAATAAATTATTTATTTAAATTTGCAATGTATTGAATACAAGTATTTTTAAGAAAACATATATTTTATTTCTTAGAAAAATCAATCATTTTAATTTTCAATATATTGAATACAAATATTTAATCAACAAAATATATCATTTTAAACTCTTAACAAGTCTCCGAATGCACTCATTAACATTTCTCATATTAAAATAATGAAAATAAAAGAGAGCAAGAAAATGAATTTATTCTCAATTAATAAGATACTCACATCTTTTCCGATCTTACAAAATTTGTTACAAATTTTTATTTATCTTATTGTTACACATATAGTTGTTATCGCAATGATTCTTCAAATTTTCTTCACGTTGTCCACGTCTCATATTGTAGTATCATGGAACCCTGTACAAAAAAAAATATTGTAACGACATATCAATGCGTCCTGTAGGTTAGTAGGAATATATGAAGACAAACTTACGTGTTGCAATCGATGCTAGGATCAAATGAAACCGAAAGATTAATTTTACAAAGGCTTGGCAATTGTTTTGATCTGTCGGGATTAACTCCAAATCTTGTTGCAGCAGGTTTGAGACAATTGCATACATCTCTTCGACTTTGAGTGGTGTCTGCCTTTTGATTTAAATTATTTGCACCTGCACAACAAGCACTAGTTGGTGTAGCAGGGCCGGTTCCTTGCAAATAAGGAAGACATG
This sequence comes from Vicia faba, assembly GCA_948472305.1. Lineage (NCBI taxonomy): Eukaryota > Viridiplantae > Streptophyta > Magnoliopsida > Fabales > Fabaceae > Vicia > Vicia faba. Next base: position 423,746,422 of record OX451737.1, read on the forward strand.
GAAGCAAAGATAAAAGAGCATCAGGACATGTAATAGCATCAATTTGGTGTGCATGTAATGTTGTTACTAACATATTTAAAATCATCACAACATTTAAAAGAGAAATAGATCTCTTCTCCATCTTCCTTAATTTGAGAGTGTATATAAGTATGGTTATTCTAGAATTTTGGAATGTCTAAACTGAATGAGTATAGCTTAATTTATAGACAAGATATGATATCATTTTATGGTAATTCATTAGTGTCTCTGTTCGTTTTTAATATTTTTTAAAAGACTTGGTGGTGATTTATGATTTCTATTAATATTAGTTATTATAAAAGATTTATTATTTCTATTAATATTATTTATTATAAAATGGATAATTATAAGTAACATTTAATATGTTTGATTAAAGTTAATTATTGAGAAAACAAATCTTAATTATTAAATATTTTTTATGATATATTATATTTAAAATTCTTCTAAATTATTTTGTCCTTTTTACGCCCTCAAATATTAGTTTTTGAATCATTAACATTTTTATAAGGATACAAATAATTAAAATAAAATAAAATATAATTAATTTGAAAATTCAATTGATATTCATTATATTTTCTTAGGATCTGTTCGAAAGTTTAAATGTCAATGAAAGATAGGACTTTGAAAAAAAGAGAAGGATTGAGGGACGAAAATTGTAGAATTTAAGTTTGTATGATTTTGAAGAGATAATTTATTTTCGTAACACCTAAAATTTTTAATTTGGAAGAATTTAAAATTTATATTAAAAGAGGGTTTTAGAGAGTTTTAGAAGGTTTACCTGAATTTTTTAAATATCTTTTATATTGTTAGAATATTCTGAAAATTAAAAATATAGCGATGAAAAACATTCTTTTATCATTTTATACAAAATTATTTTTTTAAAAAATATCAAATATTTTTTAAAATTTATTTAAAAATCTGTGTTCGAAAATCTCTCCTTCTCCTCTTCTCCAAACTCCAAAACAAAGCTTAAAGATTATATCAATTATTTTATTTATATTTTCAAAATTAAAGAAGAGAAATGGTATAGTAATAATTATGACACTAAGGATTATGTTATAATTAAATTATATGTGATTTGAACTCGTTTTTTGAGGTTACAAAATCAGCCTTTAATAATGGATCAACATCTTATAAACTATTTATTCGAAATTAAATACTCATAAATGTTTTATTAGGAATAAAATAACAAATGGTTATGGTCCACTATAAATTTAAATTTTTTAATTGAGAATCATTTATGAGTATAACTTTATAATATTATTTTCTAACATATTTCAATAGGAAATGCGTAACTCTTTTGATAAAAATTGACATGATATTATTTTATGTGAAACTTATTATTTTATATTTTTAGTAGTAAAATACACATGTGATTGCACTGATAAATTTATAAAATTTTAATATTTAAAAATAAGAATTTTGTGTATTAAATTAAAATAATTATTAATTAAAATAAAATATGTATTTTTCTGACAGTGACATGTAAGAAAAAAATTTATATTTAAAAATAAAAATTTTGTATTTCAAATAATAAAGATATTAATTAAAATAAAATATGTATTTTTCTGAGAATGATTGATAAGTTGAAATATTAGTTGTATATATGACTATTTACTAAATATTAATATTGTATATATTTATATACTAATAAATAATTAATATGATAATCATATATTATAATTATATATTTTAATATATTAAAAATAATTATAAGAAAATAAAATAATTAGATAAAAAAGATAAAATATGAAATGGAAAGAGAAAAAAATATAAAAGAAAAATTAATTTAATTTGAAAAAAGAGTGAAATAGTAAGCGGATATAATTAAGAAATTGTGAAGTGTGTGTGGTGTTTAATACAGAGAGTAAATGATAGAAATAATTTAATTTGTAATACAAAAGAAGAGTGAGAGAAGAAGAGGACACGTGACACATGTTAATTTATTTAGAAGTTGTAAAAATATTTTGATTATAAAATGATAAATAAATCCTTTTGACTTTGTAATTTAAAAACACAAAAAGGTTATTACAAAAAGGATGGTGACATTGTATTTTAATGGTTTGATAGTTAATTTAATTTATTATCATGTGGAGAGTAAGGGGTTTGAAAACATATGATATAATAGAAAATGTTATTTCTGTATAAGGAACTCAGTAAATACTTTTGAAAAAATTTAATAATTTTTTTTAAAATAATTAAATATTTTAATTATTTCAATTATATAAAATGTTCAACAATTTTCAAAATAAGCATGTCATTTTTAATAATGAGCATGTCATTGTTTTCTTTAATTGAATAACCTAAAAGCTTAACAAATACATTTTAAAATAATTTAGACATAATTTAAAATAAATATTGAATTTGTATTTATAATACTAAAATTTATTTAAAAATTTAAGTTTAAATAGAAATTTTTATTTTGAATTAATTAATTAATTTAAATGTCAATGTTGCTCATTTAAAGTTATGGTGGCATATTTGGAAGCGGGGTGTAATCGATACGGTTTAGATCGGTTTTGCTAAAAAAATGTTTAAACTAATATTCTTTCGATTATATTTGATTCAGTTTTTAGTAATTTTCAAAAATAGAACCGAATCAAAGTAACATGTTTGGTTCTCTTCGATTTGGTTTGGTTGATCGTTTTACAATGTTATTTTTTTCAATTATATTCATCAGTGTATTCTTCACTATATTTTTTTTTTGTTTATTTTATACTATTATTTTTTAAAGTAATAAATTTCATGTAATTTATTTCATACTCTATTGTTTCAAACAAATAACAAGTTGTTCTAAATCCATACTCCATTGCATCATGAAATAAATTTACTATCAAATAAAAAAATTGGCACTTGGCATTAGAATGTTGGAAATGAATTTGAAAGCTTAACAAATAAAATACAACAACAAAAAATTTTAATACTCATAAATTAACATGTTTTACACCTCAAACGCATATCTCGAGTTTACTTGGAATCGAGACGTAGATGAAATTTTTTCTGTCAAAGCTTGTTATCACACTTTTGTTAATAGGGAAGTTATTGAGTGGGTTTAAACAAACATGGGGGAGGTGTTATTTCAGTTGTGGAGAGTTAAAGTCTCGTCGAATATCCTTATGTTCGGATAGAGGTTGGTGCTAAATAGACTCTCAACGAGAGAAAATCTATTTATAAGAGGCGTTGTCCATGCTGGTAACGAGCAACTTTGTGTTCTCTGCGCAAAATGTTTGGAATTGAGAGAACATCTTTTTAGAAATTTTCACTTTAGTAGAAAATTTTGGTTGGCGATTCGAAAGTGGATCAGGAGTAAATTGTTGTTGTCAGAACAAGATTTGGCAGACTTTTCGAACTATTTTCATCAGGTCAAGAACAAGGTTGATAGAGGAGTAATGTTTGTTTTTTGGCTGGCAGCGTTTTGGTCCATTTGGTTGTTAAGGAATGTTGTGGTTTTCAATGGAAAACCTCTAAATTTTGACGAGTGTATCTCGGCCATAAAATTCACCTCGTGGAAATAGATCAATGTAGGTAGAACTCCCTCTTTTTGTTGTAGTTATTATGATTGACACACAATGCCTTTGTATTCCCTAGATTAAGGTGCCTTCTTGTAAGATGTTTTTTTAGTTGAGTATCCCTTGTGCTCTTATTGAATGAAACCATTTGCCTTTTTAAAAAAAATCTATTTTGTAACTAGACTAGAAGAAATTTTGTTGAAGAAGAACAAACAAAAAAGGTAAAAAATATATGAAAAATAACGAAGACAAATTGAACATTAAGAAGAAGGCTACCATAATATATCATAACTTCAGTGGAGAGAGAAACAATGGTGGTGTGCGGCGAGAGAAGCATTTCTGTGAAAACAAATTTTGTGACTTATGGTTTCTACTTTCTATGTTTGAGAGTGTGGTTCTAGATATCTATTTTGGTGAAAGGAAAGAAATGTAAACAAAGATGAACAATTTTTGTACTGATACAAAATTTGAGCTTAATAATGGGTAAAAAAGATTTAGAGCGTAATTATAGTCATTGGTTCAGTTCACCGGTTTGACGATTTCTTAAAACTTAAATCGAGAACCGAAACAAATCACATTGATTTTTATTGATTAAGTTTATTTTGGTTTTGAAATCGAACCAAAAACAATATTGTTTAGGCTTGGTTTACATTATCAATTTAATTGCTTTTTTTGGATCCTGTTACACCCTATTTGAAAGGATAAAAATATTGTAAAATTAAAACTCGTAAGATATATCCAAGAGAAGAAAATAATGCAACATCTATTAAGTGTTCAGATTAATTAACAATACTTTGAATTTAATAATTTCATATATCTAAACGGCGAAATGGAATGTATTGATTCTAATATTTCTAAACTTTAAAGGGACTCAGTCCAATATTTCCAACTTGTTCACTGATTTAACTAGCTACTCTCAAGCTTCAGCTTAAATATTTAGTACCTCAAAATCTTGCATATATTATGGTTCAATCCTTTTTTTTGAAAACTACAGGGTTTAACATTGATTCATTTCCTTTCAATTATCTAGGTATTGCTATTTTCAAAAGCAGACCAAAAGCTTGCCACCTCAAGCCTATTGCTAATAGGATTCTTGCAAAATTATCAATTTGAGAAGTATTTTTGCTCATTATGGTAGGTAGAGTAAGGTTGGTGAATTTAGTAATTCTCATCATTCTTACTCTTTCTATTTCAGTCATTCTTAGCCTTCTTTGTTGTTAAAGTCTATTGAGCAGGCTTCTAGGAATTTCATTTGCAGCGGTGAGATTTCTAAAACAAAATTAATAATTGTCTCTTTAAAAAAGGTTTGTAATCCTTTGGAATTTGGTCGTTTAGTTCTTAGGTGTTTGAGAAGCTTTAATGAAGCCTCTAATTTGAAGCTCAGTTGCAATATAGTCAAAACTTAAGAACCTTGGGCTACTTTTTTAAGATACAGAGTTTGCATAGATGGTTCTACCATCAATTATCATATTCTTCCTCAATTTTGTCTGGTATTAATCTCAAATTTTACACTCTTAGAGGTCATTTTGCATAGGTGTTGTACCCCAAACTTTCCCTATCTTTTTTTACTTTTGTCTGGCTTTGAACTTTGTATCCCATTTGCATCATTTTTACTAAGTCGTTTGCATATCCCGCATCTCATGGAATCAGGCACTTTAGTTTGAAGTATTAGGGTTGTGCCATCTTTATGTATAATTTTGTTTTGAAGTTTCCTCATCAGGTTAAGGGTAAATTCATCTGGTTCTCGATTAGTAGACTGTGGAATGAAGTTCTGAGGTATCATGGATTTCCTCATTTGTCAAGTCATAAGGATACTCTTCAAGGTCCTGGATTAGGGTTTCGATTATATTCAACGCTTCAAGATTTTCTTCATCAACGTGCATCATCATGTTTGAGCCTGTTACATAATTCAGATTATTGTCAAGGGTTGTGAATAATATTGCAAGTGTTTGAGCTATGAAACAAGAGACGATGTTGCAAACTCGTATGATTAATCAAGGCATGTTTTTTATTTCTTCAGTTATAAGTTACTGGTGGTTTAGATATCAAAGTTAAAGTTCTTGTTGAGAGTTCAAGTTTGATTTGGACACGACATGAAGAGTGAAGTTAGAAGATAAGGCGTATGGTTTACTTGAAGGACAAGTTACTAAGGTCATATGTGTTTTCTTGAAGTTCAAGTTACAAAGGCAAGATGTGTCATTTAAATCATTCAAGTGGAAATTTTCCTTTTCAATCAAGATTCAAGAGTTGTTTGATTTCCATACAATAAATTAATCATTCATAAAATTCACTCAAGTTTTGTGTTCAACTTACATTTTTGTGGGCAATTTACAAAACGGATTACAAGTGAAATACAAGTTACAATTGTTTGTTTACAAAAAAAGAAAGAAATGCTTCTTTTTCAAGTCTCTTTGCTTCGTCTTCAAATAACCCGCATTCCTTGCTAGCCATGGCCTTTTTGTCTTTCAACATCACTTTGGCCGTCCAATTCTCATTGATCATGAAACAAGAAAAAGAGAAAAAGTCAGCAAACCATCAAAGTTTAAAAAAGGGATTTCGAGCAAGAATTAATGGTTAAAAGAAATTCGCATTTCATCATTAGGGTTGGAATTTGGAATAAGAAATTAAAAAAGGGTTTTTGTTTTCAATCATAAAGATATCTTCTCCTATTTTGCAAACCACAAAATCTCGGGTTTTGGTTCAAAAAAAGGGAAAAGAAATTCGATACAATTTCATTACAAAATAGGCAGCATATGTACATCAGTCGCAGCAAGCCTAAAACAGGCATACAAACTTGCAAAACAGTAAGCGGCCAAAGAAGCCCAAAGCACAACAAACAGCAACAAAAACAAGCCAAACAACACTGCAGAACAGCAGGCCAACAACGCAGCAGCAAGGCTGCCAAACAAGGCAGCATAGGCAAAAATGCAACACAAGCTAAACAACAACAGCCTTGACCAAACAAGCCAAAGCAGCAACAAAATACAAAAGGCAGCCCAAGACAGCACAAAAACAACCAATTGCCAAGCAAAACAAAGTAGCAAATATACGGTAAACCTGCCAAACAGCAGCACAACTCAAAATAACTCAAAACAACAACAAGTATAGCACAACAACAATTCATGAAAAGCAGCAAGCTAGTTATGGCTCACCAAACCCTATGCCTCATAATTTTCCTAAATATTGCAAACCCTTCAAAAAATTTCAAAAAAAAGCAAAATAGGTTTGCATCATTGAAAGATAAAGAGGAAAAGAGACATGTTTAGAGAGATATCACCTAACCCAAAACAGTCCAAACGGCCTGCACAACCTGCATTAAATCTGCCCATAACCTGCTGCAAAACAGTCAAACCACCTGTTATGCTGCTATGCTATCCATGCACCAAAATAGACATAACCAATGCCTGTACTCAAAAGGCCACCAATTCAGCATACAATTTTGTTTAAATTCACAAAACCTTCCCTCCTATTTTCACCCTTATCTCATTATAAGAAGAGCCAATGTTTCATTGATATAAGGAGAGATTTTTACCAAGTAAAAACCCAGAGAGAATACAGAAAAAACAACCCACACACAAAAGGGCCAGAAAACCGAGAAGAGGAATTACACAGAAAATACCAACAACCACAGTAAAGAGTCCATGAAAAGAAAGACAAAAGAAAAATTCTACTCAATGCCACTTCACCAGCCCTGTATAACATATATTACAAACCCCAATTCATCTTTCCTCAACCTTTAAAATTTCTCACTTAACCAATCAAACCGTATGGAGCAATCTAACAGAAAATATTAAAGATCAGAACCAGATAATCCAAGAGGTCTAGCAGCATCAAGCGAGCCAACTCGTAACACCAACAAAATCGTGTTACCTTCAGAGTGAGGCAGAGGAAAGAGTAGAATCATTACCCGAGCTCAAAGAACCCATTGGAGGGGCTTCGATTTGGTACTTTACTGAATTTCATCTTGCACTTTACCTTTTCTCTTCTATATATCTATTCTTTTATGAGTTGATGCCATCTTTGTTCTCTCATAACCTACTTGTTTTGCTGCTTCCATTTTGTGGATTAAACTGTAAAAATGTAATAACACATTAATCAAAGTGTAATGATTTAAAACAACTAACCTAGAAACCCTAAGACCGTGATAACCTAAGCTTGATGAAGGGAGAGAAAGATCAAGTCCCATACCTGAGAGCGCCCCTGTTTTGTTTGATTTTAGTGTACCGTTGTTACATCAGGAATCACCATCATCATTCGAAACCATGCAAGAAGGCCATGAAGGGAACGTTCGATGTTGTTGAGCTAATCGCGGACAAAGGGTGTAATACGGTGGCAGAACTGACTATTTTTAGTTACTACTGGTTTTGCATTTTTTTGTTTGCAAATGTACGGTAAGCAAGAGTCGTCACTGACTTTTTTTCATCCAACAAAGTAAAAGGGAAAAGGACAGAAAAAACCTTTTTCGAGATTTTTCTGAGTACGGGGGGTAGATTATAGAAAGGGAAGGTGTTAACACCCTTTCTATCTGTGGTTTTCCACGGGCTCTTAGGTACTTGCTCATACTTAAATTGCTTTTGTGCTTGTGCTTTTGAAAAGTTTTTAAATTTGCCTTAGTGCGGCGTTTCACTTTATGGTAACCCTTGTATCAGTCCTCAAGGGTGTGATAAAATGTTTTTGAAAACTTTACCTGAAGAGCTTGTTTGAAAGTGTATGTGTAAAAAGTTTACTTGAGCAAGTACCTAAAAGTTTCTACCCACTTGAAAAAAATCTCTTCATTTTCTTATTTCCTTTTGACAGCGCTATCCTACTATTAAGGAGTAGGTAGCTCCATCATTAGAGTTTAAGGGATAATCAAAAGGTACGAAAGGGACAATTACGATCACTAAAGCAATGGTTTTGAAACCTTAGTAATCACCCTAGAGTCCTAAAGATCTTTCTGAGGCAACATTCGAATGAGTCATTTTTTATCTTTTGGGACTAGAGGATAACCACTAAGACTCCCTATACTTCATGATCGTTTACCGAAGGAAACCGAAGTGGGGCAAACCCTAGGAGTGAGAACGTGTAAGTGTTTATTTTTCAGTTTATTTATCTTTGCACAATTAGGGTTTTCTACTGTATTAATTTGATTTATCTTTTGCATACAAGCCTATTATCCATACATCTAGACAGTTTATAGTTGCAGAAAATTAAAAGTGGAAAGATAAAGGTTCCTAATCTATTACAAGGCCTTGGGGCAGTTACATAATTAGATGCAGAAATTTAAACATAATTAAATTACTACAAACCTGGAACAATTACATAATGAAAAAAATAAAGCAGTAGAAATAGTAAACGCGTGAAGGATAACGAAGCCTCTAAACCCTAAAATGTGCCTAGGTTAAGAGAAAAGTATTTTTTGTTATTTTTATCTGGAAAAAGTTAAATAATAAAAAGAGTAATTAATTAATTGACAAAAAAATTATTAGTAAAAAATTAATTCTAAATAAAAACTAATATTTTGATATTTTTAAAGAAAAATATTTGAAGTATAATCCTAGATTCTAATTGATTTTATTTTTAAAGAAAACAAATCAAAATAATTAAATCAAATCAATTTACAAAATTAATTTTAATAAAGAACCTAAATTCTATTTTTTTTGTGATTTTATGATTAAAAATAAAAGAACTAATTTTTGACATAATTAAAATAACAAAGGAGGAATTAAAAAATAGAATAAAAAAAGATAGAAATGGGCTTGTGGTTGTGTTAGAAATCTGGGAGGTGCAAATTGAATTTGTCCAGGCCCAATCCTGCTGGTGGCCCAAGGCTGCGCCTGATTTAGTGTGGTTTACCTCCAGGGAGTATACCATGCGCTGCGCTTTGCTGGACGTTTGGATCTGGGCAAGGATGATCCAATGGTGATGGATCTTGAGGTGCATGGTGAGCGTTGGGTTGTGTGACGCATTGGATCTGCAAAGAAATACCAAGAAAAACACAAAAAGCACACGCTTGGGATCGAACCCAGGACGTTTGATTTACACCTCCCTTCCTTGACCATCTACGCTAGTAACTCATTCATTGATATAATAACACAAAATAAACATAAAGTAAATAAAGTGCTATGCCCAGCTTGTCACACGCGCGCCTCCTGTTAGGTCCCCTCTGTTTGAATGAACCAATCCCTGAACACCACGCCATCACCTTCTTCACTGATCCATCATTTTAGGGGATGGACTTTTACCTACAGTTGTTTCCGTCACTATAGGCTATAGTGACGGATTTTGTTCGTAGCTGCGCTGCAAACCTGTAACATTCCAAAACACAATTCAAGCATAATAAATTCCATCCAAATACATGGATTGACTGCATATCATCCCCTGACACCAAGGGCCCCTTAATTTTGTCCAATTTTGCCTCTAGCTAGGGTTCCCCAATTTGGAGCTTCGGAACCCTAACAATGGCAAATGATTATACCTACACTCAAGCTTAAATTGGACTATCCAGAAACATTCTTATGATGTTTATGAACACAAAAATACATTTAAATCATATTTATAATGTATGAATGAGCGAAATCGAGATTGAAAAAAACATGAACAAACTGTGAGTGCCGGGGTGCGATTCTGGGTGTTTTAGAACTGGGAAATGATTGGAAAAGCCTCTGGGAATACCAAGGGATGTATTGCGATCTTCAAATCCTCTTGAGGAGGGCTGTAATAGGGAATCTGAGTTGAGATTTTTTCTTGAATTTTTGGAAGCTTGATACGATTTCTCTTGAGGCAGGTTGTGCGTGAATGCCCCTTCTAGGGTTCACAAAGCTTTGTTATAAGTACTGAATCAAATTAGTGCAATGAATTTGGAAAGAATCAAAATATTGATGGTCTTGAAGTTTTGATTTAAATCTTTACAAAATTGGAGATTTCCTCTCTTTTTTGGCTTGGCACGATTTGTTTGATCATTGACAGCATATGAGATCTATAATTCAATGCAAAACAAATCTCATTCCACAAATTTGATTTAATTTGATTTTATTTGAATTTATTTGATTTTTAAATGAATAAAAATCAAAATAAATTAAATAAATGAGTGAATAATGCATGGGGGGTCCCATAGGTAGTGGACCATGCTAGAATTGAGATTCAATCTTGAAAAGATGGGCCCATGTGGAAAAAATTCAATTTTGAGCATTGTTGACTTTGGGCAAATTTCCAAAAATGACCAACTTTGACCATGTAGATCTCTCTCAATTTTGACCCTAAGAGGGTTTTCTTGGACTTTTTAGAAATCTTAGGATGTCCCCTAAGCAAACTCTTTGGTTTCATCTCAATTGGACCTTCCATGTTCATGTAAGAAGCTTTGACCCAAAAGGTGTTTTTGTTGACTTTTTGAAATGACCTATAATGTCTGAATTTATATCTTTTCATGAGTGCATTTTTTGAACTTGAGGGATGAAGACGAGTTGTAGGGAACTGAATTCTCTTCAAAATGAGCCTTGGATGAGAAATTTATGATAAAGTATGAGAAAGTTATGATTGGTCAAAGTTTGGTTGACTTTTCCTATAGGAACCCTAATTTAGCAACTTTTGAGTTTTGATGAATTTGGGGCATTCCTTGAGAAATCATGATCAAACCTTGATCAAATGATGGATGTTACTTCAAAATGTTTATGTTGACCAAAAATCTTGAAGCTTGACTGTATGAGGGTCACAATTGACTTTTAACCTAACACAATTGATTTTCAGGCATCTGAGCAAACTTCTTCTACAAGGCATAAAACTTGGCATGGATGATCTTGAGAATATGTTAGGGTAATGGAAATCATTTAGGACCATTGGAACTCAAACATCTTGATGAGGAGTGAAACCCTAGTTTGAGGCTCATTGCCTTAGGAGGAGGATTTGTCTGGTCAATCCTTAGTCAACTTTGAGCAATTGAGGACCTCTAGAGGCATGTCTTTGAGTGAAATGAGAGGGAAGATTTTGGGGTACAACAGAGGGTTGTGGTGGTTACTCGCAAAATGGAACTAAGTGGGTCAGAGTAGAGACGAAGAGAACTCAATGATGAGAAAGGCAGAAATACAAGGATACTGAGGGAGGGATATTCACTGCCATTTGGGCGCGTAGAAGAAAGGATGATGAGGCGTTGATAATGAGACAAAGATGATCAGAGTTGGAAGAAAGATGGAGCCGGCCGTGGGAGGAAAGGAAGCACCATTTGGCTTTTTCGGTTGAAGAAGAAGGAACACATTTCTCTCGTTGGATTTTGTTTTTTCAATCCTAATCCTTTTTTCTAATCAACGTTTTTATTATACTTTTGTTTTTTTTGCTAATTTAATAATCTTAACATGGGCTGAGTAAATATTGATTAGTGTTTTGATTGGGCTGGTCGGGCCACCCAATAGCCCATGGCAGTTTTTTTTCTGGTGCTGAAATTGTTTAAAACAAAAAAGGATAATTCTTGGGCCTCTTCTAGATGGTCCTTACGCTCAATATAGAGTTTACTTTCCATACCCTCTATATTTTCTATGCACTCCCTGACTCACCTTTATTTATTTATTTTTAAAATATTAGTTTTAGTTTTAATTCCTCCTTACATAAACTCTTGGTTAATAAAATTAGTGATAATAAATAATTAGTAGAATATTATAGAATTATTTTATTAGTTTTTCTTTAAATATTTTCTTAAATTCAAAAAACAAAAAAAATTTGATTACCCTTTTAATGACTTATTAAACTAATTTATTTATTTTATTTTATCTTGAATAACTATTTAGAATAGATAATTTTTGTAGATAATTTAAGTAGTTTATTTGTTAGTTTTCGATTTGGTTGTATTGCTTGATTAATTGAATTCTTAATCGAACTTTCAATCTAATTCATCCATATTCATCAAACTTGTACTCCCATCCCCATATGGTCTGTAATAATTTAGAATTTTGTTCTTTTGCTATTTTTTCTCTGTATGTTTAAATTCTAATTATTTATATTTTGTCCAAAGTAGAACACTTGGCCTCCTCTTGGGCTCATCATTAATGTACATGTATTCACTGACAAAATACACACCTGCACACATTTCATAGTTTGGTCCTGGGCTTTTCTACAGTGACAACTATTCGATCGATTGTTTTAATTGGTCATTTAGAATAATAGCGCCACACTAGTCCCACTTGTTAGGAGCATGCATATAGCCACCTTTTATGGGATTTTTATCTTATCCATTGAAGCAATTTCTCTCCCCCTTGGTTCACACGCTAAGAATCTTCTTAAAGGGTCTCATAGTTGAGTTTAGGCATGGCCATTCTCACGAGGTTAACCAAGTTTTGCCCTTGGTTAACCATAACCCGAATCAACCACTTTGGTCCATATACCAAGTGTTTCCATGCACAAAGGGTCTCATAGTTGAGGGTAGGAGCACCTACTCTCACGAGATTAATCAAGTACACCCCTTGGTTAATCATAACTCGATTCAATCCCCATACATCGAGCATTTCATACTACTCATATTGTCACCACTTTTTCCATGATCACCACGCACGATCACTCTTTACAAACACCACCTCCTTTTATTTATAGCATGCTCCCTTAGGATGTTAGTTTCCTCTTCTTCAAGATGCGAGCTAATTAGACCTTAGGTTGGAACCTGTACATAACCACATTAGGTTTTTTTTTCTAGTCTCTCTCTTTACCTTTTTCTTCTTTTGTAATTAAAACTTAACATTCACAAATCAAAAAATCCAAAAACACTTAATCATTACTTGAATTTATTTTAAAATGCGCAAAACACTCAACAAATCAAACTCCCCCAAAGGGCATGTTATCTCCGTTCTACCGCGATATCGGTCGTTCCTATTGCTAGAATGCATGCGTTAACATCGCCCATTAAAAACATCAACAAACTAACCATTTTCTAGAAGAACTACGATATTCTGATTCCTTCATTGGATACGTAGGCAAAAGGTCATGAAACCCTCACGAACGCACTAATAAAAAACCATTTCTTTTCCCTTAAGCAAATATTTCCGTAGATAAACACACCCTTAGAGGCAAACAAACAAAATGGATCCCGTTGAGTACAACGGATGTGAGGGGTGCTAATACCTTCCCCTCGCATAACCGACTCCCTTACCCTTTATCTTGATTGCAAGACCATCTTATCCATCCTCTTGTGGTTTTCTCGATATTTCCCCTTCCTTCGGGATAAATAAAGTTTGGTGGCGGCTCTGTGTTTCCTGCCAGTAGTCTCAATAGGCAATTGGTAATGATAATTCTATTAAATTTTTTCATGATTCTTGGTCTTGGGATCCTCTTATTTTTCTATCAATCTAGCTGATTTGGACAAGATAGACTTTTATAAAATTGGAATCTTCCAGATTCTTGGAGTTTGGAATTTCTATTTATTGTTAATAGGATTGTTGGTGTCAGAATCTCTATTGATATCTGTCATACTCCAATTTTTCCTTTGACTTTTTTAATTCATATGATCATTTTTCACTTGGTCATATTTTTCATATCTTTTGCATTTATATTTTGCATATTTTGATTTAATCATTTTCATTTTAAAATATAATATTTTATTTCTACAATTTAATTACATGCATTTTATTACAAAATAAATGATTATTTCTCTTTACTGAAAATGGTCATTTGCATGTGCATTCATGTGATTTTTCCATTAAGTTTCTAACTTGCATAAAAGACAAAAAATAAAATAGAGTGCATTTAATCCATGATAATCATAGTAATTCATGCATTGCATCATTGCATAATCATCATGCATCATATGGCAAACATCAACAAAAAGTCAAGACTTTGGCACAAAAAGACAAAATAGAATCACACTTGTTTTGCCTAACTAACCATGTATGATCATACATCCATACATCATTTAATCTCTAACCAAATTGCATAATATATCATTAAAATTCACATCATTATTCATATAATTCCATCTAAAATTCAAATTAAGTTCAAATTTCCCTAAATTTCAATCAAATTTCACTAAGACTTGGTGCATTTTTACATAACCCCTAGGCTAACATTTAAACTAATATCTAAGCCTATAAATCATAAACTTATATTTGTTTGTGGGTTAAACTAGTTGGTATTATAAAAATTTATTATTTTATATTTTTATATAATTTCTTATTATATTGTAACACCCTATACATATACGTCTATAATAATATGTAGTGATGATATAATATGGTACATGAAAACATACAAAAGCAGGAAAATGACATGAATAAAATCATATACATCAGAATACTACAAAGATGAGTATACAATACATATGTCTACAATAATGTACAACGGAAAGATAAGATCTAATAAGGTCTTCTTACCATCTTCTCATCAACAGTCTTAAATGTATACCATCTAGCAATTCTTCTACTTCTAACCTGTGCCTGAAAAAGATAACAGGATTAGGGTAAGTTACTAAATCTCAGTGAGTTCCCCAATCTTATGGGTCCACTCGACTCTACAGAGTACATGCATCAAAATGGGTCCACCATTGATATGGAGTTTCCTCATAGTCAAGTACAAAAATACACAACAACATATAACATCATAATTGGGAGTCCCTTGACTAGCCATTGCAAAAACATCAAAACACACAAATAGATCAAACCAACCAAGTATGTAGACCCGTACCCGTGTACAAGGAATCTAGAAGTATTATCTGGTTTCTATCCTAGGCCATACAACACACCCTCGGTGAGTCCCTTGTTCCTAATGTCAAGAGACTTGCATATGTACATCACACGATGAATCAGATGAGTCTTAAGTAGACCATATTCACGACGAGTTAAGAGGTGTCACAAACCCATCAATCATGAATAGAAGATGTGTTAATAGCTAGTGCAAACATGCCATCAAGTCTGCACAATCCCACCAGGCGAAAGCACTAGTAATATTGCCTACATGGCATCACTAGAGGTGAGTCTGAAGTGATATTGCCTATGTGGCATCACATTCATTCACCATACCAAGCACCTTGATGTTTTAATAACTAGTGGATAAACGATCTATAGACTCGCACATGCATATCGCAATGGTAGCTCAGGTGTGTACAACATACTAACAATGCTGGTGTGTTAACAACAAGTGGGAATACGCCCTATAATACCCTCACAAGCACATCGCAGCCGTAGTTATTTGAAAACAAAGTTCGGAAACACACGTAATTTAAAACCCCTGGTCTAGGCCTACTTTGGTTCAAGCATACACAAACAATCACATCTGAATGTTCAACCGGAACAAATGGGAATAAACAAGAAAGTTATCACACCACAACATTTGTTACATAATACATTTACTTAAGCATACATATAAGAGTTACATAAAAGTTACCACATCATAGAATTTATCAATCCACATCACATACTATGAGTCATAAGAGATAAAGGAGACATTTGAACCGCAATATAGAATGAAACTACACTTAAGGGAATGAAATATAAAATTATGCCTAGGAAATTTCGCTAAGCAGACTAGTAGTGAAGGTTACTTCGCTAAGGGAAGTCCCAGCAAACTCAAACAGAATCTTTCCCACTGGTAAGGAGTTTCTCTATGCGAAATAAGTTCGCTAAGCGAAAGTACCTACACAAAGAAAAACCATAACTTTCCAATATACACTGGAACTCATTAAACACAACCATGCATCCACTACTTAGATCAAGTGGGCATTAGTCAAGTACAAAACATAGGGTTGACCTAATGGAACAAGATGAATACAAGGGTTAGAGTTCCATATGCATGATATAAAGGTTAATCCTTCTTATCCATTGACATGCAACACATCATCCACTGGACATAGATCATAACTGAACCAAAATCATGATATCCAAGCATGTCATAAGGAGCATTAAAAAGACATTCCAATGCCTCCTACCATGCTCCATTTAGAGTTGTAAAACTCAAGATATGGCCATTTAGTGAAAGCACAATTTGGTTCAGTCTGCAGACTTTTGCTAAGCGAACTTTTACAGTTACAGACCATAAAATTAGGGTTTTACAGTCCCTTTCTGCATCCCAATCCATTCCAATTCGAACCCCAACATGCATCAACAACCCAAGGCATACAAGATCATCACAATAACACATTTTTCAGCATTTAATCAAGCATGCAACATAGTTATCTCAATCTAACCTATGATCATGCAAATTCTCAATATCCTACCCAAATTCCTATCTATGGAACTCACCTTGATTAGATAAGAGATTCTTATCTTGCATGGTTGAGTGATGAAGATTATGATGATGATGATGATCCTCATGCTTTATCCTTGTTCTCCTTCCAAAACCACTATTCTCTTGCATGCACATCAAGGATTATGGTGAAGTTTAACTTTTTCCTTCTTCCTCTCTTCTTTTCCATGCTTCACCCTTTCTCTCTCTTTAATCTTTCCAAATTCTGATCTTGTGAAGAAAAAAGAATGGTGAATGCAGCCAAGCAAGCCTTGTTATTGCTCATATAATATGGACAATGACCATAATGCCCTCCAACTATGCATTATTTACTAGTTTACCATTTAGTCCCTTTGTAACCAAATTCTTAGCCTTTATTTTGATGATTAGTGAATTTGGGGTATTACATTCTCCCCCACTTAAATAGAATTTTCCCTTGAATTCCTTCCAACCAGATGGTGAAACCCTTCTTACGTCCTTATCTTGGCTAGCACTTGGCTCTTCCTGGTTGAGACTATTTACTAATCAAACAATTCCCCGATATACTTGCATCCTAGTGTCCACCACTAGTAAACTTATTCCTTACACATACACATCTCTTCTAATGTGCCACTTGCTATACCCCAGAATGGATTCCTTCAAGATCCCCGACCTTTACTCCTTTGTAGCTTCGATAATACTTGCAATCTACTCTGGTTGGATATCTGTCATCTTCAATCCTCATTGATCTTATTACTTACTTAAATACATGCCATTGGTCTCTCACTTTTTGTCCTCTTGGTTCCTTGAATTACCTCACATCCACAAAATTCCCGCTACAACTTTTCCTCTAATTCCAATGTCTCAGATTCACTTCCACACTAGTCCATATGGAGTCATTCAGGTGTTTGCCAAATTCTTTGGCTTTGAATGCTAATTCCCAAATGCTTAGAATAACTTTCTCTAAGTCTTCCTCCATTGTGCAACCAAAGCTTTCTCACTTTGATCATTCCTCCATTTTTGGTCATACTGTTGACGCCGAAAATTATAGAAGTGTACAATTTCCACATTTACAGTGCTGATAACTAGCAACATCACATAAGGTCTTGCCAATAAAGAGTGAGTTATAACAGTTAACCAATAATCATCGCCCAAATTCTATACATGATCACCAAATGCACAAGAGATAGTTACAATAAGACCATGTCAAGTAAAATCCTTTACTTGTCTCTAACATTTCCAATGGTCACGATACTCTGTCCAACCCTCGGTATTCACAAGCTCATTGGCTAGTATATGAACATCTGATTGCACATCAACCACGATGTCTCTTCTATGTTGTTCCATCAACAGTACCTCTCTAGATTATGGTGGATCCTTGAGAGACTGACATGAATAAAACATTCTTTAACAAGTTTCTCTTAGGATGATGCCTCGACCCAAACAAAATCTTATGAGTATTTTATCCACACCTACTACAGGCTTATTTGATTCTTCTTTGTTTTTTGTGTTACTCTTATCTCAACCGATCATATACTCCTTGAAATCCTCAGAAGTACACTGTATTCACCATCCACTTAGCTCCATTACTCTACCACGCTTAATCTCATAATAACAATAATTCCCTTTATGCGTTCATTCAAAATGATGCGCACTAGAATATTGAGCACACTAGTTGACGACTACTCCTCGAGGTTGAATAATTTCTAGAGATCAGGTCGCTAATGACTCCAATGGTCTTGGTTGGGTCCATCTGAACACAAACTTTGTTCTTTGCTTCAAATTAAGCACATCTGAAACCGTATATTCCTGAAGTGGAATTCGCGTTAACTCTATTGATGCCTATATCGTGCCTCGGCTACGGTATCTGTTGTACCCCAAAATTTTCCCTCCCATATTCTTCAAAGTTTATCAAAAATCATCCTCAAATGGTTCAAGACTATTCAAGGGTTGCACAGTTCAAATGCCTCCTAAGCCAGTCAAAATTAGGGTTTTGGTTCCTTCAAGGAAATTGAGGTTTTCAAGGGCTCAATCAAGTCATATAGGCCTATATACATTGTCAAGCATCCACATGTCAAGTATCAAGACTCACAACATCAAGTTGCACAGTCAAAAGCCCTAATTGCTTCACAATCAACTGTAGGGGTAAAATGGTCATTTGGAAGTCAAAAGTCAAAAATTTTGGTCAACATCTTATTTTGAAGCCACAATCATCATTTGATCAAGACTTGATCATGATTCCACAAGAATGGCTCAAAAATCATCAAGATGCAAAAGTTTCCATTTTGGGACAGTTGAAAAGTCAACTGTAACTTGACCAAGGCATAACTTTTTCATGGTTCATCAGAAAAATCCCATCCAATGATAATTTTTAAGGGGAGGACATTTCCTACAACTAATCTTCACATTCCAAGTCCAAGAAATGCTCTCACAAAAAGTTATCAATTTCTACATTATAGGTCAATTTCAAAAGTCAACAAAAAGGCATTTTAAGTCAAAGACCATAACTTGAGATTGGTAAATCCAAATGACATGGGACCAAAGGCATTGGTTAGAGGGCTTAAAGATCTTTCCAAAATGTCCAAGAACATGTTCATATGATCAAAATTGAGCAAGATATGCATTGGAGAAGTTGGGAAATTTTTGTGAAATGGCAAAAGTCAACTATCCTTAAAACTCCAATTTTTGACAAAAGGGCCCACTTTCTTCCACTTGATTCAGCCTTGTCATGCCATACACGTGTCCCATGATTAATTTCAAGACCAAACATTTATTTTTCCATTTTATTTAATTTTTATTGATTTAATTCATTTTAAATCCATAATAATTCAAATAAAATCTAAAAATTAATGGAAGGGCATCTTTTTTATTTGAAAAACTTTCATATACCACATGCCAGCTCACAAATTCGTGCTAGGCTATTTTGTGCATGAAATCTTGGTTTTGCTTCAAATATGGAAAGGTCCTTTAATGGTGGTCAACAAGAATCCCAAACTTAATTCCATGGATCCTTGGCCCAGATTTTAACCTAATTCTACTCCCATATATGCAAGGAGGCCAACCCTAATGCTATTCAGGTGGAAAAGCTGTTGTAAGAGCCATAACCAATATTGAAAAATCAAGAAAAAAAGCCAAAACTGTTTTTCATATTGCAGACCAATTCAAAGCCTTAGAGCGATTCAAACACCTTGTTGGGACACTCAGTAACATTTTGCAATCAAAATCATACGCCAAAGCTTAAGAACACGTTCTACACAGACCCACGGTTTGAACAATTTTTCCAAAATCATATACTTTGATTCATGCATATTTGACACCTTTTGTTAATTGTTTTGTGTTCATAAGGATTGTACGAAGCTTTTGGTACAATTTAATTGCATTGAGATGCCCTGAAACACAAATTGCCATTGAAGGATTCTAGGTTTTTCAAGCTTCAAAATTGGGGCTTTCCCATACAGGAAAAATTAGGCTTCATAATGCCTATGGTTGAGATCGTGGCATCCAGACGAACTTAAATCCATCATCGCGAACAATTTATGTTACACACAGAGCTAATCATTATTTTTTCCTCATGCTATTTTGTGGGGGTTAAAAACCCCCGCTAACCATTTTTATTTTACAGGCGAAAGGAGGAAGATGATGACGTGCTGCTTTGTGTTTGGACGATTCAAAAGATGGCGCGCGTTTTATGCTTTACAGTTTAGCGTTTTTTTATTTATTATAATATTTGTTTCTCATTATACTTACAAACGCGCGCAGGTGGTTGGAATGGTTAGTGTGTTGGCTATGCATCATTGGGACCTGGGTTCGATTCCCAGGTCCACCCCATATTTGTTTCCATTTTTTTCTAAAGCGTTCATGTGCAGGCTATCCCAAGCGTCCCACCATATGCCTCATCCAGATGCACGCCTAGTGTCCTTGTGCATCAATCCAAAGGTCAAAAAGTGGAGAACACCATGCTCCTGGTCAATCCACGCTCTAGGCCATCCAGAAAGTCAAAGCAGGCTTGTGTTAATGGGCCAGAATTGCAACTTTCTCACCCCCCTTGGGTTTGCATTTCATTTTTTTTTATTTATTTTCTCTCTTTCATTTGCTTTATTTATATTTATTGTTTGTTTTAATTAATTATTAACCAGCAAATTAATTATTTTCTTTCACAAATAAAATTCAGAAAAACCTAAAAAATATTTTTATTAATTTCAATTACTTTTTTTGTAAATAAATTCATTAATTAATTTAGTTGTTTAATTAGGTTAATTGTAATCTTTTTCATATTAAATAAAATCAAATCTAGAATTAGGTTTTTCCTTTGACACTTTTAAATTCTTTTTTTATTTTATTTCATTAAAACATAAAAAACCACAAAAACATTTCTTTTTCTTTTTAATTAATTAATTAGTAAATTAGGTTAAATATTAATTTAATTACAAAAAAAAAGGAAAAATTTCCCATTCTTTTCTCAAAAGGGTCAAAACACTAAGGACGTCCCGATTAATTTCTTTCGCGCTTTAATTCCTTTTAATCATATTTATGTAACTGTTTACGGAAATGTAATAGTTAATTAGGATCTTTACCGCTTTCTTTAATTTTCCGCATTTATTTCCAAACGGGTTTTGTTTTTGGCGATGTATAGACCCGCGCCTTGTAATAGCGTAGATTTACCTTTCCGCATTTTATTTTCCGCACTCTTAACTGTTAAAAATGCATGAAAGACTTGTATGAAAAATAAAATCAATCCGTAGCTCACAAATGCAAACATAAACTGAAACAACACACATGCACATGCCACTCCTAGGGTACGCCTCACTGGTTGCCTCGACGTGGTCATCAAGTATAGGGTGTCTTAGAGGTCGCCCTCCTGTCTAAGATCCAGTTGCCTCGAAACGGTTGCCTCGGATAAAAAGGATCTAGGACATTAGGGTTACCGCTAAGGCGTCCTACCATTGCTTTGGTGACCACACATGTCCCTTACAATCAAATTGACCCGAATAACTCCAACAATGGTGCTACCTACCTCTCAATGGTGGGATAGCACTATCTAAAGGACTCTTATACAGCCTAATTCCTTAGAGTAGGTAGATTCTCCTGGGTACTTGCTCTTTTAAAAAAAAAAACATCTTTTCGCACTTACACTTTCAAAAAGTTTTCAAACAAATTTTTCATACACTCTTGAGGACAGATACAAGAGTTACTTAGAAATTTTTCGAACGAAACTTTTTCAAAACCCACGCACATTTGAAAAGCAAACAAATTTTGAAAACATAAGAGCAAGTACCTAAGAGCCCGTGGATAACCATGGATAGAAAGGGTGCTAACACCTTCCCTTTCTATAAATCTACCTCCCGAACCGAGAGACATCTCGAATAAGGTATTTTGCTGTGCTTTTGTCCTTTCCATGTTGGAGAACATAAAAGACGGTGGCAACTCTTGCTTACCGCGACATTTTACGAACCAGCTAAAAAACAGTCAGTTCTATTTCCACCGATCACAGAACTGGCGACTCTGCTGGGGATACTTATAAGTGAGGTGTACCTTAGGATTAGACCACTCTTGTTTTCAATTGCTTGCTTTGTTTGATTTAATATTGTGGGCATGTCTTGGAGTTTCATAGATCCTAACCCGGATCTGGGGGATACCTTTTAGAAAGTAGCAACAAACTGTGAGGGAACTGTGCGGGGTATACCGACACGGTTGAAGCAGTTTGCTATGTTGATGTGGTACTTTGGTGAGTACCGGTAACCCTTGAGTCAAGTCAAGGAGAGTATGGGGCCGCCGCGTGGTGTCGTGAAGCATCAACTGACCTTAGGAACCTTACTTGACCATCCTGGCCTCTTTAGGGGTAGTGAGATGACCGACTTTTGTGCAGTCCGAAGTTGGTATATACTCGATACTACACTCATTGAGGGTTGTTTTCTTGGAATATTTTGGTCGCCAGTTCAGTGGCTAAATCAAAACAATGAACATAGAAAACAACCCAATGATATTGAGCTCCTTAGAACCCGGTTACTTTTGATAGGACAGGTTTTGAACCCACCAACTTCAAGAGGGTAGTACCTAGACCTCATGCTAGCCTAAACTCTAAGGGTTGTCTTGTGTGACTTGTGTGCCTTCAAACTTGACTACTTGCACATATTCTTGTTATCTAATGACATGAGTTCCTTGCAGGTTTTGTTTACAGTCCTTAATCTGGACTCATAACAAGGTTTACCTACATCACTCCACGCATAGCATAACATCATACCATCATACCATCATACCATTGCATGCATCCTGCATAAGGGCTAGCCTGCATACATCTTGCATAAGGACTTACCCATTTCAAGGATCTCAAGGGTCTGTGATGCAGGTCATGACGAACCAACTGCCTAGCAAGGGGCAAGGGGATTTATTTTCCTCTAGCCAAGGTTGATAACTTGAGTCAGGGGCTATGACCCACTCGATATGGTGAGCCTTGACTCTTGAAGAAGGACTCTCAACAACATGAAGTTCCTTTAATCAAGCTACTAGATTCTAACAATTTTTCTTGTTTACCCCGCGAGATCCTTGAAAACATTGCATGTATATCATACATATCATTGCATAATAGGTACCCTGGTTACAAGTCACTCACCATCTTCGCTGTTTATTTCAGCAATGGCTTCCCAACAAGACAACCAGGATCTTCATGCTCAAGAGACTCGGTTCGGGGAGATCCTCCTAAATTTATCCAAGGGGCAGGAAGAGCTGAGAACACTCCTCATGGGGACTTTGGTCAGGAACAGTCCAGAAGACGATAAAGACGAACGACTGAAACGTCTGCAAGCTGAGGTAGATACAATGAGAACCCAGATGCTGGGGCAGATGGCTCTCATTCAAGACTTAGCTCAAAGACAAGAAGAGCTCAGGGTTCTCGTCAACCAACTGCTTCGGGATAACCAACTGGAGCAAACATCTAAGGTTGAAGAGCCAATCATCATTAAATTCCTTTTGAGACAAGAAGACAAGGGAAAAGCTCCTCAACTTGCTTCAGGGTCACAAATTCAGCATCAACCTCACCAGCTTCAGCAAGACAGTATGAAGCAAGTAGTCAGGGCTGGAGACCAAACCGGTAATCAGCCTCCAAGAAGTCAAAGGTTTGGTTCAATGAATAGACCTCTCCAAGCTGCTACTACTTCACAGGTCCAACAACGACCTCGCCAAGAACAACGGGTTGATCAGAGCAAGCCAGACAAGCCTAGGAGGCAATTCACCCAGCTCAACATGTCGCTGTCCCAAGCTTTGCAACACCTGTTGAAGTTGAATCTGGTGACGTTGATAGGACCTCACCCTAATCCTAAGACTTCTTCACCCAACTATAATCCTGGGGCCAGGTGCGCATACCATTCTAACAGCCCGGGGCATGATACTGACAACTGTTGGAAGTTGAGGTACAAAATCCAAAACTTGATCGATGAAGGAGCAGTGGAATTCACCCAAGATGGTCAGGTCGAGTTCTTCTACTATCCCTGCGAGATTCACCATTTGAAATGACAAGTCCTGAGACTAGAAGACTTTTGTTCATTCGAATGTTCAAGTTGTATTTTTCTTTGATTGTTCAAACAATTATTATCATAACAAACTTTATTACTTTATCAATGCATCGCATATGTCTGTTTTGAGTCAATATATTCGCATTCTCTATATTCAAACTGCTTTCATTTTTTGTGATGTTCAAACTCTCAATTAATAATTCTAAGCCTCTTGAGGGAGAATGACGAAAACGATACCACGATCTTT
The DNA here is from genome assembly GCA_948472305.1 of Vicia faba. Lineage (NCBI taxonomy): Eukaryota > Viridiplantae > Streptophyta > Magnoliopsida > Fabales > Fabaceae > Vicia > Vicia faba. The sequence goes on from OX451737.1 coordinate 423,770,853, forward strand.
ACAGTAGGCTTTTGAACAGACCCCGCTGATGAGGTACATGCATTGTTTCAATTCCTAAACACTGGAGTTATAAGGAAGATAATCTCTCGTCAACCCCTTCGAGCCAAAGAAGTATGAGTTTTTCTTTTCACAAAAATAAAACCCTTAATCATAACCTGGGGCAGGGTAGTTTTCTCAGTTGATCCACGTGCACAACGAGTAGCATCAAAGAAGTCCTTACAACACAAAGACAGTGATGGTTCTGAATAATCATAAAGACAGGCAGTCATTACCAAAAAACTAAAGCCCAATAAGTCAAAACCTATGAAGGAGACTTACAAAACTGGGGCATCCCGCTGGCTGTAATCACAAAAGAAACAGTTCAGGCAAAAAACAGGGATAACGAAATCAAAAAATAAAGAGGCCTTGCAAACTCTCATAAAAATGGCTGCCTGTTCAAAATAAACTGTCAATATCCGAACCATCACTGGAATATCAGGACGAAGACTCAAACAAGGTCTAACGCACGATCAGTTGAGTTTAGGTTTGAAGAACATCACGAAGAACAGGTGGGTACAAATAAATTTGAGCCTTTATCCTTTGTTTCTTAAACCGTGAACCAGGCCACGTTATAACCCTAAAAAGTCCTAGCTGAAGCATGGGTTAGTTCGAAAGCATACTGTTACGAAAGGTATCCTGACTCCTTAAGGATTGCGGTAAAATAATGAGTTGACATCACAGTTTACAAAAAATTCACTTTTTTTAATGAAAAAAATGCATTTTCAAAAACTTCAAGACAAACATAAGCTTTGCATTTTTAATATAACATTGCTTGCATATGACTATTTGTTTGAACAACATAGAAGTTCACACGACGAATGTCTAATGAACAAAAGCACCTCCAATCAAGGGGCATGGCATGATCATTGTCCATCATCTGGGGCAGTTAAGTCAAGATTCGGAGAATCTCTCAAAAGGCCAACCAGCTTGGGGAAAATCTCCATCAGGATCACTTGGGGCGCTGGACGATCAAACATCTTCTAGTAATATGACAACACAACACTACCGACAGTGACAACTCCCTTCATCCTGAGAGCGTGGACATAGTCGAAAAAATATTGCGCATAACCAAAGACCCGCTAGGTTGACACACCTAGGCAAAAATAAGGGCTTCCCGACGAACCAAAAGGGTTCGGGCAAAATGAGGGATGAAAATGAAAAAATCTGTACACCTGGCAAGTCGAAAACCTGAAAAGGCGGCTTAGGCAAAAGAGGGTATCCCGATGGACTGAAAACCCGAAAGGGCGGTCCAGGCAAAAGTTAGGGATCAAAGCGTACGACTATGTCCCGTCATCTCGTCACGTGCTTACCAGAAGAAGATTTGTCAGTCGGCAGTTATCAAGCACCTCAACATGTACCTTCTCCCACAGAAGTTGGGGAAATAAGAATTGTCCGAACTGTACAAGCTACGTTGTCCTCCATGTACAAGGTAGATTCAGTTGAAGAGTACGACCAAGTTACCTCCACTCCCCACTGAGTAAGACAGGGTTCAACAATACTCTCCCCGAGCAAAGTTGATCTCCCCTCAGCCCCAAAGGCACAGTATCTCCAGCAAGTCAGCGACACTCTCCCCAAGCAGAGTTAGTCCTACTGTCAGCCCTAAGGAAGTTGGGTATCCCCAGAAGATCTCAATATTCCCCAGCGGAGTATACATATGTTCCTTAGCAAGCATCCCCAGCAGTCTTAGTATAAGATTGTTCCCTGGCGGAATACAGACATCCCAGTGGAGCCACTTCCCCCAGTACAGTCCAAAAGTCTCCCCAGGAAAGTTGAATCAATCTCCCCAGTAGATTCTGGAAGCTTATCCCCAGTAAATTCTGGAAGCTTGTCTCCCGCAGAGTATACATCTCTCCCCGGCCATATTCAAAGGTTATTCCCCACCAGAGCTTATAACTGGGTTATCCTCAGCTAATTACCACGGGAAGATCGTCCTCGGCGAAGTTCTTCCTATCCCCCAGCGGAGTTCATCAAATTTCCCAACAAAACATATCAACGAAATCCCCAGCGGAGTTCTCATTAAAACCTCAGCGAAGTATCTGTTCCCACAGAGTAATTCCCCGCAGAGTAATATCTCCAACAAGTTTATTCCCCAACGGAGTCATCTTCTCATACCAGTTTATTCCTGCAACCATCATCCCCAGCAGAAACGAAGAACTCTACTCTTCAACATCAGCCCAGGATCCAACAAGCTCCCGGCATTCGTCAAGGATTTATTTTCCTAAACAAAAATACATTCATAGACATTTCACATTTCATACATCCTGCTTACATACATGATAAAGTGCATACGACACAATCTCATTTACTTTTGAGAACATCATGACATCATGCATTTCATACATCATGACATTGCATACAACTAATGTTTTGCCTTTTCAGGAAAAGGTCAATCAAAAGATGATTACCATCAACTTTCGCAATTCCAGATTCGACACCTGTATCTAGCCAGGGCATATCTGTGAGCGATTAATTGTAGATTCGATACCTGTATCTAGCCAGGGCATATCTGCATGAAGAGTTTAGAGATTCGATACCTGTATCCAGCCAGGGCATATCTGTAGACGACCAATTCCAGATTCGATTCCTGTATCTATCCAGGGCATATCTGTGAGTAATTGATTGTAGATTCGATACCTGTATCTAGCCAGGGCATATCTGCATGAAGAGTTTAGAGATTCGATACCTGTATCCAGCCAGGGCATATCTGTGAGTAATTGATTGTAGATTCGATACCTGTATCTAGCCAGGGCATATCTGCATGATGAGTTTAGAGATTCGATACCTGTATCCATCCAGGGCATATCTGTAGACGACTAATTCCAGATTCGATACTTGTATCTAGCCAGGGCATATTTGTGAGTGATTGATTGTAGATTCGATACCTGTATCCAGCCAGGGCATGTCTGCATGAAGAGTTTAGAGATTCGATACCTGTATCTAGCCAGGGCATATCTATAGACGAGTAATTCCAGATTTGATTCCTGTATCTAGCAAGGGCATATATGTGAGTAATTAATTGTAGATTCGATACCTGTATCCAGCCAGGGCATGTCTGCATGAAGAGTTTAGAGATTCGATACCTGTATCCAACTAGGGCATATCTGTAGACGACCAATTCCAGATTCGATTCCTGTATCTAGCCAGGGCATATCTGTGAGTAACTTATTGTAGATTCGATACCTGTATCCAGCCAGGGCATGTCTGCATGAAGAGTTTAGAGATTCGATTCATGTATCCGGCCAGGGCATATCTATAGACGACCAATTCCAGATTCGATTCCTGTATCTAGCCAGGGCATATCTGTGAGTAACTGATTGTAGATTCGATACCTGTATCCAGCCAGGGCATGTCTGCATGAAGAGTTTAGAGATTCGATTCCTGTATCCAGCCAGGGCATATCTGTAGATGACCAATTCCAGATTCGATTCCTGTATCTAGCCAGGGCATATCTGTGAGTAACTGATTGTAGATTCGATACTTGTATCCAGCCAGGGCATGTCTGCATGAAGAGTTTAGAGATTCGATTCCTGTATCTAGCCAGGGCATATCTGTGAGTAACTGATTGTAGGTTCAATACCTGTATCCAGCCAGGGCATGTCTGCATGAAGAGTTTAGAGATTTGATTCCTGTATCCAGCCAGGGCATATCTGTAGACGACCAATTCCAGATTCGATTCCTGTATCTAGCCAGGGCATATCTGTGAGTAACTGATTGTAAATTCGATACCTGTATCTAGCCAGGGCATGTCTGCATGAAGAGTTTAGAGATTCAATTCCTGTATCCAGCCAGGGCATATCTGTAGACGACCAATTCCAGATTCGATTCCTGTATCTAGCCAGGGCATATCTGTGAGTAACTGATTGTAGATTCGATACCTGTATCCAGCCAGGGCATGTATGCATGAAGAGTTTAGAGATTCGATACCTGTATCCAGCCAGGGCATATCTGTAGACGACTAATTCCAGATTCGATTCCTGTATCTAGCTAGGGCATATCTGTGAGTAACTGATTGTAGATTCGATACCTGTATCCAGCCAGGGCATGTCTGCATGAAGAGTTTAGAGATTCGATTCCTGTATCCAGCCAGGGCATATCTGTAGACGACCAATCCCAGATTCGATTCCTGTATCTAGCCAGGGCATATCTGTGAGTAACTGATTGTAGATTCGATACCTGTATCCAGCCAGGGCATGTCTGCATGAAGAGTTTAGAGATTCGATTCCTGTATCCAGGCAGGGCATATCTGTAGACGACCAATTCCAGATTCGATTCATGTATCTAGCCAGGGCATATCTGTGAGTAAGTGATTGTAGATTCGATACCTGTATCTAGCCAGGGCATGTCTGCATGAAGAGTTTAGAGATTCGATACCTGTATCCAGCCAGGGCATATCTGTAGACGACTAATTCCAGATTCGATTCCTGTATCTAGCCAGGGCATATCTGTGAGTGATTGATTGTAGATTCGACACCTGTATCTAGCCAGGGCATATCTGCATGAAGAGTTTAAAGATCAACACATGTAACAAGCCAGGAAATTATCTTTCTTTCTCGAGTACGCAAGTTCTCGCTAAGGAATCTCTTACGCGATCGACACCCCAGATGGCATCTTTAAGCCCATCTCCACAACCATCCATTACACTTCCAAATGGCATCTATAAGCCCATTCCCGACAAGGTTCTGTCACATCTCCACAACTATCCATTAAACTTCCAAATGGCATCTATAAGCCCATTCCCGACAAGGTTCGGTCACATCTCCAGATGGCATCTATAAGCCCATCCTCCCATCCATCATCTCTCCAAATGGCATCTGTAAGCCCATTCCCGCCATCACCTTGCTGATATTCTACTATGCGAGTGCAAATTTCTGGGCACTCTAGTGTTCAATCATCTTCCACCCTCGGATCACGAAAGGCACACAAGCCAATCTACATCCTCAAGTTTAAGAAGATTGAACAGGGGCAACTGTTGTACCCCAAAATTTTCCCTCCCATATTCTTCAAAGTTTATCAAAAATCATCCTCAAATGGTTCAAGACTATTCAAGGGTTGCACAATTCAAATGCCTTCTAAGCCAGTCAAAATTAGGGTTTTGGTTCCTTCAAGGAAATTGAGGTTTTCAAGGGCTCAATCAAGTCATATAGGCCTATATACATTGTCAAGCATCCACATGTCAAGTTTCAAGACTCACAACATCAAGTTGTACAATCAAAAGCCCTAATTGCTTCACAATCAACTGTAGGGGTAAAATGGTCATTTGGCAGTCAAAAGTCAAAAATTTTGGTCAACATCTTATTTTGAAGCCACAATCATCATTTGATCAAGTCTTGATCATGATTCCACAAGAGTGGCTCAAAAATCATCAAGATGCAAAAGTTTCCATTTTGGGACAGTTGAAAAGTCAATTGTAACTTGACCAAGGCATAACTTTTTCATGGTTCATCAGAAAAATTCCATCTAATTCTCATTTTGAAGGGGAGGACATTTCCTACAACTCATCTTCACATTCCAAGTCCAAGAAATGCTCTCACAAAAAGTTATCAATTTCTACATTATAGGTCAATTTCAAAAGTCAACAAAAGGCATTTTAAGTCAAAGACCATAACTTGAGATTGGTAAATCCAAATGACATGGGACCAAAGGCATTGGTTAGAGGACTTCAAGACATTTCCAAAATGTCCAAGAACATGTTCATATGATCAAAACTGAGCAAGATATGCATTGGAGAAGTTGGGAAATTTTTGTGAAATGGCAAAAGTCAACTATCCTTAAAACTCCAACTTTTGACAAAAGGGCCCACTTTCTTCCACTTGATTCAGCCTTGTCATGCCATACACCTGTCCCATGATTAATTTCAAGACCAAACATTTATTTTTCCATTTTTTTAATTTTTATTGATTTAATTCATTTTAAATCCATAATAATTCAAATAAAATCTAAAAATTAATGGAAGGGCATCTTTTTGATTTGAACAACTTTCATATACCACATGCCAGCTCACAAATTCGTGCTAGGCTATTTTGTGCATGAAATCTTGGTTTTGCTTCAAATATGGAAAGGTCCTTTAATGGTGGTCAACAAGAATCCCAAACTTAATTCCATGGATCCTTGGACCAGCTTTTAACCTAATTCTACTCCCATATATGCAAGGAGGCCAACCCTAATGTTATTCAGGTGGAAAAGCTGTTGTAAGAGCCATAACCAATATTGAAAAATCAAGAAAAAAAGCCAAAACTGTTTTTCATATTGCAGACCAATTCAAAGCCTTAGAGCGATTCAAACACCTTGCTGGGACACTCAGTAACATTTTGCAATCAAAATCATACGCCAAAGCTCAAGAACACGTTCTACACAGACCCACGGTTTGAACAATTTTTCCAAAATCATATACATTGATTCATGCATATTTGACACCTTTTGTTAATTGTTTTGTGTTCATAAGGACTGTACGAAGCTTTTGGTACAATTTAATTGCATTGGGATGCCCAGAAACGTAAATTGCCATTGAAGGATTCTAGGTTTTTCAAGCTTCAAAATTGGGGCTTTCCCATACAGGAAAAATTAGGCTTCATAATTCTTATGGTTGAGATCATGGCATCCAGACGAACTTAAATCCATCATCGCGAACAATTTATGTTACACACAGAGCTAATCGTTATTTTTTCCTCATGCTATTTTGTGAGGGTTAAAAACCCCCGCTAACAATTTTTATTTTACAGGCGAAAGGAGGAAGATGATGACGTGCTGCTTTGTGTTTGGACGATTCAAAAGATGGCGCGCGTTTTATGCTTTACAGTTTAGCGTTTTGTTATTTATTATAATATATGTTTCTCATTATACTTACAAACGCGCGCAGGTGGTTGGAATGGTTAGTGTGTTGGCTATGCATCATTGGGACCTGGGTTCGTTCCCAGGTCCGCCCCATATTTGTTTCCATTTTTTTCTAAAGCGTTCATGTGCAGGCTATCCCAAGCGTCCCACCATATGCCTCATCCAGATGCACGCCAAGTGTCCTTGTGCATCAATCCAAAGGTTAAAAAGTGGAGAACACCATGCTCCTGGTCAATCCACGCTCTAGGCCATCCAGAAAGTCAAAGCAGGCTTGTGTTAATGGGCCAGAATTGCAACTTTCTAACCCCCCTTGGGTTTGCATTTCATTTTTTTAAATTTATTTTCTCTCTTTCATTTGCTTTATTTATATTTATTGTTTGTTTTAATTAATTATTAACCAGCAAATTAATTATTTTCTTTCACAAATAAAATTCAGAAAAACCTAAAAAATATTTTTATTAATTTCAATTACTTTTTTTGTAAATAAATTCATTAATTAATTTAGTTGTTTAATTAGGTTAATTGTAATCTTTTTCATATTAAATAAAATCAAATCTAGAATTAGGTTTTTCCTTTGACACTTTTAAATTCTTTTTTTATTTTATTTCATTAAAACATAAAAAACAACAAAAACATTTCTTTTTCTTTTTAATTAATTAATTAGTAAATTAGGTTAAATATTAATTTAATTACAAAAAAAAGGACAAATTTCCCATTCTTTTCTCAAAAGGGTCAAAACCCTAAGGACGTCCCGATTAATTTCTTTCGCGCTTTAATTCCTTTTAATCATATTTATGTAACTGTTTCCAGAAATGTAATAGTTAGTTAGGATCTTTACCGCTTTCTTTAATTTTCCGCATTTATTTCCAAACGGGTTTTGTTTTTGGCGATGTATAGACCCGCGCCTTGTAATAGCGTAGATTTACCTTTCCGCATTTTATTTTCCGCACTCTTAACTGTTAAAAATGCATGAAAGACTTGTATGAAAAATAAAATCAATCTGTAGCTCACAAATGCAAACATAAACTGAAACAACACACATGCACATGCCACTCCTAGGGTACGCCTCACTGGTTGCCTCGACGTGGTCATCAAGTATAGGGTGTCTTAGAGGTCTCCCTCCTGTCTAAGATCCAGTTGCCTCGAAACGGTTGCCTCAGATAAAAAGGATCTAGGACATTAGGGTTACCGCTAAGGCGTCCTACCATTGCTTTGGTGACCACACATGTCCCTTATAATCGAATTGACCCGAATAACTCCAACAATGGTGCTACCTACCTCTCAATGGTGGGATAGCACTATCTAAAGGACTCTTACACAGCCTAATTCCTTAGAGTAGGTAGATTCTCCTGGGTACTTGCTCTTTTCAAAAACAAAAAAAAACATCTTTTTGCACTTACACTTTCAAAAAGTTTTCAAACAAATTTTTCATACACTCTTGAGGACAGATACAAGAGTTACTTAGAAATTTTTCAAACGAAACTTTTTCAAAACCCACACACATTTGAAAAGAAAACAAATTTTGAAAACATAAGAGCAAGTACCTAAGAGCCCGTGGATAACCATGGATAGAAAGGGTGCTAACACCTTCCCTTTCTATAAATCTACCTCCCGAACCGAGAGACATCTCGAATAAGGAATTTTGCTGTGCTTTTGTCCTTTCCATGTTGGAGAACATAAAAGACGGTGGCGACTCTTGCTTACCGCGACATTTCATGAACCAGCTAAAAAACAGTCAGTTCTATTTCCACCGATCACAGTAGCCATGCCAACCTTCCCAACTATATGGCCTCATACTTGTAAGGTGAAAATTCCTATATTAACTCGGGCAACTTAACAAATATGATAATCTTTTCACAGACACGCTTCATACACACAATCAACCAATAACTTTCGCTCCCAAATCTATCACGGAGCTGACTTTGTTGAATGTACAACTCAAGGTAGCACTCGTAACATCTAGAGCATATATACCATACAAGGAATCCTGCTTCACCTATTGAACATCCCACTTCGCAATTCCTCAGTACTCCAAAACCCGGTGTATCTTAGATTTATCGAGATTCACATTAATCCAATTTTGAGTGCACAAATACTCTAGATACACCCCTCACTGAGCTAACACAAAATATACTTCATTTGCTCCAACACCGATCACCATGAGTTAAATAATAGTGACACCATGTATTGACCAGTATACAAAAATAATACATCAATTCCACCTCAGGAATTCATGCATAAATACTCACTTAAAACTCTAATGGAACAAGAAACATCTTCAATGCATCATTTGATATCACTCACACGGCCATAACCACTCATGGTCCTCACAAGCATAGTATTGAAACATGACCCATCCCAGTACCGCCTTCTTGGATAGTTCTCTATTACCGAGTGTGACATATGGATTATTATCACACCTACCTTATGAGAATTAGGATCTGCGTTTCACGAGTACAAAATCAAAATTCTTCCTTAAGTTCCAAATCAACACTGTCCCACATCTCTTTAGAAAAGAGGAATCATGCATCTCGTGCACGATAGTGATACTGTGGTGTTAAAACCTACGAGTGCCACACGTTCACGATTTACTTACTCGAAAGACAAAAAGCTAGATACGAATGGGTAAGAATTCAACTCGAACTGTTATGTTATGCATGTACTCGTTCACACAGTGCATGAATAAGAGATTCCAAGAATAACTCTTCCATATAGGAATACCATAGTTCCAAATAACTGATACAATTCTGGTTACCCCGTTGATGTTCCAAATAGACACTAACTTCCTTTCACCTAATCACTAAATTCCAATAGTAGTTCTATTGCCTTACACAGAGTTAGATGATCCATAATCAGTAAGGATTTACCCAACTGGAGATCACCACTTCCAACCATTCTATCAATCCTTTAGTAGGTAACTACTCACTGTTTAATGTATAAAGAATTGGGTGAAAGTTTAGAACATCATCCATACAAGTACTATCCATACCAGAGTAACCAGAAAAGTCCGTTCTCTCTATCTAAACTACCAAAAGTCTTCCATCCAACATGTTCTCCAGTCATATCCGTCATTGGAACCTTGATCGAGCAGTGAATCCTACTGACTTCAAGATCAGTTCCTTCATAGAACTCCATCACTACATTCTTGCTCGAGTGTTCATGGAGTTTCCTCGTTAAATATGGGGATCCATAGAAAGTTCACTTCATCCAGTCGAAACCATGGTAATTCTGGTTGCCTTAAACCTTACCACGATTGTTAGGCTGTCAACTATTCCGCGTCAAACACTCTACTTATTCCCGACAATCCCAACATTCTCCCTACTTAACCAGATTCTATCACTTTAGCTCGAGTCGCTGCGGATCTTACACATCCTTGTGGTGTCTCCACCATGATCCTATCCATCACGTACGTAGTTATTGTACCCCAATTTTTGCCCCTAAGATTCCTCTATCATCTCATGTCAACTCAATCATATCAAGATCACACTAGGGTTTGGCTCTTCTCACTATATTTAGGTTTGCTCATGAGGATTCCCCAAGCACTTTGATTTGTGCATTGTGATCATATTTGCCTTGTGTTGATTAACTTTAAACTAACAAATACAATGAATGATTTCTCTAAACGATCATACTATAGGTGAGGGCACAACACATTTCACCAGGTTGATTCATAGGTTCATGAGTTTATTTCCATGCCTTCTTCAACAAATATTTATTGAGATTCAAGCTTCATTATTGAATATACTTTAAAGTAATATCTTGACAAGGTCTACTATGATTCATCATGCCTCAATTTGTCAAAGAAAGTCAAAATATTCAAGGGTTGATTGAAAAAGGTTGGCCTAATTGGACAAATTCTTGATTCTTTGATCACAAGTATATAACTCTCTCAATCCTTAATATTTGGAGGTGATTATTGTTGCTATTGGTTCTTATTATCATCTACAATAACCTCTATTCACATGGAAAAAGTTATTGTGCACGAAAGTTTGTCAAAATTGAAAAGGGTTTCCAAGTCATTTTGGTGCTTGGGGAGCTAGGGTTTTGAACTTCTAAGGGATATATCTTGCTCATATTTTGATATTTTTGAGTAATTCTAAAGACATGTTTATCTTTAAAGATTTATCAACTAATCACTTCAAGAGTTTCAATAAAATTTGGTGTGGAAGATGCCTAATTATGAAGAAAGATTATATGTCATCGAGATAGGCTTTCAAATCCTCTTATGTGATTTCAAAAGATCATAACTTGGTCAATTTTTATCTCCTTGAGCCCATTATTTTTCCATAATAATCTTAAGGATGTGAAATTCAACTCATCTTTTATGTTCAAAGATTGAAAATGTGTCGAAGATGCCCTAAGAACTCAAAGCATTATAGGTCACCTCATGAATTTTCACCAATTTCACAAGGCCGTAACTTTTTCAATTCTTGGTATTTTTAAGTGATTCGAGCCTCACAATGCTATTTGGGTAGTCTACTTCAAGCTAGCATCAATGATTAGAGCTCAATTTTGGAGGAATTCCTTGTTTGAACTCAATACATTATAGGTCACTTTTGAAGAAAAATTAGAATTTTTCTAAGTACAAAAAGTCAGCATCTTTTTCTCATCTTTGACTCATCACAACTCCTAGCTCAAGTATCCAATTGATCCCTCTCTTTTCACATTGTAAAATTGGTGACCTTATCTTTCAATTTCTTCAAGAATAATTCCGTAAGACTCCTTGAAATGCATAATCCAACTTCTAATTACTAAATTGTTGCGCGTTTTTACTTCTAATCATGTTTAACAATCTTCCAGAAGTGATTAACACCTTATAACGCAAGTTTTGGTTGAGTTTTGAACAAAATAGAAGTCACAATTTTCATGCTTGAAACTTTACACGAATTCCCTCCAAACTTCATCATTCTACACGCTTAAGCATCTCATTTCCTTCCCTATAAATAGAGGGTTATATCTCATTAATTTTCTAAAGCTTGAACAGCCAAAGTCACCCTGCCAAAATCATCCTGCCAAACTCCTTGCATAACTCACTTTTCTGAACTATCGAAATCCTATTTTCTCCACTTTTCAATCCAATTTTTTATTGATCCTTCATCCTTGAACTTCCCTGAAGCTAACAGAAGAAGAACCAAGCCTTGAGGTGTCCTAAATCATGATAACCAAGTCCAGTTTCAGAACAACTTTCAGCTACTTTGTTCAGGTAGAATTCTCAATCAAATTGATCTAAATAAGGCCTTATTCTACTCTATTCATCCTTCTGATCCTCACACTTCTTACGGTTTGCATTTTCATTGAGAATTGGGAGAGATACTTGGGATTTTCGTGCTCTCTATTTGTTCTGGTTTTCTTCAAATTCAGCCTTGCACAGTTTACATAAATTTGGCATGAGGGTACCCTTAGAATCGTCTTGAAGAGACAAAGCTAATGGTATCGGTCTGGTGTTCTAATTTTACAGTTTGCGGAACCTCAATTTAAGGCGTCTGGAGGTTGAAGATGATCTACGTGTCGTGCTTCAGCCAATGATAGCGTGACATGTGATTTTTGAGTTCTATCAAATGCATCTGTTTTACCATGCACGTGTCTCAAGAGTCCTTGGATCTGATTACTTTAGTGAGTCAGACTCCATCCAACATGCCAAATTTCAAGTTGTTTTATTTAATAAAGATTGATTTGGTGTAAAATCCAATAAAGTCCATCACATGTACAGCGCGCCAGATCCACTGGATCTGTTTACTAACACGTTTTGACAATGATTAATTAGCCCATATTTTTTTGGTTTGTTATTTTATTTTCTGATTTTTATTTTAATTGATTTAAACTTCAAAAAATCATAGAAAATTCATTTTTGATTCAAAAATTATGAAAAAAATTGACAAAAATATTTTCAAATATTCTCTGTTTGATTTTTTTTTCATGATTGTATTTTCAAATTTGATATTTTTTATAATTTTTCCTTTATTTTGACTTGTTTCTATTTATTTAAAATACGTTTTGATATTTTTTTAATTCAAAATTTTTTATAAAAATCATTTTCCTCATTTATGGCCTTTTTGAAAATTTTCTAGAATTTTATTTTGACTTCTTGTATTTTTGATCTTTTTTTACTTATTTGAGTAATTTTAATTTGTTTAAAAATACTTTTCTGTTTTAAAAATTACCAAAAATTTTATAAAAAAATATTTGAGATCATTTCTGACTTTTCTATGGTTTCTTCTAATTTTTCTTTGACACTTTGAATATAGTTTGCTATTTTCCCTTTTATCTTCATTTTAAAAAACAATTTAAAAATCATTGTCCCCTTTTATTTTATTCATTAAATGCAATTTATTTTTTAAATATATTCTAGCTATGTGATGTTGATCATCAACTTCATTAATATCATTAGATCTTGAGTGTTCAGTTTAACTCTATAAAAATGGATGGATGATTTTAATGATAGTTTTGATTATATTTTTTATTCAAATATTTCCCCTCCCTCTTCATCTTATCCCTTTCTCATTGTGTTACATGTTGCTAGAGTATGATCTACATACCATCTCTCCAATCATATGGCACATAGATTGCTATTTATCGACCTCAAAATAGGTGCGACTTCTATATAAGTCCGCTTATGTTTGCTTAGCATAGCACTAAATTTTGTCCCAATTCGAGAAATGATTATTCGTGGCCCAAACATATGTTTGCAAGCCCAAGTATGTTTAATTTGAAACCTTTGATCCAATAAACTTAAGGATCATTTATTGTTTCCTTGAGATTTTGAAATGAATGATATACTTGAAAAAAAGCAAATGAAAATTGTTGTTGAGAGGCTTTGATTTTATCAATCTTCTAATGAGTTTTTAAATGCAAGTTTCAAGATGTTCATTCAACTAACCTCTAATTTCTAACAAGTGACTTCTATTTTTATGCTTTTACTTTATGCTTTTTACTTTTAGCATATTTACTTTAGCATTTACATTTCATGGTATTTTCATCTTCGCTCACTTAAGCATTTTACCTATATGTCTTTTCATTTTGCTCACTTAAGATTTCATTTTATTTTTGAAGATACCTAATAACAAACTTGAACAATAAAAGACTTTAATGTTACTTGGACTATTTGGTCACTTTCCCCTAGCATAATGGAGTTGTGTACTTCTTGGACTTAGGATTAGAGACCTTGACCCACCTTGACACCTTTGTGACTTCTATTGCTGTATTGTATGGAGTTATTAGGGTTTACCCCAAGACATTGGATTGTTTTCCTTTGTGTGCAGGTTATTCTGATTATATACTTTGTCCGTGATTGAGAATTTCTCTGTATACACCCGTTACTCTTCCCTATTTTTGTGAATACTTAATGCTTTTGAAGCTTGGTTTTATTAAGAGGTTTATTATCTTTTCTTGTTTGGTTTCAAATCCAAAGGATTAGAATCCCATATCGACTCATTGTGTCAAGTGTTGACTTTTTGTTGGTTAGACAATTTTTCCCCCTAGTATTTACCTTATGTTTTAGGATAACCCCCTTCATCTCCTCCCATCTTATTTAATTTCAAAAATCTTTTCCCTCCTTTTTTAAACACTTGTTGTTTTTAAAATTGAACCTCTTTCACAATAAATTTGGACATAGGTTCATGCATTTTCAAAAATATTTTTTTAATCAAACTTTAATCAACTTAACAATACCTTGACAATTTTGTGAGAAGACTAAAAGTCAATCAATCTCATTCAAACCATTTGCCATTTTGGGCTTTTATTTTAAAAAAATTCTCAAAAGATTAGACTCTAGTCAATCCTTGTAGTGACGCGAGCTACTATGCTTCTACGATATATAGTGAAGCGAGATATTTTCCACTCGGGTGTTGAGTGAGGCTTTGATTTTTAAAGTCCAAGTCATATCCTCCACTTTTGAGATGGCACAAATTCTCCTTTATCATAATTGTGGGTAGTAAGTACGTTTTCCACTCGGATATTACGATGATGTCTTATCTCTTAAAATTAACCAACACATTTATGTTTTAAAAATTTTAAAGGTGAACTACGAGTACCCTGATCCCCTATTGCATGGAAGGTGGTACATAGGCACTAAAGGTTCGCAACCGCGGCAGGTGTAAAATTGTGAAAAATATTTCTTTTCTCATCTCCATAATCTATTTTTATACAACATTTATAGCCAAAATACACAGATTTTCAAAGAGGTTCCCACGGAGTACCATAGATGTTTAGGGTGCTAATATCTTCCCTTTGCATAACCAACCCACGAACTTAGATTCTCTCCCCCTCTTTTTAGGTTATTCGCTATTTTCCCATTCCTTTGGAAACAATAAACAGCGGTGGCGATTTTTATTTGATGTATGTGAGTCAAGCCAATCCAATGGCTTAGTCTCAACATTTCTACCACTACAGAAAAAATGGAGACTTCACTGGGGACAGATCGACCAAATGTTGGTCAATCCCTAATTGGGTTGAGCCTATCTTAGTTTGTTTGTGTATATGCTATTGTTGTTTATATATTATATGTTGTATATATGTTTTTCTGGATTTTCCTGATTTTCAGGGTGCTTGATGATTTCTCATAAGTCCTCTACCTAGACTTGGGAAAACATAAGATAGGACGGGCGATATAATCATGTTAACATTGAAGGAGTAATCACAAAAAAGGAGGCATGAGATCCCCCACTCAGTGGAGGCCCATTTGATTGTGGTGTCGTTTACCGAGTAATTGGGAAGATGTGCTTCTTTCAACCTGGGAGCCTGCTGAAACTGAGAACCGTAGAACCTTTAACCCATCTTGGCCTTTTAGGTGTAGTGCGGAAGCTATGAAGGAGTAATCCGGAAGTGGTTGTCACACGATGCTACACTCGGACGAGTTTTTCCTGAGACTATTACTAATTACCGAGTCAATCAGGATGTTGGTAATATTCGAAGGAAGGATGTAGACTATGGAAACCTCTTAGAACCTTGTTCGACAGGTGATAAACTATTAGACCGTACCTTGTGGGTAGTACCTTTGACCTCATGCTCGTGACGTCGAACCTATGAACCCCCCATGTTTGTGATCTTGTGTATGATTGTTGCATCATGCATTCATGCACTCATGAGCATCTTTTAAAACATTTTGGTCCAAGGGACTTAAAGTTGACTTTTTGCGAATATCTCAGGTACTTTTGACCATGGATTCTGGAAAAAGAAAGACTCAGAATTCTTATCATGGAGAGATGATCATTTGTTGCACGCCTTTATTGTATCAGTGGTTTACTTCTCACTTACCCCGGTCTGATGCTTTCTGGGATGGCAAGAAGGAACCTCGTTGGGCTCCAATGATGATGGCCCTCACTTATTCCGATATTGTTTGGTATCATCAGGCTTACTATGATGTGCAGGTTGTCTATAGTTGTGGTAGTTTCTCCAATGTACCTCTTCTTGGTACAATGGGATAAATTAACTACAATTTCGTTCTTGCACGATGTCAGCTTGGATATCCGATGAGAGATAAGCCAAATTATATTCATCTGAGTGGTTTCTTTCTCAAAGAGGGAAATAATCATATGAAATCAAAGGAGGAGATTGCAAAGGCTTGACCTCATGTTCACATGAAGAGTAGAAAAGACTTGGGACCTAGAGGAGCTGTTTCATTGGAACCTTATCTCCGGTGGGTACAACCAGGGCAATTCAGTTGAAGATAATGTATTCCCGTGAAGCACCTATGCTTGATATGTTTGTAAAGACCACTCCTCCCCTTTTAGATGATGTGGAATAGCTTCAGCATGCCCTAGTCAGGATGCAACAGGAGAAGGAGGCCTGGAAGAATAAGTTTCATACTTTAGAAATGTCATATCGAGCGGATTTGAAGGAGAAGGATGACCTGATTGAGATTCTAGAAATTCGTGTTTTAGAGATGATGGAGAATCAAGAGGATTTATTTTCCTCTCGATCTCGATCAGGACTTAGTCATTCACTTCCCAACTTTGGTGATTTGAAAGTGGTTGCCGACAGGTATGCAGAAGAGAACAAGCAGTTGAAGACTCAGATTTCAAGACTCACGAGAAAGCGTCCGTGTGTGGAGTGATCTTCATCATCTTTGCTTTCTTAGTATTTTAGATTCAATCTCTTCTTGTACTTGGGATTGTTGAAACTTGTACGAAAAAGTTGTAATCCATTTTGAAGTTATTATAATGATATTTTTAGTATTTCAAAATGTGTTAGTACTTTAATATTTGCAAAATTGTCTATAATTCTTTGAGTCCCTTGAAATAATAATAATAATAATAAAATAAATCTTGTGCATCGCATATCATGCATCATCTTGTACATATTTCTTACATTTCTGTTCATACCCAGGTGTCTTATTGAATTTCTCTACTTCATTCAGCAAGTTATCTCACCAGTACAATACTCGGGCTAATTCCAGAAAGAAAATGGAGAATCTTGAATAAGAGAATCGCGAGCTGCTCAACAAGGTCACTGCTTTGAAGGCCGATATAGCCAATCTGACTGCTTTGATGGAATCATTAGTGGCTATTCACAATCAGCCACCACTTGCTTAGCCTCAACAAACAATAAATTCTTATGAAGGTCCATCAGTTCCCGTTGCTGTTACCCCAATTACTGTTGCTCAGAACCATATATCTTAGCGTTACTCATGGGGAATGCTTGAAAACTTCATGCCAGAAGGTTTTAATCTTGACGCTCCAGTTGCTCTAGTTGTGCAAGTTGCTGCTACTCTCGCACCTCCTGTGGTGCATATTACTCCTGCTGCTAGAAATGAGATCAACTATAATGCACCTCCATTGGTGAATGCTATGTCGTTTGTTAATGATGAAGTTTATCGTCTCGTTCCTCCACTGAGTAAAAGTGTGGGTTTCTATGATCGGTTGGATGACTTTCAAGACCAATTTAATGAGATGCAGAAGGAAATGAAAGCCCTTCTAGGAAAAGAATTATTTGGAAAAAATGTCAGTGAGCTCTTCCTAGTTCCCAATGTAAAGGTGCCAGCCAAGTTTAAAGTATCGGAATTTGAGAGGTACAAGGGAAACTCTTTCCCTCGTGACTAACTTGTGATGTATATTTGGAAAATGTCTACCCATACTGATGATCAGCATTTGCTCATTCATTTCTTCTAAGATAATTTAACTTGTGCTGCTCTGAAGTGGTATATGAGTCTGGACTGTAGTAGTATTCGCACCTTCAATGATCTAGGGGAAGCCTTCATCAATCAGTATAAGTACAATATGTTCATGGCACCTAACTGTGACCAGTTGAGGGCAATGGCTCAGAGAGACAAGAAGTCATTCAAATAATATGCGTAAAGATGGCGTAAGATAGCTGCCCAAGTGGTGCCACCTATGGGAGAACAAGAAATGACCAAGGTCTTCCTGAAAACCCTTGGATCATTTTTTTATGAAAGGATGGTCACCATTGCACCGAGTGATTTTACCGAAATGGTAAGCATGGGTGTTCATTTGGAAGAGGATGTCAGAGAAGGGCACTTGACAGAAGATGAAAGGACGAAGAAGTCGTCATACAGGTTCTCTCTAAAGAAAGAAAGTGAAACAATGTTGTTATTGGAGAAAGGAAGATTAGGCCACCTAGAAGACATCAACGGTACCAGCAATATGTTGCTTCTGTGACTCCTATCATCAATGTAGCTCCAACCACTATTTCCTATCAAAGACCACCTCCTCGGGGAAATCAAGGGCAAAGTCATAAGAGATAGTATTTTGACTTTATTCCAATGAGCTACATAGAGTTATTCCCGCCTTTGATTCAGAAGAAGCTGGTTCAGACCATGCCTCCCCCTGTTACACCATCACCTTTGCCTTGGCATTATAAGGCAGACAAGACATGTGATTTTCATCAGGGAGCACCAGGGCACAATATTGAGAATTGTTGTCCTTTGAAATCTGAAGTACAAAGTATGGTGAGGTCTGGCCTCCTATCCTTTAAAGATGTTGGCCCTAACGTGAAAGATAATCCTTTGCCTAAACATGGAGGAACAAATGTTATAAACATGGTTACTAGTTGTCTAGGGGACTTCCGAATTTTTGATATCAACCTGGTTAGAGGAGATCTGTTAAAAATGCATACTGACCTCTGTGATTTTAGTTACTATACGCATGACCATGCTGGTTGTGGTATTTGCAGTACAGATGTACAAGGGTGTGATAAGATAAAAGTTGATCTTCAGAAAATGATGGACGAAGGCCTCATTCATATAATTAGGCCTAGTGCAGAGTATGAAGAAGATGTGAACATGGTCTTTGGATGTCATGGAGAATTTCGGATCATTGATGTGAATCATATGAATGATGATTTGGTGCAGTTGCATGCTACCTTCTGTCACATTAAGGGTCAAGAGGAACACGATTATGGGTCTTGCCAGGTATGCTGCAGAGATTCTCGTGGTTTCCCCATTGTGAAAAGGGGAATTCAAATGTTGTTAAATAGTGGTACTATTAAGGTCTCAGGTAATATAGATGATTACCATAGGATTAACGTAATTGAAGATTATTGGGCCGAGACTGTGTCAGATGATGAGTATGATTCTGCAGTGTGATCGGTGGATCTGGAACTGACTGTTTAACGCTGGTTCGCGAAATGTCGCGGAAGCAAGAGTCGCCATGGTCTTTTATTTTCTCCAAATGGAAAGGACAAAAGCATAGAAAAATTCCTTAAAGAGATTGCTCTCGGTTCGGGAGGTAGGTTATAGAAAGGGAAGGTGTTAACACCCTTTCTATCCATGGTTATCCATGGGCTCTTAGATACTTGCTCATTTGTGTTTTCAAAAATGGTTTGTTTGCTTTTCAACTGTGGGTTTTAAAAAGTTTCTTTGAAAATTCCAGTTCGACTCTTGTATCGGTCCTCAAGAGTGTTTGAAAAATTGCTTTCGAAAGCTTTTGAAAATGTGTCGGTGTGAAAAGTATTTTTGAATTTTGTTTTGAAATTTAGAGCAAGTATCTACGAGAACCTACCTACCTTAAGGAATTCGTCTGTGTAAATGTCCTTTAAAGTAGTTCCATCCCACCATTGAGAGGTAGGTAGCACCACCGTTGGAGGTGTTCGGGTCAATTCGAGGTTCGGGACATGGTGATCACTAGAGCAATGGGAAGACACCTTAGAAGCTACCCTCATGCCAGGTTCCCGGATCATGAGGACTTACTAAGACATCCTCTACTTGACGATCACCTTTCGAGGCAAGGCAACAGTGAGGCGTACCCTAGGGGTGGTGTGTGATTCGTGTGTCAGATTCAAATATTTTATCTTGTCATGTTATTAGTGATCTATGCGTTTTTATTTAAGGCCATTCATTCTTGCATGCTTTGTTTAACAGTTAAAAGTTGCGAGGAAAAGTAAATCTAAAGCTATTACAAATGGCGCGGGTCCACATCGCCAAAATTAACCAGGACCCGATTTGACAGAAAATAAAGAAATTAAAAGTGCGAGAAGTAATTACAAGGCTTCGGGAGAGGTACATAATGATTTAAACAAAATAAAATAAATATGCGAATTAATGAAAATTAAACGAAGCGAGGGCGTTGGACCCTTTTGCAAAATTAAATTATATGATGAAATTAATTAATATTAAAAGAAAGAAAGGACTTGTTTTTGGTATTTTTATGTATTTTAAGATTTAATAGAAAAAGAAAAAATTAATTAAAATTAACTACTAACCCTAATTCTACTTTATTTTAATTTATTAAGAAATATGTTGAATTTTAACCTAATTGAAACCTAATTTTATTTATATGCAAATTAATTATAAAAATAAATAAAATAAATAATATTATGGTGAACAAGAAAATTAAAAAGGAATAAACATTAATTAAACCTATTTTCACATTTTTTAGATTTTTGTTAAAAGAATTAAAATTGCAAACCTAGTTTAAAACTAATTTTATTTACATGCCAATTTATTTATGAAAATATTAGAAATTAAAATTATTTATGGTATTTTCCTTTTTTCTGATTTTTATTGTATTTTTTTATATTTTGTAAAAATAATTAATTGATTTAAACAATAAAGAGAATAAAATAATAATTGAAAAAATAAAATATGAGAAGAATATGGAAAATTGCAAACCAGGGGGGTAGTAGTCCCAAATTAGGAGGTATGGATCCAGTAATTTTGGCCCACTTGAGCATGGCCTTGTGGACTTTCTTTGAGTAGCGTGCTGCGCGTTGACTGGGATCCACTATGTTCCTCAATTCTCAGCCTTGTGATTGTTGAAGCTGGGCACGTGGACGTTCTGATCTGGAGGATGTATGATGCGCCTTGAACGTTAGTACTGCATGGGAAGATAATTGGAAAAATAATATGGACAATATTGAAGACCTGGGGTTCGAACCCAGGTCATGTATGTTGCTAACGTTCTCACTCACCAGCTGTGCCAACTAACGCGTTTGATATATTAGTAACAAATAAATAATATAAAAGAAAAGCAAAACGTTAGTGGGTCCGCGCGCCAATTTTCAAACAGACCAACCAGCTTATGCCACCACACCGTCTTCTTCGTTGTGTTTCTCTTTCCTGAAATATATAAACATTAGACAACGGTTTTCACACCGTTGTAGAAAGTGCCATATGGAAAAATAGCGAACAGGCCATAAGGCCACATAAATTAAGCGCGAATATGGATTCTTCTTCGTCCAAGCTTGCTGGTTTGAATGGTGGTGGTTTGGAGTCTCAATTTTTCCTCGTTTCAAAAGCCCTAATCTGAAGCTTGGAAAACCCTAAAATTCAAACATGGTGGAATCGTGTATACAGCATAAAAACTCAATTAAGTTATATGATTAGCATTAGAACAAGTCAGTAATCATGAATCAATGAATAAAAGTTACAAAAAATGTGTAAATCATGATGCACGATTATGAAATTTTCTTGATACAGCTTGCATTCATGTTACCAATTCTTGGGGTTTGGATGGATGTTTGTGATTGTAATCGCTTCTGGGCAACCTTGGCAAGCTAATGGAACCAGAATTATGCTTTTAATCGACCTGTAAAGAGGATTTCAGAATTGACTTTGTGGAGAAAAATTCCAAGCTTTGTTATGGCCTTTTCTGAGCTGCTGTGCCTCTCCCTTGATTAGGGTTATGTTTCTTGTATATGTAGGAACAATTAGGTTAAGAAAAACTCAATCAAATCTCTTGTAATCATGGTTTTGAATATTTGATTTCTTAAGATTTTTCCATATCTTTTTCCATGTGTTTTTGGTTCAAAATCATGCTAATTGCTCCAAATATTTCCTTATTGACTTAGGCACGAAATCTTGAGGCTAAAATATGTTCAAAAAGATTTGTTAGGTTAGGTTAAATATTTTTCACATATTTAAATGATTTAAATGAATTAATATAAATAAAAATTCAAATAAATAAATAAAAAATGATAAAATACTTCCCTTTGGGCCAAGTGGTCGTGCACATGTCATGGGTGATGAATTATAGAAGAAAAATGGGCCCATTAGCAATTTTAGGTCATTTGGATCAATGTTGACTTTTCAAAATATCCAAAAATTTCCCAACTTCCATAAGGCATAACCTGCTCAATTTTTAAGCTTTTCTCATGTTCTTGGACATTTTGGAAAGGTCTTTGAGTCCTCTAACCAATTCCTTTGGTCCCATGGCATTTTGATTTACCAATCTCAAGTTATGGCCTTTGACTTAAAGTCCCTTTTTGTTGACTTTTGAAAATGACCTATAATGTTGAAATTGATAACTTTTTGTGAGAGCATTTCTTGGACTTTAAATATCAAGATGGGTTGTAGGAAATGTCTTTCTCTTCAAAATGAGCTTTGGATGGAATTTTTATGATAATCCATGTGAAAGTTATGCCCTGGTCAATTTCAGTTGACTTTTTCAACTGTCCAAATAAGGAAACTTTTGCATCTTGATGATTTCTGAGCCAAATTTTGAGAATCATGATCAAGCATTGATCAAATGATGTTTGTGGCTTCAAAATGATATGTTGGCCAAAAATTTGAACTTTTGACTGCCAAATGACCATTTTGCCCCTACAGTTGACTGTAGTGCAATTTAGGGTTTTGACTGTGCAATTTTGTGCTGAATGCCTTGAAACTTGATATGAGGATGTTTGGCCATATTTGTAGGTATATGAGACTTGATTGGGCCTTTGATAACTTCCTTTTCTTGATCAGACTCAAAACCCTAATCTTGACTGTATAGGAGACCTTTGCCCTGTGCAACCCTTGGGGAATTTTGCAGCTTGACTTGGCAATTTCTTGGAGAATATGGGATGGCAAATTTTGGGGTACAACAGTTGCCCCTGTTCAATCTTCTTAGACCTGAGGATGCAGATTGGCGGACGTGCCTTTCGTAATCCGAGGGTAGAAGATGATTGAACACTAGAGTGCCCAGAAATTTGCGCTCACATAGTAGTGGTGATGATGGAATGGGCTTATAGATGCCATTTAGAGGTTGCTGGAGAGGATGATGGGCTTATAGATGCCATCTGGATGTTGATCGCGTAGGAGATTCCTTAGTGAGAACCTGCATACCTGCAAAAGAACAAATGAGTACCTGACACGTTGCAGGAGCTGGTTTTCAGATGCTTGGTATAGATGTGTCCTGACTGGTTATAGGAGCTGAGTCTGGAGCTTCAAACGGCGATGAATGAACCAGGGATGGTTACTGCCTTAGCATGAATGGTAAGAGAATCTTGGACGATTACTACCCCAACAGGAACGCTGAGAGAATCTTGGGTGTCTTCTACTGGGATAAGAATCAGGGAGATCTTAGGGTCGATCTGACTGAACCAGAGAAGGCCTTGGAATCTTCAACTGGATAAGCATCAGGGAGATCTTAGGGTCGATCTGACTGAACCAGAGAAGGCCTTTGACTGGATAAGCATCAGGAAAATCTTAGGGTCGATTTAACTGAACCGGACAAGGTCTTGGAGTATCTTCAACTGGATAAGCATCAGGGAGATCTTAGGGTCGATCTGACTGAACCAGAGAAGGCCTTTGACTGGATAAGCATCAGGAAAATCTTAGGGTCGATTTAACTGAACCGGACAAGGTCTTAGAATATCTTCAACTGGATAAGCATCAGGGAGATCTTAGGGTCGATCTGACTGAACCAGAGAAGGCCTTTGACTGGATAAGCATCAGGAAAATCTTAGGGTCGATTTAACTGAACCAGGCTAGGTCTTGGAATATCTTCAACTGGATAAGCATCAGGGAGATCTTAGGGTCGATCTGACTGAACCAGAGAAGGCCTTTGACTGGATAAGCATCAGGAAAATCTTAGGGTCGATTTAACTGAACCGGACAAGGTCTTGAAATATGATTGAGAATTTAGCTGAATCTTTCCTGCAAGGTAAAGGTCAGTCATATGCAATGCATGATATGGATCAAGCAATGATGTTCTCAACATAAATGAGATTTGTATGATATAATGCGTCTATGCATGCTATAATGATGTATGTGATATTTTATGAATGTATGTTTTCGTCTAGGAAAATAAATCCTTGACGGGTGCCGGGAAGTCATATCCCGGGCTGATATTGAAAAATAGATTTTGCCTCCGCTGGGGATGATAACTGCAAGAATACCGGTAGGAGAAGGTGACTCCGTTGCGGAATAAACTTGGCAAATGGAAGATTCTGCGGGGAGAAAAGATACTCTAGCGACCATGCTGGGAAGCAATACTCTGTGGGAAGAGGGATTCCTTGCTGAGTGTTGATAATAATTTGCTGGGGATACCCTTGTTGTTGGAAGTGTTGATGGACTTCACTGGGGTAAGAAGACTTCGTCGAGGACACTCTTTCCGTGGCTTTTGGCTGAGGATAACCCAGTTATATCCTATTAAGGAAATAACTCTTTAAATAAAGCCGGACGACGCGTTCGTGCTCTGCTAGGGGATAAGCCTCCAGAATCTACTGGGGATAAGCTTACTGCTTGGGGAGATAGAATCCAACCTTCCTGGGGAACTGGACTGGACTTTCCTGGGGAAGTTTTGGATTGTAATTTTGTAAGTTGAAAGAGGGCACATATGTAGGGTTGCCTGCTGATGAGCTCGTGTAAAACCGTATCTGAAATGGAGAAGGAACCTGGGTAGGGTTACTTTGATGATGAGTTCGTGTAAAACTGTATCTGAAATGGAGAAGGAACCTGGGTAGGGTTACTTTGATGATGAGTTCGTGTAAAACTATATCTGAAATGGAGAAGGAACCTGGGTAGGGTTACTTTGATGATGAGTTCGTGTAAAACTGTATCTGAAATGGAGAAGGAACCTGGGTAGGGTTACTTTGATGATGAGTTCGTGTAAAACTTCGTTTTTGGAAAGGGAGAACCTGTGTAGGGTTTCTGGGTGACGAGTCCATGTAAAACCGCATCTTGAAGAGAGGGAACCGGTGTAGGGTTGCTTGGTGAGGTAAGTTCATGTAAAACTTCTTGATGAACCGGGGTGAGGTTATCTTGGATAAGTTTTTGTAAAAACTTCTTGACGAACCGAGGTAAGGTCATCTTGAGATAGGTCCATGTAAGACTTCTGGAGGAACCGGGGTTAGGTTACTTGGATAAATTTGTGTAAAAACTTCTTGATGAACCGGGGTTAAGTCATCTTGAGATAGGTCCATGTAAGACTTCCGGAGGAACCGGGGTTAGGTTACTTGGATAAATTTGTGTAAAAACTTCTTGATGAACCGGGGTTAGGTCATCTTGAGATAGGTCCATGTAAGACTTCTGGAGGAACCGGGGTTAGGTTACTTGGATAAATTTGTGTAAAAACTTCTTGATGAACCGGGGTTAAGTCATCTTGAGATAGGTCCATGTAAGACTTCCGGAGGAACCGGGGTTAGGTTACTTGGATAAATTTGTGTAAAAACTTCTTGATGAACCGGGGTTAGGTCATCTTGAGATAGGTCCATGTAAGACTTCTGGAGGAACCGGGGTTAGGTTACTTGGATAAGTTTGTGTAAAACTTCTTGATGAACCGGGGTTAGGTTACTTGGATAAGTTCGTGTAAAAACTTCTTGATGAACCGGGGTAAGGTTACTTGTGGAGAATGAGTCTGTGTATGACTTTGTCTGAAAATTGAGAAGGAACCGGTGTAGGGTTGCATGATTTTGATTAAGTGGATGATTGTCCTGTTTGGTTTCGGATGTTAACCCACGATCTGGAATTTGTAAAGGTAGATGGTAATCATCCTTATGTTGATCTTTCCTTTGTACTTTGGTTAACAGAGCAATTGGACCGCCTGGATAACTCATTATTGCCCCTGTTTCGGAGGTGAGGGAAGAGGATACCTGTGTGGGTGATTGACAAATCTTCGGGAAGACAAGTGATGAGATACCGGAACATAGTCGTACGCTTTGATCCCTAACTTTTGCCTGGACCGCCCTTTTGGGTTTTCAATCCACCGGGATACCCATTTTTTCCCAAGCCGCCTTTTCAGGTTTTCGACTTGCCGGGTGTACATATATTTCCATTTTCATCCCTTATTTTTGCCCGAACCCTTTTGGTTCGCCGGGAAGCCCTTATTTTTGCCTAGGTACGTCGACCTAGCGGGTCTTTGATTTCGCGTAGTATTCTTTCGACTATGTCCATGCTCTCAGAATGTAGGGAGTTTTCCCTGTTGGAAGTATTTTGCCATGCCCCAGATAATGGGCAATGCTCCTACTGTGCCCCTTGATTGGAGGTACTTCTGTTCACAAGGTGTTCATCGTGCGAATTTCCCTGCTGTTCAAACAAATAGTCATATGCACACAAGGTTATTTTAAGAATGCAAAAGCCTATGTCTGTCTTGAATTTTGAAAATGCATTTTTTGTAATACAGTGCGGTGTCAACTCAAGATTTTACAGCAAACCTTCAGGAGTCAGGATACCTTCGTAACAGTATGCTTTCGAACTAACCCATGCTTCAGCTAGGACTTTTAAGGGTTATATCGTGGCCTGGTTCACGGTTTAAGAAACAAAGGATAAAGGCTCAAATTATTTGTACCCACCCGCTCTTCGTGATGTTCTCCAAACCTAAACTCAGTTGATCATACGTTAGACCTTGTTTGAGTCTTTGCTCTGATTTTCCGGTGATGATTCGGATGTTGATAACTTATTTTGAATAGGCAGTCATTTTTTCGAGGGTTTGTAAGACCTCTTTCTTTTTTGATTTTGTTATCCCTATTTTTTGCCTGAACTGTTTCTTTTTGTATTTACAGTCAGCGGGATGCCCCAATTTCGTAAGTCCCCTTTATAGGTTTTGACTTTTTGGGCTTTTATTTTGAAAGATAATGGCTTCCTTTCTTTATGATTATTCGGAATCATCACTGTCTTTCTTTTTTTGTAAGGATTTCTTCGGTGCTATTCGTCATGCACTTGGATCAACTGAGAGAACTACCCTGCCCCAGGTTATGATTAAGGGTTTTGATTTTCGAAAATAAAAACTTCTACTTCTTTGGCTCAGAGGGGTTGACGAGGGATTAACTTCCTTATGACTCCAGTGTTTAGGGATTGAAACAATGCATGTACCTCATCAGCAGGGTCTGTTCAAAAGCATACTGTAGATTATGGTATCATTTTCGTCATCCTCCCTCAAGAGGCTTAGAATTTTCAATTAAGAGTTGACCATCACAAAAATATGAAAGCAGTTTTAAGCATAGTAAACATAATTAAATCAAGACAGACATGTGTAATGCATTCATGAAATAAAAGAGTTTAACATGATAATTATTTATCTGAACAAGAAAAGAAAAGTACAATCTTGAATTCAAATGAACAAAAATCTCTCGACCCTAGCCATGTTTTGGCAATGGAGCAGTGATCACGTTGGGAGTCTCGGCAGGCTCGAACTCGATCTCTTTGGCATCGATCATGTTCTGAATCTTATACTTCAGTGCCCAACAGTCCTCAGTATCGTGCCCCGGGCTATCAGAATGATAAGCACACCTCGCTTCTGGGTTGTAGCTTGGAGAGGAGGTCTTGGGATTTGCAGGAGGGTTAATCACCGCAATCAGGTTCATTTTCAACATGTGCTGCAATGCTTGTGACCAAGGCATGTTAATGTTGGTGAATTTCCTTTTAGGTTCATCCGGCCTTTGCTGATTTCCCTTTTGTGGTTGACGGCGTGGTGCAGAACCAGAGATCATGACTGCCCCTGCATGTTGGTCACGACAACTCTTTTGGCTGTATGCAGCATTAGATTCTTTCTTTCCCGTGTAAGGCTTTTTGTGAGTATCAGAAGGTGTGGCCTCTTGAATTTTCCCACTCTTGATACCAGCTTCAATTCTTTCCCCAGTCAGGATGAGGTCGGTAAACCTAGTAGATGAATTACCAATGAGGTGATTGAAGAACGTCCCGGATAGGGTCCCCAAGAACATATCAACGAGTTCCCGGTCAGTTAATGGAGGCTGCACCCTTCCAGCAAGGTCTCTCCATCTTTGTGCGTACTCCTTGAAACCTTCACTTGCACCTAACGACATACCCTGGAGTTGAGTACGTGTAGTGGCAAGGTCGGCATTATATTGATACTGCTTATAGAAAGCAGTAGCCAACTCCTCCCAGTTACGAACCTTGGTCCCATCCAGCTGATAAAACCATTCGAGATGAGTCCCTGAAAGACTCTCCTGGAAGAAGTGGATCCACAAGTTCTTATCCGTTGTGTATGGTTGGATTTTCTGAACATAGGACCTGAGATGTAGCTTGGGACAAGACGCCCCGTCATATTTAGTGAAGGATGGTGCTTTGAACTTCCGAGGGATGATCACACCCGTAGACAAACCCAGATCTCCAAAATCCAGCCCAAGTACCTGTTGTATTTCCATAGCATTCAAACGGTCTTCCAACTGCTTGTACTTGTCGTCAGCAGGGGGGTATTGTTCGTCGTTGAAATCTGTCTCGTTGTCGGAGACCACTGGACTAGGCACCTCTCTCCCATGGTGACTGCTTTCCCTCACAGATGGGGTAGTCCTCTCAGTTTCAGTGTGCCGTGTGTTCCCAGATCTGCGTCTAGGGCTGAACAAAACAGTCCTCTTCTTCTTCTTGTCCTTCTTCAAGAGCAAAGCCTTCAGATCTTGCTGCCCCTGGGTCAAATTCATGATCAACCCTTGGAACTGGGCGTTCTGAGCCTGGAGGGCCTTGATAGTGTGCTCGGTTGAGGATTCAAGATTCATGACGAGACTGCTGAAATAAACAGCGAAGAAGGTAAGTAACCTGCAACAAAGATACCTGTTATGTAATGGTGTGTATGATATGCATGCAATGATTTCAAGGACCTCGCGGGGTAAACAGAGAAACTTGTTAGAGCTGAAGACTGGTAACTTGATTGAAGAAACTTCCTGTTGTAGAAAATCCTTCTCCAAGGGTCAAGGGCTCACCATATCCAGTGGGTCGTAGCCCCTGACTTTAGTCATCATGTCTGGTTTTGATTTCCAAACAACCTTGGTTAAGGGAACCTTCTTCAAGAGTCAGAGCTCACCATATCAAGTGGGTCATAGCCCCTGACAACCTTGGCTAGAGGAAAATAAATCCTCTTTGCCCCTTGCTAGATGTTTGATTCATCATGACCTGCATCACAAGCCCTTGAGATCCTTGAAATGGGTTAGGATGTATGCAATGGTATGATTTCATGATGCATGGGGTGATATGAATAAACCCTGTTATGAATCCTTATTAAGGACTGCAAACCAAAACCTGCAAGAAAACTTGGTAAACCTTGTTATGAGTCCTAATTAAGGACTACAAACAAAACCTGCGAGAAACTCAAGCGTCAGATAACAAGCATGCAAGTAGGCAAGTACAATGGCACACAAGTCACACAAAAGTGCCCTTAGAGTTTAGGCCAGCATGAGGTCTAGGTATTACCCTCTTTCAGTTCGTTGGTTCATACCTGTCCTAATCAAAAGTAACCGGGTTCTTAGAGGATCCCAATATCATTGACTAGCCTCAATCGGTCATAACTCCAGCATCGCAATCTTTTCTTGCGGCCAGAACCATCACGAGAGTTTAGCCTCAATGGGCGTAGCATACTGCTACTGTTCTAATGGCCAAGTTGTGTCATTTAAGGTTCTAAGGTCTGTTGGTGCTTAATGACTCCTTGGAAGACCCATATTCTCCCCGTTTCAACACGAGGGATATCGGTACAGACCAAGGTGCCACACCAACGTAGCCACCGCTTCACCCATGTCGGTATACGCCGGACAGGTCCCTCATAGCTTATGCTACCTAAACAGGGTATCCCCAGATCCGGGTTAGGATCTATGTAACTCCGATACAACCCACAATAGTAAAGCAAGAAAATCAATACAATTGAAAACACAGTTATGAACTAAGCCCTAAGGTACACCTCACTTTATAAGAAATCCCCAGCAGAGTCGCCAGTTCTGTGATCGGTGGATCTGGAACTGACTGTTTAACGCTGGTTCGCGAAATGTCGCGGAAGCAAGAGTCGCCACCGTCTTTTATTTTCTCCAAATGGAAAGGACAAAAGCACAGAAAAATTCCTTAAAGAGATTGCTCTCGGTTCGGGAGGTAGGTTATAGAAAGGGAAGGTGTTAGCACCCTTTCTATCCATGGTTATCCATGGGCTCTTAGATACTTGCTCATTTGTGTTTTCAAAAATGGTTTGTTTGCTTTTCAACTGTGGGTTTTAAAAAGTTTCTTTGAAAATTCCAGTTCGACTCTTGTATCGGTCCTCAAGAGTGTTTAAAAAATTGCTTTCGAAAGCTTTTGAAAATGTGTCGGTGTGAAAAGTATTTTTGAATTTTGTTTTGAAATTTAGAGCAAGTATCTACGAGAACCTACCTACCCTAAGGAATTCGTCTGTGCAAATGTCCTTTAAAGTAGTTCCATCCCACCATTGAGAGGTAGGTAGCACCACCGTTGGAGGTGTTCGGGTCAATTCGAGGTTCGGGACATGGTGATCACCAGAGCAATGGGAAGACACATTAGAAGCTACCCTCATGCCAGGTTCCCGGATCATGAGGACTTACTAAGACATCCTCTACTCGACGATCACCTTTCGAGGCAAGGCAACAGTGAGGCGTACCCTAGGGGTGGTGTGTGATTCGTGTGTCAGATTCAAATATTTTATCTTGTCATGTTATTAGTGATCTATGCGTTTTTATTTAAGGCCATTCATTCTTGCATGCTTTGTTTAACAGTTAAAAGTTGCGAGGAAAAGTAAATCTAAAGCTATTACAAATGGCGCGGGTCCATATCGCCAAAATTAACCAGGACCCGATTTGACAGAAAATAAAGAAATTAAAAGTGCGAGAAGTAATTACAAGGCTTCGGGAGAGGTACATAATGATTTAAACAAAATAAAATAAATATGCGAATTAATGAAAATTAAACGAAGCGAGGGCGTTGGACCCTTTTGCAAAATTAAATTATATGATGAAATTAATTAATATTAAAAGAAAGAAAGGACTTGTTTTTGGTATTTTTATGTATTTTAAGATTTAATAGAAAAAGAAAAAAATAATTAAAATTAACTACTAACCCTAATTCTACTTTATTTTAATTTATTAAGAAATATGTTGAATTTTAACCTAATTGAAACCTAATTTTATTTATATGCAAATTAATTATAAAAATAAATAAAATAAATAATATTATGGTGAACAAGAAAATTAAAAAGGAATAAAACATTAATTAAACCTATTTTCACATTTTTTAGATTTTTGTTAAAAGAATTAAAATTGCAAACCTAGTTTAAAACTAATTTTATTTACATGCCAATTTATTTATGAAAATATTAGAAATTAAAATTATTTATGGTATTTTCCTTTTTTATGATTTTTATTGTATTTTTTTATATTTTGTAAAAATAATTAATTGATTTAAACAATAAAGAGAATAAAATAATAATTGAAAAAATAAAATATGAGAAGAATATGGAAAATTGCAAACCAGGGGGGTAGTAGTCCCAAATTAGGAGGTATGGATCCAGTAATTTTGGCCCACTTGAGCATGGCCTTGTGGACTTTCTTTGAGTAGCGTGCTGCGTGTTGACTGGGATCCACTATGTTCCTCAATTCTCAGCCTTGTGATTGTTGAAGCTGGGCACGTGGACGTTCTGATCTGGAGGATGTATGATGCGCCTTGAACGTTAGTACTGCATGGGAAGATAATTGGAAAAATAATATGGACAATATTGAAGACTTGGGGTTCGAACCCAGGTCATGTATGTTGCTAACGTTCTCACTCACCAGCTGTGCCAACTAACGCGTTTGATATATTAGTAACAAATAAATAATATAAAAGAAAAGCAAAACGTTAGTGGGTCCGCGCGCCAATTTTCAAACAGACCAACCAGCTTATGCCACCACACCGTCTTCTTCGTTGTGTTTCTCTTTCCTGAAATATATAAACATTATACAACGGTTTTCACACCGTTGCAGAAAGTGCCATATGGAAAAATAGCGAACAGGCCATAAGGCCACATAAATTAAGCGCGAATATGGATTCTTCTTCATCCAAGCTTGCTGGTTTGAATGGTGGTGGTTTGGAGTCTCAATTTTTCCTCGTTTCAAAAGCCCTAATCTGAAGCTTGCAAAACCCTAAAATTCAAACATGGTGGAATCGTGTATACAGCATAAAAACTCAATTAAGTTATATGATTAGCATTAGAACAAGTCAGTAATCATGAATCAATGAATAAAAGTTACAAAAAATGTGTAAATCATGATGCACGATTATGAAATTTTCTTGATACAGCTTGCGTTCATGTTACCAATTCTTGGGGTTTGGATGGATGTTTGTGATTGTAATCGCTTCTGGGCAACCTTGGCAAGCTAATGGAACCAGAATTATGCTTTTAATCGACCTGTAAAGAGGATTTCAGAATTGACTTTGTGGAGAAAAATTCCAAGCTTTGTTATGGCCTTTTCTGAGCTGCTGCGCCTCTCCCTTGATTAGGGTTATGTTTCTTGTATATGTAGGAACAATTAGGTTAAGAAAAACTCAATCAAATCTCTTGTAATCATGGTTTTGAATATTTGATTTCTTAAGATTTTTCCATATCTTTTTCCATGTGTTTTTGGTTCAAAATCATGCTAATTGCTCCAAATCTTTCCTTATTGACTTAGGCACGAAATCTTGAGGCTAAAATATGTTCAAAAAGATTTGTTAGGTTAGGTTAAATATTTTTCACATATTTAAATGATTTAAATGAATTAATATAATTAAAAATTCAAATAAATAAATAAAAAATGAGAAAATACTTCCCTTTGGGCCAAGTGGTCGTGCACATGTCATGGGTGATGAATTATAGAAGAAAAATGGGCCCATTAGCAATTTTAGGTCATTTGGATCAATGTTGACTTTTCAAAATATCCAAAAATTTCCCAACTTCCACAAGGCATAACTTGCTCAATTTTTAAGCTTTTCTCATGTTCTTGGACATTTTGGAAAGGTCTTTGAGTCCTCTAACCAATGCCTTTGGTCCCATGTCATTTTGATTTACCAATCTCAAGTTATGGCCTTTGACTTAAAGTCCCTTTTTGTTGACTTTTGAAAATGACCTATAATGTTGAAATTGATAACTTTTTGTGAGAGCATTTCTTGGACTTGAAATATGAAGATGGGTTGTAGGAAATGTCTTTCTCTTCAAAATGAGCTTTGGATGGAATTTTTCTGATAATCCATGTGAAAGTTATGCCCTGGTCAATTTCAGTTGACTTTTTCAACTGTCCAAATAAGGAAACTTTTGCATCTTGATGATTTCTGAGCCAAATTTTGAGAATCATGATCAAGCATTGATCAAATGATGTTTGTGGCTTCAAAATGATATGTTGGCCAAAAATTTGAACTTTTGACTGCCAAATGACCATTTTGCCCCTACAGTTGACTGTAGTGCAATTTAGGGTTTTGATTGTGCAATTTTGTGCTGAATGCCTTGAAACTTGATATGAGGATGTTTGACCATATTTGTAGGTATATGAGACTTGATTGGGCCTTTGATAACTTCCTTTTCTTGATCAGACTCAAAACCCTAATCTTGACTGTATAGGAGACCTTTGCCCTGTGCAACCCTTGGGGAATTTTGCAGCTTGACTTGGCAATTTCTTGGAAAATATGGGATGGCAAATTTTGGGGTACAACATGCAGATAAATTCTTTTCCTAAGATGAAGATGTGTTCTCCTGCAATGATTCTATGATAGCTTAGTATTCTGAAGAAGGGGTGAATGTTATTGTGCCTTGTTTTGGTGTTACCTCCCCTATTGAGATTGAATACCATAACAAGCCAGTTGTTGCTCCAGTGGTGATTTTCTTGCCGGTTCTTGTTCCTTATGAATCTGACAAAGTCGTGCCATACAAATACAATGCTATAATCCTATAGGGTGGTGTGGAAATTCCCATCCAACCTTTGTTTGATGTCAAGAATATTGCTGAAGCCATCCGGATCACCCGTAGTGGCCACATTTTTGCACCTGCCATTCAAGGGAATGTTAATGCTAATAAAAAGGTTGTCGAGAATACTGAACCCAAGAAAGCAGTGAGGGAATCTAGTGGTACTACTCTGGAAAAAGAGGTGGATGATATATTTAAGATTATCAAGATGAGCGACTACAAGATCATAGATCAATTATTGTAGACTCCATCAAAGATATCCATTTTAGCCTTGCTAATGGATTCTTTTGCCCACATGGAATCTTTGACGAGACTATTAGATCAAACTTCGTGGAAAGTGATATGCCTTTGGACCAATTCAGCAATGTCGTAGGGAATATTTTATCCTGCAATAACCTAAGTTTCTGTGATGACGAATTTCCCGATGAAGGAAGGTATCATAACTTGGCTCTACATATCTCCATGAATTGTAAGAATGATTCATTATCCAATGTGCTAATTGACAAAGGGTCCACTTTAAATGTCATACCGAGGAGCACGCTCGTGAAGTTGAAGTACCAAGGAACTCCCATGCGCCTGAGTGGCATAATTGTGAAAGCTTTTGATGGATCAAGGAAGCCTTTCATCAGAGAAGTAAATTTTCCTATTCACATAGGCCCACACTTATTTTAGATTACTTTCCAGGTTATGGATATTGTGCCCATTTACAGCTGTTTACTGGGCGACCGTGGATACACGAGGCAGGGGCTGTTACTTCAACTTTACACCAGAAGTTGAAGTTTGTGTGTGAAGGAAAAGTGGTCATCATAAATGGTGAACAATCATTATAAATATCTCATTTATCCTCTTTGTGTATTATGGAAGCGGATGAAGCTGGTGTTGGAACTCAGTTCCAAGCTTTATCTATTCATAATCTAAGGGAAAATGAGAATTCTATGGCTTCGTTTAAGGGTGCTCAGCAGGTAGTGCGTAATGGCCCTAATAAAGTATAGGGGCAGATTGTGGATCCACTTGTGAATAAGAATAGATCTGGTTTGGGATTCTCTGTGAAGAATGGTAAAGGTGAGAATATGAAGTCGAAGTATGCTTTGGGAAAATATCAAGACATTTTTCACAGTGGAGGTTGTGATACGGTGGGAGAACTGACTTGGGATTTTGTGTTTGTGTTCGCAAATGTTTCGATTTAGCAAGAGTCACCACCGACTTTTTATTTTATCCTAAGGAAAGGTCAAAAAGCACAGGAAAGACCTTTGAGATGTTTTCTTCGGTTCGGGGAGTAGATTATGAAAAGGGAAGATGCAAGCACCCTTTTCATCCATGGTTATCCATGGGCTCTTAGTTACTTGTTTAGATCACTTGCTTTGCTTTTTCAATTGTTTAAAATGTTGCTTTGTGTGTGTGGTTTTTGAAAATGCTTTGAAAAAGAGGCCTTGTCTAGGCAACCTTTGTAATGATTCTTGTTTGAATATATACAGAGGTGTGTGTCTTTTTGAAAAGATATTTTAATGTTTTGAAAGTTTGTTTTGAAATTGTGTTGTGAGGTGTGTTTGAAAATAGCAAGGATGTTTTGCAAGTTTTGATCAAGTAACTAAGAGTTGTCTACCCTAATTTACTCAAAGATCTTTCTTATGTTTTTAACCCTTTTGACAGTGTTATTTCACCATTGCATTTGGTGAACAACCTTGTATTAGGATGTTAAATGGGACATGCGCGGGTCATCGTATAGACCATGATAGCAATTGTATCAAGTGTCTTTGGCAAATTTTTTTGAGGGACTTGATCATTTTGTTTAGGCAACCAAGATAGCGTCATCGAGGGACTATGATCTTTTGTTTTGTTTTTGTTTTTCCAAAGTACCCAACATGTATACATGGCCCATTTTTGAAGGCAACAAATGGATTGTAACCCTAGGGGTGCAAGTGTGCATTGTGTTTGATTTTCATGCATATTTGTCTTTGATTAGGTCAAACTATTTGTTGATTTTGATTTTGCATACAAACCCTAATTCTCTAATCATGGCATAATTGAAAGCGTAAAATGCGAGAATTTAAAATTCTAAGCTATTATAACATGATTATGGGGATGGGGGTATAATTTTGAATGGGGGGTATTTGACAAGAAATATAAACCCTAATTTACTATTACATACAAATTGAATTTCAAATGCATCAATATTTAA
The DNA here is from genome assembly GCA_948472305.1 of Vicia faba. Lineage (NCBI taxonomy): Eukaryota > Viridiplantae > Streptophyta > Magnoliopsida > Fabales > Fabaceae > Vicia > Vicia faba. Next base: position 423,807,189 of record OX451737.1, read on the forward strand.
ATGTACAATATTTAAATAGACAAGATAAATAAATATTAAATAAATATGAATTATGCAAAAAAATGGTTTTTGTTTGTTTATGTATGTAAGAATATTTTTGATGCAAAAAGTATAAAGAAATAAATAAAAAAAGAGATTAATTTTATTTGTTCTAAGGGTAAACCCTAATTTCTTTAAGAAAATAGATATAATATATTATTTATATACAAAAAAATATATTAATATGTGTAAAAATGAAATATACTTAAAAAAGGGTATTTTTAGTACAAATAATAAGAAAAATAAAAATGTAATATTTTTGTATTTTTATTCTAAGTATTTAATAAAATAAAAGTATATATGTTTATTATGTATATATTAATCAAATTAAATATGTACAAAATAAAATAAAATATGTACAACAATAAAATATATTCAAGGAAATATTTTTAATATAAATAAAAGTAAAGAACAAAAATAAAAGTATAAGATGTAAATATTTTTCAAGTTTAAATAAATAATATAAAAAGTATTCTAAATGTTTTTATGTTATAAAAAATTCAAATAAAATGCCAAATAAATGTAAAAAATTATAAAAATATTTTTTGAGCATTTATTATATTTGGAAATAAATAAACAAAGTCAGAAAAGAAAATAAAAATTCAAAAATGCAAAAATATAAGAAATTGGGCCAGGGGGTGTGAAACTGAAAAGAGGGGTGTTAGAAGTAAAACCGGCCAGGCCCAGCCCAAGCCTTCATCTTCAACCTCCAGCAATTGTCAAACGCGCGCGCGCCTGGTTCAAACTTAGATATCCTGGAAACATGATCTTTTGCCAAAACTCACAACATCAAACTTGTAGAGAATTTCAGTACGATTCTAACCATATAAAGCATTAATCCTAACTCTTAAAGACCAGAGAGAATTTCTCTGGCCCTAAAATATGACCTAGTTTTTTCAGCATGTTCATGGATGAAATTCTCCTAGCACACTTAATATAAATGAAAGCTGAGCATATGTATGGCTTCATGGCATTGAATACTATATTTTTCATTCACAAACCTAAGGCTAAATGTTCCTAAATAGAGAAATAGAAAGTGATGAAAAACCTGTTTCAGTTGGATTCGAGTAGGGCAATGCAGTGCTTCTCAACAAGTTTTGAGGTGTCTGGTAGCTTGCCTGAACTTCACTTGATCTTTTCCAATAGCTAGCTTGCCTTGAATGTCCTTGAATCAACCTCTAGAACTCAACCTGCATAAGCTTGAAATGAAAATGGTGAACACTGTAAATGGAGTTACAGTTGGAAATGTAGGTTTGGGATAGCTTGAGTGAGTTGAGTGGAAGGTGTTTGAAGCAAAAAAGAGAAAAACGCACGAGCCAAATGAGTTATGGCACTCAATTGCAGCACCTGCCCTGTTTTGCCAAAGAAGTGTGTTTTCTGGCTATGGGAGGTTTTGAGGCTCAAGTGCTCGTGTTTCTTGCTCAAAGGGTTGTGTGAAAGTTGTTTGTAATGTTTGTGTAAGCTAACAATGGCTGGTTTTCAAGTTGGCAAGTGTTTGGACAATTTCTTGTTTTTGAAGCAAAGATCTCTAGTTGATACCACAGGCCTGTACCATCCATATAATATGCTGCATACCATCCTCTTGATACTTGCAATTTGTGGATTTTATTTGGCTTCTGAGATCTTGGCCCTATGCTTCAAAGATCATGTTTTGACATAAAGCATACCTTTTCCAAAATAGAAATGTACCTTTTTCTAATTAAGGCTTAGTTTTGTGTGCAATGTACAAATGGAAAAGATAATGCATTAGCTCAGTGGATTTGCATTCAATTAAGGAGTGTAAAATGGTTTAGAGGCCTGCAAACTAGTACAAAGCACGCTGGTTTGAAAATTCCACTTGAGTGAACATGTATTGGCCATGGATACAAAATGAATTTTTGCCAACTTCAAGCATTCGATTCTCCCTAACCACAAATGTGTTTGAGGAGTTCTTGGACAATTAGGAAAGCTTGCAACAAGTACTATAATCCATCTTTGAAATGAAACTTGAGACTCCAAGTGGAACTATGTGAAAAATGGCCAAGAAGATGGGTCAAAATCCTGCCTAAACTAGGGCAAAATTTCTCTAAGTTAAAAGTTTTAGGGACCCTTGTTCCAAAAATTATAACTTGAGATCCAAGCTTCTTTTGAGAAAACTTTGTGAATAAAAGTTGTATACTTTGTGGAGTACTACAACTTTCATGTTATAAGTTTTGTTTGAATCCATTTGCATCATGGTGAAAATGTGGGACAAAGTTAGGAAAAATTAAGAAAATTTCATAACTTAGAAAAATTCTAAGTTATGAAAATTTTCAATTTCAAACCCTAATTTGAAATTTTGGGTTTCTTGATGAACAAGTTTCATAATTTGACACATCTTGATGAAAAATTACATTTGGCACTTGATTTTGACCAAAAAGTCAAAGTTTGACTTTTCAGTGTACAGTCAAATTTTGATTAGTTGACTGAGAAATTCATCTGTCAATCCTATGCATTTGAGATCTTTTGAACTTGTTGAATAGGTCAAGATGATATCATTGAGTCCTTGAGTCCATGGTTGAGCTTAATTTGCCATTGGCTAGGTCAAAAAGCCAGAAATTGCCTTTGTATAGTCAAAACCCTAATAATGACCATTTTACCCTTTTGGTGATCTGATCAAATTTCTTGTGGAGTTGTGGTCCAAACTTGATCAAATGGTTCATATGAGTTCATAATGTTGATGTGGGTCAAAATGCATGAGGTTTGACTGTAAATTGGCCACAGTTGACTTTTTCCCCAATACAGTTGATTTCTAGGTCAGCTGTCCAATTGACTGGGGAAAAATTTGATTCAGGGCTTGAAACTTGGTATGGAAAAACTTATGAGTCCAATATGAAGTATGAAAGTCAAATTAAGCATTGAAGGTCCAAAAATCTTTGTGCAAACTCAAACCCTAGTTTTAGGTCATCAGTGCAAGGAGATGTCTTGAGCAGAGCAAACCCTAGCTTGATCTTGAGTTCTAAGAGCCTTGTGATGAGAAATGTTGATAAAATGAGAGGGAAAATTTTGGGGTACAACAGTTTCCCCTGTTAAATCTTCTTGAACCTGAAGAGTTAGATTGGCAAGTTTGCCTTTTGTGACTCGAAGGTAAAAGAGGATTGGACACTAGAGTGCCCGTAAATTTGCACTCGTCAAAATATGGCTGAGGGAATGGGCTTAAAGGTGCCATTTGGAGATGGTAGAATCTTGCTGGAGATGGGCTTAAAGATGCCATCCAAGATTGTTGGTTGAAAATTAGTAGAATGAACATCGGAATGGTATCCGTATTTGGAACGTATCTGAGCTGTTTTTGGAGACTGGGTTCGTATGAGCAAAGGAATGGCGTCTGTGTCTAGAGCGTATACGAGCTGTAACTGTATTTAATTCTTGAATGAATACTAGAATGACTGTCGTGTCTGGAGTGTATTTGTATTCTAAATGGGTAGCAGAGAAACACCTGTGTATGGAGCATCTACGTGTTGGGGATAAATTCCGAATGAGTGACAGAATGGCAACCGTGTCTAGAGCGTATCTGGACTGTATCTGAAGTTGAGATCTGTATGAGTAGCAGAATGACTTCCGTGTCTGGAGTGTATCTGTACTATAATTGGGATCTGAACAAGTGATAGAATGACTTCCGTGTCTGGAGTGTATCTGAACTTGAAGTTGACAGTTGAATCTGAATGAGAAATAGAATGGCTTCCATGTTTGGAGCGTATCTAGTCTGTATCTGATTGCTGGAGTCTGAATGAGTAGTAGAATAACCATCGTGTCTGGGGTGTATCCATACTGTATCTTGACTTTGAAATTCTGAATGAGTAATAGAATGACCGCCGTGTCTGGGGTGTATCCATACTGTATCTGAAATCTTTGAATAGTTGTTAATGATAGCTTTTTAATCTTATCCTGAAAAGGGTAGAATGTTAGCTAAAGCACAAAGTTATGTTGCATGATATCTATGATGCAATAGAATGTGTTTCATCAATGTTTATGATATATGAATGTAATGGATGTGCATGTAAGTTGATTAGCTGTCTTGCTGAGGAAAATAAATCCTTGATAACTGGAGATAATGAAATATTTGACTGCTGCAGGAGAAAGTAAATCCTTGACCGATGCTGAGGATTCCAAAAATCTTTGATTTGTTGAGAATGAGAAATCCTGGGACCATTGCTAGGGATTGAAAATCCTTGGTATCTTGTGGGGATTAACAAGAGTTTTAACAACTTCTTCGGGGAATAAGAATCCTTCATGACTTTCCTGGGGAAGTAGGGAGAAATTCGACGACCTTTACTGGGGAAATAAAACCTGGGAGGCTTCAAATGGAAAAACAGGAATTAGAAACTTCGTTCTGTTGGGAAATAACTTTGTGGGGAGAGTGTTTATTCTGCCGGGGAAATCAGGAGCTTGGGTTGTATTCCAATCTACTGGGGAATCATCTTAGTTGGGGATAAGACAAAAAGTTAACTGTTATCTGGTTGATTCTCAGACCTTTAAGGTAACCTGCTGGGGAAATTGGAGAAAACTGAATGGTTCCCGCTGGGGTTTGATAGTTGGAAATTTGACTCCGCTGGGGAAGAAGGTTTCATCTTTGTTGAGGGTCTGTAGTTCAAAGTTTTCAGGCTCCACTGGGGATCGGGAGTTTAGAGACTTAACTTTGATGGGAATCAAAAATTTAACTCTGCTGGGGATATGTACCTCAAGGTTTTAGCTTTGTTAAGGATCTGAATGACATACTGTAGGGGATTTCTTCTGGAATATCCTAAAGACGTTTTCCTATACTTTTGACCTACCAGTAATTATCCTTTCTCATTTTGTTTTATTTGTAAGCAATGATTATATTCAAATGAATATGCCTATTTAACAAACCATTGGACGTTTTCAAATAAATCATAAGTGTAAAAAGAAAAGAAAGGCAGGCAAATTTATGCACTTTGAAGTATCTTTGTATTAACTTTTGTAAGTATCTTTGTACAAAGGAGACAAACATCCTAGTAAGAGAATGTTGTCGTAAAAATTGAGAAAAATTTTATACAAAGAAAGATGGCTATGTGTAACAATTCCATGGGGTTCCCATTCTGCTATAGCCTTCACAACTCTGAGTATCTTGTCCATTTGTTGCTTCGTCCGAAGGTGATTGGATTTATCATGAGCCTGTAGTTTGGTCATGAAGAGATTGTCCTTAAAGTGATCCGACAAGACATAGTCATACGCTTTAATTCCCTAATTTTTGCCTGGACCGCCCTTTCGGGTTTTCAGTCCATCGGGAAACCCTTTTTTGCCCAAGTTGCCCTTTCGGGTTTTCAACTTGCCGGGTGTACAGATTTTTTTATATTTATCCCTAATTTTTGCCTGAACCGCCCTTTCGGGTTTTCGATTCACCGGGATACCCATTTTTGCCCAAGTCGCCCTTTCAGGTTTTCAACTTATCGGGTCGTTTATGCGTAGTATCTTTTGACTATGTCTGCGTTCGCAGGGTGCGGCAGGTCGTCGCCGTCCATGGTGGTCAAGATCATTGCCCCACCAGAAAAGATGTTTTTGATCACAAATGGTCCTTCGTAAGTAGGAGTCCATTTTCCCCTGGGATCACTTTGCGGCAAGATGATCCGCTTGATTACAAGATCTCCGACTTGATATACTTGTCTCTTGACTTTCTTGTTGAAAGCCTTGATCATACGTTTTTGATACGCCTGACCATGACAAACAACAGTAAGTCGTTTCTCGTCAATCAGGTTAAGCTGATCAAGCCGGGTCTGAATCCAATCGTCTTCACTCAAACCAGCATCCTTCATGATTCTCAAGGAGGGAATCTGAACCTCCATAGGTAAAACAACTTCCATGCCATATACCAAAGAAAAAGGGGTTACCCCAGTTGAAGTGCGTGCCGTGGTACGGTACCCGTGTAGAGCAAACAGTAACATCTCATGCCAGTTGTTGTACCCCAAAATTTACCCTCGTATTTTTCCACAAGAAATCACAGCTTCGGGCTTTTCCTGATTTTTCAGACTAGTTCAAGAATCGGTCAAACCGACTTTTCTCGTCAGTCAGACAAAATTAGGGTTTTCATGGCTCTGGAACAGTTCAAACAGATTGCTTAGGGTTTGGTTGAGTTGGCTCAGGTTTTGATCAGGCGGACGCTTATCTGACAATTAAAACAAAACTAGGGTTTTTATGCGCATATTTCTCGAAAAGAATTAATTCTACAGTGCTTTTCAAGTTATTCTGAGATATGAGCTCAGGCAGTTGAAATAAGAACTTGCAGTGCTTGATTTAATCAGTAAAAGAAAAAGGACATGTGGACATTTGTTGTTTAGCTGTGCATTTCTTTGGATATTTGAAACGCCAGGTTTATTATTGATTGACCACAGTGTTTATTAATTGTTTATTTATTCTAAGTTAGGATAATTGGGATTTATTTCCATTTATTATAATTTAAGAATTTATAAGTAATTAAATAGACAGCTGGAAAAAGAATTAACTGATCAAAATTGGATTTCATTCATCTTTAATTATTTGTTACAATTGTTATTTAAATACAGTATTTATTTACAAAGTATTTATAATAATAATGGTTACAATGATTAAAATTGAAATAAAATTGAATCCTAAATTTCCTAAATCTTCATTCTTCTACTGATGCTTTTTTGCTCCATTGATTTTATCTGCAAAACAAAGAAAGAAAAGAAAAAGTCAATTGCAGATAAAATAATTAAAGAGCAGACAGATAAAAATTGGATTCATCATTAAAAGCAACTGGCCGAAATCAGTTTGCCCTCTCTGCAAATCACAAGATTTCTCTTGGTTCACAAAGAGGGATGAAATTAATGCTTGCAATGAAACATGAAATGCACAAGTATACAAATTGCACAAATTCAAATTTTCAAACATACTGCATTGTCAACAAGCTGCATAGTTCATAAATTGCCAACAAAGTCCAAACTGAACTACAAAGTCACAATGTCAAACTAAGCCAAAAGCTGTCAAAAACTGTCCAAGGATATAGAAAGATATCAAGATATCAAACAAGTACAAAAGGCTATCCAAAAGCTGTCAAAGAAGTACAAAGTATGCAGAGGAAAATATGCATTGCAAGCAAGGTTCAATATCATCATTTCCCAAAAGCCAGTTACTTTTTCAGCATAGGACAAACATAAGCAATATTAAATGCTTTAATCTGTCAAGAGAGAGAGAGAAGAGAAAAAAGAAAGGGCTTACAGGATTTAGACTTGAGGATATAAAAAACAAACTGTCATCAACACAGTGGAAGGAGGCGGAAAGAACACAAAGAAAACAAACAAAAACAAAACTGTAACATTAAAAGCCAAAGCCTCTAAACCTGCATCAAGTCAAAGAGCCTCAAACTAAAGCTTAAACAGTTTTTCAACACAAGCCTAAGCATCAAACCTGCCTGAACTGTCAAGCTGCCTCCAAACCTCACAACAAACCTTAAACCTGCATTCAAAGCCAAGCCTGCCTTGAACTGTAACAAAACATCAAAACCTGCTAACATATTCAAACCAGAAGCATCAAGCTTAACCATAAAAGCCTGCATTAAACCTGAAGGTTGTAAACCAGAACATCAAACTTCAAGCCTTACCATTCAAAGAACCTACCCTGTCCAAGCCTAAACCATAAGCCTTGAACCAGTACCATAAGCCAAGCCTCAAATTGAAGCCCAAACTCTCAGAACTCAAAGAGTTCATCATCGAGTAACCAACATATCAGGTATCTCAGCAAGCCAACAAGAAGAAGAGGAAAAGGCAACTCAAGAATACAAGGCAATAACCAGCATATCACGCATTCAAGGCAGAAAGAACTCCAAGTCAGGCAACACAAACCCTTAGAATTGCTTCATCACTGGGACAACAACAACATCAATATTTCTCAGATTCAGAGGTATACAGAAACGAGGAAAAGAAGAAATCAAAGGCATCAAGCTAGCATACGAGGCAAAGAGACAGAAGAGGAAAAGGAAGTCATACAAAGGTTTCCAGTTATCATCACGAAACCTAAAAAAGGTGAAACAGAGTACCAGGTTCTCCAACAAATCAAGTGAGCTTAACATCACGTGTTTCCCCTCCGCCTCTGGCTACCGGAAGCGCCGCCGTCCTCCTCCATCCCTTCTCTCCAAAGGTATAATCTTTTCTTCATTTTCACACATCTCAAACAGAAACAAGTAATAAAAATCAATCAGAACTAATAACATATGAGCTGAAACCCCACAAAAAAAGCGTTAAGTCAACAAAGCTCAGACTCATACCTTTCATGTCATCACTGTTTTGCCCAACCTTGAGAAGAGGGAGACGGAGGCGACGCCTAGCAACCTTAGGAGAAGAGTAAGCTGTTCAGAAGCATGGCTTGAGAAGCGAAGAAGATGAAGCAAAGCGAAGTAAACGGCGCCTCTGTTACAAACCCTAACTCATTCCCAAATGAAATAAAATAACCAAACCCTTACAAACGTTTTGTGAAGCATTGGGTCTTGCCCCTTTCAAATGCTAAGGCCCATACAAAAGCCAGCGCGCATACCCCCCTCCTGGTGCCTCACCTCCCTTTTACTTGTTCTATTTTCTTTGCTTGGGCCTTAAAACCCCCTTCAAGCCCATTCTTTTTTTATATACATAAAACTAACTCTTTTTTTTACTTGTCATATTTATTTTCCTTTTTTATACAATTTAAACTTTATTTGTTTATAAATAAAAGGGTACATTAAAACTCTTTTTTTTTAAATGTCTATTAATACTTCTTTTTTATAATCAAGAATATATAAAAATAAGTTTTTAACTTAAATAATCTACCTTTCTTTGAATTTGTATTTAATACATTGACTAAAAATACAAATAATATTTTTCTTTAAACTTAAAACATTTCATTTTTTTAGTTAAAACTTTTGTACATAAAATACTAGCATCAATACATTTAAAAAGGATAGAATTCTTAAAACATTTCCTTTTCTTTTCTTAAAATATTTTGTTTGTACATACTTAACAAAAAATACAAGAATACAATAATACATAAATAAAATACTCAATTTTCTCATTAAGTTAACATTATTTAATAAATACATTTACCACTTGTAAATAATCATACACTTATACATTTACATTATACATTCGCTTATTCTTGTACATTGGATACATATTACATTTGCGATCGATTCGATTTGGTTGTAAATTATTTGGACACTACTCTCCTATTTAAGTCTCATCCCCATTTGTAAATATTTGTACCCCCACTCCCAGATACTTATTTGTAATAGCGTAGACTTTAAATTCCTGCAATTTATCGCTTTCAAATATACCATGGTTAGACCTAGGGTTTGTATGTAAATAAAATCAAACGCTAGATAACCTAATACAAAACAAATGCATGAAATCAATACACAATCACACTTGCACCCCTAGGGTAATCCCGCTTGTTGCCTTCCAAAATGGGCCATGCTTGCACGTTGAGTATCTTTGGCAAAACAATTCAAATGATCATAAGTCCCTCGATGACGCTTTCGAAAGTTGCCTAATCAAAATGATCATAGTCCCTTCAAGCAAATTGCCAAAGACACTTGGCACCATTGCATTCATGGTCCATACGATGACCCGCGCCTGTCCCGTTAAACATCCTAATGCAAGATTGTCCACCAAATACAATGGTGGAATAAAATTGTTAAAAGGGTTAAAACATGAGAAAAACCTTTTGAGTAAATTTAGGGGTAGACAACTCTTAGTTACTTGATCAAACTTGCAAAAACGCTTGCCTACTTTTCAAAACCACACTCCACAAACACTTTCAAAACAAACTTCCAAAAACATTTGAAACATCTTTTCGAAAAGATACACACCTTTGTAAAACACTCAAACACGAGTCATTATAATGGTTGCCTAGACAAGGCGTCTTTTTCAAAACATTTTCAAAACACACACACACACAATTTCAAACAATTGAAAATCAAAGGCAAGTGATCTAAGCAAGTAACTAAGAGCCCATGGATAACCATGGATAGAAAGGGTGCTAATACCTTCCCTTTCTATAATCTACTCCCCGAACCCAAGAAAACATCTCAAAGGTTTTTGCTGTGCTTTTTAACCTTTCCTTAGGATAAAATAAAAAGTCGGTGGCGACTCTTGCTCAACCGAAACATTTGCGAAAACAAACGCAAAACCTCAAGTCAGTTCTCCCACCGTATCACACCATTCTTTGTAGGTGACTGTCATCTTTTGGATGATCTTCTTGATATTCTTATTTTCGGCTTCAACAACATCGTTCATCTTAGGCCGATAGGGAGATGAATTATGATGTTGAATCTTGAACTGCTCGCACAGAGCGATGATCATAGTGTTGTTCAAATTTGTACCATTGTTTGTAATAATCCTGTCGGGGATACCATACCGGCATATGAGGTTCTGCTTGATGAAGCGGGCAACCACATTATTTGTAACGGAGGCGAAGGAAGCTGCTTCGACCCACTTGGTAAAGTAATCAATGGCCACCAAGATGAAACGGTGTCCATTGGATGTTGTAGGCTTGATCTCTCCAATCATGTCGATACCCCACATCGCGAATGGCCAAGGAGCTGTTAAGACATTGAGAGGAACTGGAGGAATATGTACCTTGTCAGCATAGACCTGGAATTTGTGACAAGTACGGGAATGTTGATGACAATCAGCTTCCATGGTAGACCAGTAGTAGCCTGCCCTTAGAATCTTCTTAGCCATCGTATGTCCGCTCAAGTGGGTGCCAAAGGTGCCATTATGTAGTTTAGCCATAATCTGCTCAGCTTCAACCTTGTCCATACAATGGAGTAGGACACAATTAAGATTGCGCTTGTATAGGATACCATTGCTCAGAAAGAACTTGGCCGCAAACCTCCTTAAGAACTTTTTGTCATTGACTGAAGCTCCCTCAGGGTATTCTTGTGCTTCGAGATACTTTTGATGTCGTGAAACCAAGGTTGGTCCACCACTTCTTCGGTATTAATCTCGTGACAATGAGTAGGCTCGTCCATCCTTTCAATGGTTATTTGAGGTGCCTCATTGTCCCAGTTAAGTTTAAACATGGATGACATTGTAGCTAGCGTATCTGCTAGCTGATTCTCTTCTCGCGGGAAGTGCTCGAAGGTAATCTGCTCGAAGTGTGGTAACAATGTCAGGACATGTTCTTTGTAAGGGATGAGGTTAGGGTGTTTAGTATCCCACTCTCCCTTGATTTGACTAATAACCAAAGTTGAGTTCCCAAATACGACCAATGATTTGATTCCCAAGTCAATAGCAGCCTTGAGACCAAAGATACAAGCTTCATACTCGGCCATGTTGTTGGTGCAGCTGAAGAAGAGTCTAGCGGTGAAAGGTGTATGGAAACCTTATGGAGAGATAAGTACCGCGCCGATACCGTTGCCAAGTGAATTTAAAGCACCATCAAAGTACAGGGTCCATCGGGATCCTTGTTCAGGTCCGTCATACGGTCTGTTACCTTCAATATTGTCCAATGTCATAATGTCCTCGTCTGGAAAGTCGAACCTCATAGATTGGTAATCTTCAACGACTTGATGAGCTAGATGGTCAGCTAGTACACTCCCCTTTATAGCTTTTTGGGTTGTGTACTGAATATCATACTCAGTCAGGATCATCTGCCATCTAGCGATTCTTCCGGATAAAGCAGGCTTCTCGAAGATGTACTTAATCAGATCCATTTTAGAAATCAACAGAGTGGTATGTGTCAACATATACTACCTTAGCCGGCGAGCAGCCCATGCCAAAGCGCAGCAAGTTTTCTCGAGCAGTGAGTAGCGAGTCTCACAGTCGGTAAACTTTTTGCTAAGGTAATAAATGGCATGCTCTTTTCGGCCAGACTCGTCATGTTGGCCCAGTACGCACCCCATTGAGTTATCTAAGACAGTCAGATACATGATTAAAGGCCTTCCTTCATCGGGTGGCATCAAGATAGGAGGTTCCAGCAGATACTCCTTGATCTTATCGAAAGCAACTTGGCAGTCATTGTTCCATTCAACCACCTGATCTTTTTTCAACATCTTGAAGATTGGCTCACAGGTAGATGTTAGGTGAGAGATGAACCTTACAATGTAGTTTAAGAGTCCCAAGAAACCTCTCACCTCCTTTTCAGTGCGGGGGGCAGGCATTTCTCGTATAGCTTTGACCTTAGCAGGATCAACCTCGATGCCTTTGTTACTGACGATGAATCCCAAAAGTTTACCGGACCTGACTCCGAAAGTGAACTTGCTAGGGTTCAGTCTGAGCTTATATTCCTTCAACCTGACAAATAGCTTTTGCAGATGGTCGAGGTGTTCTTCTTCTGTTTGTGAACGGGCTATCATGTCGTCTACGTAGACTTCAATATCATGATGTATCATGTCATGAAACAAAGCTACCATGGCTCGCTGATAGGTTTCCCCAGCATTCTTCAGTCCGAATGGCATCACTTTGTAGCAGAAGGTACCCCACTGCGTAACAAAATTAGTCTTCTCTATGTCTTCGGGGGCCATTTTGATCTGGTTGTACCCTGAAAATCCGTCCATGAAGGAAAATACCTTTTGTTGAGCTGTGTTGTCAACCAAGATGTCAATGTGTGGTAGAGGAAAATCATCTTTAGGGCTATCCCTATTCAAGTCTCTGTAGTCTACACACATTCTGACTTTTCCGTCTTTCTTAGGCACAGGCACTATGTTAGCAACCCATTATGGATAGGAAGTAACAGCCAGAAAGCCAGCATTGAATTGTTTCATCACTTCAGCTTTGATCTTCTCAGACATATCGGGCCTCATTCGGCGGACTTTCTGTTTGATTGGTGGACAGTCTTCCCTTGTAGGGAGACGATGAACCACAATATCTGTATCTAGTCCCGACATGTCTTCATAGGACCAGGCGAAGATCTCAACAAACTCATTCAATAGCTGAACTAAGCGCTCTTTGACATTTGGCTTCAGGTTGGCACCCACCTTAACCTCTTTCTTGTCCTCTTCTGTTCCCAGATTGATGGTTTCTAGCAACTCTTCATGGGGCAGAATAGCCCTCTCTTCTTGTTGCAAAATTCTAGCTAACTCCCCAGGCACTTCACAATCTTCATCACCTCCGTACTCGGCATGATTAACCAAATCTTCAGAGTCACCGAAGGCTAAAGCAGAATAGTCACCCATGGAATCCGGAGTGGATGGGTACCTGCATTTTGTGAGTGTGGGTGTGTGTAAGGGATATCCATCCTTAAACAAAACAAAATGTAAAAGGAAAGAAAATGAACACAACAGTTTATAGATGAAAATGTCCAATGATTCATTAAACATGGCATATGATAATGAAGAAATCAAACCCTTACAAGTGGACCTATATGCCTCGGGTAAGGCATAAGGTGAAAATAGTGTACGAATTGTTTAATTATTACAGACCAAAATAGGAAATTGTTCAAAGATAAATTACTGGTTGACGAAAGTGATGGGAACGAAGTCTTTCGCTTCCCAATTGCTTAATCCTCCTTCAACGGTTGGAAAGATCCAATCTTCAAAGTTGTCTTCTTCATCATCATCTTCTAAGGCATTAATTCCATGGTGAGTGATTTTTAAGGGTGGTCCTCCAGCCTGGGAGCGACGCACAGCTTTCTGGCCAGCAGCAGTAAAACCTAGTCTGAACTTGTCCGTTTTGTGAGAAAAATCAGGCAGTTGCCCCCACACTGTACTCCCTCCTTCTTTCATTACAGCCTCCGCATCCTTGAGGCGTGATGTTGTACCCCAACATTTTCCCTCCCATATTCTTCAAGATTTGGCAAGATCAAGCTTCAAAATCTCTCAAGGATTGCACAGTCCAATTGCCTCCTAACACAGTCAAAATTAGGGTTTTGGTTCTTGCAACAAAAATGAGGTTTTCAAGGGTCCAATCAAGTCCCATATGCTTATATACATTGTCAAGCATCCATATGTCAAGTTTCAAATCTTACAGCATCAAGTTGCACAGTCAAAAGCTCTAATTGCTTCACAGTCAACTGTAGGGGTAAAATGGTCATTTGACAGTCAAAAGTCAAAATTTTTGGTCAACATCTTATTTTGAAGCCACAATCATCATTTGATCAATTCTTGATCATGATTCCACAAGCATGGCTCAAAAAGTCTCAAGATGCAAAAGTTTCTATTTTTGGACAGCTGAAAAGTCAACTGCAAATTGACCAAGGCATAACTTTTTCATGGTTTATCATAAAAATCCCATCCAAAGCTCATTTTGAAGGGGATGAAATTTCCTACAACCCATCTTCACATTCCAAGTCCAAGAAATGCTCTCACAAAAAGTTATCAATTTCAACATTATAGGTCATTTTCAAAAGTCAACAAAAAGGCACTTTAAGTCAAAGACCATAACTTGAGATTGGTAAATCAAAATGACATGGGACCAAAGACATTGGTTAGATGACTTCAAGATCTTTCCAAAATGTCCAATAACATGTTCATAGCTTCAAAATTGAGCATGATATGCATTGGAGAAGTTGGTAAATTTTTGGGAACTTTCAAAAGTCAACTTTGCCTAAAATACTTCATTTTTGCTAATGGGCCTCAAATTCTTTCTTGAATCATTACCCAAGGCCTATGCACGACCCATTGGACTTAATTTGATTTATTTTCTTATTTTTAATTAATTAATTGAATTTATATTAATATTAATTCATTTAATTGGTTTTAATTGTAGGAAAATTAAAAAGATATGCTTTTTGGATCTTTTTGTGAAGCAATAAGGCTAGGGCAAGCTGGCAACTCGTGTGCACTTCCAAGACCTCAAAATATCCATGATTGGTAAGGTTTCATGAAAGAAAAAATTGAAAAAGATATGATTGGCAATCACATATTCAAGTCATAATGCAATGGATTCATGGGCCTTATTCTAACCTAAATTCATTCACATATATGTGCTGAAGGAAACCCTAAAGAAGGAGACGAAAAAGCTGCCACAAAAACACCATTTCCAAATTGAAAAAAAGTCAAGAATTTTGGAAACTGAATTCCCACTTGCAGGCGAATTCGAGCCTTTTTCTTGTTTCCAATATATTGTTGGACCTTCCAGGAAGTTGTTGCCATTGAGAGCAAGCCTTAAAGCTCAAGAAAACGCTCTAACAAATTCACGGTTGATCACTTTTTTTTCAAAACTGTAAACTTCGATTCATGCATTTTTAATACATTTGGTTGATTGTTTTGTGTTCATAGCATTCAGGTGAAGCTTCTGGTATGATTTAATTTCGTTAATATGCCCTGAAACGCCAGTTTCCATGGGAGAGATTTAGGGTTTCCAAGCTTTTAGATTGGGGCTTTTCAGCATGAGTAAAATTAGAGACCATAATGCCCATGGCTGAAACCGTCTGGATGAGACGATCAAGATGGAATCATCGCGCCTTTTTTATATTGCCCCTAACTCTATTCGCTATTTTTCACTGTTGTAGTTAGTGGGGGTTTAAAACCCCCGCTATCTTGTTTTGTATTTTGCAGAAAACGAAGAAGAAGATGTGCGTGGCTCAACCTGGTTGGAGAATTCAAATCCACGAGCGTTTTTTCATATTTTCAGCATAGTGGTTGCTTTTCATATATTATTGTTATTAGTTATTATGTTTACAAATACAATGCAGTGGCGTAGTGGCTGGGGAACGTGTCATGCAAGTGCTGGGACCTGGGTTTGATTCCCAGGTCCCCCATACAATTCTTTCTATTTTTCACAATGCGTTCACATGCAGCATATGCCCAAAATTCCATCATGCACCCTCACGCCTAAGCCTGCCAAGTGGCCATGAGATCCATCCAGTGGCCAGGAGATGGAGTCTATGGTGTGTCCCAGTCAACAAGCCTGCACGTGATGCCAGAAAGTCAAACGTGACTTTGTCTAATGGGCCAGAATTTCTTACAATTGACCTCCACTTTGGGCCATCTAACCCCCTTGGTTTGCATAGTTTGATTTTATTTTATTTTCTTTTCTCTTATTTCTTTTAATTTGTTTTAATTATTATTAATTCACTAAATTAATTTTTTCCATAATAAAAACAGAAAATCAAAATTGTAAATATATTTAATTATTTATTAATTTCATCACTAATTTATTTTTGTAAATAAATTCTAATAACTAATCTAGGTTAATTTAGGTTTAAAATTTAATCTTTTTCTTAATAAATAAAAATTATATAGAATTAGGTTTTGACACTTTTAATTTTTTTTTCTTAATTAATTATTATTATCATTATTAATTACTATTATTTTTGTACATAAACATGTAAATTAATTAATTAGTTTAAATTAGTTAACTTTAACATTTTTATTAATAATTAAAATAATCTAGAATTAGGGTTGTTTACTAACTTTTAAATTCTTTTCCTAAAAACATTAAAAAAAAAACACTTTCTTTTCTTTAATTAAATAATTAATTAGGTTTTAATTTAATTTAATTTCAAGCAAAGGGTCAAAACCCGAGGACGTCCTGATTTTAATTCTTTCGCACGTTATTCTTATTTCTTTTGATTATTATGTAACTGCTTCCAAGGATGTAATAGTAATTAGGTTTATTTCTTTTTTTACTTTCCGCATCTTTATCAAAAACGGGTCTTTGTTTTTTGGGGATGTATAGACCCGCGCCTTGTAATAGCGTAGCTTTTACCTTTCTGTCTTTTAATTTTCCGCACTCCTAACTGCTAAATTGCATGAAAGAATGTATGTTAATTAAAAACAACTCGTAGCTCACGATTGCCTAATCAAAGATAAATATAACATGAAAACAACACAATGCACATGCCACTTCTAGGGTACGCCTCACTCGTTGCCTTCGAAAGTGGTGGTCAAGTATAGGATGTTTTAGCGGTCGCTCTTATGTCTAAGATCCAGTCGCCTCGAAACGGTTGCCTCGGATTAAAAAGGATCTAGGACATTAGGGTTACTTCTAAGGTGTCCTAACTATTGCTTCGGTGACCACACTGTCCCCTCAATCGAATTGACCCGAACACCTCCAACGATGGTGCTACCTACCTCTCAATGGTGGGATGGCACTACCTTAAGGACTTTTACACAGCCTAATTCCTTAGGGTAGGTAGATGACTCATGGGTACTTGCTCTCTTCAAAAACAAATCAAAAATCTTTTCACACTGACACTTTCAAAAGCTTTCAAAACAAATTTTTCAAACACTCTTGAGGACAGATACAAGAGTCACTCAGAAATCTTTCAATGAAACTTTTTCAAACCCACTCGCATTTTGAAAAGCAAACATTTTGAAAACATAAGAGAAAGTACCTAAGAGCCCATGGATAACCATGGATAGAAAGGGTGCTAACACCTTCCCTTTCTATAAATCTACCTCCCGAACCGAGAGACATCTCGAAAAAGGAATTTTGTTGTGCTTTTTTCCTTTCCATGTTGGAGAACATAAAAGACGGTGGCGACTCTTGCTTACCGCGACATTTTGCGAAACCAGCTAAAAACAGTCAGTTCTATTTCCACCGATCACACGTGCCATCCGAGACACAGGCTTGGAAATGATAGGCACATCAGCCATTTTCTTTGCAACTGCGACTTCAAGAGGAACCTCTTCAAAATGTTGGAAAGGCGTTTCTATGAACTCGCCATCCAACTCCACATAGCGGAAGGAGTTAAAGTGACTTATCATGTACTCTTCCTCGCCGTGCACCGTTATTATCTTACCCTAAACTGGATACTTTAGCAATTGATGCAGAGAGGAAGTGACTGCCCCAGCGTTGTGGATCCACGGCCTTCCCAACAAGCATGAATATGAAGGACGAATGTCCATCACATAAAAAGTAGAGTTGAAAATTTCTGTACCCACTTTGATTGGAATGTCCACTTCTCCATGAACCATCTGCTTAGAACCGTCGAAGGCTCTAACAATGATATTACTGGTCTTTAGGGTCAAACCTTCAGAGTCCAATCTGTCCAACACCTTCTTTGGTAGAACATTTAAGGATGAACCAGTATCAACCAGAACATGAGCAAGCGTGGTCCCTCTGCACTCTACCGAGACATGCATCGCATTATTATGCTTTCTTCCCTTGGGGGTCAAATCAGCATCAGAAAAACCAAGACCATTATCGGCTGTAAGGCTAGCCACGCACTCTTGAAACTGGTCCGCAGAAGTTTCTTGAGGTACGTGTGCCGTCTTTAGAAATTTGATCAAGGCTTTGGCGTGAGCCTCGGAGCAAAGTAGGAGAGCCAACATGGAGATTTTGGAAGGGGTTTTCCCTAGCTGTTCTACGACATCGTAGTCTCTCTTCTTGATTATCTTTAAGATTTATTCCATCTCTTTTTGGGTGGTCTCGGGGATAACCACAGTCTGAGCCTTCGTCCTGACAGGCGCTTCTAGTATCCCCTTACCTTTATTAGAAGTAATATCAGAGGGTCTAGCTTCAGGTACATCAATTTATTCAATTATCGGACTTTGCACAGATGGCTTGACAGGCACAAGAACTCTTGAGGGTCCGAAAACTTCCCGTGGAGGAGCAATCTCCGGAGAGAAGATCCTTCCGCTGCGAGTTATCTTGCTTGTTCCTGCAATATTCCCTATATCAGGGGTTTCATCATCAGAATTCTCTTGGACTGATTCAATCTTCTTGATACCATGGTAGAAGATTTCTCCTCCGTAGTTCCATGGTATCGTCTTGTTAGATTTATACGGGACAGGCCCTGACATGGTAATTTTCAGCGGCACAAACTTAGGATCAGGCGTAATCTTGACAGGCCTTTTGCAGGTCTTGGGAAGATTGTCGGAGATGGTTATTATGGCAATGTCATTGGTCGGAGTATCAAAGGTAACAGGAGTAACATGAGTGATAGTAGCAACAAGAGTTTTTTGAAAGAGGATCTCTTGGGTATCCATCAGGCGTTGGATGCCTGATTTCAACAGTGGGCAGTCAGCTTGCAAGTTTGAACAAAAGTAACAGTCTTTTCCACATCCTGGAAATATTCCGGCTTTCATAAAATTCACTTTAATCACAGGTAACGGAGTCAAAAGGTCATCAACAGTGGTAACATGAAGATCTTCCAAAATGGCATGGGCATTATGGCCGTGCTTTGGCATTGGGGCATAAATAACATTCGGCTTTTCGGGCGCATCAAATTCTACCTCCTTGGCGTCTATCAAGTCTTGGATTTTGTTTTTAAGAGCCCAACAGTTGTTGGTATCATGCCCTACACTGTCAAAGTGGTATGCACATTTCGCATTGGAGTGATAATAAGGAGAGGAGGTATTAGGGTTTTTTGGCACTTCTTTCAAGTTGGTGAGATTCAGCTTTAATAGATGAGGGAGGACTTGAGCCGGTGTCATGTTGATTTAGGTGAACTGCCGTTGTGGCCTTTCTACCTTTTGCTGATTAGCTCTTGGTTGATTGCTGCGAGGTTGATCGGTTGAGGAGTTTTGGATCATAACATCCCCCACCGTTGGTCGGCGCTCCATTCTTCCTTGGTTTCTCTGGTTGTGAACAGCAGAAACTTCCTTCTTAGCTGGGAAGGTCTTCTTAATAGCAGTGGAAGCGGAGGCATCTTCCTGAATTTTACCACTTTTAATGCCAGCCTCGACCCTTTCACCGGTCAAAATTAATTCGGTGAATCCTGCAGATGAACTCCCGATTAAATGATTGAAGAATGGACTAGACAGGGTCCCTAAAAACATGTCAACCAGCTCTCTATATGATAATGGTGGCTTCACCCTTCCAGCCAAATCCCGCCACTTCTGGGCATACTCCTTAAATCCCTCATTAGAAGCCATACCCATACTCTATAGTTGAGTACGAGTAGGTGCTAAATCTGCATTGTATTGGTATTGTCGGTAGAAAGCAGCAACTATGTCTTGCCAGTTATGAACATCCGATCTCTCAAGTTGATAGAACCAGTCCAATTGTGTACCTGACAAGCTATCTTGAAAAAAGTGGACCCAAAGATCCTTATCAGAGGAGTGAGGTTGGATCTTTCTGACGTAGGATCTCAGATGCATCTTTGGACAGGACAAGTCGTCGTATTTAGCAAATGTAGGAGCTTTGAACTTGGGAGGAATAACGATCCCAACAACCAACCCTAGTTCTTCGAAATCTAGCCCAGGTACCCTTTGTACCTCCATGGCGGCCAAACGCTCCTCCAGATTTTTATACTTGTCATCCGCAAGTGGATACTACTGCTCGGAGTAATCTTCATCCTCTTCTTCTTCCTCTTCCTCAGACTCAGGTTCTACCACAGCTCCCTTTCCTGCCCCTTCTTCAGATGATGAGGGGAATTCAAGGGCCCTTATAGTCTGACCTTCAAATCTCCTACCCAAAGTAGCCATACCAACTCTTTTACTCTTCTTCTTTTCTTTTTCCTTTTCCTTCTCTAACAGTGCTTTAAGGTCCTCTTGACCCTTTGGCAAGGTCATGAGGAGTTGTTGGAACTGCGAATTCTGTGCTTGCAGATCCTTAACCGTCTGCTCCAAATCCATCTTGCTGAAATAAACAGCAGAAAGATAAGGAAACCTGGTGTGAAAACCTGTTTATGCATATGATGAATGATATGTTATTCATGTAATGCATTCAAGGATTTAGAATTTCAAATTTGTTGCAAACAAAAAGACTGACCCATGACATCATACCATCATAGACATTGCATGCATCCCGCATAAGGACTGACCCATTTCAAAGACAAGAGGGCTTCATCTTTGCTCTGTTTTGTAGGACATCATGATGCTTGTGCGAAGGAACACTATCCGGTTCAATTTTGTTCACCCACCTGAGTTGCTTGAAGAATTGGTTAGCAGAATTCCAAACACCACTTCCTTTATTAAGAGGCATGGTTCTCTTCTCGGTTTAGTCACTTCAAAATGGGACCAACAACTGATGAGTGTCCTGACCCAGTTTTATGATCCCTTGTATAACTGCTTCACCTTTCAAGACTTCCAGCTGGTCCCTACCCTGGAAGAATTCTCTGATTTGCTGGGTATCCCTATCTTGAATCAGACTCCCTTCACTGGTTGGGAAAAGACTCTTAGGCTTGAGGAGATTGTTGCAGCCCTCCCTTTGACCACCAAGGAGGTAATGGACAACTGGGTGACTAGAAGCAGAGTTAAGGGTTTCTTGGCCAAGTTTCTGATCGGTAAAGCTAACAGTTTCTGGAATGACTTAGACTTCAGGGCGTATGAAGACATTCTGGCTCTCTTAATCTATGGTCTAGTCTTGTTTCCTAATTCTGATAACTTCATTAACGTCATTGCCATAAGGATCTTCATGTCTCGGAACCATGTGCCCACTCTCTTGGGTGATATCCTGCAACAACTCTATGCTCGTACTGCCCGAAGACGAGGAACTCTATGGTGTTGTATTCCTTTGTTAGTGAGGTGGTTTATTTCGCACCTCCCTAAGTTCGTGCTGAAGAACAAAGAAGGAAGAGGCTGGGCTCATAGGTTAATGTATCTCACTGATAATGACATCATTTGGACTTTCAGGGGTTTGGATGAGGTAGCTGTTATTGATCGTTGCGGAGAATATCCTAATGTTCATTTGATTGGTACCCAAGGAGGAATCTCTTATAATCCATGTCTAGCTCTCCGTCGGTTTGGAAGAGCCAGAAGAGCAGGGCCTCATGAGATGTTGGTGCCTCACATCAGTTTTGAGTTTCAGGTAGATAGTGACGAGCTGCGTCGTAGATTCATCAAGGCTTGGGACAGAATTCACAAAGCTGACCCACATGAGTTGGGACCGAAGACTTCTCTACCTATGGAATCCTACTACATATGGGTCCACATCCGTGCTCAGAAGTTAGGTATGCCATATGAAGCTGTCAGACCCATCATTCTTGAATATCCTGATAGAGATGGGGCTCCTCCAACTGTTCTCCCTCCTCAGATACCTACTGATGTTGATACACTAAAGAGGTCTTGGGCGCAACTACAAGAAGAACGAGATTCTTATCAGGAAAAGTTTAACGAATAGGAATTGAAAATCCAGAAGCTGACAAAGCAGTTAGAGAACGAGCGGACCTTGAATGACTACATCCGTACTGAGAAGAAGAGACCCTGGGATCACTGATGAGCTTTGGATGTTCTTTTACAGTTTTTATTTCCCTTTTCAGTATTTCCATTTTATGTAACGCCTAAGGGCAATCTGTTGAACAATTTAAATTTCAAAGTTGAACCTAATAAAGTGCGTTTCCTTTTTGTTTACAAAGTTGAATCTCGATTGTCTTTGAAAACATAAATCATACGCATTCCATTCATCATATGCATCACAGGTACTCTTCTTTTCAGGTTGCTTAATGTTCTTCGCTGTTCATTTCAGCAATCATCATGAATCCTGAATCATCTACTGAGCAATCCATCAAGGCCCTCCAGGCTCAGAACGCCCAGTTCCAAGAGTTGATCATGAGTTTAGCCCAAGGTCAAGAGGAATCGAAGGCTCTGCTGGTCAAGAAGAAGAAGAAGAGAATTGTACTATTCAACACTGGCCGGAGGTTTGGAAACACACTGCAAAACGAGGCTGACCAAGCTGGTTCTTCTGTAGGGAAAGGAAGTCCCCAAGGGGGAAGGGTTCCTAGTCCTGTGGTCTCTGACAACGAGACAGATTTCAATGAAGAGCAGTACCCTGCCGCTGAAGACAGGTACAAGCAGTTAGAGGATCGTCTGAATGCCATAGAAATTCAACAGGTGCCTGGGTTGGATTTTGGAGATCTGGGTTTATCTTCTGGGGTGGTAATCCCACATAAGTTCAAGGCACCATCTTTCGCAAAGTATGACGGGGCGTCCTGCCCTAAGCTACATCTCAGATCTTATGTGCGGAAGATCCAACCATATACTGTGGACAAGAACTTATGGATCCATTTCTTCCAGGAGAGTCTTTCAGGGACTCATCTCGAATGGTTCTATCAGCTGGATGGAACCAAGATTCGTAACTGGGAGGACTTGGCTACTGCTTTTTATAAGCAGTATCAGTACAATGCCGACCTCGCTCCTACATGTACCCAACTCCAGGGTATGTCGCTAGGATCGGGAGAAGGTTTTAAAGATTACGCGCAGAAGTGGAGGGACCTGGCTGGCAGGGTGCAGCCGCCGTTAACCGACCGTGAACTCGTGGACATGTTCTTGGGGACCCTATCTGGGCCATTCTTCAACCACTTGATCGGTAATTCTTCTGCAGGTTTCACAGACCTCATTCTGACTGGTGAAAGGATAGAAGCTGGGATGAAATCAGGGAAGATACAGAAAGGTGCGTCCTCAAGTTCTGAGAAGAAGCCTTTCAAGAAGGAAGCCAGTGCTGTGTATGGGCCCAGAAGGCAAAATAAACCAGAACGCCGCCAAGTTGTCAACACGGTGGTAATTGCAAAGCCTGCTGCCGCTCCTCGGCAACCTAACCAACCAAGGGGTGAGAGACCCAGAAGAGAATATACTCGGCTTAGCATGACCTTGTCGCAGATCTTGCCACAACTGCTATCGACCAACTTGGTAACTGTCAGAGAAGCTCCGAAGGTGGTAAAGACAACCTCTCCGAAGTACAATCCCAATGCCCGTTGTGCTTATCACTCTGATAGCCCGGGGCATTCTACTGATGATTGCTGGGCCCTAAGAAATAAGGTTCAAGACCTTATCGATGCTAAGGAAATACAGTTTGAGGCGCCCGAAAGGCCCAACGTTGTGACTGCTCCTATGCCCCAGCATGGAGTAAATGCTATTGAGGAAGACCTGTATGTAGTTTCTGTGGATGATATTATGACTCCTTTATTGAATGTCAAGAGGAACCTGTTGCTAGCCGGTTTATTTCCGGGTTGTAGCAAGGGTTGCCTTCTATGTGCTGTTTCACCTACTGGTTGTCCGTTGCTGAAGTCAGGCGTCCAAAACCTGATGGATAGCAAAGAGATCTTGTTCAAGAAGACCGCTGTTCCTATTGTTCCTACTGAAGAGGTATCCGTCGTCACCATTTTCAACAATCCTACCAAAGCTCCCCCGAGGAAGCCAGTCAAAATCATGTATGTGGCACCTATCATCATTACTGTTCCGGGGCCCCTCCCCTATAAATCTGACAAGGCTGTCCCATGGCACTATGGGGCAGACGTGTATGTGCTCGGAGTGAAGCAGGAGTTCAACACTAGTACCGGCATCAGTAACATCACCGGTCCCGCTAAAGTTACTCGCAGTGGAAGGCTCTTCTCGCCTGACATTGCGCCACCAGTCATCCGAAAACCTCTTATCATCACGCCTACAAGTGCACCTGTTTCCCCTCCTGATCAAGCTTCTACCCCTGCTGCCGAGTCATCTGACACTCGGGGCAAGGGGATTGTTACTGATATGCCTGCCCGGATGGAGGCACCAAAGAATGTTAATGTTGAAGCCTCCCAGCAAGAGATGGAGGAAATTCTCAAGATCATCAAGAAAAGTGATTTCAACGTCGTTGAGCAGCTGGGGCACACCCCCTCTAAAATCTCTATGTTATCACTGTTGTTGTGCTCAGAGGCCCATGCCAAGGCCCTGATTTCATTCCTGAAGACGGCTCATGTGCCACAAGAAACGTCGACTGATCAATTTACTGATTGCGTGGCTAACTTGACCGCTGGCAATGGGTTGGGTTTCTCTGATGCTGATCTAACCGCTAAGGGAAAAAACCATAATGATGCCCTGCATGTCTCCATTGAATGCAGGGGCACTACTCTTGCACACGTGTTGGTAGACATCGGTTCTTCACTGAACGTATTGCCCAAGAAGGCCTTAGACAGGTTGGATTGTGAGGGTTTGGAGTTGAGGCCTAGTAACATCATTGTCCGAGCCTTTGACGGGTCGAAGAGGATGGTACATGGTGAAGTAGATATTCCAATCCGGGTTGGTTCTCAAGTCTTTGATTCAACATTCTATGTGATGGACATCCGACCATCCTATTCATGTTTGCTGGGTCGCCCTTGGATCCACAAGGCTGGGTCTGTGACCTCCACTCTACACCAAAAGCTTAAATACCCTGTCAGAGGGAAGATTGTTACAGTGCAGGGGGAGGAAGAGTACATGGTTAGTCATCTGAACTTGTTCCAGTATATAGAGATGGACGGGAAGTTCATTGAGACCCCCTTTCAACATTTTGAAGAGGTGCCTCCAACATTGGCATCAGCAAAGGCAGTGATTGAAGAAGACTTTCCTTTGAAGATGGCTTCCTTGAAGGACGCCCGGGCTGTGATTGAGAAAGGTGAATGTGCAAACTGGGGCAGGCTCCCTGATTTTACTCCAAAGACTAACAAGTTTGGGTTGGGTTTCACTGCAGAGGCTCAGAGGGCTGTGCGTAAAGCAAGGGTTGGAAGACCTCCCGTATTCATCACCAATCCGGGGGTGAATGCTATTGAAGGCGATGCAGAGGAATCTGAGTTTGATAGCTGGATCTACCCAACGACCGACGGTGGACTGAACAATTGGACTGCTAAAGACTACATACCTGTTACTTTTGTTACTCAGTAATGAATTCCTTTGTTTTTTAAATTTGTAATGAACAATAAATTGAAACTTTATGGCCCGGTGTCATACCTGGGGCACCGTGGTTTCATTTGTGAGGGCTCATTACTTGTCATTTCCATATATCATGAATAAAAATATTGGACGTTTTTCGCATTTCAAATATTGCGCTCCCGTTCTTTCCTTCTTTATATATTGCAAAATAGCTATATTTACACACACTCACCTATACAGGTTTCAATCCACTCTGGATCTCACTGGTAACGACTCTGCTACTGCCAGTTATGACTTCGAAAATCCGATCAACTTAGCCGAAGACGAAGGTGAAGATGATTGTGAAGTTCCTGGCGAGCTTGCAAGACTGTTACTCCAGGAAGAGAGGGCCATTCAGCCACATGAAGAGCCAGTGGAAACGGTAAATCTGGGTACTGAGACATACAGAAAGGAAGTCAAGATTGGTGCCAATCTAGAGCTCAGCGTAAAACAACGGTTAATTCAGATGTTGCATGATTATGTGGAAATCTTTGTTTGGTCCTACGAAGACATGCCTGGGTTGGATACCGACATTGTAGTTCATCACCTGCCTACCAAGGAAGACTGCCCTCCGGTTAAACAAAAGGTCCGCCGTATGCGTCCAGAGATGTCCGAGAAGATCAAAGCTGAGGTTATGAAGCAATTTGATGCCGTGTTTCTAGCAGTGACTTCTTACCCTCAGTGGGTTGCCAATGTGGTTCTGGTACCGAAAAAAGATGGTAAGGTCCGAATGTGTGTTGACTACAGGGATCTGAATAGGGCGAGCCCCAAGGATGACTTCCCCCTGCCTCACATTGACGTTCTGGTTGACAATACTGCTCAGCACAAGGTGTTCTCCTTCATGGACGGCTTTTCAAGTTATAATCAGATCAAAATGGCTCCTGAAGACATGGAGAAGACCACTTTTGTTACTCAATGGGGCACCTTTTGCTACAAGGTCATGCCTTTTAGGTTGAAAAATGCTGGGGCAACCTACCAACGTGCCATGGTTGCTTTGTTTCATGACATGATCCATCATGAGATTGAAGTATACGTCGACGATATGATTGCAAGGTCCCAAACTGAGGAGGAACACCTTGACCATCTACAGAAGCTGTTTGACCGATTGAAGTTGTACAAGCTGAGACTAAACCCGAACAAATGCACCTTTGGGGTAAGATCTGGGAAGTTGCTAGGCTTCGTCGTGAGCAACAAAGGTATTCAAGTGGACCCTGCCAAAGTGAAAGCCATACAAGAGATGCCAACTCCCAAGACAGAGAAAGAAGTCAGAGGCTTTCTAGGACGACTGAATTACATTGCTCGATTCATCTCACATCTAACTGCTACCTGTGAACCAATCTTCAAGCTGCTGAAGAAAGATCAAGTAGTACGTTGGAATGATGAATGTCAGGCCGCTTTCGACAGAATCAAAGAGTATCTCCAAGAACCACCTATTCTTATGCCACCGGTTGAAGGGAGACCTCTAATATTATCCTTGACAGTACTTGACAGCTCAATGGGGTGTGTGCTGGGGCATCATGACGAGTCTGGCCGAAAAGAGCATGCCATTTATTACCTTAACAAAAAGTTTACCGACTGTGAGACCCGATACTCACTGCTCGAGAAAACTTGCTGCGCTTTGGTATGGGCTGCTCGCCGGCTGAGACAGTATATGTTGACTCAGACTACTCTGTTGATTTCTAAAATGGATCCAATAAAGTACATATTCGAAAAGCCTGCTCTGTCCGGAAGAATAGCAAGATGGCAGATGATCTTGACGGAATATGACATCCAGTACACGACTCAGAAAGCAATCAAGGGAAGTGTATTGGCAGACCATTTGGCACACCAGGCAGTGGACGATTACCAGTCAATGAACTTTGAATTTCCTGACGAGAACATCATGGTAGTGACTGATTGTGAAGTACCTGGACCGGATGAAGGACCTGAGGAAGGATCCCGATGGTCTATGCACTTTGACGGAGCCTCAAATGCTTTGGGTAACGGTATCGGCGCCGTGATCATATCCCTAAAAGGCACTCATACTCCACTTACTGCCCGACTATGTTTCAACTGCACCAACAACATGGCGGAGTATGAGGCGTGTATCATGTGTCTTCAAGCTGCAATTGACCTAAGGATCAAGTTTCTGAGTGTCTTCGGAGATTCCGCCCTCGTGATCAATCAGATCAAAGTCGAGTGGGATACGAAACACCCAAACCTTATTCCTTACAAAGAATGTGTGTTGACATTGATCCCGCACTTCACAGAGATAACTTTTGAACACTTCCCAAGAGAGGAGAATCAGTTGGCGGACGCGCTGGCTACGATGTCTTCTATGTTCAAAGTCAAATGGGACAACGAGGCTCCCCGGATCATTATCTGGAAACTGGATGAACCTGCATATTGCTGTGATCTTGAGGCTGAAGAAGTAACTGAAAAACCCTGGTATCATGAGGTGAAGAGGTACCTGGAAGCTCAAGAATACCCCGAGGGTGCATCTGTCAACGACAAGAAGTTCCTGAGAAGGTTCGCTGTAAAGTTCTTCCTCAGCAACGACATTCTCTACAAGCGAAACCATGATTCAACCTTACTGCGTTGTATGGATAAGACTGAAGCAGAAAAGATCATGGCAGAACTGCATGAAGGTACCTTCGGAACGCATTCCAGTGGACACACCATGGCAAAGAAAATCCTTCGGGCAGGATATTTCTGGTCCACAATGGATGCCGACTGTTACCAACATTCTCGGACATGTCACAAGTGCCAAATTTATGCAGATAAGGTGCACGTTCCTCCAGTTCCTCTGAATGTCTTGACAACACCTTGGCCTTTTGCAATGTGGGGCATTGATATGATCGGCGAGATCAAACCTACGGCATCCAACGGGCATCGCTTCATCCTGGTAGCGATCGATTACTTTACAAAGTGGGTTGAAGCAGCTTCCTACGCTACCATAACCAAGAATGTCGTGGCACGGTTCATTCGACACAACTTGATCTGTCGATACGGAGTACCGGAAAGGATCATTACGGACAATGCTACCAATCTCAACAACAAGATGATCACTAAGCTCTGCGAGCAGTTCAAGATACAGCACCACAACTCTTCTCCCTACCGGCCGAAGATGAATGGGGTTGTCAAAGCGGCGAATAAGAATATTAAGAAGATTGTGCAGAAGATGACAGTGACGTATAAAGATTGGCACGAGATGTTACCGTTTGCTCTTCATGGGTACCGTACCTCAGCAAGGACGTCAACCGGGGCAACCCCCTTTTCCTTGGTCTATGGCATGGAGGCAGTCTTGCCAATTGAAGTCTAGATACCCTCTCTCCGGATAATGAAGGATGCAGGTTTGAGTGAAGATGACTGGATCAAGACTCGACTTGATCAGTTAAACCTAATTGACAAAAAGAGACTCACTGTTATTTGTCATGGTCAAACGTATCAAAAACGGATGATCAGGGCATTTAACAAGAAAGTCAGACCACAAGAGTATCAAGTTAGGGACCTAGTAATCAAGCGCATCATTCTTCCTCAAGGTGATCCCAGGGGCAAATGGACCCCCACGTACGAAGGGCCATTTGTGGTTAAACATGTCTTCTTAGGAAGGGCCATGATTCTAACCACTATGGATGGTGACGACCTTCCTCACCCCGCCAATGCAGACATAGTAAAAAGATACTACGCATGATAAAATACCCGCTAGGTTGACACACCTAGGAAAAAATAAGGGCTTCCCGACGAACCAAAAGGGTTCGGGCAAAAATAAGGGATGAAATGAAAAAATCTGTACACCCGGCAAGTCGAAAACCTGAAAAGGCGGCTTGGGCAAAAATGGGTATCCCGGTGGACTGAAAACCCGAAAGGGCGGTCCAGGCAAAAGTTAGGGATTAAAGCGTAATACTATGTCTCATTGAATCACCTTGCATCCAGAATCCGGTATCAACTATCAGGTCCAGATGGCATCGATCAGTCAGCTTCATCTTCAACTAAGCAGCCAAGTGATGAGACGCTCGAAGATATAAAGGCGATAGCAGAGTTGGAACCCAGTGGGATTATTCTTTCCACATAGCTGTTTTGTTTTCCTTTCACAAAATTGTATAAACTCTGTTGTTCGGCGGCGTCCTATTACTAGGACGTCAGTCTCTTGTACATAAAATGCCTATTTACAGGCAAATTCAAAAATCAATACAAATTCACTTTTAAGACCAATTGCCAACTATTTTTTCCTTTTTCTGTTTTGTCTTGCGAAGAACGTCCAATGTTCAATTTTGATATATGCATTTGACACTAATTGCTAACTCATAAATACTTGCATGAAAAACAAAGGAATAATTAAAGGTGACATTAGAAACAGGGGCAATATTGAATTGTCTAAGTGATCTAGTTGCTCCGTCCACCAAGGTACCAAGGTAAGTTCGGCTGAAGAATGTAACCAAGATACCTTCACTCCCCGGGAGTAAGACAAGAATCAGCAATACTCTCCCCCGAGCGGAGTTGGTCTCCAATCAGCCCTGAAAAGGCACAGTACCTCCAGCAAGTCAACAATACTCTCCCCTCAAGCAGAGTTAGTCTACTGTCAGCCTCAAGGAAGTTGGATTATCCCCCGAAGATCTCAACATTCCCCAACGGAGCATACAGATGTTCCTAAACAAGCACCCCCGGCAGTCTTGATCTAAGATTGTTCCCCGGAGGAATACCGGACATCCAGTGGAGTCATCCCCTAGTCAAATCTGAAAAGTTTCCCCAGGAGAGTTCAATCAATCTCCCCAGTAGATTCATGAAGCTTATTCCCAGTAGATTCTGGAAGCTTATCACCTGTAGAGTACGAACGCGCCTCCCCGGTTTTATTCAAAGGTTATTTCCCCACCAGGATATAACTGGGTTATCCTCAGCCAATTGCTACGGAAAGATCGTCCCCGGCGAAGTCTTCCTATCCCCAGCGGAGTTCATCAAATCTTCCAACAGAGCTCAACAATGGTATCCCTAGCGGAGTTATCATCAACATCTCAGCAAAGTGCCTCTCTTCCCACAGAGTAATTCCCCGCAGAGTAATCTCTCCAGCAAAGTTTATTCCTCAACGGAGTCATCTTCTTCTACGGGTTTATTCTTGCAACCATCATCCCCAGCGGAAATGAAGGACTTCACTCTTCAACACCAGCCCAGGATTCAAGCTCCCGGCATTCGTCAAGGATTTATTTTCCTAGACGAAAATAAACTCATAAACATCACATCTTCATACATTATAGCATGCACATACGCATCATGAACATACTATCTCATTTATTTTGAGAACATCACGCATTTCATACATCATGACATTGCATACAACTAATGTTTTGCCTTTTCAGGAAAAAGGTCAATACAAAGATAATTACTAGCAACTGTCGCAATTCCGGATTCGATACCTGTATCTAGCCAGGGCATATCTCCAGGGCACGTCTGAAGAGTTTGAAGATTCGATTCCTGTATCCGGCCAGGGCATATCTGTTGACGACTATTTCCGGACTCGATTCCTGTATCCAGCCAGGGCACGTCTGAAGAGTTTGAAGATTCGATTCATGTATCCAGCCAGGGCATATCTGTTGACGACTAATTCCGGACTCGATTCCTGTATCCAGCCAGGGCACGTCTGAAGAGTTTGAAGATTCGATTCCTGTAACCAGCCAGGGCATATCTGTTGACGACTATTTCCGGACTCGATTCCTGTATCCAGCCAGGGCACGTCTGAAGAGTTTGAAGATTCGATTCCTGTATCCAGCCAGGGCATATCTGTTGACGACTATTTCCAGATTCGATTCTTGTATCCAGCCAGGGCACATCTGAAGAGTTTGAAGATTCGATTCCTGTATCCAGCCAGGGCATATCTGTTGACGACTAATTCCGGACTCGATTCCTGTATCCAGCCAGGGCACGTCTGAAGAGTTTGAAGATTCGATTCCTGTAACCAGCCAGGGCATATCTGTTGACGACTATTTCTGGACTCGATTCCTGTATCCATCCAGGGCACGTCTGAAGAGTTTAAAGATTCGATTCTTGTATCCAGCCAGGGCATATCTGTTGACGACTAATTCCAGATTCGATTCCTGTATCTAGCCAGGGCACATCTGTGAGTAACTGATTGAAGATTCGATACCTGTATCCAGCCAGGGCACATCTACATAAAGAGTTTGAAGATCAACCCCTGTAACAGGCCAGGTAATTATTTTTTCTTTCTCAGGTACGCAAGTTCTCGCTAAGGAATCTCTTACGCGATCGACACCTAGATGGCATCTATAAGCCCATCCACATACCAACAGTCTCCAAATGGCATCCATAAGCCCATTCCCGACAAGATTCTGTCACAGCTCCAGATGGCATCTATAAGCCCATCCTCCTATCCATCATTCCTCCAAATTGCATCTGTAAGCTCATTCCTGCCATCACACTGCTAACATTCTACTATGTGAGTGCAAATTTCTGGGCACTCTAGTCTTCAATCATCTTCCACCTTCGGATTACGAAAGGCACGCCAGCCAATCTACATCCTCAGGTCTAAGAAGATTGAACAGGGGCAACTGTTGTACCCCAAAATTTTCCCTCCCATATTCTTCAAGATTTGGCAAGATCAAGCTTCAAAATCTCTCAAGGATTGCATAGTCCAATTGCCTCCTAACACAGTCAAAATTAGGGTTTTGGTTCTTGCAAAGAAAATGAGGTTTTCAAGGGTCCAATCAAATCTCATATGCTTTTATACATTGTCAAGCATCCATATGTCAAGTTTCAAGACTCACAGCATCAAGTTGCACAGTCAAAAGCTCTAATTGCTTCACAGTCAACTGCAGGGGTAAAATGGTCATTTGACAGTCAAAAGTCAAAATTTTTGGTCAACATCTTATTTTGAAGCCACAATTATCATTTGATCAATTCTTGATCATGATTCCACAAGCATGGCTCAAAAAGTCTCAAGATGCAAAAGTTTCTATTTTTGGACAGCTGAAAAGTCAACTGCAAACTGACCAAGGCATAACTTTTTCATGGTTTATCAGAAAAATCCCATCCAAAGCTCATTTTGAAGGGGATGACATTTCCTACAACTCATCTTCACATTCCAAGTCCAAGAAATGCTCTCACAAAAAGTTATCAATTTCAACATTATAGGTCATTTTCAAAAGTCAACAAAAAGGCACTTTAAGTCAAAGACCATAACTTGAGATTGGTAAATCAAAATGACATGGGACCAAAGACATTGGTTAGAGGACTTCAAGACCTTTCCAAAATGTCCAAGAACATCTTCATAGCTTCAAAATTGAGCAAGATATGCATTGGAGAAGTTGAGAAATTTTTGGGAACTTTCAAAAGTCAACTTTGCCTAAAATACTTCATTTTTGCTAATGGGCCTCAAATTCTTTCTTGAATCATTACCCAAGGCCTATGCACGACCCATTGGACTTAATTTGATTTATTTTCTTATTTTTAATTAATTAATTGAATTTATATTAATATTAATTCATTTAATTGGTTTTAATTGTAGGAAAATTAAAAAGATATGCTTTTTGGATCTTTTTGTGAAGCAATAAGGCTAGGGCAAGCTGGCAACTCGTGTGCACTTCCAAGACCTCAAAATATCCATGATTAGCAAGGTTTCATGAAAGAAAAGATTGAAAAAGATATGATTGGCAATCACATATTCAAGTCATAATGCAATGGATTCATGGGCCTTATTCTAACCTAAATTCATTCACATATATGTGCTGAAGGAAACCCTAAAGAAGGAGACGAAAAAGCTGCCACAAAAACACCATTGCCAAATTGAAAAAAAGTCAAGAATTTTGGAAACTGAATTCCCACTTGCAGGCCAATTCGAGCCTTTTTCTTATTTCCAATATATTGCTGGACCTTCCAGGAAGCTGTTGCCATTGAGAGCAAGCCTTAAAGCTCAAGAAAATTGTCTAACAAATTCACGGTTGATCACTTTTTTTTCAAAACTGTAAACTTCGATTCATGCACTTTTAATACATTTGGTTGATTGTTTTGTGTTCATAGCATTCAGGTGAAGCTTTTGGTATGATTTAATTTCGTTAATATGCCCTGAAACGCCAGTTGCCATGGGAGAGATTTAGGGTTTCCAAGCTTTTAGATTGGGGCTTTTCAGCATGAGTAGAATTAGAGACCATAATGCCCATGGCTGAAACCGTCTGGATGAGACGATCAAGATGGAATCATCGCGCCTTTTTTATATTGCCCCTAACTCTATTCTCTATTTTTCATTGTTGTAGTTAGTGGGGGTTTAAAACCCCCGCTATCTTGTTTTGTATTTTGCAGAAAACAAAGAAGAAGATGTGCGTGGCTCAACTTGGTTGGAGAATTCAAATCCACGCGCGTTTTTTCATATTTTCAGCATAGTGGTTGCTTTTCATATATTATTGTTATTAGTTATTATGTTTACAAATACAATGCAGTGGTGTAGTGGCTGGGGAACGTGTCATGCAAGTGCTGGGACCTGGGTTCGATTCCCAGGTCCCCGATACAATTCTTTCTATTTTTCACAATACGTTCACATGCAGCATATGCCCAAAATTCCATCATGCACCCTCACGCCTAAGCCTGCCAAGTGGCCATGAGATCCATCCAGTGGCCAGGAGATGGAGTCTATGGTGTGTCCCAGTCAACAAGCCTGCACGTGATGCCAGAAAGTCAAACGTGACTTTGTCTAATGGGCCAGAATTTCTTACAATTGACCTCCACTTTGGGCCATCTAACCCCCTTGGTTTGCATAGTTTGATTTTATTTTATTTTATTTTCTCTTATTTCTTTTAATTTGTTTTAATTATTATTAATTCACTAAATTAATTTTTTCCATAATAAAAACAGAAAATCAAAATTGTAAATATATTTAATTATTTATTAATTTCATCACTAATTTATTTTTGTAAATAAATTATAATAACTAATCTAGGTTAATTTAGGTTTAAAATTCAATTTTTTTCTTAATAAATAAAAATTATATAGAATTAGGTTTTGACACTTTTAATTTTTTTTCTTAATTAATTATTATTATCATTATTAATTACTATTATTTTTGTACATAAACATGTAAATTAATTAATTAGTTTAAATTAGTTAACTTTAACATTTTTATTAATAATTAAAATAATCTAGAATTAGGGTTGTTTACTAACTTTTAAATTCTTTTCCTAAAAACATAAAAAAAACACTTTCTTTTCTTTAATTAAATAATTAATTAGGTTTTAATTTAATTTAATTTCAAGCAAAGGGTCAAAACCCGAGGACGTCCTGATTTTAATTCTTTCGCACGTTATTATAATTTCTTTTGATTATTATGTAACTGCTTCCAAGGATGTAATAGTAATTAGGTTTATTGCTTTTTTTACTTTCCGCATCTTTATCAAAAACGGGTCTTTGTTTTTTGGCGATGTATAGACCCGTGCCTTGTAATAGCGTAGCTTTTACCTTTCCGTCTTTTAATTTTCCGCACTCCTAACTGCTAAATTGCATGAAAGAATGTATGTTAATTAAAAACAACTCGTAGCTCACGATTGCCTAATCAAAGATAAATATAACATGAAAATAACACAATGCACATGCCACTTCTAGGGTACACCTCACTCTTTGCCTTCGAAAGTGGTGGTCAAGTATAGGATGTTTTAGCGGTCGCTCTTATGTCTAAGATCCAATCGCCTCGAAACGGTTGCCTCGGATTAAAAAGGATCTAGGACATTAGGGTTACTTCTAAGGTGTCCTAACTATTGCTTCAGTGACCACACTGTCCCCTCAATCGAATTGACCCGAACACCTCCAACGGTGGTGCTACCTACCTCTCAATGGTGGGATGGCACTACCTTAAGGACTTTTACACAGCCTAATTCCTTAGGGTAGGTAGATGACTCATGGGTACTTGCTCTCTTCAAAAACAAATCAAAAATCTTTTCACACTGACACTTTCAAAAGCTTTCAAAACAAATTTTTCAAACACTCTTGAGGACAGATACAAGAGTCACTCAGAAATCTTTCAATGAAACTTTTTCAAACCCACTCGCATTTTGAAAAGAAAACATTTTGAAAACATAAGAGCAAGTACCTAAGAGCCCATGGATAACCATGGATAGAAAGGGTGCTAACACCTTCCCTTTCTATAAATCTACCTCCCGAACCGAGAGACATCTCGAAAAAGGAATTTTGCTGTGCTTTTGTCCTTTCCATGTTGGAGAACATAAAAGACGGTGGCAACTCTTGCTTACCGCGACATTTCGTGAAACCAGCTAAAAACAGTCAGTTCTATTTCCACCGATCACACGTGTCATCCGAGACACAGGCTTGGAAATGATAGGCACATCAGCCATTTTCTTTGCAACTGCGACTTCAAGAGGAACCTCTTCAAAATGTTGGAAAGGCGTTTCTATGAACTCTCCATCCAACTCCACATAGCGGAAGGAGTTAAAGTGACTTATCATGTGCTCTTCCTCGCCGTGCACCGTTATTATCTTACCCTGAACTGGATACTTTAGCAATTGATGCAGAGAGGAAGTGACTGCCCCAGCGTTGTGGATCCACGGCCTTCCCAACAAGCATGAATATGAAGGACGAATGTCCATCACATAAAAAGTAGAGTTGAAAATTTATGTACCCACTTTGATTGGAATGTCCACTTCTCCATGAACCATCTGCTTAGAACCGTCGAAGGCTCTAACAATGATATTACTGGGCTTTAGGGTCAAACCTTCACAGTCCAATCTGTCCAACGCCTTCTTTGGTAGAACATTTAAGGATGAACCAGTATCAACCAGAACATGAGCAAGCGTGGTCCCTCTGCACTCTACCGAGACATGCAGCGCATTATTATGCTTTCTTCCCTTGGGGGTCAAATCAGCATCAGAAAAACCAAGACCATTATCGGCTGTAAGGCTAGCCACACACTCTTGAAACTGGTCCGCAGAAGTTTCTTGAGGTATGATCGCACTGAATCGCACTATGTTTCTGACTCAAATATCACATGTTTTCCTTAGTTTTTATTGTCATTTTCTCGTATTATGTTCCTTTTTTCTTTGTTTTCAGGATTCTTGTCATTTCAGAGCCTTCTGTGAAGAAACGAGCCAAAACGCCAAGAAATTAGGGTTTTTCAAGACATTTTGCACTTATGGCGTTCAGCACCGTGCTGGCTACAGGGAACGCGATGACGTGGCCCACTTTCCCCCAGAGATCAACTACCACGTTCCCATGATGTGGCAGTTCCAGGTACCGCGCCCGCGGCCACCCCCACCGCGCCCGCGGCCTTCA
This sequence comes from Vicia faba, assembly GCA_948472305.1. Taxonomy (NCBI): domain Eukaryota; kingdom Viridiplantae; phylum Streptophyta; class Magnoliopsida; order Fabales; family Fabaceae; genus Vicia; species Vicia faba. The sequence goes on from OX451737.1 coordinate 423,843,922, forward strand.
CAACAAGCTTCCCGCTCAAAAGAAGTTAAGGGGCATGCTGGTCCTTACGCACCTCAAGGATCCTCTATATATAGTTTTCGATTTTCATTCTTTAGTTTCATCCAAGCTTAGTACAATCTTAAGCCATACACTATCAGTTTCTGTAAAGTGATAATCTCTTCACATCGGGGAGTTATTGCGGTGTATATTGAGTTGTAATCGAGTCTTAGAGCACTTTGGTTGAAGTTCATCATACCAGCCTTACCTTTCCGTAGATTTGTATCAGATTCAAGTCTCCGACTGGAGCAAGGTTCTATTTTATTGCATTTCTTTATTTAATTGCTCTTACCATAGTCTACACGTTTTATAGACATTAAATGCTCTTACCATAGTCTACACGTTTTATAGACTTTAAATGCTCTTACCATAGTCTACACGTTTTATAGACTTTAAATGCTCTTACCATAGTCTACACGTTTTATAGACTCGCACTTATTATGTCTGGCTAAACTATAAAGGTTAGGATGTAATGATTGTCATCATGGTCGTGTTCCAATTATCATGCTAGTGAAAATACTCTGGGGATGTTTTGCTTCTAACTTAAGTCAATTGTGTTTAAATGTTTATTGGGTAAGATCGAAAGCCGTCCAAACTAATGATACGACTTGATTATTATTTAACCAAACAAAAAGAGCGAAAGCCGTTGATTGGTTAAATAGGAATGATTGACCTTTTTTAGAAAACGATTTTGGAACTATTTTCGGACGCGTTTGTAGGTTTGAAATCTGACTCTTGGTCAAAAGCCAAAAGTCTCTTTAAGTTAATCTTTCCAAGTAAAATCACTTTTCTGTTAAGTCAAAACTATCAATTTCTTAAAAATAGGTTTACCTCTTTAACGCGGAAGGCACCCTTTATATGTGACAATAAAGGAATTTAATTTAAAGAGTAAACTCGGTTCTTAGTAGTCAAAAGCTACAAGTTCCCGTTAAATTGATTCTTTGCTATCAATAGAAAATACTGCCCCATAAGTAGGTTCATCTACGCATGACCGGACCAATATCTGATTACATGATTTACATTCCAACCTGTCTTTTAAACTGTTATTTACCTCGCTCATTTACTTTGTGCACTGCACTCACATCAATATTCTTGTTCGCCTTAGATAAGCACCTTAGCAATAGAGTTGATAGATTGACAATTGGTCTCTGTGGTTCGATAATCTTATATATTACTTCGATAGGCTGTACACTTGCAGTACTACATTTAGGCTATACGTTACAGATTAAACCCATCAAGTTTTTGGCGCCGTTGACGGGGACCAACTTCGTCAAATTTCGTACCCTATTGTTATCCCGTTTAGACTAAGGTTGTTCTAGCCGGTAGATGCGTAGAAATCGCAGCACCGGCAACCTAATAGATCCTTTAGTAGAACCTGAATGTTACGCTCGTGCCCGTCTTTTTTTTCGCAAGATAAGAAGAGCTATGGCAGAAGATCGTAACCAAAGACCACTCAAGGAATTCGCCCAACCATCTAACGAGGAACCTAGTTCTAGTATAGTAAACCCTGCTATAACTACCAACAACTTTGAACTAAAACCCTCCTTATTACAATTAGTACAACAAAACCAATTCGCTGGTCTCGCTACCGAGAACCCGAATCAACACTTAAAGGTATTTATCCAGTTAGCTGACACCCTTAAGGCAAATGGAGCCACACCCGAAGCTATCCGTTTAAGACTGTTTCCTTTTTCCCTTAGAGGTAAAGCTCACGACTGGTTAGACGCCCTTCCAACTAACTCAATAACAACTTGGGAAGACCTTAGGAGAGCTTTTCTTGCGAGGTATTTTCCACCAAGCAAGACCGCTGTTCTTAGGAACCTGATCACTTGTTTCACCCAAAACCAAGGCGAATCACTTTTTGATGCCTGGGAGAGATATAAAGAACTTTTAAGAGCTTGTCCGCACCATGGCCTGGAGCAATGGTTAATCATACATACCTTCTATAATGGACTCCATTACAACACAAAGATGTCCATAGACGCTGCCGCTGGCGGAGCGTTGATGAACAAACCTTACCCTGACGCTTGTGCCCTAATAGAGGACATGGCCCAAAACCACGCCCAATGGGGATTAGAACGAGCGACAGTAGAGAAAAAGGAGAGCCATGGAGGAAAGCATGAGGTAAGTTGCATGGACATGATTAATGCCAAGATGGACGCCCTAGCTTTGAGAGTCGAGAACATGTCTCAAAACCCAACCACAGTAGCAGCAATCCAATCGGAGTGCGAACTCTGTGGAACTCAAGGACATTAAATCGTTGACTGTAACCTTTTGAACGAATCTAGCTCAGACCAAGTTAACTATACCCAAGGGAACCCTTTCTCGAATACCTACAATCCTGGATGGAGGAACCACCCGAATTTCTCTTACAAAAACAACAACCCTATCCAAAATCCCGGACCTTCGAGACCTCAAGGATTCCAAACGCAAAAACAAAACCAACCTACGCAAATAGTACCCCCAAGACCAAACCTTAAAGAAACCATAGACACCTTTATTCAGGCTCAAACCCAGCAAAATAAGGAGTTTATGAACCAACACATTCACACGAACGAACTGGTTACTCAACTAGCAACCAAGTTTGACCAGATAATAACCCACACCAAAATGCTTGAGACTCAGATTTCCCAAGTAGCCCAAAACACCTCTGTACAAGTTGCACCTGGAGGACAATTCCCTGGACAAACTCAACCAAATCCAAAAGGCCAAGCAAATTCTATCACCTTAAGAAGTGGAACTGCTTATGAAGGGCCTAGAAATCCTAACTTAAGCACATCAGAAAAACCTATGGAAGATGCTACGCCCAAAGACCAGGTAGAGGAACCAGAGAAACCAGAAAAGCAATCAAAACCAGAAGTAGGGAATAACACTCAACAACCTTATAAACCACCTATTCCATTCCCACAGAGGCTGAAAAACACCAAAGTAGAAAACCAGTACCAAAAGTTTATTAAGGTAATAGAGAAACTCCATGTTGAGATTCCTTTTACTGAAGCTATAACCCAGATACCATCATATGCTAAGTTTTTGAAAGATATTTTGACCAATAAACGGCGACTCGATGATCCCAAGCCTTTAGAATGTCATTCTATATCCGAAAATAAACTCGCCAAGAAAGATAAAGACCCTGGAAGTTTTTCTATCCCTTGCATCCTAGGTAACCATATGATAGACAAAGCATTTTTAGACCTAGGAGCAAGCGTAAGTCTGATGCCTCTGGCCGTCTGTAAGAGGTTAAAATTAGGAGAACTTCAACCTACTAAGATGTCCTTACAACTAGCTGATAGATCTGTCAAATATCCCATGGGTATTTTAGAAGACATACCTGTCAAGATTGGTCAGTTGTACATTCCGACCGACTTCGTCGTAATGGATATCAAAGAAGATGAAGACATCCCAATCCTTTTAGGAAGACCCTTCCTATCGACCGCCAGAGCTATAATAGATGTTAAGAAAGGGAAACTGACTTTCGAGGTAGGAGATGAAAAGATTGAGTTCATTTTATCAAAATTTCTAATGGCACCAGTGATAGGAGATGCGTGTTATGCCATCGACATCATTGATGAATGTGTAAATGAGCTCGAACAAAACGAATTTTTAATCAAATTACCATCAACCCCTATTTTAGAGTATGACAGATTTGAGAGTATCAAACCGTACATTGACGACAACCTTTTCGAATGCTTAGCTCTTACCCATGACCTTATGCCGCGTACTGAGAAAACCACTATAGAACTTAAGGAACTACCCAAGAATCTAAGATATGAGTTTTTGGATGAGGAGATGAATAGACCTGTTATAATTAGCGCCGCTCTAAACCAAATAGAAACAAATCAACTCTTAGATACCTTGCGAAAATATCCCTCAGCTTTAGGGTATAAAGTTTCAGATTTAAGAGGTATAAGCCCATCCGTATGCATGCATCGGATTATGCTAGAAGAAGATTCAAAACCCTCAAGAGAACATCAAAGAAGAATAAACCCTATCATGAGTGATGTAGTCAAGAAATAAGTTCTTAAGTTATTAGAAGCTGGTATCATATACCAAATTTCGGATAGTGAATGGGTAAGCCCAGTCCATGTGGTACCCAAAAAGGGAGGTATCACCGTTCTGAAAAATGAGAAAGGTGAGCATGTGGAAAAACGAACAGAAGGAGGATGGCGTATGTGTATTGACTACAGAAAGTTGAATAAGGCAACGAGAAAAGACCATTTCCCTCTCCCATTTATAGATCAGATGCTTGAACGTCTAGCAAGACACTCATGTTTCTGCTATCTTGATGGGTATTCGGGGTTTTTCCAAATCCCTATTCACCCAGAGGACCAAGAAAAAACCACATTTACCTGCCCTTATGGAACATTCGCTTATAGACGAATGCCCTTTGGACTCTGTAATGCACCTGCCACTTTCCAACGTTGTATGATGTCAATTTTCGCAGACTACCTAGATGGAATTATGGAAGTATTTATGGACGATTTTTCAGTGTGTGGATTTGATTTCAAAAACTGCCTCTCGAACTTAGAGAAAATCTTAAAAAGATGTGTGGAAGTAAACCTTGTGTTGAATTGGGAAAAGTGCCACTTTATGGTAAATGAAGGGATAGTCTTGGGACACATTGTTTCTGAAAGAGGTATAGAAGTCGATAAGGCCAAGATAGAATTTATAGAAAACTTAAACCCACCTAAGACCGTTAGGGAAATAAGAAGTTTTCTAGGACATGCCGGGTTCTACCGACGTTTCATCAAGAATTTTTCCGGAATAACAAAACCTTTAACTAACTTATTGATGAAGGATGTCGAGTTTGAATTCGACCAAAAATGTCTTGAGGCCTTTGAAGTTTTAAAGCAAGCTCTTATTTCAGCACCTATTATAAGACCACCTGATTGGACACAACCCTTTGAAATCATGTGCGATGCCAGTGATTTCGCTGTAGGAGCTGTACTAGGGCAAAGAAAAGACAAGAAACTGCATGCAATTTACTATGCTAGTAGAACACTAGACGCTGCCCAGCTAAATTATACAACCACCGAAAAAGAATTGCTAGCCGTAGTTTTTGCTATTGATAAATTTCGATCTTATTTGGTGGGAGCAAAAATAATAGTATACACAGATCATGCAGCAATCCGGTACTTGTTAAGTAAGAAAGATGCTAAGCCTAGATTGCTCAGATGGGTACTTTTACTCCAAGAATTTGACTTGGATATTAAGGATAAAAAAGGAGCTGAAAACTTAGTAGCTGATCATCTCTCTAGGTTAGAACACCTTAAGCTTGAACTTATACCTATAGACGATCACTCTACTTATGAAAGATTAATAGCTGGGATAAACTCAAATGAAGAAGAGACCTATGAGGAAATCTCAACCATGAACAACATACCATGGTACGCAGATATTGTGAATTATCTAGCCGCTGATATCATACCCCCTGATTTAAGCTACCAACAGAAGAAGAAGTTTTTTAGAGATGTTAAACACTTCTTTTGGGATGAACCCCTCCTATTCAAAAGAGGAGTAGATAATATATTCAGACGATGTGTGCCGGAAGAAGAAGTAGGCAACATCATTAAACATTGTCATGCTTCACCTTATGGTGGACATGCAAGCACGTCTAAAACATGCGCCAAAATATTTCAAGCAGGTTTTTATTGGCCTACTGTATGGCGCGATGTCCACACTTACATTACAAAATGTGACCGATGCCAACGCAATGGGAACATCTCAAGAGGTGATGAAATGCCTTTAAGTAACATCCAAGAAGTGGAAATATTTGATGTCTGGGGTATAGATTTCATGGGACCTTTTCCTTCCTCAATGGGTAACAAGTATATCCTAGTAGTTGTCGATTATGTCTCAAAGTGGATCGAAGCTGTTGCATCACCCACAAACGATACCAAGGTAGTTATCAAACTGTTTAAGAATATTATTTTTCCTAGGTTTGGAACCCCGAGGTTAGTCATAAGTGATGGAGGATCGCATTTTATATCTAAGATATTTGACAAGCTTCTAAGCAAATACGGAGTAAAACATAGAGTAGCATCACCATATCACCCGCAAACCAGTGGCCAAGTAGAAGTATCGAATAGGGAGATTAAGCAGATCCTAGAAAAAACTGTATCACTATCCAGAAAAGACTGGTCTGGAAAACTTAGAGACGCCTTATGGGCTTATAGAACGGCTTATAAAACCCCTATTGGAACAACTCCTTATCAATTGGTTTATGGAAAGTCCTGTCATTTACCCTTCGAACTAGAACATAAAGCCTATTGGGCCATTAAATCCTTGAATCTAGATTACCTAAAAGCCGGAGAAAAACGTATCCTGGACATTCACAAGCTAGAAGAGCTTCGCTTGAATGCCTATGAGAATGCCATCATATATAAGGAAAGAACCAAGATGTGGCATGATAAAAAAATCATCAAGAAAGATTTCAACATTGGTGATCCTGTTCTCCTATTTAACTCAAGGTTACGACTTTTTCCTGGTAAGCTTCGTTCAAGATGGACAGGTCCATTTGAAGTGTCAAAAGTTCTAAAGTCTGGAGCAGTAGAAATCAAAAACAATTCATGCGCTCCATTTGCTATAAATGGACAAAGACTGAAGCTCTACAAAGGAGGCAATTTGCCTGTTGACTACTCTAGTCATATTCTTATAGACCCACCAATACCCACATAAAGTAAGATCTAATCGTCAAGCTAAACGACGTTAAACAAGCGCTGCATGGGAGGCAACCCATGGTTTATTCTTTATTTTATTTTATTTTATTTTAGTAATTCATATATTTTATCTGGACTAATTTCTTGTGTTTATATTTTCAGGATGCATTACCCCGATGGTATGGTTGTGATTTTCAGAGATGAAGCACAAAAAGCCCGATTTGCTACCTTATCTGCTAGACCCATGGTACCCACTAGGTACCCCGATCAGAGCTGCATGGAGGCACTCGGGATTGAGACAAGTATTAGGTATCTGTGCAACCAACTTGGCTGGGATTCTTATGCTAATGATGTCCACAAAACCTACAGAAACCTTACTCTGGAGTTTCTTAGCTCTATGGATTATAACCCACGAGTGGGTGAAGGAGATGAGCGAGGTTGCCTAAGTTTCAGATTGTTTGGTACCGAGTATACCCTGACTACCAAAGAATTTGGGGATTTGCTTGGTTTCCAAACTGGACCGACCGCTATCACTGAGTTTCCATTGAGTTACTACATGGACAGAGATATTGATAAATTTTGGCAGGACATTACTGATAGAGCCAGCCTTGACCCCTCTACCCAGCTGTCCCGAAAGATCCATAACCCGGCTTTCCGATACTTCGAGATGGTTCTGTGCCACACTTTCTTTGGGAGGAGTTACTGTGACCACTTGGTCACCGCTGAGGAGATCCTTTTCCTATACTGTGCCAGTCAGTCCAGACCTATAGCTAGTGGAGGTTTTCTGATAGAGAGCCTCGAGCAGACTGCTCGATCCGCTGTAGGGCTCATTCATTCCGGAGGGAATGTGACACAGATAGCTTCTGCTTTGGGTTTGGACAGTATGATAGCACAGCTGACCCCATACTGTGGATATACTTTTCTGGATTTAGACTTTTGCATGGATCGTGGGCTCATGAGGAGGGCCTCTTTCCACCCATATCGGTACAGATTGCTCATCGATGACCAGACAGTTTACACCTTCACAATGCCAGACCCTCAGATGACTTGTGTTTCCAACCCTGCTAATTGGAACTATTCTGTAGAAGGTTGGGGTGAGATATCAGAGTACACTCCAGAATACACTCCTGCTTCCGAAGATCTCACTCCAGAATACACCCCTGCTTCCGAAGATCCCACTCAAGACTACACTCCTGCTCCCGAGGACTCCACTCCAGATCACACATCCCGACCCGAGGTTACACACACTACTGTTCTTACTAATAACCTCAGCTTGCAGGAACCTGATATTCGCACTCTATTGACTGCTATGCGCACTGAGATAACCACTCTCCGCAATGAGGTGGCTGACCTTCATTTGCAGTTGGAAGTGAATGATGTTACCTTTGCTGGTGAGTTAGATGAATTAGCTCACGAGGTGGCAGAGATTCGACGCCAGCTGACTGAGCTGCGTGGCCCAGGCACTCCTGCAGAGCATCCTACCGGTTGGCAATAGATCTGTATTGTTCACAAGATATCTAGTTCCAGTATTATTAGTATTATGTTGATTTCCTTTTCAGACTCATTTTTATTTGCATTATCTGTTTCCTGCATTGTTAATATTTATTTTGGTGACCCAATGTCCGTACCTATATATATATATATATATATATGCATATGTTTTATTTATTTACTAATGTTTTTGTTTTTCTGGTCACCATAGTTTTAATATAAAAATAAAATAAATATACATGTGTATATGTATTCACGTACATATATGCACATTCATAAGAAAAATAGGTACACCTCCAAAAATTGAAGCTAATGGCAAGGAAGGAAAAGCCCAATGGAAAGGAAGCCAGGCCAGCCCAACTTGCCTCGACCTCACCGCGCCCGCGGTAGGCACTGCCGCGCCCGCGGTGACGCAACGGTCACCTAACGGCTAGTTGCTCGTTTTTCCCCCCATTTTACCACTTTTTCCATTTCCAATCCCATTTTCTTCCATTTTTAACCCACCATAACTTCCTTTATTACCCATACCAACCCACTACATTTATTTCCATTATTCTCATCATAAATATTTACAACCACCATTTTTCTTCCTTTCCTATAAATACCCCCACTATTTCATTTTTCTTCCTCACACCTTCATTACTTCTACATCCCATTCTTTCTCTCTATTCATCCACAAGAAAATCCTATGGAGTATCACGGTTACATTTTGCGTGGTGGCCAAGCCGGAGAAAGGCAACTAAAGCGGCTTGAAAAATTGCTGACAACACCAATACACTCTACCAGGTATATCGATGAAAACTGTCTATATTCATTAGGTATATACCATAGTGTATTCTTCCTTCTAGATAAAATAGGCATGCATGATATTTTTGCTACTCAAGCACCAACCTACCCTAGGCTGACGTTCGAGTTTTTAAGTTCTTTAATTTATAACGTCTCTCCTAACACTGCTAGCACCGTAGGTGGAGTCAAATTTAGAATGTTTAATGTTGAATATGACTACTCCACTGACGGTCTAGCCGCCATGTTAGGATTGCCTTATGGGGATGGTGCCATTTGTGAAGCACCTATAGACACGGATTGGGCATTTGAAGCATTTTGGGCCCGAATTACTAAACAACATGCAACATCTTTTGATGGCCTACTTGCTTCTCACATCCACAATCCTGCCCTTCGTGTCTTTAGATTTCTTTTAGCATCCACCATCTTTGCTCGGGAAAACCCAAACAAGGTGAATGCTAAAGAATTAATTATCATGCAGAGCTGCCTCACAGACACCAAAGTTAATCTCGTCCCATTCATGATTGCCCACATGCACCATGTTTTAAGAAAAGGTGGGCCGATTTCCTTTGGTGGACTGATTACCACTATTGCTCGTGCCATAGGATTGGATACGGAACTTGCCACCCTTGAACCACTTCCTCCTCGGATTGCAAATCTTAAATTTTTCAGGGATATGCGTTTATGCAAGACGAGGAAGGAAGGTGGTTACTTCCTCATGGTTGGAGGTGCTGCTATACCCAGTGTTGTTATTCCTTGCACCCGTCGTACTGATATTAGATTTGAGCGTAACTGGACCTACGATCTCAATGCTCCTGCTTTTATTGGTCCGTTGCCCCCAAATCTACCTTTAAATGAGGGTAACAACACTGATGATGAGTACGATTTCCAAACAGAGGAACCACCCCATTTTTCACCACCACACACGACACCATCTACTTCTAACCCACATGCAGGTACGGCTCCTAGTTTCCATGTCACTGAGGACATGTGGCGTGAGCATATGGCCCGAGAGGCCCAGAGGGACACCCTCCTTGCTACCTTGCAGTAACAGGCGGCCGATAACATGGCCTTCATGCAAGCGTCCCAAGAACAAAATGCTAGCTCTCTGCGCACTATTATGGAAAGTCAGCTGGCTTTCCAGAGAGAACAGCACCTCCACCAGACCACATACGCTCGTCACTTCCAATTGATGGAGGCAACCCAAGGCACCCTCATTGGTCGGACCCAAGAGCTACAAGCGGCAAATGCCGCCTTGTCAGAGAGATTAGAGCAGCTTGTTTTGGACCGAGATAGCCGCCGTCGCAGCCGTAGCCGTCGTTCCGGTCGTACCAACCAGGATGGTGAAGGTCCTAGTGGCCCCCACTAGTGTTTTCAGGTACCTCCTCCTACCTTATTTTGGAACATTGGGGACAATGTCTGATTTAAGCGTGGGAGGAGCATTTATCGCTTTTATTTCCCGTTTTCGCTTTTATTTTCCGTTTTTCCTGCTTTTATTTCCCTTCCGCATTTTTCCTTTTAGGTGTGTTATATTCGTAGTTCATAAAATGCATGTGATAGGCGAGTCTTTCTGCGTAGTGTACCCTTTCATTTCCCCCACCTTTTAGCCTTACAAAATTTTCCTTTTTTTCAAAGATTTATGGTTGTTTTTAAGGATTTGGGCTATGAGACAGGTCCTAGATAGGGTCTATTTCTTGGACACTCACTTTTTGAAAAATTCGTTATCATTTTTACACCGTAAGCCTTTTTGAATATTTAGATTAGATCCTTTCTCCCCAATATGCTATGATTTTGAATAAAACTGTACAAATAGGTCTTCAAGTAGTTTATCTTAGCAGTCAGCTCCGGCCTAAGCATGCTCTAAGTGTGGGATCGATGAATATAAGTGGATGATCTCTATTTTTCCTTAAAAGTTATAAAATAAAGTATGAATACGACTACGAGTTGGGTGATCCTCACAAAGATTACTCAACTCAAGAAAGTTGTAAGCACTAACAAAAGCAAAGAAAAAAAAATATAAGGCATATCCGTTGTAGTTGGTTCAGAGGTATCTGGTGCTGGACTTGGTAGGGCGGACTACGGTCCGATCCCCCGCAACTGCAAATGGGTAGTTTGAAAAGGGATTAAACCAACTCTTGTACCAGAATCCCATCACTTGAGATCAGAGTCACTAACCGGTCACTACACCATGAGTATGTACGGATAACGGGCTTAATGTGATTGCGCCTGAATGAAAAAGGACCTCGTGAAAAAGGAAGTCTTAGCATAGTAAGGATATTAGATCGATCTGTATATTTATGAGGTTTATGTCTGCATTTCTGCGAGTAGTGTAATTACGATACCCTTGATTCAGATAGTTAGTGCCTGACAACACACCCTTACTCGGACTTAGAAGCCCTCTTTGCCCAAAACCTGTATACACCATAATTTTCTTTCATCTACTTCTAAGAGTTGTTTCTTGAGGACAAGCAAAGGTCTAAGCGTGGGAGGATTTGATCGCACTGAATCGCACTATGTTTCTGACTCAAATATCACATGTTTTCCTTAGTTTTTATTGTCATTTTCTCGTATTATGTTCCTTTTTTCTTTGTTTTCAGGATTCTTGTCATTTCAGAGCCTTCTGTGAAGAAACGAGCCAAAACGCCAAGAAATTAGGGTTTTTCAAGACATTTTGCACTTATGGCGTTCAGCACCGCGCTGGCTACAGGGAACGCGATGACGTGGCCCACTTTCCCCCAGAGATCAACTGCCACGTTCCCATGATGTGGCAGTTCCAGGTACCGCACCCGCGGCCACCCCCACCGCGCCCGTAGCCTTCACAACAAGCTTCCCGCTCAAAAGAAGTTAAGGGGCATGCTGGTCCTTACGCACCTCAAGGATCCTCTATATATAGTTTTCGATTTTCATTCTTTAGTTTCATCCAAGCTTAGTACAATCTTAAGCCATATACTATCAGTTTCTGTAAAGTGATAATCTCTTCACATCGGGGAGTTATTGCGGTGTAGATTGAGTTGTAATCGAGTCTTGGAGCACTTTGGTTGAAGTTCATCATACCAGCCTTACCTTTCCGTAGATTTGTATCAGATTCAAGTCTCCGACTGGAGCAAGGTTCTATTTTATTGCATTTCTTTATTTAATTGCTCTTACCATAGTCTACACGTTTTATAGACTTTAAATGCTCTTACCATAGTCTACACGTTTTATAGACTTTAAATGTTCTTACCATAGTCTACACGTTTTATAGACTTTAAATGCTCTTACCATAGTCTACACGTTTTATAGACTTTAAATGCTCTTACCATAGTCTACACGTTTTATAGACTCGCACTTATTATGTCTGGATAAACTATAAAGGTTAGGATGTAATGATTGTCATCATGGTCGTGTTCCAATTATCATGCTAGTGAAAATACTCTGGGTTGTTTTGCTTCTAACTTAAGTCAATTGTGTTTAAATGTTTATTGGGTAAGATCGAAAGCCGTCCAAACTAATGATACGACTTGATTATTATTTAACCAAACAAAAAGAGCGAAAGTCGTTGATTGGTTAAATAGGAATCATTGACCTTTTTTAGAAAACGATTTTGGAACTATTTTCGGACGCGTTTGTAGGTTTGAAATCTGACTCTTGGTCAAAAGCCAAAAGTCTCTTTAAGTTAATCTTTCCAAGTAAAATCACTTTTCTGTTAAGTCAAAACTATCAATTTCTTAAAAATAGGTTTACCTCTTTAACGCGGAAGGCACCCTTTATATGTGACAATAAAGGAATTTAATTTAAAGAGTAAACTCGGTTCTTAGTAGTCAAAAGCTACAAGTTCCCGTTAAATTGATTCTTTGCTATCAATAGAAAATACTGCCCCATAAGTAGGTTCATCTACGCATGACCGGACCAATATCTGATTACATGATTTACATTCCAACCTGTCTTTTAAACTGTTATTTACCTCGCTCATTTACTTTGTGCACTGCACTCACATCAATATTCTTGTTCGCCTTAGATAAGCACCTTAGTAATAGAGTTGATAGATTGACAATTGGTCTCTGTGGTTCGATAATCTTATATATTACTTCGATAGGCTGTACACTTGCAGTACTACATTTAGGCTATACGTTACAGATTAAACCCATCAAGGTACGTGTGCCGTCTTCAGAAATTTGATCAAGGCTTTGGCGTGAGCCTCGGAGCAAAGTAGGAGAGCCAACATGGAGATTTTGGAAGGGGTTTTCCCTATCTGTTCTATGACATCGTAGTCTCTCTTCTTGATCATCTTTAAGATTTATTCCATCTCTTTTTGGGTGGTCTCGGGGATAACCACAGTTTGAGCCTTCGTCCTGACAGGCGCTTCTAGTATCCCCTTACCTTTATTAGAAGTAATATCAGAGGGTATAGCTTCAGGTACATCAATTTATTCAATTATCGGACTTTGCACAGATGGCTTGACAGGCACAAGAACTCTTGAGGGTATGAAAACTGCCCGTGGAAGAGCAATCTCCGGAGAGAAGATCCTTCCGCTGTGAGTTATCTTGCTTGTTCCCGCAATATTCCCTATATCAGGGGTTTCATCATCGGAATTCTCTTGGACTGATTCAATCTTCTTGATACCATGGTAGAAGATTTCTCCTTCGTAGTTCCATGGTATTGTCTTGTTAGATTTATACGGGACAGGCCCCGACATGGTAATTTTCAGCGGCACAAAATTAGGATCAGGCGTAATCTTGACAGGCCTTTTGCAGGTCTTGGGAAGATTGTCGGAGATGGTTATTATGGCAATGTCATTGGTCGGAGTATCAAAGGTAACAGGAGTAACATGAGTGATAGTAGCAACAGGAGTTTTTTGAAAGAGGATCTCTTGGGTATCCATCAGGCGTTGGATGCCTGATTTCAACAGTGGGCAGTCAGCTTGCAAGTTTGAACAAAAGTAACAGTCTTTTCCACATCCTGGAAATATTCCGGCTTTCATCAAATTCACTTTAATCACAGGTAACGGAGTCAAAAGGTCATCAACAGTGGTAACATGAAGATCTTCCAGAATGGCATGGGCATTATGGTCGTGCTTTGGTATTGGGGCAGAAATCACATTCGGCTTTTCGGGCGCATCAAATTCTACCTCCTGGCGTCTATCAAGTCTTGGATTTTGTTTTTAAGAGCCCAACAGTTGTTGGTATCATGCCCTACACTGTCAAAGTGGTATGCACATTTCGCATTGGAGTGATAATAAGGAGAGGAGGTATTATGGTTTTTTGGCACTTCTTTCAAGTTGGTGAGATTTAGCTTTAATAGATGAGGGAGGACTTGAGTCGGTGTCATGTTGATTCAGGTGACCTGCCGTTGTGGCCTTTCTACCTTTTGCTGATTAGCTCTTGGTTGATTGCTGCGAGGTTGATCGGTTGAGGAGTTTTGGATTATAACATCCCCCACCGTTGGCCGGCGCTCCATTCTTCCTTGGTTTCTCTGGTTGTGAACAGCAGAAACTTCCTTCTTAGCTGGGAAGGTCTTCTTAATAGTAGTGGAAGCGGAGGCATCTTCCTGAATTTTACCACTTTTAATGCCAGCCTCGACCCTTTCACCGGTCAAAATTAATTCGGTGAATCCTGCAGATGAACTCCCGATTAAATGATTGAAGAATGGACTAGACAGGGTCCCTAAAAACATGTCAACCAGCTCTCTATATGATAATGGTGGCTTCACCCTTCCAGCCAAATCCCGCCACTTCTGGGCATACTCCTTAAATCCCTCATTAGAAGCCATACCCATACTCTATATTTGAGTACGAGTAGGTGCTAAATCTGCATTGTATTGGTATTTTCGGTAGAAAGCAGCAACTAAGTCTTCCCAGTTATGAACATCCGATCTCTCAAGTTGATAGAACCAGTCCAATTATGTACCTGACAAGCTATCTTGAAAAAAGTGGACCCAAAGATCCTTATCAGAGGAGTGAGGTTGGATCTTTCTGACGTAGGATCTCAGATGCATCTTTGGACAGGACAAGTCGTCGTATTTAGAAAATGTAGGCGCTTTGAACTTGGGAGGAATAACGATCCCAACAACCAACCCTAGTTCTTCGAAATCTAGCCCAGGTACCCTTTGTACCTCCATGGCGGCCAAACGCTCCTCCAGATTTTTATACTTGTCATCCGCAAGTGGATACTACTGCTCGGAGTAATCTTCATCCTCTTCTTCTTCCTCTTCCTCAGACTCAGGTTGTACCACAGCTCCCTTTCCTGCCCCTTCTTCAGATGATGAGGGGAATTCAAGGGCCCTTCTAGTCTGACCTTCAAATCTCCTACCCAAAGTAGCCATACCAACTCTTTTACTCTTCTTCTTTTCTTTTTCCTTTTCCTTCTCTAACAGTGCTTTAAGGTCCTCTTGACCCTTTGGCAAGGTCATGAGGAGTTGTTGGAACTGCGAATTCTGTGCTTGCAGATCCTTAATCGTCTGCTCCAAATCCATCTTGCTGAAATAAACAGCAGAAAGATAAGGAAACCTGGTGTGAAGACCTGTTTATGCATATGATGAATGATATGTTATTCATGTAATGCATTCAAGGATTTAGAATTTCAAATTTGTTGCAAACAAAAAGAACACACGTCATATTAAGAAGAAATTTGTTAGTACATAAATGCCCCATGGGAAAAATATTACAAAATTCTTAATGTAAAAAGACATTGCGCATCCTCTTTGGCGCGATGTAATTGTTGAGAGTTTCCTTCTCATGAAGTCGGAGGGTAAGTTCCAAAACCTTCTTCTCACTGGTATAGAAGCTGGCTTCAAAAGTATTTCGTTCTTCCTTGAGCTGTATCCAACTCTTTTGTAATTCTTCCAATGATGTTGGCATGTCTGGATGTAGGAGGGTGTATGGAACCTCTCCATCCATAACAGGCTCTTTGATCACGGGGAGAATGTGAGGGTATGGCATCATAAGACTCTGGGAGCGGGTTCGTACCCACTTGAGGTAAGGCTCAAGAGGGATGGAATTCTTGTGCCCCAGTGTCTTACTATCCACTTTATTGGGCATCCTCCAAGCTCGGATAAACCTTTGTCAAAGTCCTTGAGCATCGTTGTCAAAGTCAAAAACCAAGTCAGGAATCAGCATATCATGAGGGCCATCTCTTCGGGCATACCCAAATTGTCTCAGAGCTAAACAGGGGTTGTAGGTAATGCCTCCCCTAATGCCAAGTAGTGGGACATTAGGGAATTCCCCACAACAATCAATGATGATGACATTTTCTCTTGACCGAGAACACCAATGAACATCAGAATGTGTAAGAGTCATCAATCGTTGTGACCACCTCAAACCTTGTTCATTCTTCAAGACTGACTGGGGAAGGTGAGAAATAAACCAGCTTGCTAGAAGAGGAGTACAACACATGAGAACACCTCTTTTCCTCATTGTCCGTGTGTAAAATGAGTGTAGGATGTCCCCAAGCAACGTAGGCACAGATTCCGAGATATGAAAATCTTGACAACATTCACATCTATAAGCTTATCAGGGTTTGGGAACAGGACCAACCCATAGATGAGAAGTGCTACAATCTCCTCAAAAGCTTACAGATCTAGAGAATTCCAGCAGTCTTGTGCCTTCTCAAACAGAAACTTTGCCAAGAAACCCTTGACACCACTTATGGTTTCCCAATGTCCTTTGATATCAGATGGTTGCAAGTGTAATGCTTGAGGAACATCTTCAGGCTTTGGTTCTTTTTATGTACCGTTGTAGGGTAGTTGATGGAGAATAGGAATCCTTAGGAGTTGAGAAAATTCCTCCAAAGTAGGTACTAGTTGGTAATCAGGGAATGTGAAACAGTGGTGTAGGGGGTCAAAGAACTAGAAGAGAACTTTCACCATGTCTTCTTCAATGTTGGAGTTGACCAAACTGAGAAGTCTACCATGTCTTTCGCTGAAGAGAGAATTCTCTGGAATCTTGGAAGTAAGCTCTTTGAGTTGAGGATGGATCCTCACAAGGTTGACCTGAATTGTTTTTCTACGGAGAGATTCCATGACCTACAAAACAAGAACAAAGATGAAGATCCAAACCCTTGAAATGGTTAGTGGATGCATATGATGCTTTATGATGCTCATGATTTATGCACAAGCACATGTACAAACAAGTCACACAAGATCCTAGTTTCAGGCTTGCATGAGGTTTCATAGGTAAGTACCCTCTTGAAGTTAGTTGGCTCAACCTGTCCTATAAATAGTAACCGGATTCTAAGGAGCTCAATATCATTGGATTATTTTCTGTGTTCATTGTTTTGGTTTAGCCACTTAACTGGCGACCAAAATATTCCAAGAAAATAACCCTCAATGAGTGTAGTATCGAGTATCTACCAACTTCGGACTGCACCAAAGCCGATCATCTCACTACCCCTAAAAACGGACAAGATGGTCAAGTAAGGTTCTAAGAGTTCATTAGTGCTTCATGACATCACTCAGCGGCCCCGTATTCTCTTTGATTGACTCAAAGGCTACCGGTACTCACAAATATGTCGCACTAATATAGCTATTACTTCAACCATGTCGGTATACCCCGTACAGTTTCCACAACGTATTGCTATTTACCTATGAATGTTTCCCAAAAATCCGGGTGGAGGATTCAAAACCCAAACAAGAGAACCAAATGTAAAGCAAACAAAGCAAACAAGATAGGCATGCAAAAGGTGATCTAAACCCTAAGGTTACTCCACTTTTAAAGAATTCCCCAGCAGAGTCGCCAGTTCTGTGATACGGTGGGAGAACTGACTTAGGATTTTGCGTTTGTGTTCGCAAATGTTTCGGTTTAGCAAGAGTCGCCACCGACTTTTATTTTATCCTAAGGAAAGGTCAAAACGCACAGGAAAGACCTTTGAGATGTTTTCTTGGGTTCGGGGAGTAGATTATGAAAAGGGAAGGTGCAAGCACCCTTTTCATCCATGGTTATCCATGGGCTCTTAGTTACTTGTTTAGATCACTTGCTTTTCTTTTTCAATTTTTTGAAATGGTGCTTTGTGTGTGTGGTTTTTGAAAATGCTTTGAAAAATAGGCCTTGTCTAGGCAACCTTTGTAATGATTCTTGTTTGAATATATACAGAGGTGTGTGTCTTTTTGAAAAGATATTTCAATGTTTTGAAAGTTTGTTTTGAAATTGTGTTGTGAGGTGTGTTTGAAAATAGCAAGGATGTTTTGCAAGTTTTGATCAAGTAACTAAGAGTTGTCTACCCTAATTTACTCAAAGATCTTTCTTATTATTTTAACCCTTTTGACAGTGTTATTTCACCATTGCATTTGGTGAACAACCTTGTATTAGGATGTTAAACGGGACAGGCGCGGGTCATCGTATAGACCATGATATCAATTGTTTCAAGTGTCTTTGGCAAATTTTTTTGAGGGACTTGATCATTTTGTTTAGGCAACCAAGATAGCGTCATCGAGGGACTATGATCTTTTGTTTTGTTTTTGTTTTGCCAAAGTACCCAACATGCATACCATGGCCCATTTTTGAAGGCAACAAGTGGATTGTAACCCTAGGGGTGCAAGTGTGCATTGTGTTTGATTTTCATGCATATTTGTCTTTGATTAGGTCAAACTATTTGTTGATTTTGATTTTGCATACAAACCCTAATTCTCTAATCATGGCATAATTGAAAGCGTAAAATGCGAGAATTTAAAATTCTAAGCTATTACAACATGATTATGGGGATGGGGGTACAATTTTGAATGGGGGGTATTTGACAAGAAATATAAACCCTAATTTACTATTACATCCATATTTAATTTCAAATGCATCAATATTTAAATGTACAATATTTAAATAGACAAGATAAATAAATATTAAATAAATATGAATTATGCAAAAAATGGTTTTTGTTTGTTTATGTATGTAAGAGTATTTTTGATGCAAAAAGTATAAAGAAATAAATAAAAAAGAGATTAATTTTATTTGTTCTAAGGATAAACCCTAATTTCTTTAAGAAAATAGATATAATATATTATTTATATACAAAAAATATATTAATATGTGTAAAAATGAAATATACTTAAAAAAGGGTATTTTTTAGTACAAATAATAATAAAAATGCAATATTTTTGTATTTTTATTCTAAGTATTTAATAAAATAAAAGTATATATGTTTATTATGTATATATTAATCAAATTAAATATGTACAAAATAAAATAAAATATGCACAACAATAAAATACATTCAAGGAAATATTTTTAATATAAATAAAAGTAAAGAACAAAAATAAAAGTATAAGATGTAAATATTTTTCAAGTTTAAATAAATAATATAAAAAGTATTCTAAATGTTTTTATGTTATAAAAAATTCAAATAAAATGCCAATTAAATGTAAAAAATTATAAAAATATTTTTTGAGCATTTATTATATTTGGAAATAAATAAACAAAGTCAGAAAAGAAAACAAAAATTCAAAAATGCAAAAATATAAGAAATTGGGCCAGGGGGTGCGAAACTGAAAAGAGGGGTGTTAGAAGCAAAACTGGCCAGGCCCAGCCCAAGCCTTTATCTTCAACCTCCAGCAATTGTCAAACGCGCGCGCGCCTGGTTCAAACTTGGATATCTTGGAAACGTGATCTTTTGCCAAAACTCACAACATCAAACTTGTAGAGAATTTCAGCACGATTCTAACCATATAAAGCATTAATCCTACCTCTCAAAGACTAGAGAGAATTTCTCAGGCCCTAAAATCTGACCTAGTTTTTTCAGCATGTTCATGGATGAAATTCTCCTAGCACACTTAATATAAATGAAAGCTGAGCATATGTATGGCTTCATGGCATTAAATACTATATTTTTCATTCACAAACCTAAGGCTAAATGTTCCTAAATAGAGAAATAGAAAGTGATGAAAAACCTATTTCAGTTGGATTCGAGTAGGGCAATGCAGCGCTTCTCAACAAGTTTTGAGGTGTCTGGTAGCTTGCCTGAACTTCACTTGATCTTTTCCAATAGCTAGCTTGCCTTGAATGTCCCTGAATCAACCTCTAGAACTCAACCTGCATAAGCTTGAAATGAAAATGGTGAACACTGTAAATGGAGTTACAGTTGGAAATGGAGGTTTGGGATAGCTTGAGTGAGTTGAGTGGAAGGTGTTTGAAGCAAAAAGGAGCAAAACGCACGAGCCAAATGAGCTATGGCACTCAAGTTGCAACACCTGCCCTGTTTTGCCAAAGAAGTGTGTTTTCTGGCTATGGGAGGTTTTGAGGCTCAAGTGCTCGTGTTTCTTGCTCAAAGGGTTGTGTGAAATTTGTTTGTAATGTTTGTGTAAGCTAACAGTGGTTGGTTTTCAAGTTGGCAAGTGTTTGGACAATTTCTTGTTTTTGAAGCAAAGATCTCTAGTTGATACCACAGGCTTGTACCAGTCATATAATATGTTGCATACCATCCTCTTGATACTTGCAATTTGTGGATTTGATTTGGCTTCTGAGTTCTTGGCCCTATGCTTCAAAGATCATGTTTTGACATAAAGCATACCTTTTCCAAAATAGAAATGTACCTTTTTCTAATTAAGGCTTAGTTTTATGTGCAATGTCCAAATGGCTAAGATAATGCATTAGCTCAGTGCATTTGCATTCAATTAAGGAGTGTAAAATGGTTTAGAGGCCTGCAAACTAGTACAAAGCATGCTGGTTTGAAAATGCCACTTGAGTGAACATGTATTGGCCATGGATACAAAGTGAGTTTTTGCCAACTTCAAGCATTCTATTCTCCCTAACCACAAATGTGTTTGAGGAGTTCTTGGACAATTTGGAAAGCTTGCAACAATCACTATAATCCATCCTTGAAATGAAACTTGAGAATCCAAGTTTAACTATGTGAAAAATGGCCAATAAGATGGGTCAAAATCCAGCCTAAACTAGGGCAAAATTTCTCTAAGTTAAAAGTTTTAGGGACCCTTGTTCCAAAAATCATAACTTGAGATCCAAGCTTCTTTTGAGAAAACTTTGTGAATAAAAGTTGTATAATTTTTGGAGTACTACAACTTTCATGTTATAAGTTTTGTTTGAATCCATTTGCATCATGGTGAAAATGTGGGACAAAGTTAGGAAAAATTAAGAAAATTTCATAACTTAGAACAATTCTAAGTTATGAAATTTTACAATTTCAAACCCTAATTTGCAATTTTGGGTTTCTTGATGAACAAGTTTCATAATTTGACACATCTTGATGAAAATGACATTTGGCACTTGATTTTGACCAAAATGTCAAAGTTTGACTTTTCAGTGTACAGTCAAATTTTGATCAGTTGACTGAGAAATTCATTTGTCAATCCTATGCATTTGAGATCTTTTGAACTTGTTGAATAGGTCAAGATGATGTCATTGAGTCCTTGAGTCCATGGTTGAGCTTAATTTGCCATTGGCTGGGTCAAAAAGCCAGAAATTTCCTTTGTACAGTCAAAACCCTAATAATGACCATTTTACCCTTTTGGTGATCTGATCAAATTTCTTGTGGAGTTATGGTCCAAACTTGATCAAATGGTTCATATGAGTTCATAATGTTTATGTGGGTCAAAATTCATGAGGTTTGACTGTAAATTGGCCACAGTTGACTTTTTCCCCAATACAATTGATTTCTAGGTCAGGTGTCCAATTGACTGGGCAAAAATTTGATCCAGGGCTTGAAACTTGGTATGGACAAACTTATGAGTCCAATATGAAGTATGAAAGTCAATTTGAGCATTGAAGGTCCAAAAATCTTTGTGCAAACTCAAACCCTAGTTTTAGGTCATCAGTGCAAGAAGATGTCTTGAGCAGAGCAAACCCTAGATTGATCTTGAGTTCTAAGAGTCTTGTGATGAGAAATGTTGATAAAATGAGAGGGAAAATTTTGGGGTACAACAGAGGTTAACTTCATCCAACTGTTCTGAGAATCAATGCTATTGTGGAAGGTGAAGCAGAGCAAGCGATGCTGAACTATGTGATGCATGGAGTCGCGGTCCAAAATTGGATCACTATTAACGTTCCCTCTTGCATTCATATTTCAAAGTAATTTGTTTTTTGTTAATCTTTTCAAAAATATTTCACTATACCCAAGATGAAAGTATTGATATTGTATGGGCATATATGTTGCTTTGATATTTAAAATCAATAATAAAAGTTGTCTTTGATTTCCAAACTGTGTCTTTATTTTCTATTTTTCTTGGAAATGGTAATCATAAAAAACCTTTCAAAATAAATAATAAATGTAAATAAATTTGCATAATCACTTGTTATATGTGTCAGTTTCTAAAAGCAATCATAAATCATATGTGCAGATTAATTAAAAAACTCGTTGAATACAATGACCCTGCACCCTCTCCCAACATTGAACACCCTGTATATATGGCCGAAGAAGAAGAATATGATGAAATACCGAAAGAGGTCTCACGGTTGCTTGAGCATGAGGAAAATGCCATTCAACTGTATAAAAAGTCGTTGACAATTAATTTGGGTTCAGAGGAAGATCCGAAAGAAGTCAAGATTGGAGCATTGCTTCATCCCGACGTGAAGAGCAGGTTGTTTGAATTGTTGAAAGAGTATATGGATATATTTTCTTGGTCATACCAAGACATGCCTGGGTTAGATACTGATATTGTGGAACATCAGTTGCCGTTAAAGCCAGAATGCCCACCAATCAAGTAGAAATTGCAAAGAACTCACCCTGATATGGAAGTGAAAATTAAAGAAGAAGTTTTAAAGCAGATTAATGTTGATTTTCTTGTCACATCAGTGTACCTTCATTGCATTGCCAATATTGTCCCAGTACCAAAGAAAGACGGAAAAGTTCGCATGTGCGTTAATTATAGAGATTTAAATAAAGCTAGTCTAAAACATGACTTTTCATTGCCACATAATAATATGTTGGTCAACAGTACAACGAAATTCAAAGTATTCTTGTTCATGGACGGATTTTACGGATATAATAAAATTTGAATGGCTCCTGAGGACATGGAAAAAACAATGTTTATCACACCCTGGGGAACATTCTGCTACAAAGTGATACCCTTCGGGTTGAAGAACGTTGGTGCAACGTACCAGAGGGCTATGACAACCCTATTCTATGATCTGATGCATAAGGAAATTGAGGTATATGTTGATGATATGATTGCTAAATCCCAGAATGAAGAAGGGCATATAGAGGATTTGTTGAAATTGTTTCAATGTTTGAGGAAGTATCTTCTCCGATTGAATCCAAATAAATGCACCTTTGGTGTCCGATAAGGGAAATTGTTAGGTTTCATTGTCAGCCAAAAAGGGGTTGAAGTTGACCCTGATAAAGTTAAGACAATTCAAGAAATTCTTGCGCCATGAAATTAATAGCAAGTTAGAGGCTTCCTTGGGCGATTGAATTACATTTCCAAACTTATTTCCCATATGACTGCAACGTGTGAACCAATCTTTAAGCTGTTAAAGAAAGATCAAGGTTGTGTGTGGACAGATGATTGTCAAAGGGAATTTGAAAGCATTAAAGAGTACCTGCTTGAACCTTCTACCTTGTTCCCTCCCGTTGAAGGAAGGCCATTGATTATGTATCTGACAGTGTTAAATAGTTCTATGGGCTGCATTTTGGGACAACAAGATGAAATAGGGAGAAAAGAATATGCCATTTATTATCTCAGCAAGAAGTTTACTGACTGTGAGTCGTGGTATTCAATACTGGAAAAGACATGTCGTGCTCTGGCCTTGGCAGCAAAACAGTTGCGGCAATATATGTTGAATCATACTACTTGGTTGATTTCCAAAATGGATTTAATTAAGTATATTTTTGAAAAGCCTGCTCTTACTGGAAGAATTTCCCGTTGGAAGATGTTGTTGTTTGAATATGATATTAAATACCATACTCAAAAGGCTTTAAAAGCAGTGTGTTGGTTGATTATCTTGCTCACCAACCGGTGGATGATTATCAGTCTATTAAATATGATTTCCCTGATGAGGATATGATGTTTTTGAAAATAAAATATTGTGATGAACCTTTGCCTGGGGAAGGTCCTGACCCTGAATCCCGGTGGGGCATGGTGTTTGACGGAGCTATGAATTCTTATGGAAAAGGAATTGGTGCCTTGATTATCACTCCTCATGGATCGCATATCCCTTTGATTGCAAGGTTGACATTTGATTGCACCAATAACATGGAGAGTATGAATCTTGTATCATGGGTCTCGAGGAGACTATTCATCTCAGAATCAAAATTCTAGATGTATATGGTGATTCAGCTTTGGTAATAAATCAGATTAAAGGAGAATGGGATACTCGTCACTGTTGTACCCAAATTTTTGCCCCTAAGATCCCTTCATCATACAATGTTGATTCATTCACAACAAGATCACACTAGGATTCTTGGTTCCCCTCCCTACATTTAGTTTAGCTCCTTTTGAGTGATTACCAAGCACCTTGACTTATGTTTCTTTTGTGATCATGAATATTGTTTTTATTTCTTCACTTAACTAATAAAATACAATGTTGGCTTGTCTTGTTTGTTATCCATGTAGGTAAGGGCAATGAGATTTAACAAGTTACTCCATGGGTTCATGAGTTTATTTCTATGCCCTAGTCAATATAGCTTGAGAAGTTCAAACCTCATCATTGGATTGGTTTTGGAAGAATTGGCATGGCAAAGTTGTTTTGGTTCCCCATATTTCAAGGTTATTAAATTTGACTAAAAAGTACAAGGGGTTGATTGGAGAAGTTGTCATGTTGGACAAGGCCTTGTTCCTATTGGTCACAAGAGCATATTTCTCTCAAAATTTAAGATATGGAGCTGGTTTTGGTGGCTATGAGTCTTCATTATCATCCTCAACAACTTCTATTCACAAAGCAAGAATATTGGTACAAGAAGTTTGTTTAAACTTGTCAAAGTTCTCCAAGGTATTCTCTTGATCTAGAAGCTAGGGTTTTGAACTTCAAAGGAGCATATCTTGCTCACCTTTTGGTATTTTTGAGTAATTCCAAATACATCCTTCTCTTCAAAGGGTTATCAACAAACCACTTCAAAAATTCCAAAGAGTTTTCATATGGAAGAAACTTGGTGAAGAAGAAAGATTACAAGTCATCCAGATTGTGATACGGTGGGAGAACTGACTTGAGGTTTTGCATTTGTGTTTGCAAATGTTTCGGTTTAGCAAGAGTCGCCACCGACTTTTTATTTTATCCTAAGGAAAGGTCAAAAAGCACAGGAAAGACCTTTGAGATGTTTTCTTGGGTTCGGGGAGTAGATTATAGAAGGGGGAGGTATTAGCACCCTTTCTATCCATGGTTATCCATGGGCTCTTAGTTACTTGTTTAGATCACTTGCTTTGCTTTTCAATTGTTTGAAATGGTGCTTTGTGTGTGTGGTTTTGAAAATTCTTTGAAAAATAGGCCTTGTCTAGGCAACCTTTATAATGATTCTTGTTTGAATATATACAAAGGTGTTTGTCTTTTTGAATAGATATTTCAATGTTTTGAAATTTGTTTTTGGAAAATGGTTTTGTGTTGTGAAGTGTGTATGAAAATGGCAAGGATGTTTTTGCAAGTTTTGATCAAGTAACTAAGAGTTGTCTACCCTATTTTACTCAAAGATCTTTCTTATGTTTTTAACCCTTTTAACAGTGTTGTTTCACCATTGTGTTTGGTGAACAACCTTGTGTTAGGATGTTAAACGGGACAGGCGCGGGTCATCGTATAGACCATGATAGCAATTGTGTCAAGTATTTTTGGCAATTTTCTTAAGGGACTTGATCATTTTGTTTAGGCAACCTAGATAGCGTCATCGAGGTACTATGATCTTTTGTTTTGTTTTTGTTTTTCCAAAGTACTTGACATGCATACCATGGCCCTTTTTTGAAGGCAACAAGTGGATTGTAACCCTAGGGGTATAAGTGTGCATTGTGTTTGTTTTTCATGCATTTTTGTCTTTGATTAGGTCAAACTATTTGTTGGTTTTGATTTTGCATACAAACCCTAATTCTAATCATGGCATAATGGAAAGCATTTAAGTGCGTAAAAATAAATCTAAGCTATTACAACTTTGATATAGGGAGGGGGGTACAATTTTGAATAGGGGGTATTTGACAAGAAATATAAAACCCCAATTACTATTACATCCAAATTGAATTCTTTGTGCAATGTTAAAATAAATGGGCAATATTTAAATAAACACGGTAAATAAATGTTAAATAAAAATGTATTTATGCAAAAAAAAAAGGTTTTTTATGTATGTAAAGCATTTTCAATGGAAAGAAATATAAAGAATTAAAAGTTAATTTATTTATTTTTAGGGTAAACCCTAATTCTCCTTAAAGAAATAAAATTGTATTATTTATATACAAAATATATTAATATGTTACAAAATAAGAATATATTATAAAAAAAATTTTTTTTGGTATAAGATAATAATAAAAATAAAAATATAATATTTTTGGGTTTTTTATTCTAATTATTTAAAAAAATATAGTATATATATATATATATATATATATATATATATATATATATATATATATATATATATATATATATATATATATATATATATATATATATATATATATATATATATATATATATATATATATATATATATATATATATATATATATATATATATATATATATATATATATATATATATATATATATATATATATATATATATATATATATATATATATATATATATATATATATATATATATATATATATATATATATATATATATATATATATATATATATATATATATATATATATATGTTAAGTGTGTATAAAAATAAAATAAACTATTTACAAAAATGTGTATATTTCAAGAAAATATTTTCAAATGTGAATAAAATAAGAAATGAAAATAAAAGTATTTTTTTACATTATTTTCAAGTTTTAATAAACAATATAAAATATTTAAACATTTTAATGTTAGAAATAATTAAAATAAATACCAAATAAATGTAAAAATTTATGAAAATATTTTTTAGGCATTTTTTATGTTTGGAAATAAAATAATAAAGTCAGAAATGAAATAAAAATGCAAAAATAATAAAAGTACAAAGAAATGGGCCAGGGGTGTGAAAAGTAAGCTGGGAGGTGTTGGAAACAAGAAGGTCAGGCCCAGCCCATACTTCATCTTCTTCCTTGTGACAAACAGAAAAACACACGTGGCCAGTTCAAACTTGTATCTCCTGTTTCAGTGCTTTTTTGACAAAACTCAAAACATGAAACTTGTAGAGCATCAAATAACGATTTCAACCATATAAAACATTAAACCTAACTCTCAAAGACCAGAGAGAATTTCTCTGGCCCTAATTTCTAACCTAGTTTTTTCAGAAAGTTCATGGATGAAATTCTCCTAGCACGCTTAATATAAATAAAAACTAAGCATGTGTATGGTTTCAGGGCAATGAGTACAACATCTTTTATTCACAAACCTAAGGCTAAATGTTCCTAAATAGAGAGATAGAAGTTCATGAAAAACCTGTTCCAGCTGAGCTCGAATTGGACAATGCAGCAACTTTCAATGGGGCCTGAGATTCTTTTGAACTTGCTTGATGTCCCCTGAACCTTTCCCAATGCTTTGTTTG
Organism: Vicia faba; assembly: GCA_948472305.1. Classification (NCBI taxonomy): domain Eukaryota; kingdom Viridiplantae; phylum Streptophyta; class Magnoliopsida; order Fabales; family Fabaceae; genus Vicia; species Vicia faba. The sequence continues at coordinate 423,871,417 of OX451737.1, forward strand.
TTTTGAAGTAGCCTGAATCGTTCTACAGAACTCAACCTGCAAAGCTTCAAGGCAAAAATGGTGATGTGCGTAAATGGAGTTACAGTAGCTTGTGAATGGTCTGGACAGCTTACGTGTATTGTTTAGAATGTGTTTGAAGTGATTTGGGACAAAACGCACAAGGGGATTTGATTATGGCTTGTGATTTACAGAACTGGCCCTATTTTGGGCAGAAATGAAGATTTTATGCTTAAGGGTGTTTGAGGGATGAAGGGCTCGTGTTTTTGGCTTACTAGTATGTGTGAAACTTGTTTTAAAACTTTTCTTGAGTTCAATATCTCAGATGTGTGAGTTCTTGACTTTTTGTACAATGCCTTGGTTTTGAAGCAAAGATGTGTAGTGACCAAGCTATGGCCTGTACAGGCTAGCTCCAAGCATGCTTAAGTTGGTGTATTATGCCTGAGATTAGGGAACTTGTTTGCTGCAAGGAAAGAAGTCCAAGGCTTAAGAAAATGCAATTTGACATAAAGTTGCCTTTATGAAAATGGAAGTGCCATCTTTATGCCTAAAATGGAAATGTTCAATGTACAATGCTCCCTTGATCAGAAAAATGCCAATGTCTAATGTATTTGCATTCAATTTTTAAGTGTAAATTGGTTTAGAGGCCTGTAATTATGTACTAAGCTAGTTTGGTCAGATTTGCAACTTGGTATGAACATGTATTGGCCATGGTTACAAAGTGAGTTTTTGCCAACTTCAAGCATTCAATTCTCCCTAACCACAAATGTGTTTGAGGAGTTCTTGGACAATTTGGAAAGCTTGCAACATGTACTATAAACCATCGTTCAAATTCAACTTGATATTCCAAGTGGAACTATGTGAAAAATGGCCAAGAAGATGGGTCAAAATCCTGCCTAAACTAGGGCAAAATTTCTCTAAGTTAAAAGTTTTAGGGACCCTTGTTCCAAAAATCATAACTTGAGATCCAAGCTTCTTTTGATAAAACTTTGTAAATTAAAGTTGTAGACTTTGTGATAGACTACAACTTTCATGTTTTAAGTTTTGTTTGAATCCATATGCATCTTGGTGAAAATATGGGACAAAGTTAGGAAAAATTAAGAAAATTTTATAACTTAGAAAATTTCTAAGTTATGAAAATTTTCCATTTTAAACCCTAATTTGCAATTTTGGGTTTCTTGATGAACAAGTTTCATAATTTGACATGTCTTGATGAAAAATGACCCTTGGCACTTGATTTTTACCAAAAAGTCAAAGTTTGACTTTTCAGTGTACAGTCAGATTTTGATCAGTTGACTGAAAAATTCATATGTTAATCCTATGCATTTGAGATCTTTTGAACTTTTTGAATAGGTCAAGATAATGTCATTGAGTCCTTGATTCCATGGTTGAGCCTAATTTTCCATTGGTTAGGTCAAACAGTCAAGAATTGCCTTTGTACAATCAAAACCCTAAAAATGACCATTTTGCCCTTTTGGTGATCTGATCAAACTTCTTGTGGAATTATGGTTTAAACTTGATCAAATGGTTCATATGAGTTCATAATGTTGATGTGGGTCAAAATTCATGAGGTTTGACTGCAAATTGGCCACAGTTTACTTTTCCCCCAATACAGTTGATTTTTAGGTCAGCTGTCCAATTGACTTGGCAAAAATTGGATTCAAGGCTTGAAACTTGGTATGGACAAACTTATGAGTCCAACATGAACTATGAAAGTCACTTTGGCTATTGAAGGTCAAAAAATCCCTGTGCAAATTCAAACCCTAATTTAGGTCAACAGTGCAAGGAGATGTCTTGAGCAATGCAAAACCCTTATCCTGTCTAGAGTTCAAAGAGTATTGTGATGAGAAATGTTGGTAAAATGAGAGGGAAAATTTTGGGGTACAACACAGATGAACCCACAATTTTCCACATGTGACTTCAAATGGTCATAACTTGGTCAATTTTTATCACATTGAGTCCATTCTTTTTCCATAATGACCTTGAAGATGTGAACTTCATACCTTCTTTTATGTGCAAAGTGATAAAATGGATCGAAGTTTCCTTAAAAATTAGGTCATTTCATAATTTTTGCCAAACTTCAACAAGTCATAACTTGCTCAATTTTTGGAGATTTTGAGTGGTTCAAGTTTAAAAATGTCATTCAAGAGATATACTTCATTCCATCTTTTTTGGTCAAGAGAAAATTCTAAGTGGAAGGCTATGTTTGGATGCAAAAGATTATAGGTCATTTTTGAAGAAGAATTTGAAATATTTCTAGGTATGGAAAGTCAACCTTTTTTCTTCAACTCTAACTCAATGTAACTTTCAGCTCAAGCGTCCATTTGATTCCATTCTTTTTCCATTGCAAAGTTTGTAACCTCATATTTCTAAAGCATCGAGAATCATGCCTTAAGACACCTTGAGTTGGAAATTCCATGGATTTGAATTTGGTAACTTGAAACTGAATTTTTCACAAAGTCATAATTTTGAAATCCATAATGTGACTTCTAAACACAAGATTTATGCGTGTTTTTTTTTGAACTTGATTAGCAAACTTTCCAGAAGTGATTAGCACCCCAAAATGCAAGATTGGGTTGAGTTTTGATGGAAATGAAGTCACACTTCACTCGTGCTCGACCTTCACTCAATTTCCCTCCAAACTTCCTTGTTTCTTCAAATTTTCATTCCCATTCACTTCCCTATAAATAGAGGGTCCTTCCCAGTTCATTTCTTCAAGCTTTGAGAGCCAAAAACACCCTGCCAAAACTTCACACGAACCCATCTTTTTTTAATTCAGTTTTTGAGATTTGAGCTCCCTTTTCCAAAATTCTTTGCGCATTCATAATCCTTGAGCATCTTATAAACTCTCCAGCATTTAAACCAATCAAAACAAGCCATAATTCAAGCTACAGAAGTCTAGTTTCAGAGCTTCTTCCTTGAACTTAGAAAAGGTAGAATTCTCCACCATTTGGATCTAAATCAAGCACTAATCTATTCCACTCCTTCTCCTGATTCTAATGTTGCTTACAATTTTTAAATCCATTGAGAATTGAGAGAGAAATCTCAAATTGAAGGTGCTCGCTATTTTCTGGGTTTTTTATTCATATCTCTCTCCATACCTTATATAAATTTGGCGCGATGGTGGTGTTAGAATCGTCTTGAAGAGACGAGTTCAATGATACTAGCCTGGGATCCTAATTTTTCCATTTGAAGGATCTCACAAAATCCCCATTGCAGGGTGTTTGGAGGTTAAAGACGATGACATGTCTCGTCTCAGCCAATGATAGTGTGCCAAACGTTTTAATTTTATTGGTTGCCTTTTTTTATCCTATGCGTATCTCACTAAGGTCCATATCAAGCACAGCCCGTCTGGTCCACTGAATCAGAAATGAATATAGATTTGGTGTTATGATCAAGTAAAACTACTCCTTTAACACCTTGTTTGTGTCCCAGCTAAACAAATTTTCTAAGTTTGGAATCAAGGTCAGTTCTATGATTTTAATGGTAGAGCATAACATAAAGAGACAAATATTTTGAATTTATGAAGGTCTGGATGGTCACCAAATCTATGAAAATAAGGTGATTTTTTTAAAAATGGGGCTAGGGATTTTGTTAATGATGTAAGTGGCTTGTAAAATTTCGTAGGACCAATATTTTTCAAGAAATTTTGATTGAAAAAGCAAGGATCTACCAACATTTAGAATGTGTTGTTATTTTCTCTCAATACAACAAGTTTTTTTGGGGACTTTCAATACAACTGGTTTGGTGTTCTATTCCTTTGGATGCATAAATTAAAGTATTATAAATTCAAGACCATTGTCACTGCTTGCTATTTTGACATATTAATGATAATATATTTCAATCATGATTAAGAATTTTTGAGAAATTTTAGACCATTCAAACTTTTATTTACATAAAATGATCCAAGTATATAAGTTATGATCATCTAGTGAAGTTAGAAAATATTTGTGACCATCGCTAGAAGGAATAGAAATAGGGATCCAAATATAAAAATGAAAATAAATTATAGCATTTATTTTTCTATTTGTACTAAGGGGAGATTTTACTTTTCAATTCCTTTCATAGTAACATATATCACAAACAGAATGACAGTCAACATTTATAAAATGAGTTATTATGTAAATCTAAGAGTCTAGTATTTAAGAGATGTCTGATGGACAATTTAATACAAGTGTACTAGCTAGTGTTATTATCGAAGTAATAAAGATAAATTCTCCTCCACATGGATTGCAAACTTATAACAAGGTACATTATGAGATGTAATTAAAAAAAATTATAGTTCCATGTTTTAATGGTTAGCTAAATTTATGCTAAGCATGATTCTGAACATGGTTCTATGTTGATGTTAAATGAGATGGTGCATCATCTTTATCAACTATCAATACAGTTTTTCTCTTATGAGTTTTTCTACCAGATGTCGCAAAAGATGTTGTGATATCCTGGTCTGATGCAGAAGGCACTGCTTTTAGATATCCTTGAAGATTTAATTTGAAGATATGAGTACCTGGAATATTTTGTACTCATTATAGGTACAGGCCAATCAAGGATTTTGTTAATAACAAGTGCATATTTTATTGGTTACTAAAAATAATCGATTGAGACTTTTTAGGAATCTTTTTATGAAGATTATTTCTATTTTTATGGAGAATAATCTACAAATATTTTTTAGTTGGAGATTGGAGTTGATTGAAGAATCAAAGTCGGTCCAATCCCAACTGCAGAAGCCTGTATAAGGAGTCCTAGGTATGTAAATGGAGGGGGTGGGGTGGAGGATACATTCCCATCTCAATCTCGCCCTCAGATCTATTCCCCATCCCCATCTCGCATCCCTGCCACGAGGTGATTTTGTCCCCCTTCCCCACGGATCTTCAATGTTCATGTGAAGATTCATAAACATGATTTTTTATTTTTTATTTTAAGCCAAATTAATAGTAAAAATTTAAAAACCTAACCACAAGAAATTTAGAAATTATTCCTTTATGATAAGTATATTGTTTTAACTATTTAATCTATAATATTGAGTGTCATGACAACCAAAATTTCAAAATTAAAAAAAAAATCATTTAGATATCACTCTTTTACCAGCAATATAAACTTAAATGTGTAGCGGCAAGCAACAAAAGTTTTGGAAATATTTATCCGGGAATTTATCGTGTCCACAGAGATTGGTTACTGAATTGTCGTTCGATAAATCATTCGTTAATGAGTTTGGGGATAAACGGGTTTGTAAAGAAAATGTTATCAACAAAAAATAAATGTAAACAAAATTAAAAACTAAGGAAGAACTTATCAAGCCTGCATATAATCTACTCATCATAGACTTAAATCTACCGACCAGTTACATGCAACATAATAATTCTCATCAATGTCATTACGTATCACTCACAACCTAAGTCATTTCTAACCCAAATCGAGAGACCGACTATATCACAAAGGAAATGATCTCTCTACCTCCTCAATAACACAGAAGACAACTATCTAATTGCACTGACGATCTCTTAGCATAACACAACCACACAGAGGCATTAAGCTCTGATACCCAAGTAGATTTCAACTCTAAATCTATCTCTAGAGTTCAAAAACTAATAGATAATCATACTAGATAAGAAGCTAAGCAGTATATGTCTATAACAACTCAAATCCCTAGCACAGAGCAAAAATCTAAGACAACAATCGACAAAGATTTATAAAGCAATTTTAATATAATTCCATGGGCGATAAATATACAGAAGTTTAGAGTAAATACATGTACAAACTCAACACATAAAGAATACACAAAGAGGAAGAAAAATGAACCATAAATCTAATGGTTTGTCAGTGCCGATTGATGAGAAATCCACCCCGGATCATCTGTATGCAAGCTTCAATGTTGTTTTCTAAGCTAATCCTATCCAAAAATGAAGGGTGATGGAGTTGGGATCAAAAATACCCAAAACCATACCCAAAAAATGTGTTTTTACACCTAAATACGCATTTCTGACTGTCCAGCATCGCCCGGTGTTGTACCATAAAATTTTTCCTCCCATTTTTACTCAAAGCATGCTCATAGAGATTCTCAATTGCTCAAGGTTGACCAAGAATTGACCAGACAAATTATACTCTTAAGCAATGAACCTCTAGCTAGGGTTTCACTTTTCATCAAGATATGTGAGCTCCATGTAATTACAAGCTTCTCAAGTCATATTTAAAGCATGTGTTTTGATGAAGACAACATGGACATTAACTTTCAAAGGATGTGCACAAAGCTTATCAACATCAAATAAAAGTCTTGAAGATTATTGAAGAATTATTGAAGAAATCATCAAATGTCAATATGGTATAAATAATTCTTAAAACCTTGAATATAGATGTTCACAATATGCATTCATCAACATATACATATTCCATAACTTTAACATCAAGAAAAACTTTGTTTGAAATATCTTTCAAAATGTATTTTTGAAAATAAACCTTTAGGAACCGGTTCCTCCCTAACAGGGAACCGGGTTCCAGCATTTCTCAAAAAACATGTCCCTGGTTTTTGTACCAGGAACCGGGTTGTACCAATAGGGGAACCGGTTCCTGCGTTATAATTTTTGAATTCCAACTTCTAACGTTCACTAAGAACCGGATTCTGTCAGTGTCGGAACCGGTTCCTAGCGAACCAATGCAGATTTTACTTTGTTTTTTGAACATTTTTCAAGTGGTATCTTTTCATGAATGCATTGCAACTTTTCATATGAATTGGCATGAATGAAGAGGTTCTTACAACTTTATAAAATGCAGATTTTCTTATTTTCAAACGATGTTCAATGTTCAATACTTCAATTTTAAAATTAACAAATATACTTCTTCATTAACAATTTTCTCATTTACTCACATTTGAATTTAAACTTTCATGTGTTCATAATTTTGTGAAACTTGCCATATACACTTTCATTATCATTTCAAGTTTCATTCATACATTGTGAACATTTATATACATTGTTGAGAATTGTTTTTATCTTGAAGAAGAAGATCAATTGAAGATTGATAAAGCTCTCCATATACTTAAAACTAAATCATTGTATTAATTAAAGATTTTCCCTTACTATCCAGGATTGTTGGAAGTAAGTGTTGTGATTTGAAGAGGATTGTTCTTCATTCACATTAGTGTTTGTTTGGTTTTAAAGGTGTTAAGAACCTTTGATCACCCTATAGGTTAGATAGTAAGCATAGGATGTACAATCATTCTAACTATAGTGAAATCTCTTTCGTGTTGGAAAGGGGACTGGAGTACTCTCGGATTGTAAGGGGAACCAGGATATATCACCGTGTTCTTTACTTTTCCGCATTTATCGCTTTCATCACCATAATCAGGAAAAGATAAAGATATAATCAAAACCTTCAAACACTTAACCAAAAATTACTACCAAGCATTCTCATAAAACCGAAGAAATTTTATAAGACCTAATTCACCCCCCTCCCTCTTAGGCACTCTGAGACTTACACTCCAAAGGTCTCAAATGTTTTCCATTGTCCTAATATGCCTTCAAGATTATCCATGACAAATTTCATGCCTCCCACTACAAGTTTGCTCATTCAATTGCCTAAATACTTAAAAATCAATGGTGTTAGGTCAAAAGTCAATTGTGGCCCATATACAGTCAAATATCAAGATTTTTGGTCAAGATCGACATTTTAAAGTGATGTTCATCATTTGTTCAAGGGTTGATCATGATTCCTCAAGAAATTCTCCTAATCTATCAAAAGTTAAAAATTGCTAAATTAGGGTTTCTATAGGAAAAGTCAACTAAACTTTGACCAAGCATAAATTTCACATACTTCATCTATTTCTCCCTAACCAAAGCTCATATTAAAGAGAATCTCATTCCCTACAACTTCTATTTTGTCCTCAAGATCAAGAAATGCACCATTTGAAAGATACAAGCTCATACATTACAGGTCATTTTCAGAAAGTCAACAAAATGCACTTTTTGTCAATACCATTTACATCAAGATAAATATTCAAATGAAAAATTGATAAAAAGAGGGACAGAAGTAGACATCTTGGGCTTTCCAAAAAGTCCAAGATCATCATCCTGAGATAGAAATTGAGAAATTTATGGCTTTCCCAAGTTGGGAAAATTTGGGAAATTTCAAGATTGTTGCATTGAGCAAATTTGAAGTTTTAAGTCAAAGGCTTAATTTCTTGGACTTCAAGCATCTTCCTAAGCTCATAGAGGACCTCTAAAATCCTTTTTACCATGTCTGGCATTTTCTAGCTATTTTATTCATATTTATTTCATTTTATTCAAATAAATATAAATTAAAAATGTATAAAATAAAAATGTATAAAATAAAGGGAAATATGCTTTGGCATTTGGGATGATGTTTTGGACAACCTAGGCCCATAAATTCTATGCAAGTAATGTCTAGATGCATCCATATTCAAAAAAGGACAAGATTTCATGTCTTTGGCAAAGTTACAAAACATCATTCATGGCTTTGAAAACACATGTTTATGGTTGTTATTACCTTTGTTATCTTGTCTCCTCCTTCTATTCTATATGTACATCATACTAGCAAGCATTACAGAGGCATACACACTGTACAAGAGCTTCACGAAAACTCCAAAATTTTGAACCAAAGTTGTTAAAACTGAAATACTATTTGCAGGCGCCCTAAGTCCAAATAAAAGACTCAAATATCTTCCTGAGGCTTCCAGGAACTCAACCCAATCCTCGAGCAAGCTTGTAGCGTCCCAGGCCAAGCAGATTGAATCTCACCGTTTGGTAAAATTCTTGAATCTCATACTCTCATTACAAGTTGTTTAAGTCCATACTAAGCATGTGTTTATCTTATTAATGATGTTTGCTCGCGTTCTAACGTATTACATGAGCAATTAGGACCCTGAGTCGCGTTTTGCCATGGTTAGCATTTGAACCACCGAATTGGGTTTTTTTTTAAATAGCCAAAATCAACAAAAATCAAGGACATCATCATGTTTAGGAGGTCAAGGCCAATCGATCCATGTCCTTACATTTTATTTATATTGCGTATTGTAGATTTTGTTAAGTGCAGGTGCTATAGTGACAGACAAAAACTGTCACTATAGGTCTTAATACATAAGACGATGGAGCAGGGAAAAAGATGAGGCGTGGTGGTCTTCCATTGGACCATTCAAACTCAGCGCGTGTTTTTTTTTAATATATCTGACTTAATTTTGTATATTATATTATTGTTTGATTTTATATAACGAATGTGATAACAGCTCAATTGGCAAGGCGCGTTTGTGTGAAGGAGAGGACCTGAGTTCGAGTTCTAGGTCCAGCATTTTATTTTCTAACATTTGTTCTAAACAGATTCAATACGCATGGGATATGCAGGTTCACCATATGCCCCAAATCATGACCACCAGATATACACCTGATCAGATCCAACGCCTCCCATACGCAGAGCATCATGCACCTTTCAAAAGCATGCCTACTGAATCATTATTGGGACGTTGGGCTCAGGCTTTTGGGCTTAACGAAAATTCCAAGCGCACCCCCTGTTTACTGATTATCTCCAGGCCCAATTTGCTTTTTTTTCTTCTTTTTTTTATTTGTTTTATTAGTTATTTTCGTTTAATCATTTTTTTAACAAATCATAAAAATAAAATAAAAATAATAATAAGCTTAGGTTTTCTTAAATTAATTTTTAATTTTGTAAATTAATTAATTTAATTATTTAATATTATTTTATAATTTAAAAAATCAATTAGACTTAGGTTTTGGTTTTCATCCAAATATTTTTCTTAAATAAAAATACAAAAAACATTAGAATTACGCTTTAAATTTATTTAGCAATTATCTTTTTAAATTAAATTTAGAGTTAATTTAATTTAATTATTTTCATAAAATAAACAAAAAAACCAAAAAGATTCTTATTTTACTTAGCAATTTTTTAAAGTTTTAGACGTTTCTTTATTTCACGCGCGTTATTTTATTTCTCGCATTTTTACATTATTGTAACCATATACTGGTATGTAATAGTTAATAGGGATTTACCGCTTTCTTTATTTTTTCTTTCCCCGAGTTTTTGTACATTGTAAATATCCCCCTCCCTGAAGCCATGTAATAGCGTAGGGTTTATTTTTGCACTTTACATTTCTCTGTACATATAAACTGCTAGTAATTAGGATTGCATGGAAAAACTAAAAATAAATGCTAGCAAACCCTAAATGTGCAAGATAAATAATTGAGTTGAACACAATTGCACATGCGCACCTCTAGGGTATCCCATTTCGGTTGCCTTCGAAAAACTATCACAATTCTAGAAACGTGAGAAGTTTTAGTAGTTGTCCTCTAGTTTGAAAGATCACTAGTCCCTCGATGACCCTCTCGACGTCGCCTCAGTTAAAAGTGATCTTAGGACTTTAGGACAGTTACTAAAATTTCTTGCCAAGTTGCCTTCATGACTGTATCATCCCTTCGATGTCCCTCATACATCCAATGATAGAGCTACCTACTCACTAATAGTAGGATAGCATTGTCTAAAGGATAGGAGGAAAAGAACGACCTTTTCGAGTACAAGTAGATAACTTCTAGATGCTTGCTCAAAATAAATTTTCACTTACACATTTCAAAAATAACTTTCAAAAAGACATTTGGTTTATCAACACTCTTGAGGACTGATACAAGAGTTATCATAAAGTGAATCTCCGCACTAAGGCATTTTCAAACTACTTTTTCAAAACACAAAGCACAAGTAATTTTCAAAACATGAGCTAGCATCTAAGAGCCTGTAGATAACTATGGATGGAAAGGGTGCTAACGCCTTCCCTTTCCATAATCTACCCCCTTACTTAGAAAATTCTCGAAAAGGTCTTTTGTTGTTCTTCTCACCCTTTCCTTAATTTAGATAAAAGAAAAGTCAGTGGCAAATCTTGCTTACCGTAACATTTGCGAACACCAACGCAAAACCATTATTAAGAGTCAGTTATGCCACCGTATCATAGAACTGCAAACTCTGCTGGGGAAAATAAAAAGTGGGGTTACCTTAGAGTTAGTTCATTATTTAACTGCTTTTGTATGCTTTGTTTTCTTTACTTTTGAGAGCTTTGTTTGGGTTACTATAGATCCTACACCCGGATCTGGGGCACCTTTTAGGTAAGTAGCAATAGATTGTGGAAACTGTGCGGCGTATACTGACACGGTCGAAGTGATAGCTACGTTGATGCGACAATTTGGTTGGTATCGGTAGCCCTTGAGTAGTCAAGAAGAATATGGGGCCGCTGCATGGTGTCATGAAGCATCAACTGACCTTAGAACCTTTAATTGAACAACTATTCCATTAGGAAGTAGTGAGGTAGCTGTCTTTGGTGTATCCCGAAGTCAGTTGATACTCGATACTACACTCATTGAGATTTGACTCCCGAGTTTTGTTTAGTGGCAAGTCAATTGTCAATCGGAATGAAACTTGTGGGGAAGATCAGTGATATTGAGATCCCTTAGAACCGGATTAGTATTGATAGGACAGGTTGAGGCAACTAAACTTCATGAGGGTACTTACCTTAAAACCCATGCAAGCCTTAAACCTAGGTCTTTGTGTGATTTGCTTGTGTTTTCTATATTTGTGTTTTCTTAGCATAATCATGATATTATAACATCATAACATGGCATATCATACTAACCATTTCAAGGATTTTTAGGGTTTATCTTTGTGTTGTTTAGTAGGACATGGTATCCACTTGCAGGAATACTATCCAAGTCAACCTCATAAGGGTACCTCATCAACTCAAGGAATTAGCATCTAGGGTTCCTGAGAGCTATCCGTTCACTGAAAGACATGGTCGACTTCTCAATCTGGTCACCTCAAGCCCTAGTGAAGAAATGTTGAAGGTGCTCTTTCAGATCTTCGACCCTTTACATCACTGCTTCACCTTTCCTAATTACCAATTATTGCCTACCATGGAGGAGTTTTACCAGTTATTAGGGGTGCCCATTCTTCATCAGTTACCCTTCAATGGTATTGAAAGAGACCCAAAACCTGGAGATTTTGTTCATGCTCTATCTTTACAACGGTCCGATGTAGTGGAAAATTTGGAAACAAAAAGAGGCATCAAAGGGTTTCTAGATAAGTTTCAATTTGAGAAAGATCATCATTTTTGGGATACCCTGGATTTACAAGCTTTTGAAGAAGTGTTGGCCCTTCTCATCTATGGGATGGGAATATTTCCTAACTCGGACCAACTCATAGATGTGAATGCGGTCAAGGTTTTTCTGTCTCATAATCTGGTGCCTACTTTACTTAGAGTGGCTATCCTGCAAAAGTTCAAAGTTCCCGCATTTGCTAAATATCATGGGGTCTCATGTCCTAAGTTGTATGTCAGATCTTATGTCAAGAAGATACAGCTGCACACTGCTGACATGAATTTATGGGTGCATATCTTTCAAGATAGTCTATCAGGGACTCAATTAGAGTGGTTCTATCAGCTGGAAGGAACCAACATCCGTAACTGGGAAGATGTTGATGCTTTCTGCAAGAAGTGCCAATATAATGCTGACCTCGCTCTAACCCGTACATAACTTTACAGTATGTCTATGGGTTCTGGAGAGGGCTTTAAAGATTATGCCCAGAAATGGAGATACCTTGCGGGAAGAGTCCAGCCTCCGTTGTCTGATAGGGAACTGGTGGACATGTTCTTGGGCACATTATCTGGGCCATTCTTTAACCATCTGATTGGAAGCTCGTCTACTGGATTTACTGAATTGATCTTGACGGGTGAACGAGTAGAGGCTTGCATTAAAAGTGGTAAGATACAGAGAGATGCATCCTCTTGTACAGCAAAGAAACCATTCATGATAAATAAGGAAGTCAGTACTGCTTATATCCAAAGAAATCATGACAAAACTGAACATCGTTCGATGGTAGGGGATGTTATGATTTCCAATCCTGCCTCAAACCAACAATGAAACAATCAACGTAGGCCAAATGTGCCTAGAAGACAGTTCACCTGGATCAACATGACCTTATCCTAGGTCTTGCCACATCTATTGAAGTCCAATTTGGTAACCCTGAAGGAGGCTCCCAAAAATCCCAACACTACATCTCCTCACTACAATTCAAATGCTCGGTGTTCTTACCATTATGAAAGTCCAGGCCATGATACAAATGATTGTTGGGCTTTGAAGAACAAGTTGCAAGACCTTTTTGATGCAAAGGAGGTTGAATTTGATCCTCCTGAAACTCCCAATGTCATAACTGCACTTATGCTAAGCATGGCTCAGGAATCAATGCTATTGATATCGTCTCTGCCACAGAAGATGCTGACGATAGCTATGACCTGGACAAGTGAATCTTCCCAACCATCAGTGGTGGACTCGGAAATTGGGAGGCCAAAGACTTTGTTCCCATCTCTTTTATTCAAGAGTAATTTCTCTTTTGTTTTTGAGGAAATGTAATATTTGAACAATTGAAACATTACAGCCTTGTATCTTACCCGAGGCACAATGGTCTATTTGTGAGGGTCATTACTTCATTTTCATATGTCATGAATAAAACATTGGACGTTTCACATTCAAATTTTACGCTCTTTGTTTTTCTTTTCTGCCTCTTTACTTTATCAAAAATATACAACTATGCTCTTACACATACTCACATATCAAACTGCAGATCCATATCCACTCTGGATCCCATTGATAACAGTTCTGCCATTGCTCATTATGACTTTGAAAATCTAATCAACCAAGCTGAGGACGAAGGTGAGGAAGATTGTGAGGTACCAGGAGAGCTTGTCAGACTGTTACAACAGGAAGAAAGGGCAATACAGCCTCACGAGGAGCCAGTTGAGACATTGAAATTGGGTACTAAAGAGGACAGAAAAGAAGTCAAGGTAAGTGCTAACTTGGAGCCCAATGTCAAACAGCGGTTAATACAGATGCTACATGACTATGTTGATGTTTTTTCCTGGTCATATGAAGACATGTTAGGACTTGACACCGATATTGTGGTTCATCGCCTACCTACAAAAGAGGACTGCCCTCTAGTGAAATAGAAGGTTTGTCGTATGCAGTCGGATATGTCATAAAAGATCAAGGCCGAAGTCATGAAAAAATTCAATGCCAGTTTCTTAGTTGTCATGTCTTATCCACAATGGGTCGCCAATGTTGTTCCAGTACCTAAAAAGGACGGTAAGGTACGTATGTGTGTGGATTACAGAGACTTGGACAGGGCAAGCCCCAAGGATGACTTTCCGCTTCCCCACATCGATGTTCTGGTTGACAACACCATACAGCATAAGATCTTCTCCTTCAAGGATGGCTTATCCGGATATAATCAGATCAAAATGGCACATGAGGACATGGAGAAGACGACCTTTGTCACACAATGGGGCACTTTCTGCTACAAAGTTATGCAATTTGGACTAAAGAGCGTCGGGGCAACTTATCAACATGCCATGGTAGCTTTGTTTCATGACATGATCCATCATGAGATAGAGGTATACATTGATGATATGATAGCCAGGTCTCAGACTGAAGAGGAGCACCTTGATCACCTATAGAAGCTATTTGACAGGCTGAAGAAGTACAAACTGAGGCTAAACTGAATAAGTTCACTTTCAGATTAAGATCTGGTAAGCTCTTAAGTTTCATGGTCAGTGGAAAAGGCATTTAAGTGGATCCTGCAAAGGTCAAAGCTATACAATAAATGCCGACTCCTCACACTGAGAAGGAAGTTAGGGGATTCTTGGTATGTATGAACTACATAGCCAGATTCATTTCACATCTAACTACTACTTGTGAGCCAATGTTCAAATTACTGAAGAAAAATCAAGCAGTGAAGGAGAATGACGATTGCAAGAATGCCTTTTGCATAATCAAGGAATACCTTCAAGAGCCTCCAATTTTGATGCCACCAGTTGAAGGAAGACCTCTGATCATGTACTTAACAGTATTAGATAATTCAATGGGGTGTGTGCTGGGGCAGCATGACGAGTCTGGTCGAAAAGAGCATGCAATATACTGCCTTAGCAAAAAATTTACCGACTGTGAAACAAAATACTCACTGCTCAAGAAAACTTGATGCGCTTTGGCATGAGTTGCTCGCCGATTGAGACAGTATATGTTAGCCCACTCTATTTTGTTGATATCTAATATGGACCCTATCAAATACATATTTGAGAAGCCCGTTCTCTCAGGAAGAATAGCAAGATGGCAAATGATCCTGACCGAATACGACATTCAGTATACAACCTAGAAAACAATTAAGGGAAGTGTAATAGCTGATCATTTGGCTCATCAGGTTGTGGACGACTATCAATCCATGAATTTTGAATTCACAGACGAGAACATCATGTTAGTAACTTATTATGAAGAACTTGGACCGGACGAAGGACTTGAAAAAGGATACCGATGGAATATGGTTTTTGACGAAGCTTTCAACGCTCTTAGCAATGGCATCGACGTTGTGATCATATCTCCTGAAGGTTGTAATACTCCTTTCACTACCAGGCTATGTTTCAACTGTACCAATAATATGGCTGAGTATGAAGCATGTATCATGGGTCTCAAAGCTGCAATTGATTTAAGGATCAAGTTCTTAAGTGTGTTTGGAGACTCGGCTTTGGTAATCAGCCAGATCAAAGGAGAATGGGACACGAAGAATCCTAATCTCATCCCGTACAAAGAGCATGTGTTGACACTAATCCCATACTTTGAAGAAGTTACCTTTGAGCATTTTCCACGAGAGGAAAATTAACTAGCGAACCTGCTAGCTACGATGTCATCCATGTTCAAGGTCAGATGGGATAATGAGGCTCCTCAAATCACCATTGAGAGGATGGACGAGCCAACATACTATCACGAGATTGGTACTAAAGAAGTAGTGGAAAAGTCTTGGTTCCATGAAGTCAAAAGATATCTCGAAGCCCAAGAGTACCCTGAGGGAGCTTCAGTCAATGATAGGAAGTTCCTAAGAAGGTTCTCTGCTAAGTTTTTTCTCAGTAACGGGATCCTCTACAAGCGCAATCATGATTCTACCTTGCTTCGGTGTGTAGACAAGAGTGATGTAGAAAGGATTATAGCTGACTTACATGAAGGTGCTTTTGGCACTCATTCCAGTGAACAATCAATGGCTAAAAAGATCCTATGGGCAGGATACTACTGGTCCACCATGGAGGCAGACTGTTATCAGCATTCACGGACTTGCCATAAATGCCAGATATATGCTGATAAGGTGCATGTACCTCCGGTTCCCTTAAATGTCTTGACTTCTCCTTGGTCGTTCGCAATGTTGGGCATCTATATGATTGGGGAAATCATACCTACAGCTTCTAATGGGCACCGTTTCATCCTAGTTACCATTGATTACTTCACAAAGTGGGTCGAGGCAACTTCATTTGCTTCTGTTACCTATAACGTTGTGGCCCGGTTCATCAAATACAACCTTATATGTCAGTATGGTATTCTAGAAATAATCATTATAGATAATGGTACCAATCTTAACAACACTATGATCACCGAGCTTTGCATGCAATTCAACATCCAACATCATAACTCTTCTCCCTACCGGATGAATATGAATGGCGATGTTGAAGCTTCTAACAAAAATATCAAGAAAATCATACAGAAGATGACGGTGACATATAAAGACTGGCATGAGATGTTACCATTTGCTCTTCATGGTTACCACACCATAATGCGCACATCAACAGGGGAAATTCCTTTTTCTTTGGTATACGGTATGAAGGTTGTCCTGCCCATTGAGGTCTAGATCCCTTCTTTGAGAATCGTGAAGGAGGCAGGGTTGAGTGAAGACGAATGGGTCCAGACTCGATTTGATCAATTAAACTTGATTGATGAGAAGAGGCTCGCAGTTGTCTGCCATGGTCAGATGTACCAAAAACGTATGATCAAAGCTTTTAATAAGAAGGTCAGACGTCAGGTATATCAGGCTGATGACCTGGTAATCAAATGCATCATACTTCCACAAGGTGATCCCATAGGCAAATGGACCCCCACATACGAAGGGCCATTTTTGATCAAGAATATATTTTCTGGTGGAGCCATGATCCTAACCAATACAGACGGTGACGACCTTCTGCACCCGGTAAACGCGGACATAGTTAAAAGATACTACGCATAAACAAAGACCCGCTAGGTCGAATGGCCTAGGAAAAAATTAGGGCATCCCGGTGAACCAAAAGGGTTCGAGCAAAAATTAGGGATATATATATATATATATAAAATTTGTACACCCGACAAGTCGAAAACCTGAAAAGGCAGCTTGGGCAAAAAAGGGTATCCCAGTGGACTGAAAACCCAAAAGGGAGGCCGAGGAAAAAGTTAGGGATTTAGCATATAACTATGTCCCGTTGGATCACCTTACAGCCAATATTTAGTATCAACTATCCAGCTCAAGCGGTACTAATCAATCCAATCAACTTCAGACAAGCAGCGAAAGTGATGAGATGCTCAAGGACATAAAGACAATAGCAGAATGGGAACCCAATGGGATTATTTCACATAGCTTTCTTTCTTTGTATACTATCTTTTCATAATTTCCATTCTTACGACAACATTCTCTTACTAGGATGCATGTCTCCTTGTATAAAAACGCTTATTTCAAGTTAATACAAAACTATTCCTTTGAAAGTGTAAAACTTCTGCTTTTATTTTTCTGTTTTGTATGCGAAAATGTCCAGTGATTATTCTTGAACATATGCATTTGAATATGATTACTGCTTACAAATTCATGCCTAAAAACAGAAATACAGTTTCTAATGACTTTAAGGAGCAGGATAATATCTAAGGGCCATCCACAAAATTCCCGTAGATGTTTTCCCCGGCAGATACATTATCCAGCAGGTACAGAAGCAGGGGCATTCTACTATAAGGTCACTGCCATATTCCCAGTACGCAACTTAATGGTGTCAGCTGTCCTCATATCCCCGGCGGAGCAAGAATCCCCAAATTTCTGCTCCACCATCTAAAAATTCCCCAGTGAAGTTACCAAGCTTCTCAGGATTCCCCAATGGGATTTCAACAAAATATCCAAACAGTTCAGAGTTTACCTTCCCCAACAGAGTTTATTTCTCTAACAACAGAAGTTCTTTTCCCAACATTCCAACTTCAACAAATCTGAAGACCTACATTCTTCACCCCCAACAACAGTTAGGGATTTATTTTCCCTAGGTCAACAATACAACAATGGAACAACTGACACGTTCACACATTTCATACATACATCATTTCTACAAACATCATAGCATATGCAACACAAATTCATATATCATAATCTCATTTACTTGGAGAGCATCATGCAATTCATACACCATGACATCGCATGAAACTGACTTTACCTTTCCATTTTGAGTTCGCAGAAAGATAAACACTATCAGCTTATACAATAGGTCAGAGATTAATGCTCGAAACCAGACGGGAAAACTATCTACACGACCAATCGGTTTGAACTCCTGAAGCAAGACAGGGAATATCATTTGGTATAGGGAATATCGTTATAGTATTAAGCTTTATGTACCTATCATGATCCATGATCCATTTATCCCCTAGATCACAAAACTCCGCTAACATGGGTTAACTCATCTCATTAGACAGTCGACTATTCCTTTTAGTTTGGACACTACAACTAGGTGGGGCATTGAGATGGAGAAGAGAGTTAATAACTTGTGGAGAGTAATCAATACGTTTACCTCGAACATATGAGGATTAATATTGAGGCTCTCAGTTGGCATCATTTTCATAAACTCGAACCCGATGGACCGATTTATCTCCTTGATCATCTTATTCAGGTAAGTCTACCCTATCGTCTTTAGCATGAGGCACAAATCTTTACAACTGCTCATATTTTCTAAATCAAAAGCACACTCCCTTACCACAGTTTATTCCTTGATTTGCAATTTTTTTGCACTGGCTTATGTTGCAAACATGTAAGTGGTGTATCCTAAGGTAGGTTTAGAGGATGGTGGGGCGCATGAGGTTGACGGGACAGAGGTATGACTTCTTTTTGGTGCCATATTTTCTGCAAAAAGGTGAATACGAGAAGATAATGCAAAAACAATTGAGCAGAATACGTAAGAATCAGAGGAAGTTTTAGTGAGGATGAAAAAATAAATGGCTGAAAAGCCCTTTTATATGCATTCAGCGTGCCTAACGCGCCTATGCTGAGATCCAAATCGCCTGCATTGGTCAGCGGTAAGGTCAACGGTCATAACAAAATGGTTAACATCAAATGCTCAAATTCCCCACATTTAATCCCAACGTGCTAGTGTTTTTGCAGGGGAAAAACCTATTTTTTGCATATAATTTTGCTTTATCTCATTATCTCCGTCCTAATTGTTACTTATATTTCCCTTTTTAGTATTTTACATATTCAACAAACACATTGAAAATACCAACACAATAAAATGCAAACACGCGAAAATTTAAAATTAACAAAAATTAAATGTAACTGGACTGAAGTTGAAATAAACCACTGAACTGTGGGTTGCCTCCCACGCAATGCTTGTTTAAGGTCACGAGCTTGACTCAAGAGCTAAGGTTTTGTGAGACCTGAGACACCATCTTTGATGCTTTGTCAATAATTAGCAAGGCCCACAACTTATTTCTCTTCACTTTGAATACCTCTGAGTCTCTTGGATCTTTCACTATAACACTTTCATCATCACTGACTTTCTAAATTATGAAAGGATCAACTGTCATACACCTAAACTTAACTAGCAATCCTTTTAGTTAGGAATTCTTCCAACGGATTTTTTGTCCAACTTTCAATTATGCTTTTGTCGGATTCTGCTTCTTAAGTGGTTTTAGCACGTTGCTCACCTTGTAGCATTAAGGTATCTTTGTGGCTTCGAATACATTGAAAACCATGTGTTCTTTGTTAAACCTCAATGCTAGCTCACCTAACTTGACATCAATTAAAGCCTTTTCTGTGGCCAGAAATGGCCTTTTTAGAATTATAGGGGTTTCAGCATCGCCTTTCTAGAATTATAGGGGTTTCAGCATCTTTGGGCATCTCAAAAATTACAAAGTCCATAGGAAATCCAAGGTCATCCACCTTAACTAACATAACCTCTGAAATCCCATACGGGTATGTAATAGATCTGTCAGCTAAGGTGAGAGTCATATATATGGGTAGACTTCGGCTCTCTATACCCCAACTTCCTAATCATCAAAAGCGACATTAGATTAACGCTTTCTCCCAAATCACAAGAAATTGATGGAAAATTTACTAGCAAGTGTATTAGTGTTGTTATCGAAGTAATAAAAATAAATTTGTCTCTACGGGGATTGCAAACTTAGAACAATTTATGTTGTGCGGTGTAGTTAAAAATAGTAAACGGGAGGTTTTCAGGTTGTTTTTGTTGAAAATAAAAGGGAGATGTTTGGATAAAAATAATAAGAAAACAACCACAGGTTTATTGTCAAAATCTCATATTTCTACTTGATTGATAAAACTTGCATTAATAAACATACACTGAATACATATTTACACGAAGGATTAACTCTACCACTACACCTAATCCCTTGGCATGTAGTTCACTAACTTAAGTGTCAGTTCCCCGATCCCTCAGGCCAATTATAATGTTAGGCTAGGCAACAGAGCTTGTTAAATCCTAAGTCACAATTCCTAATTATTCTATCCCTAATCAATTAGTGTATCCAATAGTTAAGGTATTTCAGATAAATAGCCATGGGGTTAGCAGTCACTATTACCAAGATCAAATTGAATTTCGTAACAAATAATAAGCAATGAGCGCAATCAATAACTGAATAATAACAAAGATTCGAAGCAATTGCATTAATATCATCCGATCATATGTTCTAATCAAGTAGAAACAAGTTCATCATGAAATAAAACCTAACCTAAGAGGAATCTAACTACTCATGTTGAAATTAATCAATACCATAAGTGTAGCTTCAAAGAACATGAAAAATCATTGAAGAAGAAGCTCTCCAATAGCTTCAATGGCCTCCAAAATTGCTCCAATATGCCACTTTTCTCTCTCCATAATTGATCCCTTAATTTTTCCATTTTATTTTTCTTATAATCAGTCAGAAAACGTGTCAGCAAAAGCCAGCAATGTGTGCGCACTAGCTTCCAACGCGGGTATGTTCTGCTATTATTAGATGAACGCGGACGCGTAAAATCTAGAGGCAAAATAACACATTTTTGTTTATTTCTTTACCAATTTTCCAAATAACTGTTTTTCTTCACCCAAAAGTGCCTCTTCTCAAACAGTTCACTCTTTTGCTTCTAACTTGGCCATTTCTTGTCAGATTTAGTTAATTTTTTTTCTAAATGACATACAATGACATTATGTCATTAATTTCCTAGCCTAAAATGACAAAGGGCTTCTTTAGGAATGATTATGTATGAAGGAAATTAATATGTGGCTTGAAATGTGGATACAGTAGCAGGTGTATCTTGTATGATAAGGTAACACAATTCCTCTATAAGCTCAGCCAACTCATTCATCTTCAAATTCTTCTTTTCATGTATCCAACATTTATCAAGATCAAATATAAATGTGTAATTGTTACCGAGAC
Source organism: Vicia faba (assembly GCA_948472305.1). Lineage (NCBI taxonomy): Eukaryota > Viridiplantae > Streptophyta > Magnoliopsida > Fabales > Fabaceae > Vicia > Vicia faba. The sequence continues at coordinate 423,892,929 of OX451737.1, forward strand.
AAAGTTTGTGAACAGAAATAAAAGTTAAATTGAAATCAGCAATAACAAAAAATCATTGGTAAATGATCAAGCCAGGGAAAAACTACACAGTTCTTGAATATCTTGCTATTGACACATGACCATTTGGTACCTTGATATGTATATTAGTTATTTGGTGGTATGAATTGAAATGCTTTAAAGAAGAGCATATATGGTTACTTGCAACATAATCAAGATTCCACGATCCTAAGCTATAATTACTCAAAGAAAATGTCAATTTAATGATACCTAAAGTAATGAGACTGTTAATATAGTTAGCTACATTAACCTTACTAGATTAAACATTTTGATTTTGAGAAGGGAAATTTTAAAGTAAATGGATAATTTTTTCACATTGATCCTTAATGAAGCTATAAGAATAATTGTCTTTCATACTCTGAGAGTCGTTAATATCTTCCCTCTCCTCCATGGAATCTAGAGAGACATTGTTTACCGAAAAGTTATTTCCATTATTTGGTGGAAATTCATGTATCCTATAACAATTGTCAACAATGTGGCCACTTATTCCAGTGTGAGAATACTCTTTGTTCTTGTAACCAAAATTGTTTGATTATTGTCTGAATGAATGAAGATGTACCAGGTCCACGCCATTTGCCTTCGAATATTTGCAAATCACTTGCATAGATAAGTACCTTAGACTCATCACAATGAACTAAACTATATTATCTTTCATGTTGTAAAACCATAGAAATTTGTTTGTTGATTGTTGGTAATGGATTCATCAAAAGAAATTTGAGCACACACAAGATTAAAATGTTCATTCAGTCTAGTCAAAAAATGAATGAAGTGTGTAATTTTATGATGTGTATGGCATTACTAACTCCAATTATGCAGACATAATAATGATTACATGAAGAAATAGATGTAGGCAAGTGAGCGTTAAGCTCTTCCCACAAATTCTTAAGAGCGATAAAAAATTCAAAAACATATTTTAGATTCTTGCTTTAATCCAAAGATCTCATGTTGTAGTTTAGAAATTTGAATATACCTTAAGAAAATCATTCTTTGAGTTCATTCCATGCATCCATGAATCATCAATAAAAACAATATTTTGAGCAATTGATTCATAAACTAAATTTATGATCCATGGATGAATCAACATATTACAATGATTTCATGCTTTAAAATTTGGATTTAATTCACTAGGAATGGCAATAGATCTATAACACCCCACATATAATTATCTAGGATAATATGCACATAGTATTATAAAAAGTACATGAAAATCATACATAAGCAGCACAATTGGATAAGTATTAGTACAAAATACAAAAGTTGAAAGTGTCATGGCCAAAATAGGTACAATCCCGAAGTACTAATACAAAATTTGAAATACATAAACGGAAAGATTCAAAAGAAATGATAAAGCATTGCCAGGAAACATTACTGAAAAGCTAAGTCTTTATACATTTGCCTTTGTCCTGCCTCGAACAACCTGTAAGATAATAATTGAAATGGGGTGAGATTACTAAATCTCAGTGAGTCTCTGTAGCGGTAGAAATATTAAGACTAAGTCAATTGATTGACTTGACTCACACAGATCAAAATAAAAATCTCCACCACACTTTATTATTTTCATAGGAAATGGGAAAAGAGCGAGTAAACCCAAAAAAGAGGGGGAGAATTTAGGTACGGGAGTTGGTTATGCAAATGGAAGGTATTAACACCCTAAACATCTACGGTACTTCGCAGAAACCTCTTTGAAAGTCTATGTATTTTGGCTATAAAATGTGTATATAAAAATAGATGATGGAGATGAGAAAAGAAGTATTTTTTATAATTTTGGCACCCACCGCGGTTCTGAACCTTTAGTGCCTACATACCACCTTTCGTGCAATAAGGGATCAGGATACTCGTAGTTCACCTCAAAAAATTTAAAACATATGTGTGTTATTTAATTTTAAGAGAAGTGACATCATCGTCATATCCTAGTGGAAAACATACTTACTACCACGACTATGAGAAAGGAGAATTTGCATCATCTCAAAGTGGAGGATATAGCTTGAATTTTAAAATCAACAAAGTCTCACTCAACACCCAAGTGGAAAATATATCACTTTACTATATATCATAGAAGTATAGTAGCTCGCATCACTGCAAGAATCGACAAGAGTCTAATCTTTTGAGAAAAAAGTTTTAAATTAAAAAGGCAAAGTGGCAAAATAGTTTGAATGAGGTTAATTGACTTTTAGTCTTAAGAAAAGATGTCAAAGTATGGTTACATTGATTAATGTTTGATTAAGGAAAGATTTTGAAAATGCATGGACTCATGTCCAAGTTTATTATGATAGTGGTTCAAGTTTGAAAACAAGAAGAGTTTTGAAAAGGAGGGAGAAGATTTTTGAAATTAAAGAAGATAATAGAAGATGAAGGGACTATCCTAAAACATAAGGTAAAAGCTAAGGAAAAGAACGATTTAACCAACAAGAAGCCAACACTTGACATGAAGAAGTCAATGTAGAATTTTTATCCTTTAGATTGAAACTAAGCAAACAAAGATACTAAACTTATAAGAAATATCAAGCTTTATATGAATTAAGTCTTCACAAAAACTGGGCAGAGTAATGGCTGAATACAAAGAAATTCTCAATCACAGACAAAACATATAATCAGAATAGCCTATACACAAAAAAAATCAACCAAATGCCTGTGAGTAAACTCCAAGAACTTCAGATAGAATAATAATAGAGCAACAAGGTCCCCAAGTATCATGGCTTCTAATCCTAAATCCGAGAGATCCATAAATCCATAATGCTAAGGATAGTAACCAATAGTCCAAGAAACCTTAAGGCTTTTAATGTTCAAGTTTATTATTAAATATTTTTCAAAAGAAAAGAAAAGCTCAAATGAGTAAAGATAAAATGACATAAAGATAAATGATCAAGTGAGTAAAAGAAAAAATGGCATGGAATGTAAGGATAGTAACCAAGTAGTCCAAGTAACCTTAAAGTTTTTATTGTTCAAGTTGATTATTAAGTGTCTTTAAAAAGAAAATAAAAGCTCAAATGAGCAAAGATAAAATGACATAAAGATAAATGCTCAAGTGAACAAAAGAAATGACATGGAATGTAAATACTAAAGTAAATGGTACATAAAAAATAAAGGCACAAAATAAAAGCATAAAATAAAGTTAATTGTTAGTAAATTAGAAGTTAGAAGGTTAGTTGAATGACCATCTAGAAGCTTGCATTTGAAAACTCATTAGAAGATTGATAAAATCAAAGCTTCTTAACAACAAGTCTCGTTTGCTTTTTTATCAAGAATATCATTCATTTCAAGTACTCAAAGCAAACCACATATGATCAACGATGTTCAAATGATTCACTTAGACCAAAGTTAATGAAGTTCATTAGAGGATTGATAAAATCAAAGCCTCATAACAATGAACTTAAAAGTTATTGGATCAAAGGTTTTAATTTAAACAAACTTGGGCTTGTAAACATAGGTTTGGGCCACTAATGATCATTTTTCGAATCGGGATAAATTTAGTGCTATATTAAGCAATTATAAGTGGACAAATGTAGAAGTGACATCTATTTTAAGGTCGGCCTATAAAAATCTATGTACCAACATGTTAGAGAAATGATATGTAGATCATTCTCCAAAAACATGTGGCACAAGTAAAAACAAAAAAGGGATAAGATGAAGAAGGATGGTGATGTATCAGATGAAACTAGGGTTTCAAATATCATCAATATCATTCATCCATTTTGGTGGATTTGGTTTCTCGATCGATCAACATCCAAGATCTAATGAGGTTGAGGAAATTGTCAAAAAATAACAACAAGTGTCTCCGAATCTGGACCAACCAAAAAATAATAAACTATATTTAATATAAAACAAAATTTAAATGATTTAAAAAAGATATAATTGGTAAAATATACAACATGTATTAAAACATCAACTAAAAATCCTTAAAAAAATTAGAACTCAAACAAGAGTCAACAAGTGTTGACAAATTATTTCAAAATTTTTTAAAGTCAGAAACTATTTTTAAAATTTAAAAAATTATCAAAATAAACCATAATTTGTGAAAAATAGTAAAAAAAATATAAAAATAAAATGAAGTCATCAATATTTATCAAGAGGTCATTGGATCCTTCCATAATTTTTTCAAAATTTAAAACTCAAGAAAAATATTTTTAAACAATTAAAACAACTCAAATAAAGTGAAAAATTATAAAAATAAATATCTCACAAAATAAAATAATGAAAAAATAAAAATCAGAAAGATAAATGTCAAAAGTATTTTTGATAGTTTTTTCACAATTTTAGTAGTTAAAATGAACGTTTTATGAATTTTTGAAGTTTAAAACAATTAAATAAAATAAAATCAAAAAATAAAATAAAATACTAAATAATGTGGTGCTTTGGATGAATTTGACTAATGGAGAGTAATCATATCCAAGGGTCAACATGTTAGCTTACGGTGGAGTTTTCTAAATTTAATACATCCAATCAATTATTAAAACTAAAGAAAATCGTGAGTAATATGATACGTTTGACTCGTTTCATTAATTGACGTGGCCAATCTAACGATCCATAGAAAGAGCGCATGGTAGGGGCGAGTCAACACACCACACAAAATTATTTTAAATTCAAACATATAGTGGCAAGGGATGTGTCATGATTCTATTGGTTGAACGATGACGAATCATCGTCTTCAACTTCCAGATATTTGCAGAAATCGTGATTTAACAAACCGTAAAATTAGGCTTGCACACTGCTATCATTAGATTCTTCTCTTCAAGGCGAATTCAACCATGTCCTCGCGCCAAATTTATGTTAACTGTAGCTTAGTCGATTTAAGGAAAACCAGAGAAACTTGAAAACCTAAACGATTTGAGTTAGATCACTCCTATATTTTGAGTTAGAAGATTTGATGCCTTAAACTACATGAACGAAGTATGAAGAAACTTCTCTGAAACATGACTTGTCTAGCGCGATTTAGAGCACCTCAAAGCTTGGTTCTTCTTCTGTTAGCTTCAGTGAAGTTCCAGAAAGAAGAATCAATAAAAAAATTGGACCTGCTAAGTAGGAATTCGAAGGTGCGGAAATGGAGTTTTGCAAGTGAGTTTGGCAAGACTTCTTTAGCTCTTCAAGCTTGAGGAAAACTATTTTCTACTCCAATAACTTTTTGATACAGTATCATAAAATTTGAATGAATTAAATTAACATTAAAAACTAATAAAAATTAATTTATCTCACTTGATTGTCCTCAAATTTATTCAATAAAAACTATACAAAATTATTCAATATCAAAACAAATTGAGACCAAATTTTATACTAATAATAAAATTATTTTTATTTAATTATTAACTTGTTTTGATATTTGAAATACTTATTAATTAAAACATTTTAATTATTATTTTTAAAATACTAATTGATTTTAATAAAATATTTTAAAATTTAATTACTACGTTTATTTTATTTTTTAATAGTTACAATAATCCCCCGCATTAAATTGGTGTAGTAAGCTATATGAATTAAATTGGTGTAGTAAGCTATATAAATCAGTTCTAAAATAATGATACTTAACACACCGTGATATTGGTGTAGAAAGCTATATGAACCAAATAAATTTAATGTATGTTTGAAGTATATCACTCACATCACACCCCCACAGTTCTTGTTGACGTTGTGGTGCACTATTAGGTCGTGCGTGTGCCTCGCTTTACTGATGAGTTTTCTAGAGATTTTGCCAAGATCTCATACAAGCAGCCCCACTTGACACTCACGTAGGGTATTTCATCAAATGTATGCTACAAATCATAATCACCCATAAGGGATATGAAATTCATTAAAAGCTACAAAAGTTTACCTTCTCTTTAATGCAGTTTCTTGCACTTTCTCACTCACACCATAAGAAAGATACGAAGAAAAATTAATTAATTAATTCTTGGTGCTAGCAGAATTAACAAGTGAGTTGTTATTACCTATATGAACTTTTTTCATGGGATCTCCAATCACAAAGTTTGGGTTCCTATTACTTGTTAATTTCAATTAGCTTAAGTCTTATTTCCCTTAATGTGTCACAAATTACTTTCCTCCCTAGGGACTTTGTTAGAGGGTCATCTATGTTGACTACTGACTTCACATAGTCGATCGGTATCGTTCCATCTTTTGACATTTGTTTTACTACGTTATGTATCGATTAAATATGTTTATTTTTACCATTGAATGACTTGTTCTTTGCCACGGCTATTGTCGATTGACAATCACAATGCAAAGACACTGATGGAGTTGGTTTTATTCATAAATGAATGTTAGCTAAAAGGTTTTTTAACCACTAAGCTTCACTATCGGTCAATTATAGAGCTATAAACTAAGATTCTATAGTTGATCTAGCAATAATGGATTGTTTGACTAATCTCTATACAACTTCACCTCCACCGAATATAAACACATAACCGCTAGTAGATTTTGTCTCATCTGAGTCAGATATCCAATTATAATTGTGGTATCCTTCTAATACACCGAGAAATCCACTATACTCAATACCACAATTCATGGTACATCTCAAATATTTGAGAACTCTAGAAAGATCCTCCTAGTGATCCTGATTGAGGTTATGTGTATATATACTTAATCTACCTACTGAATATGCAATATCAGGTCTAGAAAAGTTCGTTAAATGTAGTAGACTTTCAATAATTTGAGCATATTGAGTTTGATCAATAGGATCACATTAATTATTCTTCTTTAATTGAGAGTTACCATCATAAGGGATACTCACTGACTTTAAGTCATAATGACAAAACTTCCTTAGAAGTTTCTCAACATAATATTCTTGAGATAGTATTATCCTATCATTATTCCTTAAAATTTTTAACTCTCAATATTACACTTGCTTCACCCCATATCTTTCATTTCAAATTTTAAAGCAAAAAACTTTTTAGTTCTAAATACAATATCAATACAAGTACTAAAGATAAGCATGTCATCAACATACAAACATATAATCACTCATTCATTATTCATAGATTTAGTGTACACATTTATCAACTTCAATTGATAAAAATTCATCACCAATCAAAACTTGATTAAATTTTTCATGTCATTGTTTTGGTGCCTGTTTTAAATCATATAATGATTTCAGAAGTTTACAAACTTTGTTTTCTTGATCAGAAACTACACATCCTTCATGTTGTGACATGTAAATTTCTTCTTCTAAATCTCCATTTAAAAACGTTGTTTTTACATCTACCTGATGAATAACCGGCATATAAATAGAAGTAAAAGCTATTAAAACACGAATTGATGAAATTCGGGTTACTAGATCAAAAGTATCAATATAATCAATATTTTTTTGAGTAAAACTTTTTGCTACTAATCTAACTTTATATTTTTCAATAGAACCATCAGGAAAATGTTTTTTCTTAAAAATCCATTTATAACCAATTGGTTTTACTTCTTTTGGTAAATCAACAAAAGTTCAAGTATGATTTTTTGAAATTGAGTCCATTTCGATTTTAATAGATTCTTTCAAAAAATTTGCATCAGGATAAGAAATTGCTTCATAACATGTTTGAGGTTCATTTTCAACGAGATATATATATATAAGTCACTTCCGAAGGATGTCTCTTTTCTTTATCTTTTGCTTCTTAAATCATCACTTAAATTTTCATTTGAAATATATAGAGGTGGTTTATTAACAACACTTTCAACTTTAGGAGGAAAAACAATTTTCAAAAATTCAACATTTTTAGTTTCAACAATAGTGTTATTAGAAAGCACATCACTTTTAAGAACAAGAAATCTATATGCAGCACTATATTCGGCATAACCAATAAACAAACAATCATATATCTTAGAACCTATTTTCCTTTTCTTTGGATCAGGTAACATAACTTTTTCTAAACATCCCCACACTTTTAAGTATTTCAAAGTCAACTTATAACTTTTCCATAACTCATATGGTGTTTTACCGGTAATTCTATGTGGAATTCTATTTTGCAAAAAACATACATTTAACAAAGATCCGCCCTAAATGTTGTTCGGTGCATGAGAACTAACAAGCATAGCATTCATCATTTTTTTAATGTCCTGTTTTTTCTTTCAGCTATCCCATTTGATTGAGGAGAATAAGGGGGTAACTTCATAAATTATTCCTTTTATTTTCAAAAAAATATTTAAAAGAAATATACTCTCCTCCTCTATCGAATCTAACTCTTTTTTATTTTTCTATTTAAGTGATTTTCTACCTCGGCTTTGTATAAGATAAACTTATCAAATGCTTCATATTTATGTTTTAACATATAAACTTTAGTGAATCTTGAATAATCATCTATAAAAGTTATATAATATTTATTTCCACCTCTAGACACAATTTGATTTATATCTCCTAAATCGATATGAATTAGACTAAGAAGATTCCCGTTGCACAAACATACATTTTTTCTTTGTTAATTTTGATTCTAAACAAATATCACATTTACCAAATTGCTTATTATTTAACGTAATCATATCAAGATTTTGCATTCTATTAATATAAGAAGAATTAACATGTCTTAATCTAACATTCCATATATCATAAGAATCAATCAAGTAAACAGAAGAAGAGACTTTATTATTCATAACTTTAGAAATATTCAACACAAAGAGTCCCTGAACACAATAACCTTCCCACAAATACATTATTCTTTATCATTACAATCTTGTCATATTCGAATGACACTTTAACCCCACCTTTTCTCAAAAGAGACATAGAAATTAAATTAGTCCTAATATTATGCACATATAATATTTCACTTAAAGCCAGTGTCTTTCTTCATGGGAGTTTTAACATAACTTTTCCTTTTCTTGATACTGCAACAGTTCGAGAATCACCAAGATTAACTTGTTCTTCTCCATCCCCCACAGTAGTGTAGGAGGTAAATGCATCTTTATTAGAACATATGTGTCTAGTAGCCCCAGAGTCTACTATCCGTTTATTCACATCAGTCAAAATATTTTCTTGAGCAATGACTGTAGCAATAATATTATCTCCTTTTGCCAAGCTGACTTTAGGAAGATTGTCATTCCTCTTGCTATGTATGCACAGAGGTGCATGATTACCCGACTTATCATAAACATAACACTCTCCTCTTATTTTAAAAGTGGGATTAGTAACACAAGGGATATAATTATTATGACCATGATTATGGTTGGATTGGTGATCATACCTCTTTCTGTGAAACTTATTTTGAGTGTGATCGAAAACTTTAATTTTTTATACATTGGAAAACGGTTTTGCGTAATTGATCATCGACACAATAAGAGTCGATTGTTGTTGAATAGTTTCAACGTTGTTGTTTTGAGACTGGCGATTGGAGTTATCACTGAAATTGTCTTCGATAGCCATAGAATCCTTGAGATTCACTAAAAATCCTTGAGATTGTGTTGATATTGCTACGAAGACTTGCAAAACAAAAAAAAAAACAGTAAGAAAATCTGAGACATGCTGATCGCACTGTCCTTCAAAATTTTCCGCATAGTATGTTAATCTCCGGGATTTAACAAACTCTTCTCACAAAAGCAAAAATACAAAACTCTAAAGAAAATTATTGATATTGTCTCCCAAAAATATTTTTCTGTCGTCTATTCCAACTCTATGTAAGATCTCAATTATATATATTTTTAAGAAACAAAACATTTTTTAAAGTTGAATACGTTAGGAATAATTGATATAAAATCAATACATTAAAATTATATTTATCCCAACCGTTACAAACCAATAATTTATTTGGTATAAAGTCAATGCATTAGAAAACTATTTTCTACCCCAATATCTTTTTGATACTGTATCATAAAATTTGAATGAATTAAATTAACATTAAAAGCTAATAAAAATTAATATATTTCACTTGATTGCCCTCAAATTTATTCAATAAAAACTATCCAAAATTATTCAATATCAAGACAAATTTAAAATCAAATTTTGTATGGTTAGAAGATTTTTAACCTCTCATTTAACATCATCATTAATTTAAAATATCACCTAAATGACAATAAAGAGTAACAATAAGGTTATTTTTATTTAATTATTAACTTCTTATGATATTTGAAATACTCATTAATTGAAACATTTTAATTATTATTTGTAAAAGAAGTTTAATTAAAAATAAAATTCTGATTGATTTTAATAAAATATTTTAAAATGTAATTATTTCTTTTATTTTATTTTTTAATAATTACAACAATATTTAATCTTGTAACCACTTCAACCAACCTTAATCAACTTATCAACTTGTAAAAAAATATGTATCCTTTAATATTCCCCCATTAACTCATGGTGGCTTGAGCATAGAAACTTTAAGTTTGGTTTTGAAATCAATGAACATAGCAATTGGTAGAGGTTTAACTAACATGTCAGTAATTTGAACATGAGCACGAATACGTTGGATTTGCAGATGATTTACTACAACTTTCTTCCAAACAAATTTAATATTGAATTCAATATGTTTCGTCTTAGCATGCAATATTGGATTAAGTAATCAAATTATCGTCCTGAGATTGTCACGTAATATCGTGGGAATCAACTAATCAATGTGTAACTCAGTGATAAGAGACTCCAATAATAAAAGCTTTGATGTTTCATGCACCAATGCTTAATATTTGGCTTATGTGCTTGAGCTTGCAACTAGAACTTGTTTCTCCTAGCTCCATGACACTAGATTGGGACCAAAATACACACATAGTCCTGAATTTGATCTTCGGTCATTAGGATCACTTACCTAATTAGAATCATTGTAGACGCGTAAATAGATAAATTTAGCAAAGGATTGAAAGGAAAGCATCAAGCCATGAGTTATCATGAAACTCAAGTAATGTAGGATGCGTTTGATTACACGCCGGTGTGATTCAAGTAGACTTACCATGAATTGAAACACTTTATTGACACCAAAAGTAATATTAGGACGTGTGAGTGTAACATACTGCAAGGCACCAAGTAGGGATTGATATAGCAAAGGATCTAGAATGATGTATGTGCCTTGTTTTCTCAGCTTACAATGGTTAACCATAAGTGTGTCCACACCCTTTGCTTCAAACATGTTAACCTTAGAGAGAATCCTTGGTGTATTTGGTTTATGTGAGAAGCATGGAGCTATTAGCTTGATGATGAACCTCAACACCTATGAAGTATCGAGGGATATCCAACTTCTTTAGTGCAAACTTATCATGAAGTTTGTTGATGAGGTCTTGAATCAATTTGGATGTCATCAACATACTCGAGGGCTAATATGGTGATATTTTGATGCTTGTAAACAAATACGGAATGACCACACATGTTTGAGGTGAACTAAAAATGAATCAATGATTGACGTAGTTTCTCATACCATCACTACTATGGAAAACACCTCATGCAACGATTGGAAAGGGATACAACGACGTTCGACCAACCGTTTTAAGGTAATGGATATATGTATGTGTGATGATTTTCATCATGGGTGTGTGACTGTTGTGAGGAGAGGATTGCACTCAAAGTTGAAATTCCATTAGTGATTTTTCTAGATTCACCATTGACATTTCTCTAAAACTCAATTGCGGAAAATGACTAAGCCGAAAAACTAACTGAAAACAACTTCTTTGAAGCTTGAAAATTCTACATGTCTTATTTGAAGATTGAACCTTTAACAATGGTGATGAAGACTATAACGTTGAAGACGATTATGCAGCGGAATTTAAGCCTCTTAAACGTATGATATCATGTTAAGAATATACAATAGTTCATTGAAGAGAGATATGAAGAATGAATGAGAGAGTGTACACGATATTCTAGATTTGTATTTGTCGTATCTCAAATTTTTCCTACCTCGACGATTATATTTTCATAATTTTAAATACGGAAAAAATGTTTAATTAAAGATGATCTAGCAATAACTGTTGGCCCACTTTTTAAGAAAAATTCAAATCAATAAGAGAGGGTGTATTTTGATTCAGGAAAATGAGGATTTTTAAATTAGAAAGACTCATAAGTCCATTTGCAGAGCATGTTGGCCAATGGCCCATGCGATTCGAAAATGAAAATTATTCAAATAACTATTAAGTCCTTAATTTTTGAATCCAACTTAAGTTTAAGTTGTTATTAGTTGAAACTAAATTTAAAGTCATTTAGAAATTATTGCTGTTATTAAAAAAAGGGAGTGTGGAATTTCAATTAAAACCCATTAAGGCTCTTCTAAATTAGCCCATTTGTCATTTTATTTTAGAAAAGATTGGTATGAAAATATTTTTTGTTGTTATAGTAAATTTACTAAAACAAAAAAAAAAACTTTTATAAAAATACTTGGTTATTAGACGTTTTTATTAGGAGTTTTGCTTAAAAAATTTGGATGAATTGATTTGTTAAAGCCAATTTGTTAGGCCCAATTAACGTTTTCCATTTACTGTTTTTTCAAAAATGTTATTATTAAAACAATTTTTGTTTATTATATATTGAGTTTTAAAATTATTTATTAAAAATTATTTGAAAAAAAAAACTATTTTGAAGGGCCAAATATTGGGCTTGGTTTGTAATAACAACTGTTGTTGGGCTGAATACAAGTAATGCGCAGGCCTAAAGTGTTATCTAAACACCTACTATATCAATTAAACCAAGATTTGTGCACAGTTTTCAAATAACAAGTATTGTAGAAATTAAAATTGAATCATATCTTCTAAATTAAAGTCCAGTCCCAGAAAGATATACAAAAACAAATCAATTTCAATCCAAAAAAATATTGCAAATACTAAACCGAATCATATATTACAACAAATCACAATCAATTACGATAATTACTAATCCCTAATGTATTCTAAAAAAAAACCTAAATCTGTGCTAACAAGTCCGTAACAGCAATTCAAACTCGAACCCTATATATGCTAGCAGCAGAAGTACAGAAGGGGGGAAGCTTAGATCCAGACGAAGATACAGAGGTGGAGGAATTGAAGAAAAAATAGGAGAGTTGAAGAAGAACAGAGGAACACCTCACGATCTATTAAAGAGAAAGAAAGGAGCAATTAGGGTTTCAACATCTGAAACCCTAATCACTATCACTGCTGTCGCTGTTAATCCACCTTCACATCGCCTCCTGAAACCTGCAAAATTAAAGAAGAAGAAGAAGAAGAAGAAGAAGAAGAAGAGGAGATTAGCCGAATTGGAAGAAGCTCGAAGAGTCAGAACACGAATTCACAAAGGAGGTAATCACTTAGCTTGTTTTCTTTTCTTTTTGCTGGTTTGAAGGGTTTCGGTTTGGTTGGGTTTGTAATAGGGGAGGGCTGGATTTTGGAGCCCCCGCCGGGGGTGGACGTTTAGGGTTTGTATTAAGGAGAGTGAAGAGTGAATATGGTTATACGAGTGGGAGAGAGAAGAAGGCGAATGTTGTAAGGTGGAAAATGAAAATGTTAAACAAAATCTTATATTTCATTCGATTCAATGCATACACGCCTATAACAATAACCATGCACCCTTTATTTTGTCCATCAGATCTTCATAGGACGGTCATAGGCTAAGTACCCATTCTAATTCCCATACCCTCGCCACACATAATTAAACCGGCCCCTTTGCAATGTTAAATGGGCCAAGCCCGGTAGTTTTCACAACCTCATTCTTTTTTTTGCTAATCCAAAACTGGCAACTTAACACACACACACACACACCCATCCCAGGAATTTGGGCCAAACCTAACTTCTCATACCCCCATATCTTTACTTATCAACTAAAAATTCACCCCCCCCCCCCCTTTTGTTTAATTAAATATTTTCTGTTTTTATATATATATTTCTTATATTTTCTATTTTTCTTTTTAATTCTTATATTTTTTTGTCATAATTATTATATTTTATTTTATTTTTTTATAATAATTATTATTTTGCTTAATTTTATATTATTATTTACCACATGTAAATATTATTTTTTTTAAAAACTCATGAACATATTAATTTTCTTATATATTTGCATTAAAATATGTTTATATCATGCATTAATTAAGATTTTTTTGTAATTAATCTGATAAAAAATATATAACAAATCTCAAATCTATTTTTCGCAATAAACTAAGCTAAACAAACTATTTTTGCAAAAGGGTTCCAAACGAATTTTGACTAATCGTGCATTTAGTCTAAATCTCTGTAATCGCTACTCCTAGTCAAAATGCGAGGCGATTCAAAATACATTTGTAACCCCATACGAACTGCGAATTGGGACTCTGATTCCTCATAAGAGGATACGTAGGCATACGATCAAAAATCGTGGCGAAATCCCCTATTAAAAATTTAAAATCCTAATTTATCCAAACCTAAACCTAAACCTAGTATCCTTAAGAGTAAGGTAGATGAAAGGTGTTTAACACCTTCCTTTAGTCTAAAACTGAGTCCAAAACCTAAAATCTATGTCTGCGAATTAGGGTTTCCTATTAGATTCCCTTTCTCTAGGATAAAAAGTGATAGTGGCGACTCTTGATTTAAAATCCAGTTACAACAGCTGGCGACTCTACTGGGGACACTCAACCTTAGGTTTTAGGTTTTATTTTGGTTTTTTTATTTTATTTATTTATTTATTTGCTTTATTTATTTATTTACTGCATTTATTTATTTCTTGTATATATTTTATCATTGTATATTTACTGCGTGGCAGGATTGTTATCTCAAAAATATTCTCAATTAACCCTTAGAAAGAAGGTTCATCTATTATCTTAGGGGATACATCATCCCTGCGAGTTTATGTGACGACTTCGCCTAGAGTCGGTGGAATTCCGAAAAAGGAATACTTATTGAGAGATATCCTCTTGACGAGTTGGACTTTGAAATGTCACCCATGACTCTTTGTAACGACCTTAACCAAAATCTAATGACGAGACCTTTCATGACCTTGAGATGAAAGTCTCGGTCCCTAAAAAGGCTCCACCTAAGGGAGGCCCTTGTGCCTTTTCCCTCTGGTGTTATTCATGATACCATTAAGGAAGCCACCTTTTGGGAGGGTAAATTAACTGTAGGTCAAAATAAAGAATCCTACCTTATGAGGGTACCTATCACAAAATCCTGTCACTAAGCCATACATCCATGCATTCATATATTTCATATATTCATAATTTGTTTCTTTTATTTGTCTTATTCACAGGGTACAAACAAAAGGATAATAAAATCAAGATTTTTGGTGACTGTCTTTAAAAATGAATACCAGAGGGAAACAACTTGTCTACGTCAATGCCTTTAAGCCTGACATTTCTGAAATCAGAGATATAAAGGGGAAATTATCTGAGAGAGCTCTGAAGATGTTTGCCCGCTGCTATGGGGATACCCTTGACTTGACTAGAGTAGAGGTTCAAATAGATGTTGTTTTTCCCTCGTTCAGTTTTACGACCCTCCACTGAGATGTTTCACTTTCCAAGACTTCCAACTTGCACTGGCTCTTGAAGAATTTGATAGAATTTTGAACTTTTCCAAATAGAATGCCTATGTAGGTATCAGACAAATGATTAAAGTCAAAGTCTTGGCAAAAGGCTTAGGGATCCCTTACCCTGAGTTAGTTCAAAATTACCGAAGAGAAGATCTGATACAAGGAATCAAAAGGATATACTTAGAAGCCAAGGCGCTCGAATTTTCTAATTACAAAGAATGGGAATCTTGTTTCGATTGTTTAAGGATACTTGTATTTTGTGTAATTTTATTTCCTCGGACTGTGGACTGTATTAACCCTGCGATCATTAGCATATTTTGGGGGGCGAAAGTCTTTAATGCGGATCCAACTCCCGCTTTTCTTGTTGACATTTATTACACCTTGCATACAATGTATGAAAAGAGAAAAGGCACACTAAATTGTTGCATCCCACTTCTATATACTTGGTTCATGACCCATCTTTACAAAGAAGACTATATGATTCCAAACTTGACCAAACACGAGTGGCCTCAGAAATTAAGGTCTCTCACTGCAAACTCGGTATTATGATATGCTAGGAAGCTGGATATTGGGAACATCAGTATTAGCTGTGGAGATTTTCCTACTATCCCGTTGATCGGATCTCAATGTTGTATTAATTACAACCCTAGTTTGACCCTACGATAATTAGGGTATTCTTTGGAAGACAGACCTTCGGACGAACAACTCCAACCATTGATCATCCACAATATGTGTATAAAAGACTAAGGGTTGCTCGACAAGGTTATTCGGGCTTGGAATAAAGTTAACAAGAGGAAAGCTGAAAGGAATAACACCATAGCAAGAGAACCCTACACTAGATGGGTCTGGGATAAGGTACAAATTATAAAGATGCCATTCGATATAGATCCGAAATATAAGCCAGGGGTCCCAGAGGTCATGCCTATATCCTTGGAAGAAGTCAACAATCTGAAGAGTGCCTTAAAGCAAGCTTAGAGGGAAAAGGAAGAGTTAGAACTCAACCTCCTCAATCTGACCAAAGAAAAGAAGCAGATACAGCTCATAATTAAGTCAAAGGACCAACAAATTGAGAGAGAACAAAAGGCATTAGAAAAGGAGAGTCTGAAACGGAAGCGTATAAAAGAGGGACTTTTGAGTGCGACCTTCAATCTAGATTCCCACAACCAAAGGTTAGAGGATGTTGCTACTAAAATCGGGAGGTTAACCAGATGGATGAAATGGAAACACATGACAAAAAGGTACTAGAGAAAAATCTAAGAGCCCAGATCCAAATTTTGGTGCATGCTTCCTTAGATCAAGAAGAGCAAGTAAAATACCTCACCATGAAACTTCAAGAAAGCCAAGAATCATAGGTCAAAGCACGTCTTGAGAGGATAGAGGCAGAAAGACTCCTGACTCAGAGAACTGAAGAATATGAGCAAGTGTGCCTAGAGCTACAGGGTATCTAAAAAGATTTCCTTATTCAACGCAGACTTTATAGAGAAATGAGGGGGAAAAGATGTATTGGGAAGAGCAGTATACAAAGATCACCCGAGCTGGAAGAGACAACCATAAGATAATCCAGCATCTTTATCAAGAGTATTGGTATTACAAGGACAAGCTTGAAAAACTCGCCTTCCTAGCCAACAATCTCATTGAGGACATCCCTAGAAGTTTGAGAGACGCAAAAAGTGTAATGGTTCCTCTTCCAAAGGATGTTGAAGATTTTATCAAGCTTTGCCGAACAATGGTGGATGGTTTCATAGCAGATATCAAGAAGCACGCTTAGAAGATTTATTTCCCTTTTGTTTATGTTTCATGCAAACTAGTTTTGATTTCAAGTTGTAATATTTTTCAATATCTGGATCATGTTACTTTCAATAAAGGCATTTTGTTTCCGTATCTCGTTGGCGTATCTATTTTAAAGCTAGTCACCAAATAAAATAATAGTAATAAGCAGAAGATAAGTATGTACCCAAATGAATAAGACATTTAAAACAAGAAACCATTATATGTTCATAATCATATGCATGCATGAATTCATAAACACTTGCATATCATATCAAAGCTCATCTTTTTCAAAATCTCTCCAGTTAAACCATTGGTAGAAGAAGATAACCACCTTCTTGTCCTCCATATAAAAATAGGGCCTACCAACAAAAAGAAATGGAGCAAATCGAGGAAACTCAGGCAGCGTTCAAAGAGGATCTTAACAAAGTAAAGGGTGATATAAGTTCAATGAAAGGAGATCTGAGTCAAGTTCTCCTGGCTTTGAAGAACATCATTGACAGGCAGGACTAGATTCCCAGGGTAGCTTTCGAAGAAGTAGCCCAATTGATTGGTGCATCAAGCGGTCACCAACTAAGAAAAGAGCTGGAAGCAGGACCCCAAAAGTACGCCATAGCCCAACAAGAGACAAGAGAAGCTGAAACTTAAGGGTTTGTCCTACCACCATCAAAATCGAGGGCATCACATAACCTACAAATTCCAACCAATAATGCAGACAACTACTTGGACCTACAATATGGAGACCACGACCCAGAGGATACCAACCAGACACCCTTAAAGACAACTGGTACTCATGCCATTGATAATCCACTGGTATTGAATCAGTACAAAGCTCTGGAGGAAAGATTGAAAGTTGTAGAGGGTTTTGATGCCTTTGAAGTAGACGCTCTCGAAATGGGCTTAGTTCCTGATGTGGTAATACCACCAAAGTTAAAAAAGCCCGACTTTGGAAAATACAAGGTGCTTACTTGTCCAAGAAATAATTTGTGCATGTATTGTAGGAAGATGCATGCCCATGCCCATGATCAGGAGTTGATGATTCACTGCTTTCAAAATAGCCTAAGCGGGGCATCTTTAGACTGGTATATGCAATTGGAGCAAACGCATATTCGAACCTGGGCAGATCTTGCTAATGCTTTCTTAAATCATTACAAATATAACATGGACATGGCGCCTACCCGTATACAACTGCAGAATCTGTCCTAGAAGAAAGAAGAGTCCTTTAAAGAGTATGCTCAGAGATGGAGGGATATGGAATCCCGTGTGCAACCACCAATGTTAGAGAAGGAATTAGTAGACATGTTCATGGGAACTTTGCAAGGGCTGTATTATGAAAAGATAGTCGAAAGTATCTCTTCGGGGTTCTCAGATGTAGTCACTATCGGAGAAAGAATCGAGACCGGAATAAAGAGCAGGAAAATACCTGGGGGACCATAAAGTACGCCCTACAATTCAAAAAGGCATGCTTCAAACTTCCTAAAAAGAAAGGAGGGAGAAATTAATGTTGTAGCCTCACAACCCAGGGCACAACAACCATTAATGATCCCACAAGGATAGCAGCAAGGCAGAAGGCCACCAAGAAATTTTGATCCACTCCCCATGCCACCTAGCCAGTTATTACAACACTTGGTTAAGGAATCCTTGGTGGAAATCAAGCCTCTAGCTCCTCCAGTCGGGCCACTCCCGAGAAGGTACAATGCTGATGTCATATGCGAATACCATGCTAACTCTCTGGGGCACACCATAGAGCCATGTTGGGCATTCAAGCATAAACTTCAGGACTTGTTAGAATCTCAAGACATCATGTTTGAGAAGCCTAACATCAAATCAAACCTCATGCCTCCGCATGGTGGGCTGGCAATAAATGCGATTGAAGTAGTCACTAACCATGGGGCAACTAGACATGCAAAGAACCCAATCAACTTGCGGAAGGAATACATGTTCGAATGTGGGTTCCTGCTGGAACATAATGGAGCCTTTGAAATAACTCTGCAAAAGCTATTGGACCATGGGATAGTCCAATTCGGACCATACCCTGAAGAAAAATTTGTAGTTACGATTGAAAGAAAGAAGCCATTGGTAATCCCTTGCCAAGGCCCAAATCTTAGCAAAAAGACTCTAGTGATCCCATGGGAAGAATCAGCAGAGACCACATGAATGGCACCAAATAAGGCTCTCCTAATATAAACAATTCCAAAGGCCATGATGATAATTAAGGGACCTTCACCTATCCCTTATGAAAATAACAAAGCAGTGCCATGGAGTTATGACTCAGCGTGTACATTAACAGAGTAAAACAAAAAAATGAGCCATCGCCAAGTCACGGACCTGCAATCTCAAATATAGCAGGGACTGGGGGTATGACTCGAAGTGGTCAAATATTTGGAGTCGAACCACCAAAGAAGAAATATGAGACCCCAACAAAGGACAAGGGAAAAGTTGTGGTAGAAACAAGTCAAGAAACAAAACCTCCAAGCAAAAACTTTACTGATCAAGAGGTAGAGGAGTTTCTGAAAATAATCAAGAGAAGTGACTACAGGGTGGTGGATCAGCTTCACCAAACCCCATCTAAAATCTCCATACTCTCACTACTCATAAACTCTGAAGTGCACCAAGACTCTTTGATGAAGGTACTAGGTTCAGCTCACATTGCAGAAGAGATTTCTGTGAATCAATTTGACAATGTGGCACCAAGACTCTTTGTGAATGTCTTGATGGCTCCTTGGCTCTTCTCTATATGGGGAATAGATATGATTGGGGAAATCAAGCGGACAACCTCCAATAGACACTGCTTCATCTTAGTGGCCATTGATTATTTTATAAAGTGGGTGGAGGCAGCTTCCTTCGCTTCCGTCACCAAGAATGTTGTTGCCCGCTTCATCAAGCAAAATCTCATTTCTCGGTACGGTATCCCCGAAAGAATCATCACTGACAACGGTACAAATCTCAACAACACTATGATCACCGCCTTGTGCGAGCAATTCAAGATTCAAGATCATAATTCTTCTCCCTATCGGCCAAAGATGAATGGTGCTGTAGAAGCTGCAAATAAAAACATTAAAAAGATCATACAGAAAATGACAGTCACATACAAAGACTGGCATGAGATGTTACCATTCTCTCTCCACGAATATCGTACCATGGCTCGCACATCAACCGATGCAACACCTTATTCCTTGGTTTACGACATGGAGGTTGTCTTGCCTATCAAGGTCCAGATCTCCTCTCTGAGGATTATGAAGGATGCAGGGTTAAATGAAGACGATTGGATCCAAACTCGAATTGATCAACTGAACTTGATTGATGAGAAGAGACTTACTACTGTTTTCCATGGTCAAATGTATCAAAAGCGGATGATCAAGGCTTTCAATAAGAAAGTCAGACGCCAAGTGTATCAAGTTGGAGATATAGTGATCAAACGCATCATCTTGCCACAAAGTGATCCCAGGGGAAAATGGACTCCTACCTATGAAGGACCATTTGTGATCAAAAACATATTCTCCGGTGGGGCAATGATCTTGACCACCATGGATGGCGACAACCTGCCACACCCTGCAAATACGGACATAGTCAAAAGATACTACGCATAAGAGACCCGCTAGGTTGACGTACCTAGGAAAAACAAGGGCATCCTGGAGAACCAAAAGGTTCGGGCAAAATTTAGGGATAAAACAAAAAAATCTGTACACCCGGAAAGTTGAAAACCCGAAAGGGCGACTTGGGCAAAAAAAGGTTTCCCGGTGGATTGAAAACCCGAAAGGGCGGTCCAAGAAAAAGTTAGAGAATTAAAGCGTATGATTATGTTCCATCGGATCACTTTACAAACAACCTTTGGTTTCCACTGACAAACTCAGAGGTTCTGATCAATTCAATCAGCTTCGGACAAGGTAACAAATAGACAAGATGCTCAGAGATACGAAGGCTATAGCAGAATGGAAACCCCATGGGATTTTTTGTACACATAGCTATCTTTTTTTTGTATCAAAATTTTCATTTTTTTTATGACAGCATTCTCTTACTAGAATGTTTGTCTCCTTGTACAAAAATACTTACTCAAAGTCAATACAAAATATTCCTTTGAAAGTGCAAAAACTATTTGTCTTTTCTTTACACTTGTGTTTTGTTTACAAAAATGTCCAATGATTCATTGTTGAGCATATGCATTTGAACATAATTATTGTTTACAAATAAAATAAAATAGAAAAGACAATTATTGATAGGTTGAAAGGATAGAGAAATGTCTCTAGGATATTCCATAAGTAACCTCCTGCAGTACGTCGTTTAAATCCACAGTGGAACAAAATTTCAAATTATTGATCCCTAGTAGAAGTCGTCAAATTTTTCAAGATTCCCCAACAGGATTCTACAAGCAGCACACGACGTTTTCCTTACAACAAGAGTTTATTTCTCAAAGCGAAATTCATCAGCAGTTCGACTTCAAGACATGAAGACTTACATATCCTCAGCAACAGTTATGGATTTGTCCAACAACAATACAACAAATTAGCTCATATACGCATATATTGCATCCACATATCATAAACATGGATAAAGCAAATACATTACATCATACATTTCATGCAACATGACTTTGTATTTTAGCTAACATTTTACCCTTTTCAGGATAAGATTAACAACTACCATTTACAATATTCAATCTTGATACAGTCCAGATACGCTCCAGACACGGATGCCATCCTGATACTCAATCAGATTCAACCTCTTGATACAGTTCAGATACGCTCCAGACATGGATGCCATCCTGATACTCATTCAGATTCAACCTCTTGATACAGTTCAGATACGCTCCAGACACGGATTCCATCCTGATACTCATTCAGATTCAACTTCCAGATACAATACAAATACGCTCCAAACATGGATGCCATTCTGATATTCATTCAGATTTGACTTTCAGATACAGTACAGATACGCTCCAGACACGGACGCCATTCTGATACTCATTCTTCCAGCTTACAAATTACAATTCAAAAATCACCTTTGATGGCATCTTAAGCCCATCTTCTACACATTTCTATCACTTCTCCAAATGGCATCTGTAATCCCATTACTTCTATCATTACCTCATCGAGTACAAATTTATGGGCACTCTAGTGTCCAATCATCTTCCACCTTCGAGTTTCGAATGGAAAACTCGCCAGTCTAACTCTTCAGGTTTAAGAAGATTGATCAGGGGCAGGTGTTGTACCCCAAAATTTTCCCTCTCATTTATCAAGAATTTTCTCATAAGATCTCTTTGACTCAAGACTGCATTAGGGTTTGACCAGCTCAAGACACCTCCTCATACACTGATGACCAAAATTAGGGTTTGAGTTTGAACAAGGATTTTTGGACTATCA
Source organism: Vicia faba (assembly GCA_948472305.1). Lineage (NCBI taxonomy): Eukaryota > Viridiplantae > Streptophyta > Magnoliopsida > Fabales > Fabaceae > Vicia > Vicia faba. Next base: position 423,915,453 of record OX451737.1, read on the forward strand.
ATGATTCATTTTACTTTCAAGGATCATTAGGTACCCCAAAGATTACTCATGTCAAGTTTCAAGCTTTGAATCACACTTTTGATCAGTCAATTGGACAGTTGACTTAAAAATCAACTGTATTGGGAAAAAAGTCAACCATGGCCAATTTTCAATCAAACTTCATAATTTTCTATCCACATCAACATATTAGACTCATATCTATCATTTGATCAAGTTTGGACCATAATTCCCCAATAAATTTGATCAAATCATCAAAAGGGCAAAATGGTCAAAATTAGGGTTTTGATTGAGAAGGGGCAATTTCTTATTTTTGACCTAGCAAATGGTCAATTGGTTTAAAGCATGATCTCAAGAGTTCAATTGAATCATCTTGACCTAATGACATGGTTCAAAATATTGCAAATCCATTGGATTGACATATGAAGTTTTCAGTCAACTGTGCACTGAAAAGTCAAACTTTGACTTTTTGGTCAAATTCAAGTGCCAAGGATCATAATTCATCAAAACATGTCAAAAGGTGAAACTTGTTCACCAAGAAGCCAAAGATGTAAGATTTGGATTTGAAAATTTGAAAAATTCTAACTTAGAAAATTTTCTAAGTATAAAAAATTTCTTATTTTTTCTCAATTTTAGGCCAAATTTTCACCATGATACAAAATGATTCAAAGGAAGTTCCCAACATGAAAGTTGTAGATCTCCATGAAATCTAAAAATTTGCTTCATACAATTTCTCCTAAAGATGCTTAGATCTCAAGATATAATTTTGTGAATACATGCTCATGAACTAAAATAACTTAGTGAAATTTTGCCCTAGTTAGGCAGGTTTTTAACCTAACTTCATGCCAATTTTCACATAGTTCCAAGGGGAATATTTGAAAGAAATTAAAAGATGAATTATATAGTACATTGAAAGTTTTCCAAAATGTCCAAGAACTCCTTGAGATCATGTTTGAGTAGGGAGAATCGAAGAGATAAAGTTAGGGTTTTCAAACTTGATTATAGGTCATTTTCATGATGAACCAAAATTCAAATCTTCAAAATGGCTGTACAATCTTCATTTTTCAGGCCTCAAACTCATTTTTCACTCCACAATTAATGGATTTCACAAGGTTTCATGCCCTAAAGCCAAGCATTCAATGCATTGTACAAGAAAATAGCCATTTTTGGAAGAAAGGCAACATTGTCATTTTTGAAAAGCATGCTTTTTACATTTTTCCATTTATTGAGCCTTGGACTTGTTCTTTCTGCACAAACCAAGTCTCTAAACCTGAACAAAAAATGTTTAAAGCTTTAAGCCACCCTGCAAGATCAGAATCATGCCTTAAGAAGTCACTTCTCACACTTGCTTCAAAAACAAGAAATGTAGCAAGACATGTGATCTTGTACTTCTGAGCAAGCACAAGTCCTCCAACCTTTTTCTCTATTTAAAGCCATCATTTTGCAACTAAAAGCACGCATGCCCAAGCCTTGAAACACCCTAGAATCAGAAGTTGCATACCAAGCCTCCAAACTTTCCATTTCTGACTTGTGAACTGAATCTTTCATTTCACTCGTGCGTTTTCAGGCCTTTTGTTTTCCCAAGCTTCCTTACCTTACAAGTAAACCATCCCACACCCTAAAACATCACTGTAACTCCATCTTCCCCATTGTTGAAGTTCAAAAACAGAGCAACACGGGTGGACTTCTTCAGACCATTCCAGCCATCCTCAAGACAAGCTAAGCATTGCATTAGCTTCCTAGAGGTTCAAGGAAGCTAACCTGATAATCACAGCATCCTAAAGCAAGCTCATTTTCAAAACACGATTTCCATTTTCAAGGTGAGTTTTCTATTTTTTTAACTCTTAATACAGGCATAGTTAGCTTTCCATTTGTGAATATAAAATGTAGACATCATTGCTACGAAGTTGTACATATCCATAGCTTGCATTTATTTGGCTTGAGTTTAGAGAATTTTAAGTTTGATGTTTCTGAAAAAATTAGGTTAAGAATTAGGGCCAACAAAATTCTCTTGATCTTGGACTTTTAGTTTCAGTTATGCACATGGTTAGAATCGTGAGGTAAAATGCTATAATGTTCATGTTATCACTTTCCATTTTTGTTGAGAAATGAAAAAGTTACAGGGGGTCCGGCTGGCTAGAGGTTGAAGATGAAGTACAGGGCAAGGCAATTTTTTGTGTTATGTATTTCTGTTTTCATAACGGATGTACAGCCACCCTAGTGGTAAGGCAGCGCGCAATAATGTCCTAGGTCACGGGTTCGAGCCTTGGCGCTGCCTTTTGCATTTTTTCATATTTTTCCACTTTTTTTGGTTGTTTTGCAGCGTGGGCTTCAGACTTTGGGCCCTTGTGTTTTTTGCTAACCTCCTGCCCCCATTTGCCTTCAGCACACCTGGCCCAAATATTTTATTTACTTGTTTTATTTTTATTTTTATTTTATCAAATGTATTTTCTTAATAATAAAAAATCATAAAAAATATAAAATTGATAAATATTATATTTTATTTTATTTTCTCATAAAAAATATTTTTATTTAGTTATATATTATCTATTTTTGTTAAATAAACCTCTAAATTAATTTAAAATTAGGTTAAATACTTATTTTTCTTCATACCTATTAAATATTTATTTTAACATATAAAAAGACCAAAATACTTCATAAATACCATATATTATTTTTAATACAAAAATACAAAAATACTTAAAGAAATTTATTTCCTTTTAATAAATTAGAATTAGGGTTTAATCAAAATCTTTTCTAAAAATAATTTCCTTCCTTAATTAATTTAAGTTTAACCTTGATTTGTTTATTAGGCTTAGGTTAAAACTTTTTTACATAAAAAAGAACAAAACAAAATCTTCTTTTGCATTTACATATCTTTGCATATTTAAATTATCTTGTACATTATTTATTCCAATACTTGTATAAATTCAATTTGGTTGTAATAGATTAATTAGGTTTATATTATTGCAATCCCCATTCATCAATTGTATACCCCCCCTCCCACAAAGTGTTGTAATAGCGTAGTAATCTTTAAATTTCGCAATTTATCGCTTTACATAATATATTAGTAATTAGGGTTTGTATGCCAAGATACAATCAATCAAATAGAAAACCCTAATCCAAGATAAAATCAAGCATGAAAATGACACACTTGCACACAAGACACCCCTAGGATTATCCCACTTTGTTGCCTTATACAAAATGGCCATATTACGCATGTAAAGTGTCTTAGCAAAAAAACAAACAAATACAAGATCATAGTCCCTCGATGACGCTATTCAAAGTTGCCTTACAAAATGATCTTAGTCCCTAAAAAAAATTCTAAGATACTTTGCAACATTGCTAATCATGGTTATACGATGACCCGCGCCTGTCCCGTTTACATCCAAAGATAGGGTTGCTTACCAAATCAATTGTAGGACAACAATGTCAAAGGAAAGTAAAATGAACAAGAAATACATTTGAGTAGGTAGATTACTTTTAGTTACTTGCTCCATTTCAAAACAAATATCCTTGCTATTTTCAAAACAAACACACACTTTCAAACATCTTACAAACATTGAAAACATTTTCAAAAAAGACAAACATCTTTGTATACATTCTTACGAATGAGAATCATTACAAAGATTGCTTAAACAATAGCCTCTTTTACAAAAATACTTTCAAAACCATACAAAGCACATTTTCAAATAAAAGCAAGTGATCTAGCAAGTAACTAAGAGCCCATGGAAAACCATGGATGGAAAGGGTGCTAATACTTTTCCTTTTCATAATCTACCCCTCGAACTCAAGAAACAATCTCAAAGGTCTTTCCTGTGCTTTTTTACCTTTCCTTTTAGATAAAAGAAAAGTCAGCGGTGACTCTTTCTAACCGCAACATTTTCGATAAAATGCAAAACCTTCAAGTCAGTTCTCCCACCATATCACACAAGGGTTATCATGAAGTAAAACATTTTCAAAAACAAGCACACACAAGAAATTTGAAAAACGAGCAAGTACCTAAGAGCCCATGGAAAACCATGGATAGAAAGGGTGCTAACACCTTCCCTTTCTATAATCTACCCCTCCTACTCAGAATATCTCAAAAAAAATATTTTTTCTGTTCTTTTTCCTTTTCCAGGATTGGATGAAATAAAAGTCTGTGGCGACTCTTTCTTACCGCGACAGTTTGCGAATAAAAAATGCAAAATGTAAAACCAATATAACAGTCGGTTTTGCCACTGTATCACAGAACTGGTGACTCTGCTGGGGAATAATTTATAAAGTGGGGTTTACCTTAAGATCTAGGTAATTTCAATTTGCTTTCTTGTTTGTTTGCTTTATTCTTAAAGGGTCTTGCTTAGATTACTCTAGATCCTACACCCGGATCTGGGGGCACTTATTAGGTAAACATAAATAGATCGTGGAGACTGTACGGCATAAACCGATATGGTTTAAGCGATGGCTGTGTTGGTGTGACACTTTGGTTGATACCGGTATCCTTCATGGGGAAATGAGGAGAATATGGGGCCGCCGCGTGGTGTCTTGAAGCACTAACGGACCTTAGAACCTTAGTTGAACAAACTTGGCCATTAGAAAGCAGTGAGATAGCCGGCCTCAGTGTAGAGCTGAGGATTGGTTGATACTCGATGCTACACTCATTGAGATCAGACTTTCGGGATATTTCAGCCGCAAGAAAAGATTGCTTGAGCTTAGACAATGCCCGATAAAGGATGGTCAGTGATATTAAGATCCCTTTGAACCCGGTTACTTTTTAAGACAGGTTTGAAACCAACTATACTTCAAGAGGGTATAACCGTTAACCTCATGCAGGCCTTAAACCTAAGGACTTTGTATGATTTGACTGTGTTTGCTATACCTGTGTTTTCTATACATGTGGTTTCTCATGACATCATGTGTCATAACATAGAATCCATTCTTATTGCACTAACCATTTCAAAGATCAAGGGAATTTATCTTTGTTCTATTTTGCAGTTCATGGCTTCCGTTCATAGAAACACTATCTGAATCATCTTTGTGAAGATACCTTCCCAACTCAAAGAGCTAGCATCAAGGGTTTCTGAAACTTCTGCGTTCATTAAGAGACATGGTCGACTTCTCAACATGGTTACTTCCAACTTTGATGAAAAGATGATGAGTGTACTCTTTCAGTTCTTTGATCCCAAGCACCACTGATTCACCTTCCCAGACTATTAGTTGGTGCCTACCTTGGAAGAATTCTCTCAGCTGCTGGATATACCCATTCTTGAACAGTTTCCCTTCACAGGTCTAGAAGAGGTTCCTAAGCCAGAAGTCATTGCCTCAACTTTACATCTGAAACGGGCCGAAATGGTATCCAATTGGGAAACAAGAAGCGGAGTCAAGGGTTTTCTAGCCAAGTTTCTGATAGACAAGGCCCAGCTGTTTTGGGATGATATGGATTTTCAGGCTTTTGAGGAGGTCTTGGATCTTCTAATCTATGGGTTAGTCCTATTCCCTAATCCAGACTCATTCATAGATATGAATGCTATCAAGATCTTCCTCTCTCGCAACCCTATGCCTACCTTGCTTGGAGATATTATGCACACTCTCCATACTCATACCATGAAGAGAAGAGGGGTCCTTATGTGTTGCATGCCATTGTTGTCGAGGTGGTTTATTTCTCACCTCCCTAAGTCCGTACTGAATAATGAAGAAGGTTTGGGTTGGTCGCAAAGGATAATGTCACTCACTCACATGGATATTCTTCGGTGTTCTCGAGCTATGGAAAACACTGCTATAATTGACCACTGTGGGGAGTACCCTAATGTCCCGCTACTTGGCATCAGAGGGGGTATAACCTACAATCCTTGTTTAGCTCTACTACAATTTGGGTACGCTCGAAGAGATGGTCCCCATGAGTTACTTATCGAGGGAATTGTATTCAACTATTAGGATGACGCTCATGAGTATCGCCGGAGGTTCATACGAGCTTGGGGCATGGTAAACAGATCTGGCACTAAGGCTTTAGGACCAAAGGCTTCCATTCCTATGGAACCTTACCTCCAATGGGTACGAGCTCGCGCCCAAAAGCTTATGATGCCCTATGTGGCCGTTTTACCAGTGGTTGTGGAACCCACTACTGAAGGGGTATTCCTTACACGGTTCTCTATCCTTATATGCCCACTGATCTTGGGGAATTACAGAAGTCTTAGATTCAGTTGATGAAGGAGCAGGATACTTACAGGGATCAGTTCCATGACCAGGAGAGGAAGGTTTTAGAGCTCACAAAGTAACTCCATGAAGAAAGAGGACTCAATAACTATCTCGGCACAAAGAGGAAGCATCCATGGGAATTTTAATTTCTTTTCTAGTTTTAGATTTGTTTTTAATTGTAACACCTAAAAGGCATTCGAAATTTGATTTCAGCTAATAAAGTTTTTGTTTATCTTGGTTTGCAAATTTAAATTTCCCAAAGTCTTTGAAATCATTGCATACGCATCCCATTCATAACATTGCATGTACAAGTACCATTACAGGTTTCTCATTTTCTTCGTTGGTTATTTCATCACGAAATGTCTTCCGAACAAACCATTAAGGACCTTCAGGCACAGAACGCCCAGTTCCAACAAATGTTTATAAGTCTGGCAAAAGGGCAGGAGGATCTGAAAGCCCTTATCCTGAAAGAGAAAAAGAAAAAGAAGAAGGATGTTGGTATTCTGAATATGGGCAGAAGGTTTGAAGAGGGGTTGAAGCGACAAGTGGATCTGACCTCTTCATCCAAGGAAGGGGAGAATCAGGAAGAAGAGAAGGATCCCAGTCTTGCAGTTTCTGACAATGATACCGACTACAATGATGAGCAATATCCTCCTGCTGAGGATAGATACAAGAAGTTGGAAGATCATTTGAGTTCCATGGAAGTTCAGAGGATACCTGGACTGGATTTCGAAGAATTGGGGTTGGTGTCGGGAGTGGTAATCCCGCAGAAGTTCAAAGCTCCAGTTTTTGCTAAGTATGATGGGGTGTCCTTCCCAAAACTCCATGTCTGCTCTTATATCAGAAAGATCCAGCCCCACACCACTGATAGAAATCTATGGGTTCATTTATTTCAAGATAGTCTGTCAGGGACTCAACTTGAATGGTTCTACCAGCTAGAGGGAGCCAATGTCCGAAATTGGGAAGATCTGGCTGCTTCTTTCTACAAGCAATACAATGCCAACCTTGCTCCTACTTGTACTCAACTCCAGAATATATCCATGGGTGCAAGTTAAGGCTTTAAGGACTATGCGCAGAAATGGAGAGACTTGGCTGGAAGAGTTCAACCCCCGCTGTCTGATAGGGAGTTGGTTGATATGTTTCTAGGGACGCTATCTGGTCCATTTTTCAATCATTTGATCGGCAACTCGTCAGTTGGTTTTACCGAGCTGATTCTAACTGGAGAAAGAGTGGAAGCTGGGATTCGGAGTGGAAAGATACATAAGGATACCTCTTCAAGTTCGGTAAAGAAGCCTTTTGCTGGTAAGAAGGAAGCCAGTGCCATCTATAGCCCGAGGGGCCAAAATAGGGTTGAACATCGTCTGACAGTAAGTGCCGTAATGATACCTAGGCCTGCAATTTCTCCACAATGCAACAATCAACAGAGAGTGGAAAGACCATAATGACAGTTTACCCGAATCAACATGACATTGGCTGAAGTGCTACCTCATCTGTTGAGATCCAACTTGGCAACCTGGAAAGAGGCTCCCAAGAATCCAAATACTACATCTCCCTGATATAATCTGAATGCTCGGTGTGCCTATCATTCTGAGAGTCCTAGCCACGATACAAATGACTGTTGGGCTCTGAGTAACAAAGTACAAGACTTGATCGAAGCCAAGGAAATAGAGTTTGATGCTCCGGAGAAGCCAAATGTCATAACTGCTTCCATGCCTAAACACGGTCGTGGAATTAATGTTATTGATACGGATTTGTTCGTTACCTCTGTTGATGAAGTTTCTACTCCTCTCATGACTGTGAAGAAGAATTTGTTGTTGGCCGGTTTATTTCCGGGTTGTGGTGAAGGTTTCCACATGTGTTCGTTTCTACCTTCTGGTTACCGTTTGCTGAAGTTAGGTGTTCAACGCCTGATAGACAGCAAAGAAATTTTGTTTGAGAAAACTTTAGTTCCCATTGTTCCATCTGAAGACATTTCCATTATAACCATTTCCTCCAATCCTTCCAAGGTCTCCTCGAGAAGACCTGTTAGGATTACATCTGCTCCAAGAATTGCTCCGCTGATAATCACTATTCCTGGTCCTGTCCTGTATGTCTCGGACAAAGTTGTCCCCTGGAATTATGGTGCCGATGTGTACTATCATGGCATCAAACAAGATTTGAAAGATGAAGAGGCTGATCCTAATATTGGTAACATTGTCGGAACCAACAAAGTTACCCAAAATGGAAGGGTCTTCTCCCTCGAGATTTCCCCTAAGAATGTCAACAAACCTATTGTCATTCCATTTGTTGTTCCTTCTAGTACACCAACTACTGTTCCTGTTCTTACTACAGTTATTACCCCTGTCGGTGAATCATCTGATACCCGCGACAAAGAAATTATAGGTGAGCCTGTCCGGACAGAGGCGCCTAGAAAAATTATTGTGGAAGCCTCTAAGCAAGAGTTAGAGGAAATACTAAAGATCATTAAGAAGAGCGACTACAATATTGAAGAAGTGAAAAACACAAGAAGGGAGGGTTGAATTGAAAACTTGAAATCAAGTGCGCAATGACTCAGTATTTTTATCCCGGTTCGTTTGATCTCAAACTACTCCAGTCCACCCGTCAAGGTGATTTCACCTCTCTCCAACGAGGTCTTAATCCACTAATCTCAAAAATATTACAATCACTACTTTGACAACTGTCAAAGTCTTCTTGAGTACAACCACAATCCGGTTAATCTCAAGGAACACTGTCTTAAACAAAGATACAAGAATGTGTGTACAGATGTTTTTCGTTACAAAAACAGTTATCACAACTGTGATATTTTACACAAATTTAGAGCGTGAAAAGATGAGTAAGCTCGCAGCGTTTTTGAATTCTCGTGTAGTAGTATATGAAAATCGTAAACAATTTGAACACTGAGCTTGGTTATATAGGAAATGGATTCCTGTTGATCATTAAGCGTGATAAATGTCATTAACTTAGTTTCCATATGGAGAAGATCCTGTCTGAATAAAGCCGTTGTAATTGATGTTGTCTTGATTGAATAGTAACGCTTCAGAATCTTACATCCTTGTATGCTGCTTCAGAACATTGATAACTTAGTTTATTATGCTCTTGTTCAGAATCAGAGTTTACTTCACTTAAGCGCAGGTTCTGGTCATCAATCTTCAACGCAAATTCTGATTGCTTCAGCGTGTAGCTTCTATAGCTTATCTTCTGATGCTGCTTTGGTCAGAACTTTTGTATACATAATAACATAATTTTTAGGGTGCATATTTGTTCTTTGTATTTGTTATCATCAAAACTCTAATCAAGGGTTGTAGAATCAAACTTTGTTCTAATAATCTCCCCCTTTTTGATGATGACAAAAACTAGAATTTCCAATGAAAAATAACGAACAAAAGGTTTAAGAGAAACTCCCCCTTAAGTTTCTTCTTATCAGTGTTTTAGCTGCATCTCCTATCAGAATTTGTTCTTGTTCAAACTTTTCAGAAAGTAGAGGTTAAATAATTTAGAATGTTTGAGACTTTTGTCTCGGTAAACCATTATTGAAAATATCTTACTTTCTCCCCCTTTTTGTCAGGTATCAAAAAGGCAATATAATCAGAGCCAAAATAGATGTATTATATTTAAAACATAATGCAATGACAAATTTCAGAAACAAAGAGGTAAAGATAAAAGTTACAGATAAACAATTTTAAAATAAAATCTAAGAATGAGGGGGAAGACGTGTGAACAATGCTTCCAACAAGCTCTTGATCTGAGTATTTGACTCTTCTTGCTTGCCCAGAATACTTTTAATCTCTTTGTTCGTATCCTCTTGCTTATCCAGTCTTGCATGGATTAAAGAATTCTCTTTCTTCAACTCTTCCAGAGTTTGCATGACTAAGGAGGAAGCTGGAGTCTCTTCAGGGGTTGGATGTTGCTCAGAACATTCTACAGCTTCTTCTGAATGAACCATTTCTTCTTCTATAATCAAGTCTTCTAAAGCAGTAGTCAGAGAGAGACTTTCTGATTCTGGTTCAGCTACTTCTGAAGGATGATGCTCTTTCCAGGGAGCATTATCTAGCGAGAGGATATCTTTCTTGAACAGTTGGCTCAAAACTTGGTCTTGGAAAGCCTTCAGTTGATCACTGAAGTTCTGCCGAGCCTTTTCATAACACAATTCCTTCAGCTTCAAAGTTTCAGCGTTGACCCATTTTTTGAATATTTCCCACATATAACTAGAAGCAGTAGGATTGGAAATCTCTTGACTTGCATGCTTCAAAGAATTGATCCATTCCTGCATTCCTGTTTCAAAAATCAACAAACTTGTACCAACATCTAATGTGATTGAAGTTGGTTTAGGTTTGGGAATGGCAGTTTTGTGTGAGATGGAAGCTAGTTTTTCCATCACAATTGGATCAATGACAAGTCTTAAGTTTTCAGTTGGACTTTTAGTGGGTGAAGGAGTGGGAGAGTCAGGAATAAGAATTGGTCTGTTAGGGGAGTTTGGTGGTGTGGATTCAAGGGATGAAGGAATTTCTGGAATGTCATGAATGGTGAGAGGCATGCGAACCGCAAGAGGTTCTGTTATTCCAGGAATTTGGATTGTGGTATCTGAGTCTGAAGGAGAGTCTTCATATTGGTTTGTGGCAGCATGTTGGGTTTCTGATTCAAAAATATCAGAAGATGGATTTTCAGAAGGTTGAGTTTCTGGTTGTGGTGAGTTGGGGTTCAGATCTTCTGTTTGAGGAGATTGTGGTTGAGTGTTTTCTGGTTGTGGAGTTTCTGGTTGAGGTGATTGTGGATGTGGAATTTCTGGTGGTTGTTGAGTGTTTGGATTTTCTGGTATTGGAGAGGAAAAATCTTGATCAAATAATTCAATGTTAGACAGAACTTTGGCAAGTTCTGGTTGATGATGTTCTGGATTTGGATTTTGAGTAGGGGAGTGAGGTTCATTCAAAAAATTACCTAGAGTTACAGATGGATCAAACTCTATGTCAAAATCTTCAAAGGTTTGGGGTGATGAATTTTCTGGTTGAGAAGGCATGGCTTCAGATGTTGAAACAGTTATTGATTCTATAACAGAAACAGAAGACGGATTACCTTTCTTTTTGGAAGCTTTAGGTGTCCTCTGAAAGGGTCCTTCTCCTGTTGCTTTCCTCTTCTTTGATTTCTTTAACGCAACTTTTGGAGCAGCCTTGTGCAGATCCTGAATGTTGATCTTTGGAGCAGTCCCATCAGCCTTGCAAGCTTCAAGGTATCTGACTATTATTTCTGGTTTGGAGTCTATCTCATAAAATAAAGGAAAATCCTTCAGAGGTATCCTTCTTGAAGTAATGGTCTCATGATAAGTAACAGTTGGTTCCTTCTTGATATTCTCAATGATCTTCATTTTCTTCGGATTCTTGGCGTTCAAGGGCTTCCCAACAGTTGCTTCCAATGTGCTTATTTCCTGAGCCTCCGTCAGATGTTCTATCAGCCTATTCTTTGTTAGAATATCTGATATCATCCTTCCTAAGGGAATCTAATCCCTCTTGGTCCTTTCGTCTTCTCTGGTTTCCTTCACACTTATTCTGAGATGGTTGAAGAGTAAGTGTGGAAGATTTACCTTTGTCTTCTTAGCAATGAAATAGATTAGAAATTGCTGATCAATATTGATGTAATCAGGAGAGCTTGTAGGCTTCCTGTGGTGGATACATCCCAGAATGATTCTGGCCCAGATTCTATGATGATCCTTCAAATCTCTGATTTTACTGGAGGGCTGTCCAGAAGTAAAAATTTCCTTTACAATTGATCTTAGGTCAGAGCATCTCTCATCCATGTCAATGCATCTTACACCACCACCGTTGTATCTAAGAAGCTTCGCAATAAGATCTTCTGTAATCACAATTTTCTTCCCCATGACATAAGAAGTAACCTGGTGATTTGATGAAGAAGCATGTATCTAGAATTCTTTGACAAGAATGGGAAATGTTAGACCAACTAGACGGACAAAATACATGTTCCAACCTTGAGCAGTCACGTCTTCATAGAGATTGAACCCATTTTCTTGTAGACTCCCAAAATCAATAATCAGTTCTGAGAACTTCCAAGTTATCAACAGGAGTGAGAAGCGTCTTGATGGGTTCTTCATATTGTTCCGTTGATGCAGAATCATGAGCACTGAGATTTTTGAGGTTTGATGAAGAAGCCATTGTTCACACAGGTTTGAGGAAGATGAAAAGGGTTTTTGAAAGCAGGAACTTGAAACAAGAAAAAATATTGAGGAGAGTATAAGTGAATGAATGAAAAAATTAATTTTGAGTTTAAATAAGTTTCTTGAAAACGTAAACAGTAAGTAAAAGAAAAAAAATAGTAATGATTATATGCATTAATGAAACCTGAATTTAGGGGATTTATAAAGATATTAAACGGTTGCCGCTTACAAGTGTCTCAATGCATCCAATCAGCGCCTTGTACCCTTCAGAAATTGAATGCACGTTCAGCTTTAGAAGGTAGAAGGTGAGAGGATGACAAGTGTTTGATGATGTGAACTGCATGACTCTATCCTTGAAATGAAACGTTCATATTTTCATGGATAGATTATGAGGCAATCTGTACTTCTAAACTCTGAAGACAGGTTGATCAGTTGTTCACAGAAAATAATAAAGTTATGAGGGTTAAGATATATATAAATAAAACATTTTATTCTGGGCATAACTTCATGCTGAGATGTTTCAGAATGAAGTTGAACCTATCTTCAGAAAGAGGTTTTGTAAATACATCAGCTCATTGATGGTCTGTGTCAATAAATTTTAAGGTAAGAATTCCTTTCTGAATATAGTCCCTAACAAAATGATGTTTTATTTCTATATGCTTAGCCCTAGAATGAAAAATAGGATTCTTACTGGGACATATAGCAGAAGTGTTGTCACAGAGGATAGGAATGTTTCTCTCAAAATGTTGAAGTCTTCAAGTTGACTTTTCATCTAGAGCATTTGCGTGCTACATCCAGCAGCTGATATGTATTCAGCTTCTGTTGTTGATAGTGCTATTGTGGACTGTCTCTTGCTGGTCCATGAGATCAGATTTTCTCCCAGAAACTGACAGCTTCCAGAAGTGCTTTTACGTTCTACTCTATCTCCAGCGAAGTCAGCGTCACAATATCCTACTAAGCTGTAATCATTTGATTTTCGATAAAACAAATCCAGATTAGTAGTACCTTTCAGATACTTGAAAATTCGCTTCACTGCTGTTAAGTGAGATTATCTAAGATCTGATTGGAATCGAGCACATAAGCAAACACTAAATAAAATGTCAGGCCTTGAAGCCGTCAGATAAAGGAGAGAACCAATCATACCTCTATAGACTTTCTGTTCTACCTTTTTACTTACCTCTTCCTTTTCCAGAATGCACGTGGGATTCATTTGAGTCTTTGAGGGCTTACATTCTGAGAGATAAAATTTCTTCAGAAGTTCTCTGACATATTTTCTCTGATGAATGTAAGTTCCTTCTGGAGTTTGGTTTATCTGAATGCCCAGAAAGAATTTGAGTTCCCCCATTAAGCTCATCTCAAACTCTGCCTGCATGCATTTAGCAAACTCTTTTCCCAGAGAGGGTTTAGTAGATCCAAAGATGATGTCATCAACATGAATCTGACATACTAAAATGTCATTCTTAAATGTCTTACAGAACAAGGTTGTGTCCACTTTCCCTCTGGTGAATTCCTTTTCTAACAGGAAGTTACTTAGTCTTTCATACCAAGCTCTGGGAGCTTGTTTCAGACCATAGAGTGACTTCTTTAGTTTGAAAACATATTCTGTGTGTTTGGAATTCTCAAACCCATGGGGTTGGTGCACATATACCTCTTCATCTATATATCCATTTAGGAATGCACTTTTGACATCCATCTGATACAGAGTGATGCCATTTTGCACAACAAATGAGATTAAGAGTCTGATAGATTCTAACCTTGCGACTGGAGCAAAGGTTTTTGTATAGTCTATCCCATCTTGCTGACTATAACCTTGTGCTACCAGTCGTGCTTTGTTTTTGATGACTTCTCCTTGTTTGTTCAGTTTGTTTTTTAACACCCACTTTGTTCCAATGACGTTGAATCCTTTTGGTTTGGGAACCAGATCCCATACGTCATTTCTGGTGAACTGATTTAATTCCTCATGCATTGCCAAAATCCAGTCATTGTCCAGAAGCGCTTCATCAATCGTTGTTGGTTCAATCAGAGAGACCAGTCCCATGAGGGATTCTTCAGAGTTTCTGAATGTTGATCTTTTTCTGATTGCATCATCCTTCTTTCCCAGTATTTTATCTTCTGGGTGAGCTATGCTGCTTCTGGATAGCCTTTTATGAAGTTGATCAACTGAAGGTGTTGGATTACTTGTAATAACTCTTTCTGATGTTGTGGGAGTGTCTATGTTGAGAACTTCTGATGAGTTATCTTCAGTACCTGTGAGTTCAATTTCTATATCTGCAAGGAATTCGTTCTGCTTTGACTTTTGAGGGTCAAGCTTATCATCAAATCTAACACTGATTGACTCTTCAATAATCTGTGTTTCTGTATTGTATACTTTGTACCCTCTTGAGCAATCAGAGTATCCTAACATGATACACTTTTGTGCTTTAGAGTCAAACTTGTTCAGATAATTTTTTGTATTCAGAATAAAGCAAGTGCATCCAAACGGATGGAAATAAGAAATGTTGGGCTTTCTTTTCTTCCACAATTCATATGGAGTCTTTTCGAGAATAGGTCTTATGGAGATTCTATTCTGAATATAACACGCTGTGTTAATTGCCTCTGCCCAGTAGATCTTAGAAATGTTAGTCTCATTGATCATGGTTTTGGCCATTTCTTGCAATGTTCTGTTCTTTCGTTCTACAAATCCATTTTTTTGGGGAGTTCTAGGACAAGAGAAGTCATGCAAGATGCCTTTTTCATTAAAAAATGATTCAAAATTTTTATTTTCAAATTCCCCACCATGATCACTTCGGACTTTGACAATTCTAAGATCCTTTTCATTCTGAACTTGGTTATAGAAGGTAACAAACACAGAGTGTGACTCGTCCTTGTTTCTTAAGAAATTTACCCATGTCCATCTGCTATAGTCATCTACGATCACTAACCCATACTTCTTGCCACTGAAAGACGCAGTTTTTACTGGTCCAATTAAGTCTATGTGCAGAAGTTCTAATGGCTTAGAGGTGGAAACAACGTTTTTAGATTTAAAAGTAGGTTTTGAAAATTTACCTTTCTGACATGCTTCACACAGAGCATCTGAGCTGAACTTCAAATTAGGAAGTCCTCTGACCAGATTGAGTTTGTTAATCTGAGATATTCTTCTCATACTAACATGCCCCAATCTTCTATGCCAGACCCATTGCTCGTTGTTAACAGAGAGAAGGCATTTTACATTCTGACTCTTAAGTTCAGAAAGTTTTATTTTGTAAATGTTGTTTTTCCTCTTTCCATTAAAAAGGGTAGTTCCATCTTTCTGACTAACAGCTTTGCATGAATTTTGATTAAAGATTATATCATAATCGTTATCACTTAACTGACTTATGGATAACAGGTTATGCATTAATCCATCAACTAGTAGTACATTATTTATAGAGGGAAGATTTCTGTTACCTACTGTTCCATAGCCAATGATCTTTCCTCTTTGGTTGCCTCCAAAACCCACGTAGCCTCCAGGTTAAAGCTAGTGGCTTACCTTGCTTTTGAGGCTCATCTTCTTCTAGCTCTATTTCGTGACTTCTGAGGGAGCTGACAAGTTCCTCCAGAGATATCTTGTTGAGATCTTTGGCTAGCTTAAGTGTTGTGACCATTGGCCTCCATTGCTTGGGTAGACTTCTAATGATCTTCTTTACATGATCAGCAGTAGAATATCCTTTGTCAAGAACCTTCAACCCAGCAACAAGGATCTAGAATCTTGAGAACATTGTTTCTATGGATTTAGTATCTTCCATCTTGAATGCCTCATACTTCTGAATAAGCGCAAGGGCTTTGGTTTCTTTGACTTGAATGTTGCCTTCATGTGTCATTCTCAGAGAGTCAAACATAATTTTGGCCGTCTCTCTGTTTGAGATTTTCTCATATTTCGAATATGAGATAGCGCTGAGGAGTATTATTCTGGCCTTATGGTGATTTCTGAAGTCACGTTTCTGCTGGTCAGACATCATTTTTCTGTCTATCTTCTGACCACCTCCATCTATTGGATGTGTGTATCCATCAGTTACCATGTCCCACAGATCAGCATCATGGGCCAGAAAGAAACTCTAAATTCTATCTTTCTAGTAGTCAAAGTTTTCTCCATCAAATATTGGAGGTTTGCCACTGATCCTGTCCTTGTCTTCATGGTAGTCATTGCTGCTGTTTTGGCTTGGTCCCACCATAGTGTTTTTCTGAAGCTTGGATCTTGTACTGACACGGTTAAGTGTTTAAGCTCAGAACCAGGCGCTCTGATGCCAATTGAAGAAGTGAAAAACACAAGAATGGGGGGTTGAATTGAAAACTTGAAATCAAATGCGCAATGACTCAGTGTTTTTATCCTGGTTCGTTTGATCTCAAACTACTCTAGTCCACCCGTCAAGGTGATTTTGCCTCTCTCCAACGAGGTCTTAATCCACTAATCTCAAAAAGATTACAATCACTACTTTGACAACTGTCAAAGTCTTCTTGAGTACAACCATAATCCGGTTAATCTCAAGGAACATTGTCTTAAACAAAGATACAAGAATGTGTGTACAGATGTTTTTCATTACAAAAACAGTTATCACAACTGTGATATTTTACACAAATTTAGAGCGTGAAAAGATGAGTAAGCTTGCAGCGTTTTTGAATTCTCGTGTAGTAGTATATGCAAATCGTAAATGATTTGAACACTGAGCTTGGTTATATAGGCAATGGATTCATGTTGATCATTAAGCGTGATAAATGTCATTAACTTAGTTTCCATATGGAGAAGATCCTGTTTGAATGAAGCCGTTGTAATTGATGCTGTCTTGATTGAATAGTAACGCTTCAGAATCTTACATCCTTGCCTACTGCTTCAGAACATTGATGACTTAGTTTATTATGATCTTGTTCAGAATCATAGTTTACTACACTTAAGCGCAGGTTCTGGACATCAATCTTCAGCGCAAATTCTGATTGCTTCAGCGTGTAGCTTCTATAGCTTATCTTCTGATGCTGCTTTGGTAAAAACTTCTGTATACACAATAACATAATTTTTAGGGTGCATATTTATTCTTTGTATTTGTTATCATCAAAACTCTAATCAAGGGTTGTATAATTAAACTATGTTCTAACAAATATAGTCGAGCAGATGGGGCCGACCCCATCAAAGATATCCATGTTGTCTTTGTTGTTGTGTTCTGAAGCCCATGCGAAGGCTTTGATTGCATTCCTCAAGACTGTGCATGTGCCGCAGGAAACTTCAGCTGACTAATTCAAAGATTGTGTGACCAGCCTGACTGCAGATAATGGGCTGAGCTTTTCAGATGCGGATTTGACACCAAAGGGAAGGAAGCATAATGATGTTCTGCATGTCTCGATTGAATGCAGGGGCGCCACTATGGCTCATGTGCTGGTAGATACTAGGTCTTCGCTGAATTATCTGCCGAAGAAGGCGTTGGACCGGTTGGATTGCGAGGGTTTGATCTTAAAGCCTAGTAACATTGTGGTAAGGGCTTTTGATGGATCTAAGAGAATGGTGCACGGGGAGGTGGACATCCCTATCAAAGTAGGTTCTCAGACTTTTGGGTCCACCTTCTATGTGATGGATACCAGGACGTCGTATTCTTGTTTGCTGGGTCGTCCTTTGATCCACGAGGCTGGGGCATTTACTTCCACACTCCACCAAATGCTGACGTATCCGGTAAAAGGGAAGATTGTCACAGTGCGGGGTGAAGAGGAGTATATGGTGAGCCACCTCAATTCCTTCCGCTACATAGAGATGGATGGGGAATTCATAAAAACTCCTTGTCAGAACTGCGAAGAGGTCCCTCGGATTCTAGCATTGACTGAAACTACTACCAGCAACAAACCTCCTCTGGAGATGGCTTCTCTCAAGGACTCTAGGGCCGTGGTTGAAGAAGATGGGTGTGCCAATTGGGTTCAGCTCCCTGATTTCACTCACAAAACTGACAATTTTGGTTTGGGCTTTACTACAGGGGCTCAAAGGGTTGTGTGACGCGCTCGGGCTGAAAGACCTCCCCTACACATCAGTAATGGGGGAATTAATGCCATTGAAGACAACGAGGAGGACTCAGACATCGACAGCTGGATCTACCCAACTACCAATAGTGGACCGAGTAACTGGACGGCAAGGGACTTCATACCAGTTTCTTTTATTCCGCAGTAATTGTCTTACTTGTTTTGAGATTTGTAATAAATAATTTAAAACTCTATGGCCTGGTGCCTTGCCCTAGGCACATTGGCTTTGCTTGTGAGGGATATTATTTGTCATTTCATATATCATTAATAAAGCATTGGATGTTTTCTTGTATACAAATTTTGCGCTCTCTGTTTTTCTTTTCTGTTTTTCACTATTATCAAAACAGCTATTCTCTTACACACACTCATGTATCATAATGCAGATCCATATCCACTTAGGATCCCATTGATAACAGCTCTGCTATTTCCAGTTATGACTTCAAAAATCCGATCAACCAAGCCGAGGACGAAGGTGAGGATGATTGTGAGGTTCCTGGAGAACTTGCTAGACTATTACAGCAGGAAGAAAGGGCCATACACCCTCATGAAGAGCCGGTTGAGACAGTAAACTTGGGTACTAAGGAAGACAGAAAAGAGGTTAAAATAGGTGCAAATCTGGAGCTTAGCGTCAAATAGAGGTTGATACAGATGTTGCACGACTATGTTGAGATCTTCGCTTGGTCCTATGAAGACATTCCCGGTCTGGATACTACTATTGTGGTACATCGCCTGCCGACTAAAGAAGATTGTCTGCTGGTTAAATAGAAGTTGCATCATATGCGCCCTGAAATGTCGGAGAAGATCAAGGCGGAGGTCATTAAACAGTTCGACGCAGGATTCTTAGCTGTCACTTCATATCCACAGTGGGTTGTTAATGTCGTCCCGGTACCTAAGAAGGACGGTAAGGTACAGATGTGTGTGGATTACAGAGATCTGAATAGGGCAAGCCCCAAGGATGACTTCCCACTTCCTCACATTGACGTTATGGTCGATAACACCGTGCAGCACAAAATCTTCTCCTTCATGAATGGTTTCTCTGGCTACAACCAGATCAAGATGGCTCCTGAAGACATGGAGAAAACAACCTTCATTACATAGTGGGGCACCTTCTGCTACAAGGTGATGCCTTTTGGGTTGAAGAATGCTGGGGCAACTTATCAGCGCGCCATGGTGGCTTTGTTCCATGATATGATTCACTATGAGATCGAAGTCTATGTTGATGATATGATAGCCAGGTCTCAGACTGAGGAAGAGAACCTTGATCATCTCCAAAAGTTGTTCGACAGGTTGAAGACATACAAGTTGAGGTTGAATTCGAACAAGTGTACCTTCGGGGTAAGATCTGGTAAGCTTATGGGTTGTATCGTCAGTAACAAGGGTATTCAGGTAGACCCTGTGAAGGTAAAGGCCATAAAAGAAATGCCAGCTCCCCGTATAGAGAAGGAAGTTAGGGGTTTCTTCGGATGCCTGAATTATATCGCCAGGTTCATTTCAAATCTGACTGCTACTTGTGAGCCAATCTTCAAGCTTCTGAAGAAAGATCAAGTGGTAAAGTGGAATGATGAATGCCGAACCGCTTTCGAAAGAATCAAGGAATACCTTCAAGAACCACCAATTCTGATGCCTCCAGTTGAAGGAAGACCTTTGATATTATACTTGACAGTGTTGGACAATTAAATAGGGTGTGTATTGGGGCAGCATGACGAGTCTGGTCGAAAAGAGCATGCAATATACTACCTTAACAAAAAGTTTACCGACTGTGAGATACGATACTCATTTCTCGAGAAAACTTGTTGCCCTTTCGCATGGGATGCTCGCCGACTGAGACAGTATATGCTGACTTACACTACCTTATTGATATCAAAGATGGATCCGATCAAGTACATTTTAGAGAAGCCCGCTCTCTCCGGAAGGATAGCAATGTTGAAAATGATCCTAACTGAGTACGACATACAACATACGACCCAAAAAGCAATAAAGGGGAGTGTATTGGCTGATCATTTGGCTCATCAGTCTGTGGACGACTACCAGTCCATGAATTTTGAATTCCCGGATGAGAATATCATGTTGGTAACTAACTATGAAGAACCTGGACCAGATGAAGGACGTGGGGAGGGATCCCGATGGTCTATGTATTTTGATGGATCCTCAAATGCACTGGGTAACGACATTGGCACTATAATCATATCCCCTGAGGGCTGTCATACTCCGTTCACTGCCCGATTGTGTTTCAACTGCACCAACAACACGATGGAGTATGAAGCATGCATCATGGGTCTTAGGGCTGCTATCGACCTAAGGATCAAGTTCTTGAGTGTATTCGGGGATTCTGCTCTGGTGATAAGTCAGATCAAAGGCGAGTGGGGTATGAAGCACCCGTACCTTATTCCTTACAAAGAATATGTACTGACATTGCTCCCACATTTTGAGGAGGTAACCTTTGAACATTTCCCACGAGAGGAGAACTTGTTAGCGGACGCGCTAGCTACTATGTCCTCTATGTTCAAGGTTAAATGGGACAATGAAGCTCCCCAAATCACCATTGAGACGTTGGATGAACCAGCACACTGCTGTGAGATCGATACTAAAGAAGTGGCAGACAAACCCTTGTTTCACGAAGTCAAAAGGTATCTCGAAGCTCAAGAGTATCCCGAAGGGGCATCTGTTAACGATAAGAAGTTTTTGAGAAGGTTCGCTGCAAAGTTCTTCCTCAGTAATGGAATCCTCTATAATGCAACCATGACTCCACACTACTACGGTGTGTAGAGATAATTGAAGCAGAGAGGATCATGACAGATTTACATGAAGGCACCTTCAGAACCCATTCTAGTGGACACACCATGGCTAAGAAGATCCTACGGGCAGGATATTACTGGTCCACTATGGAAGTCGATTGTTATCAACACTCTCGAACTTGTCATAAGTGCCAAATCTATGCTGATAAGGAGCATGTACCTCTGGTCCCCTTAAACGTCTTGACAGCTCTGTGGCCCTTTGCAATGTGGGGCATTGACATGATCGAAGAAATCAGGCCCACCGCTTCCAACCGACATCGCTTCATCCTAGTAGCCATTGATTACTTCACTAAGTGGGTTGAGGCAGCCTCTTTTGCTATAGTAACCAAGAACTTCGTGGCGTGGTTTATCCGACACAATATGATATGTCGATATGGTGTGCCAGAGAGAATTATTACTAACAATGGTACGAATATCAATAACACAATGATCACCGAGCTATGTAAACAATTCAAGATACAGCATCATAATTCTTCCCCTACCGGCCAAAGATGAATGGCGTTGTTGAAGCAGCTAACAAGAACATCAAGAATATTATGCAGAAGATGACGGTGACATATAAAGACTGGCATGAGATGTTACCATTTTCTCTTTATGGGTACCGTACCTTATCACGGACGTCGACAGGGGAAACACCCTACTCTCTAGTGTATGGCATGGAGGCAGTCCTACCCATCAAAGTCCATATACCTTCTCTCAGGATTATGAAGGATGTGGGTTTAAACGAGGACGACTAGATCCGAACCCGACTTGATCAGTTAAATCTAATCGATGAAAAGAGACTTACTGCTATCTGCCATGGTCAGACGTATCAAAAGAGAATGATCAAGGCTTTTAACAAGAAAGTCAGGCGTCAAGAATATCAAGTCAGGGATCTAGCAATCAAACGAATCATATTGCTACAAGGTGATCCCAGGGGAAAATGGACCCCCACGTACGTAGGGCCATTTGTGGTTAAGAACATTTTCTCGGGAGGAGCCATGATTCTAACCACCATGGATGGTGACGACCTTCCTCACCCTGTCAATGCAGACATAGTGAAAAGATACTACACCTAATCAAAGACCCGCTAGGTTGACTGGCCTAGGAAAAAATAAGGGCTTCCCGCTGAATCAAAAGGATTCGAGCAAAAGTAAGGGATGCAAATGAAAAAATCTGTACACCCGGCAAGTCAAAAACCCGAAAGGGCGGCTTGGGCAAAAAGGGGTATCCCGGTGGACTGAAAACCCGAAAGGGCGGGCCAGGAAAAAGTTAAGGATTTAAGTGTATCACTATGTCTCATTGGATCATCTTGCAACCAGACTTCGACATCGACTATCAAGCTCGGACAACACCAACCAATCTATCAACCTTCGGCCAAGTAGCAAAGTGATGAGACGCTTAAAGATATAAAGGCAATAGTAGAGTTGGAACCCAATAGGGTTGTTTCACATATATATTTTTATTTATTTACACAAATTGTAAAATTTCTATCTTTCGGAGGCATTCTCTTACTAAAGCATCAGCCTCTTTGTACAAAAACGCCTATTACAGGCCAACTTCAAAAATCAATACAAGTCATTTTCACAAGAAACTTCAATCTGTTTTATCTTTTTCTGTTTTTTTTTGCAAGAACATCCAATGATTTATTTTTGATATATGCATTTGAAAATGATTGCTGCTCATAAATACTTACGTAAGAAACAAAAGACAATTACTCGTAATTCTTGAAACAGGGGCAAAAACAAGAAGTTCCAAACCCTACAGTTACTCTGCCCAGCAGGTATCGGGATAACGCCAGCTTGGGAACATAATTATTGATACATACACTCCCCACAAAGTAAAATTATCCAAAGGAATTGATGACAGCTTTCTCGGAACAGGACGTAACCACCCCAACTGAGGTTCATAATCGCGGGCGAGTCAGTAAATTTCATCCCCCGAGCAGAGGTTATTTCTCCAAATACAGAGGCTCTAGCCCCGACAGAGTTCATCACTTCAGCTACAAGAATACATTTTCTAAGTTCATTCCCCGCAGAGTTTATTCTCAAGCAGCATCTCCTCCCGACAGAATATTTATAAATCTCCAACAACTGTCATGGATTTATTTTCCCAAGACGCGAGCATACCCCGAAAGCATTTTATGAACATACATCATGACATACGCATACATATCATATAAATCATAATCTCATTTATTTTGAGAACATCATCTCACCCTGCATTTCATGCATCGCATATAATTCACCCTGATATCTTTTGCAGGAAAAGATGATTAGCTTCAACTAATCCAGCAGTTATAAAGATCACATATACAAACGACTAATGGAGACTCAGTTTCCGAAACAAAACGGGTCAACTAATCTACGCTATCGCTTTGAAGTAACCCTACTATCCAGGTTACTTCCCACCAACCCTACTATTCAGGCTTTCATATTGAAGTAACCCTACTATCCAGGTTCCTTCTCACAGCCTACTATCCAGGCTTTCATATCGAAGTAACCCTACGACCCAGGTTCTTTCTCACAGTCCTACTATCCAGGCTTTCATATCGAAGTAACCATACTATCCAGGTTCATTCTCACATCCTTACTATCCAGGCTTTCATATCGAAGTAACCCTACTATCCTGGTTCCTTCTCACAACCCTACTATCCAGGCTTTCATATCGAAGTAACCATACTATCCAGGTTCCTTATCACAACCCTAATATCCAGGCTTCCATATCGAAGTAACTCTACTATCAAGGTTCCTTCTCACAGCCCTACTATCCAAGCTTTCATATCTAAGTAACCCTACTATCCAGGTTCCTTCTCATAGCCCTACTATCCAGGCTTTCATATCGAAGTAACCCTATTATCCAGGTTCCTTCTCACATCCCTACTATCCAGGCTTTCATATCGAAGTAACCCTACTATCCAGGTTCCTTCTCACAACCCTACTATCCAGGCTTTCATATCGAAGTAACCCTACTATCCAGGTTCCTTCTCACAGCCCTACTATCCAAGCTTTCATATCAAAGTGAACCTACTATCCAGGTTCCTTCTCATAGCCCTACTATCCAGGCTTTCATATCAAAGTAACCCTACTATCCAGCTTCCTTCTCACAGCCCTACTATCCAGGATTTCATATCGAAGTAACCCTACTATCCAGGTTCTTTCTCACAGCCCTACTATCCAGGCTTTCATATCGAAGTAACCCTACTATCCAGGTTCCTTTTCACAACCCTACTATCCAGGCTTTCATATTGAAGTAACCCTACTATCCAGGTTCCTTCTCACAGCCTTACTATCCAGGCTTCCATATCGAAGTAACCCTACTATTTAGGTTCCTTCTCACAACCCTATTATCCAGGCTTTCATATCGAAGTAACCCTACTATTCAGGTTCCTTCTCATAGCCCTACTATCCAGGATTTCATATCGAAGTAACCCTACTATCCAGGTTCCTTCTCACAGCCCTACTATCCAGGATTTCATATCGAAGTAACCCTACTATCCAGGTTCCTTCTCACAGCCCTACTATCCAAGCTTTCATTTCGAAGCAACCCTACTATCCAGGTTCCTTCTCATAACCTGACTATCCAGGTTCCTTCTCTCTTATCCCCAGAAAACAGTTCACAACACTGTAAGACCTGGACCTGATCAAACAAGATTGGTTTCGCATTTCCCTAGTAAGTCGCAGTGCAGCTTGTACCTTGACCAGATATGCAGTTCACTTCTGCTTCCTCAAGCAGGAGTTATTCCCCCAGTAGAATAACGGACAACTGAAGCTCCTAAAATTCTATTTCCCCCAAGATGGATACCAGCAGTCCTCAGCAGATTCCTCCTCAACGACAGAAATAGGAACTCTCATCGAAGGAATATCTCAGGAAATCAACATCCTCTAGATGGCATCTTTAAGCCCATCTGCGACGGTACTCTGTCACATCTTGGATGATATCTTTAAGCCCATTTCCAACAATTCTCCGGCAACTTCTAAATGGCATCTATAAGCCCATTCCCGATATCACAAATCAAGTGTCACTTCATGCGAGTGCAAATTTCTGGGCACTCTAGTGTTCAATCATCTTCCACCTTCAGATCACGAAAGGCGGACGAGCCAATCTACATCCTCAAGTTTAAGAAGATTGAACAAGGGAAGTTGTTGTACCCCGAAATTCTCCCTCTCATTTTACTCAATACATACTTCTAAAGATCCTTAATTTGCTCAAGTTTGCCCAAGAGTTGACCAGACAAACTCTCTCATAAGGCAGTGTGTCTCAAATTAGGGTTTCCATTTTCATCAGGATAGGTGAAATCAAAAGACCTCATATGCTTTCCATTGTCCTAATATGTTATCAAGGCCCTCCATGTCAAGTTTCAGGCCTTGCAAAAGAAGTTTGCTCAGTCAACTACTCAGATGCTTGAGAATCGACTTTATTAGGTCAAAAGTCAACTGTGGCCCACATACAGTCAAACTTCAAGATTTTTGGTCAACGTCAACATTTTTAAGTGATTTTCATCATTTGATCAAGGGTTTATCATGATTCCTCAAGGAATGCTCCAAATTCATCAAAACCCAAAAGTTGTTAAATTAGGGTTTCTTAGGAAAAGTCAACTAAACTTTGACCAAGCATAAATTCCAAATACTTTGTCAGAAATTTTCCATCCAAGGCTCATTTTGAAGAGGATGAAATTACCTAGAACTCATCTTCATCCCACAAGTTCAAAATATTCACTCATAAAAAGATATGAATTTCTACATTATGGGTCATTTTGAAAAGTCAACAAAACACCTTTTGGATCAAAGCTTCTTACATGAACATGGAAGACTCAATTGAGATGAGACCAAAAGGGTTGCTTAGTGGACATACTAAGCTTTCTAAAAAGTCCAAGAACACATCTCTAGGGTTAAAATTGGAAGAGATATGCCTTGTCAAAGTTGACCCTTTTTGCAAAATTGTTAAAAGTCAAATGGGCTCAAAATTACATTTTTGGCCAAATGGGCCTAACTTTTTATGCTTGCACCTCACTTGTAGCATGATCCACGACCAAAATATCCATCCACGTGTTATTTGATTCATTTTCCATTTTATTATGATTTTTTATTAATTAAAATTTGAATTAAATTAATTAAATGGCAAATAATGGCAAAGATATGTTTTGATATGATTTTTTGACAGGATTGCAATCAAATTATGTTGAAAGATCAAGACCAAAACGAATCAGGGTTGATTGGTATAAGAAAGGAATGATTTGGATCAATTTAGAAAGATTACTTATGGCATGAAAATCATATCAAATCTTCTTAATTTCAAAAGATTCAAGCCAATTTTATAACCCTAATTCATTCTAACATATATATGGAACGTGTACAAGGCATAAGACAGGGGTTGCAGTCGTGAAAAAGCAAGAACAAAACTACAAAATTTCAAAGAAAAGTGTGAATCGGATTTCAAACTACAGGCCAGTTCAAGCCATTCCAACATTGCCAGTCGCATCCTGGAGCATCTCTGAAGCTAACTGGATCATTTGCAAGTCCTCTCGCACCCAGAAACGCACGCTATCACTCATACGGTTTTCTTTATTTCTTGAAATCGATTACATCAATTCTGGCATTATTAGCACATTTGATTGACATATTTGTGATCTTTATCATGTTTGCAAGCTGACTGGATAGTTTAATTGCATTTTTGAAGCATATATCTGTACTTGCCATTGTTAGGGTTTCCACATGTGTTTTGGGGTTTTTGGCTACAGGTAAAATTAGATCACAAACAAGGTACCATGATGACCGTGACATCATAACCAGTTGAACCCTTATCTTCAATTACATTCATATTGCGTTTTGTGGGTTTTTGAGTTGTACAGGTTTCTAGCCACAGAAGTTTGTCTGTGGGTATAGGTCTTTGCCTAAAACAACGGATTCTTGGAGAGGACGATGGCGTGGCAATCAACCATTGGGTCATTTGAAATTTCACGCGTTTTGTCCACTAACCATTTATTTTTCCATATTATATTTCATTTTCAGTATAATAACAAACAAGCCAGTTTGCCCAGTGGTGAGGCGCGTTGTTGGTGAACACAAGGACCTGGGTTCGATCCCAGGTCCCAACAAATTTGTTTTCTTATTTTCCATTTATAGATCCTGTGTGTCTATCATCCAAACGCCCAACATATGCCATCACCATTCAACCGCTTGATGCATCACTTATCCAAATCCAACGCATAGCAATGAGAGACCATGATGTACCCTCAAGTCAACACTCCATGGGATCAGGCACGTTCACTGGGCTCAGCATTATTGGGCCAGGGAAATTCAACAATACACCCCCTATTCAGCATAACATAGGCTCATTTCTTCTCTTTTTCTATTCTTTTTATTTTTTATTCTTTTATTATTTCCTTAATTATTTTAATTAACATCAAAAAAACATTTTTTATTATTTAATCAAAAATCACAAAAACACAAAAAAAAGATTTTTCTCATGAAATACTTATTTCTTTAATTAATTTAATTAGAAACTAGGTTAATTTAATTCTTTTTTGTAAATAAAACTAATTAGAAATTAGGTTTTAGATTTGTAATTGAATTGTTTTTTCTCAAATAAAAACCACAAAAAACACAAAATCTTTTTTATAAAATACTTTATTTTCTTGAATTATTTAATTTAGTTTAAATTAGGTTAATTTCAATTTCTTTTTATAATTAAAAATAATTAGAATTAGGGTTTTAGTTGTACATAACCTAATTAAGTCTTTTCTAAAAAATAACTTAAATATTTTTTCAATTAGATTTTTAGGGTTTTCAAATTTTTCTCGCATTTAATTTGCCGCGCGTATTTTAATTCCTTTTATTATTATTGTAATTGTTTCCAGGTTGTAATAGTAATTAGGGTTTTAAGCTTCCGCGTTTTTATTTTCAGTCAAGATAATTATGTAACTGCCAAAGCCTTGTAATAGCTAGGTTTATTTTTCGCACTTTAAATTCCTGCAAATATTTAACTGTTAGATGCATGGTTAATAGGATTGTATGGGAAGATTACTTGAAATTAAAAAGGTAGATCACCTAATGTGCAAAGACTAAATAACTGAAAAATCCACATGCACATGTTCACTCCTAGGGTTTTCCTCACTTCGGTTGCCTTCGGTAAACAGTCATTAAGCATAGGAGATTTTAATGGTTGCCCTCCAGTCTAAAAGATCAAAGTGTCCCATTCGAATGTTGCCTCAGAAATGTTGCCTCGGAAATGCTGCCTCGGAAAGATCTTAAGACTCTAGGGTTACTACTAAATTTTCTAACTGTTGCTTTGGTGACTGTACTTGTCCCTTTCGAACGTCCCTTACAAACTCCAACAACGGGGCTACCTACTCCTTAAATAGTAGGATAGCACTATCTAAAGGAAACGAGAATGAAGAATCTTTTTTCGAGTAGGTAGAATCTTAAGTACTTGCTCAACAAAACTTTTCACACAAACACCTTTCAAAACAAACTTCGTCACATCCTTGAGGACTGATACAAGGGTTATCACAAAGTAAAACATTTTCAAAAACAAGCACACACAAGCAATTTGAAAAATGAGCAAGTACCTAAGAGCCCATGGAAAACCATGGATAGAAAGGGTGCTAACACCTTCCCTTTTTATAATCAACCCCCCCCCCCCCCCCCCCCCCCCCCCCCCCCGTACTCAGAATATCTCGAAAAAAGGTTTTTCTGTTATTTTTCCTTTTCCATGATTGGATGAAATAAAATTTGGTGGCGACTCTTGCTTACCGCGACATTTTGCAAACAAAAAACGCAAAACGCAAAACCAGTATAACAGTCGGTTCTGCCACTGTATCACAACCTGCAATATGGAGACCACGACACAGAGGATACCAACTAGGCACCCTTAAAGACAACTGGTACTCATGCTATTGATAATCCACTGGTATTGAATCAGTATAAAGCTCTAGAAGAAAGATTGAAAGTTGTAGAGGGTTTTGATGCCTTTGAAGTAGACGCTCTCGAAATGGGTTTAGTTCCTGATGTGCTAATACCACCGAAGTTCAAAGTGCCCGAATTTGGAAAATACAAGGTGCTCAGTTGTCCAATAAATCATTTACGCATGTATTGTAGGAAGATGCATGCCATTGCACATGTTCAGAAGCTGATGATTCACTACTTTCAAGATAGCCTAAGCGGGGCATCTTTAGACTGGTATATGCAATTGGAGCGAACGCATATTCGAACCTGGGAAGATCTTGATAATGCTTTCTTAAAGAATTTCAAATATAACCTGGACATGGAGCCTACCCGTATGCAACTCCAGAATCTGCCCCAGAAGAAAGAAGAGTCCTTCAAAGAGTATGCTCAGAGATGGAGGGATATGGCATCCCGTGTGCAACCACCACTGTTAGAGAAGGAATTAGTAGACATGTTTATGGGAACTTTGCAAGGGCTGTATTATGAAAAGATAGTCAAAAGTATCTCTTCAGGGTTCTCAGATATAGTGACTATCGGAGAAAGAATCGAGACCGAAATAAAGAGAGGGAAAATACCTGGGGGACCATCAAGTACCCCCTACAATTCAAAAAGGTATGCTTCAAATTTCCTAAAAAGAAAGGAGGGAGAAATTAATGTTGTAGCCTCACAACCCAGGGCACAACAACCATTGATGATCCTGCAAGGACAGCAGCAAGGCAGAAGGCCACCAAGAAATTTTGATCCACTCCTCATGCCACCTAGCCATTTATTACAACACTTAGTTAAGGCATCCTTGATGGAAATCTAGCCTCTAGCTCCTCCAGTCGGGCCACTCCCACGAAGGTACAATGCCGATGCCATATGTGAATACCATGCTAACTCTCCGGGGCACACTATAGAGCAATGTTGAGCATTCAAGCATAAAGTTCAGGACTTGTTAGAATCTCAAGACATCACGTTTGAGAAGCCTAACATCAAATCGAACCCCATGCCTCCGCATGGTGGGCTGACAATAAATGAGATTGAAGTATTCACTAACCATGGGGAAACCAGACATGCAAAGAACCCAATTAAGTTGCGGAAGGAATACATGTTCGAATGTGGGTTCCTGCTGGAACATAATGGAGCCTTTGAAAGAACTCTGCAAAATCTAGTGGACCAGGGGATAGTCCAATTCGAACCATACCCTGAAGAAAAATTTGTAGTTGTGATTGAAAGAAAGAAGCCATTGGTAATCCCTTGCCAAGGCCTAAATCTTAGCAAAAAGACTCTAGTGATCCCATGGGAAGAATCAACAGAGACCACATGAATGGTACTAAAGAAGGATCTCCTAATATCAGCAATTCCAAAGGCCATGATGATAATTAAGGGACCTTCACCTATCCCTTATGAAAATAACAAAGCAGTGCCATGGAGTTATGACTCAGCATGTACATTAACAGAGTAAAACAAGAAAATGAGCCATCGCCAAGTCACAGACCTGCAATCTCAAATATAGCAGGGACAAGAGGTATGACCCGAAGTGGTCAAATATTTGGAGCCAAACCACCAAAGAAGAAATATGAGACCCCAACAAAAGACAAGGGAAAAGTTGTGGCAGAAACAAGTCAAGAAGCAAAACCTCCAAGCAAAAACTTTACTGATCAAGAGGCAGAGGAGTTTCTGAAAATAATCAAGAGAAGTGACTACATGGTGGTGGATCATCTTCACCAAACCCCAGCTAAAATCTCCATACTCTCACTACTCATGAACTCTGAAGCGCACCAAGACTCTTTGATGAAGGTACTAGGTTTAGCTCGCGTTGCGGAAGAGATTTCTGTGAATCAATTTGACAATGTGGTAGAAAATCTAACATCCGGATCACACCTAGGTTTTAGTAACAATGAATTTCCTCCACAAGGTCGAGCTCACAACAAGGAACTCCATATATCTATGCAAATAGGTAGTACCAGCCTATCCAGAGTACTCACTGATACGGGTTATGCCCTCAACGTGTTACCAAAATCAAGTATGATAAAGTTAATAATAGATGACGTGGCGATGAGGCCAAGCTCTGCAATAATAAAAGCATTTGATGGTTCTCGAAGCTCGGTATTGGGAGAGGTGGAACTTCTAGTCAAAATTGGGCTGCATATCTTCAATATCACTTTCTAGGTCATGGATATAGAACCAGCATACACTTGCTTATTGGGGAGACCTTGGATTCACCCAACAGGGGCAATCACCTCAACCCTACATCAAAAGTTGAAGTTCCTAGTGGAGGGGAAACTAATCATAATAGACGGTGAGGAAGACATCTTGGTAAGTCACATTGAATCGTACAGGTATATTAGTGTCGACGAAGACTGTATAGCCACCCTGTTTCAAGCCCTAGAAATTGCTTCAATGGTGACTTTACCTGTGGAAAAAGGTAATAAGTTTAAGGTGACCTCATGGAGAGATTTGCAAGCAACTATGGAATGTGATGCCTTGAAAGGCTGGGGAAAGCTCCTAGAAATTACCGAGAAGAAGAATCACTTTGGTTTGGGCTACGAATCATCGAACGCTACTCTGAAAGGTAAAACACGGTTTCCTCTGATCCAAGAGACCTTTGTCAACAAGGGAACAGAGCATGGCGGACATGTGGCGATGATATCCAACAGAGTCAACACCAAAAAGTCAACTGAATTCATCAGAGAATATTCCCCGTGGAGATTCCCGATATCTTTTTCTTTCTTAAGTAATTTTTTCTTGTTTTTTGAAAGAACTTATGTCAAGCCCGAGGCATAGGGGTTGCTTGTAAGGGTTCCCCTGTTTTGTTTCAGACAATAGTTACAATTAATAAAAGTTATATTTTGTTTTCATTTAAAATCCTTGTTGTACCCAAAAACTTGCCTTCTCATTTTACTCAATACATACTCCTAGAGATCCTCAACTTGCTCAAGGATGCCCAAAAGTTGATCAGAAAAGCTCCCTCCTAAGGCAATGTACCTCAAATTAAGGTTTCCATTTTCATCAGGGTGGGGGAGCTCAAAAGGTCCTAGATTCCCTCCATGGTCCTAATATGTTCTCAATATCATCCATGTCAAGTTTTATGCCTTGCACAAGAAGTTTGCTCAGTCAATTGCCCAGATGCCTGAAAATCAACTGTACTAGGTCAAAAGTCAATTGTGGCCTACATACAGTCAAACTTCAATATTTTTGGTAAAAATAAACATTTTTAAGTGATATACATTATTTGATCAAGTGTTGATCATGATTCCTCAAGAAATTCCCCAAATTCATCAAAACCCAAAAGTTGTTAAATTAGGGTTTCTCAGGAAAAGTCAACCAAACTTTTACCAAGCATAACTTCTTCATACTTTATCAAAACTTTTCCATACAAGGCTCATTTTGAAGATGACGAAATTCACTACAATTCATCTTCATCCCCCAAGTTAAAAATATGCACTCATCAAAAGATATGAACTTCTACATTATAGGTCCTTTTGAAAAGTCAACAAAAACACTTTTTGGGTCAAAGCTTCTTACATGAACATGGAAGACCCAATTGAGATGAAACCAAAAGGGTTGTTTAGGGGACATACTAAGATTTCTAAAAAGTCCAAGAACACCCTCTTAGAGTTAAAGTTGAGGGAGATATGTATTGTCAAAATTAACCAATTTTTGGAAATGTGCATAAAGTCAACATTGATCAAAATGACTTTTTTTTCCAAATGGGCCAATGTTTTCTTGTTTGAAACTTGTTCCTAAGATGGCCCATGACCCTTGAGCTTATCCACCTATTATTTCATTATTTTTATTATTTATTTTGATTTTTTATCCATTTAAATCAAAATAAATCAATTTAAATAGTAGAATAATCAAATAAAATCAAAGATTTGATTTTATGAGCCCATGAACAGCTAGAAAGTTAAAAAATTCGTGCAAGAGCTAATTGATTGGAAAAGATCTTAATTTAGTCTATTTTGGAAACACATCATACAAGGCAAAGAATGAAATCAAATCTCCATTATTTGCAAAGATATGATCAGTTTTTGTTGAGCTAAATCATTCTATGATATATACACACCATTTCCAAAGCATAAAAAAGGGTTCTTGGTCGTGAAAACAAAGGAGTCAACTTCAATTTTTTGTCAAAAAAAGTGTTGATCACATATTCCTCCATAGACTGATTCAAGCAATTCCAAGGCCATCAATCCGTTCCTGGACATTTTCTGAAGCCCTTCCAATCATCCTCAAGCTTTAAAACCTTCAGAAATCAAGCCTCACAGTGCCACGATTTGCATCTTTTTAAAGATTCGTTTTCAATAATTTATCCATCATAAACATGTTTTTATCATATATTCATGCTTGCTATCATATTTGCAATGTTTTTTTTGGTTTGATTGAAGTTTAAGTGCAGGAATGGCATGATGCCATTGTTAGGGTTTTGAGGTCCCAAATTGGGAATTCCATATAGAGGCAAAATTGGACAAAATCAGGGGTTTATGGCTACGAACAAAATCCATCTTTATAGCTTTTAGTGACGGAAACGACTGTAGGTAAAAGTGTGGCCAAAAACAACAGTTATTGGGAAGAAGACAATTAGGTGGCAGAATCCCATTGGGTGATTTGAATCACGCGCGCTTTTGGGAAAGACCACTTTATTTCCTTTATATTTTATTTATGTTATTATATTTACAAGTAACCATCCAGCCATTGGATTCATCATCAATCCAAATCCAACGCTCAAGTCATACCATAGACCGTCTGAAAGAGCATCACACTGGATCTAGTGCGTTGACTGGGTTGAGCAAGGAATGGGCCTAACAAATTCAGTACTACACCCCCTGAATTGCTCAACAATACATGCCCAATTTCTTTTCTTTTTTTATTTTATTTCCTTTATTTTAATTATTTGATTAATTATTTCCTTTTACAAAAATAACACAAAAAAATTATTTTTTTATTTAATCATAAAATCAAGAAAACCACAAAAAAGTAGAATTAGGTTTTTTATTAAAATTAGTTTTTTTTTGGAAAATAATTAATTTAATGATATTGACTCGATTATTTTCATAATTAAAATTAATTATACAAATTAGGTTTAATTCACAAATATATAATTTTCTCAATAAAATACCAAAAAATATTTTTCTTTAATTAATTAGATTTAGGTTAAGATTTCAAATATTTTTCTCAACAATAAAATACAAAAAAAAAATATTTTCTCTTTAATTGATTAGATTTTAGAATTTAAACTTTGATTCCCGTACTTAATTCTCGCGCGCAATATTTTATTTTCCAATTATTGTATTTGCTCCGGGTTTGTAATAGTTTTTAGTTAGAGTTTACCGCATATTATTTACTGTTTAATCCCCGGTTTTTGGTCATGTAACCCCCTCCCCGAAGCCTTGTAATAGCGTAGATTTACTTTTTCGCTTTTAATTTCCGCAACTATGAACTGTCTAGATGTATGGATAATAGGCTTGCATGCAAAAGACAAATAAAATTAAAACAGTAGATCACCTTAATTGTGCAAAGATTAAATAACTGAAATCAAACACTGCTTCACACTTGCACCCTTAGGGTATGCCTCACTTGGTTGCCTCGGAAAACAATGGTCATGTCCCTCGAACGTAGGGATATCTTAGCAAAAGACCCTCAATTTAAAAGTCATCATAAAGATCATAGTCCCTCGAGTTGCCTACGAGAAATGATCTTGTCCCTCGATGTTGCCTATATGATGACAGTCCCTTCGAAATGATAAGGTATCCTTACATGTTGCCTTCAATGACCATTTCGTCCCTTTCGATAGTCCCTCAAACATCCAACGACTAGGGTTACCAACTCACTAATAGTAGGATAACACGGTCTAAAGGATAGGAGGAAAAGAACGCCTTTTTTCGAGTAGGTAGATAATTGTTAGGTACTTGCTCAAAACGACAAATCTTTTACACCATACACTTTCAAACAAACTTTTCAAACTAAAGTTTTCAAAACACTTCGTAACACTCTTGAGGACAGAAACAAGGGTTAAAAAGAAGTAAAACAAAACTTTTCAAAACAAGCACACACAAGCAGTTTTCAAAATGAGCAAGTACCTTAGAGCCCATGGAAAACCATGGATAGAAAGGGTGCTAACACCTTCTCTTTCTATAATCTACCCCCGTACTCCGAAACATCTCGAAAAAGGTTTTTCTGTTCTTTTTCCTTTTCCTGATTGGATAAAATAAAAGTTAGTGGCGACTCTTGCTTACCGCGACATTTTGCGAAATACAAACGCAAAACCAGTATTAACAGTCGGTTCTACCACCATATCACTGAACTGGTGACTCTGCTGGGGAAATAAAGTGAGGTTTACCTTAGGATCTAGGTCATTTTTAAAATTGCTTTCTTGTTTGTTTTTCCTGCTTTATCTTTAAGGATTTTTGCCTGGGTATTGTTAAAGATCCTACACCCGGATCTGGGGACACTTCTTAGGTAAACAGCAATAGATCATGGAGACTGTACGGTGTAGACCAATATGGTTTAAGCGATGGCTGTGTTGGTGTGACACTTTGGTTGGTACCGGTATCCTTCGTGGGGAAACGAGGAGAGTACAGGGCCTCTGTGTGGTGTCTTGAAGTACTAATGGACCTTAGAACCTTAGTTGAACAAACTTGGCCATTAGAAAGTAGTGAGATAGCCAACCTCGGTATAAAGCTGAGGATTGGTTGATACTCGATGCTACACTCATTGAGATCATACTTTCGGGATATTTCGGCCGCAAGAAAATATTGCTTGAGTTGAAACAATGCCTGATAAAGGATGATCAGTGATATTGAGAATCTTTAGAACCCGGTTACATATTTATAGGATAAGTTGAACCAATCCAGCTTCAAGAGGGTATGACCTTGAAACTCAAACATGCCTTAAAGCTAAGGACTTGGTGTGATTTGTCTGTGTTTCCTATACCTGTAATTTCTCATGACATCATAAACATCATACCATAGCATATCATGACTAACCATTTCAAGGATCTCGAGGGCCTGTGATGCAGGTTATGATAAATCAGACGTCTAGCAAGGGGCAAGGGGATTTATTTTCCTTTAGCCAATGTCATCAGAAGATCAAAATTCAAGAACTTGAGTCAGGGGCTATGACCCACTTGATATGGTGATCTTGACTCTTGTAGAAGGAAATTCAACGATACGAAGTTCTTCAATCAAAGCTGCAATCAAATTCTAACAGTCTCTTGTGTTTACCTCGCGAGATCCTTGAAAACATTGCATACATATCATATGTATCATTGCATAACAGGATTCATAACGGGTTTCTCATCTCCTCCGCTGTTTATTTGAGCAATGGCTCTCCAACAAGACAACAGAGATCTCCAAGCTCAAGATGCCCAGTTCAAGGAATTTCTCCTGAATCTATCCAAGGGGTAAGGAGACCTGAAAACACTCTTCGCCGGGAATCTGACCAAGGAACGTCCTGACAACAACAAGGATGAATAATTGGAACAACTGCAAGCTGAGGTAGAAACAATGAGAATCCAGATGCTGGGGCAGATGGCTCTTATCCAAAACTTAGCTCGAGGACAAGAAAGGCTAAGAGCTTTCCTCAACAAGCTTCACCAAGATGGATGCAGATCCATGAAACAAGTAGTTAAAATTGTGGATCAAGGCATTAATCAGCCCCCAGTGAGAGAAGAGGTTGGTTTGGCCAGGAACAGACCTTTCCAGATTGCTACTACATCATAAGCCCAACCACAACCTTGCCAATGACAACGGGGAAATCGGCAAAAGAAGAATACATCTGAAAGACGCTTCACCGAAATCAACATGTCATTGGCTCAAGCATTGCAACGCCTGTTGAAGGCTAAGTTGGTTATATTAAGGGACCCTCCGTAGAATCCCAACATAGCCTCCCCAAGGTACAATCCAAATGCAAGATGTGCGTACCACTCCAATAGTCCTGGACATGACACCAACATCTGTTGGGCATTGAGAAATAAAATTCAAGACCTGATTAATGAAGGAGTGCTAGAATTCGCACAAGACGGCCAGGCTGAGTTCTTCTACCATCCCTCCAAGGCATACCATCTGAAGTGACAAGTTCTCACAAGAAGGCTTTTCGTTCATTATAATTTTCAATGTGTAATTTTCTTTTGATTTGTTTGAACATTTATTCATATCAAACCTCGTTATTTCATCAATGCATTGCACATGTTTGTCTTGAATCAATTTATTCGTATTCACTATTTCAAAAATGCGTTCTTATTTCCTTTTGTGATATTCAAATCTCGATTATAAAATCTAAGCCTTAGAGGGAGGATGACGAAAATGATACCATAATCTCTATAGTATGCTTTTGAACAGACCCCGCTGACGATGTACAGAAGTTGTTTCAAATCCTAAACAGTGGAGTTATAAGGAAGATAATCCCTAGTCAACCCCTTCAAGTCAAAAAAGTAGGAGTTTTTCTTTTTGCACAAATTAAAACCCTTAATCATAACCTGGGGCAGGGTAGTTTTCTCAGTTAATTCAGAGGCGCATTCAGTCATAATATGTCGCTTCGTACACAATGAATGGCATCAAATACATCCTTCCAAAACAAAAGACGGTGATGGTTCCGTATAATCATCAAGATAGGCATTCATTATCTCTCGAAATAAAAGCCCATTAAGTCAAAACCTATGAAGGAGACTTAAGAGAAAATTGGGGCATCCCGCTGACTGTAATCACAAAAGAAACAGTTCAAGAAAAAGAAGGGATAACGAAAACAAAAAAAAGAGGTTACTACAAATCCTCGACAAAAAGACGATTACAAAAATGACTGCCTTTTCAAAACAAATGTTCAATTTCTGAATCATCACCAATTATCAGAGCAAAGATTCCAGACTCAATCGGGATCTAAACGCGCAATTAACTGAGCATAGGACTGAAGAACATCACGAAGAGCGGGTTGGGTACAAATAAAATTTGAGCCTTTATCCTTTGTTTCTTGAACCGTGAACCAGGCCACGTTATAACCCTTAAAAGTCCTAGCTGAAGCATGGGTTAGTTTGAGAGCATACTGTTACAAAGGTATCCTGACTCCTGTAGGCTTTGTTACGAATCCTGAGTTGATATCACATTCTTACAAATTTCTTTTTACTACACAAAAGACATTTTCAAAAAAAATTCAAGACAGACATGAGTTTTGCATTCTTTAAATGACATTGTTTGCATATGACTAATTGTTTGACAGCACAAAAACCCACACAATGGATATTCAATGAACAGACATCCTCTCAATGGACAGAATCACCTCAGCGGGAAAGACACTACCAATAACAGGTCTTCCATAAGCAAGGGGCATGACATGATGTCTAAACACACCTGGAATGCATGCAAAGATTAAATAACTGAAATCAAACACTGCTTCACACTTGCACCCTTAGGGTATGCCTCACTTGGTTTCCTCGGAAAACAATGGTCATGTCCCTCGAACATAGGGATATCTTAGCAAAAGACCCTCAATCTAAAAGTCATCATAAAGATCATAGTCCTTCAACGTCCCTCGAGTTGCCTACGAGAAATGATTTTGTCTCTCGATGTTGCCTATATGATGACAGTCCCTTCGAAATGCTAAGGTATCCTTACATGTTGCCTTAAATGACCATTTCGTCCATTTCGATAGTCCCTCAAACATCCAACGACTAGGGTTACCTACTCACTAATAGTAGGATAATACGGTCTAAAGTATAGGAGGAAAATAACTCCTTTTTTCGAGTAGGTAGATAATTGTTAGGTACTTGCTCAAAACGATAAATATTTTAGACCATACACTTTCAAACAAACTTTTCAAACTAAAGTTTTCAAAACACTTCGTAACACTCTTGAGGACAGAAACAAGGGTTAAAACGAAGTAAAACAAAACTTTTCAAAACAAGCACACACAAGCAGTTTTCAAAATGAGCAAGTACCTAAGAGCCCATGGAAAACCATGGATAGAAAGGGTGCTAACACCTTCCCTTTCTATAATCTACCCCCCGTACTCAGAAACATCTCGAAAAAGGTTTTTCTGTTCTTTTTCCTTTTCCTGATTGGATAAAATAAAAGTCGGTGGCGACTCTTGCTTACCGCGAGATTTTGCGAAATACAAACGCAAAACCAGTATTAATAGTCGGTTCTGCCACCGTATCACTATCACTGTCTTTCTTTTGCATCTACCTCATAAATTTAGAAATGGCAATACTTTCTCTGCATATGCATTTTCAAAGTTCATATACTAAAATCTGCACCAAAACACGATAAATGTGAAGATTCTTTCCCAAAACCACCGATAATGTTACTGCTGCAACCCGATATAATTTTGATTCTCCTATCAACCAAGCCTAAGAGGAAGATGATGAAGATCTTGAAATCTTTGAAGAAATGGCAAGAGAAATAGAACGAAAGGCCGACAACATACAATCGTATTAAGAGGCTATTGAGACCATTAATCTAGGCACAGAGGAAGATCCGAAGGAAATCAAGCTAGGGGAAATGTTAGAGCAAAGCGTCAAAGAAAGGCTGATCAAACTATTGCATGAGTATGTGGATATATTCGCTTGGTACTACCAGGACATGCCAGGATTAGATACAGACATTATGGTGCACAGACTACCCCTCAAAGAAGGATGTTCTCCAGTTAGGCAAAAACTCAGGAGAACACGCCCAAATATGTCCAACAAAATCAGAGAAGAAGTGCTTAAACAATTCGAGGCATGGTTCTTAGCAGTCGTATATTATCCGCCATGGATAGCTAATATTGTGTCAGTACCCAAGAAAGATTGCAAGGTACGCATGTGTGTGGGCTATCGAGATCTGAACAAACCAATTCCCAAAGATGACTTCCCATTACCACACATTGATGTTTTGGTAGACAACACGACTCAAGCCTCGGTATTCTCATTCATGGATGGTTTCTCGGGATATAATTAAATCAAAATGGCACCCGAAGACATGGAAAAGACCACTTTCATGACACCTTGGGGAACCTTCGGCTACAAAGTAATGCCATTCGGTCTTAAAAATGCAGAGGCAACTTATCAAAGGGCCATGGTCACACTATTCCATGACATAATTCACAAAGAGGTTGAAGTGTACATGATCGCCAAATCCCATACGGAGGAGGAACACATCATACATTTACAAAAGTTATTAGAACGGCTGGGCAAGTTCAGACTAGGGTTAAATCCGAATAAATGTACATTTGGCGTCAGATCAGGTAAGTTGCTGGGTTTCATTGTAAGTCAACGTGGTATCGAGGTAGACCCCGACAAAGTAAAAGTTATACAAGGGATGCCAGCACTGAGGATAATAAAAGAAGTTTGTGGTTTCTTAGGGTGATTGAATTACATCCCAAGGTTCATATTGCATCTAATAGCCACGTGTGAGCCGATATTCAAGTTATTACGAAAATATCAGACAGTAGTATGGAATGATGATTACCAAACGTCCTTTGAGACAATAAAGCAATATCTACAAGAGCCACCGATATTAATGCCACCAGTTCTCAGAAGACCATTCATCATGTATCTTACAGTACACGAAGGATCAATGGGTTGTGTTTTAGGTCAGCAGGACGAAACAGGAAGAAAAAAGCATGCGATTTATTACCTCAGCGAGAAATTTACTGACTGTGAAACCAGTTACTCACTCCTCGAGAAAACTTGTTGTGCATTGGCTTGGGCTACAAAGAGGTTGAGGCAATATATGTTAACATACACCACGTGGTTAATAACAAGAATGGATCCTCTAAAGTACGTGTTCGAAAAACTGGCTCTTACAGGGGGAATCGCCCGATGGCAGATGTTATTATCAGAATACGACATCCAATATGTCACTCAGAAGGCCATCAAGGGTAGTATACTAGCTGATCATCTAGCTCACCAACCACTTCCAGAATATCAACCTATGAAGTCCGACTTTCCAGATGAAGATGTCATGGTTATAGGAGACTATGAAATATTAGGACCTAACGGAGGACCTGAGCTAGGAGCAAGTTGGACACTCATGTTCGACGTGGCTTCAAATGCACTAGGGCACAATGTTGTACCCCAAAATTTTCCCTCCCATAATCTTCAAAGTTTTGACAAGCATCACCTCAAATGGCTCAAGTCTACTCAAGGGCTATACAGTCAAGCATCCTCCTGAGCCAGTCAAAATTAGGGTTTTGGTTCTTGCAAGGAAGTTGAGGTTTTCAAGGGCTCAATCAAGTCCCATATGCCTATACACATTGCCAAGCATCCATATGCCAAGTTTCAAGGCTCATAAGGTCAAGTTGCACAGTCAAAAGCCCTAATTGCTTCACAGTCAACTGCAGGGGTAAAATGGTCATTTGGCAGTCAAAAGTCAAAAATTTTGGTCAAAATCTTATTTTGAAGCCACAGTCATCATTTGATCAAGTCTTGATCATGATTTCACGAGAATGGCTCAAAAATCATCAAGATGCAAAAGTTTCTATTTTTGGACAGTTAAAAAGTCAACTGTAACTTGACCAAGGCATAACTTTTTCATGGTTCATCAGAAAAATCCCATCCAATGCTCATCTTGAAGGGGAAGACATTTCCTATAACTCATCTTCACATTCCAAGTCCAAGAAATGCTCCCACAAAAAGTTATCAATTTCAACATTATAGGTCATTTTCAAAAGTCAACAAAAAGGCACTTTAAGTCAAAGACCATAACTTGATATTGGTAAATAGAAATGACATGGGACCAAAGGCATTGGTTAGAGGACTTCAAGACCTTTCCAAAATGTCCAAGAACATGTTCATATGATCAAAATTGAGCAAGATATGCATTGGAGAAGTTGGGAAATTTTTGTGAAATGGCCAAAGTCAACTATCCTTGAAACTTCAATTTTTGACAAAAGGGCCCACTTTTTCCACTTGGTTCAGCTTGTCCATGCCTCCCACGTGTCCCACAATTTATTTCGAGATTAAAAATTAAATTTTCCATTTTTATTTAATTTTATTTGATTTAATTCATTTTAAATCTTTAAAATTCAAATAAAAATCAAAAAAATTAATTAGGGGATATTTTGTGGCTTGAATAGCTTTGATACACCATGAAACACCTTCCAAATTCGTGTACATCCTATTATGAGCACGGAATTCAAAATTGGACACAAAAGGCAAGTTTTCTTCAATGGAGTTTATGGCAAAATCAAAAACATAATTGCAAGGCTTTAAGGCTCATGATATTGGTTGATTATGATTCATAACCTTATATGCAAGCCTCTCCAATAACATACACGACCTAGAACTCTCACATACAGCATAAGCAATTTCAAATTTTCAAGAGAAAAGTGTGAAACTGAAAACCATATTCCAACACAATTCAAGCTTTCTCTTTGATCCAAACACACTCCTTACATTGCCAGGAACCTTTTGCAAGCACAAACAAGCCAAAAACCTCAAAGAATCGCTCATCATGCCCCCACGGTTTGTCCATCATTTTGAAAATCGAAACTCCATTTTTACGCCTCATTAATTCATTTTGATCATGGTTATGCACTGCTGACATTGTTACAAAGCTTTCTGTGTATTTTAATTTGATTATAAGGCTCTAAAACGAAAGTCACCATTGTCGAGTTCTAGGTTTTCAAAGCTGGTTATTTGGGGCTTTTGCTATACTGTAAAATCAGGACTCCAAACATATATGGTCAAACTCAGCATGATGAGACGAACAGGATGGATACCTCGCGCCCTTTTTATGTTATCCCTATTTCTATTCGCTATTTTCTGTCATTGCATTTAGTGGGGGTTAAAAACCCCCGCTATCTTGTTTCTTTTTTGCAGATAAGAGGAAGACGATGATGATGTGTCTAGGCGTGTGTGGTTGATTCAAACCACGCGCGCTTTTCTTTATTTTTCAGCATATAACGTATTTTTTATATATAATATTTGGTTCCCATTATGTGTACAAACTAACGCGCTTGGTGTAGTGGTTGGCCAGATGCCTTGCAAGCGTTGGGACCTGGGTTCGATTCCCAGGTCCCCCATAATTCCAATGTTATTTTTTCCAATATGTTCTTGTGCAGATTCCCAAGCGTTGGACACCATAAACCTCACAGATCCAAGCGCCAGGTGGCCATGATCATAGATCCAAAGGATGAAAGGTGACGAATATCATGTGCTCAGTCCAAGCATGCTGCAGGCAATCAAGGAAAGTCAAGCATGGCTTCTTAATGGGCCTCAAATTCTATACACACCTCCATCTGGCCCATACCCCCTTCCCTTGGTTTTATTCTTTTCTTTTCTTTTTTTATATTTTCTAATTTAATTATTAATCTTTTTAATTATTTTTATTATTAACAATTAACCAATTAATGTTTTCATAAAAAATCAAAAAATAGAATTAACATTATTATTATTATTAAGTTCATATTATTATTTTGTAAATAAATATTAAATAATTGAATTAGCTTTAATTAGGCAATTTTAACTTTTTTAAATAACTAAAATAATTTAGAATTAGGTTAACTTAGAATTTTAATTCTTTTATTTTTATTTTCATAAAACATAAAAACACAAAAAATATTTTCTTTTAATAAATTAATTAATTAGTTTAACAATTAGTTTTTAATTTCATTTAATCACAAAAAAGACAAAAAAAATCCAATTTCTTTTCTAAAAAAAGGGTCAACACCCTTAAGACATTCCCGATTCTTTCTTTCGCGCGCATTTTGGTTTTAATTCTTTATTTTGATTATTTCTGTAACTGCCTCCGGATGTAATAGTAATTAGGATTTTACTGCTTTATTTTAATTTCTCGTACTTATTTACCAAAACGGATCTTTGTATTTTTGGCGATGTATAGACCTGCGCCTTGTAATAGCGTAGGATTTATGTTTCCGCAATTTACTTTCCGCACCCCCTAACTGTTAAATGCATGAAATAATGTATGGTAAATAAAAACAACTCGTAGCTCACAAATAACATGTACAAAAACCTTAACTGAAAAACAACACACAAAGCACATGCCACTTCTTAGGGTACGCCTCACTGGTTGCTTCGAAACGTGGTCATCAAGTATAGGACGTCTTAGAGGTCACCCTTTGTCTAAAGATCCAGTTGCCTCGAAACGGTTGCCTCGAATAAAAGGATCTAGGACATTAGGGTTACTTCTAAGGTATCCTACTATTGCTTCGGTGACCACACTATCCCTTAATCGAATTGACCCGAACAACTCCAACGATGGTGCTACCTACCTCTCAATGGTGGGATAGCACTATCTAAAGGACTCTTACACAGCTTAATTCCTTAGGGTACGTAGATTTTCACGGGTACTTGCTCTTTCTCTTTCAAACAAACAAAACATCT
The DNA here is from genome assembly GCA_948472305.1 of Vicia faba. Taxonomy (NCBI): domain Eukaryota; kingdom Viridiplantae; phylum Streptophyta; class Magnoliopsida; order Fabales; family Fabaceae; genus Vicia; species Vicia faba. The sequence goes on from OX451737.1 coordinate 423,959,823, forward strand.
TTTCACACTCACACTTTCTAAAAGTTTTCAAACAAATTTTTCATACACTCTTGAGGACTGATACAAGAGTTACTTAGAAATTTTTCAAACGAAACTTTTTTCAAAACCCACACACACTTGAAAAGCAAACAACATTTTGAAAACATAAGAGCAAGTACCTAAGAGCCCGTGGATAACCACGGATAGAAAGGGTGCTAACACCTTCCCTTTCTATAAATCTACCTCCCGAACCGAGAAACATCTCGAATAAGGAATTTTGCTGTGCTTTTGTACTTTCCATATTGGAGAACATAAAAGACGGTGGCGACTCTTGCTTTACCGCGACATTTCGCGAACCAGCTTAAAAAACAATCAGTTCTATTTCCACCGATCACAGAACTGGCGACTCTGCTGGGGATACTTAAAGTGAGGTGTACCTTAGGATTAGATCATACTTATGTTTTCAATTGCTTTGCTTTGATTGCTTTATATTTGTGGGCTTTGCATCGTAGTTTCATAGATCCTAACCCGGATCTGGGGATACCCTTTTAGGTAGCATAAGCTGTGAGGGACCTGTCCGGCGTAGACCGACACGGGTGAAGCAGTGGCTACGTTGGTGTGGCACCTTGGTCTGTACCAATATCCCTTGTGTTGCAACGAGGAGAATATGGGTCTTCTGAGGAGTCATTAAGCACCAACCGACCTTAGAACCCTAATGTGACCCAACTTGGCCATAGAACAGTAGCAGTATGCTACACCCATTGAGGCTAAACTCTCGCGATGGTTCTGGCCGCAAGAAAAGATTGCGATGCTGGAGTTATGACCGATTGAGGTAGTCAGTGATATTGGGATCCTCTAGAACCCGGTTACTTTTGATAGGACAGGTCTTAACCAACAAAATGAAAGAGGGTAGTACCTGAACTTCATGCTGGCCTAAACTCTAAGGGTTGTGGTGTGACTTGTGTGCCTTATCATGTTTGCCTATGTGAATATTTGTGGTGTGCTTTACCATAACATCATACCATCATATCATTGCATGCACCCTGCATAAGGACTGACCTATTTCAAAGACAAGAGGGTTTCACCTTTGCTCTGTTTTGTAGGACATCATGATGCATGTGCGAAGGATCACTATCCGGCTCAACTTTGTTCACCCACCTGATTTGCTGAAAGAGTTGGTTGACAGAATTCCAAGCACTGCTTCCTTCATCCAGAGGCATGGTTCTCTTCTCGGTTTGGTCACTTCAAGATGGGACCAACAACTGATGAGTGTCTTGACCCAGTTTTATGATCCTCTATACCATTGCTTCACCTTTCAAGACTTCCAGCTGGTCCCTACCCTGGAAGAATTCTCTGATTTGCTTGGTATCCCTATCTTGGATCAGGCTCTTAGACCTGAGGAGATTGCAGCAGCCCTTCCTTTGACCAACAAGGAGGTAATGGACAATTGGGTGACTAGAAGCGGAGTTAAGGGCTTCCTGGCTAAGTTTCTGGTTGGTAAAGCTAACAGTTTTTGGAATGACTTAGACTTCAGGGCGTACGAGGACATTCTGGCTCTCTTAATCTATGGTCTAGTATTGTTTCCAAATCCTGATAACTTTGTCAATATCAATGCCATAAGGATCTTCATGTCTCGGAACCCTGTACCCACTCTTTTGGGTGATGTACTGCAACAACTCTATGCTCGTACTGCCCGAAGACGAGGAACTCTGTGGTGTTGTACTCCTTTGTTAGTGAGGTGGTTTATTTCGCACCTCCCCAAGTTCGTGCTGAAGAACCAAGAAGGAAAAGGCTGGGCTCATAGGTTAATGTCTCTCACTGATAATGACATCATTTGAACTCTCAGGGGTTTAGATGAGGTGGCTGTTATTGATCGTTGCGGAGAATATCCTAATGTTCCATTGATTGGTACTCAGGGCGGAATCTCTTATAATCCATGTTTAGCTCTCCGTCAGTTTGGAAGAGCCAGAAGAGCAGGGCCTCATGAGATGCTGGTGCCTCACATCAGTTTTGAGTTTCAGGTAGATAGTGACGAACTGCGCCGTAGATTCATCAAAGCTTGGGACGGAATTCACAGAGCTGACCCACATGAGTTGGGACTGAAGACTTCTCTACCAATGGAGCCCTATTACAGATGGGTCCGTATCCGTGCTCAGAAGTTAGGTATGCCATATGAAGCTGTCAGGCCTATCATTCTTGAAAGTCCTGATGGAGATGGGGTTCCTCCAACTGTTCTCCCTCCTCAGATACCCACTGATGTTGATACCCTAAAGAGATCTTGGGCGCAACTACAAGAAGAGCGGGATTATTATCGGGAAAAGTTCAACGAACAGGAACAGAAGATCCAGAAGCTGGCCAAGCAATTGGAGAACGAGCGAACCCTGAATGACTATATCCGTACTGAGAAGAGGAGGCCATGGGAGTACTGATGGGCTTTGGATGTTTCTTTTACAGCTTTATTTCCTTTTCAGTATTTTCATTCTTGTAACGCCTAAGGGCAAATTGTTGAACAATTTAAAGTTTGAATCTAATAAAGTGTGTTCCTTTTGTTCACAAAGTTGATTCCCGATTGTCTTTGAAAACATAATTCATACGCATTTCATTCATCATATGCATCACAGGTACCCTTTTTCTACAGGTTGCTTAATCTTATTCGCTGTTTATTTCAGCACTCAGTCATCATGAATCCCGAACTCACTACCGAGCAAGCTATCAAGGCCCTCCAGGCCCAGAACGCCCAATTTCAGGAGATGGTCATGAACTTGGCCCAAGGACAACAAGAGCTGAAGGCTTTGCTCCTGAAGAAGAAGAAGAAGAAGAGGACTGTGCTGTTAAACACTGGGCGCAGACTCAGGAATACATTGCAAAATGAAGCTGAGAGGACTACTCCATCTGTGGGGGAAGGCAGTCACCAAGGGAGAGAGGTCCCTAGTCCTGTGGTCTCTGACACCGAGACAGACTTCAACGATGAACAGTACCCTCCTGCTGAGGACCGGTACAAACAACTGGAGGACAGGTTAAATGCTATGGAGATTAAACGTGTGCCTGAGTTGGATTTCGGAGACTTGGGGTTATCTTCTGGGGTGGTGATCCCGCACAAATACAAGGCGCCTACCTTTGTGAAGTATGACGGGGCTTCCTGTCCTAAGATGCACCTCCGTTCTTATGTAAGGAAGATCCAGCCTTACACTGCAGACAAGAACTTATGGATCCATTTCTTTTAGGAGAGTCTTTTAGGGACTCATCTCGAATGGTTCTATCAGCTGGATGGAACCAACATTCGTAACTGGGAGGATTTGGCTACTGCTTTTTACAAGCAGTATCAGTATAATTCCGACCTTGCTCCCACGCGTACCCAACTCCAGGGTATGTCACTGGGAACGGGTGAAGGTTTTAAGGAGTACGCACATAAATGGAGAGACCTGGCTGGCAGGGTGCAACCACCGTTGACGGATCGCGAACTAGTGGACATGTTCTTGGGGACCCTATCTGGTCCATTCTTCAACCACCTGATTGGTAATTCCTCTACTGGGTTTACAGACCTGATCCTGACTGGTGAGAGGATCGAAGCTGGTATAAAATCGGGGAAGATACAGAAGAGTGCCTCCTCAAATACTGAAAAGAAGCCCTTCAAGAAGGAGGCCAGTGATGTGTATGGTCCCAGGAGACAGAACAAACCAGAACGCCGCCAAGCTGCCAACGCAGTGGTTATTTCTAAGCCTGTTGCTGCTCCTCATCAATATAACCAGCCAAGAGCTGAGAGGCCTAAAAGACAGTATACTCGGCTCAGCATGACTCTCTCTCAGATCCTGCCGCAACTGCTGTCAACTAGCCTGGTAACTGTCAAGGAAGATCCGAAGGTGGTAAACACAGCATCTCCGAAGTACAACCCCAATGCCCGTTGCGCTTATCACTCTGATAGCCCGGGACATTCTACTGATGACTGTTGGGCCCTAAGGAATAAGGTCCAGTACCTTATTGATGCCAAGGAAATACAATTCGAGGCGCCCGAGAGGCCGAATGTTGTGACCGCTCCCATGCCCCAGCGTGGAGTGAATGCTGTTGAGGAGGAGTTGTATGTAGCTTCTGTGGATGATGTTGCTACTCCGCTGTTGACCGTCAAGAGGAACCTGTTGCTAGCCGGTTTATTTCCGGGATGTAGTAAAGGTTGCCACTTATGTGCTGATTCACCTGCTGGTTGTCCTTTGCTGAAGTCAGGCGTCCAAAACCTGATGGATAGTAAAGAGATCTTGTTCAAGAAGACTGTCGTTCCTGCTGCCCCTGTTGAAGAAGTTTCAATTGTTACCATTTTCAACCACCCTTCCAAGGCTCCTTCAAAGAAGCCTATCAAAATTTTTCATGTTCACAAGATTGCTCCTATAACCATTACTGTTCCGGGGCCATCCCCTACAAGTCTGATAAAGCTGTCCCGTGGCACTATGGGGTAGATGTTTATGTTCTGGGAGTGAAGCAAGAGTTCAATACTGGTACCGGTGTCACCAACATCACCGGGCCTGCTAAGGTCACTCGTAATGGAAGACTGTTCTCACCAGACATTGCACCTCCAGCAATTCAGAGGCCTCTTGTCATCACACCTGCCAGTGTGCTTGTCCCCCCCCCCCCCCTGATCAAGTTTCTACCCCTGCTGCCGAGTCATCTGACGCTCGAGGTAAGGGAATTGCTACCGATGTGCCTGCCCGGACGGAGGCACCGAAGACCACTGTTGAGGCTTCCAAGCAAGAGATGGAAGGAATCCTCAAAATTATAAAGAAAAGTGATTTCAACATCGTTGAACAGCTGGGGAACACCCCCTCTAAAATCTCCATGCTATCACTGTTGCTGTGTTCAGAGGCCCATGCCAAGGCCCTGATTTCTTTCCTGAAGACGGCCCACGTGCCACAAGAAACGTCTGCTGATCAATTCACCGACTGTGTGGCCAACTTAACTGCTGATAATGGTCTGGGTTTCTCTGATGCTGATCTGACGGCCAAGGGGAAGAACCATAATGATGCCCTGCATGTCTCCATTGAATGCAGGGACACTACTCTTGCTCACGTGCTGGTTGACACGGGTTCTTCACTGAACGTACTACCCAAGAAAGCTCTAGAAAGGCTGGACTGTGAGGGTTTAGAGCTCAAACCAAGTAACATTGTTGTCCGGGCCTTTGACGGGTCCAAAAGGATGGTACATGGCGAGGTTGACATCCCAATCAGGGTTGGTTCGCAAGTCTTTGATTCAAAATTCTATGTGATGGACATTCGTCCATCCTATTCTTGTTTGCTGGGTCGCCCATGGATCCACAAGGCAGGGGCTGTGACTTCAACTTTACATCAGAAGCTCAAATACCCGGTCTGGGGGAAGATCGTAACAGTGCAAGGGGAGGAGGAATACATGGTCAGCCACCTCAACTCGTTCCGATACATAGAAATGGATGGGGAGTTCATTGAGACCCCCTTTCAACACTTTGAAGAGGTGCCTCAAACATTGGCAGCAGCAGAGACAGTGACTGAAGAGAGTTCTCCTTTGAAGATGGCTTCCTTGAAGGACGCCCGGGCTGTGATTGAGAAGGGTGAGTGTGCAAACTGGGGCAGGCTTCCTGATTTCACTCCAAAGACTGACAAATTTGGCTTGGGTTTCACTGCAGAAGCTCAGAAGGTTGTGCGTAAGGCAAGGATAGGAAGACCTCTTGTGCTCATCACCAACCCGGGAGTGAATGCTATTGAGGACGGCGTAGAGGAATCTGAATTTGACAACTGGATCTACCCAACGACCAACGGTGGACCTAGCAACTGGACTGCAAAAGACTTTACACCTATTACTTTTGTCACCCAGTAATGAACTTCTTTGTTTTGAATTTGTAACAAACAATAATTTGAAACTTTATGGCCCGGTGTCTTACCCAGGGCACCGTGGCGTCATTTGTGAGGGCTTGTTATTTGTCACTTCCATATATCATGAATAAAAGCATTGGACGTTTTTCACATTTCAAATCTTGCGCTCCCTTTCTTTCTTTATATATTGCAAAACAGCTGTATTTACACACACTCACTTATACAGGTTCCAATCCACTCTGGATCCCACTGGTAACGACTCTGCTACTGCTGGTTATGACTTCAAAAATCCGATCAACTTAGCCCAAGACGAAGGTGAAGATGATTGCAAAGTGCCTGGTGAGCTTGCAAGACTGTTACTCCAGGAAGAGAGGGCCATTCAGCCACATGAAGAGCCAGTGGAAACGGTAAATCTAGGTACTGAGACAGACAGAAAGGAAGTCAAGATTGGTGCAAATCTAGAGCTCAGTGTGAAACAATGGTTGATCCAGATGCTGCATGACTACATGGAAATCTTTGCCTGGTCCTACGAAGACATGCCTGGGTTGGATACCGATATTGTGGTTCATCACCTGCCTACCAAGGAAGACTGCCCTCCAGTTAAACAAAAGGTCCGCCGTATGCGTCCAGAGATGTCCTAGAAAATCAAAGCTGAGGTTATGAAACAATTTGACGCCAGTTTTCTGGCAGTGACTTCTTACCCTCAGTGGGTTGCCAACGTGGTTCTAGTACCAAAGAAAGATGGTAAGGTCAGAATGTGTGTTGATTACAGGGATTTGAACAGGGCGAGCCCTAAGGATGATTTCCCTCTGCCTCATATCGACGTTCTGGTTGACAATACTGCTCAACACAAGGTGTTCTCCTTCATGGACGGCTTCTCCGATTACAATCAAATCAAGATGGCTCCTGAAGACATGGAGAAGACCAATTTTGTTACTCAGTGGGGCACCTTCTACTACAAGGTCATGCCTTTTGGGTTGAAAAATGTTGGGGCAACCTACCAACGTGCCATGGTTGCTTTGTTTCATGACATGATCCATCATGAGATAGAAGTATATGTCGACGATATGATTGCAAGGTCCCAAACTGAGGAGGAACACCTTGACCATCTACGGAAACTGTTTGACCGTCTGAAGTTGTACAAGCTGAGGTTGAACCCAAACAAGTGCACCTTCGGGGTGAGATCTGGAAAACTACTAGGTTTTGTCGCAAGCGACAAAGGTATTCAAGTGGACCCTGCCAAGGTGAAAGCCATACAAGAGATGCCAGCTCCCAAGACAGAAAAAGAAGTAAGAGGCTTTCTAGGACGACTGAATTACATTGCCCGATTCATCTCGCATCTAACTGCTACCTGTGAACCAATCTTCAAGCTACTGAAGAAAGATTAGGTAGTACGTTGGAACGATGAATGTCAGGCCGCTTTCGACAGAATCAAAGAGTATCTCCAAGAACCACCCATCCTTATGCCCCCGGTTGAAGGGAGACCTCTAATATTATACTTGACAGTACTTGACAGCTCAATGGGGTGTGTGCCTGGGCAGCATGACGAGTCTGGCCGAAAAGAGCATGTTATTTATTACCTTAGCAAAAAGTTTACCGACTGTGAGACCCGATACTCACTGCTCGAGAAAACTTGCTGCGCTTTGGTATGGGCTGCTCGCCGGCTGAGACAGTATATGCTGACTCACACTACTCTGTTGATTTCAAAAATGGATCCAATAAAGTACATCTTCGAAAAGCCTGCTCTGTCTGGAAGAATAGCGAGATGGCAGATGATCTTGACAGAATATGACATCCAGTACACGACTCAGAAAGCAATCAAGGGAAGTGTAGTGGCAGACCACTTGGCACACCAGGCAGTAGATGACTATCAATCTATGAACTTTGAATTTCCCGACGAGGATATCATGGTAGTAACTGATTGTGAAGTACCTGGACCGGATGAAGGACCTGAGGAAGGATCCCGATGGTCTATGCACTTTGACGGAGCTTCAAACGCTTTGGGTAATGGTATCAGCGCTGTGATCATATCCCCCAAAGGCACTCATACTCCACTTACTGCCCGGCTATGTTTCAACTGCACCAATAACATGGCGGAGTATGAGGCATGCATTATGGGTCTTCAAGCTGCAATTGACCTAAGGATCAAGTTTTTGAGTGTCTTCGGAGATTCCGCTCTCGTGATCAATCAGATCAAAGGCGAGTAGGATACGAAACACCCAAGCCTTATCCCTTACAAAGAATGTGTGTTGACATTGATCCCCCATTTCACAGAGATAACTTTTGAACACTTCCCAAGAGAGGAGAATCAGTTGGCGGACGCGTTAGCTACGATGTCTTCCATGTTCAAAGTCAAATGGGACAACGAGGCTCCCCGAATCATTATCTGGAATTTAGATGAACCTGCACATTGCTGTGATCTCGAGGCTGAAGAGGTAACTGAAAAACCCTGGTATCATGAAGTGAAGAGGTACTTGGAAGCTCAAGAATACCCCGAGGGTGCATCTGTTAATGACAAGAAGTTCCTGAGAAGGTTCGCTGCAAAGTTCTTCCTCAGCAACGACATTCTGTACAAGCGAAACCATAATTCGACCTTACTGCGTTGTGTGGATAAGACTGAAGCAGAAAAGATCATGGCAGAGCTACATGAAGGTACCTTCGGGACACATTCCAGTGGACATACCATGGCAAAGAGAATCCTTCGGGCAGGATATTTCTGGTCCACAATGGAAGCCGACTGTTATCAGCATTCTCGAACTTGTCATAAATGCCAGATCTATGCTGATAAGGTGCACGTTCCTCCAGTTCCTCTGAATGTCTTGACAGCACCTTGGCCTTTTGCAATGTGGGGCATTGATATGATCGGAAAGATCATACCTACGGCATCCAACGGGCATCACTTCATCTTGGTAGCGATTGATTACTTCACAAAGTGGGTTGAAGCAGCTTCCTACGCTACAGTAACCAAGAACGTCGTGGCACGGTTCATTCGGCATAACCTGATCTGTCGATACGGCGTACCTGAGAGGATCATTACGGATAATGGTACCAATCTTAACAACAAGATGATCACTGAGCTCTGCGAGCAATTCAAGATATAACACCACAACTCTTCTCCTTACCGGCCGAAGATGAATGGGGCTGTCTAAGCGGCAAATAAGAATATCAAGAAAATTGTGCAGAAGATGACAGTGACCTACAAAGATTGGCACGAGATGTTACCGTTTGCTCTTCATGGGTACCGTACCTCGGCACAAACGTCAACAGGGGCAACACCCTTTTCCTTGATCTATGGCATGGAGGCAGTCTTGCCTATTGAAGTCCAGATACCCTCTCTCCGGATAATGAAGGATGCAGGTTTGAGCGAAGACGACTGGATCCAGACTTGACTTGATCAATTAAACCTAATTGACGAAAAGAGACTCACTGCTATTTGTCATGGTCAAACGTACCAAAAATGGATGATCAAGGCATTTAACAAGAAAGTCAGACGACAAGAGTATCAAGTCGGAGATATGGTAATCAAACGCATCATTCTTCCTCAAAGTGATCCCAGAGGCAAATGGACCCCTACGTACGAAGGGCCATTTATGGTTAAACATGTCTTCTCAGGAGGAGCCATGATTCTAACTACCATGGATGGTGACGACCTTCCTCACCCTGCCAATGCAGACATAGTAAAAAGATACTACGCATGAACAAAAGACCCGCTAGGTTGACACACCTAGGCAAAAATAAGGGCTTCCCGGCGAACCAAAAGGGTTCGGGCAAAATAAGGGATGAAATGAAAAAATCTGTACACCCGGCAAGTCGAAAACCTGAAAAGGCAGCTTGGGCAAAAATGGGTATCCCGGTGGACTGAAAACCCGAAAGGGCGGTCCAGGAAAAAATTAGGGATAAGCGTAATACTATGTCTCATTGGATCACTGTGCATCCAGAATTCAATATCAACTATCAGGTTCAGACGGCATCGATCAATCAACTTCAGTTTCAACTAAGCAGCAAAGTGATGAGACGCTTGAAGATATAAAAGACGATAGCAGAGTTGGAACCCAGTGGGATTTTTCACATAGCTGTTTTGTTTTCCTTTTCAAAATTGTATAAACTCTATGTTGTTCGGAGGCGTTCTCTTACTAGGACGTCAGCCTCATGTACATAAACGCCTATTTACAGGCAAATTCCAAAATCAATACAAATTCACTTTTCAGACCAATTGCCAATTGTTTTTTCCTTTTTTCTGTTTTGTTTTGTAAAGAACGTCCAATGTTCAATTTTTGATATATGCATTTGACATTAATTGCTAACTCATAAATGTTTGCATACGAAACAAAGGACTAATTACAGGTGATATTAGAAACAGGGGCAATAAAGAATTGTCTAAGCGATCTAGTTGCTCTGTCCACCAAGGTACCATGGTAGTTTTGGCTGAAGAATGTAACCCAGATACTTTCACTCCCCGCAGAGTAAGACCAGAATCAGTAATACTCTCTCCCAAGCAGAGTTGGTCTCCCATAAGCCCTACAAGGCACAATATCTCCAGCAAGTCAACGATACTCTCCCCAAGCAGGGTTAGTCTACTGTCAGCCTTAAGGAAGTTGGGTATCCCCAGAAAATCTCAATATTCCCCAGCGGAGTATACAGATGTTCCTAAGCAAGCATCCCTGGAAGTCTTGATCTAAGATTGTTCCCCGGCGGAATACCAGACACCCCAGTGGAGCCATTCCCCAGTACAGTCTCAAAAGTCTCCCCATGAGAGTTGAATCAATCTCCCCAATAAGAAGCTTATCCCCAGTAGATTCTGGAAGCTATCCCCTGCAGAGAACGAACGCGTCTACCCGGATTTATTCCAAGGTTATTCTCCACCAGAGCTTATAACTGGGTTATCCTCAGCTAAAAACCACGGAAAGATCATCCTCGGCGAAGCTCTTTCTATCCCCCAGCGGAGTTCATCAAGAATCCTCCAACATAACATATCAACGGTATCCCCAGCGGAGTTATCATCAAACCTCAGCGAAGTATCTCTTCCCACAGAGTATTCCCCGCAGAGTAATCTCTTCGCCAAGTTTATTCCCCCAACGGAGTCATCTTCTCCTACCGGTTTATTCTTGCAACCATCACCCCCAGTGGAAATGAAGAGCTTCACTCCCTAACATCAGCCCAGGATTCAACTTCCCGGCATTCGTCAAGGATTTATTTTCCTAGACACATTCATAAACATATCACATTTCGTACATCCTGCTTACATACACAATGCACGCACATACGCATCATATCACACTATCTCATTTATTCTTAAGAACATCATGACATCATGCATTTCATACATCATGACATTGCATACAACTGATGTTTTACCTTTTCAGGAAAAAGGTCAATCCAAAGATAATTACTATCAACTGTCGCAATTCCAGATTCGATACCTGTATCTAGACAGGGCATGTCTGTGAGCGATCAATTCCAGATTCGATTCCTGTATCCAGCCAGGGCACGTCTGAAGAGTTTGAAGATTCGATTCCTGTATCCAGCCAGGGCATATCTGTTGATGACTATTTCCAGATTCGATTCCTGTATCCAGCCAGGGCACGTCTGAAGAGTTTGAAGATTCGATTCCTGTATCCAGCCAGGGCATATCTGTTGACGACTAATTCCAGATTCGATTCATGTATCCAGCCAGGGCACGTCTGAAGAGTTTCCAGATTCGATTCTTGTATCCAGCCAGGGCACGTCTGAAGAGTTTGAAGATTCGATTCCTGTATCCAGCCAGGGCATATCTATTGACGACTAATTCCAGATTCGATTCCTGTATCCAGCCAGGGCACGTCTGAAGAGTTTGAGGATTCGATTCCTGTATCCAGCCAGGGCATATCTGTTGACGACTATTTCTAGATTCGATTCCTGTATCCAGCCAGGGCACGTCTGAAGAGTTTGAAGATTCGATTCCTGTATCCAGCCAGGGCATATCTGTTGACGACTATTTCCAAATTTGATTCCTGTATCCAGCCAGGGCACGTCTGAAGAGTTTGAAGATTCGATTCCTGTATCCATCCAGGGCATATCTATTGACGACTAATTCCAGATTTGATTCCTGTATCCAGCCAGGGTACGTCTGAAGAGTTTGAAGATTCGATTCCTGTATCCAGCCAGGGCACGTCTGAAGAGTTTGAAGATTCGATTCCTGTATCTAGCCAGGGCATATCTGTTGAAGACTAATTCCAGATTAGATTCCTGTATCCAGCCAGGGCACGTCTGAAGAGTTTGAAGATTCGATTCCTGTATCCAGCCAGGGCATATCTGTTGACGACTATTTCCAGATTCGATTCCTGTATCCAGCCATGGCACGTCTGAAGAGTTTGAAGATTTGATTCCTGTATCTAGCCAGGGCACATCTGTGAGCAACCAATTGTAGATTCGATACCTGTATCCAGCTAGGGCACGTCTGCATGAAGAGTTTGAAGATCAACCCCTGTAACAGGCCAGGTAATTATCTTTCTTTCTCAGGTACGCAAGTTCTCGCTAAGGAATCTCTTACGCGATCAACACCTAGGTGGCATCTATAAGCCCATCCTCCCATCACACTTCCAAATGGCATCTGTAAGCCCATTCCCGCCATCACGCTGCTGATACTCTACTATGTGAGTGCAAATTTCTAGGCACTCTAGTGTTCAATCATCTTCCACCCTTGGATCACGAAAGGCACACAAGCCAATCTACATCCTCAGGTCTAAGAAGATTGAACAGGGGCAACTGTTGTACCCCAAAATTTGCCCTCCCATAATCTTCAAAGTTTTGACAAGCATCACCTCAAATGGCTCAAGTCTACTCAAGGGCTATACAGTCAAGCATCCTCCTGAGCCAGTCAAAATTAGGGTTTTGGTTCTTGCAAGGAAGTTGAGGTTTTCAAGGGCTCAATCAAGTCCCATATGCCTATACACATTGCCAATCATCCATATGCCAAGTTTCAAGGCTCACAAGGTCAAGTTGCACAGTCAAAAGCCCTAATTGCTTCACAGTCAACTGCAGGGGCAACATGGTCATTTGGCAGTCAAAAGTCAAAATTTTTGGTCAACATCTTATTTTGAAGCCACAATCATCATTTGATCAAGTCTTGATCATGATTTCACAAGAATGGCTCAAAAATCATCAAGATGCAAAAGTTTCTATTTTTGGACAATTGAAAAGTCAACTGTAACTTGACCAAGGCATAACTTTTTCATGGTTCATCATAAAAATAACATCCAGTGCTCATCTTGAAGGGGAAGACATTTCCTACAACTCATCTTCACATTCCAAGTCCAAGAAATGCTCTCACAAAAAGTTATCAATTTCAACATTATAGGTCATTTTCAAAAGTCAACAAAAAGGCACTTTAAGTCAAAGACCATAACTTGAGATTGGTAAATCAAAATGACATGGAACCAAAGGCATTGGTTAGAGGACTTCAATACCTTTCCAAAATGTCCAAGAACATGTTCATATGATCAAAATTGAGCAAGATATGCATTGGAGAAGTTGGGAAATTTTTGTGAAATGGCCAAAGTCAACTATCCTTGAAACTTCAATTTTTGACAAAAGGGCCCACTTTTTCCACTTGGTTCAGCTTAGCCATGCCTCCCACGTGTCCCACAATTTATTTCAAGATTAAAAATTAATTTTTCCATTTTTATTTATTTTTATTTGATTTAATTCATTTTAAATCTTTAAAATTCAAATGAAAATAAAAAAAATTAATTAGGGGATATTTTGTGGCTTGAATAGCTTTGATACACCATGAAACACCTTCCAAAATTCGTGTACATCCTATTATGAGCATGGAATTCAAAATTGGACACAAAAGGCAAGTTTTCTTCAATGGAGTTTATGGCAAAATCAAAAACATAATTGCAAGGCTTTAAGGCTCATGATATTGGTTGATTATGATTCATAACCTTATATGCAAGCCTCTCCAATAGCATACACGACCTAGAACTCTCACATACAGCATAAGCAATTTCAAATTTTCAAGAGAAAAGTGTGAAACTGAAAACCATCTTCCAACACAATTCAAGCTTTCTCTTTGATCCAAACACACTCCTTACATTGCCAGGAACCTTTTGCAAGCAAAAACAAGCCAAAAACCTCAAAGAATCGCTCATCACGCCCCCACGGTTTGTCCATCATTTTGAAAATCGAAACTCCATTTTTACGCCTCATTAATTCATTTTGATCATGGTTATGCACTGCTGACATTGTTACAAAGCTTTCTGTGTATTTTAATTTGATTATAAGGCTCTAAAACGAAAGTCACCATTGTCGAGTTCTAGGTTTTCAAAGCTGGTTATTTGGGGATTTTGCTATACTGTAAAATCAGGACTCCAAACATATATGGTCAAACTCAGCATGATGAGATGAACAGGATGGATACCTCGCGCCCCTTTTATGTTATCCCTATTTCTATTCTCTATTTTCTGTCATTGCATTTAGTGGGGGTTAAAAACCCCCGCTATTTTGTTTCTTTTTTGCAGATAAGAGGTAGACGATGATGAGGTGTCTAGGCGTGTGTGGTTGATTCAAACCACGCGCACTTTTCTTTATTTTTCAACATATAACGTATTTTTTATATATAATATTTGGTTCCCATTATGTGTACAAACTAACGCGCTTGGTGTAGTGGTTGGCCAGATGCCTTGCAAGCGTTGGGACCTGGGTTCGATTCCAAGGTCCCCCATAATTCCAATGTTATTTTTTCCAATATGTTCTTGTGCAGATTCCCAAGCGTTGGACACCATAAACCTCACAGATCCAAGCGCCAGGTGGCCATGATCATAGATCCAAAGGATGAAAGGTGACGAATACCATGTGCTCAGTCCAAGCATGCTGCAGGCAATCAAGGAAAGTCAAACGTGACTTCTTAATGGGCCTCAAATTCTATACACACCTCCATCTGGCCCTTACCCCCTTCCCTTGGTTTTATTCTTTTCTTTTCTTTTTTTATATTTTCTAATTTAATTATTAATCTTTTTAATTATTTTTATTATTAACAATTAACCAATTAATGTTTTCATAAAAAATCAAAAAATAGAATTAACATTATTATTATTATTAAGTTCATATTATTATTTTGTAAATAAATATTAAATAATTGAATTAGCTTTAATTAGGCAATTTTAACTTTTTTAAATAACTAAAATAATTTAGAATTAGGTTAACTTAGAATTTTAATTCTTTTATTTTTATTTTCATAAAACATAAAAACACAAAAAAATATTTTCTTTTAATAAATTAATTAATTAGTTTAACAATTAGTTTTTAATTTCATTTAATCACAAAAAAGACAAAAAAAATCCAATTTCTTTTCCTAAAAAAAGGGTCAACACCCTTAAGACATTCCCGATTCTTTCTTTCGCGCGCATTTTGGTTTTAATTCTTTATTTTGATTATTTCTGTAACTGCCTCCGGATGTAATAGTAATTAGGATTTTACTGCTTTATTTTAATTTCTCGTACTTATTTACCAAAACGGGTCTTTGTATTTTTGGCGATGTATAGACCCGCGCCTTGTAATAGCGTAGGATTTATGTTTCCGCAATTTACTTTCCGCACCCCCTAACTGTTAAATGCATGAAAGAATGTATGGTAAATAAAAATAACTCGTAGCTCACAAATAACATGTACAAAAACCTTAACTGAAAAACAACACACAAAGCACATGCCACTTCTTAGGGTACGCCTCACTGGTTGCCTCGAAACGTGGTCATCAAGTATAGGACGTCTTAGAGGTCACCCTTTGTCTAAAGATCCAGTTGCCTCGAAACGGTTGCCTCGGATAAAAGGATCTAGGACATTAGGGTTACTTCTAAGGTATCCTACTATTGCTTCGGTGACCACACTGTCCCTTAATCGAATTGACCCGAACAACTCCAACGATGGTGCTACCTACCTCTCAATGGTGGGATAGCAATATCTAAAGGACTCTTACACAACTTAATTCCTTAGGGTAGGTAGATTCTCACGGGTACTTGCTCTTTCTCTTTCAAACAAACAAAACATCTTTTCACACTCACACTTTCTAAAAGTTTTCAAACAAATTTTTCATACACTCTTGAGGACTGATACAAGAGTTACTTAGAAATTTTTCAAACGGAACTTTTTTCAAAACCCACACACACTTGAAAAGCAAACAACATTTTGAAAACATAAGAGCAAGTACCTAAGAGCCCGTGGATAACCACGGATAGAAAGGGTGCTAACACCTTCCCTTTCTATAAATCTACCTCTCGAACCGAGAAACATCTCGAATAAGGAATTTTGCTGTGCTTTTGTACTTTCCATATTGGAGAACATAAAAGACGGTGGAGACTCTTGCTTTACCGCGACATTTCGCGAACCAGCTTAAAAAACAATCAGTTCTATTTCCACCGATCCCACACAATATATGGGTAGTTTTGACTTCTACAAAGAATTATCACAAGCCCTACATTACAAGGTTGTGTTTTGACTGCACCAATAACGTCGTCGAGTATGAAGCTTGTATACTAGGACTGGAAGCTTCTATTGATCTGAGAATAAAACACCTCGAACTATTTGGGGACTCTGCATTAGTCATATACCAAGTCAACAACGAATGGGATACTAAACATACAAAACTAATTCCATATCGGGATCATGTTTTAAAGTTGGCTACAGAATTCACGGAGATCACTTTCAGCCATATCCCACGAGAAGAAAATCAAATGGCAGACGCCTTGGAAACTCTATCAGCTATGTTCATAGTAACCTGGCCAAACCACGAACTGCGCATTACGATCAGACACTTCGAAGAGCCCACACACTTCCTTGATATTGAAGAAGGGCCTAACAACAAGCCTTGGTTTTACGACATCAAGAAGTACCTGGAAAAGCAGGGGTATCCAGAAAATGCCTCTATCATTGACAAGCGAACCTTACAGAGCTTAGCCTCGAAATTCTTCCTGAGTAATGAGGTGTTATACAAAAGAAACTACGACATGGTACTACTCAGGTATGTGGAGAAGCAAGAAGCAGATACACTCATGAGGGAAATCCACGAGGGTACATTTGGAACCCATACAAATGGTTACTCCCTGGCCAAAAAGATTATGCGAGCAGGGTATTATTGGTTAACAATGGAAGCCGACTGCTATCACTACACGAAAATGTGTCACAAATGCCAGATCTACACTGATAAGATAAATGTGCCACCAACTCCTCTGAATGTCTTGAGCTCCCCTTGGCCATTTTCAATGTGGGGAATCGATATGATCGGCATGATTGAGCCAAAAGCATCCAACGGACACCGTTTCATACTGGTAGCCACCGATTACTTCACTAAATGGGTGGAAGCGGCATCCTACGCCAATGTGACAAGCCAAGTGGTTACGCGATTTATCAAGCAAAATCTCATATGCAGATACGGGGTTCTAAGCTGAATTATTATAGATAACAAGTCCAATTTTAACAACAAGATGATGAAGGAATTGTGCGACAATTTCAAAATCAAACATCATAACTCCTCACCATACAGACCCAAGATGAACGGAGTCGTCGAAGCAGCCAATAAAAATATCAAGAAAATCATTCAGAAAATGGTAAATACATACAAAGATTGGCACGAAATGCCTCCCTTTGCTCTACATGGCTATCTCACTTCCGTGCACACATCAACAGACGCGACTCCTTTCTCCCTGGTATATGGCATAGAGGAAGTACTTCCAATTGAAATCGAGATACCATCACTTCGGGTTCTAATGGAAACAAAGTTGGAAGAGGCAGAATCGGTTCAGACGCGATTTTATCATCTCAACCTCATCGAAGAAAAGCGCTTGACAGCTCTATGCCACAATCAACTACATCAAAAGCGGATGAAGAGGGCCTTCGATAAGAAAGTTCACCCTCGAGTATTCAAAGAAGGGGATTTAGTACTCAAGAAGATTCTACTACCTCGCCTCGACTCACGTGGTAAATGGACACCCAACTATGAAGGTCTATACATAGTGAAAACAACATTCTCCGATGGTGGTCTCATCCTCACAACAACGGACGGGGAAGAAATACTGCATTCGGCCAATTCAGATGCAGTCAAAAAAATACTATGTATAAAATGCTCGCTAAGCTCGAACCCTAAACGAGAGACTTAGGCAAAAAGGAGCGTCCCGGTGGATCGAAAACCCTAAAGGGAGATCCAGACAAAAATTAGGGACATACAAAAAAACTATCCTTGTGGATTGAAAACCCGAAAGGGAGATCCAGGCAAAAATTAGGGACCATTCAAAAAGAAATAAAAAAAACTGTGATCTAAGAACTGCGACTACGAAGCGAGAGATGGATCTAAATTATACAACTCAGAAGAAAAGGGGATAAGAGCCATTAAAAGGATCTCGGGGAACAACAATAACAATTATCATTTTTCATTGCCATTTACAGTTTTTAAAATTTTCTGTAATTACCTCTTTCAAGGAATTTCATCTTGTACTTTCGCCTATTCAAAGGCATATCAATAAAACATTCGCTTTCTTTTCATCTTTCAAATTGTGTTTTTTCTTTTCTCAGACTTGTTTACAAAATATTATGATTATTGCTTATGAATATTGTCTCGAAATCATTTTGGGGGAATTGACAAATAAAAGCATTTGATAAAACATCGAAAATAATTTTGGTTAGAAAAATATCAAAAGAAAATCCACGTATACGTCCATACACATGTCTACACCCACGTCTACGCTCACAACACAAAAGTCTGCGTCCAATACATACGCCTACACCTACGCTTGCACTTACAATAAAAAAATCAAAATCTTGCTAACACTCTTCACCGCATTCAAATCAATTCAAATATACTACGACAACGCAACATACAACGCCAGGGAATTGGTAGTTCAAAACCAATGGTTTAAAGGAGATAATGTCGGAAGCATCTTCATAACATTCTAAAGCATACACACACTTTGCACTCATTTTGCATATACAAGCATTCAATACACATACACTCAGGGTTCCATATCAATATCAAACATTCGATACACATACACTCAGGGTTCCATATTAATATCATATGTTAAACACACTTACACTCAAGGTTCCACATTGATATCAGAAGGCATACGTATGCGTCATACAGCAAACAAGCAGTCTCACCCTCTATTTAGCTATCTAAGGGTCAAGCATCAAAGCACACTTCTTCTACAAATCCAACCCATCACCTAAGAATCCATATAGTGATGTGTTCAAACCATCACCTAAGACTCCACGCAGTGATGTGTTCCTTACAATGTAGCATTACCTAAGACTTCATGCAGTAATGTACGAAGCTCGGTACACTGCCTAAGACGTCGTGCAACAATGAAATTCCTTGTTCGGTAATAAAGACCATTGCCAAGACATCGTGCAGCAATGTGTTCTTTTATTCCGAAACACAGACCACCGCCTAAGACATCATGCAGCAATGTTCGAAAACCAAAAGTTAGCCTATCGCCTAAGACGACATGCAGTGATTCGCGAACCTAACCCACTGCCTAAAACGTCGTGCAGCAGTGCGGTTCCTTGTTCTGTAATAAAGACTATTTCCTAAGACGTCGTACAACAATGTGTTTCTTTATTTTTCAACACAGACCATCACCTAAGACGTCATGCAGTGATGCTCGAAAGAATATAAAATCTAGCTTATCGCCTAAGACGTCATGCAAAAATTTGCGAACATAACCCATGGCCTCGGTCTCCAAGCAGCCATGCATCATCAATTATTGTTTTATTCATCCTCCAAATGGGTGAATAATCAAAACCAAACCAAGACATACAAAATTGCGCTCTCAAAGTTCAAGACCATCTGCCTCATCATCAAACCTTGGTAAGCGATACATCATCAGCTTTGCCTATTAAGTCCTTAATTCTTGAAGCAAACTTAAGTTTAAGTTGTTATTAGTTGAAATTAAATTTAAAACTATTTAGAGATTATTGCTGTTAGTAAAGAAAGGGGGTGTGAAATTTCAATTAAAACCCATTAAGATTCTTTTAAATTAGCCCATTTGTCATTTTATTTTAGAAAAGATTGGTATGAAAAAATATTTTGTTGTTATAGTAAATTTACTAAAACAAAAAAAATATTTTATAATAATACTTAGTTATTAGACGTTTTTATTAGGAGTTTTGTTTAAAAAATTTTGATGGATTGATTTGTTAAAGACAATTAGTTAGGCCTAATTAACGTTTTCCATTTACTGTTTTTTCAAAAATGTTATTATTAAAACAATTTTTATTTATTAGATATTGAGTTTTAAAATTATTTATTAAAAATTATTTGAAAAAAAACTGTTTTGAAGGGCCAAATATTGGGCCCGGTTTGTAATAACAATTGTTGCTGGGCTGAATACAAGTAATGCGCAAGCCCAAAGTGTTATCTGAACACCTATTGTATCAATTAAACCAAGATTTGCGCACAGTTTTCAAATAACAAGTACTGTAGAAATTAAAATTGAATCAGATCTTCTAAATTAAAGTCCAATCCCAGAAAGATTTAAAAAAACAAATCAATTTCAATCCAAAAAATATTGCAAATACTAAACCGAATCATATATTACAGCAAATCGCATTCAACTACTAAAATTACTAATCCCTAATGTATTCTAAAAAAACCTAAATTTGTGCTAACAAGTCCGTAATAGCAATTCAAACTCGAACCCTATATATGCTAGCAACATAAGTACATAAGGGGGGGGGGAGCTTGGATCTATACGAAGCTACAGAGGCGAAGGAATTGAAAAAAACAGGAGAGTTGAAGAAGAACAGAGGAGCACCTCACGATCTACTGAAGAGAAAGATAGGAGCGATTAGGGTTTCAACATCTGAAACCATAATCTCTATCACCGCCGTCGCCGTTAATCCACCTTCACAGCGCCGTAAGAAACCTACGAAATCAAAGAAGAAAAGGAGATTATCCGAAGCGGAAGAAGCTCTAAGAGTCAGAACACGAATTCACCAAGGGGGTAATCACTTAGCTTATTTTCTTTTCTTTTTGCTGGTTTGAAGGGTTTCAGTTTGGTTGGGGTTGTAATAGGGGAGGGCTGGATTTTGGAGCCGCCGTCTGGGGTGGACGTTTAGGGTTTGTAATAAGGAGAGTGAAGAGTGAATATGGTTATACGAGTGGGAGAGAGAAGAAGGTGAAAGTTGTAAGGTGGAAAATGAAAATGAAAATGTTAAACAAAACCTTATATGATGTTCGATTCAATGCACACACGTCCATAATAATAATCATGCACCCTTTATTTTGACCATCAGATCTTCATCGGACGGCCATAGGCCAAGTTCCCATGCTAATTCCCATACCCTCACCACACATAATCAAACCAGTCCCTTTGCAATGTTTAATGGGCCAAGCCCGTTAGTTTCCACACCCCCATTCTTTTTTTGCTAATACAAAACTGGCAACTCGACCCCCCCCCCCCCCCCCCCCCCTTCCCCTTCCCTAGACATTTGGGCCTAACCTGACTTCTCATACCCCCATATCTTTACTTAACTAAAAATGCACCCCCCTTTTTATTTAATTAAATATTTTCTGTTTATATATATATTTCTTATATTTTCTATTTTTCTTTTTAATTCTTATTTTTTTGTCATAATTATCATATTTTATTTAATTTTTTTTATAATAATAATCATTTTGCTTAATTTTATATTATTATTTATCACATGTAAATATTATCTTTTTTAAAAAACTCATGAACATATTAATTTTCTTAGATATTTGTATTAAAATATTTTTATATCATACATTAATTAAATTTTTTTTGTAATTAATATGATAAAAATATATAACAAATCTCAAATCTATTTTTTACAATAAACTAAGCTAAACAAACTATTTTTGCAAAAGGATTCCAAGCGAATTTTGACTAGTCACACATTTAGTCTAAATCTCCGCAATCACTATTCTCGGCCAAAATGCGAGGCGATTCAAATTACATTTACAACTCCTAAAAAACACAAACCTCATACGAACTACAAATTGGGACTCTGATTCCTCATAAGAGGATACGTAGACATACGATCAAAAATCGTGGTGAGCACCCCTATTAAAAATTTAAAATCCTATTTTACCTAAATCTAAACCTAGTATCCTTAAGAATAAGGTAGATGAAAGGTGTCTAACACCTTCCTTTCGTCTAGAACCGAGTCCGAAATCTAAAATCTCAGTCTGCGAATTAAGATTTCCTATTAGATGTCCTTCTCTAAAATAAAAACTGATAGTGGCGACTCTTGATTTAAAATCCAATCACAACATCGTTATAATTCCTTGAATGTTTATAAAGTGAAAGCTTATCTCTTATATAAGATAGATTCTACAAGTTTGTTACACCTTATAACTTGAAGTTAGTTACATACAATAACAACTATAACCAATCTTCTAATCACTTTAACCAACTTCAGTTAATTTATCAACTTAAATGAGTTATGTATCCTCTAATACTTTATGTCAATCATATAAAAATTTCAAAATATTTTATACTAGAAGACACACGACGCATGTGTGTAGAGCTGTTTACGGTACGGTTTAAGGAGAAAACTGAACCGAATCGAATTAAATTATAGTTAAAGTTTACTCGAATTTAACTGAATCATTTTAATTTACACAATACCCAATCAAATTAAAATTATTGATTTGATATACCGTTTCAAAATTATGAACCGTATCAAACCGTTAGAAGATAATTTTTCTCCAAACAAATCATTTATTAAAAAACCAAATCGTCAAACTATTTTTTTAAATTTAAAAAAAAAAAACTTAATTTTAATATTTTTTATTTTCAGTTTTTATTCGGTTTAATTTTAGTTTTGATTAGATTCAATTTTCAATTTTAATTTGATTTTAAAACTATTTATATAATATGGTTTGTTTCGTTAATAAACTTAACCGTTTAATTATTTTAACTCTAGCTTAATTCGGTTTGGAGGTTCAATTAACAACCCTACTTAAGTGTGTGAAATACTTATGTTTTTTAATATGGTATCAACACACAATAATCTTGATATGAAGTAATTACCAACAAAAGCACAAGTGCACATTTTCAATCATGGAACCGACAAATAACTCATTTGAGAACCGCAATGAAGTGGATTTCGTTTGGTTAAATTTTTGGTATAAAAAATAGTGAACATTAATGTAGAAATATGGATAGGATTGTGTGAGAATGTGTTTATATTTATATTTTTGTTTATAATAAATATAAACCGATGAATAAATCAGACAATGTATTTTTTTTTTCCTACTTTTTTAGTGAGAGACTTAATAGAACCATCAAGTTAGACGTCACTTGATTTTTGTATTTTGTTAAAAATGAATATGAAGTGTTTATGTCAAAAAATGATAGTGTAAATATACTTTTTAAAACACACATTTCAACAAACCCTTTTGTATGTGTTGAAATAAAATAAATAGATACCAAGAATTAAAGTTTCTTAAAGTGATAAGGATCGGTGGAAGGTCCATGCACCGAACGTAACACAAGCAGAAGGTGTTAGTTTAGATGTAAATGCAATAAATAAAGAAGGTTAATTAAAAATATCTCAGTTTTGCATGGTTTTGGACACATATGCTACTTATTTGACACCTATCAGCATTGTGGTTATGACTATGTATGAAGAAATCAAGGCAACCGGTTGTATAGAATTGTATTTAATTGCAATACAGACTTCCTTATATACAAATGGAAAATAATAAATTGTAGAAAAAAGTAGGGTAGTAGATCTCTTTGAGGATACTATCAAATGTATAAAGTTTATACTTTAAATATAGGAAAAGAAAAGAGAGGAAAACTTATTCAAGTAAGAGGGGTACCATAACATTGATATATGAATTGAGATGCATGTTTGTTTATATGAATGTTGTGTGCAAATTGTTGTGTTTATAAAGCTGATGTGGTATTTGATAAATGTCATCTTTATATTACTTATGAAAATATATGAACTTTATGTTGAATCATGTTTTTATTTACATATATTGGAAATGAAATGTAAGTTGATGTATTAGTATATAGATTTACATTAATTAATTAATGAACTTAAAAAGTGAATTTCTTTTATATTATAGGATGGAGGGAAAATGTGTTAGCTATTCAGGGATAACATGAAGTGTGGTTATCTAAAACGTACTCATTTTTAAAATTTTTTTTATTAATAACTATGTATTAAAATAATATTTCGTAAATAATTGGGTTTCAGAAAAAATTACGCAAATAACCATGTTTCAGATGACTCCTCAAAGGAGGAGTCATCTCACTTGGCGCCTCCACCTAGGGTTTTGCCCTAGGCGCCATCTCACTTGGCGCCTCCCTTGGCTTTTAGCCAAGTGAGATGGCGCATGCTCCTTAAAAGTGAGAGGAGGCGCCATCTCACTTGGCTCCTAGGGCAAAACTAGGGCAAAATGCTGTTTTATAAATAATTCGTCCGGTTTTCCGAAATTTCTCACACTTTCTCGCACTGTATTTTTATTTTGTACTCTATTATTTGCGTCATGACGTCGCCTATGGTTTTTAGCAGAGATGGTTACGTTATCTTCTCCGCCACGAAACCTGCGATGAAAATGAAATTTTGGCACATTCACTCCATGGAGCGTCTGAAGCGGGAGTTGATGCGGTGGCTAGATGGAGACATTGCGGAGGGGGGAAAAATTCGAAGGATCCAGCGAAAACGAACAACAACCTCACATGCGACAGGAAGACCTAATGTGTGGTTGGAGGAAGTCAAAATAGACAGTGATGTAATGTTGATGATGCATGGGTCAGATGAAATTGTGTTAACAGTTGTAATTTCCTAGATGGAATGTCGTTAATTATTGTTGTACGCGTTTTATTTATTGTAGCAAAATATGTTAACGGAAAACCCAAATGTTTACAACACAATTATGAAAAGATTTTATGTATTACAATATTTGTGTGGTCGAGCCAGACGCCCGATTCAGACAGTTTTTGCGATTGTGTCCGACCTGACGGCATAAACCACACTTTCTTTTCAACCTGTCAAGATCGTCCATTTCTGTTGTGATGCGCTTACTTTTGGGATGACCCTTCTTGTTCCTTCGCATTTGGTCATTGTGCCACACAATTTCACCGTCGTATTCAGGCCAATAATCTGGTTTTGCTACCAAAGGAAAGTTGTTGTTGTAAACATTGAGCAACGTTTCAGATTTGTAAACGTTTGACAGAAGTTGAAGCGCATCTTGATGGGTATGAGCACAAGCGGCAATGACATGAGAGCAAGGCATACGAAATGCTTGAAACTTGCCACAATCGCACCATTGAGAAGGTAAAATGACCCTGTATTCTTGTCTTGGCAGGCCTTCATTGTGGTCGATTGTCTCTTTCACAATGAAGTTGTGGCTGTGTCGGTCGAACCGTATAACCATGTGAGTGTTGGCTTTAGCACTTTCAGCCTTAATGTATTTCATGCAGCTTTCACTCCATATTTGTCCAGATTGCAACACCACATTCTACATTTCACCTCTTTTTGCAAATAACGCAGCCATCCTAAAATACGTAGATTTTACCACGGCAGTGATTGGGAGGTTTCGTATGCCCTTGAACACCCCATTCATTGATTCAATAAGATTCGTTGTCATATGCCCCCATCTTTGGCCATTGTCGTATGACCTAGTCCATTTTTCCACCAGAATATTGTCGATCCACCTACCGGCTTCCGGATTAGACAAACGGATCTCGTTGCGGTAATATTTGAATGTGGGTTGTGTCAATGCATATCCCGCATTCATAACCGCTTTCCTCAATGTTTTGTCCTTGACCTCCCTCGAGAAATTCTGGACGATATGCCTAACGCAATAGACATGCGTAGAAGGAGGGTCATGCCAACCATTTGCTGGATTATTGTAGGCACTTTCAATGGAGGCATGTCTGTCTGAGATCAAACAGAGATCTGGTTGAGGAGCCACGTGTGTCCGCAGATTTTTCAGGAAAAAGCTCCAAGCACCACCGGTCTCCCCCTCGACCAGGGCAAAGGAAATGGGGAAAATGTTGTTGTTGCCATCTTGTGCAACTGCCATCAATAGCGTGCCTTTGTACTTCCCATACAACCAAGTCCCATCAATTTGTATAATTGGTTTGCATGATGCAAACCCTGTGATGCATGGTTGAAATGCCCAAAACACGCGACTGAATATTCCGTTGCCATTCATTAGACTACCATCTTGGGCGTACACTGGAAATGTTTCCAGAACGTAAACACTACCTGGAGAATACGTCTTGAGTGCATTCAGGTAGCGGGGAAGTTCTCGGTATGACTCCTCCAAGTTTCCGTACACCCTTTCAATCGCCTTAGTCTTTGCTAACCATGCCTTACAGTAAGACGGAGTGTAGTTAAAAACCGTGGTGATGTGGGAGATGATTGTTTTCACCTTCAAAGATGGGTCGTTGCTGACCAGGGGTAGGATTTCTTGACAAATTAGATCATAGTTGAGTTTTCGGTGGTCCTGTGATTGAGTGGAACTTACACAAGTGTGGGTAGTCATGGAACCTATGACCCAGCAGTCACCCCTTAATCTGTATGATGCGGTCAGCTTGAACATACAGTCAGGGTGGACACACTTGATCTTGTACCTTTCCGGGTAAATTTGGAGACTAGTCATTAAGGGTAAATTTGACGTCATATGAGTCACATTTAGGACCACAAATTATTAAGAATTGAGAGTTGATCTAAGATACTATGTGACACGGTATATTTTTGGAAATCATATACATGCAACAAGTCTGGGATGAGCATCGTAGTGACAAATTTGGATGAGTGTCATGTCTTCACTATTGTTGAGATTGTAACTTCTTGTATTGGAGCAATCCGAGAGAAACAAAGTATAGTGTCATTTAGTCTAGTGTGTGTCGATTTTTTGAAGCAATTGTCTCGACAAGATTTTGACTTAGATCTATTTTTGTAGTTAATAGAATTAGGTATTTTAGGCTTTTGTGTTTTGGATTTTGTCTTACGAAGCAAACAAACATACAACTATAAATAGGGAGTAACCCTTATTATTGTAATCACACACATTTGTAGTTGCAAAGTAATGTCTCAATTTTAGAAGTAGAGAGAAACTCTACAGGAAATTCTTCTTCCCCTAGTTTCGTGAAACCCTAACTTTCTTTCTTCCCAATTCATACTTTCCTTCTTCTTCCATTAACTATTGTGCAGCAGAATCATCTTGCAACTAAGGTTGGTTGATTCACTTGAGACAAGAGTGAAGAACAAGAGGGAATTTGATCGATGTGATTTATTCTTGTTCATCAAAATTGATTCAGAATTCT
The DNA here is from genome assembly GCA_948472305.1 of Vicia faba. NCBI lineage: Eukaryota > Viridiplantae > Streptophyta > Magnoliopsida > Fabales > Fabaceae > Vicia > Vicia faba. Next base: position 423,986,919 of record OX451737.1, read on the forward strand.
CCATAGGTTTGGTGTAATTCCAACATCTGGTATCTAGAACATTGGCTGGGCGATTCGTGGGAAGTGAAACTTGATGGTAATGAATCATCCGAATGGGCATTTCTGGCGAGTCTCCCAATTTTAAAGGGTCTGGATTATGAGAACTGGTGTAAACATATGAAAGTTGTTTTCTATTATCAAGATCTTTGGGATCTTGTGAAAGAAGGAGTAACACCGCATGAAGATGATGTGACATATGAAGAAAAGGCTGCACACAAAGAATTGAAGAAGAAGAATTATAAAGCTCTCTTTATAATTCATCAATGTGTTGATCCAGAAAATTTTGAAAAGCTGTGACGTTGAACCAGCAAAAGAAATTTGGAAATTCTGGAAAAAACTTTTGGAGGGCGTTGAAAAGGTTAAAGAGGCGAGGTTACAAACTCATAAAAGAATGTATAAATTGCTTCAGATGGAAGAAAGCAAAAGCATGATTGATTTCTTCACTAATGCTTTGAAATTGGTGAATCAAATTAAGGTATATGAAGAAGTACTAACAATAAGATCAATTGTTGCAAAGATCTTGAGGTCTCTGAATCCAAATTTCAACCATGTGGTAGTAGTTATAGAAGAACCAAAATATTTGTTAACATTGACAAATGAAGAGCTTCAAGGGATGATTGAATCTCATGAACAAAGAATGGTTGAAAGAGATGCAGGAAAGTCGAAGAGTAATGTGGCTCTGCAAGCGCAAGCAGGAAAAGAAAAAGAAAGGAAAAGGAAAGTGGTTCTACAACAAAGATAGAAAAAGCTACAACAATTTAAATTGTCGAGGAAACTAGCAAGAAGGAAATTTGTCGAACCAGAGAAGACCCTCGTACCAAAGCAACCAAAGAGGTGGTGTTGCAGTAGAGGAAGAAGTGGTGGTCAAGATCCTGACAAAAGTCACATTCAGTGCTTCAATTGTAAAAAGTATGTTCATTATTCTAGCGATTGTTCAAAAAAGCAAAAGAATAAAGACAGTGATGCAAAGTTTGCAAAACACGAAGAAGAAGAGATAGTGCTAATGGTCACAACAAGAGATGAAATGAGACTCAAGGACCATTGTTACTTGGACACATGATGTTCATCACACATGTCTGAAATGAAATATTAATTTAACAACATAAAACTCTCAATAAAGAACATGGTGAAATTTTCAAATGACAATACTCTAGCAGCTGAAGGTATTGGTGATGTTCTGATTATGAGGAAAGATGATAAAAAGTCAATAATTTCCAATGTATTGTATAAACCAGGCATGAAAATTAATCTGCTAGGTATAGGAAAGTTGATCGAAAAGAACTACAAGGTATCGATTGAAGACAAGTTAAATAGAGTTCTCAACTCAAGAGGAAGGTTAATCTTGAAGGCTCATATGTCTCAGAACAGAACCTTTAAGATTGAACTTAATGTGATGAAGAATAAGTATTTTGCGACTGTAGCTAGAAGGGGTGAGTGAATATGACACTATCGACTTAGTAATTTCAACTTCAAGGACATCAGAGATTGGAAAAGAAAAAATATAGTTTCAGGATTACCAGAAATCGACAATCCAAATGAAGTGTGTGAGGAATGTGTGCATGCGAAGCAACACAAGAACAATTTCAGCAAGGATGCCGGAAGCAAGTCGAAGGAAATTCTTGAAATCATATAATATGATGTATGTGGTCATACTCAAGTGAATTTAATTAGAGGTAACAGGTACTTTATCACATTCATAGATGATTTTAGTCGAAAATTATTGACTTACCTGATCAAGAAGAAAAATGAAGTGATCGAGGTATTTTCTAAGTTTAAATCTATAGTCGAATGACAAAGTGGCCGAAAGCTCAAGATTTTGAGAACTGATGGTGGTGGAGAATATGTGTCGAAAGACTTCGACATGTTGGTGAGTAAGAAGTGGCAGTGCATGAGGTGGTTCAACCCTACACTCCACAATAAAATGGAACTGCTGAAAGGAAGAATCAAACCATCATGAATATGGTGAAAAGTATGATGAACGACAATCATTTAGCTAAAGAGTTTTTAGGAGAAGTTGTGTCGACTGCAACATACATCCTGAACAAATGTTCGACGAAGAAGCTAGAAGAAATTATGTCAGAAGAATGTTGGTCTGGTGTCCAACCTAGTTTAATTCGTCTGAAAGTATTTGGATCTATAGCACATAGACATGTGTCAGATCAGTTGAGAAGAAAACTTGATGACAAGTCGAGTCAGATGATCCTAATATGATATCATTCGATTGGTGGATATAAGTTTTTCGACCTAGTGAACAAAGCAAGTACTGGTCAGCAGGGACATGATCATAGATGAGCTTAAGGAATGAGATTGGACTGAAAATATAAAAAAATATTCAGTGAGAATCTTATGTGAAGAACCAGCTACTGAAGTCGTAAGAGAAGAAGTTCGACAGAAATAAGTTAGAGGTGAAGCAGACTCAAGCATACCTCAAAGAACGAGACACATGCTTGCAAGATTGCAGGAATGTGTGATTACATCAGATGATGCGGTCGATAATGAAGGTGAGCTGATACACTATGATTTCTATATAAATGTCGAACTAGTCAATATAGCTGAAATATTAAAGGATTCGAAATGAATGAAAATAATGAATGAGGAACTAAAATAAATCGAAGTTACAATAGATTTTCCACAACTATCCACTATGTCATGTGTGTCAAGTTATCCTATGACCATCATACATGCAGCTTGCCACCTTACTCCAGTGAACACAATTGAGAGTCATTTCACGTATGTAACAATGATATTGTGGTGTAACTGTACATAAGTTAACAATAAATAAAAATAAATGAGCATAAAAGCCCTCATCCTGAGAAGAGATTACTTGACAAAGGATACTTAAGTTCCATTGAGAAATTGACAATCTTTTTTCCAAAGAAAAAACAAAGTTGAGTTAGAGTCATAGCCACAAGAGCTTTAGCATCCACAACAGTATAAGTAAAAGTGGCTTCCACATCACACACATTAAATTTAGTAATGGCGACAAAATCACACAGGCTTTCCATTTCCTTCATAAAGTTTCCCTCAAACTCAAAAATTTAAAGTTACTTCATTCCATCACCACTCATAATGCAACTCACCATCACTTCCCTATGTGCCAAGTTTTATTTTTCATTCATAACCTGTTCCTCTTTCCTCTAAAAACAAAAATATTACATTAAGCATGTCACCCCACTTACGTGTTATTTTGGAACCTACCTCGTTATAATTATAATATTATTTACTACTACAAATAGAAAGAATCAAGACTAAAGATATATTATAAACACATTTTAATTATTAAGTCCTCTTTTGTAAAACAACAAAATCGTGAAATTTTGCACAAAACTTTAAAATTGACAATTCTTCATAAATATAGGTTGAGTTTGGAACATTGGAGTCTTATGAAATAATTGAAGGTCTAAGTCAGGTAGGGGACATAAATATTTTGTAACCGCTTAGTCTTAATTGAATAGTTGAAACCTTGAATACGAGTCTGAAAAACATGAGTTTAGTATAATTGAAACTATTTGATACTATAATTAATTTTCGAATTAGATTATATTGATAATAAAAAAAAAGTATTTATAAAAAAATAATAATAAATAAGATAGAATATATAAAAGAATATAATTGAAACTACTTGATATTAGAATTAACTCCTAAATCATGAATCTCTTTTATAATGACCTTTGAATGGTAATATTTAACTATGAATTGCCCTTTGCAAATACATACTTTTAATGGCATCATAGTGTGATGGACAACTTCACGCAAAATTCAATTTTAAAATTCAAAATTTCTCTTCATAATATTTGTAAGGGGTGTAGCGGTAGAAATGTTTAAGATTAAGTCATGGGATTGATTAGACTTGTACAAATCAAAATAAAATCGCCACCACACTTTATTGTTTCCAAAGGAATGTGAAAAGACTGAATAACAAAAAAAAAAGGGAAAGATTCAAGGTAAGGGAGTTGGTTATGCAAAGGGAAGGTATTAGCATTTTAAACATCTACGGTACTCCACAGGAACCTATTTGTAAAATGTGTATAATTTGACTATAAAAATATTGTATAAAAATGGATGGTGGAGGTAAGAAAAGAAATATATTTTTATGGTTTTTGCACCCGCCGCGGTTGCGAACCTTTAGTGCCTACGTACCACCTTTCGTGCAATAGGGGATCAGGATACACGTAGTTCCTCTTTTAAAAATTTTAAAACACAAATGTGTTGATTAATTTTATGAGATAAAACATCATCGTCATTGTCCGTGTAGAAAACGTACCTACTACCCACAATCATGAGAAATGAGAATTTGCATCATCTCAAAGTGGAGGATATGGCTTGGATTTTAAAATCAACAATGCCTCACTCAACACCCAAGTGGAAAATATCTCTCTTCACTACATATTGTAGAAGTATAGTTGTTTGCATCACTACAAGGATTGACAAGAGTTCAATCTTTTGAGAAAAATTTAAAGATAAAGGTCAAAGTGGAAAAATGGTTTAAAATGAGATTGATTGACTTTTAGTCTTCTCACAAAAAATGTCAAAGTATTATTAAGTTTATTGAAATTTATTTATGAAAATGTTTTGAAAATGCATGGACCTAAGTCCAAATTTATTATGAAAGTGGTTCAAGTTTAAAAAAAAAAAAGAGTTTTCAAAAAGAGAGAGAAGATTTTTGAAATTAAAGAAGATGGGAGGAGAAGAAGGGACTATCCTAAAGCATAAGGTAAAAGCTAGGTATAAGAACCATCTAACCAACAAGAAGACAATACTTGACACTATGAGCCAAGATAGAATTCATATTCTTTGGATTGAAACCAAACAAATAATGATATTAGACCTCTTTAAAGAACCAAACTTCAAGTGTATTAAGTCTTCACAAAAATTGGGCAGAGTAACTGCTGTATACGGGTGAATTCTAGATTACAAACAAAGAGTGTAATCACAATAACCTGCACACAAAACAAACAAACAACCCAATACCTTGAGGTAAACCTCAAGAGCTCCAAAAAAAATAATCAGATAAGGTCACAAGGTCTCTAATCATAGGCTAAGGTTCCTAATCCTAAGTTCAAAAAGTCCAATGCTCCATAACGCCAAGGATAGTAACCAAATAGTCCAAGTATCATTAAAGATTTTTAGGGTTTATGTTGATTATTAGGTGTTTTGAAAAAGAAAAGAAAAGCTCAAGTGAGCAAAATTAAAAATGACAAGAAAGTAAATACTAAAATGAGCAAAGATGAAAATGGCATGAAATGTAAATGCTAAAAGTATATAGTGCATAAAAATAAAAGGAGGCATATAATAAAAGGATAAAATCAATTATTAGTGATTAGTGGTTAGTTGGATGATCATCTTGAAACTTGTATTTGGAACTCATTAGAGGATTGGTAGAACCAAAGCCTCAACATAACAAGTTGCATTTGGAATCCTCATGAGTACCATTTAATGATCAACAATGTTTAAGTGATCCGCGTTGACCAAAAGTGTTGTAGATCCATTAGAGGATTGGTAGAACCAAAACCTCCATACAATGAATCTCAAGGTTATTGGATCAAAGAGATCAAATTAACATACTTGGGCTTGCAAACATAAGTTTGGGCCACGAATGATCATTTATTCGAATCGGGACAAAATTTATCCCTATGTTAAGAAATCATAAGTGGACTTATATAGAAGTCGCACCTATTTTGAGGCCGGTCAATAGCAATCTATGCACCATTTGTTTTGAGACATGATATATAGATGATGCTCCAATAACACTTAGTGCAATAAGAAAGGAATGAGATGAAGAGGGGTGAGAGAGAATAACAAACCACTTTTGAATTAAATTTAATCAAACTATTATTAAAATCATTCATCCATTTTTGTGGAGTTAGACTCAACACCATGGATCCAATGATGTTAATAAAGTTCATGATCAAAATTTTAACCCAAGATCAGCCAGAAAATAGTCACAAAATAATATTACATTTAATATATACAAAAAAAGTTTTAAAAAAAAGTTTTAAAATAGAAATAAAAGAGAAAAATATCAACTATGTTCAAATTAATCAAGAAATAAAAAGTAAGTCCATAGAAAAATCAAAAAAGGACTCAAATGATTTTAATAAATTTTTTGGTAATTTATTAAAGTCAGAAACTATTTTTAAAATTAAAAGAAATGAGTCAAATAAACCAAAAATGATAAAAAATACCAAAGTCAGAAATAAAAATTAAGTGAGGTCATCAATATTTGTCACAATATCATTGGATCATTCCATAATTTTTTTAGAATTTAAAAATGCATAAAAGTATGTTTAAACATTTAAAACAATTCAAATAAAGTGAAAATTTATAAAAAAATCCCAAAACACAAAATAAAATTGTGAAAAAATAAAAATCAGAAAGAGAATAATCAAAAATATTTTTCATAATTTTTTCAGATTTTTTGGACTTAAAATGATTTTTCTATGATTTTTTGAAGTTTAAAACAATTAAATATAAAAATCAGAAAAGAAAAGAAAAGTCAAAAATATGTGGACCATTGGATGAGAGTCAAAACGTGTTAGTAATCAAATCCAAGGGATCTGGCGCACTATGCATATCATGGTCATTAGTGAATAAAGCACTGAATCAAATGTAAATCAGAAATTCAAAAAAATCCAAATGGCGTTGTTTCATTGGTTGAAGGATGACACGTTGGTCATCTTCAACCTCCAGTCAGTCCCAAAACCAGATTGCTCAATCTATAAAATTAGAGCACGAGACCTATGCCATTCATTTCGTCTCTTCAAGATGAAGACAACCACACCCTCGCGACAAATTTATATAAACTATAGCTCAAGCAATTTGGAAGGAAAGTTTTGAAAAGGGATTTGAAATTTCATGGTCAAAACGTGTTTTCAGTAAAAAGTAAGTGTTGCGACTAGAACCAGGGCAATGAGAGCATCACAATGATATCAAAGTTTTGAAGAATTGATGAAGAATCTACCTATTTAAGTTGAGTTGCAGAGCTCTGAAACTGGACTTCTATGGAGCAATATAGGGCACGATTCTTGAATGTAATTATATGGTTAGCTTCAGGGAAGATCAAGGAAGGTGAATTGATGGAAAAATTGGATTGAAAAAGGCTTGAGAATGGATTCCGAAGTTGTTGAATTTTGAGTTATGGAACAAGTTTGGCAGGGTGATTCTGTCTATCCAAGCTTGAGGAAATAAATGGGGGATGACCCTCTATTTATAGGGAATCAAATGGAATGTCCAAGCGTGTGAAATGATGAAGTTTGGAGGGAAATCGTGTGAAGTTGCAAACAAGAAAAGTGTGACTTCTAATTTGATCAAAACTCATCCAAAACGCGCGTTTTGCTAGGCTAATCACTTCTGGAAGTTCACTAAAGATGTTCAGAAGCAAAAACATGCAGAAACAAAGTGTTTAGAAGCTAAATCAAGGATTTCAAACTTCTGACTTGGTAAAAAATTCAGTTTCAAATTGCCAACTTCTGACCAATGGCATTCTCAGTTCAAGGGGTCTTAGGGCATGATTCTTGATGCTTTAGAAAGATGAGGTTACAAGATTTGCAATAGAAAAAGAATGGAGACAAATGGATGCTTGAGCTGAAAGTTGCAACGAGTCAAAGTTGGAAAAAAATGTTGACTTTCCATACTTAGAAATATTTCAAGTTTTTCTTCAAACATGACTTATAATGTCTTGCATCCAAACATAGCCTTCCACTTGGAATTTTCTCTTGATCAAAAAAGATGGTATGAAATAGATCTCTTGAATGACATTTTGAGACTTGAACCATTCAAAATATCCAAAAATTGAGAGAGTTATGACTTGTTGAAGTTGGAAAAATTTCATAAAATGACCTATAATATTTAGTATCCTTAAGAAAACTTCCATCCATTTTCTCACTTTGCACATAAAAGAAGGCATAAATTTCACATCCTCAATATAATTATGGAAAAATAATAGGCTCAAGGTGATAAAAATTTACCAAGTTATGATCATTTGAAGTCACACATGGAAAATTGGGGATTCATCTGGAGGACTTGTAATCTTTCTTCTTCATCAAGTTTCTTCCACATGAAAACTCCTTGGAACTTTTGAAGTGATTTGTTAATAACCATTTTCAGAGAATGATGTCTTTGTAATCACTCAAAAATACCAAAAGATGAGCAAGATATACTCCTTTGAAGTTCAAAACCCTAGCTCCTATATCAAGAAACACGCCTTGAAGAACTTTGACAATTTTGAACAAACTTCTTGTACCAACACAAATTCTTTGTAAATATAAGTTGTTGAGGATGATAATTAGAACTCATAGCAACCACAACCACTTCAATATCTTGAGAATTGAGAGAAATATTCATTTGTGACCAATGGGAACAAAGCCTTGTCCAAACATGACAACTTCTCCAATCAATCCCTTGTGCTTTTGAACCAAATTTGATAACCTTGAAATGAGGTGAACCAAAATAACCTTGCCATGCCATTTCTTCCAAATCAAATCCAATGGTGAGGTTTGAACCTCCCAAACTTTATTGACTAGGGCATGGAAATAAACTCATGAACCCATGGAGCAACTTGCTAAATCTCACTACCTTTACCTATATTAGTAACAAGCAAGACAAACCAAAATTGCATTTTATTAATTAAGAGGAGAAATCAAGACAAACATATTCATGATCACAAAAGAACACAAGTCAAGGTGCTTGGTGATTCCTCAAAGAGCAAAGCTAAGTATAGGGAGGGGAACCAAGAACCCTAATGTGATCTTATTATGAATGAATCAACCTGTATGATGAAGGGATCTTAGGGGCAACAATTGGGGTACAACAAGGGGGACCCCACACAATCTATTTTTATTTTCCTTTTATTTTCCTTTTATGTGTTGTAAGGGGTTAAATCCTAAGCAACATATTAATTTAGTTAGGGGTTTCACCCCTTGTATTTACTCCTTGACAATACAAGGTTTTTCTTGTAGTGGTATGAGAAACTATTAAATGAATAGAGATAGTTTGATTGGTGCAGTACAACCGTTTAGATTTAAGTTTCCAAGGGACAAGGTTGAGATTAAAGAAAACTCACACAACAAGAAAACAATTGGATTCTAACTAAAAATAAGACCAATTGTTCTTTGCAACCAATTTATTGACGTCACCAACTAATGTAGAACAAATAGCCTTTCCTTTTCCATTGAAATTGGAGAAGCTTCCCACATGTTCACTTCTAGAGTTTCTAAAGATGTCACCAGAAGCTGCAGGGGAAGGAGTTCTAAAAGTCATACCATCTGAGTTACCTTTGATCCACTGAAGATGAATAGGTTGTCGCAACACATCAAAAATAACAAACAGGTCGAGAACGTGTATAGTTAAAGAGAGGCCTTTGAAGATTGATAATTCAAACATTTATGTGTTAATGTTGGAAGGAAATTTAGCTATATCAATGTTGTGAGAGATAGTGTCCGTACAGGAAGTCCAACTAATTCTAATATCTTGAAATATAGCTTGATTTCTAGCTAACCATATACCATTAATAATGTGAATGATAGTTGTATATATCACGGTTCTATAACTCTTGGACTAGGGTGGATTGATGATGATCTAACTGTTATCCTTGGAGGAGGTCTGTGGGTGGCCAGAGATTATAGAAGCTAACCATGTCCATATGTTAGAAGCAAAGGTATAGTAAAAAAGAAGATGTTAAGTGGACTCACAGTGCTTGAAGCAGAGGTATCACACAGAAGGAAGGTAGCAGCCTCGATATGTAATATCATCATAAGTAGGAAGCTTATTTTGAATCAATTTCTTGATACTTTTAGAGAACTTTTTCATTGGAGAGGTTTTTCTTGTTTATCGTAAAACTTATAACAATATTTTCAGAGAGTGTGTTGTTTATTGTAGAGAAATTTTAGACTTCAAATATTGGCATAACTTTGTTAGAGGTGTTATTTTTTATATATTTAAACAGGTGAGAGTATCTATGAAGAAAAAAGCTCATGTGAACTTCTTCACAAATCCACATGAGAGATGATGAATAGTTAGGTTAGCATATGTTTTAGTGTATGGGTGCATAGGAGAGAAATATACATATGAGGACTTGATTGAGGTTTTCTCACTTGTGGGATTAAGGATTTTAAGTTTTACTTTGGAACATACAACCTTTAAAGTCGCTTTAAGCAAAGAGTTAAAACAAGAAAAAACGTGTTTTGACCATTAACATGTTTTTTTTATCATTTGCGTTTGACACTTTTGACTTCCTAGCACTAAAGTCATTGAATAATTTATAAGGAGTTCAAATAGTCATACATAGAAATTAGGGATTGAATTGGTATATTAGTAAATGGACCATAAGGGGCAACGAGGGAGACAAGTTATGCATCACCTCGCCCATAAAAACCCTTTTAATTGGTTATGTCTTATATCAACCGCCTATTAATTAGTAAATATGTCGTCCACTTCAGGGATAACTCACCCAATGCAGGTAAATGGGGAAGTGATGTATCCGTAATCTACAATGACGGGAAAGAAGTCATGGGGAAAGTAACCACACTCTCATGAATCACTACTATGAAAAACACCTTAGGTAACACAATACCACCATAACCATTTATCCACCGTAGTCATATCTCATTTTTTATGTTCTTTTTTTTTTATTATATTATTCAGAAACACTTCATCATGGTTCCTTTAAAGAACCATTGTCATATAATTTAGGTGACGATATTGTACCGCAAAATTTTCCCTCCCATTTTCACACAAGACATACTCATAGAGGTTCTCAATTGCTCAAGGTTGACCAAGAATGGACCAGATAATTCTCCTCATAAGGCAATGAACCCCCAACAAGGGTTTCAATTTTAATCAAGATGGTTGAGCTCCAAGAGTCTCAAATTCTTCCCATGGTCCTAATATGTCTTCAAGATCATCCATTCCAAGTTTCATGCCTTGCTCAATAAGTTTGCTCAGTCAATTGCTCAAGTATTGGAAAATCAACTATGCTAGGTCAAAAGTCAACTGTGGCCCATGTACAGTCAAACTTCAAGATTTTTGGTCAACATCAACATTTTGAAGTGATATCCATCATTTGATCAAGGGTTGATCATAATTCCTCAATAAATGCTCCTAACCCATCAAAAGTCAAAAATGGCAAATTAGGGTTTCTATAGGAAAAATCAACCAAACTTTGACCAAGCATAACTTTCTCATACTTTATCAGAAATTTTCCAACCAAAGCTCATTTTGAAGAGAATCCAATTCCTCATAAATTCTATTCATCCCTAAAGTTAAAGAAATGCTCCATTTGAAAAATACAAGCTCATACGTTACAAGTCATTTTCAGAAAGTCAACAAAAGCCACTTTTTTCCAAGACCTTTTACATCAAGATAAAATCTTCAAATGTAAAATTGATCAAAAGAGGGATTGAAGTAGACATCTCAGGCTTCCCAAAGAGTCAAAGATAATCATCATGAGATAAATATTGAGCAAGTTATGGCTTCCCCAAGTTGGGAAAATTTGGGAATTTTCAAGAATTATGCATTGAGCAAATTTGAAGTTTTAAGGCAAGGGCTCAATTTCTTGGACTTCAAGCTTCTTCTTAAGTTTATAGAGGACCTCTAAAATTATTCTTGTCGTGCCTTGCATTTGCTAACTATTTTATTCATATGTATTTTAATTTATTTCAAATAAATATAAAATAAAATGTATAAAATAATTAGAAATGGGCTTTGAGCTTTGGGTTGATGTTTTGGACAGCCTAGGCCCATAAAATTCCGTGCAAAGGTGTCAACATTCATTCAAATTCAAAAAATGGCAAGTTTCCTTGTTTTTGGCCAAAGTTATAAATTTCATTCATGGCTTTGAAACGTTTGCTTTAAGGTTATTTAAACTTTTATTTTCTTCTCTCCTCATTCCTCTCTATATAAACAAGCATCTAGCATGCATTTCAAGATGTCTACACAGCCTAGAGAGAGCTCTACCATTTTTGCAAAATTATCAAAAGTGATAAAAATTCGAAATCCACTTTGCAGGTACTTTTGGTCCGAACTAGTAATCATACATTGCTCTTGAGGTTCCCAGGGACTTGTTCCAACCATCCTCAAAGCTTGCAAGGTCTCATATCACCGAATCCAAGCTATCACCGTTTTGGTATAATCTCAAATTCGAATCTCTATTTTTATTAATTTGTTGAATGTTCTAATGTGTGTATATGAGTTCCTGGATATCCTTAGAGCAGGTTAGGGGAATTACATGGAATGCATGATGTCTAGAACATGAGATACCATGTACTATCAAGTACTTCTCACACTGGATCCAAGGATGGACTTGGGCTTCACAATCTGGGCTTAGCGAAATTTCAATTGCAACCCTCATTCTACTTCATCCATCAAGCCCAATCTCTTTTCTTTTTGTTTTATTTAGTTATTTCATTTATTAATCTTTTTTAATAATAATAACAAAAAACTCACAAAAAAATTAGGCATAGATTTTTTTAATTAAATAATTAATTTCTTTAATTAATTAATTAATTAAAACTTTAACATTTTTCTTAATAAAAAATGAATTAGAATTTAAGTCTAATTACTTTCTTTTCAGAATAGTAAAAACCACAAAAAAGGCTTAATTTATTTTTCTTAAGTTAATTTTCTAAATAGACTTTAGAATAATTAATTTAGTTATTTTCTTAAATTAAAAACCAACAACAAAAAGATTTTCTTTTATGCTTTCAGACGTACTTTCAACTTTTCGCGCGTTTATTTCCTTTCGCATTGTTTATATTATTGTAATTGTTGTATGTGATGTAATAGATGATAAGTAGACTCTTTTTATTGCTTTATTTTCTTTTCACCAATTGCTTTGGAATGTAAATCCCCCTCCGCGAAGCCATGTAATAGTCTAGATTTATACTTTCCGCATTTTATTTTTCTGTATATATTACTGATAGTAACTAGGCGTGTATGGAAAGACTAATAATCAAATGTTAGCTAACCTAACAAAAAGTCAAAAAATAACTAAATCTCAACACACTTGCACATGCGCACCTCTAAGGTATCTCCCACTTTGGTTGCCTTTAAATAAAACAGTCATGAGGCAGGAATGCTTTAGTAAAGACCCATAAATTAAAAAAGATCATAGTCCCTCGATGAACCTACAGCTGCCTTCTCGGTAAATGATCTAGTCCCTAAACAAAATTGCTAAAGCGTCTCCACAAGTTGCCTTCGTTAGTGTAACGTCCCTTTCGATAGTCCTTCAACATTCAACGATAGGGCTACCTACTCACTAATAGTAGGATAGAACTATCTAAAGGAAAAGAGGAAAAGAATATCCTTTTTCGAGTAGGTAGATAACTGTTAGGTACTTGCTCAAAATTTTCACAGTTACACACTTTTCAAAAATGCTTTATCACACTCTTGAGGACTGATACGAGAGTTACCATAAAGCAAACAAAAATATTTTAAAACACACAAACACAATCAGTTTTAAAAAATGAGCAAGTACCTAAGAGCTCGTGGAAAACAACAGATGGAAAGGGTGCCAACACCTTCCCTTTCCATAATCTACCCCCTTACTCAGAAAATCTCGAAAAAGGTCTTTTTCTGTTCTTTTCACCCTTTCCTTTGTTGGATAAAAGAAAAGTAGGTGGCGACTCTTGCTTACCGCGACATTTGCAAACAAAAAATGCAAACCAGTATATAGCAGTCGGTTCTGCCACCGCATCACAGAACTGACGACTCTGCTGGGGATAAAATATAAAAGTGGGGTTTACCTTAGGGTCTAGATCATTTTGCTTCTTTGACTGTTTGTTTGCTTTATTTTTAAGGGTATTGTTTGGGTTGCTATAGATCCTACACCCGAATCTGGGGAAACCTTTTAGGTAAGTAGCAATATATCGTGGAAATTGTGTGGGGTATACCGACACAGTTGAAGCAATAACTATGTTGATGTGACACTTTGGTTGGTATCGGTAGCCCTTGACTTAATCAAGGAGAATATGGGGCCACTGCATGGTGTCATGAAGCGTCAACTGACCTTAGAACCTTTAAATGAACAACTTGGCCATTAGGACATGGTGAGATGGCCGTCCTTGGTGTATTCCCAAGGTCGGCAGATACTAGATGCTACACTCATTTAGGTTTGACTCCCGAGTTTTGTTTGGTTGCAAGTCAGTTTCCTATCGAATGAAATTTATGGGAAAGATCAGTGATATTGAGATCCCTTAGAACCCGGTTACTATTTATAGGACAGGTTGAACCAATCCTACCTCAAGAGGGTATGACCTTAAAACCCATGCAAGCCTTAAACCTAAGGTCTTGGTGTGATTTGCTCGTACTTTCTATATATGTGATTTCTTGGCATAATCATGACATCATAACATGGAATATCATACTAACCATTTCAAGGATTTTCTAGGGCTTATCTTTGTCTTGTTTTGTAGGACATGACATTCACTCGCAGGAACACTATCCAAATTAACCTTGTGAAAGTGCATCCTCAACTCAAGGAGTTAGCATCAAGGATTCCTGAAAGCTCTCCCTTAACTGAAAAACATGGTCGACTTCTCAACTTGGTCACTTCAACCCCTGATGAAGAAATGTTAAAGGTTCTCTTTCAGTTCTTTGACCCGTTGCACCACTGCTTCACTTTTCCTAATTACCAATTAGTGCCTACTATGGAGGAGTTTTCTCAGTTATTAGGGGTACCTATCCTTAATTATATACCATTAAACGGTACAGAAAGAGACCCAAAGCCTGAAGAAATTGCTCAAGCTCTGTCTTTACAACGGTCTGATGTAATGGCAAATTGGGAAACCATAAGAGGTGTCCAAGGATTTCCAGTCAAGTTTCTATTTGAGAAAGCTCACTATTTTGGGATAGCCTGGATTTACAAGCTTTTGAAGAAGTGTTGGCCCTCCTCATCTATGGGATGGTACTATTCCCTAACACATACCAACTGATAGATGTGAATGCAATTAAGATTTTTCTGTCGCATAATCCGGTGCCTACCTTACTTGGGGATATTCTACACTCTCTGCATACTCGCACTCTGAAGAGAAGAGGCACCCTCCTGTGTTGCACTCCTCTATTGGATAGGTGGTTTATTTTGCACCTACCTCAGTCTATCTTGAGAAATGAGCATGGTATGAGATGGTCTCATAGGATGATATCCCTTACACATTTAGATATTCATTGGTGTTTGTGATCCTCGGAGAATGTTACCATCATTGATCGCAGTGGGGAATTCCCTAATGTCCATATCTTAGGCATTAGGGGAGGAATCACTTATAATCCTTGTTTAGCATTGCGACAGTTTGGTTATGCTAGAAGGGATTGTCCTCATGATTCACTCATTCAAGGAATCATATTTGACTATGAGAATGACGTTCAGGGTTATCGCAAGAGGTTCATTCGAGCTTGGGGCATGACAAACATAGTTGATAGCAAGACACTAGGACACAAGAATTCCATCCCTCTTGAGCCTTACCTCAAATGGGTGCGAGCCCGTGCTCAATGTCTTATAATGCCTTACCCCGACATCTTACCTGTGATTATGGAGCTACTTATTGAAGGAAACACTCCTTACGTTGTTCTTCATCCTGATATGGCAACTGATTTCGAGAAGCTACAGAGATCCTGGATCCAACTTAAAGAAGAACGAGATACTTTCGAAGCCCAATTATATGCCAACAAGAAGAAGGTTCTAGAGATCTCCCGATTACTTCACGAGGAGAGGAATATAAATGCCTACATTGCACCAAAGAGGATGCGCCCGTGGGAAGCTTGAGTCTCTTTGCTTTGGGAGTTTACTTTTTCTTTATTACCTCCTTTGTAAGCCCAAGAGGCATCGTTGGGACCAATGAAACTTCTTAATGCAATTAATGTTTTCTATTTTTCTATTTAAGCAAATTTGAGTCTTAGAAATCCTTGAAAACATTGCATACATATATCATACATATCATTGCATAAGCAGGTTTTAAAGCAGGTTTCTCATCCTTTTCGCTGTTTATTTCAACAATGGCTCTAGAATAAATAGTGAAGGATCTACAGACTCAGAATGCCCAGTTTCAGCAGTTGATCATGGCTCTGAACAAGGGGCAAGAAGAACCGAAAGCCCTGCTTGTTAAAGAAAAGAAGAAGCCAAGGAAGCCAACTGGTTTAGTGAAAATGGGAAGAATGATTAGAGGACCAGTGTGGCGAGCCTTTGAACTGGTAACTTCATCAAAGGAAGGAAACAATCAAGAAGAGGAAACAAGAGAGGAAGGCTCCAGTCCAAAATAATCTGATGATGAATCTGACTATGATGAGGAGCGGTATCCTCCTGCTGATGAAAAATACAAACAACTGGAGGATTGTTTGAATGCAATGGAGGTCCGGAAGGTACCGAGTCTAGACTTTGAAGAGCTGGGTTTGGTCTCCAGGGTTGTCATCCCACAAACGTTCAAGGTGCCGGTGTTTTCCAAATATGATGGGGTTTCATGTCCCAAGATGCACCTCCGATCTTATGTAAGGAAGATCCAGCCTCACACTGCTGACAAGGACTTATGGGTCCACTTCTTTCAAGATAGTCTGTCTGGAACTCAACTATAATGGTTCTACCAGCTGGAAGGGTCCAACATCTCTAATTGGGAAGACCTGGCTGCTGCTTTCTACAAGAAGTATCAGTACAATGCAGACCTTGCTCCCACCCGTACACAACTCCAAAGTATGTCTATGGGCTCGAGCGAAGGCTTTAAAGACTATGCTCAGAAGTGGAGGGACTTAGAAGGAAGAGTCTAACCCCCCCTGTCTGATAGGGATCTAGTGGATATGCTTCTGGGTACCCTGTCTTGTCCGTTTTTTCAATCACCTGATTGGAAGATCCTCAGTCGGCTTCACTGAATTGATCTTGACAGGAGAAAGAGTGGAAGTTGGAATTAAGAGTGGTAAGATCCAGAAGGATGCCTCCTCCAGTGCAGCAAGGAAGCCATTTCTGGGAAGAAAGAGGTCAGTGATGTTTACAATAAACGAAATCAAGACAGAACCGAGTACCGTCCAACGGTAGGGGATATTATGATATCTAAGTCGGATAATACTCAACAACGAAATAATCAGCCCAGAGCGGAAAGTCCTGTAAGGTAATTTACCCGGATAAACATGACTATGTCTCAAGTCTTTCCACATTTGTTGAAATCTAATCTGGTAACCTTGTGGGAAGCTCCAAAGAATCCTAATACTGCCTCTCGCCGCTACAATCCAAATGCTCAATGTGCCTACCATTCAAAGACTCCAGGGAGTGACACGAACGACTCTGGGGCTTTGAAGAACAAGGTACCAGATATGATCGAGGCAAAGGAGATTGAATTCGATGCTCCGGAAACTCCAAACGTCATAACTGCACCCATTCCCAAGCACAACACGGGGATCAATGCTATTGATGTTGTCTCCGACACAGAAGATGCTGACAATGAGTATGACATGGATAGCTGGATCTTCGCTACTACCAATGGCGGACCCAGTAACTGGACGGAAAAAGACTTTGTACCTATTACTTTTGTTCAGAAGTAATTGTCTTTCTTGTTTTTGGATATGTAATAAACAATATAAACTTTTTGACCATGTGTCTTACCCGGGGCACAACGGTTTATTTGTGAGGGTTATCATGTTTCAATTTCATATGGCATTAATAAAGCATTGGACGTTTCTGCATACAAATTTTGCGCTCCCTGTTTTTATTTTCTGCTTTTTACTTTGTCTATACAGTTATGCTCTTACACACACCCACGTATCAAACTGCAGTTCCATATCCACTCTGGATCCCATTGATAACAGTTCTGCTATTGCCGGTTATGACTTTTAAAATCTGATCAACCAAGCTGAGGACGAAGGTGAGGAAGATTGTGAGGTACTAGGAGAACTTGCTAGACTGTTAAAGCAGGAAGAAAGGGCTATACAGCCTCATGAAGAGCCAGTTGAGACAATAAATTTGGGCATATAAGAGAACAGAAAAGAGGTCAAGATAGGTGCAAATTTGGAGCTTAGTGTCAAACAACGTTCGATTTAGATGTTGCATGATTATGTTGAGATCTTTGCCTGGTCATATGAAGACATGCCAGGACTAGACACGGATATTGTGGTTCATCATCTCCCAAATAAAGAAGATTTCCCTCCGGTAAAGCAGAAGGTCTGTCGCATGCGCCCTAAAATGTCAGAGAAAATCAAAGCAGAAGTTATGAAATAGTTCAACGCTGGGTTCCTAACTGTCACTTCTTATCCCTAATGGGTTGCTAACGTAGTCCCGGTACATAAAAAGGATGGCAAGGTACGAATGTGTGTGGACTATTGAGATTTGAACAGGGCAAGCCCCAAGGATGACTTTCCACTCCCCCACATTGATGTTCTGGTTGACAACACCATGCAACATAAGGTATTTTCCTTCATAGACGGTTTCTCTTATTACAATCAGATCAAGATGGCACCTGAAGACATGGAGAAGAAAACCTTCGACACGTAATGGGGAACTTTCTGCTACAAAGTGACGCCGTTTGGGTTAAAGAACACTGGAGAAACCTATCAGCGATCCATGGTAGCTTTTTTCCATGATATGATTCACCACAAGATAAAGGTTTATGTTGATGACATGATAGCCAGGTCTCAAACTGAGGAAGAACACCTTGATTATCTAAAAAAGATGTTTGATAGGTTGAAGACGTACAAGCTAAGGGTAAATCCAAACAAGTTCACCTTTGGGGTAAGGTCAGGTAAATTCCTAGGTTTCATTGTCAGCAACAAAGGTATTTAGGTAGACCCTGCAAAGGTGAAGTCTATACAAGAGATGCCGACTCCTCGCGCTGAGAAGGAAGTTAGAGGTTTCTTGGGACGCCTAAATTACATTACCGGGTTCATTTCCCATTTAACTACTACTTGTGAGCCGATCTTCAAGCTCCCGAAGAAAGATCAAATGGTAAAATGGAATAATGAATGCCAGACTACCTTCGAGAGAATCAAGGAATACCTTCAAGAGCCTCCAATTATGATGCCTCCAATTGAAGGAAGAACTTTGATAATGTACCTAACAATGTTAGATAATTCAATGGGGTGTGTGCTGGGGAAGCATGACGAGTCCGGTCGAAAAGAGCATGCAATATACTACCTTAGCAAAAAGTTTACTGACTGTGAAACAAGATACTCACTGCTCGGAAAAACTTGCTGCGCTTTGGCATGTGCTGCTCTCCGACTGAGACAATATATGTTGACCCACACTATTTTGTTGATATCTAAGATGGATCTGATCAAGTACATCTTCAAGAAGCCCGCTCTCCCCGGAAGAATAGTAAGAGGGCAAATGATCTTGACTGAATACGATATCTAATACGACCCAGAAAGCAATCAAGGGAAGTGTACAAGCTGACCATTTGGCTCATCAGGCCATGGATGACTACCAGTCCATGAATTTGAGTTCCCAGATGAGAATATTATGTTAGTGACTGACTGTGAAGAACCTGGACCGGATGAAGGACCCGAGGAAGGATCCCGATGGACTATGGTTTTTGATGGAACTTCCAATGGCATCAGTGCAGTAATCATATCCCCTGAGAGATGCCATACTCCTTTCACCGCCAGATTATGTTTCAACTGTACCATCAATATGGCGGAGTATGAAGCATGCATCATGGGTCTCAAAGCTGCTATTGACCTGAGAATCAAGTTCATGATTCTAACCACCATGGATGGTGACGACCTTCTTCACCCTGTTAATGCATACATAGTGAAAAGATACTACACGTAACTAAAGACCCACTAGGTGGACTGGCCTAGGCCAAAATAAGGGCATCCCGCCGAATCAAAAGGGTTTGGGAAATAATTAGGGATAAAAACAAAAAAAATTGTACACTCGACAAGTCGAAAACCTGCAAAGGCGGCTTAGGCAAAAAAGGTATGTCGGTGGACTGAAAACCCGTAATGGCGGTCCAGGAAAAAGATAGGGGTTTGAAGCGTACAACTATGTCCCATTGGATCACCTTTCGACCAGACCTTAGTATCGACTATCAAGCTCAGACGATACCGATCAATCCAGTCAGCTTTAGACGAGTAGCAAAGTGATGATACACTCAAGGACATAGGGGAAATAGCAGAATTGAAACTCAATGGGATTATTACACATAGTTATTTTCTCTTTGTACACTATTTTGTATAGTTTTCAATTTCATGGCGGTGTTCTCTTACTAGAACGTCTGTCTCTTTGTACAAAATGCCTGTTACAGGCGAACTTCAAAAATCAATACAAGTCATTTAAAGTACAAAACTGTTTGCTGTTCTTTTTTTTCTGTTTTATTTTGTAAAAAACGTCCAATGACTTATTTTTGACATATGCATTTAAATATGATCACTGTTCACAAATACTTGCATAAAAAACAGAAAGACGGTTACTAATGACTTTAAGAAACGGGGCAAAATATGGAAAAAAAACATTTGCAGTCCCGACAGTTACTCCTTCCAACAGGTACAAGGGCAGAGACAGTTTGAGATAGAGTTACCATTGCATACGACCCCGTGACATATATGTTCCCCACAGAGCAGAAACAACCAAGTTCTGGTCTCCTTCTTCCCCAAGCAGGAATTACCTCCTCCAGCGAAGTTCCTTCAGAGAGTTGAAATTTGTATTCCCCCAGCCGAGTTTTATAATTTTAAACATTTTATAAAACCTCCTCCCGAATAGAGTTTATTTCTCCAACTGCAGAAGTTCAGGCCCCAACAAAGTTCATTTCTCTACATTGGAAAATTCTTCCAACAAATCATCCTCCCTCCACAGAGTTATTCTCAAGCAGAGTCAATCCCCGGCAGAGTATTCTCAAACAAAAAGAGGAAATCCCTGGAAAATTATCTCTATTCATCATCCCCAGCGGAAATGAAGGATTCAGCTTCCCAATACTCTCCAGCAGTAGTCCATGATTTATTTTCCCAGACTGGGAAATATCGAAATAGCATCCCATATTCATACATCACGGCATGCGCATACACATCGCATACAACATAATCTAATTTATTTTGAGAACATCATCACAATGCATTTCATACATCATGACATTGCATACAACAAAATATTTGCCTTTTCCAGGGAAAAGATCAAATCAACAAACACCGTTGACTACTTATGTGACATTGTAGTCTTCTCAAAAGCTACGTCTAACGAAAGTCTATTTCAGCATTTTCCTCAAAAAGAAATTCACAAAATACCTTCTCTGGTTTAGTCAGATTGACACTAAGATCTCTCTAATTTCTATTCAAGTTGAAGATATTCCAAGACTTTTGTCTGGTTCAGTTAAGTCAATACTAAGATTCTTCTGATTTCCATTCCAGTCAAAATCAATCCAAGACCTTCTCTGGTTCAGTCAGATTAACACTAATATCTCTCTGATTTCTATTCCAGTTGAAGATAATTCATGACCTTTCCTGGTTCAGTTAAATCGACACTAAGAATTTTTCTGATTCTTATCCAGTCAAAGATTAATACAAGACCTTCTCTGGTTCAGTCAGATCGCCACTAAGGTCTCTCTGATTCCTATTCCAGTTTAAGATATTCCAAGACTTTTGTCTGGTTCAGTTGAATCGATCCTAAGATTTTTCTGATTTCCATTCCAGTCAAAGTTAATTCAAGACCTTTACCGGTTCAGTTAAATCGACACTAAGATTTTTCTGATTCTTATCCAGTCAAAGATTAGTCCAAGACCTTCTTTGGTTCAGTCATATAGCAACTAAGGTCTCTCTGATTCCTATTCTAGTTGAAGATGTTCCAAGACTTTTGTCTGGTTTAGTTGAATCGATCCTAATATTTTTCTGATTTCGATTCTAGTCAAAGTTAATTCAAGACCTTTACTGGTTCAGTTAAATCGACACTAAGATTTTTCTGATTCTTATCCAGTCAAAGATTAATCCAAGACCTTCTCTGGTTTAGTCAGATTTCCACTAAGGTCTCTCTGATTCCTATTCCAGTTGAAGATATTCCAAGATTTTTGTCTGGTTCAGTTGAATCGATCCTAAGATTCTTCTGATTTCGATTCCAGTCAAAGTTAATTCAAGACCGTTACTGGTTCATTTAAATTGACACTAAGATTTTTCTGATTCTTATCTAGTCAAAGATTAATCCAAGACCTTCTCTGGTTCAGTCAGATCGCCACTAAGGTCTCTCTGATTCCTATTCCAGTTGAAGATATTCCAAGACTTTTGTCTTGTTCAATAGAATCGATCCTAATATTCTTCTGATTTCCATTCCAGTCAAAGTTAATTCAAGACCTTATCAGGTTCAATCAGATCGACACTAAGATCTCTCTGATTCCTACTCCAGTTAAAGATATTCAAGACCTTTACTGGTTCAGTTTAATTGACACTAAGATTTTTATGATTCATATCCAGTCAAAGAAAAATCAAAACCTTCTCTGGTTCAGTCAGATCGCCACTAAGATCTCTCTGATTCTTATTCAAGTTGAAGATATTTCAATACCTTTTTCTGGTTTGATTAAATCAACACTAAGATTTTTCTGATTCTTATCCAGTCAAAGTTATTTCAAGATTTTCCTATGGTTCAGTCAGATTGGCACTAAGATCTATCTAATTCCTATTCCAGTTAAAGAAACTGCAAAGTCTGGGGTACGACAAGATAATAGTTTCATCTCATTTCTCCAGTAAGTCGCTGTGAAGCCTAGAATATGACCAAATAACAAGCAGCCTTATCATCCTCAGCAAATCACTGCGAAGTCTGGATCCTGACCAAATAGCAGTTCACTTCTATCTCTTCAGTCAAGGGATGACTCTTGTTGTACCCCAAAATTTTCCCTCTAATTTCTCAAGAGATTTCCTATAAAGATCTTCAATGCCTCAAATTTGCGCAAGCATCGACTAGTTCAAACAATTTCCTCAACACTGATACCTAAATTAGGGTTTGAGTTTGTACAAAGGCTATGGGATTCATAATGTTTCAATTGACTTTCATGGATCATTATGGACCCTTAGGATTATTTTTGTCAAGTTTCAAGCCTTGGATCACAATTTTCCACGAAAATCATTCAAAGTACCAAAAGGGCAAAATGGGCGAAATTAGGGTTTTTACTGAAAATGTCCGAACTCTGATTTTTGACCTAATACCTGGGTTATTGGTTGGAAGTATGATCACAAGGATCCGAGCGCGTCATTTTTAACCTAATTGCATTTTTCAATTCATCTCCTGAGATCAGTGGATTGATATACAAAATTCGGTCAACTGGTGGGAAAAGTCAACTGCACACTAAAAAAGTCAAACTTTGACTTTTTGACCAAATTTTAGTCCCAAAAATAATATTTCATCAAGACATCCAAAATATGAAATTTGATCACCAAAAATCAAGAAAGTCAAAAATCCAACTTTTGCAAGACTTGGAAATTTTTCTAAGTTAAGTTCATTGCTTCATGACATCTTGTCACTACAATTAAAAATAGTTCAAGATGTTACAAATAATTCAAGTTATTACAAAGTAGCATTTCTACAAGTTTACAAATCCTAAACTTTGTATTGCTTGGACTTTTCCCTTTGACTCAAAACCTTGCCACAATGCTTTGTCTTTGATACAATGTGCATAAATTGCTCCACAAACCAAACTTGTTTCATGCTGCAAACTATGATGTCCAAGTTACTACTGAACAAAAATGATATGCTACTTCTATACATTGCCACATCACTCCAAAACCATGCTCAACTGCTGTCCTACAAAACCTTGTGCTATGCTCCACCACAAACCTGTCACAAAACCTGTATATGATGTCCTATACAGTCCAAAATCTGTCCAGAAAACCAGTCCAAAACTGCTCTATGCAGCCTGCTCCAACCTGCATCATAACAACCACAAAATTGCACCAAAATGGCAAAAGAAAATTGTATGGAAAAAGTATCAAAGCAGTAGGCAAAAACAATTCAAAATAACTTATTTTGTTTCCCTCCTAAACTTCAGTCAAGGGATTACAAAAGGGGTTGTTTCATATGACATAAAAGGGGATTTTTCTGAGAAAAGAGGGGAAAAAAAAAGAAGAACTTTTGTTAAACCCAGTTCATCCATAGAAACTTAGTTCATCTTACACTCTGTCTTGGACTCACAAAAACAGAAAAGATCCTTAACCCACTATTATACAACCTTGCAAACTCTCCCATAAACCCTCTAAACACTTCACATCACATAAATATTATTCAAGCACAAGAACAGTTTATGTAGTGCCCTTATTCTCAACTTCTAAATACAAGACAATACTACATAAACTTGACTGTTTGGAGTTGGTTCAGCAACCTTTAACACAAAGGGAAGTCTAGCAGCTTCCCGGAGTTTCACTAAGGTCCACACAACATCTTGAAGGGTTTCAGACTCAAAACCTAAAGTGTAGTTGCAAGGTAAGTCATCTTAACCTTGCATTTTCCATACATCATTTTTGGTTTATTTTTGAAGATAAGATGAAGTAATCACTACTCTTGAAGTTATTCATTTCCTTACTGTTCATTTTTATCATTTATGTGTTGAGAACTGACTGATACATGCATAAGAATGGTGATAGAGGCAAAAAAACTGTAACATGGGTCGACACATACCCACATGGGTCGACTCATTCTAAGTGAAAAAGCAGGGTATGAGTCGACACATGGTCGTATGCATCGACTCAAACTGCTATCCAGGGCCTAAAATAGAAACATGGAAGGTGCATGAGTCAGCAAAAAATGCGTATGTGTCGAAACAAGCAAGAAATGAGTCGACACATCTCATTATGCATCGACTTATACTGAGTTGATTTAGTTTGGCAGGGGCAAGGAAAATTATGTGTCGATGCATAACAACATGTGTCGACACATAATAGTACAAAATGCAAATTTTCCTTCTTTTTACACTGGTTTTATATTATATATATATATATATATATATATATATATATATATATATATATATATATATATATATATATATATATATATATATATATATATATATATATATATATATATATATATATATACACTCCATTACTGTCCACTTATTCGATATGGTTGTAATAATTAGACACCTATTTCATCCCCATTTTCAAACTGTATCCCCATCCCTCTAATGATGTAATATCATAAGATTTTAATTTCTGCAAGTTTACCGCTTTTCATATAATTTCTAGTAAGATAGGGTATGTATGGCAAGATAAAAACAACAAATAGATAACCCCTAATCAAAGACTAAATGCATTCAAATCAAACACACTATCCACACATGCACCCTTAGGGTAATTCCATTTGTTGCCTCGAAAAAACAGTCATGTCCCTCGAATATGGGATGCTTTATCAAAGACCCTTCGATAAAAAAAGATCATAGTCCCTCGAAGTCCCTCGATGTTGCCTTCGGTAAAACGATCTAGTCCCTTACGATAATTGCTAAAGCGTCTCACAAGTTGCCTTCTATGACTGTACGATTGACCCGTGCCTGTCCCTTCACATCCAACGTGGGGCTTCTTACCAAATCAATGGTAAGATAGCCACATCTAAAGGAGGAGGAAAAGAACATCTAAGACCTTTTGAGTAGGTAGATTCTCTCCTAGTTACTCGCTTGCTCATATTAAAAAAATCATTTTTACACTAACACTTTCATCTTGAAACATTTTCAAAATACAAACACTTTGTACGCGTTCTTATAGAAACGAGAGCCATTACAAAGAAGACACCTTTTCAAAATCACTTTCAAAAACACATTTCACAAACACATCTTTGAACTATTTTCGAAACAACACTCTGTACGCGTTCTTATAGAAATGAGAACCATTACAAAGACATTTTCAAAATACTTTCAAAACCCACATCACAAGCGCACTTTCAAACAAAAGCAAGTGATCTAGCAAGCAACTAAGAGCCCGTAGATTACTACGGATGAAAAGGGTGCTAATACCTTCCCTTTTCATAATCTACCCCCCGAACTCAGAAAACATCTCTAAAGGTCTTTCTTGTTCTTTTCAGCCTTTCCTTTTGGATAAAAGAAAAGTCGGTGACGACTCTTGCTAACTGCACAATTGCGATCAAACGCAAAGCACCCAAGTCAGTTCTCCCACCATGTTACAGAACTGGAGACTCTGCTGGGGACTACTTAAAAATGGGGTTACCTTAGGGCTAGATCACCTTTACTTGCTTTCTTTGTTTGACTTGTATGCTTTACATTTTAGTTATTTCTTTGGGCTTAAATCTCTATCCGGATTTGGGATACCTTATAGATAAGTAGAAATACATTGTGGAAACTGTGTGGGGTATACCAAAATGGTCTAAGCAATAGCTACATTAGTGCGACATATTTTTCGGTACCGGTATCCCTTGAGTAGTCAAGGAGAATATGGGGCCGCTGAGTGATGTCATGAAGCACTAACTAACTTTTAGAACCTTTACTTGACCAACTTGGTCATTAGGACGTAGTGAGATGACCGACTTTGGTGCAGTCCGAAGTTGGTAGATACTCGATACTACACTCATTGAGGTTTAGATTTTTGGGATATTTCGGTCGCCATGAAAGAGGCTTGCGCTGAAACAATGCCCGAGAAGACAAATCAGTGATATTGAGATCCCTTAGAACCCGATTACTATCACTAAGATAGGTTGAGCCAACCAAAATTCAAGAGGGTACTTACCTATAAAACCTCATGCAAGCCTAAACCTAAGGATTTGTTTGATTTAACTTGTGCATGTGCTTGTACATAACATCATGACACCATACCATAGCATTTTAGACTAACCATTTCAAGGATTTTGAGATTCATCTTTGTTCAGTTTTGTAGGACATGACTCCCACTCACAGGAACACAATCCAAGTCAACCTTGTACGAGTACCATTTCAGCTCAAGGATTTAGCGTCAAGGGTCCCTGAGAATTCTCCGTTCACAAAAATACATGGACAACTTCTCAACTTGGTTACCTCGAGCTTTGATGAAGATATGATGAAGGTGCTTTTCCAATTCTTCGACCCGTTGCACCATTGCTTTACCTTCACCGATTACCAGCTTGTACCAACTATGAAAGAGTTCTCTCAGCTCTTGGGACTTCCTATCCTCAACCAACTACCTTTCAAAGGTACTGAAAGAGACCCAAGCCCTGAAGAGGTTTCCCGAGCTTTACACTTTCAGCAATCCAACGTCACGGCTAATTGGGAAACAAGAAGTGGTGTCAAAGGGTTCTTAGCCAAGTTCTTACTGGAAAAAGCTCAAGACTGTTGGAACAAGCTGGATTTATAAGCTTTTGAAGAAATTTTGGCTCTTCTCATCTATGGGTTGGTACTATTTCTAAATCCTGACCAACTTATAGATGTGAATGTTGTCAAAATCTTTTTATCTTACAATTCGATGCCTACTTTATTGGGAGATATCTTGCATTCTCTCCACGCTCGCACCATGAAGATAAGAGGAACCCTCACGTGTTGTACTCCTCTGTTGGCTAAATGGTTTATTTCGCATCTTCCCCGATCCGTTGTGAAGAATGAGCAAGGTTTGAGGTGGTCCAACAGGCTGATGTCACACAGGCATTCAGATATCTACTGGTGTTCTCGATCTTTGGAGGACATTACTATCATCGATCTTTGTGGGTAATTCCCTAATGTTCCTCTGCTTGAAATTAGGGGAGGCATCACTTATAACCCTTGTTAGCTCTGCGACAGTTTGGGTATGCACGAAGATATGGTCCATATGACGCGCTCATCCAAGGTGTAGTTTTTTACTATGAAAGTGACAATCAGACTACCGTCAGAAGTTTATACGAGCCTGGAGGATGGTAAGAAAGGTGGACAGTAGAACATTGGGGAATAAGAATTCCATTCCCCTTGAGCCTTACCTTAGGTGGGTACGAGCTCGCGCTCAGAGTCTCGCAATGCTTTACCCCTCCATTCTCCCAGTTATCACAGAGCCTGTTGTTGAAGGAGATGTTCCATACACTATCCTTCATCCTAACACGCCCAACTCTCTCGAAGACTTACAAAGGGATTGGATACAACTTAAGGAAGATAGAGACACTTTCAAATCCGAATTCTATGCCAGCAAGAAGAAAGTTCTGGAACTCCCCAAGCAGCTTCATGAAGAGCGGAGTCAGAACGCCTACATCGCACCAAAGAGGATGCATTCAACTTTTTTGTCTTAGGAGTTTTTGTATTTTATTTCTTTCATTGTAAGTTCAAAGAGGCATGATGTACTCAAACTTAGATTTATTAATATAACGTGTGTTCCTTTTTGTCTAAAGCAAACTTAAATCTCTAATTTCCTTGAAATCATTTGCATATGCATCTTCATTCATCATAACACAAACAGGTTTCTTACAACATGTCTCCTTATCTTTATACTGTTTATTTCATTGAGATGGATATTGAACAGACATTAAAAGATCTCTAGTCGCATAACGCCCAGTTTCAACAAATGTTCTTGACTCTGGCAAAAGGACAAGAGGATTTGAAAACTCTGTGGATCAAAGAAAAGAAGAAGAAAGTGAAGAAATCAACCGGTGTTTTAAATCTGGGAAGAAGGTTCAAAGGACCAGCCAGATGAACTCTAGACTTTGCAACATCATCAGGTGAAATGGATAATCAAGAGGGGAAAAACAAGGAAGTGACTGACCCTCTAGAGTTTGAAGAGGAAGAAGAGGTTGACTACTCTAAAGAGCAGTATCCTCCAGCTGATGACAAATACAAACATTTGGAAGATCACCTCAATGCTATGGAGATCCAGAAGGTACCCGAGTTGGATTTTGAAGATCTAGGACTTGTCTCAGGGGTTGTCGTCCCACAAAAATTCAAGGTCCCCACTTTTGCTAAATATGACAGTGTCTCTTGTCCAAAGCTGCATTTGAGATCATACGTTAGGAAAATTAAACCCCATACTGCGGATAGGAATCTATGGGTGCATTTCTTCCAAGAAAGCTTGTCAGGAACACAATTGGGTTGGTTCTATCAGTTAGAAAGGGAGCAACATCCACAATTGGGAAGATTTGGCGGCCGCTTTTTACAAGAAATACCAGTATAATGTTGACTTAGCTCCAACACAGACACAATTGCAAGGCATGTCTATGGGTACAGGTGAAGGTTTCAAAACCTATGCTAAAAAAGGGCGGGATCTCGCGGGAAGGGTCCAACCCCCTCTATCTGATAGAGAATTGGTGGATATGTTCTTAGGCACGCTATCTGGTCCATTCTTCAAACATATAATCAGAAGCTCCTCGGCTGGGTTTACTGAATTAATCATGACCGATGAACAGGTAGAAACGGGTATAAAAAGTGGCAAAATTCAAAGAGATGCATCTTCGAGCGTGATAAAGAAGCCCTTTACCGGAAAGAAGGAGGTCAATGTTGCATATGACCATAGGAATCAGGACAGAACTGAACACCGTCCAGCGGTAGGAGCTGTCATGATCTCTAAGCCTGCACCTACTTAACAAAGGAACAATCAGTCTAGAACGGAAAGGCCGGTAAGACAGTTTACCCGGATAAATATGACGATGTCTCAAGTCTTGCCACACTTGTTGAAATCTAATATGGTAACACTGCGGGAAGCTCCGAAGAATTCCAACACTGCCTCTCCCTGTTATAACCCAAATGCTCGTTGTGCTTACCATTCAGAAAGTCCAGGTCATGATACAAACGATAGTTGGGCTTTGAAAAACAATGTGTAAGACCTTCTTGAGGCATAGGAAATTGAATTTGACGCCCCTGAGATCCCGAATGTTATCATTACTCCCATGCCCAAGCACGACCGTGGTGTTAACGCTGTTGAACATGATGTGTTTGTTAATGTTTTTAATGAACTTGTTACTCCTCTCCTGACCGTCAAGAGGAACCTGTTGAAGGCCGGTTTATTTCCAGGCTGTGGAGAAGGTTTCCACCTCTGTTTATCTCTACCGACTGGTTGTCATTCATTGAAGGCAGGTGTACATTGCGTGATGGATGACAAAGAGATTTTGGTTGAAAATACTTCGGTTCCAACCATTTCTTACAAGGATGTTTCAATAATAACCATTTCCGCCAATCCTCCCAGTGTCTCCACCAAAAGACCCATTAGGATTACATTTTTTCCGAAGGTGACTCCATTGATAATTACTATGCCAGGGCCAATCCCATACTCGTCATACAAAATTGTTCCCTGGAATTATGGGGGTGACGTCTACTACCACGACGTCAAACAAGATTGGCTGGTGGATGAAGACCCGGTTTTTTAGAAGGCTGGCCCCGACATTAGCAACATTGTGGGAACCAGCAAAATAACCAGAAGTGGAAGAGTGTTCTCCCCTGAGATTTCTCCTCCGAAAGCTGTTATCGGTCCTGTGATCATTCCTGCTTTTGTTCCTGCTGATACTACTATTACAGTTCCTGTGATTATCCCTGTTGACACCCCTATCACTGAGTCGACCGAGACTCGGGGCAAAGACATTTTGGTTGAGCCTATCCGGATTAAGGCGCAATCAGTATCTATCCCAGAGCTTCCAAGAAAGAGTTGGAGGAAATTTTGAAAATTATAAAGAGAAGCGACTATAATGTAGTCGAACAGCTAGGGCAGACCCCTTCAAAGATTTCTATGCTAGCTTTACTGCTGTGCTCTGAAGCTCATGCGAAGGCCTTGGTGAAATTTCTTAAAACTGCCCATGTGCCACATGAAACCTCTACTGACCAATTTGAAGATTGTGTGGCTAGTTTGACAGCTGATAACGGTTTGGGCTTTTCTGAAGCTGATCTGACACCTAGAGAGAGGAGACACAATGATGCGTTGCATGTCTTTGTCGAATTTAAGGGTACTACTTTGGCCCATGTCCTAGTAGATACTAGTTCATCATTGAATGTGCTGCCTAAGAAGGCTCTGGATAGACTAGACTGTGATGGTTTGACCTTTAAACCCAGCAACATAGTGGTAAGGGCCTTCGACGGTTCGAAAAGAATGGTGCAAGGGGAGGTGGAAATCCCCATCAAAGTTGGAACTCATACCTTTGATTCAACTTTCTATGTGATGGATATTCGCCCTTCCTTTTCCTGTTTATTGGGCCGACCTTGGATTCATGACGCTGGTGTCGTCACCTCTACATTACATCAGATGTTGAAGTACCCAATCAAGGGAAAAATCACCACTGTCCATGGAGAGAAGGAATATATGGTCAGTCACTTGAACTCCTTTAGGTATATGGAAATGGATGGTGAATTCATCGAAAATCTGTGTCAGCATTTCAAGGAAGTCCCACAAACAGTTGTAGCAACCAAGACTGTTTCCAAAGTCCCGATGATTACCAGACCTGCTGAAGATGGCTTCTCTAAAAGATGCCAAGGCAGTAGTCGAAGAAGGTGGGTCTACCATTTAGGGCCAACTTCCGGATATTCCCTACGAATCTCACAAATTTGGTTTGGGTTTTACTTCAGGAGCGCAGAAAGTTGTTCGTCGTGCTCGTGTCGGGGGACCACCTTTGTGGATCAGCAACCATGGAGTAAACACATTGGAAGATAGTGATGACAACTTTGGCCTAGAACTCTCACAAAGGAATCTCTTATCCAACCGATGTATTTTCTGGATGGCAGCTTTAAGCCCATCTCCGACAATTCTCCGCCACCTTCTAAATGGCATATGTAATCCCATTCCTAATATTATCAATCGACATTCACTTCATACGAGTGCAAATTTCTAGGCACTCTAGTGTTCAATCATCTTTCACCTTCAGATCACGAAAGGTAGACCAGAAAATCTACATCCTTAGGTTTATGAAGATTGAACAGGGGCAGATGTTGTACCCCAAAATTTTCCCTCCCATTTTCACACAAAACATACTCCTAGAGGTCCTCAATTGCTCAAGTTGTTTAAGGATTCACCAGACAAATCCTTCTCCTAAGAATAAGCCTCAAACTAGGGTTTCACTCCTCATCAAGATGTTTGAGTTCCAAGGGTCCTAAATGGTTTTTATTGCCCTAATATGTCCTCAATATCTTTCATGCCAAGTTTCATGCCTTGCACAAGAAGTTTGCTCAGTCAACTGCTCAAATGCCTGAAAATCAACTATACTAGGTCAAAAGTCAACTATGGCCCACATACAGTCAAACTTCAAAAATTTTGGTCAACATCAACATTTTGAAGAAATATCCATTATTTGATCAAGTTTTGATCAAGATTCCTCAAGGAATGCTCCTAATTCATAAAAACTCAAAAGTTGCTAAATTAGGGTTTCTATAGGAAAAGTCAACCAAACTTTGACCAGGCATAACATTCTCATACTTTATCAGAAATTTCTCATCCAAGGCTCATTTTGAAGAGAATCCAATTCCCTACAACTCATCTGCATCCCTAAAGTTCAATAAATGCACTCATGAAAAGATACAAGTTCCTACATTATAGGCCATTTCAAAAAGTCAACAAAAACACCTTTTGGGTCAAAGCTTCTTACATGAACATGGAAGATCCAATGGAGATGAAACAAAAAGGGTTGTTTAGGGGACATCCTAAGATTTCTAAAAAGTCCAAGAACACCCTCTTAGGGTCAAAATTGAGAGAGATATACATTATAAAATTTGGCCATTTTTGGAAATTTGCCCAAAGTCAACAATGCACAAAATTTCATTTTTTTCACATGGGCCCATCTTTTCAAGATTGAATCTTAGTCCTAACACGCCTTATTAACTTATTTATTTAATTTTTTTTATTCATTTAAGAATCAAATAATATCAAATAAATCCAAATAAATCATATAATTTGTTTTAGGATTGATTTTTGCATTGAATGAAGATCTTATATGCTGTCAATTAGCCAGGAAATCGTGTAAGGCCAAATAGGACACAAAATCTTCACATATGGCAACTTTTCAAGATTTGATTTTCTTTTAAAACCATGCAATTATATATTTGATTCTTTCCAATTATATTGCCCTAATTTGATTCAGTACATATACACAATTCATTGCAACCCTAGAGAGAAAGAATTCATGCGCAACCTGCCTCCCTAAGAGCAAGAACAAAGTGTCAAATTTTGTCAAAAAAGTGCAGATCAGATTCTTCTCCCCAGACGGTTTCAAGCAATTTCAAGGATACAACAACACTCCCGGACCTTCACTGAAGCTATCCCACTCATTCCCAAGACTCAAAGCATCAAGAATCACGTGCTACCACCTTCACGATTTGCATCTTTTTTCTAAATTCGTTTTCATTGATTATGTCATTATCAACATGTTCTAAGTATATATTCATGATTGTAATCATGTTTTCAATATGTTTGGATGCTTTGATTTGAGTTTAAGCGCAGGAATCAAAAGATGCCATTCTTAGGGTTTCAAGCTTAGTTTTAGGTTTTTTTAATATAGGCAAAATCAGGTTTGATTATGGGTACCATGGTGTTCAGGGCCTCAAACCCAGTTGATCCATGGTCTCCATTTGAATTTATTATGCGTATGCTGCATTTTTGAAATTTGCAGGTTTACAACTACACACTTTGGACCGTAGTTAAAGGTCGTTACCAAAAACGACGGTTCCGAGGAAGAAGATGAGGGCGTGGCAGCATACCACTGGACCATTTGAAATTTGCGCGTTTTTCTGATAATCTGACTCATTATTTAATATATTATTTGTTTTTTGTTTGTATCAACGAATGATCAACTGGGCTCAGTGGCAAAGGGAAGAGGTTTCAAGACACGCGTGTGTAGGAGGTCAGGGGTTCGACCCCTGCCTCCTGTATATTATTTTTCTCATAATTTCTTTGCAGATTCCATGTACCTCACGCCCAGGCCCATGCTATGCGCTCCCAGATCCTGTCCACTAGATCCATCATCAGTCCAGATCTAACGCATCACAAGCGAAGCACACCGTGGGCTTCCAAAGGCTAATGACACTGGATCAAACGCCAGCCTTGGGCCAGCTATTCTAGGCCTGGAGATTTTCAGCCATACACCCCCCCAGAATTACTTCTCACATCAGTCCCATCTCAATTTTTTATTTTAAGTTTCTTTAACTTTTTATTGTTTTATTTACTTTTAATTGCTTTAAAAATCTTTTTTTTTTCATTAAATCTTAAAATCATAAAAACAAAAAAACATTAGAATTATGTTTTTTTTTTAAAATAGTTCATTTCATTAATTAATTAGGTTAATTAGGATAACTTAAAATTCCCTTTTTTCATAATTAAAATTAATTAGAAATTAGGTTAATTTGAAAAATTAATTATTTTTTCGCAAAAATCCAAAAAAATATTTTTCTTTATTTACTAAATTAAATGTATTTGAATTTAACTTTAATCCCTCATTTAATTTATTTTCGTGCGTATTTATTTATTCATTTTTCCAATTAATGTAATTACTCTGAGTTTGTAATAGTTTTAACTTAGGTTTACTATTTCCATTTACTGTTTTCCCCAAATTTTTTGATTATGTAATCTCCTCCCCAAAGCCTTGTAATAGCAAGGTTTAAATTTATCGCACTTTATTTTTTGTTATTAATTAAACTGTTAGATGATTGATAATAGGATTGTATGCAAAAGATCATAATTTAAAATGGTAGAAAACCCTAAATGTGCAAAGATTAAATTGACTGAATAACAAACACTTGCACATGCTCACTCCTAGGGTTTTCCCCACTTCGGTTGCCTTCAGAAAACGGTCATGAAGTATAGGTAGTTTTAGTGGTTGCCCTCTAGTCCCAAAAGATAAAAAATGACCCATTCGAATGTTGCCTCGGAAAGATCTTTAGGACTCTAGGGTAACTATTAATGTTTTCCTAATCATTGCTTTAGTGATCGCACTTGTCCCTTTCGATTGTCCCTTAAACTCCAACGATGGAGATACCTACTCCTTAATAGTAGAATAGTGTTGTCTAAAGGAAATAAGAAAACGAACAATCTTTTTCGAGTAGGTAGAAACTCCTAAGTACTTGCTCAAACAAATTTTACACCTTACACTTTCAAAATACTTTTCAAACAAAGTTTTTTTTCAAAACACTTTATCACACCCTTGAGGACTGATACAAGGGTCACCATAAAGTGAATTGCCGCACTAAGGCAATTTCAAAACTTTTGAAACACACAAACACATAAAAGAAATTTAAGAATGAGAAAGTACCTAAGAGCCCATGGAAAACCATGGATAGAAAGGGTGCTAACACCTTCCATTTCTATAATTTATCCCCCGTACTCAGGAACATCTCGAAAAAGGTTTTTTTCTGTTCTTTTTCCCTTTTCCTTTGATTAGATAAAATAAAAGACGGTGGCGACTCTTTCTTACCGTACATTTGCAAATAAAAATTCAAAACCAGTAGTAACAAAAAACAGTCATTTCTGCCACCGTATCACATCTACCAAGAATGGAAAAAGCAAAAGTTCAAAGTCAAAGTCTATTATAAGCAGCAATCATGATGTTTTCCGCATCGGAGTCTACCTCCATCCAACCGTTTCTAGATTTAATGCTATTGAGGATGATGAAGAAGATCAAGAAATGCCAAATCATGTGACGCCTGGAGTCAGAATCCAGAACTGGGTCACTTATGATGTTCCCCCTTGCATCGATGTCTCAAAGTAATTTATTTTTGTCTATCTTTGCAAAAAGCTTTCATTCTTTTCAAGATGGAAGTTAATATTGTATGGACTTATCTATTTGCTTTGATCATTAAAATCATAAATAAAAGTTGTCTTTGATTCTCAAAATTGTGTCTTTTAATTTTTTGCTTTTTCATGGAAAATGGTAATAATAAATAATCCTTTTGAGTAAAATAATAATTGAAAATAAATTTGCATGATCATTTGATATATGTGTCAGTTTCTAAAAGCAATCATAAATCATATGTGCAGATCAATTAATAAACCTGTTGAATACAATGACCCTGAATCATCTCCCAACTTTGAATATCCTATATTTGGGACGAAAGAAGAAGAATATGATGAGATTCCAGAAGAGGTTTCACGATTGCTCGAGCACGAGGAAAATGCCATTCAGCCGTATAAAGAGTCATTGGAAACAATCAATTTGGGTTTAGAAGAAGAGCCAAAGGAAGTCAAGATTAGAGCAACGTTGCACCCTGATGTAAAAAGCAGGTTGATTGAGCTATTGAAAGACTATGTGGACATCTTTGCTTGGTCTTACCAAGATATGCTGGGTCTAAATACTGATATTGTGGAGCATCATTTGCCTTTAAAGGCAGAGTGCCCGCCCGTCAAGCAGAAGCTGAGAAGAACTCACCCTGATATGGTAGTAAAAATCAAAGAAGAGGTCTTAAAACAGATAAATGTCAATTTTCTTGTGACATCAGTGTATCCTCAATGGATAGCCAACATTGTTCCCGTACCAAAGAAAGATGGAAAAGTCCACATGTGCGTAGATTACAGAGATCTAAATAAATCTAGTCTGAAAGATGATTTCCCATTGCCGCATATTGATATGCTGGTTGATAGCACAACAAAATTTAAAGTATTCTCGTTCATGGATGGATTTTTCGGATATAATCAAATAAGAATGGCTCCTGAGGACATGGAAAAAACAACGTTTATCACACCTTGGGGAATATTCTGTTACAGAGTGATGCCCTTCGGGTTGAAGAACGCTGGTGCAACACCAGAGGGTTATGACTACCATATTCCATGATCTGATGCACAAAGAAATTGAGGTATATGTTGATTACATGATTTCCAAATCACATACCGAAGGAGGGCATGTGAAAGATTTGTTGAAGTTATTTCAGCGTTTGAGGAAGTACCGTCTCCACTTGAATCCAAACAAATGCACCTTCGGTGTCCGATCAGGGAAGTTGATGGGTTTTATTGTCAGCCAGAAAGGGATTGAATTTTACCCAGATAAGGTCAAAGTGATCCAAGAAATTCCTGTGCTAAGGATGGAGAAGAAAGTTAGAGGCTTCCATGGGTGCTTGAATTATATTTCTAGATTCATCTCCCACATGACTGTAACATGTGAATCGATCTTTAAGTTGCTAAAGAAAGATCAAGGTTGTGTGTGGATAGAGGATTTCCAGAGGGCATTTGAAAGTATCAAAGAATATCTTCTTGAACCTCCTATATTGCTCTCTCCAATTTAAGGAAGACCATTGATCATGTATCTAACAATGTTGGATAGTTCTATGGGCTTTATTTTGGGACAACAAGTTGAAGCAGGAAAGAAATAATATGCCATATACTACCTCAATAAGAAATTTACTTATTGTGAGTCACGATATTCTATGTTGGAGAATGCATGATGCTCTCTGGCCTGGGCGGTAAAGAAATTGTGACAATATATGTTGAACAATACTACTTGGTTGATTTCCAAAATGGATCCAATTAAGTATATTTTTGAAAAACCTACTCTCGCAGGAAGGATTACCTGCTGAAAAATTTTATTGTCTGAATACGACATTGAGTACCACACTCAAAAGGCCATAAAAAGAAGTGTGCTGGCGAATTATCTTGCTCACTAACCAGTAGATGACTATCAATCTGTCAAGTTTGATTTCCCTGATGAGGATGTGATGTTCTTGAAAGCAAAAGATTATGACGAGCCTTTACCTAGGGAAGGTCCAGTTCCTGAATCTCACTGGGGCATGGTATTTGATGGAGCAGTGAACGCTTATGGAAAAGGAGTTGGTGTTGTGATCATCACTCCACATGGATCACACATTCCCTTTACTGCAAGGCTAGCATTTGATTGTACTAATAATATGGTTGAGTATGAGGCTTGCATTATGGGTCTCGAAGAGTCCATTTATATTAGAATCAAGGTTCTAGATGTGCATGGAGATTCATCTTTAGTAGTTAACCAAATTAAAGGAGAATGGGGTACTCGTCACCTTGACTCGATCCCTTACAAATATTATGCTAGAAGATTATTATCCTTCTTCAACAAAGTTGAATTCCATCATATTCCAAGAGATAAAAATCAGATGGTGGATGCTTTGGCAACTCTGGCTTCTATGTATCAAGTGAGTACTTGGAATGATGTGCCTCGTATTATGGTACGACATTTGTATAGACCGGCTCATGTGTTTACAACAAAGGATGTGGTAGATGAAAAACCTTAGTATTCTGATATGAAGAATTTTCTCCGAACCCAGGAATACCCAATTGGTGCATCAAATAAGGTTAGAAAGACATTGAGAAGGTTGGCGAGCAGCTTTTTCCTTAATGAAGATGTACTGTATAAAAGAAATCATGACATGGTCTTGCTCAGATGCGTGGATAGACACGAAGTAGAGATGTTGATGCATGAGGTTCATGAAGGTTCATTTGGTACTGTGATACGGTGGGATAACTGACTTGGGTGTTTTGCGTTTGATCGCAAATGTTGCGATTAGCAAGAGTTTCCACCGACTTTTATTTTATCCAAAAGGAAAGGTGAAAAAGTACAGGAAATACCTTTGAGATTGTTTCTTGAGTTCGGGGGGTAGATTATGAAAAGGGAAGGTGTTAGCACCCTTTTCATCCATAGTTATTTATTGTCTCTTAGTTGCTTTCTAGATCACTTGCTTTGTTTGAAAGTGTGCTTTGTGGTGGTTTTTGAAAGTATTTTTGAAAAGGCGCCTTCGTTTAGGCAAACTTTGTAATAGTTTTTGTTTAGTAAGAACGTATACAAAGTGTTGGACTTTTGAAAATATTTCATGTTTTGAAAGTGTTTGGTGTGTGTTTGAAAGGATGTTTGTTTTGAAAGTGAGCAAGCAACCAGGAACGTTCTACCTACTCAAAAGTCTTTCATGTTCGTTTCTCTCTTCCTTTGATATTGCTATCTCACCATTAATTAGTAAGAAGCCTTATCTTTGGATGTAAAGGGACGGGCGTGGGTCATCGTATAGTCATGATAGCAATATTGTGAGATATCTTAGCATTTCTCTTTAAGGGACTAAGATCATTTGAAAGGAAACTTTTGAAGCGTCATCGAGGGACTATGATCTTGTATTTTTGATTGTTTTTGCTAAGACATCCCACATGCATAACATGACCATTTTTTAGAAAACAAGTGGAGTTAACCTTAAGGGTGCATGTGTGAATAGTGTGTTTGATTTACATGCATTTAATCTTTGATTAGGGTTATCTACTTGTCGATTTTTTTTATCTTTCCATACATATCCTAACTGCTAGCATTTATATGAAAGCGATAAATTACGGAAAGTAAATTTACTACGCTATTACATCATTAGGGGAATGGGGTATACAAATTTACAAATAGGGAGATAAAAGCAAATAAACCTAATTTACTATTACAAAGCTTTAACAATTACATAATTATAGTGAGATATAATAAAATGTACAAAGAAATATAAAGAGAAGAGAAATTGTTTTTTATGTTTTTTTTTATGAAAAAAAAGTTCTAATTGATTTGAAAAGAAATGAATTAAAATCCTAATGTATAAATCAATTTAATCAAAATAAACCAAATTGAAGTAAAACCTAAGTCTAAATTTTAAATTAATTTTAAGAAAAGAAATTGATTTTAATAAGAAAATGTTGTTGTCTTTTTTTTTTTAGTTTAGAAAAAAAAGTGTATGCATACATATTTCAATAAAATATTTTTTTAATTTTTTATATGAAAATAATAATAATAAAAGTATAAAGAAAAAATAAAAATAAAACAAAAATTAAAAAAAAAGAATAAAAAAGGTTTTATGAGCTGAAATATGAGCTTATGTATTGGCTCATGTATTGGCTCATCCAGATTTCGTATTGGCCCATGTGTCGGCTCATGTGTGTTTCTTGCTCCTGGAAGTCAAAACAACTCAGTATGAGTCGACGCATACTGGTTTCGTTTCGACTCATAACCATTTCGTATCGATGCATACATGTTTCGTGTCAACTCATAACCTGTTTTGAACATAGTATGTGTCGACTCATAGCATTTCGTATCGACGCATAACTGCTGTTTTTGTTTTTATCACTGTTTTGCTACATGTAAAAGTCAATTCTCAACACATGGTTAGTGAAAATGAAAAGCAAGAATATGGTTAGATTCAAGGTAATGATATCTACCTTTTATCTTCACAAATGAACCATTAATGATGCTTGTATGAAGAGTTCAAAGTCAAGAAAACTTACCTTGAAACTGAAATTTATGCTTTGAGTTTGAGCTGCTGTATGGGCTGTTGTTGAGCTTGGGAAGTGATGACAGTGATGTTACAAAAGTTTTTCTTGTGTTTGAACAACTTCTATATGATGTATGTGGAGTGTTTGGATGGTTTGTTTGGACAAAACTTACAAGGAATGAGAGGTTCAAAGATTTGGACTTCAAAGCTCAACAATGAGGGTTTTGTGGACAATTATGTTTTTTTGAGAGTGTAGGGATTTTTGAGGGCTTCTACACAAGATAACTTCTTACTTTTCTATCTCTTTTTTTAACCTCTTTCTCTTGCAATTGGCCTCTCTATTTATAGAGAAGGTTTGAGACTTGAAAAACTCAGACTTTTGAAAATCACATGTTATGCATTTTTCAAATTCATAAAGACAAGTTGCTTCATGATGGAGAAAGGAGTGAATTAAGGAACTTAGGCATTATTTGCAGGTATTGTGGATTGCTTCTTATGTTGAGAGATTTTTCTATGATCTTTGGAACAGATTTCAAGCTTTGAAATAAGAGAGTGGTTGGAAAAGTGAAGCTTTATGCAAATGGAAATGTTGCTTTTGCATTTCTAACCATAATTGGTATCAAGACTTGGAAAAAGCTTCAAATGCTTGTGTAATACACTTAGGGTTTGTTTAATTGCTTTATTATGCATAGATTTGGAGAGAACATAGCCTGAAAAGAGAGATCTTGTAGCTTTGGTTGGAATTTTAGTCAAGTGTTCATCACAAATTCTGCTTTGTAATTCAAGAATGAAACCCTAACTTCATCTCTTCGATCCTCTCAGCTCAAGAATGATCTCAATGAGTTCTTGGAATTTTTGGAAATATTGGAACCTCCCCTACAACTTTCATGTTTTCGACTTTTGTTAAATCAAGCCGGAACTTGATGAAAATTGGCCAAGAAGTTGGGACAAAAACCTGACTAAAAATTGCTGAAAATTTTACTAAGTGTTTTAGCTTCATGATCAAGACTTCATGGATTAATAACTTGAGATCCAAGAATTTCTAAGAGAAGTTGTGTAAAGCTATGTGTTATATCTCATGGAGATCTACAACTTTCATGTTGAAAGTTTCTTTTGAATCATCTCGCATCATGGTGAAAAATTGGCTCAAAGTTGTGAAAAAAACATGAAAAAGTTTGAAAACTTTGACTTTTCAAAATGAAATCTTGACTTTTTTATTTCTTGATGAAAAAGTTTCATATTTTAATATGTTTTGGTGAATTGTGATTTTTGACACATGATTTTGACCAAAAAGTCAAAGTTTGACTTTTCAGTGCACAATTGACTTTTTCCCCAATACAGTTGATTTTAAGGTCAACTGCTTAATTGACTGAGCAACAATGTGATCCAAGACTTGAAACTTGACATGAGTAATCTTGGAGGTCCATAATGATCCATGAAAGTCATATGAGGCATTGAAAGTTCAATTATCCTTGTGCAATCTCAAACCCTAATTTGAGTCATTAGTGCTTAAGGAGGTGTCTTGAGTTGATCAACCCTAGTGTAGTCTTGGACCAAGAGATCTTTGTGAGAAAATATTTGATAACTGAGAGGGAAAATTTTGGGGTACAACAGCTTCCCCTGTTCAATCTTCTTAAACCTGAAGAGTTATATTGGCGGATTTGCCATTCGTGACTTGAAGGTGGAAGATGATTGGACACTAGAGTGCCTAGAAATTTGCACTCGAGGATGTAATGGTTGATGGTGTAGGGAATGGGCTTAAAGATTCCATTTGGAGAGAAGATGGAAAGTTGTCGGAGATGGGCTTGTAGATGCCATCCAAAATGATTGCTGGTAGGAATAGAAGAAGTATCAGAATAAATCTCTCGTTGATTTACACTGGAATAGTGGATGTGTTAGGTTGAGTACTAGAATAATATCCATAAATGGATTGTATTTGACTCGTTTTTTGAAAGTTAAATTTGAATGAGTATCAGGATGGCATCCGTGTCTGGAGCGTATCTGAACTGTATCTGAAAGCTGGATCTGAATGAGTATCAGGATGGCATCCGTGTCTGTAGCGTATCTGAACCGTATCTGAGAACTGAATCTGAATGAGTATCAGAATGGCATCCGTGTTTGGGTCGTACCTGAATTGTATTTGAGAACTGAATCTAAATGAGTATCAGAATGAAGTCCGTGTCTGGAGCGTATCTGAACTGTATCTGAAAGATGAATTTGAATGAGTATCAGAATGGTGTCCGCATCTAGAGCGTATCTAAACTGTATCTGAAAGCTGAATATGAATGAGCATCAGAATGGCGTCAATATCTGGAGCGCATCTGAACTGTATCTAAAAGCTGAATCTGAATGAGTATCAGAATAGCGTCCGTATCTGGAGCATATCTGAATTGTATCTGAAAGCTGAAACTGAATGAGTATCAGAATGGCATCCGTATCTGGAGCTTATCTGAACTATATCTGAAAGCCGAATTTAAATGAGTATCAGAATGGCATCCGTATATGGAGCTTATCTGAACTGTATCTGAAAGCTGAATTAAAATGAGTATCAAAATGGCGTTCATATTTGGAGCGTATCTGAACTGTATCTGAAAGCTGAATCTGAATGAGTATCAGAATAGCGTCCGTATCTAGAGCGTATCTGAACTGTATCTGAAAGCTGAAACTGAATGAGTATCAGAATGGCATCCGTATCTGAAGCGTATCTGAACTCTATCTGAAAGCTGAAACTGAATGAGTATCAGAATGGAATCCGTATCTAGAGCGTATCCGAATTGTATTTGAAAGCTGTAACTGAATGAGTATCATAATGGCATCTGTATCTGGAGCATATCTGAATTGTATCTGAAAGCTGAATTTGAATGAGTATCAGAATGGCGTCTGTATCTAGAGCGTGTCTGAACTATATCTGAAAGTTGAATCTGAATGAGTATCAGAATGGCATTTGTATCTGGAGCGTATATAAACTGTATATGAAATCTGAATCTGAATGAGTATCAGAATGGCGTCTGTATCTGAAGCGTATCTGAACTGTATCTGAAAGCTTAAACCGAATGAGTATCAGAATGGCATCCCTATCTGGAGCATATCTGAACTGTATCTGAAAGTTGAAATTGAATGAGTATCAGAATGGCATTCGTATCTGGAGCGTATCTAAACTGTATCTGAAAGCTGGAACTAAATGAGTATCAGAATGGCATCCGTATCTGGAGCGTATCTGAAAGCTGAATTTGAGAAGAAGCATGTGTAGGATTTCTTCAGCTGGTCATCTAGACAATTGTCCTGGCTTGTTTCAGGTATCAATCTCTGACTTTTTTCAAATTATTGATGGTAGCCACCTGCTGACTGATCTTCCCTGAAGAGATGAAAGATTAGTTGTATGCAATGTCATAATGTATGAAATGCATTGTACAATGATGTTCTAACAAATGAATGAAATTATGTTGTATGCATTCATGTCATAGATGTTTATGACATATGGATGCGATGTATGGGTATGTAAGCTATGCTGCTATAATACTATTGGATTTGGGAAAATAAATCTCTGACTGCTGTTGGGGACGTGGAGTGTAAGTCTTCATGTTTTGAAGTGCTGATGAGTTGATGAGCTTCTATTTTTTAGAGAAATAAACTCTGTTGTAAGGGAAACACCGTGTATTGCTTGTGAAATCCTATTGGGGAATCCTGAGAAATTGGGAGACCTCTACTGGGCATGATAACTGGAAGTTTTGTTCCGCCGGGGATGTGAGAGAGCTTGATATCATTAAGCTGCACACTGTAGGGATTTTATAGTCTAAATATATTATCCTATTTCTTAAAACCATTAGTGATTGTCTCTCTATTTTCTATTCCTTTTTGTTCATTTGTAAACAGTAGTTACGTTCAAATGCATATGTTCAAAAATAAATCATTGGACGTTTTTGTAAACAAAACACAGAAATAAAGAAAAACAAATAGTTTTGCAATTTCAAAGGGGTATCTTTCTATTAACTTGAATAAGTCTTTTTTGTAGTAAGGGAATGTCGCTGTAAAAAAAATGAAAATTTGATACAAAGAAAAGATAGCTATGTGTAATAATCCCATGGGGTTCCCATTCTACTATAGCCTTAGTGTCTCTGAGCGTCGTGTCCACTTCCTGCCTTGTCAAAAGTTGATTGGATTGATCAGAACCACTGAGTTTCTCAGTCGAAGCCAAAGGTTTTCTGTAAGGTGATCCAACGGGACATAGTCATACGCTTTAATTTCCTAACTTTTTCCTGGACCGCCCTTTCGGGTTTTCAGTCCACCGGGATACCCTTTTTTGCCCAAG
Source organism: Vicia faba (assembly GCA_948472305.1). Taxonomy (NCBI): domain Eukaryota; kingdom Viridiplantae; phylum Streptophyta; class Magnoliopsida; order Fabales; family Fabaceae; genus Vicia; species Vicia faba. The sequence continues at coordinate 424,031,223 of OX451737.1, forward strand.
TTGCCCTTTCGGGTTTTCAACTTGCCGGGTGTACAAATTTTTTTTATCACTAATTTTTTCCCGGACCTTTTCTGGTTCACCGGGATGCCCTTGTTTTTCCTAGGTGTGTCAACCTAGCGGGTCTCTTATGCGTAGTATCTTTTGACTATGTCTGTGTTCACAGGGTGCGGCAGGTCGTCGCCATCCATAGTGGTTAAGATCATTGCTCCACTAAATAATATGCTTTTGATCACAAACGGTCCTTCATATGTAGGAGTCCATTTGCCCCTGGGATCACCCTGCGGCAATATGATGCCCTTGATTACCAAATCTCCCACTTGATACAATTGGCATCTGACCTTTTTGTTGAAAGCCCTGATCATCTGTTTTTGATATATTTTAACATGAAAGATAGTAGTAAGCCTTTTCTCATCAATCAAGTTCAGTTGATCAAGACGAGTTTGGATACAATCTTCTTTATTCAGCCCTGCATCCTTCATAATTCTCAGAGAGGGGATCTGGACCTCAATAGGCAAGACAACTTCCATGCCGTATACCAGAGAGCAAGGTGTTGCCCCGATTGATGTGCGCGTCGTGGTGCGGTAATCGTGGAGAGTGAATGGTAGCATCTCATGCCAATCTTTGTATGTGACTGTCATTTTCTGTATAATCTTTTTGATGTTCTTATTTGCGGCTTCAACAACACTATTCATCTTTGGCCGGTAAGGGGAAGAATTATGGTGTTGGATTTTGAATTGCACACACAGTGCGGTGATCATAGTGTTGTTGAGATTTGTACCATTGTGTGTGATGATTCTCTATGGGATACCGTACTGACAGATGAGATTATGTTTGATGAACCGGGATACAACATTCTTGGTAACGAAAGCGAAAGAAGCCACCTCAACCCACTTTGTGAAATAGTCAATGGCCACCAAGATGAAGCGGTGTCCATTAGAGGATGTTGGTTTGATTTCCCCAATCATATCGATACCCCACATAGCAAAGGGCCAAGGATCCATCAAGACATTCAAAGGAACCGGAGGCACGTACACCTTGTCAGCATAGATCTGACACTTGTGACAGGTTCAAGAGTGTTGATAGCAATATGCTTCCATGGTAGACTAGTAATAAACTGCCTGTAGGATCTTATTTGCCATCGTATGCCCACTAGAATGGGTGCCAAAAGTTCTTTCATGTAGATCAGCCATGATTTTTTCTGCCTCAACCTTGTCTACGCAATGAAGTAATGCAGAGTCGTGGTTGCGTTTGTAGAGAATACCATTATTGATGAAGAACTTAGTAGATAATCTCCTTAAGAACTTCTTATCATTGACTGAAGCTCCTTTCAGATACTCTTTAGCCTCGAGATACCTCTTGACTTCGTGGAACCAAGGTCGGTCCACTACTTCTTCAGTATTGATCTTGTGACAATGAGCTGGTTCATCCATTCATTCAATGGTGATCTGTGGAGCCTCGTTTTCCCATTTGAGTTTAAACATGGATGACATTGTGGCTAGTGCATCCTCTAGTTGATTTTCTTCTCGCGGGAAATGCTCGAAGGTAATCTTTTTAAAATATGGGATTAATGTCAACACGTATTCTTTGTAGGTGATGGGGTTTGGGTGTTTCGTGTCCCATTCTCCTTTGATCTGACTGATGACCAAGGCTGAATCTCAGAATACACTTAAGGATTTGATCCCCAAATCTATGGCAACTTTGAGGCCAAAAATGCATGCTTCGTATTCTGCCATGTTATTTGTAAAGTTAAAGCAAAGTCTTGCAGTAAAGGGAGTGTGACATCCTTCAGGAGATATGAGTACAACACTAATGCCATTGTCGAATGCGTTGGATGCCCCATCAAAAACCAGGGTCCATCGGGATCCTTGTTCAGGTCCTTCATATGGTCTGAGTTCTTCACAGTTGTTTACCATCATGATGTCTTCATCTGGGAATTCGAACTTCATGGACTGGTAGTCATCCACAACTTGATGAGCAAGGTAATCGGCTAGTAAACTTCCCTTTAATGCTTTTTGGGTAGTATACTGAACGTCATATTCCGTCAGGATCATTTGCCATCTTGCTATTCTCCCAGAGAGGGAAGGTTTCTCGAATATGTATTTTATTGGATCCATCTTGGATATTGTGATCGGTGGATCTGGAACTGACTGTTTAACGCTGGTTCGAGAAATGTCGCGGAAGCAAGAGTCGCCACCGTCTTTTATTTTCTCCAAATGGAAAGGACAAAAGCACAGAAAAATTCCTTATAGAGATTGCTCTCGGTTCGGGAGGTAGATTATAGAAAGGGAAGGTGTTAGCACCCTTTCTATCCATGGTTATCCACGGGCTCTTAGATACTTGCTCATTTGTGTTTTCAAAAATGGTTTGTTTGCTTTTCAATGTGGGTTTTAAAAAGTTTCTTTGAAAATTTCAGTTCGACTCTTGTATCGGTCCTCAAGAGTGTTTGAAAAATTGCTTTCGAAAGCTTTTTGAAAATGTGTTGGTGTGAAAAGTATTTTTGAATTTGTTTTGAAATTTAGAGCAAGTATCTAGAGTCGTCTACCTACCCTAAGGAATTCGTCTGTGTAAATGTCCTTTAAAGTAGTGCCATCCCACCATTGAGAGGTAGGTAGCACCACCGTTGGAGGTGTTCGGGTCAATTCGAGGTTCGGGACATGGTGATCACCGGAGCAATAGGAAGATACCTTAGGAGCTACCCTCATGCCAGGTTCCCGGATCATGAGGACTTACTAAGACATCCTCTACTCGACGATCACCTTTCGAGGCAAGGCAACAGTGAGGCGTACCCTAGAGGTGGTGTGTGATTTGTGTGTCATGTTCAGTTATTTTGTCTTGTCCATGTCAAAGTGATCTAAGCGTTTGTTTTTATTTTTTGTCATTCATTCTTGCATGCATTTATTAACAGTTAAAAAAGATGCGGAAAGGTAAAGTTCTAAACTATTACAAAAGGCGCGAGTCCACATCGCCAAAATTTCCAGGACCCGATTTGACAGAAAAATAAAGAATTAAAGTAAAAGTGCGAGAGATAAATATTTACATGGCTTTGGGAGAAATACATGAATAATTAAAAAAAGAAATAAATACGCTAATTGAATTAAACTTGAAAGCGAGGGCGTTGGACCCTTTTTTAATGAAATTAAATTAAATGATTAAATTAAAGAAAAAGAAATTATTTTTTTGGTTTTTTGTATTTATGAGAATTTAATGAAATTAAAATGTTAATTAACCCTAATTCTAGTTTTTTTTCATTTATTAAGAAAGTGTTAAAGTTAAACCTAAATTAACCTAATTATTTACATGCAATTTAATTACAAAAATAATATTTGATAATTAATTATTGTGAAAAGAAAAGAAAAAGGATAAAACTTGATACAAACCCTAATTCTACAAATTTTAGATTTTTATTGAAAAATATTAAGATTTAAACCTAAATTAAAACTAAAATCAATTAATGTTATTTATTTACAAAAAATAATATTAAATAAAAATACTTATTTTTTTGTCTTTTTCTGATTTTATATTGTTTTTTATATTTTTTGTGAAAATATTTAAATTAAAGAACTAATTAAAAATAATAATTGAAATAAATAAAAAGAATGAAAGAATGTAAAGCTTGCGAACCTAGGGGGGGTCTGTCCCCAAATGAGAGGTAAGATCCAGTATTTTAGGCCCATTAACCTTTGGCCTCTTTGACTTTTCAACTAGCGCGCATGTGTGTTGACTGAGGTTCACCATGGTCTTCTGATCTGGTCCCTTGGATTGGTATGATTGTACGCGTGGACGGCTTGATAATGTGGATGCATGATGGACGCTAGCATTGAAACTACACATAAGCATTAATTGAAAAATAATATGGAAAGGGTGAGGGACCTGGGGTTCGAACCTAGGTCCCAGGGATTACCACTAAGCTTGCTTTCCACTGAGCCATCTAGCCCGTTTTGATTATCCTATGGAAGACAAATAATATAATGGAAAACAAAAGTTAGTGGAAAATTTAGCGCGTAAATTCAAATCGTCCTACCACATACTGACACTTCATCATCTTCCTCCTTGTTTCGTTTTTTTGCCTGAAACATAAAAGAAATTGGCAACGGTTTTGAACCATTCCCTTATGCACCTTTCTGGAAAATAGCGAATAGGCCATATGGCCTCATAAATTAGGCGCGAGGGTTGGGTTCTTTTCGTCCAAGCACGCTTGTTTCAATGTTCCAGGTCTCGAATCTCAATTGTTCCTTAAATGGGAAACCCCAATTCACAGCTTTGAAAACCCTAAAAGACAACAATGGCGTTTTTGCATATAGTGCATAAAAACTCAATTCAATCACATGGTTAGTTTCAGAATCATCCAATTAGTCAGAATCCATGAAAGAAATGCCATGAAAATGCTTAAATATTAAATCACGATTATGGAAAAATGTGAAAAAGTTTGAATCCTATTCACCAATTCTGGGCGTTAGGGACGTGGAAATCTATTCAGGCACGTTGCTTGATGCCTCAGGAAGGTGATGAGATGATTATCTCAGCTTGAATCGCCCTGGAAAACAGTTTTCAGTATTTGACTTTTTTGAGAAAACTCAAGTTTTGTTCTTGGCTTTTTTGCGCAGCTGAGGGGTCCTGAGGAGTAGGGTTAGCTTGCATATATATGTATGAATGATTAGGTCAAAGAATTTGATCATAAAATCCATGAATTGATGAAAAGGATATTTGATTTTCAAGACATAATTTTTCCAATATTTTTCAAGCATATTTGGTCTCAATCATATCCAATCACCATAATTCCTCCCATATTTGATTGTACACGAAATCTTAAGCCTATTCTATGCACAAAAAGATTTAGAAAATTAGGTTTAGTATTTTTCACCTATTTATTTTAATTAAATGAATTATTGATAATTAAAAATCCAAATAAATAAAATAAAAATGATAAAAACTTCCCTTTGGGCCAAATGGTCGTGCACATGCCTTGGATGATGAATTGTGGAAGAAAAAGAGGCCCATTAGCATTTTTAGTTCATTTGAATCAATGTTGACTTTTCAAAATATCCAAAACTTTCCCAACTTCCACAAGGCATAACATGCTCAATTTTTAAGCTTTGCTCATGTTCTTGGACATTTTGGAAAGGCCTTTGAATCCTCTAACCAATGCCTTTGGTCCCATGTCATTTTGATTTACCAATCTCAAGTTATGGCCTCTGACTTAAAGTCCCTTTTTGTTGACTTTTGAAAATGACCTATAATGTTGAAATTGATAACTTTTTGTGAGAGCATTTCTTGGACTTGAAGTGTGAAGAGGAGTTGTAGGAAATGTCTTTCTCTTCAAAATGAGCTTTGGATGGAATTTTTCTGATAATCCATGTGAAAGTTATGCCCTGGTCAATTTACAGTTGACTTTTTCAACTGTCCAAATATGGAAACTTTTGCATCTTGATGATTTTTGAGCCAAGTTTTGAGAATCATGATCAAGCATTGATCAAATGATGTTTGTGGCTTCAAAATTAGATGTTGACCAAAAATTTGGACTTTTGACTGTCAAATGACCATTTTGCCCCTATAGTTGACTGTAGTGCAATTAGGGTTTTTGACTGTGCAATTTTATGCTGTAAGTCTTGAAACTTGGCATGAGGATGCTTGAACATGTTTATAGGCATGTGGGACTTGATTGGACCCTTGGAAACTTCATTTTCTTTGTCAGAACCAAAACCCTAATTTTGACTGTTAGGAGGCCCTTGAACTGTGCAACCCTTGGGGAGATTTTGAAGCTTTGACTTGGCAAATTTTGAAGAATATGGGAGGGCAAATTTTGGGGTACAACAGTTTCCCCTGTTCAATCTTCTTAGACCTGAGGATGCAGATTGGCTGACGTGCCTTTCGTAATCCGAAGGTGGAAGATGATTGAACACTAGAGTGCCTAGAAATTTGCGCTCATATAGTAGTGTGATGTGGGGAATGGGCTTACAGATGCCATTTGGAGATTGATAGATAGAATGATGGGCTTATAGATGCCATGCTGAGAGATGATGGAAGGTGGATGGGCTTATAGATGCCATCTGGGTATTGATCGCGTAAGAGATTCCTTAGCGAGAACTTGCGTACCTGCAAAAAAGAAAAATGAGTACCTGACCCGTTACAGGAGCTGGTCTTCAAACTCTTTGTAGATGTGTCCTGACTGGTTACAGGAGCTGAATCTGGAGCTTCAAATGGTGATGAATGAACCAGGGATGGTTACTACCTCAACAGGAACGGTGAGAGAACCTTGGATGACTTTAACCTCAACAGTAATCGTTGAGAAAATCTTGGGATGATTACTACCTCCGCAGTATCGGGGAGAGAACCATGGGCGACTACAACCTCAACAGCAATCATTGAGAGAATATTGGATAACTTCAACTTCAACAACAATCGTTGAGCGAATCTTGGGATGATTACTACCTCCGCAGTATCGGGGAGAGAACCATAGGCGACTACAACCTCAACAGCAATCATTGAGAGAATCTTGGATAACTTCAACTTCAACAGCAATCGTTGAGCGAATCTTGGGATGATTACTACCTCTGCGGTATCGGGGAGAGAACCATAGGAGACTACAACCTCAACAGCAATCATTGAGAGAATCTTGGATAACTTCTACTGAGTCTTTATCAGGAAAATCTGTTTGGGGTCGATTTAACTGGACTAGAGAAGGCCTTGGACTGGGTAAGAAACAGAAAATCTTAGGGTCGATTAACTGAACCGGTCTAGGTCTTGAAATGTTCAACTGGAATAAGTGTCAGAACGTCGCCATGCCTGGGTCACATCCGAGCTATATCTAGAAGGGAATCTGGAAGGAGTATCAGAACGTCGCCATATTTGGTTCACATCTGAGCTATATCTAGAAGGAAATCTGGAAGGAGTATCAGAATGTCGCCATATCCGGTTCACATCTGAGCTATATCTAGAAGGAAGTCTGGAAGCAGTATCAGAACGTCGCCATATCTGGTTCACATCTGAACTATATCTAGAAGGAAATCTGGAAGCAGTATCAGAACGTCGCCATATCTGGTTCACATCTGAACTATATCTAGAAGGGGATCTGGAAGCAATATCAGAACGTCTCCATATCTGGTTCACATCTGAACTATATCTAGAAGGGGATCTGGAAGCAGTATCAGAATGTTGCCATATCTGGTTCACATCTGAACTATATCTAGAAGGAAATCTGGAAGTAGTATCAGAACATCGCCATATATGGTTCACATCTGAACTATATCTAGAAGGAAATCTGGAAGCAGTATCAGAACGTCGCCATATCTGGTTCACATCTGAACTATATCTAGAAGGGGATCTAGAAGAAGTATCAGAACGTCGCCACATATGGTTCACATCTGAACTATATCTAGAAGGAAATCTGGAAGAAGTATCAGAACGTTGCCATATCTGGTTCACATCTGAACTATATCTAGAAGGAAATCTGGAAGAAGTATCAGAACGTCGCCATATCTGGGTCACATCTGAACTATCTCTAGAAGGGGTTGTGATAGTTGATAGTAATCATCTTTGTATTGACCTTTTTCCTGAAAAGGCAAAACATCAATTGTATGTAAGATTGTGATGCATGAACTGTATGATTTCAGGATGTACTCAAAATTGATGAGATTCGTGTAGTATGATGCATATGCATGCTATAATGTATGAAGATGTAATGTTCATGAATGTATTTTTTCGTCTTAGGAAAATAAATCCTTGACGAGTGCCGGGAAGTCACTCCTGGGCTGCTGTTGAAGAATAGATTTTTGCCTCCGCTGGGGATGATAGTTGCAAGAGTACCGGTTAGGAGAAGATAACTCCGTTGGGGAATAACTTGGCGAATGAACTACTCTGCTGGGAGAAAAATGCCCTAACAATCTTGCTGGGGAGAAATACTCTGTGGGGAGAGAGATACTTTGCTGAGGTTGATGATAACTTGCTGGGGATACCCCTGCTGTGTTGGAAGTGTTGATAGACTTCGCTGGGGATAAGAAGACTCCGTCGAGGACGCTCTTTCCGTGGCTTTTGGCTGAGGATAACCCAGTTATATCCTGGTAGGGAAATAACTCTTTGAATAAAGCCGGGGACGCGTTCGTGCCCTGCGAGGGTAAGCTTCCAGAATCTACTGGGGATAAGCTTACTACTTGGGGAGATGGATTCCAACTTTCCTGGGGAACTAGATTGGACTCTCCTGGGGAAGTTTGAACTGTATTGGTTATGTTCTTCAACGGAACCTACCTTGATACCTTGGAGGACCGAACAATCAGATTGCTCAGACAACTCTTTATTGCCCCTGTTTCTGATGGGAGGAGGCACCTGTGGGGTGCTGATAATTGTTGATGGACAAACATTCTTCTGGTAGGCAGGTGACAAGATGCCAGGACATAGTCGTACGCTTTGTTCCCTAACTTTTTCCTGGACCGCCCTTTCGGGTTTTCAGTCCACCAGGATACCCATTTTTGCCCAAGCCGCCTTTTCAGGTTTTCGACTTGCCGGGTGTACAGTTTTTCATTTCATCCCTTATTTTTGCCCGAACCCTTTTGGTTCGTCGGGAAGCCCTTATTTTTGCCTAGGTATGTCAACCTAGCGGGTCTTTGATTGTGCGTAGTATTTTTTTCCGACTATGTCCACGCTCTCAGAATGTAGGGAGTTGCCTCTGTTAGCAGTGTTTTGTAGCCATATTACCAGAAGATGTCTGATCGTGCAAGATTTGTTGCTGGAATTCCCCAGGTGACTCATGCGGAGATTTGCCCCAGGCTATTTGGCCTTTTGAGAGATCCTCCGAATCTCGACTTAACTGCCCCAGATGATGGACAATAGTCATACCTGCCCCTTGATTGGAAGTACTTCTGTTCATTAGGCATTCGTCGTACGAATTTCTATGCTGTTCAAACAAAAAGTCATATGCAAACAAAGTTATGTTAAAAATGCAAAGCTTATGTATGTCTTGAAGATTTTCAGAATGCATTCTTTTTCCATAAAACAAATGAATGTTTGTAAAACGTGATGTCAACTTCGTATTTACCGTAGGCCTTAAGGAGTCAGGATACCCTTCGTAACAGTATGCTTTCAAATTGACCCATGCTTCAGCTAGGACTTTTGAGGGTTATAACGTGGCCTGGTTCACGGTTTAAGAAACAAAGGATAAAGGCTCAAAGTATTTGTACCCACCCGCTCTTCGTGATGTTCTCCAAACCTAAACTCAGTTGATCATACGTTTAGACCTTGTTTGAGTCTTTGCTCTGATTTTCCGGTGATGATTCGGATGTTGATAACTTATTTTGAATGGGCAGTCATTTTTGTCGAGGGTTTGTAAGACCTCTTTCTTTTTTTGATTTTTTTTGTTATCCCTTTCTTTTTTTGCCTGAACTGTTTCCTTTTTGGAATTACAGTCAGCGGGATGCCCCAGTTTTGTAAGTCTCCTTCATGGGTTTTGACTTAATGGGTTTTTATTTTTGAGATATAATGACTGCCTATCCTTATGATTATTCGGAATCACCAATATCTTCTTTTGTAAGGACCTCTTTGGTGCCATTCGTTATGCACTTGGATCAACTGAGAGACTACCCTGCCCCAGGTTATGATTAAGGGTTTTTAAATTTCGAAAAGAAAAACTCCTACTTCTTTGGCTCAGAGGGGTTGACGAGGGATTATCATCCTTATAACTCCAGTGTTTAGGGATTGAAACAATGCATGTACCTCATCAGCGGGGTCTGTTCAAAAGCATACTGTAGATTGTGGTGTCGTTTTCGTCATCCTCCCTCAAGAGGCTTAGAATTATTAATCGAGCGTTGATCATCAGAAAAAATATGAAAATAATTTGCACATAGTGAATACGAATATATTGCTTCAAAACAGACATATGCGATGCATTAATGAAATAACAACGTTTAACATGAGTAAATGTTTGAACAATAAAAAGAAAATTACAAATTGAACATTCGAATGAACAAAAAATCCAGTCCTAGCCATATTTTGGCAAGGGAGCAGTGATCACATTGGGAGTCTCGGCGGGCTCGAACTTGATCTCTTTAGCATCGATCATGCTCTGAATCTTGTACTTCAGTGCCCAACAATCCTCAGTATCGTGTCCCGGGCTACCAGAATGGTAAGCGCACCTTGCTTCTGGGTTGTAATTTGGAGAGGAAGTCTTTGGATTTGCAGGAGGGTTGATCACCGCAATCAGGTTCATCCTTAACATGTGCTGCAAAACTCGTGACCATAACATGTTGATGTAGGTGAATTGTCTCTTAGGCTCGTCCGACCTGTTCTGATCAACCCGCTGTTCTTGGCGAGGTCGTTGTTGAACCTGAGAAGTAGTAGCAACTCGGAGAGGTCTATTCATTGGACCCGACCTTTGCCTTCCTGGAAGCTGTCCCCTGACCTGGTCCCTGATTTGGGCTGGTTGCTTCATGTCTTGAGGAAGCTGGCTGATCATGGCTCTCAGCTCTCCTTGCTACTGAGCTAAACCTTGAATGAGGGCCCTTTGCCCCAACATCTGGGTTTTTAATGTTTCTACCTCAGCTTGTAGACGTTTCAGCTGTTCGTCCTTGTCATCTTCAGGACTCTTTCTGGTCAGATTCCCCATGAGGAGTGTCCTCAACTCTTCCTGCCCCTTGGATAGGCCTAGGAAGATTTCCCTGAACTGAGTCTCTTGAGCGTGAAGGTCCTGGTTATCTTGTTGTGAAGCCATTGCTGAAATAAACAACGAGAAAGGTAAGTGACCTGCAAAAAGGATACCTGTTATGCAATGGTGAGTATAACATGCATGTAATGTTTTCAAGGACCTCGCGGGGTAAACAAGAAAATTTGTTAGCATTTGGATCCGGTAGCTTGATTGAAAGAACTTCATGTTTGTTGAGAGTCTTTCTTCCAAGGGTCAAAGGCTCACCATATCAAGTGGGTCCTAGCCCCTGACTCAAGTCATCAACCTTATTTTGCTTTCCAAACAACCTTGGCTAGGGGAACCTTCTTCAGGAGTCAAAGCTCACCATATCAAGTGGGTCATAGCCTCTGACAACTTTGGCTAGAGGAAAATAAATCCTCTTTGCCCCTTGCTGGATGTTTGATTCATCATGACCTGCATCACAAGCCCTTGAGATCCTTGAAATGGGTTAGGATGTATGCCATGATATGATGTCATGATGCATGGGGTAATATGAATAAACCCTGTTATGAGCCCTTATTAAGGACTATAAACAGAAACCTGCAAGAAACTCAAGTAAAACCTGTCATGAGTCCCAATTAAGGACTAAAAACAAAACCTGCAAGAAACTCGGTAAACCCTGTTATGAGTCCTAATTAAGGACTACAAACCAAAACCTGTAAGAAACTTAGTATACCCTGTTATGAGTCCCTACTAAGGACTATAAACAAAATCTGCAAGGGAAACTCAAGTGTCAGATAACAAGCATGCAAATAGTCAAGTTGGAAGGCACACAAGTCACACAAGAGAAACCCTTAGGGTTTAAGCCAGCATGGGGTCTGGGTATTACCCTCTTGAAGTTGGTGGGTTCATACCTGTCCTATCAAAGTAACCGGGTTCTTAGAGGATCCCAATATCATTGACTACCCTCAATCGGTCATAACTCCAGCATCATAATCTTTTCTTGCAGCCAGAACCATCACGAGAGTTTAGCCTCAATGGGCGTAGCATACTGCTACTGTTCTAATGGCCAAGTTGTGTCATTTAAGGTTCTAAGGTTGTTGGTGCTTAATGACTCCTTAGAAGACCCATATTCTCCTCGTTGCAACACAAGGGATATCGGTACAGACCAAGGTGCCACACCAACGTAGCCACTGCTTCACCCGTGTCGGTCTACGCCGGACAGGTCCCTCACAGCTTATGCTACCTAAACAGGGTATCCCCAGATCCGGGTTAGGATCTATGTAACTCCCATGCAACCCACAAATTTAAAGCAGACAAGTCAATACAATTGAAAACACAGTTATGAACTAACCCTAAGGTACACCTCACTTTATAAATATGTCCCCAGCAAAGTCGCAAGTTCTGTGATCGGTGGATCTGGAACTGACTGTTTAACGCTGGTTCGCGAAATGTCGCGGAAGCAAGAGTCGCCACCGTCTTTTATTTTCTCCAAATGGAAAGGACAAAAGCACAGAAAAATTCCTTATAGAGATTGCTCTCGGTTCAGGAGGTAGATTATAGAAAGGGAAGGTGTTAGCACCCTTTCTATCCATGGTTATCCATGGGCTCTTAGATACTTGCTCATTTGTGTTTTCAAAAATGGTTTGTTTGCTTTTCAATATGGGTTTTAAAAAGTTTCTTTGAAAATTTCAGTTCGACTCTTGTATCGGTCCTCAAGAGTGTTTGAAAAATTGCTTTCGAAAGCTTTTTGAAAATGTGTTGGTGTGAAAAGTATTTTTGAATTTGTTTTGAAATTTAGAGCAAGTATCTAGAGTCGTCTACCTACCCTAAGGAATTCGTCTGTGTAAATGTCCTTTAAAGTAGTGCCATCCCACCATTGAGAGGTAGGTAGCACCACCGTTGGAGGTGTTCGGGTCAATTCGAGGTTCGGGACATGGTGATCACCGGAGCAATAGGAAGATACCTTAGGAGCTACCCTCATGCCAGGTTCCCGGATCATGAGGACTTACTAAGACATCCTCTACTCGACGATCACCTTTCGAGGCAAGGCAACAGTGGGGCGTACCCTAGAGGTGGTGTGTGATTTGTGTGTCATGTTCAGTTATTTTGTCTTGTCCATGTCAAAGTGATCTAAGCGTTTGTTTTTATTTTTTGTCATTCATTCTTGCATGCATTTATTAACAGTTAAAAAAGATGCGGAAAGGTAAAGTTCTAAACTATTACAAAAGGCGCGAGTCCACATCGCCAAAATTTCCAGGACCCGATTTGACAGAAAAATAAAGAATTAAAGTAAAAGTGCGAGAGATAAATATTTACATGGCTTTGGGAGAAATACATGAATAATTAAAAAAAGAAATAAATACGCTAATTGAATTAAACTTGAAAGTGAGGGCGTTGGACCCTTTTTTAATGAAATTAAATTAAATGATTAAATTAAAGTAAAAGAAATTATTTTTTTGGTTTTTTGTATTTATGAGAATTTAATGAAATTAAAATGTTAATTAACCCTAATTCTAGTTTTTTTTCATTTATTAAGAAAGTATTAAAGTTAAACCTAAATTAACCTAATTATTTACATGCAATTTAATTACAAAAATAATATTTGATAATTAATTATTGTGAAAAGAAAAGAAAAAGGATAAAACTTGATACAAACCCTAATTCTACAAATTTTAGATTTTTATTGAAAAATATTAAGATTTAAACCTAAATTAAAACTAAAATCAATTAATGTTATTTATTTACAAAAAATAATATTAAATAAAAATACTTATTTTTTTGTCTTTTTCTGATTTTATATTGTTTTTTATATTTTTTGTGAAAATATTTAAATTAAAGAACTAATTAAAAATAATAATTGAAATAAATAAAAAGAATGAAAGAATGTAAAGCTTGCGAACCTAGGGGGGGTCTGTCCCCAAATGAGAGGTATGATCCAGTATTTTAGGCCCATTAACCTTTGGCCTCTTTGACTTTTCAACTAGCGCGCATGTGTGTTGACTGAGGTTCACCATGGTCTTCTGATCTGGTCCCTTGGATTGGTATGATTGTACGCGTGGACGGCTTGATAATGTGGATGCATGATGGATGCTAGCATTGAAACTACACATAAGCATTAATTGAAAAATAATATGGAAAGGGTGAGGGACCTGGGGTTCGAACCCAGGTCCCAGGGATTACCACTAAGCTTGCTTGCCACTGAGCCATCTAGCGCGTTTTGATTATCCTATGGAAGACAAATAATATAATGGAAAACAAAAGTTAGTGGAAAATTTAGCGCGTAAATTCAAATCGTCCTACCACATACTGACACTTCATCATCTTCCTCCTTGTTTCGTTTTTTTTGCCTGAAACATAAAAGAAATTGGCAACGGTTTTGAACCATTCCCTTATGCACCTTTCTGGAAAATAGCGAATAGGCCATATGGCCTCATAAATTAGGCACGAGGGTTGGGTTCTTTTCGTCCAAGCACGCTTGTTTCAATGATCCAGGTCTCGAGTCTCAATTGTTCCTTAAATGGGAAACCCCAATTCACAGCTTTGAAAACCCTAAAAGACAACAATGGCGTTTTTGCATATAGTGCATAAAAACTCAATTCAATCACATGGTTAGTTTCAGAATCATCCAATTAGTCAGAATCCATGAAAGAAATGCCATGAAAATGCTTAAATATTAAATCACGATTATGGAAAAATGTGAAAAAGTTTGAATCCTATTCACCAATTCTGGGCGTTAGGGACGTGGAAATCTATTCAGGCACGTTGCTTGATGCCTCAGGAAGGTGATGAGATGATTATCTCAGCTTGAATCGCCCTGGAAAACAGTTTTCAGTATTTGACTTTTTTGAGAAAATTCAAGTTTTGTTCTTGGCTTTTTTGCGCAGTTGAGGGGTCCTGAGGAGTAGGTTTAGCTTGCATATATATGTATGAATGATTAGGTCAAAGAATTTGATCAGAAAATCCATGAATTGATGAAAAGGATATTTGATTTTCAAGCCATAATTTTTCCAATCTTTTTCAAGCATATTTGGTCTCAATCATATCCAATCACCATAATTCCTCCCATATTTGATTGTACACGAAATCTTAATCCTATTCTATACACAAAAAGATTTAGAAAATTAGGTTTAGTATTTTTCACCTATTTATTTTAATTAAATGAATTATTGATAATTAAAAATCCAAATAAATAAAATAAAAATGATAAAAACTTCCCTTTGGGCCAAATGGTCGTGCACATGCCTTGGATGATGAATTGTGGAAGAAAAAGAGGCCCATTAGCATTTTTAGGTCATTTGAATCAATGTTGACTTTTCAAAATATCCAAAAATTTCCCAACTTCCACAAGGCATAACTTGCTCAATTTTTAAGCTTTGCTCATGTTCTGGGACATTTTGGAAAGGTCTTTGAGTCCTCTAACCAATGCCTTTAGTCCCATGTCATTTTGATTTACCAATCTCAAGTTATGGCCTCTGACTTAAAGTCCCTTTTTGTTGACTTTTGAAAATGACCTATAATGTTCAAATTGATAACTTTTTGTGAGAGCATTTCTTGGACTTGAAGTGTGAAGAGGAGTTGTAGGAAATGCCTTTCTCTTCAAAATGAGCTTTGGATGGAATTTTTCTGATAATCCATGTGAAAGTTATGCCCTGGTCAATTTACAGTTGACTTTTTTAACTGTCCAAATATGGAAACTTTTGCATCTTGATGATTTTTGAGCCAAGCTTTGAGAATCATGATCAAGCATTGATCAAATTATGTTTGTGGCTTCAAAATGAGATGTTGACCAAAAATTTGGACTTTTGACTGTCAAATGACCATTTTGCCCCTACAGTTGACTGTAGTGCAATTAGGGTTTTTGACTGTGCAATTTTATGCTGTAAGTCTTGAAACTTGGCATGAGGATGCTTGAACATGTTTATAGGCATGTGGGACTTGATTGGACCCTTGGAAACTTCATTTTCTTTGTCAGAACCAAAACCCTAATTTTGACTGTTAGGAGGCCCTTGAACTGTGCAACCCTTGGGGAGATTTTGAAGCTTTGACTTGGCAAATTTTGAAGAATATGGAAGGGCAAATTTTGGGGTACAACAGATATCAATAAGGTAGTATGGGTCAGCACATACTGTCTTAGCCGGCGAGCAGTCCATGCTAGAGTGCAGCAAGTTTTCTCGAGCAGTAAATATCTTGTTTCACAACCGATAAACTTTTTGCTCATGTAGTAAATAGCATGCTATTCTCGGCCAGACTCATCAGGCTTCCCCATCACACACCCCATTGAATTTTCCAAAATAGTTAGATACATGATCAAGGGTCTCCCCTTGAATGGTGGCATCAAAACAGGAGGCTCTTGTAGGTACTCTTTGATCTTGTCGAAGGCAGTTTGGCATTCATCATTCCATTTGACCACTTGATCTTTCTTCAATAATTTGAAGATTGGTTCACAAGTAGCATTAAAGTGAGAAATGAATCTGGCAATGTAGTTTAAACGTCCCAAGAATCCTATGACTTCCTTCTTGGTACGAGGAGAAGGAATTTCTTGTATTGCTTTCACTTTGGCAGGATCCACTTCGATACCTTTACCGCTAACGATGAAGCCTAGGAGTTTACCAGACCTCACCCCAAATGTGCATTTATTCGGGTTTAACCTCAGCTTGTATTTCTTTAGTCTCTCAAACAGTTTCTATAAATGGTCAATATGATCTTCTTCTGTTTGAGATCTGGCTATCATGTCGTCCACGTAGACCTCTATTTCTTGATGTATCATGTCATGAAATAGAGCTACCATGACAAGCTGATAGGTTTCCCCAACGTTCTTCAACCCGAATGGCATAACCTTGTAACAGAATGTGCCCCATTGTGTGACAAAGGTTGTTTTCTCCATGTCCTCAGGTGCCATTTTGATTTGATTGTAGCTTGAGAACCCATCCATAAATGAGAACACTTTATGTTGCATGTTATTGTCGACCAAAATATCAATGTGGGTAAGTGGGAAATCATCCTTAGGGCTTGCCCTATTCAAATCTCTGTAGTCCATGCACATGTGTACTTTGCCGTCCTTTTTAGGCACGGGAACAACATTGGCGACCCATTGCGGATAGAAGGTGACAGCCAAGAATCCGGTGTTGAATTGTTTCATAACTCCGACCTTAATCTTCTCTGACATGTCTGGTCCCATGCGACGAACTTTCTGTTTTACCGGAGGGCAGTCTTATTTTGTTGGTAGACGATGTACCACGATATCAGCATCAAGTCCTGGCATGTCTTCATATGACCAGGCAAAGACCTCAACATAACATGTAGCAGCTAAATCAGACGCTTCTTGACACTGGTTTCCAGATTGGAACCCACCTTGACTTCTTTCTTGTCCTCTTTGGTACCTAGGTTCATTGTGTCCACTGGTTCTTCGTGGGGTTGTATGGTCCTCTCTTATTGTTGTAGTAACCTGGCAAGTTCCCCCGGCACTTCACAATCTTCCTCACCTTCGTCTTTGTCTTGGCATATTAGATTTTCAGAGCCACAGAAGGCCATATCAGAATCATTACCCATGGGATCCTGAATGGATGTAGATCTGCATTTTGAATGTGAGTGTGTGTAAGAGTATAACTACCTTTGAAATAAATAAAATGTAAAAATAAAGACAAAGAGCACGAAGTTTGTATGCAAAAACATCCATGATTCATTGATTACATATGAAAATGAGGTAACAACCCTTACAAATGGACCGTTGTGCCTCGGGTAAGACACAAGGTTTTAAAAGTCTGAATTGTTTAATTATTACAGGTCTGACAAAATATTTAAAGGCAATTACTGTTGGATAAAAGTAATTGGGATAAAATCTTTAACTTCCCAGTTGTTGAGTCCTCCATTGACAGTTGGGAAAATCCATTCCTCCAGATCATAGCTATCCTCACCATCCTCCACTGCATTGATTTCGTGGTTGCTGATCTTCAAGGGTGGTCCCCCGGCACGAGCACGACGTATAACTTTCTGGGCTCCTTCTTCGATCACTGCCTTGGCATCTTTCAGAGAAGACATCTTTAGTAAAGGTTTTGTAATCTTTGGGACTTGGTAAACAACCTTGGTTTCTGCAACGGTTTGTGGGACTTCCACGAAGTGCTGAAATGGAGTTTCAATGAATTCACCATCCAATTCCACGTATCTTAAGGAGTTCAAGTGACTGACCATATATTCCTCTTCTCCATGGACAGTAATGATTTTCCCCTCTGTTGGATATTTCAGCATTTGATGTAATGTAGAGGTAACGGCACCAGCGTTGTGAATCCATGGTTGGCCCAATAAGCAGGAGTAGGAACGACGAATGTCCATCATGTAAAAAGTTGAATCAAAGGTTTGGGTTCCAACTTTTATGGGGATGTCCACCTCCCCATGCACCATCCTTTTAGAACCTTCGAAGACCCTTACCACTATGTTGTTGGGTTTTAAGGTCAAACCTTCACAGTCGAGTCTATCAAGAGCCTTCTTAGGAAGCACATTCAAAGACGAACCGGTATCATCTAAGACATGGGCCAAAGTTGTGCCCCTGCATTCGACAGAGACATGCAATTCCTTGTTGTGCTTCCTTCCTCTAGGTGTCAGGTCGGCATCAGAAAAGCCTAAACCATTATCTGCGATCAAGCTTGCTACACAGTCTTGGTACTGATTAGCAGAGGTTTCTTGTGGTACATGGGCTGTTTTAAGGAATTTCACTAAGGCCTTCGCATGAGCCTTGGAGCACAACAATAAAGCTCGCATGGAGATCTTTGACGGAGTCTGCCCTAGCTGTTCGACTATGTTGTAGTCTCTTCTCTTTATAATTATCATAATTTCTTCCATCTCCTTTTGGGACGCCTCAGGGATAGATACTGATTGCGCCTTCATCCGGACAGGCTCAACCAGAATTCGTTTGCCCCGAGTCTCGATCGACTCGGTGGTAGGAGTATCAACAGGTGTAACTATAGGAATTGTAGTAGTAGTAGTGTCAACAGGAACAGAAACAGGGATGAACACATGACCGATAACAGTTTTCGGAGGAGAAATCTCTGGGGAGAATACTCTTCCACTTCGGGTTATCTTGTTGGTTCCCGCAATGTTACTGATGTCGGGGTCAACCTTCTCAGAAATTGAGTCTTCAACAGCCGACCAATCCTTCTTGACACCGTGATAGTAGACATCACCCCCATAATTCCATGGGACAGTGTTATCTGATGAGTACGAGAATTGTTCAGGCATAATAATTATTAGTGGGGCTACTTTAGGAACTGATGTAATCCTAACGGGTCTTTTGGTGGAGACCCTGGAAGGATTTTCATAAATGGTTACTATTGAAACATATTTGTAAGAAATAGTTGGAACGAGAGTATTTTCAAACAAAATCTCTTTGTCATACATTAGGCGTTGAACACCCGCTTTCAATAAATGACAGCCAGCTGGTAAGGAGGAACAGCGGTGCCAGCTTTCGCCATAACCTGGAAATAAACCAGCCTTCAACAGGTTCTTTTTGACGGTCAGGAGAGGAGTAACATGTTCATCCTCAGCAGTAACAAACATATCATCTTCTACGGTGTTAACACCACGACCGTGCTTGGGCATAGGGGCGATAATAACATTTGGGATCTCAGGAGCATCAAACTCAATTTATTTGGCTTCAAGAAGGTCTTACACCTTGTTCTTCAAAGCCCAACAGTTGTTGGTACATGGCCTGGGCTTTCTGAATGGTAAGCACAACGAGCATTATGATGGTAATGAGGAGAGGTTGTGTTAGGATTCTTCGGAGCTTATTTCAAAGTTACCAGATTAGATCTCATCAAATGTGGCAAGACTTGAGATAATGTCATATTAATCCGGGTAAATTGTCTTACTTGTATTTCTATTCTAGGATGATCATTTCTTTGTTGAGTAGGCGCAGGTTTAGGGATCATGACAGCCCCTACCATTGTACGGCGTTCAGTTCTTTCTTGATTTCTTTGAGGATACACAACACCAACTTCTTTCTTCCTGATAAATGGTTTTCTTACAGCAGCAGAGGATGCGTCTTTTTGAATCTTCTCACTCTTAATCCCAACTTCCACTCTTTCTCTGGTCAAGATTAATTCAGTGAAGCTTGTTGAGGAGCTTCCAATTAAATGATTAAAGAAAGGACCGGACAGGGTACCCAGAAACATGTCTACTAGCTCTCTTTCAGAAAGGGGAGACTGGAATCTTCCTGCTAAGTCCCTCCATTTCTAAGCGTAGTCTTTGAAACCTTCACTTGACACCATAGTCATACTCTAGAGTTGAGTACAGGAAGGAGCAAGGTCTGTGTTGTATTGATATTGCTTATAGAAAGCAGCTGCAAGGTCTTCCCAATTGTGAATATTGGCCCTTTCCAGTTGATAGAACCAATCAAGCTGAGTTCCAAATAGACTGTCGTGAAAGAAGTGTACCCACAAATCTCTGTTAGCAGTGTGAGGATGTATCTTCCTCACATAGGATTGGAGATGCATCTTGGGACATGAAACTCCGTCGTACTTAGAAAATATTGGTGCCTTGAATTTTAGTGGAATGACAATACCAGACACCAAACCCAGCTCTTCAAAGTCCAGCCTGGGCACTTTCTGAATTTCCATTGCACTTAGTCGTTCTTCCAAATGTTTGTATTTGTCATCGGCCAGGGGATACTGTTCTTCAGAGTAGTCTTCTTCTTCCTCTTCAGATTCTAGCTGGACAACCACTTCCTTTCCTTTCACTTCTTGATTATCCTTTTCACCAGATGACGTTGCAAAGTCTAGGGTTTGTCTGGCTTATCCTTGGAACCTTCTTCCCATATTCAGAACTCCGGTAACTTTCTTTTCTTTCTTCTTCTTTTCTTCAACCAGCAAAGTTTTCAGATCCTCTTGTCGTTTGGCTGGAGTCAAGAACATCTGTTGAAACTGAGCATTATGCGCCTGGAGGTCTTTCACTGTCTGCTCGAGATCCATCTTACTGAAATAAACAGTAGAAAGATGAGGAGACTTGTTGTGATAAAACCTGCTTATGTTATGATGAATGGTAAATGCATATGCAATTATTTCAAGGAAATTAGAGATTTAAATTTGATTTAGACAAAAAAAGAGCACACGTTATATTAATAAGTCATAGTTTGAGTACATCATGCCTCTTTTGGGCTTGCAAAGAAATACAAAAACTCTAAGATAAGAAAATTACACGCATCCTCTTTGGTGCAATGTAGGCGTTCAGGTTCCGCTCCTCATGAAGTTGCCTAGTGAGTTCCAAAACCTTCTTGCTGGCATAAAATTGGGCCTCAAAAGTGTCTCGCTCCCCCTTAAGCTGTATCCAATCCCTTTGTAAGTCTTCAAGAGAAGTAGGCATATCAGGATGTAGGATGGTGTATGGAACATCTCCTTCCACAACAGGCTCTATGATAACTGGGAGAATGGAGGGGTAAGGCATTATAAGACTTTGAGCACGAGCTCGTACCCATTTGAGGTAAGGCTCAAGAGGGATGGAATTCTTATGCCCCAATGTCTTGCTATCTACCTTGTTCAACATCCTCCAAGATCGGATAAATCTCTGGCGGTGACCTTGATTGTCATTCTCATAGTCAAATACCAAACCTTGAATAAGCATCTCATGTGGGCCATCCCTTTGGGCGTAACCAAACTGTCTTAAGGCTAAGCAGGGGTTGTAGGTAATACCTCCTCTAATTCCAAGTAAAGGGACATTAGGTAATTCTCCACAACGATCAACGATAGTAACATTCTCTATAGATCGGGAACACCAATGAATGTTTGAATGTTTGAACGTCATCAACCTATGTGACCACCTAGAACCTGGCTCGTTCTTCAATACAGATTGGGGAAGATACGAAATAAACCATCTTGCCAAAAGAGGAGTACAACACATAAGGATACCTCTTTTCCTCATAGTGCGAGTGTGAAAAGAATGTAGGACATCTCCTAGAAAAGTAGGCACCATGTTACGAGACATGAAGATTTTAACGGAGTTCACATCTATGAGTTGGTCAGGATTTGGAAACAAAACCATCCCATAGATGAGGAGAGCGACAATTTCCTCAAAAGCTTGCAAATCCAAAGAGCTCCAACAATTTTAGGCTTTCTCAAACAAGAACTTTGCTAGGAAACCCTTGACATCACTCCTTGTTTCCCAATTAGTTGTGGTATCATATGATTGAAAGTGTAGAGCTTGAGCAATATCTTCTGGCTTTGGATATTTTTCCGTACCGTTGAAAGGTAGTTGATTGAGGATGGGAATCCTCAAGAGTTGTGAGAATTCTTTCAAAGTTAGCACAAGTTGATAATCGAGAAATGTGAAGCAATGGTGTAAAGGACCAAAGAACTGAAAGAGAACCTTCATCATGTCTTCATAAGTGATGGAGGTGACCAAGTTTAGTAGGCGACCATGTCTCTCAGTAAATGGAGAATTTTCAGGAATCCTTGATGCTAGCTCTCTAAGTTGAGGAGGGATCCTTACAAGATTGACTTGAATGGTTTTCCTGCGAATAGAATCCATGTACTAAAAAACAGAACAAAGATAAATACCAAGATCCTTGAAATGGTTAGTAAATATGAGTATGATGTTATGATGTTTATGATGTTATGTACAAGTATATATATATATATATATATATATATATATATATATATATATATATATATATATATATATATATATATATATATATATATATATAAACAAAGCACACAAGTCCTTAGGTTTAGGCTTGCATAGAGTCTTATATGTAAGTACCCTCTTGAAGTTTAGTTGGCTCAAATCTGTCATAGTCATAATAATCGGGTTCTAAGGAGCTCAATATCACTAGTTAGTTTCTTTGGGCATTGTTTCAGCATAAGCCTCTTTAATGGCGATCGAAATATCCCAAAAAACCAAACCTCAATGAATGTAGTATCGAGTATCTACCAACTTCGTACTGCACCAAAGCCGGTCACCTCACTACGTCCTAATGGACAAGTTGGTCAAGTAAATGTTCTAAAAGTTCATTAGTGCTTCATGACATCACTCAGCAGCCCCGTATTCTCCTTGACTACTCAAGGGCTACCGGTACCCACAAATATGTCGCACTAACGTAGCTATTGCTTAGACTGTGTCGGTATACCCTGCACAGTTTCCACAATGTATTGCTACTTAGCTATAAGGTATCCCAAATCCGGGTAGAGGATTTAAACCCAAACAAAGAACCATAATGTAAAGCATACAAGTCAAACAATGAAAGCAAGTAAATGTGATATAGCCCTAAGATAACCCCACTTTTAAAATTCTCCCTAGCAGAGTCGCCAGTTCTGTGATACGGTGGGAGAACTGACTTGGGTGTATTGCGTTTGATCGCAAATGTTGGGGTTAGCAATAGTTGCCACCGACTTTCTTTTATCCAAAAGGAAAGGTGAAAAAGCACAGGAAAGACCTTTGAGATTGTTTCTTGAGTTCGGGGGGTAGATTAAGAAAATGGAAGGTGTTAGCACCCTTTGAAAAGGCGCCTTCGTTTAGGCAAACTTTGTAATGGTTTTCGTTTCGTAAGAACGTATACAAAGTGTTGGACTTTTGAAAATATTTCATGTTTTGAAAGTGTCTGGTGTGTGTTTGCAAGGATGTTTGTTTTGAAAGTGAGCAAGTAACTAGGAACATTCTAACTACTCAAAAGTCTTTCATGTTCGTTTCTGTCTTCCTTTGATATTGCTATCTCACCATTGATTGGTAAGAAGCCTTATCTTTAGATGTAAAGGGACGGGCGTGGGTCATCTTATAGTCATGATATCAATGTTGTGAGATATCTTAGCATTTCTTTTTGAGGTACTAAGATCATTTGAAAGGCAACTTTTGAAGCGTCATCGAGGGACTATGATCTTGTATTTTTTATTGTTTTTGCTAAGACATCCCACATGCATAACATGACCATTTTTTAGGCAACAAGTGGAGTTAACCTTAAGGGTGCATGTGTGAATAGTTTGTTTTATTTTTATGCATTTAATATTTGATTAGGGTTATCTATTTGTCGATTTTTTTATCTTCCCATACAAATCCTAATTACTAGCATTAATATGAAAGCAAAAAATTACGGAAAGTAAATTTACTACGCTATTACATCATTAGGGGGATGGGGTATACAAATTTACAAATGGGGAGATGAAAGCAAATAAACCTAATTTACTATTACAAAGCTTTGACAATTACATAATTATAGTGCGAAACAATAAAATGTACAAAGAAATATAAAGAGAAGAGAAATTGTTTTTTATGAAAAAAAGTTCTAATTGATTTGAAAAGATATTAATTAAAATCCTAATGTCTAAATCAATTAAATCAAAATAAACCAAATTAAAATAAAACCTAAGTCTAAATTTTAAATTAATTTTAAGAAAAGAAATTGATTTTAATAAGAAAATGTTTTTTTGTCTTTTTTTTAGTTTAGAAAAAAAGTGTATGCATACATATTTAAATAAAATATTTTATTTGAATTTTTTATATGAAAATAATAATAATAAAAGTATAAAGAAAAAATAAAAATAAAAATAAAAAAAAAAGATTAAAAAAGGTTTTATGAGCTGACACATGAGCTTATGTATTGGCTCATGCATTGACTCATCCAAATTTCGTATTGGCTCATCCAGATTTCGTATTGGCTCATGTGTCTGCTCATGTGTGTTTCTTGCTCCTGGAAGTCAAAATAACTCAGTATGAGTCTACGCATACTGTTTTCATGTCGACTCATAACCATTTCGTATCGATGCATACGTGTTTCATGTCGACTCATAACCTGTTTTGAACAGAGTATGTGTCGACTCATATCATTTCGTATCGATGCATAACTACTGTTTTTGTTTTTATCACTATTTTGCTACATGTAAAAGTCAATTCTCAACACATGGTTAGTGAAAATGAAAAGCAAGCATATGGTTAGCTTCAAGGCAATGATATCTACATTTTATCTTCAAAAATGAACCATTAATGATGCTTGTATGAAGAGTTCAAAGTCAAGAAAACTTACCTTGAAACTGAAATTTGTGCTTTGAATTTGAGCTGCTGTATGGGCTGTTGTTGAGCTTGGGAAGTGATGATAGTGATGTTATAGAAGTTTTTCTTGTGTTTGAACAACTTCTATATGATGTATGTGGAGTGTTTGGATGGTTTGTTTGGATAAAACTTACAAGGAATGAGAGGTTCAAGGATTTGGACTTCAAAGCTCAACAATGGGGGTTTTATGGACAATTCTAATTTTTAGAG
This sequence comes from Vicia faba, assembly GCA_948472305.1. Taxonomy (NCBI): domain Eukaryota; kingdom Viridiplantae; phylum Streptophyta; class Magnoliopsida; order Fabales; family Fabaceae; genus Vicia; species Vicia faba. The sequence goes on from OX451737.1 coordinate 424,056,073, forward strand.
AGTGCAGGGATTTTTGAGGGCTTCTACACAAGAGAAATTCTTACTTTTCTCTCTCTCTTTTTCAAACCTCTTTCTCTTGCAATTGGCCTCTCTATTTATAGAGAAGGTTTGAAGCTTGAAAAACTCAGACTTTTGAAAATCAAATGTTATGCATTTTTCAAATTCATAACGACAAGTTGCTTCATGATGAAGAAATGAGTGAATTAAGGAACTTAGACATGCTTTACAGGTATTGTGGATTGCTTATGATGTTGAGATATTTTTCTGTGATCTTTGGAAAAGATTTCAAGCTTTGAAAGAAGAGAGTGGTTGGAAAAGTGAAGCTTTATCCAAATGGAAATGTTGCTTTTGCATTTCTAACCATAAGTGATATCCAGACTTGGACAAAGCTTCAAATGCTTGTGTAATACACTTAGGGTTTGTGTAATTGCTTGATTATGCATAGATGTGGAGAGAACATAGCCTGAAAAGAGAGATCTTGTAGCTTTGGTTGGAATTTTAGTCAAGTGTTCATCACAAATTCTGCTTTGTAATTCAAGAATGAAACCCTAACTTTATCTCTTCGATCCATTCAGCTCAAAAATGATCTCAATGAGTTCTTTGACTTTTTGGAAGGATTGGAACCTCCCCTACAACTTTAATGTTTTCCACTTTTGCTAAATCAAGCTGGAACTTAATGAAAATTGGCCAAGAAGTTGGGACAAAAACCTGACTAAGAATTGCTTAAAATTTCACTAAGTGCTTTAGCTTCATGACCAAGACTTCATGGATTAATAACTTGAGATCCAAGAATTTCTAGGAGAAGTTGTGTAAAGAAATGTGTTATATCTCATGGAGATATACAACTTTCATGTTGAAAGTTTTTTTTGAATCATCTCGCATCATGGTGAAAAATTGGCTCAAAGTTGTGAAAAAAACATGAAGTTTTCAACACTTAGAAAAATTTCTAAGTTTGAAAACTTTGACTTTTCAAAATGAAATCTTGACTTTTTGATTTATTGATGAAAAAGTTTCATATTTTAACATGTTTTAGTGAATTGCAATTTTTGACACTTGATTTTGACCAAAAAGTCAAAGTTTGACATTCAGTGCACAATTGACTTTTTCCCCAATACAACTGATTTTTAGGTCAACTGCTCAATTAACTAAGCAACAATGTGATCCAAGACTTGAAACTTGACATGAGTAATCTTGGGGGTCCATAATGATCCATGAAAGTCATATGGGGCATTGAAAGTTCAATTATCCTTGTGCAATCTCAAACCCTAATTTGTGTCATTAGTACTTAAGGAGGTGTCTTGAGTTAATCAACCCTAGTGTAGTCTTGGACCAAGAGATCTTTGTGAGAAAATATTTGATAAGTGAGAGGGAAAATTTTGGGGTACAACAGGTACCCATGCCAATGGACATTCAATGGAGAAAAAGTTGCTTAGGGCATGTTACTATTGGCTGACAATGGAATCTGACTGTTAGAAATTTGCTAAGAAGTTCCATAAATGCCAGATTTATGCTGATAAAATTCATGTACCTCCCACACTTCTCAATGTTATTTCTTCCCCATGGCCTTTCTCTATGTGGGGTATTGACATGATCGAAATGATTGAACCAAAGGCGTCAAATGGGCATCATTTTATCTTGGTGGAAATTAATTATTTTACCAAATGGGTGGAGGCAACTTCATATGCTAATGTCAGTAAACAGGTGGTAGTGCGCTTCATCAAGAACAACCTCATATGTCGGTATAGTGTGCCAAGCACGATTATCACTGACAATGGCTCAAATTTGAATAACAAAATGATGTCTGAACTTTGTGAGTGTAGCGGTGAAAATCGGAGATCAAGCTATTAATTAACTTGACTCACCAAAGCAAGAGTCGCCACCGCGCTTTATTGTTTCCAAGGGAAAAGGGAAAAGAGCGAAATAAAACCCTAAAATATGCAATGTAAAATAATACTTAAAAGTAATAGAAATACAATGCGTTTTTTGAAAGAGATCGAGAGTTCGGGGGTTGGTTATACAATGGGAAGGTATTAGCACCCAATGCATCTGCGGTACTCCGCAGGAACCTTTTGAAATATCTGTTTTTGGTTAAAATTGTTTGTTTGATTAAAATGGTTCGTTTAAAATCGGTGCTGGAGAGATTTTGAAGATACGGCGACCTAGTGTCGAAGTTTTGACTTAAAAGGTGTGAGTTTGAAAATGGAGTCTTTTGGGAAAATTATCTTGAGTTTAGCAAAGTAGTAAACAAACAAAAAAAAGAAGAAAAAAAAAGGGTATTCGCACGATCGGATGAGATGTATTTGATGACGTGAAGTCAACAAATTTAAATTTTCCCTTGGAGTTAAAACCACAGACGGATAAATAAGCTAAGAGTATATCAAACCTTAGGTGAAAATAATTCACAAGCCGACAGTGTTGTACCCCAAAATTTGCCCTCCCATATTCTTCAAGAAATTGCCAAGTCAAGCTTCAAAATCTCCCCAAGGGTTACAGAGTTCAAGGGCCTCCTAACAGTCAAAATTAGGGTTTTGGTTCTGACAAAGTAAATGAAGTTTCCAAGGGTCCAATCAAGTCCCACATGCCTATAAATATGGTCAAGCATCCTCATACCAAGTTTCAAGACTTTCAGCACAAAATTGCACAGTCAAAAACCCTAATTGCACTACAGTCAACTGTAGGGGCAAAATGGTCATTTGACAGTCAAAAGTTCAAATTTTTGGTCAACATCTCATTTTGAAGCCACAAACATCATTTGATCAATTCTTGATCATGATTCTCAAAGCTTGGCTCAAAAATCATCAAGATGCAAAAGTTTCCATATTTGGACAGTTGAAAAAAGTCAACTGTAAATTGACCAGGGCATAACTTTCACATGGATTATCAAAAAAATTCCATCCAAAGCTCATTTTGAATATAAAGACATTTCCTACAACTCCTCTTCATACTTCAAGTCCAAGAAATGTTCTCACAAAAAGTTATCAATTTCAACATTATAGGTCATTTTCAAAAGTCAACAAAAAGGGACTTTAAGTCAAAGACCATAACTTGAGATTGATAAATCAAAATGACATGGGACCAAAGACATTGGTTAGAGGACTCAAAAAACTTTCCAAAATGTCCAAGAACAAGAGCAAAGCTTAAAAATTGAGCAAGTTATGCCTTGTGGAAGTTGGGAAATTTTTGGATATTTTGAAAAGTCAACATTGCTTCAAGTGACCTAAAATTGCTAATGGGCCTCTTTTTCTTCCATAATTCATCACCCAAGGCATGTGCACGACCATTTGGCCCAAAGGGAAGTTTTTATCATTTTTTATTTATTTATTTGGATTTTTTATTATTAATAATTCATTTAATTAAATAAAATACATGAAAAATACTTAACCTAATCTTTTGAATCTTTTTGTGCATAAAATAATCTCAATATTTCGTGTACAATCAAATATGGAAGGAATTGAAGTGATTGGATATGATTGAAGCCAAAATAGCATGAAAAAAATATTTGAAAAGATCTTTGAAAATCAAATCTTGAAAGTCATGAATGCAAAGGTTTTTGGTTATTTTCTTTGACCTAAATCATTCATACATATATACATATGCCAACCCTATTCAGAACAAGGTCCCAGCTGCGCAAAAAAGGCCAAGAACAAACTTGAATTTTCTCAAAAAAACTCAAATCTGAAAACCAATTTCTAGGTCGATTCAAGCCACAACACTGATTCCATCGTGTTCCCGAGGCTTCAAGGAACATATACATATCAAAACCATAAGCTTTGATACCAAGAAACGTGAGAACGATCTCACCCTGTACAGAAAATATTTGACACTCTTGCATCTCGACTCATGCAGTTTTCATAATTTTTGATGCTTGATTTGTGTTCATTATATGATTCTGATGCTAACTATATAATTTAATTGTGTTTTTGTGCACTACACGCGATTTCGCCATGAACAAGACCTAGGGTTTTCAAAACTGTGAATTAGGGTTTCCCAGTTCAGGAAAAATTGGGACATGAGGCTTGGACCATTAGAACCAGAAGACCATGGCCAATCAATTCCATATCTCGCGCCTAATTTATGAGCCAAGAATCTCTAATCGCTATTTTTTGTATTTGGTCATTTTTTGTTTTTCAGATGAAACACAGGGACAAAGAAGATGACTCAGTGGCACTCAGTGATTGGTCTATTTGAATTTCGCGCTAAATTTCCCATTGACCATTGTGTTTATGTTATATTATTTGTTTCATATTGTATAATAAAAGCGCGTTGAATAGCTCAGTGGTAAGGCGTAAGGCTGGTAATCATCAGAACCTGGGTTCGATCCCTAGGTCCCCACCCTTTCCAATATTATTTCTTCAATTGACATTATGCGCAGGTTCAACGCTAAGGAACACCATACACCCCTTGATCCAGATTGCCACGCGCCCACAGAGATTGATCCATTGGCTCTGATCAGAGGAGCACCATGATCGTTGGTCAACACACATACACGCTGGCATAAAAGTCAACGAGGCCAGAACTTATTGGGCCTAAAAATGCTGATATACACCTCCAAATTAGGGGCAGAACCCCCTAGGTTTGCATTATTCCTTTTCATTATTTTGGTATTATTTTCAATTATTGTCTTTATTTTAATTAATTCTTTAATTTAATTATTTTCATAAAAAATATAAAAAAACAATATAAAATCAGAAAAAGACAAAAAAAATAGTATTTTTGTTTAATATTTCAATATTTTGTAAATAAAACCTTTGTTAATTAATTAGTTTTAATCTAGGGTTAAATTTTAATATTTTTCTTAATCAATTTAAAACTTGGTAGAATTAGGGTTTGCAATAATTTTTATCCTTTTTTCTTTTCTTTCATAATAATTAATTATTAAAATATTATTTATTTTTATAAATGAAAATTCCATGTAATTAATTAGGGTTAATTTAATTTTAATTTCATTTAATCTTTTTCATTAAAACTCATAAAATACAAAAATACCAAAAATGACTTCTTTTCTTTAATTCAATTAATTTAACAATTTAATTTAATTCCATTAAAAAGGGTCCAACGCCCTCATTTCAATTTAAAGTTTTAATTCGCGTATTTATTTCTTTTTCTTTTAATATTTATGTACCTCTCCCAAAGCCATGTAACATTTATATTTCGCACTTTATTTTATTTCTTCTTTATTTTCTGTCAAATAGGGTCCTGGATTTTAATTTGGCGATGTGGACCCGCGCCTTTGTAATAGTTTAGAATTTTACCTTTCCGCACTTTTTTAACTGTTAAATAAATGCATGCAAGAATGAATGTCTAAATAAAAAACAAACGCATAGATCACCCATGACATGAACAAGACAAAATATCTGAAAACGACACACAAATCACACACCACCCCCAGGGTACGCCTCACTGTTGCCTTGCCTCGAAAGGTGATCGTCGAGTAGAGGATGTCTTAGTAAGTCCTCATGATCCGGGAACCTGGCATGAGGGTAGCTTCTAAGGTGTCTTCCCATTGCTCTGGTGATCACCATGTCCCGAACCTCGAATTGACCCGAACACCTCCAACGGTGGTGCTACCTACCTTTCAATGGTGGGATGGCACTACTTTAAAGGACATCTACACAGACGAATTCCTTAGGGTAGGTAGACGACTCTAGATACTTGCTCTAAATTTCAAAACAAATTCAAAAATACTTTTCACACCAACACCTTTTCAAAAAGCTTTCGAAAGCATTTTTTCAAACACTCTTGAGGACCGATACAAGAGTCGAATTGGAATTTTCAAAGAAACTTTTTTAAAACCCACAGTTGAAAAGCAAACAAACCTTTTGAAAACACAATGAGCAAGTATCTAAGAGCCCATGGATAACCATGGATAGAAAGGGTGCTAACACCTTCCCTTTCTATAATCTACCTCCCGAACCGAGAGCAATCTCTTTAAGGAATTTTTCTGTGCTTTTGTCCTTTCCATTTGGAGAAAATAAAAGACGGTGGCGACTCTTGCTTCCGCGACATTTCGCGAACCAGCGTTAAACAGTCAGTTCCAGATCCACCGATCACAGAACTGGCGACTCTGCTAGGGACCTAAACTTAAAGTGAGGTGTACCTTAGGACTAAGATCACTGTGTTTTCAATTGCTTTCCTTGCTTGATTTATTATTGTGGGTTGCTTGGGAGTTCTGTAGATCCTAACTCGGATCTGGGGGATACCTTCTTAGAAAGTAGCAACAAGGCTGTGAGGGAACTGTGCAGGGTATACCGACATGGTTGAAACAGTCTGCTACGTTGATGTGGCACTTTGGTGTGTACCGGTAACCCTTGAGTTCAGTCAAGGAGAGTACGGGGCCTCCGCGTGGTGTCGTAAAGCATCAACTGACCTTAGGAACCTTAATTGAACCATCTTGGCCTCTTTAGGGTAGTGAGATAACTGACTTTGGTGCAGTCCGAGGTTGGTTGATATTCGATACTACACTCAATTGAGGGTTGCTTTCCTGGAATATTTTGGTCGCCAGTTCAGTGGCTAAATCGAAACGATGAACAATGAAAGCAATCCGGTGATATTGGGACCCTTAGAACCCGGTTACTTCTAATAGGACAGGTTGAGCCCACCAACTTCAAGAGGGTAATACCCAGACCCCAGGCTGGCCTAAACCCTAAGGGTTTCTCTTGTGTGACTTGTGTGCCTTCCAACTTGACTATTTGCATGCTTGTTATCTGACACTTGAGTTCCCTGCAGGTTTTGTTTATAGTCCTTAATTGGGACTCATACCAGGGTGTACTAAGTTTCTTGCAGGCTTTATTTACAGTCCTTAATTGGGACTCATAACAGGGTTACTTACATTACCCCATGCATAACATACCATCATACCATTGCATACATCCTGCATAAGGACTAATCCATTTCAAGGATCCCAAGGGTTTGTGATGCAGGTCATGATGAATCAAACTGTCCAGCAAGGGGCAAAGGGGATTTATTTTCCTCCAGCCAAAACATGATAACTTGAGTCAGGGGCTATGACCCACTTGATATGGTGAGCTTTGACTCTTGAAGAAGGTTCCCCTAACCAAGGTTGTTTGGAAACCAAAACCAGACATGATGACTAAAGTCAGGGGCTATGACCCACTGGACATGGTGAGCCTTTGACCCTTGAAGAAGAACTCTCAACAACATGGGTTTCCTCCAATCAAGCTACAAATTCCAATGCTAACAATTTTCTTGTTTACCCTGCGAGGTCCTTGAAAACATTGCATACATATCATGCATATCATTGCATAACAGGTATCTTTGTTGCAGGTCACTTACCTTTCTCGCTGTTTATTTCAGCAATGGCTTCCCAACAAGATAACCAGGACCTTCTTGCTCAAGAGACTCGGTTCGGGGAAATCCTCCTGAATCTATCCAAGGGGCAGGAGGAGCTAAGGACACTTCTCATGGAGACTTTGGTCAGGAACAGCGCTGAGGACGAACGGCTGAAACATCTGCAAGCTGAAGTGGATGCAATGAGAGCTCAGATGCTGGGGCAGGTGGCTGCCATTCAAGGTTTAGCTCAAAGACAAGATGAGCTCGAGGTTCTCGTCAACCAACAGCTTCGGGGTAACCAACTAGGGCAAACGTCTAAGGGTAAAGAGCCAGTCATCATTCAACCATCTTTGAGACAAGGAGGTAAGGGGAGAGCTCCTCAAATGGCTCCAGTGTCACAAATTCAGCATCAACCTCACCAGCTTCAGGCAGACAAGCCCAGGAGGCAATTCACCCAGCTTAACATGTCACTGTTTCAAGCTTTACAACGCCTGTTGAGATTGAATCTGATCACATTAAGGGCTCATCCCCGGAACCCCAACACAGCATCTCCTATCTATGATCCCAATAAAAGGTGTGCCTACCACTCTGCCAGTCCAGGACATGATACAAATGAGTGTTGGGCTCTGAAGAACAAGATCCAGGACCTGATTGATGAAGGGGCATTGGAGTTCACACAAGATGGTCAGGCTGAATTTTTCTACCATCCCTCCAAGGCTCACCATTTGAAGTGACAAGCCCTGAGACTAGAAGACTTTTGTTCATTCGAATGTTCAAGTTGTAATTTTCTTTTGACTGTTTAAACAATTATCATGTCAAATGCTGTTATGTCATTAATGCATCGCATATGTCTGTTTTGAATCAATATATTCGCATTCGCTATATTTAAAATTGCTTTCATCTTTTTTGATGTCAACTCTCGATTAATAATTCTAAGCCTCTTGAGGGAGGATGACGAAAACGATACCACAATCTACAGTATGCTTTTGAACAGACCCCGCTGATGAGGTACGGTCATTGTTTCAATTCCTAAACACTGGAGTTATAAGGAAGATAATCCCTCGTCAACCCCTCTGAGCCAAAGAAGTTGGAGTTTTTTCTTTTCGAAAATTAAAACCCTTTATCATAACCTGGGGCAGGGTAGTTCTCTCAGTTGGTCCAAGTGCATAACAAATGGCACCAAAGAGGTCCTTACAAAAAAAAAGAAGACAGTGATGATTCCGAATAATCATAAGGACAGGCAGTCATTATATCTCAAAAATAAAAACCCAATAAGTCAAAACCTATGAAGGAGACTTACAAAACTGGGGCATCCCGCTGACTGTAATCACAAAAGAAACAGTTCAGGCAAAATTTAGGGATAGCGAAATCAAAAAGAAAGAGGTCATACAAACCCTCAACAAAAACAAAAATGACTGCCTATTCAGAATAAATCATCAATATCTGAACTATTATTGGAACATCAGGACAAAAACTCAAACAAGGTCTAACGCACGATCAACTGAGCTTAGGTTTGAAGAACATCACGAAGAGCGGGTGGGTGCAAATAAAATTTGAGCCTTTATCCTTTGTTTCTTAAACCGTGAACCAAGCCACGTTATAACCCTTAAAAGTCCTAGCTGAAGCATGGGTTAGTTCGAAAGCATACTGTTACGAAAGGTATCCTGACTCCTTAAGGCCTACGGTAAATACGGAGTTGACATCACGTTTTACAAACATTCACTTGTTTTATGAAAAAGAATGCATTTTCAAAATCTTCAAGACAGACATAAGCTTTGCATTTTTGATATAACCTTATTTGCATATGACTTTTTGTTTGAACAACAGAGAAGTTCGCACGACGAACATCTTATGAACAAAAGTTTTCTCCACAAAAGAGTCACCTCAAATGGAAGAAACACTTCCAATCAAGGGGCATGGCATGACTATTGTCCATCATCTGGGGCAGTTAAGTCAAGATTCGGAGAATCTCTCAAAAGGCCAACCAGCTTGGGACAAATCTCCGCCTGAGTCACTTGGGGCATTCCAGCAACGAATCTTGCCGGATCAAACATCTTCTGGTGGCATGGCAAAACACTTCTAACAGGGGAAACTCCCTACATTCCGAGAACATGGATATAGTCGAAAAATAATACGCATAATCAAAGACCCGCTAGGTTGACGTACCTAGGCAAAAATAAGGGCTTCCCGACGAACCAAAAGGGTTCGGGCAAAATGAAGGGATGAAATGAAAAAATCTGTACACCCGGCAAGTCGAAAACCTGAAAAGGCGGCTTGGGCAAAAATGGGTATCCCGGTGGACTGAAAACCCGAAAGAGCGGTCCAGGCAAAAGTTAGGGATCAAAGCGTACGACTATGTCCTGTCACTTGCCTACTAGAAGAAGGTTTGCCCATCAACAACTATCAGCACCTCCACAGGTATCTTCCTCTCCCACACCAGAAACAGGGGCAATAAAGAGTTGTCTAAGCAATCTGATTGTTCGGTCCTCCAAGGTATCAAGGTAGGTTCCGTTGAAGAACATAACCAATACAGTTCAAAACTTCCCCAGGAGAGTCCAATCTAGTTCCCCAGGAAAGTTGGAATCCATCTCCCCAAGCAGTAAGCTTATCCCCAGTAGATTCTGGAAGCTTATCCGCGCAGAGCACGAACGCGTCGCTCGGCTTTATTCAAAGAGTTATTTCCTTACTAGGATATAACTGGGTTATCCTCAGCCAAAAGCCACGGAAAGATCGTTCTCGACGAAGTCTTCTTATCCCTAGCAAAGTCTATCAACGCTTCCAACATAACAAGGTCATCCCCAACAAGTTATTATCAACATTCCGGCAAAGTATCTCTCTTCCCACAGAGTATTGCTTCCCAGCAAGATCGCTAGAGTACTTTTCTCCCCGCAGAGTAATCCGTTCGCCAAGTTCATTCCCCAACGGAGTCATCTTCTCCTACCGGTATTCTTGCAACTCTCATCCCCAGCGGAAGCAATAAATCAATACTTCAACATCAGCCCAAGAGTGACTTCCCGACACCCGTCAAGGATTTACTTTCCTAGACAAAAACATCACATTCTCATACATTATAGCATGCATATACGCATCATATCTTAAATCTCATTTATGTGGAGAACATCATTGCTTGATCCATATCATGCATTGCATATGACTGACCTTTACCTTTCAGGAAAGATTCAGTTAAGTTCTCAAGCTACATTCCAAGACCTTGTCTGGTTCAGTGAAATCGACTCCAAAGATTTTCCTGGTTATTATCCAGTCGAAGGCGTTCTCTGGTCTAGTTAAACCGACTCCTAAAGGTTTTTCTTTTGAAGACTCAGTTGAAGACTCCAAAGACCTTGTCTGGTTCAGTTAAATCGACTCCAAATATTTTCCTGGTTATTATCCAGTCGAAGGCGTTCTCTGGTCTAGTTAAACCGACTCCTAAAGGTTTTTCTTTTGAAGACTCAGTTGAAGACTCCAAAGACCTTGTCTGGTTCAGTTAAATTGACTCCAAAGATTTTCCTGGTTATTATCCAGTCGAAGGCGTTCTCTGGTCTAGTTAAACCGACTCCTAAAGGTTTTTCTTTTGAAGACTCAGTTGAAGACTCCAAAGACCTTGTCTGGTTCAGTTAAATCGACTCCAAAGATTTTCCTGGTTATTATCCAGTCGAAGGCGTTCTCTGGTCTAGTTAAACCGACTCCTAAAGGTTTTTCTTTTGAAGACTCAGTTGAAGACTCCCAAGACCTTGCCTGGTTCAGTTAAATCGACTCCCAAAGATTTTCCTGGTTATTATCCAGTCAAAGGCCTTCTCTGGTCTAGTTAAACCGACTCCTAAAGGTTTTTCTTTTGAAGACTCAGTTGAAGACTCCAAAGACCTTGTCTGGTTCAGTTAAATCGACTCCAAAGATTTTCCTAGTTATTATCCAGTCGAAGGCGTTCTCTTGTCTAGTTAAACCGACTCCTAAAGGTTTTTCTTTTGAAGACTCAGTTGAAGACTCCAAGACCTAGACCGGTTCAGTTAATCGACTCCAAAGATTTCTCTGCTTCTTATCCAGTCCAAGGCCTTCTCTAGTCCAGTTAAATCGACCCCAAACAGATTTTTCTGATAAAGACTTAGTAGAAGATATCCAAGATTCTCTCAATGATTGCTATTGAGGTGGTAATCGCCTATGGTTCTCTCCCCGATACTGCGGAGGTGGTAATCCCAGATTTCGCTCAACGATTGCTGTTGAAGATGAAGTTATCCAAGGTTCTCCCAATGTTTGCTGTTGAGGTTGTAGTCGCCTGTGGTTCTCTCCCCGATACTGCGGAGGTAGTAATCATCCCCAAATTCGCTCAGCGTTGCTGTTGAGGTTGAATTCATCCCTGGTTCATTCATCACCGTTTGAAGATCCAGATTCAGCTCCTGTAACCAGTCAGGACACATCTACACAAAGAATTTGAAAACAAGCTCCCGTAACAGGCCAGGTAATCATTTTTCTTTTGCAGGTATGCAAGTTCTCGCTAAGGAAGCTCTTACGCGATCAACATCCAGATGGCATCTATAAGCCCATCCACCTTCCATCATCTCTTAGCATGGCATCTATAAGCCCATCATCCTATCCATCAATCTCCAAATGGCATCTATAAGCCCATTCCCCATCATCACACTGCTACTATGTGAGCGCAAATTTCTAGGCACTCTAGTGTTCAATCATCTTCCACCTTCGGATTACGAAAGGCACGTCAGCTAATCTGCATCCTCAGGTCTAAGAAGATTGAACAGGGGCAACTGTTGTACCCCAAAATTTTCCCTCCCATATTCTTAAAGAAATTGCCAAGTCAAGCTTCAAAATCTCCCCAAGGGTTGCACAGTTCAAGGGCCTCCTAACAGTCAAAATTAGGGTTTTGGTTCTGACAAAGTAAATGAAGTTTCCAAGGGTCCAATCAAGTCCTACATGCCTATAAATATGGTCAAGCATCCTCATACCAAGTTTCAAGACTTTCAGCACAAAATTGCACAGTCAAAAACCCTAATTGCACTACAGTCAACTGTAGGGGCAAAATGGTCATTTGACAGTCAAAAGTTCAAATTTTTGGTCAACATATCATTTTGAAGCCACAAACATCATTTGATCAATTCTTGATCATGATTCTCAAAGCTTGGCTCAAAAATCATCAAGATGCAAAAGTTTCCATATTTGGACAATTGAAAAAAGTCAACTGTAAATTGACCAGGGCATAACTTTCACATGGATTATCAGAAAAATTCCATCCAAAGCTCATTTTGAAGATACAGACATTTTCTACAACTCCTCTTCATACTTCAAGTCCAAGAAATGTTCTCACAAAAAGTTATCAATTTCAACATTATAGGTCATTTTCAAAAGTCAACAAAAAGGGACTTTACGTCAAAGACCATAACTTGAGATGGATAAATCCAAATGACATGGGACCAAAGACATTGGTTAGAGGACTCAAAAACCTTTCCAAAATGTCCAAGAACATGAGCAAAGCTTAAAAATTGAGCAAGTTATGCCTTGTGGAAGTTGGGAAATTTTTGGATATTTTGAAAAGTCAACATTGCTTCAAGTGACCTAAAATTGCTAATGGGCCTCTTTTTCTTCCATAATTCATCACCCAAGGCATGTGCACGACCATTTGTCCCAAAGCGAAGTTTTTATCATTATTTATTTATTTATTTGGATTTTTTATTATTAATAATTCATTTAATTAAATAAAATACATGAAAAATACTAAACCTAATCTTTTGAATCTTTTTGTGCATAAAATAATCTCAATATTTCGTGTACAATCAAATATGGAAGGAATTGAAGTGATTGGATATGATTGAAGCCAAAATAGCATGAAAAAAATATTTGAAAAGATCTTTGAAAATCAAATCTTGAAAGTCATGAATGCCAAGGTTTTTGGTTGTTTTCTTTGACCTAAATCATTCATACATATATACATATGCCAACCCTATTCAGAACAAGGTCCCAGCTGCGCAAAAAAGGCCAAGAACAAACTTGAATTTTCTCAAAAAAACTCAAATCTGAAAACCAATTTCTAGGTCGATTCAAGCCACAACACTGATTCCATCGTGTTCCCGAGGCTTCAAGGAACATATACAGATCAAAACCATAAGCTTTGATACCAAGAAACGTGAGAACGATCTCACCCTGTACAGAAAATATTTGACACTCTTGCATCTCGACTCATGCAGTTTTCATAATTTTTGATGCTTGATTTGTGTTCATTATATGATTCTGATGCTAACTATATAATTTAATTGTGTTTTTGTGCACTACACGTGATTTCGCCATGAACAAGACCTAGGGTTTTCAAAACTGTGAATTAGGGTTTCCCAGTTCAGGAAAAATTGGGACATGAGGCTTGGACCATTAGAACCAGAAGACCATGGCCAATCAATTCCATATCTCGCGCCTAATTTATGAGCCAAGAATCTCTAATCGCTATTTTTTGTATTTGGTCATTTTTTTGTTTTTCAGATGAAACACAGGGACGAAGAAGATGAATCAGTGGCACTCAGTGATTGGTCTATTTGAATTTCGCGCTAAATTTCCCATTGACCATTGTGTTTATGTTATATTATTTGTTTCATATTGTATAATAAAAGCGCGTTGAATAGCTCAGTGGTAAGGCGTAAGGCTGGTAATCATCAGAACCTGGGTTCGAGCCCCAGGTCCCCACCCTTTCCAATATTATTTTTTCAATTGACATTCTGCGCAGGTTCAACGCTAAGGAACACCATACACCCCTTGATCCAGATTGCCACGCGCCCACAGAGATTGATCCATTGGCTCTGATCAGAGGAGCACCATGATCGTTGGTCAACACACATACACGCTGGCATAGAAGTCAACGAGGCCAGAACTTATTGGGCCTAAAAATGCTGATATACACCTCCAAATTAGGGGCAGAACCCCCTAGGTTTGCATTATTCCTTTTCATTATTTTGGTATTATTTTCAATTATTGTCTTTATTTTAATTAATTCTTTAATTTAATTATTTTCATAAAAAATATAAAAAAACAATATAAAATCAGAAAAAGACAAAAAAAATAGTATTTTTGTTTAATATTTCAATATTTTGTAAATAAAACCTTTGTTAATTAATTAGTTTTAATCTAGGGTTAAATTTTAATATTTTTCTTAATCAATTTAAAACTTGGTAGAATTAGGGTTTGCAATAATTTTTATCCTTTTTTCTTTTCTTTCATAATAATTAATTATTAAAATATTATTTATTTTTATAAATCAAAATTCCATGTAATTAATTAGGGTTAATTTAATTTTAATTTCATTTAATCTTTTTCATTAAAACTCATAAAATACAAAAATACCAAAAATGACTTCTTTTCTTTAATTCAATTAATTTAACAATTTAATTTAATTCCATTAAAAAGGGTCCAACGCCCTCGTTTCAATTTAAAGTTTTAATTCGCGTATTTATTTCTTTTTCTTTTAATATTTATGTACCTCTCCCAAAGCCATGTAACATTTATATTTCGCACTTTATTTTATTTCTTCTTTATTTTCTGTCAAATAGGGTCCTGGATTTTAATTTGGCGATGTGGACCCGTGCCTTTGTAATAGTTTAGAATTTTACCTTTCCGCATTTTTTTAACTGTTAAATAAATGCATGCAAGAATGAATGTCTAAATAAAAAACAAACGCATAGATCACCCATGACATGAACAAGACAAAATATCTGAAAACGACACACAAATCACACACCACCCCCAGGGTACGCCTCACTGTTGCCTTGCCTCGAAAGGTGATCGTCGAGTAGAGGATGTCTTAGTAAGTCCTCATGATTCGGGAACCTGGCATGAGGGTAGCTTCTAAGGTGTCTTCCCATTGCTCTGGTGATCACCATGTCCCGAACCTCGAATTGACCCGAACACCTCCAACGGTGGTGCTACCTACCTCTCAATGGTGGGATGGCACTACTTTAAAGGACATCTACACAGACGAATTCCTTAGGGTAGGTAGACGACTCTAGATACTTGCTCTAAATTTCAAAACAAATTCAAAAATACTTTTCACACCAACACCTTTTCAAAAAGCTTTCGAAAGCATTTTTTCAAACACTCTTGAGGACCGATACAAGAGTCGAACTGGAATTTTCAAAGAAACTTTTTTAAAACCCACAGTTGAAAAGCAAACAAACCTTTTGAAAACACAATGAGCAAGTATCTAAGAGCCCATGGATAACCATGGATAGAAAGGGTGCTAACACCTTCCCTTTCTATAATCTACCTCTCGAACCGAGAGCAATCTCTTTAAGGAATTTTTCTGTGCTTTTGTCCTTTCCATTTGGAGAAAATAAAAGACGGTGGCGACTCTTGCTTCCGTGACATTTCGCGAACCAGCGTTAAACAGTCAGTTCCAGATCCACCGATCACAGACAGCATCATTAAAAAACCTAATGTGAGATAATACTCCAAACATCAGATAAAGCGCAAAGGCGGTGGATAAAGCTCACGGTGTCAGATAAGAATCCCTGCATCACAAGAGATATACCGACAAAATCTAACAGCACGGGAAACTTATGTGCGTCCGCACAATTTTCAGAAGTTAGTTGGAATTAAAAATAAAATAACAATGCAATGAAAATAATATCTACATAGACAGAATTTATTTACCAATGAAATGAGTAAAATATACAGTAAAAAATATTATGTACCAGTATATATTTACAGTACCAAATATTAAATCAAAATAGTAAGGTAAAAAGGGAATAAAGAAAAAGTATAAATGCGCTATGCGAGAACGAACGCTTGAAACAGTTCTCAGAAACCTTCACAGTAAACAAACTTGTTAGTAGCATAAGAGATATAAAAATGAAATTGCAACAATTAAAACATGTGTTAGTAGTCACGAAGTATAAAAATAAAATCAAATGAAATTGCAACAAATAGAACACGTGTTGGTAATAACAAAGTATAAATCGAAATGAAATTGCATGAATGCATATGAATATTTCAAAAACCAAACAATCAATTATTCAAGTATTTCAATTCACAAATGAACTAAAACCAAAGAAACTCATGCTATTATTCAATCCAATATTCAAAACATGGAAAGTTGAGCTCAAAGCGAACTAAAGTCAATCTAACCAAATCCGGGAAGCAACAAAAATTCATCACAATTAACTAACCATTAGCATAAACATGCTATTGTTTAACCAACAACACTAATAGCTCAGCTCAGATATCTAGCACAAATTAATAACAAATAGGAATAACAATGTCATCACATCCATTTTTACACAATTGTTTCAAAACTCTACCATTTAAAAGAAAAGAAACACATCACCACTTCACTTTTCTTTTCTAATATTATCAATTCATTTGAACATCTCAAAAACCGATTCAAAAATCAAACACAACCAATCAAAATCATCATCAATTAGTGAAACAAGTATAAACCCCATTTATCTTCAACAAAGTTTCAACATTAATCCAATCATATTAACAACAACACACCATATTAATTTCAATTCAATCAATATTAATTAGAAAGAATAAAAGGAAAGTGAGTTTACCAAAAGGAAATGAGGTGTTGTTGTTGTTTGAACAATAATGAAGAGAGTGCTACTGCATGAAGAAATGCGCAACAACGGAGGGAGGCTTCAGCCGGAAGACGCGAGGCAAACATCAGAGTGAGGAAGCTGCGATATCAGCCGTGGAAGTAGTGATGGACGGTGTCGAAATTTGTTGAAGTCAGAAGCTGAGCGGATTGTTGTTGATGCGGACTGGAGAAGAATTGACGGTGGGAGTTTGTGTGGCATAACACTCGCGGACGTAAGCCGCTACTTTTGGCGGAAGGATGAAAGTTTTACGGGTTCTATAGATGAATTAATGATGAAGCCGGAGGAAGTAGACGGAAGGTGGGTGAGTTCGACGAAGGTTCATGGATGGTATTTTGATGGAGGTAAGCTCACGGAGAGGGTGGGTCGTGGAAGCTGTTTGGAGGGAGGTGACGGTAATTGAATGGTGAAGATGAAGGGGTTATGGATCGATGAAGGTTGGGTGTCAATGGGTGTACAAAGGGAGAGAAATAATGAGTATTAAGGGTGGAGGTAGAGGGAGTAACGCTGACGGAAGGAGGTTGCAGAAGGTGGTAATTGAGAAGAAACAGAAGGTGAAGCGAGTTAGCGGAAGAAGGTAAAGATGAAGGGTTTGGGCCGAAAATTAAAAGGAGATTAGGTTTTAGAGGAAGAAATGATGGATTGTGTTTCTAGAGGAGAAGGTTCATTCGAATGGAGGGATGAAGGGAGGTTTGTGTTATGAGATTGTGGGTTGCTGTTTGTGTATTGAAGAAGAGATGGAAGGACTGAAGGGAGATGAAGGGTAGTTACTGTGAAGAATTGAAGAGAGGAGGGAGTTTGTGTTTGGTATTGATCGTTGTTTGGGTTGAAGATGAAAAAGGAATGTTGCAGAATTGGGATGAAGAAATAGGCGGAGGGGTAGTAGATGAAGAAGGGGGTTATCAGAGAGAGAGATGGGCTATGCGTGGAAAGAGAAGAAGTAATTGGTTTTTTTTTTCACAAGAGGATGGATGATTCAAGAGATAAAAAGAGGGTGGCTTACTGTAAGTACAAAAAAAAAGAAATAGAAAGTAAGAGAGAGATAAGGGTAAAAAATGATTAATATTGTTTTGGCAATTTTGTATCGATCCTCAATTTCATCCAACAACCAATAGGAATAGAGTATAGTGTAAATAATATATTTTGTTATCAAATAGTCCTTAAATGATAAAAATAACCAAAAAAACTAAATGTATTAAAATTAACTCAATTTAAAATGATTTTTTTTTGAATATTTTATGAATAAAAAATAAAGACCCAAAATGACCGAAAATGATAAAAAAAACAGACGAAAATTTATCCGAAAAAATAAAATGAACACATTAAAATAATCTACATGTCACAAATATTAAAGAAAAAAATATTCAAGAAGTCAAAAATCAAAAATAAAATAATAATAAAAATATCAGACTAAACAGACGTTTAAGGTTAAAACGAGACTTCGAACTGTACCGAAAAAATAAAGCGAGCATACCGTCATAATCTACGCGAAGTGCAGATTCATAAAATGATCGGTAAAAGGTGAAAACTTGAAATATTTTCTCGCTACTTTCCCGCATAGTGTCGAATCGCTTTTAACAGTCTGTCTATAAAACCGAAATATTTCATTATCGACATATAAATAACTTGGAGCAATGCAAGAAACGAGTAAAGAGATAAAAATGCATGAAGTGAAATGTCAGGTATTTTTTAACTAAAAGACGATGCAAACTTTGATTTAAACTGACTTTTCTGGTCAACTTAAATACGACTAATGATGCAAAATATGATGAATGAAAATATTTACTAATGATTGCGACCAAATGACAAAATATGGTATGAATGTGCGACTGAAAAATTAGGGGCGAAATTTAGGGTGCAACAGTTGTGCCTTGATGAATCAGTCTTCGAGAATCCATAATCAACCGTACTTTTGGCTTGGGAGACTCAAAACCTTAATTGAGGCGCGACACCTAATGCTCTTGATTCAGACCTGTCTCTGCACATGACACAAAAGAAAACATGAACATACACCTTTGTATGCGATTAGAAATTAGTGATACATATGCTAAAAATGTTCAAAACACTTGACAATCTTCGCATAGACAAAGCTCGAAGGTGAGACGTTAAAACCGACCGTATTTTGTGACCTTGACTTATCTTAAAAAATGCAAAAATAAAAATGGGATCTTAGGTCAAAAATTGGGGTACAACAGCTGCCCCTATTTAAGTTTCTTCTATCTGGAGATATGAAGATTGGGATCTTCATTTCGACGAGATTGAAGGGACTTAAATATAGAATAGACAATTTTTGGCCTTAAGATACCGCGATTATGTTTACGATATGATATGAATGTGATGTTTTGAATTTTATGGGGAATGACGCCATATGAGACAGACTATGCTGGAGAAACCAAACACATTATACAGTAATCCCACAGAGGAAGAGGTTGTAACTCCACTGGGGAAACAAAGTCATAGACTTCAAATGAGAGACTCTTGAATGATTTACATGAGTGTTGAGACTGGAAAAGAGATGATTTACATCAGTACGAAGACTGGAAAAAGAAATGATTTACATCAGCACTGTGACTGGAAAAGGAAATGATGGACATCAGTACTGAGACTGGAAAATGATTGACATCAGCACTGTGGCTGGAAAACAAAATGATTGACATCAGCACTGTGGCTGGAGATAAACATCTCTGATTTCTGAATTTTACCAAGAACGGTAACACATTTCTTCTTTAACCAAGATATCGCTTGAAAAGGATAAAATAACAAACTTCCCCACGAGACTTTTCCGAAGGGATGCCATTTGCTGAGTAAACATTATTGTTGGGGATACACAAGCTACTCAAATAAAGAGGCCGCCACTTGCTTCCTTTCAGAGGTGTCAATAACATACAAGCTGCTCATGAAGAGACCGCCACTTGCTGTCTTCAAAGAATATTAAAGCACACAAGCTGCTCATGAAGAGTCCGCCACTTGTTGCCAAAAATCCAACAAGCTGCTCATGAAGAGCTGCCATTTGCCATTTTCAAAGAATATTAAAGCACACAAGCTGCTCATGAAGAGTCCGCCACTTGTTGCCAAAAACCCACAAGCTGCTCATGAAGAGTTGCCATTTGCCATTTTCAAAGAATATTAAAGCACATAAGCTACTCATGAAGAGTCCGCCACTTGTTGCTTATAACCCACAAGCTGCTCATGAAGAGCTGCCACTTGCCATTTTCCATACAAGCTGCTCATGAAGAGCTGCCACTTTCTGTTTTCCAAAGAAAAATAACGTACAAGCTACCCATGAAAGGACTGCCACTTGCCGTTTTCAAGGGAACAATAACACACAAGTTGCTCAAATAGATAAGCTGCCACTTGTTGTCTTCCAAAAATACTAACGTACAAGCTTCTCATGAAGAAGCTGCCACTTGCCGTTTTCCGTACAAGCTGCTCATGAAGAGACCGCCACTTGCCGTTTTCAAAAGAAAAAATAACGTACAAGCTACCCATGAAAGGACTGCCACTTGTCGTTTTTCGAGGTGTCAATAATATACAAGTTGTCTCGTGAAGAGACTGCCGCTTGTTGTTTTCCAAGAGTATCCATAACACACAAGTTGCCTCATGAAGAGACTGCCGCTTGCTGTTTCCCAAAAAGATACCCATAAAATATCGTGAAGATATTGCTGGAGGTGAGAACCAATAATTTCATCGGGGATGGACAAACTGCTCATGAAAAGACCGCCATTTGTCGTAGAGAAATCAGAAATAATCAAACTGCTCAAATAAAGAGTCAGTCGCTTGTTGTCATGTCGATATTCCAGAAGAAGGTTGTGATAACACTGCTGGGGAATAAAGTTCATCTTCAATGGGGAACCATGAATAAATCCTTCTTGAGGAGACCAAGTATTTACGTTGCAAAATAAATGCACTCTCCATCTAGGTTTCACAGCCTAGAGAGATCCACAGGGTATCGTTCACAAGAGACAAAGCTCAATCCAGGAATAAACTGGAGAGAAAAACAGTCAAACAAGACTCCACCCAATGAGGAAACAACTCAAATGGGGATTTATCCTATCCAGAGATGGAAAAGGAAAGCCAAAGAAAGATTCTTCCACGAGAGTTAACTCAGTGGGGAATTAGAAAAAAGGCGCACTTTCTGCTTAAGTTGACACTCTATTTGGAAAGATCAAATATGCTATTTGAATTGACATAACCAAGGTATACGAACCCAAATACATCAACAAATACAAATGTGCATGCATGATGCAAGTATGAATAAATAAATGAATGTCATGTATATGCTGACAAAACAAATAGAGAAGATAGACAGAAGATGATAAGACATCCCAGTACAACCCTACACTCGGCTAATCTCAACAAGATGGTAACATTACTGGAGATAGAAAACAAAAGCCATCATTGGAGCAAAGTCCTTTTACAAGGCTTAAATCTCTTTGGAGAGGAAGATATTTTCAGGTAGAAAACCCAAAGTCCAGTCTTCTATCACTAATAATCCCTTGAAAGGATGACAACATGAACAATGTTTCAGTTGGAAAAAAGTATTGCTTAGCTGGAGATACTGGGAACACCACCCTCTGATAATGTGTGCAAAACATATCACATATTTTGACAAATCTGGATTGCCCCTGGGACTAATTTTGGATGCCCCAAGTTTACTGCTGATGAGCTGCATGTTGCACGACAATTCTTGCGAATAGCTTCACTTCTAACATGCCCCAAGCTATTTGGTTGATGAGGAGAAATCGTCTCAAGAGGATTTTACAAAAGACCTGGCATTCACCATGCTCTGGTGTTTTCAAACTCTTAGAGGAATTCATCAAATCTCGACGTGATTGCCCCGGATTGACTGTAGTTGGCACAACAAAGTCTTCACATTTTGCCCCAAAAGAGTAAACAAGTTGGGAAAGCATTAATTAGGAGAAGCAACATGTCCGTGCTTAAGGTCTTCAGGTGACATGCCCCTGCATATGATTTTTTCTTGAAATGATCCGCCAATTACTCAACATAGTTTCAGGCCTTAAAAGAATAAACTCATCACTGGTGCTTATGTGAGCTTCCTTGATATCAAACAAATGTTTTGCAGTTAGAAAAAGTTTACAATGAGAATGAAAATTCTAATGCAACAGTTATGTAAGTTTTGAAGATTTTGAAAGATATCGCACAAATTTTGCGAGTTAAAGCACCATTTATTTTTGTATAGGAAAAACATATGATACCAACATAACTATTTAGAACGTTCATGGGAGTCAGGAACACTATCTCATTGAAGTATGCTTTCAAAATAACCTTGCTTCAATTAGGACTTTTGAAGGTTGTAACGTGGTCTGGTTCATGGTTTTTAGAAAAAAGATTTTAAGGCTCAAAATATTTGGTGCCCACCCATTCTTCATGGTGCTCTCCAACCCTATGTTCAGTTAATTCAACATGAGCGTTCATCTTTCAAAAGGATTTTGTGATGGTTAAGGAAACAACGAGGTTTTCGGAGTAGAAACCACCCTCATGTCTTCGTGTTTGTAGTCACCAATTTGCTCTTTGCTGAGGACTTTTCTTTGTAGTCCTTTTCTTTGCAATTTTTATTTTCCCTAACTTTTGCCTGAACTAATTCTTTTGAATTGATAGTCCAGCGGGATGCCTTAATTTTGCCTAAGTCACACGTTTTCATGTTTTTTTTGACTTAGCAGGCTTTTCTTTTTCTTGATTTTTGACTTTTTGAACAAAATGTGTGACATTAGCTTGTCTTTGCTTGTCGAGAGGATTGTGATTGCCTCGTTTCTTGATGAATGAGGGATAACATTATGGTTCCACATCCTCTAGATTCATTATACATGAAGGATAGCCCTCGTAGTTTCTCTTCAAAAAACATCTTCCTTATGAATTTTGAACACTCAGTCAGATTAACTAAAAACTACCCCGCCCCAGGTTAAAATTCAAGGTTTTTTCGTATAGAAAAGAAACTTCTGCTTCAAAGGCTCAAAAGGGGTTAGCAAGGGATTATCTTCCTTATATCTCCAGTGTTTAGGGATTTGAAACAATGCCTGTACATCATCAGCAAGATTTTATCCAAAAGCATGCAACCATAGATTTTGTGTTCTTTAGATCATCATCCTCCCTTCAATCTCTGCCTAGGCAAGAGAATGAGCAACAATTTGGTATCATAATGCAAAAAGAAATTTAAAATTTGAAAACAAATATGAGTGAAACGAATGAATTTCTTTAAGACAAACATACTCATTGTATTAAGATAATCATTTAGATGTAAACAAGTTCTTACATGCAAACAATGTTTTGATAAACAAGAAAAATTACAAAAAGCAGAAATAAGTTAATAATCTGGGAAGGCTTTCCATCTGGACTTGAATTACCGAAAACATCCTTCAAAGATCAAAGTCACCATCAATCGTGTTTACTCTTTGGCGCATGCTTGATTTGAACTTCAAAACCAACGTCCTTGAATGACAAGATACCACTTCTGACCAACTTCTGAACCTCAATCTTCAAAGCAAAGCAACCCTCCAAGTCATGCCCAGGAGCACCTTGATGAAAAGTACAAGCCAAATCAGCTTTGTAGTACCAATGTATCTTCTCAGGAACCTTCAGTGGAGGTCGGGTCTGAACCAAATTCCTCTGCATCAGGATAGGGAACAACTCTGTATAGGTAATTGGAATTGGATCAAACTGGGTTTTCCTTTGATTAGGAACTTGCTGATTCTGTTGATGAATAGGAGAAACATGATGATTCTGACGATGATTGTTTCTTCCTATGGTTCTCTTCTTGGAAAATTTATTATCAAACTTCTTCACACCATTAGCTGAGCTACCATCTTCATATGAACATCCCTTTCCGACATCTTCTTCTAGACGCACTCCCATATTCACCTTGTCAGGAAAGTCATTAGGTGCATTAACCAACACCTTCTCATGAGAGAATGATTTTAGAGTTTCAGTGAAGACTTTTATCATTGCTTCCTCCCTCCTAGAAGGATTGACTTGGGCGGCAACCAGAATTTCAACCAAACCAGTTAAATGCTCCATACTAGCTTTCAAAATAGTCATCTCTCTACGGAGTTCAGAAACCTCTTGCTTGATATTCTCCATTGTCCTCTTAACGCGAGTGTTGTACTAGTGAGACCAAAGGAAAAAATAAGACTTGGAAAAAGACCTTTGAAAGAGAAACAAAAAACATAGAGTGATGCATGATATGCAAAAGAGAGTTTTTATCTGACTTTCAAGGAGCTCAAGATATTAAGTTGTAAACATCAAAGTATGAAGATTGGATCAAAACGTTGATCAAGTTATCATCAAGATCAATCATCCATTTTGGTGGATTAGGGTTTTCACCCTATCAACACCCAGGATCCATTGAGATTGACGAAACTTGTGATGTTTACAAAGAAAGACCTCCAAATTCCTTGAAAATCAAGTGAAAAGGGTTTTATGGATGCATGAATGAATGGTTATGCAAAAACCACAAGCAAGGTCACAAATAAAGTCGAAAGGTTCAACGTCACGAGCATGGAGTCAAGGTAAGGAACACCCCCAAGGTATGTACTAACGGTTTAATCACACCTGTAGAACAAGGTTCTAAGAGTTCCCGGAGTCTACATTCCTCCTTCGGATATTACCAACGTCTTGATTACTCAATAATCAGCAATATTCTCAAGAGAAACTCATCTGAGCGTAGCATCGCGTAATAATTACTTCCGGATTACTCCGTTATAATCTCCGCGCTACACCTAAAAGGCCAAGGTGGGTTAAGGGTTCTACGGTTCTCAACTTCTTTGGCTCCCAGGTCGAAAATAATAATGTCTTCCCGATTACTCGGTAAACAAATATTATGTTCAAAAGGGCCTTCCACTGAGTGGGGGATCTCATGCCTCCTTCTTCGGGATTACTCCCTCAAAGTTAACATGACTATACCGCCCGTCCTATTCTTAAGTGTAACTTAATCCGGGTATAGGACTTATCCTTTGTAAATATTATCAACACCCAAATAATCATAATATATACATATAATCAAACAATCAAATAATGATAAAACAGATAAAACAAATTAGGCTTAACCCACTTAGGGATGGACCAGCAAGAGGTCAATCTGTCCCCAGCAGAGTCGCCAATTCTGTAGCGGTGAAAATCAGAGATCAAGCTATTAATTAACTTGACTCACCAAAGCAAGAGTCGCCACCGCACTTTATTGTTTCCAAGGGAAAAGGGAAAAGAGCGAAATAAAACCCTAAAATATGCAATGTAAAATAATACTTAAAAGTAATAGAAATACAATGCGTTTTTTGAAAGAGATCGAGAGTTCGGGGGTTGGTTATACAATGGGAAGGTATTAGCACCCAATGCATCTGCGGTACTCCGCAGGAACCTTTTGAAATATCTGTTTTTGGTTAAAATTGTTTGTTTGATTAAAATGGTTCGTTTGGCTAAAAATCGGTGCTGGAGAGATTTTGAAGATACGACGACCTAGTGTCGAAGTTTTGACTTAAAAGGTGTGAGTTTGAAAATGGAGTCTTTTGGGAAAATTATCTTGAGTTTAGCAAAGTAGTAAACAAACAAAAAAATGAAAACAAAAAGGGTATTCGCACGATCAGATGAGATGTATTTGATGACGTGAAGTCAACAAATTTAAATTTTCCCTTGGAGTTAAAACCACAGACGGATAAATAAGCTAAGAGTATATCAAACCTTAGGTAAAAATAATTCACAAGCCGACAGCATCATCAAAAAACCTAATGTGAGATAATACTCCAAACATCAGATAAAGCGCAAAGGCGGTGGATAAAGCTCACGGTGTCAGATAAGAATCCCTACATCACAAGAGATATACCGACAAAATCTAACAACACGGGAAACTTATGTGCGTCCGCACAATTTTCAGAAGTTAGTTGGAATTAAAAATAAAATCACAATGCAATGAAAATAATATCTACATAGACGGAATTTATTTACCAATGAAATGAGTAAAATATACAGTAAAAAATATTATGTAACAGTATATATTTACAGTACCAAATATTAAATCAAAATAGTAAGGTAAAAAGGGAATAAAGAAAAAGTATAAATGCGCTATGCGAGAACGAACGCTTGAAACAGTTCTCGGAAACCTTCACAGTAAACAAACTTGTTAGTAGCATAAGAGATATAAAAATGAAATTGCAACAATTAAAACATGTGTTAGTAGTCACGAAGTATAAAAATAAAATCAAATGAAATTGCAACAAATAGAACATGTGTTGGTAATAACAAAGTATAAATCGAAATGAAATTGCATGAATGCATATGAATATTTCAAAAACCAAACAATCAATTATTCAAGTATTTCAATTCACAAATGAACTAAAACCAAAGAAACTCATGCTATTATTCAATCCAATATTCAAAACATGGAAAGTTGAGCTCAAAGCGAACTAAAGTCAATCTAACCAAATCCGGGAAGCAACAAAAATTCATCACAATTAACTAACCATTAGCATAAACATGCTATTGTTTAACTAACAACACTAACAGCTCAGCTCAGATATCTAGCACAAATTAATAACAAATAGGAATAACAATGTAATCACATCCATTTTTACACAATTGTTTCAAAACTCTACCATTTAAAAGAAAAGAAACACATTACCACTTCACTTTTCTTTTCTAATATTATCAATTCATTTGAACATCTCAAAAACCGATTCAAAAATCAAACACAACCAATCAAAATCATCATCAATTAGTGAAACAAGTATAAACCCCATTTATCTTCAACAGAGTTTCAACATTAATCCAATCATATTAACAACAACACACCATATTAATTTCAATTCAATCAATATTAATTAGAAAGAATAAAAGGAAAGTGAGTTTACCAAAAGGAAATGAGGTGTTGTTGTTGTTTGAACAATAATGAAGAGAGTGCTACTGCATGAAGAAATGCGCAACAACGGAGGGAGGCTTCAGCCGGAAGACGCGAGGCAAATCAGAGTGAGGAAGCTGCGATATCAGCCGCGGAAGTAGTGGTGGACGGTGTCGAAATTTGTTGAAGTCAGAAGCTGAGCGGATTGTTGTTGATGCGGACTGGAGAAGAATTGACGGTGGGAGTTTGTGTGGCATAATACTCGCGGACGTAAGCCGCTACTTTTGGCGGAAGGATGAAAGTTTTACGGGTTCTATAGATGAATTAATGATGAAGCCGGAGGAAGTAGACGGAAGGTGGGTGAGTTTGACGAAGGTTCATGGATGGTAGTTTGATAGAGGTAAGCTCACGGAGAGGGTGGGTCGTGGAAGCTGTTTGGAGGGAGGTGACGGTAATTGAATGGTGAAGATGAAGGGGTTATGGATCGATGAAGGTTGGGTGTCAATGGGTGTACAAAGGGAGAGAAACAATGAGTATTAAGGGTTGAGGTAGAGGGAGTAATGCTGACGGAAGGAGGTTGCAGAAGGTGGTAATTGAGAAGAAACAGAAGGTGAAGCGAGTTAGCGGAAGAAGGTAAAGATGAAGGGTTTGGGCCGAAAATTAAAAGGAGATTGGGTTTTAGAGGAAGAAATGATGGATTGTGTTTCTAGAGGAGAAGGTTCATTCGAAGGGAGGGATGAAGGGAGGTTTGTGTTATGAGATTGTGGGTTGCTGTTTGTGTATTGAAGAAGAGATGGAAGGACTGAAGGGAGATGAAGGGTAGTTACTGTGAAGAATTGAAGAGAGGAGGGAGTTTGTGTTTGGTATTGATCGTTGTTTGGGTTGAAGATGAAAAAGGAATGTTGCAGAATTGGGATGAAGAAATAGGCGGAGGGGTAGTAGATGAAGAAGGGGGTTATCAGAGAGAGAGATGGGCTATGCGTGGAAAGAGAAGAAGTAATTGGTTTTTTTTTTCTTTTCACAAGAGGATGGATGATTCAAGAGATAAAAAGAGGGTGGCTTACTGTAAGTAGAAAAAAAAAGAAATAGAAAGTTAGAGAGAGATAAGGGTAAAAAATGATTAATATTGTTTTGGCAATTTTGTATCGATCCTCAATTTCATCCAACAACCAATAGGAATAGAGTATAGTGTAAATAATATATTTTGTGATCAAATAGTCCTTAAATGATAAAAAAACCAAAAAAACTAAATGTATTAAAATTAACTCAATTTAAAATGATTTTTTTTTGAATATTTTATGAATAAAAAATAAAGACCCAAAATGACCGAAAATGATAAAAAAAACGGACGAAAATTTATCCGAAAAAATAAAATGAACACATTAAAATAATCTACATGTCACAAAGATTAAAGAAAAAAATATTCAAGAAGTCAAAAATCAAAAATAAAATAATAATAAAAATATCAGACTAAACAGACGTTTAAGGTTAAAACGAGACTTCGAACTGTACAGAAAAAATAAAGCGAGCATACCGTCATAATCTACGCGAAGCGCAGATTCATAAAATGATCGGTAAAAGGTGAAAACTTGAAATATTTTCTCGCTACTTTCCCGCATAGTGTCGAATCTCTTTTAACAGTCTGTCTATAAAACCGAAATATTTTATTATCGACATATAAATAACTTGGAGCAATGCAAGAAACGAGTAAAGAGATAAAAATGTATGAAGTGAAATGTCAGGTATTTTTTAACTAAAAGACGATGCAAACTTTGATTTAAACTGACTTTTCTGGTCAACTTAAATACGACTAATGATGCAAAATATGATGAATGAAAATATTTACTAATGATTGCGACCAAATGACAAAATATGGTATGAATGTGCGACTGAAAAATTAGGGGCGAAATTTAGGGTGCAACAGTTGTGCCTTGATGAATCAGTCTTCGAGAATCCATAATCAACCGTACTTTTGGCTTGGGAGACTCAAAACCTTAATTGAGGCGCGACACCTGATGCTCTTGATTCAGACCTGTCTCTGCACATGACACAAAAGAAAACATGAACATACACCTTTGTATGCGATTAGAAATTAGTGATACATATGCTAAAAATGTTCAAAACACTTGACAATCTTTGCATAGTCAAAGCTCGAAGGTGAGACGTTAAAACCGACCGTATTTTGTGACCTTGACTTATCTTAAAAAATGCAAAAATAAAAATGGGATCTTAGGTCAAAAATTGGGGTACAACAGTGAGGAATTTAATATTGATCACCATAATTCATCTCCCTACAGGCCAAATATGAATGGAGCTGTTGAAGCGGCCAATAATAACATCAAGAAGATAATCCAAAAAATGGTTGTTACTTATAAAGATTGGCATGAAATTCTCCCTTTTTGTCTGCATGGATATCGAACATTTGTACGCACGTCAACAGGGGAAACCCCGTTCTCTCTTGTATATGGCATGGAAGCAGTGCTCCCCATCAAAGTTGAAATTCCCTCTTTGCGTGTAATAATGAAAGCCAAGTTGTCAGAGGCTGAATGGGTCCAGAATAGGTTTGACTAGTTGAATTTAATAGAAGCGAAGAGAATGACGGCCCTGTGTCATGGTAAATTATAACAAAGGAGAATGAAGAAAGATTCTGATAAGAAGGTCAAACCTCATGAATTCAGAGAAGGCGACCTCGTACTCAGGAAGATCATATCTTTTAACGCAGATTCTAGGGGTGGACTCCTAATTTTGAAGGCCCATATGTTGTTAAGAAATCCTTCTATGGCGGTGCACTAATTCTTGATACAATGGATGACGAGGAGTTGCCACGTCCTGTGAATGCTGATGCAATCAAGAAATACTTCGCCTAGAAAAATAAAAGAACATATCTCTAAGACGAAAACTCAAAAGGGTGGCTTAGGAAAAAAGGAGCGTCTCGGTAGGCCAAAAACCCGAAAGGACGGTCTAGGCAAAAATTAGAGACATAAACAGAATAAATTTTCCCGGTAGGTTGAAAACCCGCAAGGGAAACCTAGGAAAAAGTCAGGGATTTTCTGGAAAGTAACTGCATCAGACAAGACCTGATCGATGGAGCAATAATCTGCTTGAATCTTGCTACTCTTCGACCAAAGTTTAGACTCAGGAATTCAAAGTTGTTAGTGAGGATAGTGGTCATTGTATTTCAATGTATCTTTTACAATATATATTGCCATATTCCAAACTTTGTAATTATCTATGGAGTCTTTCCATTCGCAGACTACCATTCTATTAATAAAGTTTGAGCCTTTTGTCCAATTCTTTGCAATTCTTATTTTATTCAGCTTATAAAGATTTCATTTATTATTGATAGTAATGATCAAAGCAAATAGATTAAATAACAAAAATTATTTTTGAAAAGAATTTACAAATTACCTACTGCTCTAGATTTTGTGATACAAGGGGAACAAAATTAGTGACTTCGAGGACAGATAAACTCAAAGGTTTGCATGATAGCTCTGTCCAAAATTCCCCAGTGAAAGCTTCACTCATATAAATAAAAGTATTTTATCCCCGTGCATGCTGAGTTGGACTCATTTGCAAAGCATCTCCTTTCGGCAGTACTAGCATATTGTTTGTTTGCTCGACAGTCAGGCAAGGGCAATGTCTTATTTAAGAAAGTGTTGAAACCGTTATGAACTTTTTGGGTTTTACCCCCGCCAAGTGTTGTATTGGATTTAAAATCCCCTTAAGTTTTCTTGACGTAGTGTTGATTTCTTGAATTCCCTGGGTGAAGTTGAGATGATATACTTATCTGAAATTGCTATCCTCGTGAGTGTTCATACTTTTTCCCTAGAGAAGTTGGTGCAATTATCACCCTTATTACTGGAGAATGTGTCTCGATGTCTCCTTCGACGATATGCTATTACCCTCCCTTATGAAATCAGTATGTCATCCCCAACTGATGTCTCAATGGTCTGAATCTGTTTTCCCTAGTGGAATCAACCGTAGAATAAGTATAAACTTCGAACATTTTGTTTCCCCCTCTGAAGTCGGTGTGGTTTCCCCGGTGAAACTTGGAGGAAGACGTTATATCGCCATGTTTGTGACAATTGACTGTTTTTGATCTTGTTCCTTCCCAGTAAATTTAAGCCTTGAAATCAGAATTTGTTTCCTTGGTTGTTGCTTACTATTTTATGAAATTTCCATCCTGTTTGTGATTTAGTCGGGTTTTGATTGAACCCATTTTGGATTTTGTATATTTATCACCAGTGTTATATGTCTGTTTTGTAAACATATACATGAGAACATTCATACTTTCATATCAGCATCATGCATAATCACTATTCATTTGCATTTTTACATATTTGGTATATTACCCTATTTTTGCAGAGTCGTGTTATCCTCTCTCTCATAGAGTATCAACCTTAAGCAGAAAGTGTATATCTTTTCAACTTCCCCACTGATTTATCCCTCATGGAATCATCCTTCTTTTCAACTCGTTGTCTGGATGGAATGGGATTCCCTCTTGAGTTTATTTCTCAGGAGATGTATTTTGGTTGAGTGCTTCATTCTGGTTTATTTCTGGTTGGGATGGGTACCCTCAGTAATATCATTATTTGAATTTCGGAAAGCTTTGAGCCTTAGTTTGAGAATATGTATTTATTTTGCACAAGAAGATTTTATCCCCTCTGTAGGAATTTATTGGTTTTTCTCCAGGAGTTCCATCTCTTTCCCTAGGTAGCCATATTTCCTTCTTCAGGAAGTCTTTATTGCATTTCCCCCTCATAGCAGCAAGTGACAGGTCTCTTTATTTGAGAAACTTGTACTCCCCCCAGTGAATCTGATGGCTCCAAGAGAAGATTCATATTTTGGTACTCCAGTGAATGGTAGCCTTTTCATTATGTAAGGTAGTTCATTTTTGAGATTTTTTTACTCCAATGGATGGTAGCCTTGTCATTATGGAAGGTAGTTTGTTATTAAGATCTTACTTAAATGGATGATAACCTTGTTATTATGGAAGGAAGTTCGTTGTTGAGATTTTGTTACTCCAATGAATGGTAGCCTTGTCATTATGGGAGGTAGTTCGTTGTTGAGATTTTGTTACTCCAATGGATGGTAGCCTTGTCATTATGGAAGGTAGTTCGTTGTTGAGATTTTGTTACTCCATTGGATGGTAGCCTTGTAATTATGGAAGGTAGTTCGTTGTTGAGATTTTGTCATTCCAATGAATGGTAGCCTTGTCATTATGGAAGGTAGTTCGTAGTTGAGATTTTGTTACTCCAATGGATGGTAGCCTTGTCATTATGGAAGGTAGTTCGTTGTTGAGATATTTTTCCAATGGATGGTAGCCTTGTCATTATTGAATGTAGTTTTTTGTTGAGATTTTGCTACTCCAATGGATGGTAGCCTTGTCATTATGGAAGGTAGTTTGTTGTTGAGATTTTGTTACTCCAATGGATGGTAGCCTTGTCATTATGGAAGTTAGTTCATTGTTGAGATCTTTTTCTGATGAATGGTAGCCTTGTTATAATGGAAGGCAGTTCGTCGTTGAGATTCTATTGCTCCAAAGAAGTTCATTTGCTCACATTCATGAATGCTCAATACATCTTGAAATTTACTGGTATTATCTTACCATTCCCTTTCCCCGGTGGGTCGATGTTAAGTTTTTTGCTATCCCTTCAGTGAGTTAGTAGTTCACAGTTATATGTCGGTCACCGTCATCCTTCACTCTCTCCTCAATTTTGAGTTGGCGTTGCTTTAGATCCTCTCTTGGGCATTCTCCCTAACAGAGTCTTGTCTTTTCTTCACCAGTGTTTTACTTTCCTAATCAAGTTTTCCTTTTATTTCTTTTTTTACTTTTTTACATCCC
The DNA here is from genome assembly GCA_948472305.1 of Vicia faba. NCBI lineage: Eukaryota > Viridiplantae > Streptophyta > Magnoliopsida > Fabales > Fabaceae > Vicia > Vicia faba. The sequence goes on from OX451737.1 coordinate 424,088,633, forward strand.
TAGTGGTGTCTTGCGTCCCTTTAGATTTGTTCATCTACATTCATAATTATATGCATTGCATGGTATCTCAGGGCAAAAAATAGGGCTTGTTTTATATTTAAGTATCTTCAATCGCGTCGACACGGAGATTTTAACCTTCGTATGTTCGGATAGAATACACTTAAATAAGGTCAGCTATTGTACCCTAATTTCCCCCCCTAAGATCCTTTCATCATATCATCTCAATTCAATCACAACAAGATCACATTAGGGTTTGGTTCTTCTCCCTATCTTTAGCTTTTGCTCTAGGAGGAATCACCAAGAACCTTGACTTGTACTTTGTGATCATCTATGCTTTGTTTTTATTATCCTTTAACTAATAAATACAATATTTGTTTGCCCTAATTGTTGATGATGTAGGTAAAAGCACAATACATTTCATTAAGATTGATATATGGATTCATGAGTTAATTTCTATGCCTTCCTCAACAAAGCTTCATTAAAATTCAAGCCTCATCATTAAAGATGTTTGGAAATAATATCATGGCAAAGTCTATTATGATTCATCACACTTAAAGTTGTCAAAATATAGTTCAAAAGTACAAGGGTTGATTGAAGAAGTTAGACCCAATTGGACAAATCTTTGATTCATTGATCACCAGTGCCCATATCCTTCAATTTTCAAGATTTGAAAGTGGTTTTGGTTGTTATGATCTCTCCTTATCATCCTCAACAACTTATATTCACAGACAAAGGTATTTGTGTAAGAAGGTTGGTCAAAATTGCAACGGTTCCCCAAGGCATTTTCTGGCTTTATGAGCTAAGATTTTGAACTTCAAAGGGGTATATCTTGCTCATCTTTTGGTATTTTTGAGTGATTCCAAGGACATCCTTCTCTTCAAAGTGTTTTTAAGAAATCACTTCAAAAGTTTCAAAGGATTTTTGTGTGGAAGAAGCTTGATGATGAAAAAATATTACAAGTCCTCCAGGTGGACCCTCAAATTCCTTTATATGACTTCAAATGACCATAACTTGATCAATTTTTAACACCTTGAACCCACTATTTTTCCATAATGATCTTGAAGATGTTAAATTAAACCTTTCTTTTATGTACAAAGCTTGAAAATGGATGGAAGATTCTCTAAGGATGCAAAATATTATAGGTCATTTCTTGAATTTTTTCCATCTTCAATAAGTCATAACTCTCTCAATTTTTGGAGATTTTGAATGGTTCAAGTTTCAAAATTCCATTAAAGAGGTCTACTTTATTCCATATTTTTTGGTCAAGAGAAAATTTAAAGTGGAAGTCCATTTTTGGATGCAAGACATTATAAGTCATTTTTGAACAAAAACTTAGAAATTTTCTAAGTATGGAAAGTCAACTTATTTTTCTCAACTTTGACTCGTTGCAACTTTCAACTCAAGCAACCATTTGTTCCCATTATTTGCAAATTAAAAATCTTGTAATATCATCTTTCTAAAGCATCAAGAATCATGTCCTAAGACCCATTGAGTTGAGAATTCCATTGGTTTGAATTTGGCAATTTGAAACTGATTTTTCACCAAGTCAGGAATTTGAAATCTTTGTTTTGGCCTCTAATCACAAAATTGCTGCGCATTTTGGCTTAAAACATGTTTAGTGAACTTCCAGAAATGATTAGCACATTAAAACACAAAGTTTGGATGAGTTTTGATCAAAATATAAGTCACACTTTTCTTGTTTGCAACTTCACACGATTTCCCTCCAAAGTTCATCATTTCACACGCTTGAGGATTCCATTTGATTCCCTATAAATAGAGGGTCATCCTTCAATAATTTCCTCAAGCTTAGAGATCCAGAATCACCCTGCCAAACTTCATATTGAAATCATTTTTCTGACTCTTTGAATTTTCTCTTACAACCTTTCTCAATCATTTTTCTTTGTCAACTCACCTTCCTTGATCCTCACTGAAGTTAAAGGAAAAATAATTAAGCTCTAAAACTCCCTGAATCGTGCTAGCCAAGTCCAGTTTCAGAGCTATGCAACTTAACTTCAATAGGTAGATTCCTTCACCAATTCTCTCAAACTTTAATACTATTGTGAAGCTCTCATCACCCTGGTTCTAGTCGCAACACTTGTTTTTAACTGGAAGCACGTTTTGACCATGAAATTTCAAATCCCTTTTCAAAACTTCTCTTCCAAATTGTTTGAGATACAAATTATATAAATTTTCCGCGAAGGTATAGTTGTGTTCATCTTGATGAGACGAAGAAAATGGTACCGGTCTCGAGCTCTAATTTTACAGTTTGAGCGACCTGGTTTTGAGACTAGCTGGAGATTGAAGATGACCAACGTGTCATCCTTCAACCAATGAAACAACGCCATTTGGATTTTTTGAATTTCTGATTTTATAATTGCTTCAGTGCTTTATTCAGTAATGACCATGATATGCACAGCGTGCCGAATCCCTTGGATTTGATTACTAACGCGTTTTGACTCTCATCCAATGGCCACATATTTTTGACTTTATTTTTTATTTCTGATTTTTATATTTTCCAAAAAATCTGGAAAAAAAAAAGGAAAATATTTTTGATTTTTCTATTTCTGACTTTTATTTTTTCAAAATTTTATTTTGTGTTTTGATATTTTTTTATAATTTTTCACTTTATTTGATTTGTTTTAAATGTTTAAAAATATTTTTATTCATTTTTAAATTCTGAAAAAAAAACAGGGAAGGATCCAATGACATTGTGACAAATATTGGTGACCTCATTTATTTTTTTATTTCTTACTTTACTATTGTTCATCATTTTTGGTTTACTTTACCTATTTATTTTTATTTTAAAAACAGTTTCTAACTTTTAAAAATTACCAAAAAATTTATATAAATATTTGAGCTCATTTCTGTTTTTTCTATGGTCTTGTTTTATTTTTCTTGATTACTTAGAATATATTTTCTATTTTTCCTCTTTATTTCATTTTTAAATGATTTAAAAAAAATCCTATTTTCTTATTTTAATACAATTTTATTTTTTATATATATTCTGGCTGATCTTGGATTAACATTTTGATCATGAACTTTATTAACATCATTGGATCCATGGTGTTGAGTCTAACTCCATAAAAATAGATGAATTATTTTAATAATAGTTTGATTAAGTTTTTAGTTCAAATGTGGTTTATTCATTTCCCCTTCCCTCTTCATCTTATCCCATTCTTATTGTACTAAATGTTGTTGGAGCATGATTTACATATCATGTCTCAAAACATGAGGTGTATAGATTGCTATTGATTAGCCTCAAAATAGGTGCGACTTCTATATAAGTTCACTTACGATTGCTTAACATAGCGCTAATTTTTGTCCCGATTCGAGAAATGATTATTCATGGCCCAAACCTATGTTTGCAAGCCCAAGTATGTTAATTTGAACCCTTTGATCCAATAACCTTTAGATCCATTGTTAGGAGGCTTTGGTTCTACCAATCCTCTAATGGAACTTCATCAATTTTTGTCAAAGTGGATCACTTAAACATCATTGATCATTAAGTGTCATTTCAAGAATTCTAAAATGGATGATATACTTGACAAAAAGCAAATGCAACTTGTTGTTGAGAGGCTTTGGTTCTATCAATGCTCTAATGAGTTCCAAATGCAAGTTTCAAGATGGTCATCCAACTAACCACTAATTCGTCACAATTGACTTTATTTTTATGCTTTTATTTTATGCTTTTACTTTATGTACCATTTACTTTAGCATTTACATTTCATGCTTTTTTCATCTTTTCTCACTTGAGCTTCTATCTTCATGTCATTTTTATTTTGCTCACTTGAGCTTTTCAATTCCTTTTGAAGATACCTAATAATCAACTTAAACCCTAAAAAGCTTTAATGTTACTTGGACTACTTGGTTACTATCCTTAGCATTATAGTGTGGTGGACTTCTTGGACTTAGGATTAGAAGTTGTGGCCTACCTTGAGACCTTGTGACCTTGACTGTTATTTTGTCTGGAGTTCTTGGGGTTTACCTTAAGACATTGGGTTGTTTGTTTGTTTTGTGTGTAGGATATTGTGATTACATGCTTTGTCTATGATCTGGAATTCATCTGTATACAGTCGTTACTCTGTCCAATTTTTGTGAAGACTTAATGCAATTAAGTTTGGTATTCTTGAGGGATTCATTAATTGTTTGCTTGGTTTCAAATCTAAAGGATGGAAATCTACATTGACTCATTATGTCAAGTGCTGGCTTCTTGTTTGGTTAGATTAGTCTTTCTCCTTAGCTTTTACCTTATGCTTTAGGATAGTATCTTCATCTCCTCCCATCTTCTTTAATTTCAAAAATCTTCTCCCTCATTTTGAAAAAAATCTTCTTGTTTGTTTTAAAATTGAACACTTTCATAATAAACTTGGACTTATGTCCATGTATTTTCAAAAATTATTTCTTAATCAAATCTCAATCAACTTAACAATACCTTGACATGAGAAGACTAAAAGTCAATGAATCTCATTCAAACTATTTTTCCGTTTAGGATTTTATATTTAAAAACTTTTCTCAAAAGATTAGACTCTTGTCAATCCTTGTAGTGATGCAAACAACTATACTTCTGCAATATGTAGTGAAGTGAGATATTTTCCACTTGGGTGTTGAGTGAGGCATTGTTGATTTTAAATCCAATCCATATCTTCCACTTTGAGATGACGCAAATTCTCCTTTCTCATAATTGGGGGTAGTAAGTATGTTTTCCATATGGACAATAACAATGATGTCTCATCTCTTAAAATTAACCAACACACCGGTGTTTTAAATTTTTTTAAAGAGGAACTACGTGTACCCTGATCCCCTATTGCACGGAAGGTGGTACGTAGGGACTAAAGGTTCACAACGCGGCGGGTACAAAAATCATAAAAAAAATATACTTCTTTTCTCATCACCATAATCAATTTTTTTATATACAACATTTTATGTCCAAAATATACAGATTTTACAAAGAGGTTCCTGCGGAATACCATAGATGTTTAGAGTGCTAATACCTTCCCTTTGCATAACCAATCCCCTTACGTAGAATCTTTCCCCCTATTTTGGGTTATTCTCTCTTTTCCCATTCCTTTGGAAACAATAAAGCGCGGTGGCGATTTTTATTTTGATTTGTGCGAGTCAAGTCAATCCAATGTCTTAGTCTCAACATTTCTACCGCTACATGGACCAACTCATAGATATGAATGCGGTCAAAGTTTTTCTGCCTCGTAACCCGGTTCCTACCTTACTTGGAGATATTTTGCATTATTTTCATACTCGCACCATGAAAAGAAGGGGGGTTCCTATGTGTTGTACTCCTTTGTGGCTAGGTGGTTAATTTCGCACCTTCCTCGATTAATTTTGAAGAACGAACAAGGTATGAGTTGGTCTCAAAGGTTGATGTTACTCTCGCACTCGGGTATCTATTGGTGTTATCGATCTTTGGAGGATGCCACCATCATTGATCATTGTGGGGAATTCCCTAATTTCCCTCTCCTTGGCATTAGGGGAGGTATCACTTATAATCCTTGCTTGGCTCTACGACAGTTTGGGTATGCTCGGAGAGATGACCCTCATGACGCGCTTGTTCAAGGAATTATATTTGACTATGAGAACAATGTCTAACGTTATCATTAAATATTTTTACGAGCTTGGGGCATGGTGAACAAAGTTAATAGAAAAAAGTTGGGGCATAAGAACTCTATTCCATTAGAGACTTATCTCAAGTGGGTGCGAGCTCCCGCATAAAGCCTCATGATGCTGTATCCTGCCATCTTACCTATCATCATGGAACCTATCATCGAAGGATATGTTCCCTACTTTATTCTTCATCCTGACATGCCTACTACCCTCGAGGAGTTGCAAAGATCATGGATTTAACTCAAAGGGGAGCGAGACACCTTTGAATCCCAATTCTACTCAAGCGAGAAGAAGGTTTTGGAGCTCATGAGACAACTTCATGAAGAGCAAAGTTTGAACATATACATTACACCAAAGAGGATGCGCTCGTGGGAAACTTGATTCCTTTTTGTTTTAGGAGTTTATTTTTTATTATTTTTTCTTCTTCCATTGTAAGCCTAGATGCATTTTTGTAAACCACTTTGAACTTATTAATACAATCAATGTTTGTTCCTTTTTTGTTTAAACAAATTTAAATATTAAAGGTCCTTGAAAACATTTGCATTCACATTACATGCATCATAACATAAGAAAGTTTTACAACACAGGTTTCCTAATCTTTCTACTTTTTATTTCGGTAAGATGGATCTCGAGCAGACTGTGAAGGAATTGCAGACACAAAATTCTCTATTTCAAGAAACCTTGCTCAACTTGGCCAAAGGGAAACAAGAGCTAATGTCACTTCTGGTTTCAAAGAAGAAGACTAAGAAGAAGGCTTTGATTAACATAGGGAAAAGATTCAAGGGCTCCGTTCAACAAGTTCAAGTGGTAGAAGACTCCTCCGAGGAGGATGAGAATCATGATGAAGATGCAAGGAGCACCCGTGCTAGGGGTGGTAAATCCAGTGTCTGAGGATGAGGAATTTTTTGATGAAAAATATCCACCAGTCGAAGACAAGTATAAGCAACTGGAGGACATATTGAAGGCTATGGAAGTTCAAGCTGTGCCTGGTCTACATTTTGTTGATCTGGGTTTGGTTCCTCGGGTGACAATCCCCCACAAATTCAAGATTCCAATCTTTGCTAAGTACGATGGTGTTTCATGCCCAAAGCTTCAATTGAGATCTTACGTTCGTAAAATTCAACCGCATACCACTGATAAGAAGTTGTGGGTTCACTTCTTTCAAGAGAGTCTATATGGGACTCAATTGGAGTGGTTTTACCAGTTAGAGGGTTCCAACATCCATACCGGGGAAGACTTAGCCACCGCCTTCTATCGGTAATATTAGTACAATGCCGATCTGGTGCCAACTAGAGTACAATTACAAGGAATGACCATGGGTTCCAATGAAGGTTTCAAAGAGCACACGCAGAAATGGAGAGACCTGGCAGGTAGGGTGGAGCCACCATTGACTGATAGGGAGTTGGTGGATATGTTCATGGGAACATTGACTGGACCATTTTTCAACTTGTTAATTGGGAGCTCATCATCTGGTTTCACTGAGTTAATCTTGACTAGTGAAAGGGTTGATAGAGGTATTAAAAGTGGAAAAATTCCCATGGCCTCTGCCTCTACATCAAATATTATGAAAAAACCTTTTACTGGTAAAAAATAAACTAATGTCGTTTATGGGTCGAGGGGCCATACCAAGAACGACCATCGTCAATCTGTGAATGCAGTCCTAATATCCAAACCGACCTATACTCAAAGACCACAACAACAAGCTGGCTATCAAAGACCTGATATTCTGAGAAGACAATTTACAAGGATCAACATGTCACTTTCTCAAGCCCTACAACACTTGTTAAAGGATGATTTGGTAGCATTGCGTGACCCCCCGTTCAAATACCAATGTTTCATCTCCAAAGTATAACCGAACACCAAATGTGTTTACCACTCCAATAGTTCTGGACATGACACTGATCATTGTTGGGCCTTAAAATGCAAGATCCAAGACCTCATTGACAACAAGACCATTGAGTTTGATCCTCCCCCAATTCCGAATGTAATCACTGGACCTATGCCAAACCAAGACAAAGGTGTCAACGCTATTGAAGATACTTCTTTTGTTTCCACTATTAATGACCTAACCACTCCACTAATGTTTGTTAAATACAATTTGTTGAAAGCTGGGGTTTTCCCTGGTTGTCTTGAAGATTGTTGTTACTATGCTGTGCAAATCAATGGCTATGAATGGCTGAACAGAGGGGTCCAACACCTAATGGACAACCATGAGATCCTATTCGAAAGAACTCCATCCGTAAAAAGTTTGATCGAAGTTATACCTCAAGAAGTTGAAGACATATCCATCATCACTATATCCAACAAACATATTAGGATCACTTCAAAGGGTCCTATTATAATTTCCAATGAACCAAAGATAGCTCCATTGATAATCACTACACCGGGGCAAGTCCATTATTCTTCTGATAAGGCGGTACCTTGGAATCACGACGCTGAAGTATACTACCATGGTATTAGACAAGACTCCCAGATTGAGGAAGACAAGACTGCTGATATTACCAACATTGCTGGCTCTAGCAAGGTGACAAGGACGGGGATAGTCTTATCTCCTGACATTTCACCTCCAACCACCATAACTACACCTGTTCATATTACTGATGACAAGCCTAGTACTGATGTTAGGGGCAAAGAAAAGATTATTGAGCCTTCCATGATGGAGGAGCCCGCCAAAGACATTACAACTGAGGAACCCTCCACCCAAGAGATGGAGGAGATTTTGAATATCATAAGGAAAAGTGATTATAAGATAGTAGAGAAGTTGGGGAAAACCCCCCTCTAATATTTATATGCTATCTTTATTACTTTTTTCTGATGTGCATGCTCAAGCCTTGATAAAATTTCTGAAAAAAGCTCATGTTGCTCAAGAGACTACAACTAATCAGTTTGAAAATTGTTTAGCGAGCTTGACTGTCGATAATGGATTGGGATTCTCGGATACCAATTTAACTCCAACCGGAAGAAATCACAACAAGGCTTTGCATGTCTCCATTGAATGCAAAGGAACCACTCTAGCCCATGTATTGGTGGATAATGGGTCCTCTTTAAATGTCTTACCCAAGGGTGCCCTAGATCGGTTGGATTACGAGGGTTTAGTGTTAAAGCCAAGTGACATAGTGGTAAGGGCTTTCGGCGGATAAAAAAGGATGGTACTTGGAGTGGTTGACCTTCCCATCAAAGGTGGTTCTTAAACTTTCAACTGGACTTTCTATGTAATGGACATCCGTCCTGCCTACTCTTTCCTACTTGGACGCCCCTGGATACATTGGGCAGGAGGAGTGACATCCACTCTTCATCAAAAATTGAAATATCCAGTCAAAGGAATGGTCGTTCCTGTCTGTGGTGAAGAAGAGTTTATGGTTATATATCCACTTGAATTCATTTAAGTATGTTGAGAGGGATGGAGAGTTCATAGAAAATCCTTGTCAAGACTTCAAAGTGGTCTCTCCCATGGTTGCTACTGCCAAAGCTACTCTTGATGTTCCAAAATCTATTAAAGATGTGGCTAGGATTCCTTCCCTCAAATATGCTCATGTTGTGATTGAAGACGGAGGTTGTACCATATAGGGACAACTCCCTGACATCCCTTTCAAATCAAACAAAAGTGGTTTGGGTTTCACTGCCAAAGCCCAAAAGGAGGTCAAATATGCTCGCATAGGAAAAAAACCTATTCACATCAGTAATCATGAAGTGAATGCTCTTGAAGACTCTGAATATGACTGTGATTTTGATGACTGGATATACCCGACTATCGAGGATGGACTCAACAACTGGCGTGCCAAAGATTTCATTCCCATCTCCTTCAATAAGGATTAATTACCATTTACTATTTTATTTAAGAACTATGTCTGTAATTTTATTGAAACTACGACTTTAAGCCATGTGCCATACCCGGGACACCATGGTCCATTTGTTAAGGGTTTGTTCATTTTCATATGCCATATGATCATTTAATGATAAAACATTGGGCTCTTTTGCATTCAAATTTTTCACTCATAGTCTTTCTTTCATTTTATTTCATCTTCAAAATAGCCATGTATCTTACATGCACATGTACACACATTTACAGATCCTCATCCACTTCGGGTCTCATTGACAACGACTCTGTTATTGCCACTTATGACTTTGAACATCCAATATACCAAGCTGAAGATGAAGGCAAATAAGATTGTGAAATACATGGAGAGTTAGCCATACTTCTGATGCAAGAAGAAAAAGTCATTCAGCTGTATGAAGTGCCAGTTGAAGTGATCAACCTGGGTACTGAGGCAGATAAGAAAGAAGTCAAGATCGGCGCCAACTTGGAAGACGGTGTCAAAGAAAGATAGATCCAAATGTTGCATGACTATGTTGATGTGTTTGCTTGGTCATATGAAGATATGTCGGGGTTTGATACTGAAATTGTGGTTCATCGTCTACCAACAAAGGAAGATTGTCCTCCAGTCAAGCAAAAAGTTCGTCGTATACAACCAGACATGTCTGAAAAGATAAAAGCTGAGGTAATGAAGCAATTCAATGTAGGTTTTCAAGAAGTGACGTCATATCCCCAATGGGTGCAAAATATGGTCCCATTGCTAAAGAAGGATGGGAAGGTCTGTATGTGTGTAAACTATAGAGATTTGAATAGGGAAAGCCCCAAAGATGATTTCCCACTACCGCATATTGACGTCTTGGTCGACAACACTGCTCAACATAAAGTCTTCTCCTTCATGGATGGCTTCTCTGGCTATAATCAAATCAAAATGGCTCCCTAAGACTTGGAGAAAACCACTTTTGTTACACAGTGGGGAACTTTTTGTTACAAGGTCATGCCTTTTGGTTTGAAGAATGCAGGGGCAACATATCAACGAGCTATGGTAGCCCTATTTCATGACATGATCTATCATGAGATAAAAGTCTATATGGATTATATGATTGCAACGTTACAAACTGAGGAACAACACCTTGATCATCTTCATGAGCTGTTTGAAAGATTGGAGAAATATAAGTTAAGGCTGAATCCCAATAAATGCACCTTCGGGGTAAGATCTGGAAAACCCTTAGGGTTCGTCGTCAGTGGAAAAGGTATCGAGGTCGACCCTACAAAAGTAAAAGCCATACAAGAAATTCCAGCTCCCTGTACAGAGAAAAAGTTCAGGGGTTTCTTAGGTCGACTCAACTACATTGCTCGATTCATATCTCACTAGACAGCTACATGTGAGCCAATCTTCAAACTCTTAAAGAAAGATCAAGTAGTCAGATGGAACAACGACTGTCAAGCAGTCTTTAAAAAGATCAAGTAATATTTACAATAACCTCCCATCTTGATGCCTCCAGTTGAAGGAAGACCTCTGATTATGTATTTGACTGTATTAGAGAATTCAATGGGGTGTATGTTTAGCCAACATGACGAGTCTGGACGAAAAGAGAATGCAATATACTACTTGAGCAAAAAGTTTACCGACTGTGAAACAAGATATTCACTGCTCGAGAAAACTTGCTGCACTCTGGCATGGGCTGCTCGCCGGCTAAGGCAGTATATGTTGACTCACACTAGTTTGTTGATTTCTAAGATGGACCCTATCAAGTACATCTTCGAGAAACCAGCCCTCTCCAGACGAATAGCTAGATCGAAAATGATCTTGACTGAATATGATATATGTTGTACCCCAAAATTTGCCCTCTCATTTTTCAAGATTTTTCTCACAAAATTCCTACTGGGTCATGGCTGCACAAGTACAATTGGATCATTTTGGGACTCTCAAGCATCAAATCGAAGAAGATCAAGTTTTTATGGATTTCTATGTTTCGATTGGGCATTTGACTTCTTTTGAACTAGATTAATTTCTATGCTTCCATTGGGCATTTATTTTCTTTCGAGCAAGCTTAAAATCCCAAGCTTCGATTGAGGCAGTGACTTTTTGTATGCTCTCTTCATGCTAGCTTAGATTGAGCATTGTTTTCCTTTAAAGATAGTTTCCTTCAATTCACAAGACAGGGACCTCCTACGTGCAAGCCTCGTTTGGGCATTTAGGCTTCCTGCATGCAAGCTTCGATTACACCAAAGACCCCTTACAAGCTGACTTTTGGGGCACATGGCAATGGTCTCCTGCAGCTTTCCTTCGATTCAGAAGGCGTTGGCTTCCTACGTGCGCCTTTCATTTCAGAAGACAAGTGCCTTCTCTACACTCGCCTTCAATTCATAAGGCAAGAACTTCCTTCATGCCAGCAGGCACAAGGCAATGACCTCCTGCATACATCCTTCGATTGCACCATTTGCATCCTACATGTTTGCTTTGATTCACAAAGTAGGGGCCTCCTGTATACATCCTTTGATTACACCATTTGGACCCTACATTTTTGCCTTGATTCACAAAGCAGGGACCTCATGCATGCATCTTTTGTTTGGGTTTGTGGTTTCCTTCGAATGCAAGTTTGGGTTACATCTTTCGCTTGACCATATAACCTCTTGCAGGAAAGTTTGAGTGGGCAGTGGTTCTTCTTACAAGCTTTCATTTGAGAAAAGGCCTCTTGCATGTTTTCTTGGAGTCACAAAGCAATAACCTCCTACAACTTTCCTTCGATTCAAAAGCCATTTTCCCCTTGCATGATTCTTTCGATTCACAAAAACCAGGACTCCCTTCAGGCCAGTATGCACAAGGAAAAAAGCTCCCCATGGCTAGAATTCACAAGGAATTGGCGCCCTTAAAGCATTGGCTACTTTCATGCTAGTTTCGACTGAGCAGTATCAACCTTGGAAACAATTTGTTCTAACATACAACTTCTAAACTATGACATATAACTATTGTTTCGTTAGAAAGACGTACCATGGTGGCACATTCGAAGGACTTTCCAGACATACCTAGATGTCCCAATTAAATGACATATTTTGGTGACCCATTCAAGGTGCATACATATGGCCCCTACGGAGGATGCATAAAAAGGTCCCATTCGAAAGACACATATTGGGTGAAAATCAAATAGTTTTGTCTGAAGAAGAATCTGGTCGAAGGATGGACCTAGGTTGTCAAAACGAAAGATTAGAATAATCCAAAGATGCTTACTGACGAAAGTCTTATGTGGTGCCCAAGTACAAGCCTGTTATACTGGCCACAACACTCCAAAACTACTACAAAGTAGTCCTACAATGCTGCCCCCATTCTTGCACCAAAATGGCATACAAGACTGCACCTCGAAGACTACAATAACAACATACCATTTTTTGTTCAATCTTCTTTTTTCCCCTCCTAAACATCAGCCAAAATCATATATAAATAAGAGCCTCCACCACACATGTTAGGGGCCCTTGATAGTTGCAAAAAAAAACTCTTGTTGTGAGAAAGCTATCAATTTCTCAAAACTCTCAAACACTATCAAACGTTCTCAAATATTCCTAACACTTCACTTCTAAAAAACTAAGACCCCTTCATACACTAAGTGAACCCTTTAATTTACTCCTCAAACTGTCAGATAACTAACCTTCAACCCATTCCCCATTTGTAATATAATAGTCTTTTGATTCACTCCCTTACTTGTTGTTGAGTAACCTTCGATTCACTCACCACTATTATATACCCTCCTTCGATTCAGTAACTGCTCAAACAAAGTAGTAACTGAACTAGCTTCAGGAAGATTCCAGTGAAGTTCCATTAACCACCAAGGAGGCCACTTGAAATTCCTTCGATTTAGGCACTTCAAGAGGTAAGTTCTCTCTAAACTTGGAAATATTTCATTTAAATATCATGTGTACATACCAATAAAAAGAAAATGTAGAAATCTCATCTAGGGAGTTGACCATGCCTTAAATTTCGATCCTCACTGCCTATATGTTAAAAGTCTCAACCCTGACCAGTTAGACTTTGGATTTTGGTGCCCATTAATATTGTGCTAACCCCTGGCGCGTAGCTTTTGAAAGTTACACTTGAATGTTGCATTTTTAAAAGTTTAAAACAGGTCCTCTGTACCCTTCGATTGGCTAAATATTCAAGCCTTTCGAATCTCAACCTGAGAGCCTAGCATTCCTACAATCGAAGAAGGCGAAAAGGAGCTTGAGGCGAAGAGTGCACCTCACTCTGATTCTAGGCCCCAATCGAAAGAAGTGGGAGAAGGATGAAATCAAAAGGCGTGTCCTTACTGATTCCAGGCCTAAATCGAAGGAAGCCAAGAAGGGCAAAGTCGAAGAGTTTTGCTGTCTAAATCAAAAATCCCATTTTCTTTTCTTTATTTTGTTTGTCTTTACATTTTATTGCTATTCAATATGGTTTAATAGTGTAGGATTTATTTTATGCATTTTTATTGCTTTTGTACAAATGTTAGTGATTAGGATGTGTGTCAAGATAAAACCAACTAGTAGATCACCCTAATCAAAGACTAAATTCATTCAAATCAAACACATTATTCACACACATGCACCCCTAGGGTAATCCCACTTGTTGCCTCAGAAAATAGTCATGTCCCTCAAATATGGGTGTTTTAGCAAAGACCCTCGATAAAAGATCGTAGTCCCTCGATGACCCTCGATGTTACCTTCGGTAAATGATCTAGTCCCTAAACAACATTGCTAAAAGGTCCCATAGGTTGCCTTCTATGACTATATAAATGACCTACGCCCGTCCCTTCACATCCAACGATGGGGTTTCTTACCAAATCAATGGTAAGATAGCAACATCTAAAGGAGGAGGAAAATAACACTAGACCTTTTGAGTAGGTAGGATGCTCATAGTTGCTCGCTTGCTCACAACAAAAACATTTTTACACACCAACACTTTCCTTTTAAACATTTTCAAAAGTTAAAACACTTTATACGCATTCTTATAGAAACGAGAATCATTACAAAGACACTTTTCAAAATCACTTTCAAAAACACACTCCATAAAACCCTCTTTGAACTATTTTCAAAAACCAACACTTTGTACGCATTCTTATAGAGACGAGAATTATTAGAAAGACATTCTCAAAATAATTTCAAACCCACACCACAAAGCACATTTTCAAACAAAATCAAGTGATCTAGCAAGAAACTAAGAACCCGTAGATAACTACGGATGAAAAGGGTGTTAACACCTTCCCTTTTCATAATCTACCCCCGGAACCTAAGAAAACATCTCTAAAGGTATTTCCTGTTATTTTAAACCTTTCCTTTGTTGGATACAAGAAAAGGTGGTGCCGACTCTTACTATCCACAACAATTGCGATCAAACGCAAAACACCCAAGTCAGTTCTCCCACTGTATGACAGAACTAGCGACTCTGCTAGGGACTATTACTTAAAAGTGGGGTTACTTTAGGGCTAGATCACATTTACTTGCTTTCTTTTGTTTGATTTGCTTGCTTTGCATTATGGTTTTTTATTTTGGTTTGTTTTGATCCTCTACCCGGATCAGGGACACCTTTTAGGTAAGTAGCAATAAGTTATGGAAATTGTGCGGGGTATACCGACATGGTCAAAGCAATAGCTATGTTAGTGTAACACATTTGTTGGTACCGGTAGCCCTTGAGTAGTCAAGGAGAATACGGGGCCGCTGTGTAGTGTCAGGAAGCACTAACTGACTTTAGAACCTTACTTGAACATACTTGGCCATTAGGAAGTAGTGAGTTAGCCGGCTTTGGTGAAATCCGAATTTGGTTGATACTCGATACTACGCTCATTAAGATCGGACTTTCAATATTTTTCGGTTGCCAATAAAGAGGCTTGCGCTGAAACAATGCCCGATGAAGAAAGATCAGTGATATTGAGATTCCCTAGAACCCGTTTACTTTCTAGGACAGGTTGAACCAAGTAAAATTCAAGAGGGTACTTACCTATGAACCTCATGCAAGCCTAAACCTAAAAAATTGTTTTATTTTCTTGTGCATATGCTTGTACATAACATCATGGCATCATACCATAGAATTTTAGACTAACCATTTCAAGGATCTTGAGATTCATCTTTGTTCTATTTTGTAGGACATAACTCCCACTCGCAGGAATACAATCCAAGTCAATCTCGTATGAGTACCTTTTCAGCTCAAAGAATTAGCATCAGGGGTCCCTGAGAATTCTCCATTCACCAAAAGACATGGACGACTTCTCAACCTGGTTACCTCAAGCTTTGATGAAGACATTATGAAAGTTCTTTTCCAGTTCTTCGACCCTTTGCACCATTGCTTTACCTTCCCTGATTACCAACTTGTGCCTATCATGGAAGAATTCTATTAACTCTTAGGAATTCCTATTATCAATCAATTACCTTTCAACGGTATTAAAAGATACCCGAGCCCTAAAGGGATTGCTCGAGCTTTACACTTGCAACAATCTGACGTCATGGTTAGCTGGGAAACAAGGAGTGGTGTCAAAGGGTTTCTAGCCAAATTCTTGCTGGAAAAAGCTCAAGATTGTTGGAACACTCTGGACTTACAAGCCTTTGAAGAAATCTTGGCTCTTCTCATCTATGGGATGATACTATTTCCTAATCCTGACGAACATATAGATGTAAATGCAGTCAAAAATTTTATATCTCTCAATCCGGTGCCTACTTTGTTTTAAGATATCTTGCATTCTCTCCACTCTCGCACCATGAAGAGAAGAGGAACCCTAATGTGTTACACTCCTCTGTTGGCTAGATGGTTTGTTTCGCACCTACCCTGATCCATTGTGAAGAACGAGCAAGGTTTGATATGGTCCAATAGGTTGATGTTACTCAGACATTCGGATATTCATTGGTGTTGTCGATCCTTGGAGGACATTACTATCAACGACCGTTGTCGGGAATTCCCTAATATCCCTCTTCTTGGAATTAGATGAGGTATCACTTACAACCCTTGCTTAGCCTTGCGAAAATTTGGGTATGCACGAAGAGATGGTCCTCATGATACGCTCATCCAAGGTGTGATATTCAACTACGAGAGCGACGACCAAGGCTACCGTCAAAGGTTTATACGATCTTGGAGAATGGTAAACAAAGTGGATAGTAAGACATTGGAACACAAAAATTCTATTCCCCTTGAGCCTTACTTTAGGTGGGTACGAACTCGTGCTCAGAGTCTCGTAATGCCTTACCCCTCCATCCTACCTGTCATCAAGGAGCCTGTTGCTGAAGGAGATGTTCCGTATACTGTCCTTTATCCCAACATGCCTACCTCTCTTGAAGACTTGAAAAAGGATTGGATTTAGCTAAAGGAAGAGAGAAACACCTTCAAAGCCCAGTTCCACGCAAGTGAGAAGAATGTTCTAGAGCTCACGAAGAAGCTTCATGAAGAGCGAAGTTTGAACGCCTACATTGCGCCAAAAAGGATGCGCTCGACCTTTTTGTCTTAGGAGTTTATTTTGTCTTTATTTCTTTCATTGTAAGACCTAAGAGGCATGATGTAATCAAACTTGGATTTATTAATACAATGTGTGTTTCTTGTTGTCTAAACAAATTTAAATCTCTAATTTTCCTTGAAATCATTTGCATATGCATTTTCATTCATCATAACATAAACAAGTTTTTTACAATAGGTCTCCTTATCTTTCTACTGTTTATTTCAGTGAGATGGATATTGAACAGACAATAAAATATCTTCAAGCACAGAATACTCAATTCCAACAGATGTTCCTGGCTCTGGCTAAAGGACAAGAAGATTTGAAGGCTCTCATGATCAAAGATAAAAAGAAGAAGGCAAAGAAACCAGTCGGTGTTTTGAATTCGGGAAGAACGTTCATAGGACCAGCCAAGGGAGCTCTAGATTTCAGAACCTCGTCGAGTGAAGGAGATAATCAAGAAGGAAAGAACAAGGAAGGAAATGACAACCCAGTGTCTGAGGAAGATGAAGCTGACTACTCTGAAGAACAGTATCCTCCTGCTGATGATAAATAAAAACAGCTGGAGGATCGCCTCAATGATATGAAGATCCAGAGGGTACCCAGACTGGATTTTCAAGAGCTAGGACTGGTCTCAGGGGTGGTCATCCCGCAGAAATTCAAGGTCCCCACGTTTTCTAAATATGACGATGCCTCTTGTCCTAAGCTGCATTTAAGGTCACATGTCAGGAAGATTCAACCCCATACTGCTGATAGGAACCTATGGGTACATTTTACCAAGAAAGTTTGTCAGGGACGCAGTTGGATTGGTTCTACTAGTTGGAAGGAACCAATATTCTCAATTGGGAAGATTTGGATGTTGTCTGTTACAAGAAATACCAGTATAATGTTGACCTAGCTTCAAATCGAACGCAACTGCAAAGTATGTCTATCGGTTCCAGTGAGGGTTTCAAAAGTTATGCCCAGAAATGGAGGGATCTCGCAGGAAGAGTCCAGCCCCCTTTATCTGATAGAGAGCTGGTGGATATGTTCTTGGGCATGTTGTCTAGTCAATTATTCAAACATCTGATTGGAAGCTCTTCAGCTGGGTTTACTGAGTTGATCCTGACCGGTGAACTGGTAGAAGCTTGTATTAAAAGTGGAAAAATTCAAAGGGATACATCCTCAAGTATGATGATGAAACCCTTCACGCGAAAGAAGGAGGTCAATGCTGCTTATAGCCAGAGAAATCAAAACAAAACTGAACATCGTCCAACGGTAGGGGCTGTTATGATCTCCAATCCGGTATCAAATCAACAATGAAACCATCAACGTAGGCTGGATGTGCCCATAAGATGATTCACCCGGATCAACATGACCTTATCCCAGGTTTTTCTGCATCTGTTGAAGTCCAATTTAGTGACTCTAAAGGAAGCTCCCAAGAACCCCAATACTGCTTCTCCCCACTACAACCTGAACACTCGGTGTGCCTATCATTCTGAAAGTCTGGGGCATGATACAAACAATTGTTGGGCCCTGAAAAATAAGGTACAAGACCTTATCGAGGCGAAAGAGATTGAGTTTGACCTTCCAAAAACACCTAATGCAATAACGGCGACAATGCCCAAACATGGCCAAGGTGTCAATGTTGTTGATGATGACCGTTTTGTTTCCTCCGTGGATGAATTAACTACTCTCCTTCTCTACCAGATGGCTGTTTGTTGTTAAAAATGGGCGTCCAACGCTTGATGGTTAACAAAGAAATTTTGTTCGAAAAAATTCCCCTTACAAGAAGTTGTTGTGAAAATGTCTCGATAATCACCATTTCCGACAATCCTCCTAGGGCTTCACTAAAAGACCCGTCAGGATTACATATGTTCCCAAGTTTTCTCCCTTGATCATCATAATGCCAGGGCCAATACCTTATTCCTCTGATAAAGTTGTTCCCTGGAATTATGGGGCTGACGTCTATTACCATGGCGTCAAGTAAGACCTATTGGATATTAAAGATAAAGTTGCTGAAGATACTGAGACTGACATCGACAATATTGTCGGGACCAGTAAAATTACGAGAAGCAAAAGAATTTTCTCTCCCGAGATCTCTCCAAAAACTGTTACTATTCCTGTGATTATTCATGCTACCGCTCCTATTAGTATTCCCAATGTTACTCCTATTGTTAGTCCTACTGTTATCCCTGCTACCGAGTCGGCCGAGACACGGGGAAAAGAGGTATTTGTTAAGCCTGTCTAGGCGAAGGCGCATCTAGAAGTCACCCCTGAGGCCTCTAAAAGAGAAATGGAAGTGATATTAAAGAAAATTAAGAAAATTAATTACAACATCGTGGAGAAGTTGGGGTAGAACCCCTCAAAGATCTCAATGTTAGCTCTACTTTTGTGCTCTGAAGCCCACACCAAGGCTTTAGTAAAATTCCTGAAATCCTCCCGCGTGCCCCAAGAGACCTCCGCTAATCAATTCGAGAATTGTGTGGCCAGTCTAACTGCTAATAATGGACGGGATTTTTCTAACACTGATGTAACTCCCAATGGAAGGAAACATATGATGCCCTGCATGTCTCCATTTAGTGCAGGGGCACTACATTAGCCCACGTTCGGGTGGATACAGGTTCATCGCTGAATGTCTTACCCAATAATGCTCTTGAAAAGTTAGACTGCGAAGGTCTCACATTGAAGACCAGCAACATCGTTGTTGTACCCCAAAATTTTCCATTTCATTTCTCAAGAAATCTCTCATGAGATCTCCATTGATTCCAGACTACACAAAGTTTGATCAACTCAAGGCACCTCCTTAAGCACTAATGACTCATTTTAGGGTTTGAGTTTGTACAAGTATAATTGAACTTTCTAAGCCTCAATTTACTTTCGTGAATCATTTGGGACCCTCAAGATTGCTCATGTCAAGTTTCAAGTCTTGGATCACATTTTTGCTCAGTCAATTGATTAGTTGACCTAAAATCAATTGTATTGGGGAAAAAGTCAATTGTGGCTAATTTACAGTCAAACTTCATAATTATTTATGAATATCAACATCATGAAATCATATATGTCAATTGATCAATTTTGGATCACAATTCTTCAAGAAATTTGATCAGATCATCAAAAGGGCAAAATTGTTAAAATTAGGATTTTGACTGAGGAGGTACAATTTTTAACTTTTGACCTAACAATTGACTTATTGTTTTAAGATATGATCTCAAGGATTCAAATACATCATTTTTACCTAATGGCATGGCTCAAAACATTTCTCAAGATCAATTGATTGATACTTGAATTTCAGTCAACTGATGAAAAGTCAATTATACACTGAAAAGTCAAACTTTGACTTTTTGATCAAAATCAAGTTTCAAAGATTACAAATCATCAAGACATGTCAAAATATGAAACTTGTTCATCAAAAAATTGAAAAGTCAAAATTCATCTATGAAAAGTCAAATTTCCAAGACTTAGAATTTTTCCAAGTGTTGAAAAGTTCACATTTTTTCATAACTTTGAGGCAAATTTCAACCATGATGCAAGATGATTCAAGGGAAACTTCCAACATGAAAGTTGTAGGTATCAATGATATCTAAAACATTGTAGGGCATAACTTTTTCTATAAATGCTTGGATCTCAAGTTATGAATTTGTGAAGACATGCTCATGAACTTAAAACACTTAGTGAAATTTTGGCCTAGTTAGGCAGATTTTTGGTACCAACTTCATGGCAACTTTTCACCTAGTTCCAAGATGAATTTTCAAACATTTCCAACATGAAGGATGTAGGGGATGTTACAAGCTTTCCAAAATTTCCAAGAACTCATTGAGATCATGTTTGTGCTAAGAGAATCGAAGCTATGAAGTCAGGGTTTCATTCTTGTTTTGCAAGGCAAATTTATGAAGATCAGTTGATCCAATATTCAAGCATGTTGTACAAATCTCACTTTGCAGGATTCTAAATTGAATTTTACTCCATAATTAAATTTTTATACAACTGTTAGAGTTTTGATCCAAGCATTTGAGGCATTGTCCAAATGGTTATTCCATTAATGGCACAAAGGTAACACTTCCATTTTGGAAAAGCAAGCTTTATTACAAAAGTCAATGCATAGAGCTCCCAACTTGTTTCATCTGAGTACAAGAAATGTAAAAGATAAAAGCAACATGTCTAGAGCCTCTCATAAACTCAGACCTTTTTTTATAACTATACAAGTCTATTGCAAGAGAATACACGAATGCACAAGCCCTAAAAGTCTCCCAAACTCAGAACTGCATAACAAACCTCCATTGTTGCATATTCTGAAAAAAAAACTCCAAACTCAGAATCCACTTGTGAGTTTCTTGGCTTTTCACTTCCAAAAGTTCCTAAACATCATCTACAAACAGTACCACACTCTGTTACACGACTGTAACACCATCTTCATCAACCTCCATAACCAAAAAATAGAGCTTGCACCCTGACTTCTCTAGCACGATTCAAGCACTCCCAGCATCAAGTAAGCATTGCATTAGCTTCCTGGGAACTTGAGGAAGATAACCTGATCATCACAACTCCTTGAAAGCAGCTCAAACTCATTTTACGATTTCCAGTTTTGAGGTTTTTTTTAAACTTCTATCTCTTCATACAAGCATTATTTGATTCTGATTTATGAAGATAAAATGTAGATATCATTTCCCTGAAGCTGTACATGTCCATAATTTTCATTTATATTGCCCGAGCTTAGAGTATTTTAGGTTTGAATCTCTGGAAAAAATTAGGTCAGAATTTGGTACTTTTAGAAATTCATGTTCATCTTTGAGAATTAGTGTAAGTTATTTACATATTCAGAATCATGGTGAAATTTCTAACAAGTTTGATGTTGGAAGTTTTGTGAATGGATGAGAAATGAGTGAGTTACAGGAACCATGGTTGGAGGTTCAAGATGAAGTTCATTTCTGGAACTTGTTTTGTATTATGTATTTATTGTTTCAATTATATTAACGGATGTATAGCCACCCCAATGGTAAGGCAGCGCGCGTTTCATGTTCAGGGCATGGGTTCAAGCCCCAGTGCTGCCACTTTTTGTCATTTCTCAAACATTTTCTTCTTTTTGGCCACAACCAGTGCCCTGGGCCTAAGGCCATTGGACTTGTCATTTTTGCTAAAACTCACCCCCCTGCCTGCTTGCTACAACACAGGCCCAACCTTTTTATTTTTATTTTTCTGATTACAAAAAAACACCATTTGGGCCAGACTGAAAACTATTTTTTCTAACAAACTACCACATTCCATTTCAAACCCCCCTGACTTTTATTTCTTATATTTTATTTTCATTTTATTTTTCTATATTATTATTATTATTATTATTATTATTATTATTATTATTATTATTATTATTATTATTATTATTAAGAAAAAATCCAAAAATGTATTTTTATTTATTATTTGCATTTTACATACTTATATTTTTATTTTCTTTATAAAAACAAAAAGACAAAAAAATATTTTCTTAAACAAATTTAATTCTTTTTCTTAATAGATTAAATAATTAGATTTAGGTTTAGTTATTTTCTTTTTATTTAAAATTTACTTAGAACTTAATTTTCTTTTAATTAATTATATTCTATACTATTTTTATTAAACTTAAAAAACCTTTTTTTTAAAAACCTAAAAATGCTTTCAAATTTAATTTAATTTCTTCATTAATTTAGGTTTAATTTTATTTAATTTAATTAATCACTTTCTTTTAGTTAATTAGGTCAAAACTAAATCCTTTCCTCAAAAAGCAAATACTTATCCTTTTCTTTTCCATTTATATCCTTGTATATTCTTTTAAATTCTTGTACAATATTCGATATGGTTGTAATAGATAATTAGGTTTAATTTCTTGCAAATCCATATTTGTAAATTTGTATACCCGATCCCCCAAATGATGTAATAGCATAGTAATTTTACTTTCCGCAATTTAACACTTTCATATAAATGCTAGTAATTAGGGTTTGTATGGAAGTATAAAATCAACAAGTAGATAACCCTAATCAAAGATAAATAATGCATGCAAATCAAACCCACTATTCACACATGCACCCTTATAGTAATTCCACTTGTTGCCTTACAAAAATGGTCATGTTATGCATGTGGGGTGTCTTAGAAAAAACAATAAAAAATAGAAGATCATAGTCCCTCGATGACGCTATAAATGTTGCCTTTTAAATGATCTTAGTCCCTCAAAGAGAAATGCTAAGATATCTTTCAACATTTCTATCATGACTATACGATGAGCCACACCCATCCATTTACATCCAAAGATAAAGCTTCTTACTAATCAATGGTAAGATAGCAATATCAAAGGAAAGGAATAAATGACCAAAAGACTTTTGAGTAGGTAGATTGTTCCTAGTTGTTGCTCACTTTCAAAATAAACATCCTTGTTCACTTTCAAAATAAAAACTTTCCAAACATGAAATATTTTCAAAGTCCAACACTTTGTATACGTTCTTATGAACGAGAACCATTACAAAGTTTTCCTAAACGAAGGCGCCTTTTCAAAATACTTTCAAAAACCACCACAAAGCACATTTTCAAACAAAGCAAGTGATATAGCAAGCAACTAAGAGCCCATAAATAACTATGGATGAAAAGGGTGCTAACACCTTCTATTTTCATAATCTACCCCCCGAACTCAAGAAATAATCTCAAAGGTCTTTCCTGTTCTTTTCCACCTTTCCTTTTGGATAAAAGAAAAGTCGGTGGCGACTCTTGCTAACCGCAACATTTGCGATAAAATGAAAAAAATCCCAAGTCAGTTCTCCCATTGTGTTGTACCAAAAAATTTTCCCTCTCATTTTATCAAGATTTCCCCTCACAAGACTCTTTGAACTCCAGACAGGATTAGGGTTTTGCTCTGCTCAAGACATCTCCTCGCACTGATGACCTAAATTAGGGTTTGAGGTTGCACAGGGATTTTTGGACTTTCAATGCTCAAAGTGACTTTCATACTTCATGTTGGACCTATAAGATTTCCCCTAACAACTTTCAAGCCTTGAATCAAATTCTTGCCAAGTCAATTGGACAGTTGACCTAGAAATCAGCTGTATTGGGGAAAAAGTAAATTGTGGCTAATTTACAGTCAAACCTCACAATTTTTGATCCACATCAACATTGTAGATCATATGAACCATTTGATTAAGTTTGGACCACAACTCCTCAAGAAATTTGATCAGATCATCAAAAGGGCAAAATGGTCATTTTTAGGGTTTTGACTGTACAAGGGAAATTTTTTATTTTTAACCTAGCCAATGGCAAATTGGGTTCAAACATGGATTCAAGGACTCAATGGCATCATCTTTACCTATTCACAAGATTCAAAAGATCTCAAATGCATTGGATTGACATATATATGAATTTTCCAGTCAACTGATCAAAATTTGACTATACACTGAAAAGTCAAACTTTGACTTTTTGGTCAAAATCAAGTGCCAAGGGTCATTTTTCATCAAGATGTGTCAAAAAATAAAACTTGTTCATCAAGAAACCCAATTTTACAAATTAGGGTTTAAGATTGAAAAATTTCATAACTTAGAATTTTTCTAAGTTATGAAATTTTCTTAATTTTTCCCAACTTTGCCCAACATTTTCACCATGATGCAATTGGATTAAAAAAAAACTCCAACATGAAAGTTGTATTCCTCCACAAAATCTACAACTTTGATCCAAAAAGTTTTCCCAAAAGAAGCTTGGATTTAAGTTATGTTTTTTGGAACAAGGGTCTATGAAACTTTTAACAGTGAAATTTTGCCCTAGTTTAGGCAGGATTTTGACCTATCTTCATGACAATTTTACACCTAGTTCCACTTGGAATCTCAAAATGAATTTCAAAGATGGGTTGTAGAGCATGTTATAAGATTTCCAAAATGTCCAAGAACTCTCCAAAATCATTTATGGTTAGCGAGAATCGAAGGCTTGAAGTTGGCAAAAACTCACTTTTGATCCATGGCATTTTCATATTGATACAAGTTGCAAACTCTAATCAGACTTGTTTGTACTTGATTACAGGTCCCAAAACCCTTTCATACTCAATAATTAAATGCAAATCCATTGGTTTGAGGCTTTATTCTGGTCATGGGAGGATTGCACACAAGATTAATCCTAAAATAGTAAAAAGGCAACATTGCCATTTTTGTAAAAATTGCTTTATGTCAAATAGAATCCTTGAGCCTTGAACAAGATCTTGTATAACACACGATATCCACAAACTGAGGGGGCCAAGATTGTAAAGTGCAAGCTGATTGATAGCCTGTACAGGCCTGTCTTGCATCATTGCTCACTTTTGCTTAAAATACAATAAACTTGTCAAATACACCACAACTTGCACATCTGTTAGAACCAACCCTTGCAAGCTTTTGAAACAAGTTTTATGCATTCCCTTGAGCCATAAACACGAGCCATTGAGCCCTCAAACCTTCCAAAACACAAAATAACCTCCCTCTTGCAAAACAGGGTAGCTTCTGCACTTTGAGTTCTATCTCACAAGTTGCTCGTGCGTTTTCCCCCAAACTTGTTCCAATACATTCCATATAACATATCCAAGCTATCCCAACCCTTAGACACTGAGTGTAACTCCATATGCAAGCTTCACCATTTCTGTTTTCAGGTTGTGCAGGTTGAGTTCTACAAGCTTGTTCAAGCACATTCAAAGCAAACTAGGCATTGGGGAAGGTCAGAGGAAGTTCAAGCAAGCTCCCAAACATCTCAGGCCTCACTGAAAAGCTCCACATTGCTATATACGACTTCAACTGAAACAGGTTCTTGTCAACTTCCTATTTCTATATTTAGGAATCATTAGGCTTAGGTTTGTGAATAAAAAATGTAGTACTCATAGCCCTGAAGCTGTACATATGCTTAGTTTTCATTTAAGTTAAACGTGTTAAGAGAATTTGATCCATGAACTTCCTGAAAAAATTAGGTTAGAATTTAGGGCCAGAGAAATTCTCTCTGGTCTTTGAGAGTTAGATTAAGTTCTTATATGGTTGAATTCGTCTTGAAAAATGCTACAACTTTGATGTTATGAGTTTTTGCATTAGAGCACGTATGCAGGATCTGGACATTTCTACAGGGCGCGCGTTTTTGTTTTGACAAAGGTTGAAGATGAAGTCCAAGTGGGTTGGGCTTGGTTCTGGCTCACTTTCTGCAGCCACTGCCTTGATGACTGCACCCCCCTGGCCCATTTCTTCATATTTTTATATTTTTGTATTTATTTTTTATTTCTGATTTCATTTTATTATTTTCCAAACATAAAAATTACCAAAAATATTTTTATAAATTTTCACATTTATATTTGTATTTTATTTTATTTTTCTAATATAAAAATAATTTAGTTAGTATATACTTTTATTTTATTTAATGAAAACTTGAAAATAATACATAATAATATTATACCTTTATTTTTATTTATTTATACTTAAATAATATTTTTTTTAAATATATTTTTATTTTTGTATAGATTTTATTTTATTTTATTGTACATGAATAATATAATTAATATATATTTACTTTCTTGAAAGAAAATTAGGGTTTTCCCCCTTAATAAAAAATAATAATCTTTTTATTTCTTTTTTTTATACATTAAATATCATATTTTTACATACGTAAAAATAAACAAAAACATCTTTTGCATATTCATAATATTTTGCATATTTATTTAATTGACCATTTAAATACTTGTCTATTCATTTATTTGTACCATTTATTCAATTTGGATGTAATAGTAAATATTAGGGTTTTATTTTCTTGCAAATATCCCCCATTCAAAAGTTGTACCCCTCTCCCCATATCAATGTTGTAATAGCTTAGGGTTATTTTGTGCACTTTATGCTTTCAAATATGCCATGATTAGAGATTAGGGTTTGTATGCAAAAATCCAAAATCAAACAAATAGCTTGACTAATACAAAGAGAAAAAAACATGTAAATTGACAACACAATGCACACTTGCATCCCTAGGGTTTCATCCACTTGTTGCCTTTAAAATTGGCCATGTTATGCATGTTGAGTATCTTGGAAAAACAAAAACAAAACAAAAGATCATAGTCCCTCGATGACGCTATCTTGGTTGCCTATACAAAATGATCTAGTCCCTCAAAAAATTGCTAAAGATACTTGGCACAATTGCTATCATGGTCAATATGATGACCCACGCCTGTCCCGTTTAACATCCTAATACAAGGTTGTTTACCAAATGCAATGGTAAAACAACAATGTCAAAAGGGTTAAAAATGTGTAGGAAAGATCTTTGAGTAAGATAGGGTAGACAACTGTTAGTTACTTGATCAAAACTTGCAAAAACATCCTTGCTATTTTCAAACACACTTCACAACACAATTTCAAAACATTTTACAAAACAAACTTTCAAACAATCAAACATTGAAACATCTTTTCAAGAGACAATACACCTTTGTATACATTCAAACAAGAATCATTACAAAGGTTACCAGAATGATGGCCTCTTTTCAAAACATTTTCAAAACCACACACACAAAAGCACCATTTCAAACAATTGAAAAGCAAAAGCAAGTGATCTAAACAAGTAACTAAGAGCCCGTGGATAACCATGGATGAAAAGGGTGCTTGCACCTTCCCTTTTCATAATCTACCCCCCGAACCCAAGAAAATATCTCAAAGGTCTTTCCTGTGCTTTTTGACCTTTCCTTTTGATAAAATAAAAACTCGGTGGTGACTCTTGTTAAACCGAAACATTTGCGAACACAAACGCAAAACCTCAAATCAGTTCTCCCACCGTATCACAGAACTGGCGACTCTGCTGGGGAATATTTGAAAGTTGGGTTACCTTAGGGTTTAGATCACCTTTACATCCTTACTTGGTTTGCTTTGATTGATTTACAATTGGTTCTATTGTTTGGGCTTGAAATCCTCTACCCGGATTTGGGAAACATTCATAGGTAAATAGCAATACATTGTGGAAACTGTGCAGGGTATACCGACATAGTTGAAGCAATAGCTATATTAGTGCGACATATTTGTGGGTACATGTAGCCTTTGAGTCAATCAAAGAGAATACAGGGCCGCTGAGTGATGTCATGAAGCACTAATGAACTCTTAGAACCTTTACTTGACCATCTTGGACTTTTTAAGGGTAGTGAGATGACCGGCTTTGGTGCAGTCTGAAGTTGGTAGATACTCGATACTACACTCATTGAGGGTTATTTTCTTGGAATATTTCGGTCGCCAGTTAAGTGGCTAAACTGAAACAAGGAACACAAAATAATCCAGTGATATTGAGCTCCTTAGAACCCAGTTACTATTTATAGGACAGGTTGAGCCAACTAACTTCAAGAGGGTACTTACCTATGAAACCCCATGCAAGCCTGAAACTAGGATCTTGTTTGACTTTCTTGTACATATACTTGTGCATACATCATGAACATCATAAAGCATCATATGCATCCACTAACCATTTCAATGGTTTTTATCTTCATCTTTGTTCCTATTTTGTAGGTTATGGAATCTCTTCGCAGGAAAACTATTCAGGTCAACCTTGTGAGAATCCCTCTTCTACTCAAGGAGCTTACTTCCAAGATTCCAGAGAATTCTCCCTTCAGTGAAAGACATGGTAGACTTCTTAACTTGGTTAACTCCAACATTGAAGAAGACATGGTGAAAGTCCTCTTCCAGTTCTTTGACCCCCTACATCATTGCTTCACATTTCCTGATTACCAACTAGTGCCTACTTTGGAGGAATTTTCTCAACTCCTGAGGATTCCTATTCTCCATCAACTACCCTACAACGGTACGGAAAGAGAACCAAAGCCTAAAGATGTTGCTCAAGCCTTACACTTGCAACCATCTGATCTCAAAGGTCATTGGGAAACCAGAAGTGGTGTCCAGGGCTTCTTGGCAAAGTTTCTATTTGAGAAGCAAAAGAATGCTGGAATTCTCTAGATCTACAAGCTTTTGAGGAGATTGTAGCACTTCCCATCTATGGGTTGGTCTTGTTCCCAAACCCTGATCAGCTTATAGATGTGAATGCTGTCAAGATTTTCATATCTCGGAATCCTGTGCCAACATTGCTTGGGGACATCTTACACTCATTTCACACACGAACAATGAGGAAAAGAGGTGTTCTCATGTGCGGTACTCCTCTTTTAGCAAGGTGTTTTATTTCTCACCTTCCCCAGTCAGTCTTGAAGAATGAACAAGGCTTGAGGTGGTCACAACGATTGATGACCCTTACACATTCTGATGTTCATTGGTGTTCTCGGTCCAGAGAAAATGTCATCATCATTTATCGTTGTGGGGAATTCCCTAATGTCCCACTACTTGGCATTAGGGGAGGCATTACCTACAACCCCTGTTTAGCTCTGAGACAATTTGGGTATGCCCGAAGGGATGGCCCTCATGACATGTTGATTCTAGACTTGGTTTTTGACTTCGACAACGACGCTTAAGAACTTCGACAAAGGTTTATCCGAGCTTGGAGGATGCCCAATAAAGTGGACAGTAAGACCTTGGGACACAAGAATTCCATCCCCCTTGAGCCTACCTCAAGTGGGTACGAACCCGCGCCCAGAGTCTTATGATGCCTTACCCCTACAATCTCCCTGTGATCAAAGAGCCTGTTATGGAAGGAGAGGTTCTATACACCCTCCTACATCCTGACATGACAACAACATTGGAGGATTTGCAAAAGAGTTGGATACAGCTCAAGGAAGAATGGAATACTTTTGAAGCTAGCTTCTACGCCAGCGAGAAGAAGGTTTTGGAACTTACTCGTCGACTCCATGAAGAGAAGACTTTCAACACCTACATCGCACCAAAGAGGATGCACAACGTCTTTTTACATTAAGATTTTTGTAATATTTTTACCATGGGGCATTTATGTACTGACAAATTTCTTCTTATTAATATGACGTGTATTCTTTTTGTTTGTAACAAATTTGAATTTCTGAATCCTTGAATGCATTACATGAATAACATATCATTCATCATATGCATAAACAGGTCTTTACACCAGGTTTCCTTATCTTTCTGCTGTTTATTTCAGCAAGATGGATATACAGCAGACGGTCAAAGATCTACAGGCGCAAAATTCGCAGTTCCAATAACTCCTCATAACCTTGGCAAGGGTCAAGAGGATCTTAAAGCACTGTTAGAGAAAGAAAATGAAAAAGAAAAGAAGAAAAAGAAAAGAGCGGGTGTAACTACTTTGGGGAGAAGGTTTGAGAACCAGGCTAGAAGGGTCCTAGATTTCCTCTCGACGTCTGATGAAGGGGTTGGTAAAGGAAAAGGAGTTGCAATGCCCTCCGAGTCTAAAGCTGAAGAAGAAGAAGAAGAAGAAGAAGAAGAGGAGGAGGAAGATTACTCTGAGCAGAAGTACCCTCATGCGAACGATAATTATAAGAATCTGGAAGATCAGCTGGCAGCCATGGAGGTACAAAGAGTACCTGGGCTGGATTTCGAAGAACTAGGGTTGGTTGTTGGGATTGTCATTCCCCCTAAATTCAAGGTGCCTACATTTGCTAAATACAATGGTTTGTATTTTCCGAAGATGCATCTGCGGTCTTACGTTAGAAAGATCCAACCTCACTCTTCTGATAAGGATCTGTGGGTCCACTTTTTTCAAGATAGTTTATCGGGTACGCAATTAGATTGGTTCTATCAGCTTGAGAGATCTGATGTACATAACTGGGAGGATTTGGCTGCTGCTTTCTATCGACAATATCAATATAATGCAGATTTAGCACCTACTCATACTCAATTACAGAGTATGGGCATGGTTTCTAATGAATGCTTTAAGGAGTATGCCCAGAAGTGGCGGGATTTGGATGGAAGGGTGCAGCCACCATTGTCTGAGAGAGAGCTTGTGGATATGTTTCTAGGGACCCTGTCAAGTCCATTCTTTAATCACTTGATTGGGAGCTCATCTACAGGGTTCACCGAATTAATTCTGACGGATGAAAGGGTTGAAGCTGGCATTAAGAGCGGTAAAATTCAGAAGGATGCATCTGCTTCCGCCGCTATCAAGAAGACCTTTCCAGCCAAGAAAAAAGCTTCTGTTGTTTACACACAGAGAAATCAAGGAAGAATGGAGCGCCAACTAGCGGTGGGGGCTGTGATGATTCAGAACTCCTCAGCCGATCAACCTCGAAACAATCAACCCAGAGCTAACCAAACCAGGGTGGAAAGGCCTGCACGGAAATTCACCCGGATTAATATGACACCTGCTCAGGTTCTCCCTCATCTGTTAAGGTTAAACCTTACAAAATTGAAATAGGCGCCGAAGAACCCAAATACTTCTTCTCCCTATTATCATTCCAATGCGAAGTGTGCATATCGTTCGGACAGTGTGGGGCACGACACCAACAACTGTTGGGCCCTTAAAAACAAGATCCAAGATTTAATAGATGCCAAGGAGGTGGAGTTTGACGCCCCCGAAAAACCTAATGTGATATCCGCTCCTATGCCAAAACATGGTCATAATGTCCATGCTATTGTAGAAGATCTTCATGTTACTGATGTTGATGACTTAATGACTCCGTTGCCAATGATAAAGATGAATCTGTTGAAAGCCGAGATTTTCCTAGGCTGTGAAAAACATTGTTACCTTTGTTCGACCTTGCAATCCGATTGTCCGCTATTGAAGTCAGGCATCCAATGCCTGATGGATACTCAAGAAATCCTCTTCAAGAAAACTCCTGTTACTACTGTTACTCCAATCAATGATGTTGCTATAATCACCATTTCCGAAAATCTTTCCAAGGTCTCCAAAAGACCTGTTAAGATTACACCCGATCCAAAGTATGTACCTCTGAAGATTACTATGTCGGGACCTATCCCATACAAGTCCCACAAGACAATACCGTGGAATTATGGGCGAGAAATCTTCTACCACGGTGTTAAGCAGATCGAATAAGTTGAAGAAAGTTCCGATGAAGAAACTCCTGACATAGGAAATATTGCAGGTACAAGTAAGATCACTCGTAGCGGAAGAATATTCTCTCTGGAGATTGCTCCTCCAAGGGAAATCTTCGGACCCTCAAGTGCTCCTGTTCCAGTCAAGATATTTGTACGAAGTCTAGTTATTGAAGAAATTGTTACTCCCGAAGTTATACCCTCTGCTGTTACTGCTGATAAAGGTAAGGGGATCCAAGAAGCGCCCGTCAGGACGAGGTCTCATACTTTGGTTATCCCCGAGACCACCCAAAAGGAAATGGAGGAGAATTTAAAGATAATTAAGAAAAG
Source organism: Vicia faba (assembly GCA_948472305.1). Lineage (NCBI taxonomy): Eukaryota > Viridiplantae > Streptophyta > Magnoliopsida > Fabales > Fabaceae > Vicia > Vicia faba. The sequence continues at coordinate 424,120,717 of OX451737.1, forward strand.
CGACTATGATGTCGTAGAGCAGCTGGGACAAAACCCTTCAGAAATCTCTATGCTGGCTCTATTGCTCTGCTCTGAGGCTCATGCCAAAGCCTTGATCAAATTCTTGAAGACGGCGCACGTGCCTCAAGAAACTTCTGCGGATCAGTTTCAAGAGTGTGTAACTAGCCTTACAGCCGACAATGGTCTTGGCTTCTCCGATGGCGATCTAACATCTAAGGGAAGAAAGCATAATAATGCGCTGCATGTCTAGGTAGAGTGCAGAGGGACCACTCTTGGTCACGTTCTGGTTGATACCGGGTCGTCTTTAAATGTCCTACCAAAGAAAGCATTGGACAGACTAGACTGTGAAGGTTTGACCTTAAAACCCAGTAATATCATTGTTAGAGCCTTTGACGGTTCTAAGTGGATGGTCCATGGGGAGGTGGACATCCCAATTAAAGTGGGTACGGAAACTTTCAACTCCACATTTTACGTCATGGACATCCGTCCCTCCTACTCATGCTTATTAGGGAGGCCCTGGATCCACAACGCTGAGGCAATCACTTCTTCTCTACACCAAATGCTCAAATATCCAGTCCAGGGTAAAATCATAACGGTTCATGGTGAGGAGGAGTATATGATAAGCCACCTTAACTCTTTCCTCTACGTGGAGTTAGATGGTGAATTCATAGAAACACCTTTCCAACACTTTGAAGAGGTTTCTCTTGAAGTGGCGGTAGCCAAGACAATGACTGTTGTGCCCATCATTACCAAACCCGTGTCCCGGATGTCATCTCTCAAAGATGCGGAGGCTGTGATTAAGGAAGGAGGAAGCACGGTATGAGGTCAACTGCCAGATTTTCCTTACAAGACAGATAAGTTCGGTTTGGGTTTCACTGCTGCTAGTCAGAAGGCCGTGCGTCGCTCCCGGGCTGGAGGACCGCCATTGAAAATCACTCATCATGGAGTTCATGCTTTAGAATATGATGAAGAAGGAAGCAATTTTGAAGACTGGATCTTTCCAACCATAGAAGGAGGACTGAACAACTGGGAGGTGAAAGACTTTGTTCCCATTACTTTCATCAATCAATAATTTATCTTTTGAACATTTTCTGTTGGTCTATAATAACTTTTAAACAGTTCGTACACTTTTTTCCTTATGCCTTACCCGGGGCATATAGGTCCATTTGTAAGGGTTTTGATTCTTCATTTTCATATGCCATTTTTAATGAATCATGGACGTTTTCATCTATAAACTTTTGTGTTCATTTTCTTTCTTTTTACATTTCATTTTATTTTGTTTAAAGGTGGCTATCCCTTACACACACCCACACTCACAAAATGCAGGTACCCATCCACTCCGGATTCCATGGGTAACAATTCTGCTATGGCCTTCAGTGACTTTGAAGATCTGGTCAATCATGCCGAATACGAAGGTGATGAAGACTGTGAAGTGCCTGGAGAGTTGGCTAGACTTCTGCAACAGGAAGAAAGGGTTATTCTGCCCCATGAAGAGTTGTTAGAGACTATCAATTTGGGAACAGAGGAAGACAGAAAAGAGGTTAAAGTGGGTGCCAACCTAGAGCCAAGTGTCAAAGAGCGCCTAGTTCAGCTGTTGAATGAATATGTTGAGATCTTCGCCTGGTCCTATGAAGACATGTCGGGATTAGATACAGATATTGTGGTTCACCATCTCCCTGCAAGAGAAAACTGTCCACCAATCAAGCATAAAGTCCACCGAATGAGGCCCGACATGTCCGAAAAGATCAAAGCTGAAGTGATGAAGCAGTTCAATGATGGCTTTCTTGCTGTTACTTCCTATCCACAAAGGGTGGCCAACATTGTGCCCGTGCCTAAGAAGGACGGAAAACTCGGAATGTGCATGGATTACCGGGACTTAAACAGGGCTAGCCCTAAAGATGACTTTCCACTACCGCACATTGACATCTTGGTCGACAATACAGCTCAACACAAGGTATTTTCTTTCATGGATGGATTTTCAGGGTACAACCAGATCAAAATGGCCCCTGAAGACATGGAGAAGACTACTTTTGTTACGCAGTGGGGTACCTTCTGCTATAAAGTGATGCCATTCGGATTGAAGAATGACGGGGTAACCTATCAGCGAGCCATGGTAGCTTTGTTTCATGATATGATACATCATGATATTGAAGTCTACATAGACGATATGATAGCCCGTTCACAGACAAAAGAAGAACACTTCGACCATCTGCAAAAGCTGTTTGTCAGGTTGAAGGAATACAAGCTCAGACTGAACCCTAGCAAGTGCACTTTCGGAGTCAAGTCCGGTAAACTTTTAGGATTCATCATCAGTAACAAAGGAATCGAGGTTGATCCAGCCAAAGTCAAAGCTATACAAGAAATGCCTGCCCCTCGCACTGAGAAAGAGGCCAGAGGTTTCTTGGGACGCCTAAACTACATTGCAAGGTTCATCTCTCACCTAACATCTACCTGTGAACCAATCTTCAAGCTGTTGAAGAAAGATCAGGTGGTTAAATGGAATGATGACTATCAAGTTGCTTTCGATAAGATCAAGGAGTATTTGCTGGAACCTCCTATCTTGATGCCACCCGTCGAAGGAAGGCCTTTAATCATGTATTTGACTGTCTTAGAAAATTCAATGGGGTGCGTACTGGGCCAACATGACGAGTCTGGCCGAAAAGAGCATGCCATTTATTACCTTAGAAAAAAGTTTACCGACTGTGAGACTCGCTACTCACTGCTCGAGAAAACTTGTTGCGCTTTGGTATGGGCTGATCGCCGGCTAAGGCAGTATATGTTGACTCATACCACTTTGCTGATTTCTAAAATGGATTCGATCAAGTACATCTTCGAAAAGCCTGATTTATCCAGAAGAATCGCTAGATGGCAGATGATCCTCACCGAATATGATATACAGTACACAACCCAAAAATCCATAAAGGGGAGTGTGCTAGCCAATCATCTGGCACATCAAGCTGTCAAAGATTACCAATCCATGAGGTTCGACTTTCCCGACGAGGATATCATGACTTTGAGCAACATTGAAGAAAACAGGCCGTATGATGGACCTGAACAAGGATCCCGATGGACTCTGTACTTTGATGGTGCCTCCAATGCACTTGGGAACGGTATCGGTGCGGTACTTATCTCTCTAGAAGGTTGCCATACACCTTTCACTGCTAGACTCTGCTTCAGCTGCACCAACAACATGGCTGAGTATGAAGCTTGTATCTTTGGTCTCAAGGCCACTATTGACTTGGGAATCAAATCTCTGATTGTATTTTGGGACTCAGCTTTGGTTATCAGTCAAATCAAAGGAGAGTGGGATACTAATCACCCTAACATCATCCTTTACAAAGAACATGTCCTGACATTGTTACCACATTTGGAGCAGATTACCTTCGAGCACTTCCCGCGAGAAGAGAATCAACTAGAAGATGCGCTAGCTACAATGTCATCCATGTTTAAACTTAACTTGGATAATGAGGCACCTCAAATCACAATTGAACGAATGGAAGAACCTGCACATTGTCACGAGATTAATACCGAAGAAGTAATGGACCGACCTTGGTTTCACGACGTCAAAAGGTATCTCGAAGCACAAGAGTACCCTAAAGGAGCTTCAGTCAACGACAAAAAGTTTTTAAGGAGGTTCGCGGCCAAGTTCTTTCTGAGAAATGGTATCATATACAAGCGCAATCTTGATTGTTTCCTACTCCATTGTGTGGACAAGGTTGAAGCTGAACAGATCATGGCCGAACTACATAATGGCACCTTTGGCACCCACTCGAGCGGTCATATGATGGCTAAGAAGATTCTAAGGGCAGGCTACTACTGGTCTACCATGGAAGCTGATTGTCATCAACATTCCCGTACTTGTCACAAATGCCAAATCTTTGCTGACAAGGTACATATTCCTCCAGTTCCTCTCAATGTCTTAACAGCTCCTTGGCAATTCGCGATATGGGGAATCGACATGATTGGAGAGATCAAGCCTACAGCATCTAATGGACACTGTTTCATCCTGGTGGCCATTGATTACTTTACCAAGTGGGTCGAAGCAGCTTCCTTCGCCTCCATTACAAAGAATGTGGTTTCCCGCTTCATCAAGCAAAACCTCATATGCCGGTATGGTATCCCCGACAGGATCATCACTAACAATGGTACAAATTTGAACAATACTATGATCACCGCTATGTGCGTGCAGTTCAAGATTCAACATCATAATTCATCTCCCTATCAGCCTAAGATGAACGGTGTTGTCGAAGCCGCGAACAAAAATATCAAGAAGATCATTTAAAAGATGATAGTCACCTATAAGGAATGGCACAAGATGTTACCTTTTGCTCTACACGGGTATCGTACCATGACACGTACTTCAACCGGGGCAACACCTTTTTATTTGGTATACGGCATGGAAGCTGTTTTACCTATAGAGGTTCAGATTCCCTCCTTGAGAATCATGAAGGACGCTGGTTTGAGTGAAGACGATTGGATTCACACCCGACTTGATCAACTTAACTTGATTAACGAGAAACGACTTACTGCTGTTTTCCATGGTCAGGCGTATCAGAAACGTATGATCAAGGCCTTCAACAAGAAAGTAAAGAGACAAGTATATCAAGTCGGGGAACTTGTAATCAAGCAAATCATCTTACCACAAAGTGATCCCAGGGGAAAATGGACTCCTACTTACGAAGGACCATTTGTGATCAAAAACATCTTTTCTGGTGGGGCAATGATTCTGACCACCATGGACGGCGATGACCTGCCGCACCCTGCGAACGAAGACATAGTCAAAAGATACTACGCATAAACGACCCGACAAGTTGAAAACCCGAAAGGGAAACTTGGGCAAAAATGGGCATCCCGGTGAATCGAAAACCCAAAAGGGCAGTTCAGGCAAAAATTAGGGATAAATAAAAAAAATTTGTACACCAGGCAAGTTGAAAACCCGAAAGGGCGACTTGGGCAAAAAAGGGTTTCCCGGTGGACTGAAAACCCGAAAGGGCGGTCCAGGAAAAAGTTAGGGAATTAAAGCGTATGACTATGTCTCGTTGGATCACTTTAAGGATAATCTCTTCACAAACAAGCTCCGGGCTTCTGATCAATCTAATCAACGTCGAACGAAGCAACAAATGGACAAGATACTCAGAGTTATGAAGGCTATAGCAGAATGGGAACCCCATGGAATTGTTACACATAGCCATCTTTCTTTGTATAAATTTTTCTCATTTTTATGACAACATTCTCTTACTAGGATGTCTGTCTCCTTTGTACAAAATACTTACACAAAGTTAATACAAATATACTTCAACGTGCATAAATTTGTTTGCCTTTTCTTTCTTTTTACACTTATGTTTTATTTGAAAACGTCCAATGATTTATTAAATAAGCATATGCATTTGAATATAATCACTGCTTACAAATAAAACGAAATGAGAAAGGATAATTACTGATAGGTTGAAAGTATAGGAAAACGTATTTAGGCTATTCCAGAAGAAATCCCCTGCAGTACAACATCCAGGTCCTCAACAGAGCTAAAGCCTTGAAATACATATCCCCAGCGGAGTTAAGTTTCAAAATCCCCGTCAAATTTAAGTTTCTAAACTCCCGATCCCCAGTGAAGCCAACAAAACTTTGAATTGCAAACCCGCAGTGAAGATAAAGCTTTCTTCCCCAACGGAGTCCAAAACTTAAACCCATAAACCCCGATAGAAGACCATCCAGTTCCCTCCAATTCCCCAGAGGTTTGTCTTAAAATAAGAAGATTCCCCTACAAGTTATCTTAGAAAACATCCCAACAGCTTCGGATGATTCCTCAGAGTGTTGGCATGCAACTCCAACTTTTGAAAACTCTTCAACAGAATGAGCATTCTCCCCACAGAGTTATTTCTCAGCAGATCTAAGATTCTCGATCTCATTTCTCCAGTTGTAGCCTCCCAGGTTTTGATTCCCCAGTAGAGATCGTCAGGGTTTTCCTTATTCCCCAGAAAGTCGTGAAGGATTCTCACATCCCCACAGAAGTTGTCAAAGTTCTTGTTAATCCCCACAAGTCACCAAGGATTTTCTATCCCCAACAGCGGTCAAGGATTTATTTTCCCCAGCAGCGGTCAAAGATTTCATTATCTCCAACTATCAAGGATATATTTTTCCTCAGCAAGACAGCTAATCGGCTTACATACACATAAATTACATTCATATATCATAAACATTGATAGAACACATTTTATTGCATCATACATGTCATACAACATAACTTTATGTTTTAGCTAACATTTTACCCTTTTCAGGATAAGATTAAAAGCTACCTTTAACAAATGTTCAAAGATTTCAGATACAGTACAGATACACTCCAAGACATGGAAGTCATTCTGCTACTCATTCAGGTCTCTTATTTCAGATACAGTATGGATACACCCCAGACACAGCGGTCATTCTACTACTCATTCAGACTTCAGCAATCAGATACAGACTAGATACGCTCTAGACATGGAATCCATTCTATTTCTCATTCAGATTCAACTATCAACTTCGGGTTCAGATAAACTCCAGCCACTGACGTCATTCTGTCACTTGTCTAGATGCCAGTTACAGTACGGATACACTCTAGACACGGAAGTCATTCTGCCACTCATACATATCTCAACTTCAGATACAGTCCAGATACGCTCTAGACACGGTAGCCATTCTGTCACTCATTTAAACCTATCCCCCAGCCCAGAGATACTCCAGACAAGGATGTCTTTCTGTCGCTTATTCAGATTTCAGATTTCAGATACAATACAGATACACTCCAGACACGGCAATAATTCCGATATTCATTCAAGAATCAAATACATTTACAGCTCAGATACGCTCCAGACACGGACACCATTCCATTGCTCATACGAATCCAATCTCCAGATACAACTCAAATATGTTCCAAATACGGATACCAATCCGATGTTCATTCTCCTGATTTTCAACAAACAAATCTTGGATGGCATCTTCAAGCCCATCTCCAGAAAGATTCTACCATCTCCAAATGGAATCTTTAAGCCCAATCCCTCCACTACATTTTGACGAGTGCAAATTTACGGGCACTCTAGTGTCCAATCATCTTTTACCTTCGAGTCACGAAAGGCAAACTCGCCAATCTAACTCTTCAGGTTAAAGAAGATTGAACAAGGGCAACTGTTGTACCCCAAAATTTTCCCTCTCATTTTATCAAGATTTTCCCTCACAAGACTCTTTGAACTCCAGACAGGATTAGGGTTTTGCTCTGCTTAAGACATCTCCTCGCATTGATGACCTAAATTAGGGTTTGAGGTTGCACAGGGATTTTTGGAATTTCAATGCTCAAAGTGACTTTCATACTTCAAGTTGGACCTATAAGATTTCCCCTACCAAGTTTCAAGCCTTGAATCAAATTCTTGCCCAGTCAATTGGACAGTTGACCTAGAAATCAACTGTATTGGGGAAAAAGTCAATTGTGGCCAATTTACAGTCAAACCTCACAATTTTTTATCCACATCAACATTGTAGACTCATATGAACTATTTTATCAAGTTTGGACCACAACTCCTCAAGAAATTTGATCAGATCATCAAAAGGGCAAAATGGTCATTTTTAGGGTTTTGACTGTACAAGGGTAATTTTTGATTTTTAACCTAGCCAATGGAAAATTGGGTTCAAACATGGATTCAAGGACTCAATGGAATCATCTTGACCTATTCACAAGGTTCAAAAGATCTCAAATGCATTGGATTGACAAATGAATTTTCCAGTCAACTGATCAAAATTTAACTATATATTGAAAAGTCAAACTTTGACTTTTTGGTCAAAATCAAGTGCCAAGGGTCACTTTTCATCAATATGTGTCAAAACATGAAACTTGTTCATCAAGAAACCCAATTTTACAAATTAGGGTTTAAGATTGAAAATTTTTATAACTTAGAATTTTTCTAAGTTATGAAATTTTCTTAATTTTCCCCAACTTTGCCCGACATTTTCACCATGATGCAATTAGATTCAAACAAAACTTCCAACATGAAAGTTGTAGTCCTCCACAAAATCTACAACTTTGATTCACAAAGTTTTCCCAAAAGAAGCTTGGATCTCAATTTATGATTTTTGGAACAAGGGTCCATAAAACTTTTAACTTAGTGAAATTTTGCCCTAGTTTAGGCAGGATTTTTACCTATCTTCATGACAATTTTTCACCTAGTTCCACTTGGAATATCAAAATTCATTTGAAAGATGGATTGTAAGGCATTTTACAAGATTTCCAAAATTTCCAAGAACTCTCCAAAATCATTTGTGGTTAGGGAGAATCGAAGGCTTGAAGTTGGCAAAAACTCACTTTTGATCCATGGCATTTTCATATTGATACAAGTTGCAAACTCTAATCAGCCTTGTTTGTACTTGATTACAGGTCCCAAAACCATTTCATACCTAATAATTAAATGCAAATCCATTGGTTTGAGGCTTTTTTCTGGTCATGGGAGGATTGCACACAAGATTAATCCTAAAATAGCAAAAAGGCAACATTGCCATTTTTGTCAAAATTGCTTTATGTCAAATAGAATCCTTGAGCCTTGAACAAGATCTTGTACATCACACAATATCCAAAAACTGAGGGGGAAAAGATTTTAAAGTGCAAGCTGATAGATAGCCTGTACAGGACTGTCTTGCTTCATTGCTCACTTTTGCTTAAAATACAAGAAACTTGTCAAATACACCACAACATGCACATCTGTTAGAACCAACCCTTGCACGCTTTTGAAACAAGTTTTATGCATTCCCTTGAGCCAAAAACACGATCCATTGAGCCCTAAAACCTTCCAAAACACAAAATCACCTCCGTCTTGCAAAACAGAGCAACTTCTGCACTTTGAGTTCTATCTCACAAGTTGCTCGTACGTTTTGCCCCAAACTTGTTCCAATACATTCCATATAACATATCCAAGCTATCCCAACCCTTAGACACTGATTGTAACTCCATTTTCAAGCTTCACCATTTCTGTTTTCAGCTTGTGCAGGTTGAGTTCTAGAAGCTTGTTCAAGCACATTCAAAGCAAACTAGGCATTGGGGAAGGTCAGAGGAAGTTCAAGCAAGCTCCCAAACATCTCAGGCCTCACTGAAAAGCTCCACATTGCCATTCACGACTTCAACTGAAACAGGTTTTTGTCAACTTCCTATCTCTCTATTTAGGAATCATTAGGCTTAGGTTTGTGAATAAAAAATGTAGTACTCATAGCCCTGAAGTTGTACATATGCTCAGTTTTCATTTAAGTTAAACGTGTTAAGAGAATTTGATCCATGAACTTCCTGAAAAAATTAGGTTAGAATTTAGGGCCAGAGAAATTCTCTCTGGTCTTTGAGAGTTAGATTAAGTTTCTTATATGGTTGAATTTGTCTTGAAAAATGCTACAACTTTGATGTTATGAGTTTTTGCATTAGAGCACGTATGCAGGATCTGGACATTTCTACAGGGCGCGCGTTTTTGTTTTGACAAAGGTTGAAGATGAAGTCCAAGTGGGCTGGGCTTGGTTCTGGTTCACTTTCTGCACCCCCTGCCTTGCTGACGGCACCCTTCTGGCCCATTTCTTCATATTTTTATATTTTTGTATTTATTTTTCATTTCTGATTTAATTTTATTATTTTCCCAACATAAAAAATACCAAAAATACTTTTATAAATTTTCACATTTATTTTTGTATTTTATTTTATTTTTCTAATATAAAAATAATTTAGTTAATATATACTTTTATTTTATTTAATGAAAACTTGAAAATAATACATAATAATATTATACCTTTATTTTTATTTATTTATACTTAAATAATATTTTTTCTAAATATATATTTATTTTTTTATATATTTTATTTTATTTTATTGTACATGAATAATATAATTAATATATATTTACTTTCTTGAATGAAAATTAAGGTTTTTCCCCTTAATAAAAAATAATAATCTTTATTTTTATTTTTTTTATACATTAAATATTATATTTTTACATACGTAAAAATAAACAAAAACATCTTTTGCATATTCATAATATTTTGCATATTTATTTAATTGACCATTTAAATACTTGTCTATTTATTTATTTGTACCATTTATTCAATTTGGATGTAATAGTAAATATTAGGATTTTATTTTCTTACAAATATCCCCCATTCAAAAGTTGTACCCCTCTCCCCATATCAATGTTGTAATAGCTTAGGGTTATTTTGCGCACTTTATGCTTTCAAATATGCCATGATTAGAGATTAGGGTTTGTATGTAAAAATCCAAAATCAAACAAATAGCTTGACTAATACAAAGACAAAAAAGCATGTAAATTGACAACACAATGCACACTTGCATCCCTAGGGTTTCATCCACTTGTTGCCTTTAAAATTGGCCATGTTATGCATGTTGAGTATCTTGGAAAAACAAAAACAAAACAAAAGATCATAGTCCCTCGATTAGGTTATCTTGGTTGCCTATACAAAATGATCTAGTCCCTCAAAAAATTGCTAAAGATACTTGGCCCAATTGCTATCATGGTCAATACGATGACCCGCGCCTGTCCCGTCTAACATCCTAATACAAAGTTGTTTACCAAATGCAATGGTAAATAAACACTGTCAAAAGGGTTAAAAATGTGTAGGAAAGATCTTTGAGTAAGATAGAGTAGACAACTTTTAGTTACTTGATCAAAACTTGCAAAAACATCCTTGCTATTTTCAAACACACTTCACAACACAATTTCAAAACATTTTCCAAAACAAACTTTCAAACAATCAAACATTGAAACATCTTTTCAAGAGACAATACACTTTTGTATACATTCAAACAATTGAAAAGCAAAAGCAAGTGATCTAAACAAGTAACTAAGAGCCCATGGATAACCATGGATGAAAAGGGTGCTTGCACCTTCCCTTTTCATAATCTACCCCCAGAACCCAAGAAAACACCTCAAAGGTCTTTCCTGTGCTTTTTGACCTTTCCTTTGGATAAAATAAAAAGTCGGTGGTGACTCTTGCTAAACCGAAACATTTGCGAACACAAACGCAAAACCTAAAGTCAGTTCACCCACCGTATCACACATTGCATCACAGAACCGAAGACTTTGTTGGGGAATAAATTTAAAAGTGGGGTTACCTTAGGGCTAGATCACCTTTATTTGCTTTCATTGTTTGACTTGCTTGCTTTACATTTTGGTTCCTTGTTTGGGCTTGTTTTGATCCACTACCCGGATTTAGGATACCTTATAGATAAGTAGAAATATGTTGTGGAAACTGTGAGGGGTATATCGACATGGTCTAAGCAATAGCTACGTTAGTGTGACACATTTTTGGGTACCGGTAGCCCTTGAGTAGTCAAGGAGAATACGTGGCCACTGTGTGGTGTCATGAAGAACTAACTTACTTTAGAACCTTTACATAACCAACTTGGCCATTAGAAAGTAGTGAGATAGCCGGCTTTGGTGCATTCCGAAGTTGTTTGATACTCGATACTACGCTCATTGAGATCAGAATTCTCGGAATATTTTGGTCGCCATGAAAGAGACTTGCGCTGATACAATTCCCAATAAGAAAGATCAGTGATATTAGGATCCCTTAGAACCCGGTTACTATTTTTAGGTCAGGTTGGAGCCAACTAAACTTCAAGAGGGTACTTACCTATAAGACTCCATGCAAGCCTATATAAGGACTTTTTTACTTTGTTTGTATATGCTTACTTGTACATAAAATCATAACATCATACTCATTCTCACTAACCATTTCAAGGATTATTGGGATTTATCTTTGTTCTGTTTTGTAGGACATGGCTTCTATCCGCAGGAATACTATCCAAGTCAATCTCGTAAGAATTCCTTCTCAACTCGAAGATTTAGAATCAAGGGACCCTGAGAATTCTTCATTCACCGAAAGACATGGTCGCCTCCTAAACTTGGTTACCTCGAGCATTGATGAAGATATGATGAAGGTGCTTTTCCAGTTCTTTGATCCTCTACACCATTGCTTCACTTTTCTTGATTATCAGCTTATACCTACTATGGAAGAATTCTCTTAACTCTTGAGGATTCCCATTCTCAATCAACTACCCTTCAATGGTACGGAAAGAGATCCAAGACCTGAAGAGTTTTCCCAAGCACTACACTTGCAACAATCTGATGTCACGATTAATTGGGAAACAAGGAGTGGTGTCAAAGGGTTCTTAGCCAAGTTCTTGTTTGAGAAAGTGCAAGATTGTTGGAACTCTTTGAACTTAAAAGATTTTGAAGAAATCTTGGCCCTTCTCATCTATAGGATGGTTTTGTTTCCAAACCCTAACCAACTTATATATGTAAATGCTGTCAAAATCTTCACGACTCGTAATCCGGTGCCAACTTTGTTGGGAGATATCCTACATTCTCTCCACTCTCGCACTATGAGGAAGACAGAGGACCTCATGTGTTGCAGTCCTCTCTTGGCTAGATGGTTTATTTCATATCTTCTCAGGTCTATGTTGAAGAACGAGCAAGGTTTGAGATAGTCTCATAGGCTGATGACGCTCAGACATTCAAATATTCATTGGTGTTCTCGATCCTTGGAGAACATTACTATCATCGACTGTTGTGGGGAATTGCCTAATGTCCCTTTGCTTGGAATTAGGGTAGGTATCAATTACAACCATTACTTAGCCTTACAACAGTTTGGATACGCCCGAAGAGATGATCCTCATGACATGCTCATCCAAGGAGTGGTATTCGACTACGAGAGCGACGATCAAGGCTACCGTCATAAATTTATACGAGCTTGGAGGATGGTAAGCAAAGTGGACAATAATACGCCGGGACACAAGAGTTCTATTCCACTTGAGCTTTATCTTAGGTGGGTACGAGCTCGTGCTCAGAAGTTCGTGATGCATTATCCCTCCATCCTACTAGTTATCATGGAACCTGTGGTTGAAGGAGATGTCCCATACACTGTCCTCCATCCCGACATACCTGCTTCTCTGTAAGAATTACAAAAGTGTTACATTCAGCTGAAGGAAGAATGAGATACCTTCGAAGCTCAATTCTACGGTAGTGAGAAAAGGGCCTTGGAGCTTATAAAGCAGACTCATGAAGAGCAAAGCTTGAACTCCTATATTGCGCCGAAGAGGATGCGTTCGACTTTTTTATCTTAGAGATTTATTTTGTAAGCCCAAGAGGCATGTTGTAATCATTTTAAACTAATTAATGAAAATTTACGTTTGTTCATTTTCTGTCTATACAAATTTAAATTTCATAAATCCTTGAAAACATTTGCATATACATCTTCCATGCATCATAACATAACAGGTTTTCACACGACATGTTTCCTTATCTTTCTACTGTCTATTTCAGCAAGATGGATATCGAGAAAACAGTGAAGGACCTACAGGAACAAAACTCTTAGTTTCAAGAGACTCTGCTGACCCTAGCCAAGGGGCAACAAGTCTTTATGGCATTGTTAGTAGCCAAAAAGAAACCAAAGAGGAAAGCCCTAGTCAACATGGGTTGAAGATTCAAAGAGTCGGTCCGTCATATCCCCGTAGTGGAAGACTAATCTGAGGAAGACGAGATTCAGATTGGAGAAGCTAGGAGTACCCAGGTTGGGTGTATCAATGATCAAGCGTCTGATGATGATTATTTTGACGAGAAGTATCCTCCAGTCGATGTTAAGTACAAGCAGCTAGAAGACAGATTGAAGGCCATTAAGATTCAAGCCGTCCTCGGTTTGGATTTTGATGATTTGAGTTTAATATATGGGGTTATTATTCCCCCATAAATTCAAGATACAAGTTTTTGCAAAATACAATGGGGTTTCTTATCCAAAACGTCACCTGAAATCTAATGTGCGCAAGATTCAACTGCACACAGCTGACAAGAAACTCCGGGTTCACTTTTTTCAAGAAAGTTAGGCTGGGACACAACTAGAGTGGTTTTACCAATTGGATGGTTCCCGTATCCATACATGGGAAGACTTAGCTACCACTTTCTACCACAAATACCAGTATAATGCCGACTTGGCACCGACAAGAGTTCAGTTGCAAGACATGACAATGGGGAAGAATGAAGGGTTCAAAGAGTACATCCAAAAGTGGAGAGACCTTACCAGTAGGGTTCAACCACCTTTTACTGATAGGGAGCAAATTGATATGTTTATGGGCACTTTATCTGGTCCATTTTTCAACTTGTTGGTTGGTTGTTCTTCATCCGATTTCACCGAACTGATCTTAACCGGTGAAAGAGTTGAAAGTGGTATCAAAAGAGGGATGATTCCCATGGCATCTGCCTCCACCTCCAATCCTATAAAGAAACCTTTTGTCGGGAAGTAAGAAACGAATGTTGTGTATGGGGAAAGGGCCCGTACCAAGAAGGATGATCGTCCGTCTGTTAATTCTGTCTAGATCTCCAATCCAACTCCTGCTCAAAGACCATCTTCAAATCATCAACGATTTCAGGCTCCACCAAGACAATTCACAAGGATAGGCATGTCATTATCCCAAGCCTTACAACACCTACTAAAGGCAAATTTGGTGACACTGCGTGATCCTCCGACCAATCCAGATACCTCTTCACCAAAGTATAATCCGAACGCCAAATGTGCATATCACTCAAATAGTCCCGGGCATGAGACTGACTAATGCTGGGAACTGAAGAATAAAGTTCAAGACTTAATATACAACAAGATCATTGAATTTGATCCTCCTCCAACTCCGAATGTAATCACCGCGCCGATGCCAAATCATGGCAAGGGTGTCAATGATGTTGAAGATACCATTTTTGTTTCCTCCATCAAAGACTTGACTACTCCGTTAACCACTATAAAAAAGAATCTGTTGAAAGTCGGGATTTTACCTGGCTATTTGAAGGATTGTGATTGTTGTGCCAAATAACTCAATGGATGCAAATGGCTGAAGGAAGGAATTCAACGCCAGATGAATAGCCATGAGATCATATTTGAGAAGACTCCATCCGCCAAAAGTTTGACCGATAAGATTGAAGATCTCTCCATCATAACTATCTCAAATAAGCCTCTTAGGATCTCCTCCAAGGGTCCTATCAGGATTTCAAATTAACCGACTGTTGCTCCTTTGATAATTACCTCTCCTGGACCAATTCCATACTGTGATCGGTGGATCTGGAACTGACTGTTTAACGCTGGTTTGCGAAATGTCGCAGAAGCAAGAGTCGCCACCGTCTTTTATTTTCTCCAAAAGGAAAGGACAAAAGCACAAAAAAATTCCTTATAGAGATTGCTCTCGGTTCGGGAGGTAGGTTATATAAAGGGAAGGTGTTAGCACCCTTTCTATCCATGGTTATCCATGGGCTCTTAGATACTTGCTCATTGTGTTTTCAAAAATGGTTTGTTTGCTTTTCAATTGTGGGTTTTTTTAAAAAAAAGTTTCTTTGAAAATTCCAGTTCGACTCTTGTATCGGTCCTCAAGAGTGTTTGAAAAGTTACTTTCGAAAGCTTTTTGAAAAGGTGTCGGTGTGAAAAGTATTTTTGATTTGTTTTTGAAATTAGAGCAAGTATCTAGAGTCGTCTACCTACCCTAAGGAATTCGTCTGTGTAAATGTCCTTAAAGTAATGCCATCCCACCATTGAGAGGTAGGTAGCACCACCGTTGGAGGTATTCGGGTCAATTTGAAGGTTCGGGACATGGTGATCACCAGAGCAATAGGAAGATACCTTAGAAGCTACCCTCATGCCAGGTTCCCGGATCATGAGGACTTACTAAAACATCCTCTACTCGACGACCACCTTTCGAGGGCAAGGCAACAGTGAGGCGTACCCTAGGGGTGGTGTGTGATTTGTGTGTCGTTTTCAGATATTTTTGTCTTGTCATGTATTGGTGATCTACGCTTTTGTTTTTATTTTGACATTCATTCTTGCATGCAAATTTATTAACAGTTAAAAAAGATGCGGAAATTTAAAAGTTCCTACGCTATTACAAAGGCGCGGGTCCACATCGCCAAATTAAATCCAGGACCCGATTTAAAAGTAAAATAAAGTAAAGTGCGAGAAATATAAATGTCTAATTTACATGGCTTTGGGAGAATTACATAAAAAGAGGAAATAAAATAAGCGCGCGAATTGGAATTAATAATCGACAGCGAGGGCGTTGGACCCTTTTTAATGAAATTAAATTATGATTAACAAATTAATTAAATTAAATGAGAAAGGAAATTATTTTTAGTTTTTTTTTGTATTTATGGATTTTTATGAGAATTAAATGGAATTAAAAAGTTAATTAACCCTAATTCTAGTTATTTTTAATTTATTAAGAAAGGCATTTGAAATTTAATCTAAAGTTAACCTAATTAATTAATACAATTTTATTTACGAAAATAAATAATTAATTATTAGTGATGATAAAAGAAAAGAAAAAGATAAAAGTAATTAAAATCTAATTCTACAAATTTTAAGTTTATTAAGAAAATGTTAAAAATTAATCCTAGAATAAAAACTAATTAATTAATAAGACTTTATTTACAAAATAGCATTTAAATAAAATATATTTTATTTTTATGACTTTCTGATTTTTTATTATATTTTTTCTTATGTTATGAAAATATTGATTTAAAGAGTTAAATTAAAACTAATTAAAACAAATAAAAATAGAAAAATATAAAAAGAATGAAAAAGCAAACCCATGGGGGGGTTCTGTCCCCAAACTGGAGGTTAGGTTGTAGCAATCAGGCCCAATGATTTGAGGCCTTTGGTTGACTTTTCAGCGCATGTGTAGCACCTCTGACTCACGCCCATGGTACTCTTCCAATCAGGGCCCTTGGATTGAGGTTATAGGCCAAGTGGCGTGCCTGGATTGTGAACGTATGGTAGACGCTTGGAGAGAGTGCTGCATAGGAACATGGTTAGAAGAAAAATATGGAAATAAGAAGGGGGACCTGGGAATCGAACCCAGGTCCCGTTGCTTACCAACTCACGTGCCTGCCAACTGAGCTGTGAAGGCGCTTTGTTTATAATATAACACATAATCAATATTACGTAAAACAATGGTTAGTGGATACTTTTTGCGCGAAATTCAAATGAGCCATTCGTTGGCCTACACATCATCATCTTCTCCAGTTATTTGCTGTGCCTGAAACAAAAAACAAATTGAATAGCGGGGGTTTTAAACCCCCACTAAATAGCAAGCATAAAAATAGCGAATAGAATATGGTGGCTCATAAATTGAGCGCGAATAGTGTGTTAAGTTCGTCCAAGCTTCCTGAGTTTAGCCGTGGTACTGGGATGTCCTAATTTTACAGTATATGTAAACGCCCAATTTGGAGCTTGAAGAACCCTAGCGAGCTTTAATGGTGATTTCGCGTACGATGCATAAAAACTCAATCAAACTACATGGTTAGCTTCAGCATGATAAGACTAATACAGAACAATCATTAGAACTCAAAATTATGGCATGAATGATACAATACGATTATGCAAAAAAGATGAGATAGTTTGATTGCTAGGTACCAATTCTGGGTGCGTGAGGATTGTAAAATAGTGCAGTTAGGTTCAGTGAAGCTTTTGCAAGCTATTGCAATTGGTATTTTGCCTTGAAAAGCCTTGGAATCGTATTTTCAGTTTTGGAATTTTTCACAAAAAGTGAAATGTTCTTCTTCAACTTTGGGCGCAGCTTCCAGGTCTCTTGGCATTAGGTTTTGATCACACTTATATGAGGATGGATTAGGGTTGAGTTTTTGATCCAAAAAATCCTTGCATTGATGGAATGAATATTTGATTTTCATGCATAATTTTTCAAATCTTTTTCACATGTTTTTGATGTCAATCATAGCCAATCTTCCCACTTTTGGTTGTGCACGAATCTTGAGCTTTTAAGGAGAGTTTATTCTGCACAAAAAGATTTAAAAACTTTGGTTTAGTATTTTTCCATATTTTATTTAATTTAAATGAATTAATAGCAATTAAAAATTCAAATAAATAAATAAAAATGATGAATAAATCCCCTTTGGGCCAAATGGTCGTGCATATGCTTTGGATGATGATTCTTGGAGGAAAATGTGGCCCATTAGCAAATTTGAAGCATTTGAAGTAAAGTTGACTTTTCAAAATACCCAAACATTTCCCAACTTCCACAAGGCATATCTTGCTCAAGTTTTAAGCTTTGATCATGTTCTTGGACATTTTGGAAAGGTCTTGAAGTCCTCTAACCAATGCCTTTGGTCCCATGTCAATTTGATTTACCAATCTCAAGTTATGGTCTTTGACTGAAAGTCCTTTTTTGTTGACTTTTGAAAATGACCTATAATGTTGAAATTGATAACTTTTTGTGAGAGCATTTCTTGGACTTTAAGTGTGAAGAGGAGTTGTAGGAAATGTCTTTCTCTTCAAAATGAGCTTTGGATGGAATTTTTCTGATGAACCATGTGGAAGTTATGCCTTGGTCAAGTTACAGTTGACTTTTTCAACTGTCCAAATATGGAAACTTTTGCATCTTGAGACTTTTTGAGCCAAGCTTTGAAAATCATGATCAAGAATTGTTCAAATGATGTTTGTGGCTTCAAAATGAGATGTTGACCAAAAATTTGAACTTTTGACTGTCAAATGACCATTTTTCCCCTACAGTTGACTGTTGAGCAATTAGGGTTTTTGACTGTGCAATTTTATGCTGTAAGTCTTGAAACTTGGTATGAGGATACTTGACAATGTTTATAAGCATGTGGGACTTGATTGGACCCTTGGAAACTTCATTTTATTTGTCAGAACCAAAACCCTAGTTTTTGACTGTTAGGAGGCCCTTGAACTGTGCAACCCTTGGGGAGATTTTGAAGCATGCTCTTTGCAATTCTTGAAGAATATGGGAGGGCAAATTTTGGGGTACAACAGTTGCCCCTGTTCAATCTTCTTAAACCTGAGGATGCAGATTGGCTGACGTGCCTTTCGTAATCCGAAGGTGGAAGATGATTGAACACTAGAGTGCCCAGAAATTTGCGCTCACATAGTAGTGTGATGGTGGGAATGGGCTTATAGATGCCATTTAGAGATTCATGGATAGGATGATGGGCTTATAGATGCCATGCTAAGAGATGATGGAAGGTGGATGGGCTTATAGACGCCATCTGGGTGTCAATCGCGTAAGAGATTCCTTAGCGAGAACTTGCGTACCTGCAAAAGAAAAGGATTACCTGACCCGTTACAGGAGCTGGTCTTCAGATTCTTTGTATAGATGTGTCCTGACTGGTTACAGGAGCTGGATCTGGATCTTCAAAAGGTTATGAATGAACCAGGGATGGTTATTACCTCAACGGGATGGTGAGAGAACCATGGACAATTACTACCTCAACAGGAACGCTGAGAGAATCTGGGGACGATTACTACCTCAACAGTAACGCTGAGAGAATCTTGGATATCTTCTACTGAGTCTTCATTAGGAAAATCTGTTAGGGATCGATTTAACTGGACTAGAGAAGGCCTTGGACTGGATAAGAAACAAAAAAATCTTAGGGTCGATCTGACTGAACCGGTCTAGGTCTTGAAATCTTCAACTGGATAAGAAACAGGGAGATCTTAGGGTCGATCTGACTGAACAAGAGAAGGCCTTTGACTGGATAAGAAACAGAAAAATCTTAGGGTCGATTTAACTGAACCGGTCTAGGTCTTGAAATCTTCAACTGGATAAGAAACAGGGAGATCTTAGGGTCGATCTGACTGAACCAGAGAAGGCCTTTGACTGGCTAAGAAACAGAAAAATCTTAGGGTCGATTTAACTGAACCGGTCTAGGTCTTGAAATCTTCAACTGGATAAGAATCAGGGAGATCTTAGGGTCGATCTGACTGAACCAGGGAAGGCCTTTGACTGGATAAGAAACAGAAAAATCTTAGGGTCGATTCAACTGAACCGGTCAAGGTCTTGAATATAGCTGAGAACTTAACTGGATCTTTCCTGAAAGGTAAAGGTCAGTCATATGCAATGCATGATATGGATCAAGCAATGATGTTCTCAACATAAATGAGATTTGTAAGATATGATGCGTATATGCATGCTATAATGTATGAAAGTGCGATGTTTATGAATGTATATTTTTGTCTTAGGGAAGTAAATCCTTGATGGGTGCCAGGAAGTCACTCCTGGGCTGATGTTGGAGAATAGATTTTTGCTTCTGCTGGGGATGATAGTTGCAAGAATACCGGTCGGAGAAGATAACTCCGTTGGGGAATAAACTTGGCGAATAGAACATTCTGTGGGGAGGAAATTACTCTAGTGATCTTGCTGGGGAGAAATACTTTGTGGGGAGAGAGATACTTTGCTGAAATGTTGATGGTAACTTCGCTGGGGATACCATTGTTGTGTTGGAAGTGTTAATAGACTTCGCTGGGGATAGGAAGACTTTGCCGAGAACGATCTTCTCATGGCTTTTGGCTGAGGATAACCCAGTTATATCCTGGTAAGGAAATAACTCTTTGAATAAAGCCGGGAGACGCGTTCGTGCTCTGCGAGGACAAGCTTCCAGAATCTACTGGGGATAAGCTTGCTGCTTGGGGAGATGGATTCCAACTTTCCTGGGGAAACTGGATTGGACTCTCCTGGGGAAAATTGAACTGCTGGGGAAGTGACTCCATTGCATGTTTGACATACCTCCGGGGAACAATCTTTAGGTTAAGACTGTCGGGGATGCTTGTTAAGAATGCATGTATATTGCTGGGGAATGTTGAGATCTGCTGGAGGATACCCAACTTCCTTAAGGTTTGATAGAGTAAGCTAACTCTGCTTGGGGAGAGTGTATTGACTTGTTGGCTCACTCTCTGGGGAATTAAGATATCTGGTTGTGTTCTTCAGCTGAATCTACCTTGGTACCTTGGAGGACAGAGCAATTAGATCACTTAGACCACTCTTTATTTCCCCTATTTTTGAGGTGGGAGAGGAAGACCTGTGAGGTGCTGATAGTTGTTGATGGACAAACCTTCTTCTGGTAGGCAAGTGATGAGATGACAGGACATAGTCGTACGCTTTGATCCCTAACTTTTGCCTGGACCGCCCTTTCGGGTTTTCAGTCCACCGGGATACCCATTTTTGCCCAAGCCGCCTTTTCAGGTTTTCGACTTGCCGGGTGTACAGATTTTTTTCATTTCATCCCTTATTTTGCCCGAACCCTTTTGGTTCGCCGGGAAGCCCTTATTTTTGCCTAGGTATGTCAACCTAGCGGGTCTTTGATTGTGCGTAGTATTTTTTCGACTATGTCCGTTCTCTCGGAATATAGGGAATTGCCCCTGTTAGAATTTTTTTGCCATGCCCCAGAAGATGTTTAATTAGGCAAGATTCGTCGTTGGAATGCCCCAAGTGACTCAGGCGGAGATTTGCCCCAGGCTATTTGGCCTTTGAGAGATTCTCTGAATCTTGACTTAATTGCCCCAGATAATGGACAATAATCACGTCTGCCCCTTGATTGGAAGTGCTTTTGTTCACTAGGTATTCATCGTGCGAATTTCCCTGTTGTTCAAACAAATAGTCATATGCAAACAATGTTATATCAAAAATGCAAAGCTTATGTCTGTCTTGAAGATTTTGAAAATGCATTCTTTTTCATGTTTGTAAAACGTGATGTCAAACTCGTTATTTTACTGCGAGCCTTAAGGAGTCAGGATACCTTTCGTAACAGTATGCTTTCGAACTAACCCATGCTTCAGCTAGGACTTTTAAGGGTTATAACGTGGGCTGGTTCACGGTGTAAGAAACAAAGGATAAAGGCTCAAATTATTTGTACCCACCCGCTCTTCGTGATGTTCTTCAATCCTAAACTCAGCTGATCGTACGTTAGACCTTATTTGAGTTTTTGTCCTGATATTCCCGTGATGGTTCGGATGTTGATAGTTTATTTTGAATAGGCAGTCATTTTTTTTTGTTATTGAGGGTTTGTAAGACCTCTTTTTTTTTTTTGATTTCGTTATCCCTATTTTTGCCTGAACTGTTTCCTTTTTTGGAATTACAGTCAGCGGGATGCCCCAGTTTTGTAAGTCTTCTTCATAGGTATTTTGACTTATCGGGCTTCCTTTTTTTTTTATTTTGAGAGATATAATGACTGCCTATCCTTGTGATTGTTCGGAATCATCATTGTCTTTCTTTGTTTTGTCAGGACCTCTTTTGGTGCCATTCGTTATGCACTTGGATCAACTGAGAGAACTACCCTGCCCCAGGTTATGATAAAGGGTTTTAATTTTCGAAAATAAAAAACTCCTACTTCTTTGGCTCAAAGGGGTTAGAGAGGGATTATCTTCCTTATAACTCCAGTGTTTAGGGATTGAAACAATGCCTGTACCTCATAAGTGGGGTCTGTTCAAAAGCATACTGTAGATTGCGGTATCGTTTTCGTCATCCTCCCTCAAGAGGCTTAGCATTATTAACTGAGAGTTGACATCAGAAAAAATATGAAAATAATTTGCATATAGTGAATACGAATATATTGCTTCAAAACAGACATATGCGATGCATTAATGAGATAACAACGTTTAGCATGAGTAAATGTTTGAACAAAAGAAAATTACAACTTGAAAATCCTAATGAACAAAAGTCTTTTCATCTCATGGCTTGCTATTTCAAATGGTGAGCCTTGGCGGGATGGTAGAAAAACTCCGCCTGACCATCTTGTGTGAACTCCAATGCTCCTTCATCAATCAGGTCCTGGATCTTGTTCTTCAGAGCCCAACACTCATTTGTATCATGTCCTGGACTGGCAGAGTGGTAGGCACACCTTTTATTGGGATCATAGCTAGGAGATGCTGTGTTGGGGTTCTGGGGATGAGCCCTTAATGTGATCACATTCAACCTCAACAGGCGTTGTAGAGCTTGAAACAACGACATGTTGAGCTGGGTGAATTGCCTCCTGGGCTTGTTTGGCTGAAGCTGGTGAGGTTGATGCTGAATTTGTGACACTGGAGCCATTTGAGGAGCTCTCCCCTTATCTCCTTGTCTCAAAGATGGTTGAATGATGAACGGCCCTTCAACCTTAGATGTTTGCCCCAGTTGGTTACCCCGAAGCAGTTGGTTGACGAGAACCTCGAGCTCATCTTGTCTTTGAGCTAAGTCTTGGATGATAGTCACCTGCCCCAGCATCTGGGCTCTCATTGCGTCCACTTCAGCTTGTAGATGTTTCAGCCGTTCGTCTTCAGCGCTGTTCCTGACCAAAGTCTCCATGAGAGGTGTCCTTAGCTCCTCTTGCCCCTTGGATAGATTTAGGAGGATTTCCCTGAACCGAGTCTCTTGAGCAAGAAGGTCCTGGTTATCTTGTTGGGAAGCCATTGCTGAAATAAACAGCGAGAAAGGTAAGTGACCTGCAACAAGGATACCTGTTATGCAATGATGTGTATGACATGCATGTAATGTTTTCAAGGACCTCGCGGGATAAACAAGAAAATTTGTTAGAATTTGGGTCCGGTAGCTTGATTGAAGGAACTTCCTGTTATTGAGAGTCCTTCTTCAAGGGTCAAAGCTCACCATATCGAGTGGGTCATAGCCCCTGACAACCTTGGCTAGAGGAAAATAAATCCTTTGTGCCCCTTGCTAGACAGTTGGTTCATCATGACCTGCATCACAGACCCTTGAGATCCTTGAAATGGATTAGTCTTTATGCAGGATGTATGCAATGGTATGATGTCATGATGCATGGGGTAATATGGGTAAACCCTGTTATGAGTCCCTAATTAAGGACTGTAAACAAAACCTGCAAGAAACTCAGTAACCTTGTTATGAGTCCCAATTAGGGACTATAAACAAAACCTGCAAGAAAACTCAAGTGTCAGATAACAAGTAGTCAAGTTGGAAGGCACACAAGTCACACAAGAGAAGCCCTTAGAGTTTAGGCCAGCATGGGGTCTGGGTGTTACCCTCTTGAAGTTGGTGGGCTCAACCTGTCCTATTAGAAGTAACCGGGTTCTAAGGGTCCCAATATCACTGGATTGCTTTCATTGTTCATCGTTTCGATTTAGCCACTGAACTGGCGACCGAGATATTCCAGGAAAGCAACCCTCAATTGAGTGTAGTATCGAGTATCAACCAACCTCGGACTGCACCAAAGTCAGTTATCTCACTACCCTAAAGAGGCCAAGATGGTTCAATTAAGGTTCCTAAGGTCTGTTGATGCTTCATGACACCACGTGGAGGCCCCGTACTCTCCTTGACTGAACTCAAGGGTTACCGGTACACACCAAAGTGCCACATCAACGTAGCAGACTGTTTCAACCATGTCGGTATACCCCGCACAGTTCCCTCACAGCCTTGTTGCTACTTTCTAAGAAGGTATCCCCAGATCCGGGTTAGGATCTATAGAACTCCCAAGACAGTCCCACAATTTAAAGCAAGCAAATCAATACAATTGAAAACACAGTGATCTTAGTCCTAAGGTACACCTCACTTTAAGTTAATTCCCCAGCAGAGTCGCCAGTTCTGTGATCGGTGGATCTGGAACTGACTGTTTAACGCGGGTTCGCGAAATGTCGCGGAAGCAAGAGTCGCCACCGTCTTTTATTTTCTCCAAAAGGAAAGGACAAAAGCACAGAAAAATTCCTTATAGAGATTGCTCTCGGTTCGGGAGGTAGGTTATAGAAAGGGAAGGTGTTAACACCCTTTCTATCCATGGTTATCCATGGGCTCTTAGATACTTGCTCATTGTGTTTTCAAAAATGGTTTGTTTGCTTTTCAATTGTGGGTTTTTAAAAAAAAGTTTCTTTGAAAATTCCAGTTCGACTCTTGTATCGGTCCTCAAGAGTGTTTGAAAAGTTGCTTTCGAAAGCTTTTTGAAAAGGTGTCGGTGTGAAAAGTATTTTTGATTTGTTTTTGAAATTAGAGCAAGTATCTAGAGTCGTCTACCTACCCTAAGGAATTCGTCTGTGTAAATGTCTTTAAAGTAATGCCATCCCACCATTGAGAGGTAGGTAGCACCACCGTTGGAGGTATTCGGGTCAATTTGAAGGTTCGGGACATGGTGATCACCAGAGCAATAGGAAGATACCTTAGAAGCTACCCTCATGCCAGGTTCCCGGATCATGAGGACTTACTAAAACATCCTCTACTCGACGACCACCTTTCGGGGGCAAGGCAACAGTGAGGCGTACCCTAGGGGTGGTGTGTGATTTGTGTGTCGTTTTCAGATATTTTTGTCTTGTCATGTATTGGTGATCTACGCTTTTGTTTTTATTTTGACATTCATTCTTGCATGCAAATTTATTAACAGTTAAAAAAGATGCGGAAATTTAAAAGTTCCTACGCTATTACAAAGGCGCGGGTCCACATCGCCAAATTAAATCCAGGACCCGATTTAAAAGTAAAATAAAGTAAAGTGCGAGAAATATAAATGTCTAATTTACATGGCTTTGGGAGAATTACATAAAAAGAGGAAATAAAATAAGCGCGCGAATTGGAATTAATAATCGACAGCGAGGGCGTTGGACCCTTTTTAATGAAATTAAATTATGATTAACAAATTAATTAAATTAAATGAGAAAGGAAATTATTTTTAGTTTTTTTTTGTATTTATGGATTTTTATGAGAATTAAATGGAATTAAAAAGTTAATTAACCCTAATTCTAGTTATTTTTAATTTATTAAGAAAGGCATTTGAAATTTAATCTAAAGTTAACCTAATTAATTAATACAATTTTATTTACGAAAATAAATAATTAATTATTAGTGATGATAAAAGAAAAGAAAAAGATAAAAGTAATTAAAATCTAATTCTACAAATTTTAAGTTTATTAAGAAAATGTTAAAAATTAATCCTAGAATAAAAACTAATTAATTAATAAGACTTTATTTACAAAATAGCATTTAAATAAAATATATTTTATTTTTGTGACTTTCTGATTTTTTATTATATTTTTTCTTATGTTATGAAAATATTTATTTAAAGAGTTAAATTAAAACTAATTAAAACAAATAAAAATAGAAAAATATAAAAAGAATGAAAAAGCAAACCCATGGGGGGGTTCTGTCCCCAAACTGGAGGTTAGGTTGTAGCAATCAGGCCCAATGATTTGAGGCCTTTGGTTGACTTTTCAGCGCATGTGTAGCACCTCTGACTCACGCACATGGTACTCTTCCAATCAGGGCCCTTGGATTGAGGTTATAGGCCAAGTGGCGTGCCTGGATTGTGAACGTATGGTAGACGCTTGGAGAGAGTGCTGCATAGGAACATGGTTAGAAGAAAAATATGGAAATAAGAAGGGGGACCTGGGAATCGAACCCAGGTCCCGTTGCTTACCAACTCACGTGCCTGCCAACTGAGCTGTGAAGGCGCTTTGTTTATAATATAACACATAATCAATATTACGTAAAACAATGGTTAGTGGATACTTTTCGCGCGAAATTCAAATGAGCCATTCGTTGGCCTACACATCATCATCTTCTCCAGTTATTTGTTGTGCCTGAAACAAAAAACAAATTGAATAGCGGGGGTTTTAAACCCCCACTAAATAGCAAGCATAAAAATAGCGAATAGAATATGGTGGCTCATAAATTGAGCGCGAATAGTGTGTTAAGTTCGTCCAAGCTTCCTGAGTTTAGCCGTGGTACTGGGATGTCCTAATTTTACAGTATATGTAAACGCCCAATTTGGAGCTTGAAGAACCCTAGCGAGCTTTAATGGTGATTTCGCGTACGATGCATAAAAACTCAATCAAACTACATGGTTAGCTTCAGCATGATAAGACTAATACAGAACACTCATTAGAACTCAAAATTATGGCATGAATGATACAATACGATTATGCAAAAAAGATGAGACAGTTTGATTGCTAGGTACCAATTATGGGTGCGTGAGGATTGTAAAATAGTGCAGTTAGGTTCAGTGAAGCTTTTGCAAGCTATTGCAATTGGTATTTTGCCTTGAAAAGCCTTGGAATCGTATTTTCAGTTTTGGAATTTTTCACAAAAAGTGAAATGTTCTTCTTCAACTTTGGGCGCAGCTTCCAGGTCTCTTGGCATTAGGTTTTGATCACACTTATATGAGGATGGATTAGGGTTGAGTTTTTGATCCAAAAAATCCTTGCATTGATGGAATGAATATTTGATTTTCATGCATAATTTTTCAAATCTTTTTCACATGTTTTTGATGTCAATCATAGCCAATCTTCCCACTTTTGGTTGTGCACGAATCTTGAGCTTTTAAGGAGAGTTTATTCTGCACAAAAAGATTTAAAAACTTTGGTTTAGTATTTTTCCATATTTTATTTAATTTAAATGAATTAATAGCAATTAAAAATTCAAATAAATAAATAAAAATGATGAATAAATCCCCTTTGGGCCAAATGGTCGTGCATATGCTTTGGATGATGATTCTTGGAGGAAAATGTGGCCCATTAGCAAATTTGAAGCATTTGAAGTAAAGTTGATTTTTCAAAATACCCAAACATTTCCCAACTTCCACAAGGCATATCCTGCTCAATTTTTAAGCTTTGATCATGTTCTTGGACATTTTGGAAAGGTCTTGAAGTCCTCTAACCAATGCCTTTGGTCCCATGTCAATTTAATTTACCAATCTCAAGTTATGGTCTTTGACTTAAAGTCCTTTTTTGTTGACTTTTGAAAATGACCTATAATGTTGAAATTGATAACTTTTTGTGAGAGCATTTCTTGGACTTGAAGTGTGAAGAGGAGTTGTAGGAAATGTCTTTCTCTTCAAAATGAGCTTTGGATGGAATTTTTCTGATGAACCATGTGGAAGTTATGCCTTGGTCAAGTTACAGTTGACTTTTTCAACTGTCCAAATATGGAAACTTTTGCATCTTGAGACTTTTTGAGCCAAGCTTTGAAAATCATGATCAAGAATTGTTCAAATGATGTTTGTGGCTTCAAAATGAGATGTTGACCAAAAATTTGAACTTTTGACTGTCAAATGACCATTTTGCCCCTACAGTTGACTGTTAAGCAATTAGGGTTTTTGACTGTGCAATTTTGTGTTGTAAGTCTTGAAACTTGGTATGAGGATACTTGACAATGTTTATAAGCATGTGGGACTTGATTGGACCCTTGGAAACTTCATTTTCTTTGTCAGAACCAAAACCCTAGTTTTTGACTGTTAGGAGGCCCTTGAACTGTGCAACCCTTGGGGAGATTTTGAAGCTTTGACTTGGCAAATTTTGAAGAATATGGGAGGGAAAATTTTGGGGTACAACACATACTCTTCTAACAAAGCAGTGCAATGGAACTATGGTGATGAGGTGTTTTACCATGGAATAAAGCAAGACGCTTGGATTGAAGAAAGAAAATTTTACACCATTGGTAACATTACTGGCTCTAGTAAGGTGACAAGAACTGGGAGAATTTTTTCACCCAACATCTCACCACCAACTATTACAAAGGCACCTGTTCGCATCACCGCTGCTAAGCCAAGTACTGACACAAGGGGAAAAGAGAAAGTTGTTGAGCCTGTTGAGACAGAAATACCCGCAAAAGACATTGCTGATGGAGAACCTTCCGCTCAAGAAATGGATGAGATCTTGAAAATTATAAAAAGGAGTGATTTCAAGATTGTGGAGCAGTTAGGGCAAACCTCTTCCAATATTTCCATGTTATCTTTGCTACTTTGTTCCGACGCCCATTCTCGGGAATTAATCAAATTCTTGAAGAAGGCTCATGTCCCTCATGAGACCACAACTGACTAGTTTGAAAATTGTGTGGCAAGCTTGATGGACGATAATGGTTTGGGGTTCTCGGATGCTGATCTGACACCACTTGGAAAAAAACATAACAAAGCTCTGCATGTTTCTGTTGAATGTAAGGGGACTACCCTAGCACATGATCTGGTTGACACTGGCTCCTTTTTAAATGTGCTACCCAAGGGGGATTTGGACCGTTTAGACTGTGAAGGACTAGTTTTAAAACCAAGTGATATTATTGTGAGAGCTTTCGATGGGTCCAAAAGGACAGTTCATGGAGAGGTGGATCTCCCGATCAAGGTGAGCTCACCAATTTTCAACTCTACTTTCTACATCATGGATATCCATCCTGCCTACTCCTGTTTGTTGGGTCGCCCTTGGATCCATGGAGCAGGGACAGTAACCTCAACTCTTCATCAAAAGCTCAAGTATCCGATCAAAGGAAGAATTATCACTGTCTGTGGTAAAGAGGAGTTCATGGTAAGCCACCTTAACTCTTTCAAATATGTGGAGATGGATGGTGAATTTATAGAAACCCTGTGTCAGGATTTTGATGTTGTGCCACCAATGGTTGCTACTGCCAAATGTTCCTCTGATGTGTCCAAGGCTGGTAAGGTCGTGCCGAAGATGGTCTCATTCAAAGATGCTCGTGCTGCAGTCGAAAAAGGAAGCTGTGATACTTGGGGGAAACTCCTCGAGATCCCATTCAAAGCAGACAAATGTGGTTTGGGTTTCACTATCAAGGCTCAGAAGGAAGTAAGGCGCGCTCGCGCAGGGAAGCCCCCTCTCCGTATTGGAAGTCATGAAGTCAATGCTATGGGTGATTCTGATGATGATTGTGCATTTGAAGATTGGGTATATCCTACAACAATGGAGCTCAACAATTGGCAAGCAAAGGACTTCGTTCCTATCTTAATCATTGAGGAGTAATCACTTTTTTATTGCTTTCTTTTAATTCAAGAACATTTTGTCTGTAATATTAAACAATGACTTTTAAGCCATGTGCCTGGCCCGGGGCACTATGGTCCATTTGTCAAGGGTTTTATTTATGTTCATTTTATCATATGATCATTCAATACAAATAATTGGACTTTTTCATTCGAACATTTGTGCTCATTGTCTTTATTTTTCTTCAAATACATTTTTAAAAAATAGCCATGTATCTTACATGCACACACATACGCTCTTGTAGGTCCTCATCCACTATGGATCTCTTTGCCAATGAGTCTACTATTAGCGAATATGATTTTGAATGTCCAATTAACCAAGGCGAAGACGAAGGCGAGGAAGATTGTGAAATACCGGGAGAAGTAGCCAGACTTCTATTACAAGAGGAAAAAGCTATTCATCCGCACGAAGAGTCAGTTGAAGTCATCAATCTAGGTATAAAGACAGACAAGAAAGAGGTTAAGATCGGCGCTAACCTGGAAATCAATGTCAAAAGAATATTGGTTCAGATGTTGCATGACTATGTGGAAGTGTTTGCTTGGTCGTATGAAGATATTCCAGGGTTGGATACCGACATCGTAGTTCATCGTCTACCGACAAAGAAAGATTGTCCTCCTGTCAAACAAAAAGTTCGTCGCATGAGGCCTGACATGTCTGAAAAAATAAA
This sequence comes from Vicia faba, assembly GCA_948472305.1. Taxonomy (NCBI): domain Eukaryota; kingdom Viridiplantae; phylum Streptophyta; class Magnoliopsida; order Fabales; family Fabaceae; genus Vicia; species Vicia faba. The sequence continues at coordinate 424,150,916 of OX451737.1, forward strand.
AGCTGAAGTGATGAAACAATTTGATGCAGGATTCTTAGCCATGACATCTTATCCTCAATAGGTTGCGAATGTGGTGCCAGTACCGTAGAAAGACGGAAAAGTTCGTATCTGTATAGATTATAGGGATCTGAATAGGGCAAGTCCCAAGGATGATTTCCCTCTACCTCATATTGATGTCTTAGTCGATAACACTGCTCAGCATAAAGTCTTCTCTTTCATGGACGGTTTCTCTGGCTATAATAAAATTAGTATGGCTCCCGAAGACATGAAGAAGACCACTTTTGTTACGCAATGGGGCACCTTTTTCTACAAGGTCATGTCGTTCGAATTAAAGAATGCAGGGGAAACATATCAAAGGGCTATGGTAGCTTTGTTTCATGATATGATCCATAATGAAATAGAGGTATATGTGGATTATATGATTTCAAGGTCACAAACCGAAGAGGAGCGTCTCAGTCACCTGTACAAGCTATTCGAGAGGCTGAAAAAGTAAAAGTTGAGGTTGAACCCTAATAAGTGCACATTCGGAGTACGATCTGGAAAGCTTCTAGGATTTGTTGTCAGTGGTAAAGGCATCAAAGTCGATCATGCCAAGGAAAAGACTATCCAAGAAATGCCAGTTCCCCACTCTGAAAAGGAAGTTAGAGGATTCTTGGGTCATCTTAACTACATCGCCCGCTTCATATCTCACTTAACTGCTACTTGTGAGCCAATCTTCAAACTCTTGAAGAAAGATCTTGTGGTCAGATGGAATGATGAATGCCAATATGCCTTCAACAAAATCAAAGAATATCTGCAAGAACCTCCTATTCTCATGCCTCCAGTTGAAGGATGACCCTTGATCATGTACTTGACAATACTAGAGAATTCTATGGGGTGTGTTTTTAGCCAACATGACGAGTATGGCCGAAAAGAGCATTCTATTTACTACCTGAGCAAAAAGTTTACCGACTGTGAAACCAGATATTCAATGCTCGAGAAAACTTGATGTGCTCTGGCATGGGTTGCTCGCCGTCTAAGACAGTATATGTTGACCCATACCACTCTACTGATTTCTAAGATGGACCCAATCAAGTACATCTTCGAGAAACCTGCTCTTTCTGGACGAATAGCTAGATGGAAAATGATCTTGACTGAGTACGACATTCAATACACAATGCAAAAGGCCATCAAGGGAGTGTATTATAGATCATTTGGCCCATCAAGCTGTTGATGATTATCAGTCTATGAACTTTGACTTCCCAAATGAGAATATCATGCTAGTAACCGACTGCGCGAAACCTGGACCGTATGACAGACCTGAACAAGGATCCCGATGGAAGGTTGCCACACTCCTTTTACTGCGAGATTATGCTATGATTTCACGAACAACATGGCTGAGTACGAAGTATGCATTTTGGGTCTGAGGGCTGCCATTGATTTGAGGATCAAGCATTTGAATGTGTTTAGGGATTCCGCTTTAGTGATTAGCCAAGTAAAAGGATATTGAGAAACTAAGAACCCTAATCTCATCCCTTACAAGGAGCTTGTGCTATCTCTGATTTCTTACTTCGAAGAGATCACCTTTGAACACTTCCCTAGGAAGGATAATTAGTTGGCTGACCCCTTGGAAACAATGTCTTCAATGTTCAAGGTTAGATGAGACAACGAAGATCCTTTGATTACAATTGAAAGATTCGACGAACCTTTACCCTGCTATGAGCTCGACACTGACACTGAAAATCCATGGTACCACAAGGTAAAGAGATACCTTGAAGCACAAGATTATCCCGAAGGAGCTTCCATCAATGACAGAAAATTCTTACGAAGATTCTCAGCCAAATTCTTCCTAAGTAACGAAATATTACACAAGCGCAACAATGAATCTACTCTACTCCGATGTGTGGACAAGAAGGAGGCAGAGGAAATTATGGAAGATATGAATGATGGTCTCTTTGGGACTCACTCAAGCGGACATACTATGGCCAAGAAGATCCTGAGAGCTGGCTACTATTGGTCAATGATGGAGACTGATTGCCATCAACACTCTAGGACTTGCCACAAATTCCAAATCTATGCTGACAAGGTCCATGTGCCTCCTATCCCTCTGAACGTCATGAGCACTCTGTGGCCATTTGCAATGTGGGGCATTGACATGATTGGAGAGATCAAGCCCACCGCTTCCAATGGATATCGCTTCATTCTTGTCGCTATTGATTATTTCACCAAATGGGTCGAAGTCGCCACAATTTCCTCAGTCACAAAGAACATGGTAGCCAAATTCATCAAACATAACCTCAGCTGCCGTTATGGTATCCCCGAAAGGATCATCGCCGATAATGGGACTAACCTCAACAATGATATGATTACCGAACTTTGCACTCATTTCAAAATCAAGCATCACAATTCTTCTCCTTATAGACCTAAATGGAATGGTGCAGTCGAAGCAACCAATAAAAACATTAAGAAGATTGTGCAAAAGATGGTAGTGACCTACAAGGACTTGCATGAGATGTTACCATTTTCTCTTCATGGCTACCTCACTTCAGCTAGAACATCAACTGGGGCAACTCCCTTTTCTTTAGTCTATGGCATGGAAGCTATTTTTCCAATGGAAGTTCAGATTCCCTCACTAAGTATTATGAATGAGGAAGGCATAGGAGAAGAAGAGTGGGTTCAGACAAGATTGGATCAGTTGAACTTGATCAATGAAAAGCGACTGGCTGTTGTTTGTCATTGTCAGATGTACCAAAAATGCATGATCAAGGCTTTCAACAAAAAGATCAAGCCTCGATTATATCAAGCTGGTGACTTGGTGATAAAGCGCATCATTATTCCATAAGGCGACCCCAAGGGCAAATGTACTCCCACCTACGAAGGACCATTTGTTGTCAAGAGAGTGTTCTCTGGTGGTGCCATGATGCTGACTACTATGGATGGCGAAGACTTCCCACATCCTATGAATGCGGACATAGTTAAAAAATACTATGCATAAGAGACCTGATAGGTTGACACACCTAGGCAAGATAAGGGCATCCTAGCAAACCAAAAGGTTTGGGAAAAAAATTAGGGATATATACAAAAGAATGTACAACCGGCAAGTTGAAAACCCGAAAGGGCGACTTGGGCAAAAATGGGTATCCTGGTGGGCTGAAAACCCGAAAGGGCGGTCCAAGAAAAAAATTAAGGATTGAAAGCGTATGACTATGTCCCGTGGAATCACCACAATCGAATTTATTACTAAGGTCCGAGTTCAAACGATCCAAGATCAATCCAATCAAATTTTGTCAACGGCATGGGGCATTCGAAAACATTGGGGAAATAGTAGAGTTGGGATGCAATGAGATCATTTCCACATGGCTATTTATTTTGTTTTCAATTTTTGTTTTCCTTTCAACGATTTCCTCTTACGAGGATCTCCGTCTCGTTGTACAAAAATTCCTATTCATGGGCAAAATATCAATACAAATATATTTTGAAGTGCAAACTTTCTATTTTTGTTTTGAATGCAAAAATGTCCAATGACTAAAATTAAACGGACATATGCATGTGAACATAATTAAAACTATTTGGCACATGTGTCCTGCTAAGAAGCAACAAACATCTTTTTAATGTATATGGAATATCCCCACAGAGCTATCTCCACAAGGACGGCTATAATAAACCGATCCCTCAACAGAGTTGCCCACAAAGTCTCTTTGCATAGGTTGATACCCAGCCAGAGTCTCAATCTCTTGACAGCTCTTTCCCCAGCCAAGTTGGTCCTAAAAGAAAAATCCTTATGGATATCTTCCTAAAAGAACTCACCTCATCAGTTGTTCATCAAGTATTCATCAACATGGTTTATTTCCCCAGTAGGGTTTATTTCCCAAACATACAACAATCAACGAACAACAAAATTCCCCGGCATAGTCTATCTTCTCCAACTTGAGTTTTCCTTTTAGACTATTGAAAATCAGAGGGCCACAACCCCTAATCCCCAGTAAAGTCGTCAACAAAGCCTTTACTATCTTCAGAAGTCACTATGAAGCCTGAACCCGACCAAATAATAGAGTAACTTCTCCAAGATACTATGAAGCCTGGCCCCGACCGGATAATAATACAATCTTCAGTCACTATGAAGTCTAGACCCGACCAGATAATAGTGTAACCTTTCAGATACTATGAAGCCTGGCCTCGACCAGATAATAGTACAATTTTCAAACACTATGAAGCCTGAACTCGACCAGATATTAGTAAAACTTTTAGTAACTTTGAATCCTGGACCCGGCCAGATGATAGTTAACTCGTTAAGATACTATGAAAACTGGACCCATCCAGATAATAGTTTAACTTTTCGAGATATTGAAGAACCTGGACTCAACCATACAAGGGTTTAACTCCTTTTCCCCAGTAGTGTTTGCCTCTACCCCAACAAGTTAATGTGAAGCCTGGATCTGACCAGACATCAGTTCAACTTCATCTTTTCAAGCAAGTTATTATGAAGCCTGGACCCAACCAGATAGCAATTAACTTCATCCATCTCAGAAATCTGCAAAGCCTGGAATCCGACCAGATAGAGTTTTTAATGTCATTAAGTTACTATGAAGCCTAGATCCGACCAGATATCATATGAACTTTGTCTATTCAAGCAAGTTATTATGAAGCCTGGAACCCGACCAGATAACAACTAGCTACAATCCCCAGTGAGTCACTATGAAGCCTGTACCCGACCAGATAATAGTATAACTTTTCAAAGAAAAAAACTATGAAGCCTGGACCCGACCAGATAGTAGTTACCACTTCAAGTTACTGTGAAGCCTGGATCCAACCAGATATTAGTTCAGTTTCAAGAATTTTTTTGCGAAGCCTGGAATCCGATCAGATAACAGATAATTTATTCTTCCCCAACAAGTTATTTTGAAACCTGGAACCCGACCAGATAGCAGTTGACTTCCTCATCCTCAGCAAGCTGTTGTGAAGCCTGGATCCGACCAGATAACAGGTAACATTAAGGAGATAATCCCCAGCGGAAGCATTCTTTCAACAAATTTGGAGATATGTATATTCTTCATCCCCAACAACCATCTGGGATTCAACTTCCCAGAACTCCTCAGCAGTAGTCAGGGATTTATTTTCTGGGACAAAATATGCATCCCACATTCATACATCATAGAATATACAAATGAAATGCATTTAGCACAATCTCATTCATCTTGTGAACATCATGCATACATCTTCATTTAACTAACCCTTTTTCCCATAAGTAAAACATCAAGTTTTAGTATAAATCGACCAAATATTTATGCTGATATTTATTCCCAATGTTTACCATCATTCCTCCTAATGGCATCTATAAGCCCATTCCCAATACATCTTCGAGTGCAAATTTCTGGGCACTCTAGTGTTCAATCATCTTCCACCTTCAAGTCATGAATGGCGGATCCTCTAATCTAACTCTTCAGGTTTAAGAAGATTGAATAGGGGAAGCTGTTCTACCCCAAAATTTTCCCTCTCATTTATCAAGAAATCTCTCATAAGATCTCCATTGATTCAAGACTATACAAAGTTTGATCAGCTCAAGACACCTCCTCAAGCACTGATGACTCAAATTAGGGTTTGAGTTTATACAAGTAAAATTGAACTTTCTAAGCCTAACTTGAATTTCATGAATCATTTTTGACCCTCAAGATTTCTCATGTCAAGTTTCAAGTCTTGGATCACATTTTTGCTTAGTCAATTGATTAGTTGACCTAAAATCAACTGTATTGGGGAAAAAGTCAACCGTGGCCAATTTATAGTCAAACTTCATAATTTTTTATCCATATCAACATCATGAACTCATATATGTCAATTGATCAAGTTTGGATCATAATTCCTCAATAAATTTGATCAAATCATTAAAAGGGCAAAATGGTCAAAATTAGGGTTTTGATTGAGGAGGTTTAATTTTTGACTTTTGACCTAACAATTGACTTATTGGTTTAAGAAATGATCTCAAGGATTCAAATACATAATTTTGACCTAATGGTATGGCTCAAAACATTTCTCAAGATCAATTGATTGATAGTTGAATTTCAGTCAACTGATGAAAAGTCAACTGTAAACTGAAAAGTTAAACTTTGACTTTTTGATCAAAATCAAGTTTCAAAGATTACAATTCATAAAGACATGTCAAAATATGAAACTTTTTCATCAAGGAATTCAAAATTTAAAATTCATCTTTGAAAAGTCAAATTTCCAAGACTTAGAATTTTTCTAAGTGTTGAAAAGTTCACATTTTTCCATAACTTTGAGCCAAATTTCCACCATGATGCAAGATGATTCAAGGGAAACTTCCAACATGAAAGTTGTATATCTCAATGAGATATAAAACATTGTAGGGAAGAATTTTTTATAGAAATGCTTGGATCTCAAGTTATGAATTTGTGAAGACATGCTCATGACCTTAAAAGACTTAGTGAAATTTTGCCCTAGTTAGGCAGATTTTTGGTACCAACTTCATGGCAACTTTTCACCTAGTTCCAAGATGAAGTTTCAAAAATGTCCATCATGAAGGTTGTAGGGGATTTTAAAAGCTTTCCAAAATTTCCAATAACTCATTAAGATCATGTTTGTTCTAAGAGAATCGAAGCCATGAAGTCAGGGTTTCATTCTTGTTTTGCAAGGCAAATTTGTGAAGAACACTTGATCCAATCTTCAAGCATGTTGTTCAAATCTCACTTTGCATGCTTCTAACTTGCATTTCACTCCATAATTAAATGTTTACACAACTATTATAGCTTTGATCCAAGCATTTGAGGCATTGTCCAAATGGTTATTCCATTAATGGCACAAAGGTAACACTTCCATTTTGGAAAAGCATGCTTTATTGCAAAAGTCAATGCATCGAGCTCCCAACTTGTTTCATCTGAGTACATGAAATGTCAAAGATAAAATCAACATGTCTAGAGCCTCCCATAAAGTCAGACCATGCTTGTGCTATGCCTTGAAACCATGTTTTCCACTTTTCTTCAAAATCAAGTAACATAGCCATAACCCTATATCCCACAAATTTGTAAACCTCAAGTGCTCTACACATTTTCTTATAACTATACAAGTCTATTGCAAGAGAATACATGAATGCAGAAGCCCTAAAACTCTCCTAAACTCAGAACTGCGTAACAAACCTTCATTGTTGCATATTCTGACCAAAAACTCCAAACTCAGAATCCACTCGTGCGTTTCTTGGCTTTTCACTTCCAAAAGTTCCTAAACATCATTTACAAACAGTCCCACACCATGTTACACGACTGTAACACCATCTTCATCAACTTCCATAACCAAAAAATAGAGCTTTCACCTTGACTTCTTTAGCACGATTCAAGCACTCCCAACATCAAGTAAGCATTACATTAGCTTCCTGGGAACTTGGGGAAGCTAACCTGATAATAACAACTCCTTGAAAGCAGCTCAAACTCATTTCACGATTTCCAGTTTTGAGGTATTTTTCTGAACTTCTATCTCTTCATACAAGCATTATTTGATTCTGATTTGTGAAGATAAAATGTAAATATCATTGCCCTGAAGTTGTACATGTCTATAGTTTTCATTTATATTTCCTGAGCTTAGAGAATTTTAGGTTTGAATCTCTGGAAAAAATTAGGTAAGAATTTGGTACTATTAGAAATTCATGTTCATATTTGAGAATTATTTGAAGTTATTTACATATTCAAAATCGTGGTGAAATTTCTAACAAGTTTGATGTTGGAAGTTTTAGGAATGGATGAGAAATGAGTGAGTTACACGAACCATGGCTGGAGGTTGAAGATGAAGTTCATTTCTGGAAGTTGTTTTGTATTATGTATTTATTGTTTCAGTTATATTAACGGATGTATAGCCACCCCAGTGGTAAGGCAGCGCACGTTACATGTTCAGGGCGTGGATTCAAGCCCTAGCACAGCCACTTTTCGTCATTTCTCAAACATTTTCTTATTTTTTTGCCACAACCAGCGCCCTGGGCCTAAGGTCATTGGACTTGTCATTTTTGCTGAAACTCACCCTCTGCCTGCTTGCTACAACACAGGCCCAACCTTTTTATTTTTACTTTTCTGATTACAAAAAAATACCATTTAGGCCAGACTGAAAACTATTTTTTCTAACAAACTACCACATTCCATTTCAACCCCCCTAACTTTTATTTTTTATATTTTATTTTCATTTTATTTTTCTTTATTTTTATTATTATTATTATTATTATTATTATTATTATTATTATTATTATTATTATTATTATTATTTTCATTAATAAAAAATCCAAAAATATATTTTTATTTATAATTTTCATTTTACATACTTATTTTTTTATTTTTTTTATAAAAACAAAAAGACAAAAAGAATACTTTCTTAAACAAATTTAATTATTTTTCTTAATATATTAAATCATTAGATTTAGGTTTAGTTATTTTCTTTTTATTTAAAATTAACTTAGAACTTAAATTTCTTTTAATTAATTAATTTCTATACTATTTTTATTAACCTTAAAAAACCTTTTCTAAAAAAACCTAAAAATGCTTTCAAACTTATTTTATTTTCTTAATTAGTTTATGTTTAATTTTATTTAATTTAATTTATCACTTTCTTTTAGTTAATTAGGTCAAAACTAAATCCTTTCCTCAAAAACCAAATAAAAATCCTTTTTTCTTGTCCATTTATATCCTTGTATATTCTTTTTAATTCTTGTACAATATTCAATATGGTTGTAATAGATAATTATGTTTAATTTCTTGCAAATCTCCATTTGTAAATTTTTATACCCCATCCCCCAAATGATATAATAGCGTAGTAATTTTACTTTCCGTAATTTAACGCTTTCATATAAATGCTAGTAATTAGGGTTTGTATGGAAGGATAAAATCAACAAGTAGATAACCCTAATCAAAGATAAATAATGCATGCAAATCAAAAACACTATTCACACATGCACCCTTAGGGTAATTCCACTTGTTGCCTTTCAAAAATGGTCATGTTATGCATGTGGGATGTCTTAGAAAAAATAATCAAAAATATAAGATCATAGTCCCTCAATGATGCTATAAATGTTGCCTTTCAAATGATCTTAGTCCCTCAAAGAGAAATGCTAAGATATCTTACAACATTACTATCATGACTATACGATGACCCACGCACGTCCCTTTACATCCAAATATAATGCTTCTTACTAATTATGGTAAGATAGAAATATCAAAGGAAAGGAAGAAATGAACAAAATACTTTTGAGTAGGTAGATTGTTCCTAGTTGCTTGCTCACTTTCAAAACAAACATCCTTGCTCACTTTCAAAACAAACACTTTCAAAACAAACACTTTCCAAACATGAAATATTTTCAAATTCCAGCACTTTGTATAAGTTCTTACGAACGAGAACCATTACAAAGTTTGCTTAAACGAAGGCGCCTTTTCAAAATACTTTCAAAAACCACCACAAAGCACATTTTCAAACAAAGCAAGTGATCTAGCAAGAAACTAAGATCCCATAGATAACTATGGATGAAAAGGGTACTAACACCTTCCCTTTTCATAATCTACCCCCCTAACTCAAGAAATAATCTCAAAGGTCTTTCCTGTTCTTTTCCACCTTTTCTTTTGGATAAAAGAAAAGTCGGTGGCGACTCTTGCTAACCGCAACATTTGCGATAAAACGCAAAACATCCCAAGTCAGTTCTCCCACCGTATTACAATCGTAGTGAGGGCTTTCGATGGTTCTAAACGAATGGTGCACGGGGAGGTGGACATCCCTATCAAAATTGGTACTCAGACTTTTGATTCAACCTTCTATGTGATGGATATCCGTCCATCTTATTCCTGTTTATTGGGTCTACCCTGGATCTATGGGGCTGGTGCTGTCACTTCTACCCTACATCAGATGTTGAAGTACCCAGTCAAGGGAAAGATTATCACAATCCATGGGGAGGAGTAATACATGGTTATCCACCTGAACTCTTTCAGGTATGTTGAAATGGACGGCGAATTCATTGAGACCCCTGTCAGAATTTTGAGGTAGTTCCACAGACAGTTGTTGTAACCAAAACTTCTACTAAGGTTCTGAAGATTACTAGACCTCCATTGAAAATGGCTTATTTAAAGGATGCTAAAGCAATAGTTTAGGAAGGTGGATGTACCACTTGGGGTCAACTTCCGGACATTCCCTACAAATCTAACGAGTTTGGTTTGGGTTTTACTTCGGAGGCCCAAAGAGCTGTTCGACGTACTTGTGCTGGGGGACCACCATTACACATCATCAATCATGGAGTCAATGCGTTGGAAGACGGTGATAGCGACTGTGACATGTAATATTGAAACAATTTAAATTTTAAAACCTTGTGTCTTATCCGAGGCACAATGGTCTATCTGTGAGGGTTTCTACTTCATCTTCATATGTCATTAATAAATCATGGGACGTTTTTGTATGCAAATTGTACGCTCTTTTTTTTCTTTTTCTACCTTTTACTTTATCAAAAATAGCTATGCTCTTACAAACACTCACATATCAAAATGCAGATCCATATCCACTCTAGATCCCATTGGTAACGGTTCTTCATTTGCCAATTATGACTTTGAAATTCCAATCTACCAAGCCGAGGACGAAGGTGAGGTACCAGGGGAACGTGCTAGACTGTTACAACATGAATAAAGGGTAATACTGCCCCACGAAGAGTTAGTTAAGACAGTAAACTTGGGTACTAAAGAGGACAAGAAGGAGGTCAAGATAGGCGCTAATCTGGAGCATAGTGTTAAGGAGCGTTTAATTCAGATGCTACATGACTATGTTAAAATCTTTGCCTGGTCATACGAAGACATTCAGGACTCGACACTGATATTTTGGTCCATCTTCTGCCTATAAAAGCAGATTACCCTCCAGTGAAACAGAAGGTTCACTGTATGCGGCCAGAGATATTAGAAAAGATCAAGGCCAAAGTCATGAAGCAATTCAATGGCGGATTCTTAGCTGTCACCTCTTATCCACAATGGGTTGCCAATGTTGTTCTAGTGCCTAAAAAGGATGGAAAGGTACGTATGTGTATGGATTACAGAGACCTGAATAGAGCAAGCCCCAAGGATGACTTCCCGCTTCCCCATATCGATATTCTGGTTGACAACACCGCACATCATAAAGTATTCTCCTTCATGGATGGTTTCTCCAGATACAATCAGATTAAAATGGAACCTGAGGACATGGAGAAAACGACCTTCGTCACACAGTGGGACACTTTCTATTACAAAGTTATGCCATTTGGGCTGAAGAACACTGGGGCAACCTATCAGTGTGCCATGGTAGCTACGTGGATGATATGATAGCCAGATCTCAAATTGAAGAAGAACACCTTGACCACCTGCAGAAGGTATTTGAAAGACTGAAGAAATATAAACTAAGGTTGAACCCGAATAAATGCACTTTTGGAGTAAGATCCGGTAAGCTCTTAGGCTTCGTTATCAACGACAAAGGTATTGAAGCAGACCCTGCAAAGTTAAAAGCGATACAATAAATGCCCACTCCTCACACTGAGAAGGAAGTTAGGGGATTCTTAGGACGTTTAAACTACATCGCCAGATTCATTTCCCATTTAACCGCTACTTGTGAACCAATCTTCAAATTACTGAAGAAGGATCAAGTAGTGAAATGGAATGACGACTGCCAAGCTGCCTTTGTCAGGATCAAGGAGTACCTTCAAGAGCCTCCCATTTTGATTCCGCCAGTGGAGGAAAGACCTCTGATCATGTACCTAAAAGTTTTGGAAAATTCAATGGGGAGTGTGCTGGGGAAGCATGACGAGTCTGGCCGAAAAGAGCATGCAATATACTACCTGAGAAAAAAGTTTAGCAACTGTGAAACCAGATATTCACTGCTCGAGAAAACTTTATGTGCTCTGGCATGGGCTGCTCGCTGTCTAAGACAATATATGCTTACTCACACTACCTTCTTGACATCCAAGATGGATCTTATTAAATACATATTCGAGAAGCCCGCCCTCTCTGGAAGAATAGCAAGATGGCAAATGGCCCTGACCGAATACGAAATTCATTACACTACCCAAAAAGCAATAAAAGGAAGGGTGCTAGCTGATCATTTGGCTCATCAGGCTGTGGATGACTATCAATCCATGAACTTCGAATTCCCGGATGAGGACATCATGTTGGTAAATGATTGTGAAGAACTCAGACCGTATGAAAGACCTGAACAAGGATCTTGATGGACCATGGTTTTTAATAGAGCTTCCAACGCACTCGACAATGGAATCAGCGTTATGATCATATATCCTGAAGGCTATCATACTCCCTTCACTGCCAGGTTATGTTTCAACTTTACCAATAATATGGCTAAATATGAAGCGTTCATTATGGGTCTCAAAGCTGCCATAGATTTGGGGATCAAATCCTTAAGTGTATTTGGAGACTTGGCCTTAGTAATCATTCATATAAAAGGATAATGGGACATGAAGCATCCTAATCTCATCCCTTACAAAGAGCATGTGTTAACACTGATCCCAAATTTTGAGGAAATTACCTTTGAGCATTTTCCACGAGAGGAAAATCAACTAGCAGACGCGCTAGCTACTATGTCATCCATGTTCAAAATCAGATGGGATAATGAGGCTCCTCAAATCACTATTGAGAGGATGGATGAACCAGCATACTGTCATGAGGTTGATACCAAAGAAGTAGCGGGAAAACCTTGGTTCTATGAAATTAAAAAATATCTCAAGGCCCAAGAATATCCTAAGGGAGCTTCAGTCATTGATAAGAAGTTCATAAGAAGGTTCTCTGCTAAATTCTTCCTCAAAAATGAAATCATCTACAAGCGCAACCATGACTCTACTTTGCTTCGATGCATAGACAAGAGTGAGGCAGAAAAGATCATGGCTGATTTACACGAAGTTACCTTTGGAACCCATTCTAGTGGGCACACAATGGCTAAAAAGATCCTACGGGAAGGATACTATTGGTCCACTATGGAAACAGATTGTTATAAGCATCCGTGAACCTTTCAAAAATGCCAGATCTACACTGATAAAGTAAATGTGCCACCGGTTCCTCTAAACATCTTGACCGCTCCCTGGCCATTTCCAATGAGGGCATCGACATGATTGGGGGGATCAGACCTATATCTTCAAATGGACATCGTTTCATCCTCGCCGCCATTGATTCCTTCACAAAGAGGGTCGAGGCGACTTCATTTGATTTGGTTACCAAGAACATTGTGGCCAGATTCATCAGACATAAACTTATCTGTCGGTATGGTATTCTGGAAAGAATCGTTATAGATAATGGTACCAATCTCAACAATATTATGATCGCCGGACTATGCGGGCAATTCAAAATCCAACATAATAACTCTTCTCCTTACCGGCCGAAGATGAATGGCGTTGTAGAAGCCGCTAATAAAACATCAAAAAGAGCATACAGAAGATGACTGTGACCTATAAAGACTGGCATGAGATATTACCATTTTCTCTCCAAGGTTACCGTACCATGGTGCGCACATCAACATGGCAACTCCTTTCTCTTTGGTATATGGAATGGAAGTTGTCCTACCAATTGAAGTCCAAATACCTTATTTCAGAATCATGAAGGATGCAGGGTTGAACGAAGATGATTGGATTCAAACTCGACTTGACCAATTGAACCTGATTGATGAGAAGAGGCTTATGGCTGTCTGCCATGGTCAGATGTACCAAAAACGTATGATTAAAGCTTTTAACAAGAAGGTCAGACGTCAGGTATATCAGGTTGGTGACCTGGTAATCAAGCGTATCATACTGCCACAAGGTGATCCCAGGGGCAAATAGACTCATACATACGAAGGACCATTTGTGAACAAAAACATATTTTCTAGTGGGGCCATGATTTTAACCACTATGGACAGTGACGACCTTCCACACCCTGTAACCACATACATAGTTAAAAGATACTACAGATGAAAAAGACCCACTAGGTTGACTGGCCTAGGCAAAAATTAGGGATATGCACCAATAAAAAAAATGTACACCCGGCAAGCCGAAAACCTGAAAAGGCAGCTTGGGCAAAAAAGGGTATCCCGGTGGACTGAAAACCCGAAAGGGAGGTCCAGGAAAAAGTTAGGGATTTAAATCGTATGCCTATTTCCCGTTAGATCACCTTACAACCAACCTTCAGTATCAATTGTCAAACTCAAACGGTACTAATCAATCCAATCAGCTTCAAATAAAGCAGCTAGTGGATAGGATGCTCAAAGACATAAAGGCTATAGAAGAATGGGAACCCTATGGGATTATTTCACATAGCTGTCTTCCTTTGTATTAGTTTTCGTTCTTACAATGACATTCTCTTACTAGGATATTCGTCTCGTCTCTTTGTACAAAAATGCTTATTCAAGTTAATACAACGCTATTCCTTTAAAAGTGAAAAACTATATGTTTTTTACTTTCCTGTTTTGTTTGCAAAAATGCCCAGTGATTATTTTTGAACATATGCATTTGAACGTAATTACTGCTTACATAAACGCATAAAAAAGGAACAGAAAATAGAAAGACAGTTACTAATGGCTTTAAGAAACAGGACAATGTCTAGAGGCCATTACATAAAATCCCTGCAGGTACTTTCTCCAGCAGGAGCAGAGGAAGAGACATCAAACTACAAGATCACTGCCGTATCTCCAGTATGCAGCCTAATGATATCAGGTACTCTCATATCCCCGGCAGAGAAAAATTTCCAACTACCGCTCCAAATATTCCCCAATGAAAATCGCTGAGCTACTCATGATTCCCCAGTAGGATTTCACAAAATACCCAAACAACGCACGAAGTTTCCCTTCCCCAACAAAGTTTATTTCTCTAAAAATGGAAACCCATCTATGAACACTTCAACTTCAATAAAATATAAAGACTTACACTCCTCATTCCCAACAACAGTCATGGATTTATTTTCCCCAGTCCAGCAACACAGCAGCAGAACAACTAATATGTTCATACATTGCATTCATACATCATAACATCGATAACACAAAGGCATATATCGCAATCTCATTTATTTTGAGACCATCATTACTTAATACATCTCATGCATCATACTGCACACAGCTAACTCATTACCCTTTTCAAGAAAGTTTGCAAGCAAACAAGTATTATTACCAATTTTTGTTAATTTCAGATTAACACCTAACACAGGACAGGACAACTATCTGTGAACAAATTGATTGGAGGTCAATTCCTAAAAACCATACGGGATGAATATCTGCATGACGAACACATTATTCAAGATCGTTGCTGGTTTAGTTTAAATTGATCATTGGTTTATCCTAATTCCGTTCTGGTAGACACTCTCTCTGGTTCAGCGAAACCGCTCCAAAGATTTATTCTGATTATTTTCCAGTTAAAGATTATTCAAGACCTATGCTTGTTCAGTTTAAATTGATCAATGGTTTATCCTGATTCCGTTCGAGTATACACTTCCTATGGTTCAGTTAAATCGCTCCAAAGATTTATTCTGATTCTTTTCCAGTTAAAGATTATTCAAGACCTCTGTCGGTTCAGTTTAAATTGATCATTGGTTTATCCTGATTCCGTTCTGGTACACACTTTCTTTGGTTCAGTTAAATCGCTCCAAAGATTTATTATGATTCTTTTCCAGTTAAAGATTATTCAAGACCTCTGCTGGTTCAGTTTAAATGGATCAATGGTTTATCCTGATTCCTTTCAGGTAGACACTTCCTTTGGTTCAGTTAAATCACTCCAAAGATTTATTCTGATTCTTTTCCAGTTAAAGATTATTCAAGACCTCTGCTGGTTCAGTTTAAATTGCTCAATGGTTTATCTTGATTCCGTTCCGGTAGACACTTCCTCTGGTCCAGTTAAATCGCTCCAAAGATTTATTTTGATTCTTTTCCAGTTAAAGATTATTTAAGACCTCTGCTGGTTCAGTTTAAATTGATCAATGGTTTATCCTGATTCCGTTCTGGTAGACACTTCCTCTGGTTCAGTTAAATCGCTCCAAAGATTTATTCTGATTCTTTTCCAGTTAAAGATTATTCAAGACATCTGCGGGTTCAGTTTAAATTAATCAATAATTTATCCTGATTCCATTTCGGTAGATACTTCCCCTGGTTCAGTTAAATCTCTCCAAAGAAATATTCTGATTCTTTTCCAGTTAAAGATTATTCAAGACCTCTGCTGGTTCAGTTTAAATCGATCAATGATTTATCATGATTCCGTTCCGGTATACACTTCACTGGTTCATTTAAATCGCTCCAAAGATTTATTCTGATTCTTTTCCAGTTAAATATTATTCAAGACCTCTGCTAGTTCAGTTTAAATTGATCAATGGTTTATCCTGATTCCTTTCCGATAGATACTTTCTCTAGTTCATATAAATCGCTCCAAATATTTATTTGGATTCTTTTCCAGTTGAAGTCATGCTTAGACTTGGTCTAATTTCTTTCAACAATCACCATTGTATGGCATCTATAATCCCATCTCCGACAAATATCCACGAAATCCCCTTCATAGGGGATCCTCCTTAAAACCCTGATACCTCCTCCCCATCATCTCTCTGAATGGCATCTTTAAGCCCATTCCCTACAATCAACCACTACATCACCGAGTGCAAATTTCTGGGCACTCTATTGATCAATCATCTTCCACATTCAAGTCACGAATGACATACTCGCCAATCTAACTCTTAAGGTTTAAGAAGATTGAACAGGGGCAGCTGTTGTACCCCAAAATTTTCCCTCTCATTTTTTAAGATTTTTCTCACAAAATTCCTACTAGGTCAAGGCTGCACAAGTACAATTGGATAATTTTGGGACTCTTAAGCATCAAATCGAATAAGATCAAGTTTGTATGGATTTCTATGTTTCGATTGGGAATTTGACTTCTTTTGAACTAGATTAATTCCTATGCTTCGATTGGGCATTTGTTTTCTTTCGAGCAAGCTTAAAATCCCAAGCTTTGATTGCGGCGGTGACTTTTTGTATGCTCTCTTCATGCTAGCTTCGAATGAGCATGGTTTTCCTTTAAAGACAGTTTCCTTCGATTCACAAGGCAGGGACCTCCTACGTGCAAGCCTCGTTTGGGAATTTAGGCTTCCTACATGCAAGCTTCGATTACACCAAAGACCCCTTACAGGCTGACTTTTGGTGCACATGGTAATGGCCTCCTGCAACTTTCCATTGATTCAAAAGGCGTTTGCTTCCTACTGGCGCCCTTCAATTCAGAAGACAAGTACCTTCTCTACACTTGCCTTCAATTCATAAGGCATGAACTTCCTTCATGCCAACAGGAACAAGGCAATGACCTCCTGTATACATCCTTCGATTGCACCATCTACATCCTACATGTTTGCTTTAATTCACAAAGCAGGGACCTCCTGCATGCATCTTTCGTTTGGTTTTATGGTTTCCTTCAAATGCAAGTTTGGGTTACATCTTTCATTTGGCTATATGACCTCTTGCAGGCAAGTTTGAGTTGGCAGTGGTTCTTCATACAAGCTTTCGTTTGAGCAAAGGCATCTTGCATGTTTGCTTGGAGTCACAAAGGAGTAACCTTCTACAGCTTTCCTTCAATTCAGAAGCCATTTTTCCCTTGCATGATTCTTTTGATTCACAAAAACCAGGACTCCCTTCAAGCCAGTATGCACAAGGCAAAAAGCTTCCCCATGGCTAGCATTCATAAGGCATTAGCACCCACAAAGCATTGGCTACTTTGATACTAGTTTCGACTGGGAAGTATCTCCCTTGGAAACAATTTGTTTTAACACATAACTTCTACACTATGACACATAACTATTGTCTCGTTCGAAAGACGTACCATGGAAGCACATTTGAAGGACTTGCCAGACATACCTGGATGTCCCAATCGAATGACATATTTCGGTGACCCATTCAAAGGTATACATTTGGCCCATTCAAAGGATTCATAAAAAGGTCTCATTCGAAAGACACATATTGGGTGAAAATCAAATAGTTTTGTCTGAAGAAAAATCTTGTCGAAGGACGGACCTAGGTGGTCAAAACAAAAGATTAAAATAATCCAAAGATGATTGATGACCAAAGTGTTGTGTGGTGCCTAAGTACAAGCATGCTATATTGGCCACAACACTCCAAAACTGCTACAAAGTAGTTCTGCAATGTTTCCCCCATCCATGCACCAAAATGGCATACAAGACTGCACCTCGAAGACTACAAGAACAGCATACCCTTTTTTGTTCAAATTTCTTTTGTTTTCCCTCCTAAACATCAGCCAAAATCATCTATAAATAAGAGCCTCCACCATACATCTTAGGGGCCCCTGATAGTTGCAAAAAAAAAATTCTTGTTGTGAGAAAGCTATCTATTTCTCAAAACTCTCAAACACTATCAAACGTTCTCAAATATTCCTAACACTTCACTTCTAAAAAACTCAGACCCCTTCATACACTAAGTGAACCCTTCGATTCACTCCTCAAACTGTCAGATAACTAACCTTCGACCCATTCCCCATGTGCAATATATTAGTCTTTTGATTCACCCCCTTACTTGTTGTAGAGTAACCTTCGGTTCACTCACCACTATCACATACCCTTCTTCGATTCAGTAACTGCTCAAACAAAGTAGTAGCTGAACTAGCTTCAGGAAGATTCCAATGAAGCTCCATTCACCACCAAGGAGGTCACTTGCAGTTCCTACGATTTAAGCGCTTCAAGAGGTAAGTTCTCTCTAAACTTGGAACTCTTTCATTTAAATATCATGTGTACATACCAATAAAAAGAAAATGTAGAAATCCCATATAGGGAGTTGACCATGCCTTAACTTTCGATCCTCACTGCCTATATGTTGAAAGTCTCAACCCTGACTACTTAGACTTTGGATTTTGGTGCCCAATAATCTTGGGCTAACCCCTGGCGTGTAGCTTTCAAAAGTTACACTTGAATGTTGCATTTTTAAAATTTTAAAATAGGTTATCTTTATCCTTCGATTGGCTAAATATTCAAGCCTTTTGAATCTCAACCTGAGAGCCTAGCTTTTCTGAAATCGAAGAAGGCAGCAAGGAGCTTGAGGCGAAGAGTGTACCTCACGCTGATTCCAGGCCCTAATCGAAAGAAGTGGGAGAAGGCTGAAATCGAAAGGCGTATCCGTACTGATTCCAGGCCTAAATCGAAGGAAGCCGAGAAGGTCAGAATTGAAGAGTTTCGTTGCCTGAATCGAAAAGCCCATTTTCTTTTCTTTATTTTTTTTGTCTTTACATTTTCTTTCTATTCAATATAATTGTAATAGTGTAGGATTTATTTTCTGCATTTTATTGCTTTTGTACAAATGTTAGTAATTAGGATGTATGGCAAGATAAAACCAACAAGTAGATCACCCTAATCAAAGACTAAATGCATGCAAATAAAACACATTATTCATACACATGCACCCCTAGGGTAATCCCACTTGTTGCCTCAGAAAATAGTCATGTCCCTTGAATATGGGCGTTTTAGCAAAGACCCTCAATAAAAGATCGTAGTCCCTCAATGACCCTCGATGTTGCCTTCGGTAAACAATCTAGTTCCTAAACGAAATTGCTAAAATGTCCCATAGGTTTCCTTCTATGACTATATAATCAACCCACGCCCGTCCCTTCACATCCAACGATGGGGTTTCTTACCAAATCAATGGTAAGATAGCAACATCTAAAGGAAGAGGAAAAGAACACTAGACCTTTTGAGTAGGTAGAATGCTCATAGTTTCTCGCTTGCTCAAAACAAAAACATTTTTACACACCAACACGTTCCTTTGAAATATTTTCAAAAGTGAAAACACTTTGTACGCATTCTTATAGAAACGGGAATCATTACAAAGACACTTTTCCAAATCACTTACAAAATCACATTCCACAAACACCTCTTTGAACTATTTTCAAAAACCAACACTTTGTACGCATTCTTATAGAGACGAGAATCATTACAAATACGTTTTCAAAATACTTTCAAACCCACACCATAAAGAACATTTTTAAACAAGAGAAAGTGATCTAGCAAGCAACTAAGATCCCGTAGATAACTACAGATGAAAAGGGTGCTAACACCTTCCCTTTTCATAATATACCTCCCAAACTCAAGAAAACATCTCTAGAGGTCTTTCCTGTTCTTTTCAACCTTTCCTTTGTTGGATAAAAGAAAAATCGGTGGAGAATCTTACTATCCGCAACAATTGCGATCAAACACAAAACACCAAGTCAGTTCTCCCACTGTATAACAATATCCAATATACTACACAACATTCCATCAAAGGAAGTGTGCTAGAGGATCATTTGGACTATCAAGTTGTTGATGACTACTGTAATACAGTGGGAGAAATGACTTGGTTGTTTTGTGTTTTATCGCAATTGTTGCGGTTAGCAAGAGTCGCCACCGACTTTTCTTTTATCGAAAAGGAAAGGCTGGAAAGAACAGGAAAGACCTTTGAGATTATTTATTGAGTTTGTGGGATATATTATGAAAAGGAAGGTATTAGTACCCTTTTCATCCATAGTTATCTATGGGTTCTTAGTTGGTTTCTAGATCACTTGATTTTGTTTAAAAATGTTCTTTGTGTGGTTTTTGAAAGTATTTTGAAAAGGTGACATCGTTTAGGCAAACTTTGTAATAGTTCTCGTTCGTAATAACGTATACAAAGTGTTAAGATTTTGAAAATGTTTCAAGTTTGGAAAATGTTTTTAAAGTGATTTTTGAAAGTGTTGGTGTTTGTTTTGAAAATAGCAAGGATGCTTGAATGGAAAATGAGCAAGCAACTAGGAAAAATCTACCTACTCCAAAGTCTTAGTTCATTTCTTCCTTTCCTTTAATATTGCTATCTTACAATTGATTTGTTAAGAAGCCTTATATTTGGATGTAGAGGGACGGGCATGGGTCATCGTATAGCCATGATAGAAATGTTGTGAGATATCTTAGCATTTTCTTTGAGGGACTAAGATCATTTTTGAACAGCAACATTGATAGAGTCATTGAGGGACTATGATCTTGTATTTTTTTATTGTTTTTGATAAGATACCCCACATGCATAACATGGACATTTTAGTAAGGAAACAAAGTGGAATTATCCTAAGGGTGAAAGTGTGCAAGTGTGTTGATTTACATGCATTGTTTTGTCTTAAATTAGGGTTTGCTAACTTGTTGATTTTAGTCTTTCCATACAAACCCTAATTTACTAGCATTTATATAAAGCGATAAATTACGGAAACTAAATATACTAAGCTATTACATCATTAGGGAAGGGGGTATACAAATTTACAAATTGGGATTTTGCAACAAAATTAAACCTAATTATCTATTAAAACCATATTGAATAAATGTACAAGAAATATGAAATAGACTTGTTTTGTTTAAGAAAAGAAATAAGTTTGCTTAAGAAAATATTTTTGATCTTTTGGTTCTAAAAGAAATAAAACAAAGTATATGATTATAAAATATTTTTTACGTTTTGATTATTAAAGATAAGATAAAATAATAAGAGGAAAAGGGGTCAGAATCAGCGCGTAGCTGAAATGAGAAGGAACAAAAGGTCTGACTCTGATATGCTGCAAGAAAGAAAATTTTAGTAGGAAAGTAGAAGGTCAGAAGTTCTAGGTTTGGATACACCAAGTTCTGAAGTTGTTGGTGTTGTACCCCAAAATTTTCCCTCTCATTTATCAAGACTTTTCTCACAAGACTTCTTTGACTCAAGACAAGATTAGGGTTTGGTCAGCTCAAGACATCTCATCTTGCACTGATAACCCAAAATTAGGGTTTGAGTTTGCACAAGGATTTTTGGACCACCAATGCTTCATGTGACTTTAATATATCATTTTGGACCCCTAAGATTGCTCATGATAAGTTTCAAGCCTTGAACCACATTTTTGATCAGTTAATTGGATAGTTGACCTAAAAAATCAGCTGTATTGGGGAAAAAGTCAACCATGGCCAATTTACAGTCAAACTTCATAATTTTTTATCCACATCAACATTTTAGACTCATACATACCATTTGATCAAGTTTGGATTACAACTCCTCAAGAAATTTGATCAAATCATCAAAAGGGCAAAATGGTCAAAATTAGGGTTTTGACTGAGGAAGGGCAATTTCTGATTTATAACCTAGCCAATGAACAATTGAGTTCAAGAATGATTTAAAGGGTTCAATGGAATCATCTTTACTTAATTACATAGTTCAAAACATCTCAAGTTCATTGGATTGACAGATGAAATTTGCAGTCAACTGATCAAAAATCAACTGTACACTGAAAAGTCAAACTTTGACTTTTTGGTCAAAATCAAGTGCCAAGGGTCATAATTCATCAAGATATGTCAAAAATATGAAACTTGTTCACCAAGAAAACCAAATTTTAAAATTAGGGTTTTGAATTTGAAAATTTTTATAACTTAGAATTTTTCTAAGTATAAAAATTTTCTTATTTTTTCTCAACTTTTCACCACTTTTTCACCATGATGCATTTTGATTCAAGGAAAGTCCCCAACATGAAAGTTGTAGTCCTCCATGAAATATACAACTTTTCTTCACAAATGTTTTCCTAAATATGCTTGTATCTCAAGTTATAAATTTGTGAATACATGGTCATGAACTTCTTAACTTAGTGAAATTTTGCCCTAATTTTGGCAGGTTTTGGACCCAACTTCATGGCCATTTTTCACCTAGTTACAAGAGGTATCTCAAAATGAATTTCAAATATGGATTATATATCACATTGCAAGCTTTCCAAAATGTCCAAGAACTCTCCAAGATCATTTTTGAGTAGGGATAATCGAAGAGAGGAAGTTGGCATTTTCTCACTTTTTGTTCAAACCATTTTCATGAAGAACCAAGTTGCAAATCAAACATATGCTGGCTATTTGATGCTTTACAGGTCTTAAACTTGTTACACACTCCTTAATTAAATTCATACTCAGTTGACAAAGCCTCTATCCATGCTTTTGAACCTTTATCCAATTGATAATTCCACTTATGGAAAAAAGGTTCCATTGCCATTTTCATAAAGGGCAACTTTTGCAAACTTTGTAATCTTGAGCATTGAACTTGTCCCCTTGATGCATACAAACCACACAGGTCTCAATCAACTTGTACAAACTCTTACCAACCCTAAAGCAAGCTGGTACAAGAATGTGGGTTTTCTCTTGTCACTTTGCTTCAAGTACAAGAAAAGTTGCAAAAAGGCTAGAGCTTGCACAACTGATAGAGAGCTGACTTTAGATCATTTATATACTAATATGCAAACAATATGCAACACATAACACGCTTGTCAAGGACCTGAAACTCTCTCAAGCAGCAAAGCACCAAAATCTGTCCAAAACACACAGTTTCTGCACAAACACATCCAACTCTCATTTGGCTCGTGCGTTTTGAGTTTGGATCATTCAAACACATTACATACTTGATACCTATTCAACCCAAACCATCATCCCTGTTCTGTAACCTCTGTTTCACTATTTTCCATTGTTAACTTTGAAGCTTGCAGTTGGACTTGGTCAGGGAGTTCTAGCCACTTTCAGAGCAAGGTAAGAGTTGGAATAGATTCAGGGAATCTCAGGGAAGCTCAAGCAATCATCAGGCCTCCATTAAAGTCCCTGCATTTCCATACACGATTCCAGCTGAAAGAGGTAATTTTTCAAACTCTATCTCTTTGTACAGGCAACCTCGGGCCACAATCTGTGAATGAAAAATGTAGTTCCCATCATAACAAAGCTGTACATATCATTATCTTGCATTTATATTACTTGTGCTAAGAGAATTTGGAGTTTGAAATCTCTGAAAATTTTAGGTCACGATTTAGGGATTTCAAAATTCTCTTTGATCTTTGATAGTTAGATTACATAATTTATATGGTTGGAATCGTGAGCTCAAATGCTACATTTTTCATGTTATAAGTTTTCATTTTTATGCAAGCATGAGGAAGTTACAAGTTGACCGGCCATGGCGTGAGGAAGGAGAAGGCAGGACATGGATGAAGCTGTCTTGGGCTTTTTTGGCTTCCTAGGCTCGTTTTTGCTAGCATCATCACCACTGTTTTGCTTTTTCACCCCCCTGCTAACTCTTTCATATTTTATAATCTTTTTCATTTTTATATTTAATACTTTTATTTATTTTCTTTAACGATAAAAAAATCCTAAAAAAATAACTTAATTATTTTTACACTTTTATTTTATTTTATTTATTATTTCTCACATAAAAAATTAATTTATTATGATAAAATGTAATTTATTTTCTTAATAAACTTAGAAATATAATTAAATATACTTAATATTTTTTATTTTACTTTTCATACTTACAAATACCTATTTTTTGCACATATTTAATTTTTAATATTTATGTATAATATTATTTATTTTTTATACAAAAAATACTTAAAATAATACATATAGAAACATTATTTTCTTTTAAACAAAAATTAGGGTTTAATCCCTTTCAAAAGAATTAAATATTTTTCCTTATATTTTTTAGGTTTAAGTTCAAAATTCTTTTACACAAAAGCAAGACATAAAACATTTTTTTATTACATGTACATTGCATTACATTTTAAATATTGTATTATATTTATTTTGATTCGCGCAAATTCGATTTGGTTGTAATAATATATTTAGCTTTATATTTGTGCAAATCCCCATTCAAACTTATATTCCCCCCTCCCATGAAATTGTTGTAATAGCTTAGTATATTTACATTTTACGTAATTTATTGCTTTCATATGCCATGATTAGTAATTAGGGTTTGTATGATAAGAATGAAACAAAACAAATAGAAAACAATAAATACAAGACAAAATCAAAAGCATGAAAAGTGATACACTTTGCACACAAGCACCCTTAGGGTTTCTCCCACTTCGTTGCCTAAAACAAAATGGCCATGTTACGCATGCGAAGTATCTTGGCAAAACAAAACAAATATAAGATCATAGCCCCTCGATGACGCTATTCAAAAGTTGCCTAAACAAAATGATCTTGGTCCCTCAAAAATGACAAGATACTTTGCAACATTGCTATCATGGCTATATGATGACCCACGTTTGTCCCGTTTACATCCAAAGATAGGGTTGCTTACCAAATCAATGGTAAGTCAACAATGTTATAGGAATAGAAAATGCATAAGAAAGACATTTGATTAGGTAGATAGCTTCTAAGTTACTTGCTCCATTTCAAACAAGCAATCCCTGATATTTTCAAAACAAACACATACAAATTTCAAAAACATCTTACAAACATTGAAAACATTTTCAAAAGACAAACATCTTTGTATACATTCTTACGAACGAGAATCATTACAAAGATTGCCTAAACGAGTGACCTCTTTTACAAAATACTTTCAAAACCACATCAAACACCATTTCAAACAAACCAAAGCAAGTGATCTAGGAAAGTAACTAAGAGCCCATGGAAAACCATGGATGAAAAGGGTGTTAATACCTTCGCTTTTCATAATCTACCCCCCGAACTCAAGAAAACATCTCAAAGGTATTTCCTGTGCTTTTTCACCTTTCCTTTTGGATAAAAGAAAAGTTGGTGGCGACTCTTGCTAACCGCGACACTTGCGACAAAACGCAAAACACCCAAATCAGTTCTCCCTCCGCATCACAGCTGGGAATAAGGAAAAGCTCAAAAGTTCTTATTGTTAAACGAGGTTCAGAGCTCTATTGCAGTTGGGAACCTAGAAGTTCTAATATCACAGGTAAGTCAGAAGTTCTTTTTATTTGAGAGAGTGACGTGATAATGTTATTGGGTGAGGTTATCTAGAAGTTCTGATCTAGGAATATTGTCTGATAGATAAATGGGTGAAAATGTCAATAAATAAACCTAAAAAGATGCTTTTGGGGCTTGAACTCAGGACCCTTAGAACTAATGTCTTATACGCACGCTTTCTACCACTGGGGTGGCTGTACATACAGTATTAGAAGCAAAAGCATTAACATATAACAAAAAGTAAGCTCTGATGACGAATTTCATCTTTTTCTCCATTGCTAATCAGGACATCTGCAACTTAGTAATTTCTCAACAGAACAGAAAACACAAACATAGCAATTATGGTAGGTTTCCATCATGGTTTCAGAAACATAAAAAATATCAAGACTTTAAATTAGAAACAAGAATGTATCTGCTAATCCTAATTTCCTTAAGAAGTTCTAAACTGATATTCTCCCTAATTAGGCAGAAAGTACATGAAACCTAAGAATGTGTATAGCATCAGAATCAGGATGTCTATATTGTATTTTGGACATGTAAGTTTAACAATGCCTAACTAAAATGATGAGAGTCCATAGAAGTTTACCTTATAGGTGAAAGATATTTTGTGAGCTGGAACCTGATTCTGACTGCTGTGATGTTCTGACCAGATTCCTCACGTGCTCAGCAGGCTGGAACAACCTTTAACTTGGGCTATAAATAGCTGGAAAATTCTGGAACAGCCAAGAAATAAAGTTCTGACTTTTTTGAGGTGGAGACTGATGGGGAACGTGTTATAGTTTGAAAACAAAAGTTAAGACAAATTCTAAATGTATATCAGAAGCTTTATGAATGATTTAGTCAAGAAACACTTGATGGAAATTGGAGTTTGAATGCAAGAATAAAAAACTAGCAGGTTTTGTATTTGTGTTTGCAGTTTCATATTCTTGGAATTTTTTAGCAAGGTTTCAAAGCTTTTTTCTTTTCAAAATTTCGACCTTTTTACAGTTGGAAATGGATTTCAATTTATAGGTAAAGGTTTAGTAGCTTGGAGAGGTCAAGGGTACAACCATCATGCTAGGGCACCGACTTGTTCTTGAAGCAAGTTAAACAAGTATGGTGTTTAGCAGCTTTTAGCTGTTCCTAAGCTGGATTTGTAAGCATGAATTAAGGAAAAGTATCCTCAGGAGCAAAAGCAAAGCATGGGCCCAACATACTCTTGTACAAAAGTTTGCTTTTAAAGGACAACAATGGTACTTCTACACCACACGTGGGGAGATCCTTTGGATAAAAACTCAAAAGTGGTTGTGAGCATTAAATGATGATGAGATTTATCAAACCAGAAATCCGGCAGTATGAGATTATGCGTCATAACTTAATTTTGCGTCAGAAGTTCAGGATCAGCGCAACTTAAAACAACCATCCAACTTTTGATCTTTGAATCTCTTTGCTACAGCATGTTCTGAGGGAGTTATCAGTCTTTCCAAAAAGCTTGTAACACATTTTGTAAACCCTCTTTGAATTGTTCTTGTAAATTCTGACCGGAACTACATGAAAATTGATCCAGAAGTTCTAACCAAATCCTGTTTTGGAATGATCCAAAATTTACTGAATGTTTCAGTTTTAATGGCGTCCCTTTGAAGTTGTATAACTTAAAATCCCAGCATTTCTAGAAGAAATTATATTTTGCAATGTTTTAGATATCATTGAGGTCTACAACTCTTGTGTTAGAAGTTCTTCCAGAATTAACTTGCATCATGGTGAAGATCTGGCCAGAAGTTCTGAATTTATCATATTTCTTAAACACTTAGAAAAATTTCAAAGTATTTAGAATTTTGACTTTTTCAACACAATCTTGACTTTGATTTTGATGAAACAAACTTCATACTTTAACATGCCTTGATGAAATATGATTCTTGAAACTTGATTTTGATCCAAAAATTAAATTTTGACTTTTCAGTGTGTAATTGACCATTTTGCCCTTGTGCATGATTTTCTTGGAAAATTATAATCCAACACTTGGAACTTCTATAGAAGCAAACCTGAGGGTCTAGGATGATCCTTTGAGAAATGAAAGGAAAATTTTTGGGGTACAACAACTACCAATCCATGAACTTTGATTTCTCAAGCGAGAATATCATGCTGATAACTGATTTCGAAAATCCTGGACTGTATGACAGAACTAAACAAGGATCCCGACGGACTACAGATTTTGATAGGGCTTCTAATGCATTGGGTAATGGAGTTTGTGTTGTGATTATATTTCTCGAAGGTTTCCATACACCTTTCACTTTCAGACTATGCTTCGATTGTACAAACAACATGGCTGAGTATGAGGCATGCATCTTGGGTCTTAGGGCCGCCATTGACCTAAGAATCAAATTCTTAAGCGTATATAGAGATTCAGCTTTAGTAAATAGTCAAGTTAAAGGAGAGTGGAATACCAAATGTCCTAATCTGATCCTCTACAAAGAGCTTGTGTTAACCATGACCCCATACTTTGAGGAGGTTACCTTCGAACACTTTCCAAGAGAAGAAAATCAGTTGGCGGATGCCTTATCAACAATGTCATCCAGGTTCAAGGTCAAGTGAGACAACGAAGTTCCTAGAATTACGATTGAAATATTTGACGAACCTGTATACTGCTATGAGATCGACACTGACGAGGAGAAACCATGGTACCATAAAGTGAGGAGATATCTGGAAGCACAAGAATATCCTGAAGGAGCTTCCATTAACGACAAGAAATTCCTGCAAAGGTTTTCAACCAAATTCTTCCTAAGCAATGGGATCCTATATAAGCGTAACCACGATTCAACTCTGCTTCGTTGTATGGACAAGAAGGAGGCAGAGAAAATCATGTAGGACATGTGTTGTACCCCAAAATTTGCCCTCTCTTTTCTCAAGACATTTCTCACAAAGATTTTCAAAAGCTCAAGGTTTCACAAGTACAATTGAACTTTTAATACCCCATATAGTTTCCATGGATCATGTCGAATTCAAAAGTGTGTAGATAGGAAACTATCGAAAGGGAAAAGAAGATAAAATAAAAGTGTGTAGATAACCATGTCGAATTCAAAATATGGTTCAGGTTGTTCGAACCACATGACTGATCGAAAGGAGTGATTGGAAGATTTTGACAAGTTGAAGAAGAGAAAGCTTGCTTCTATCCCCAAGTTTCGACTGGGCAATGGCTTCCTTCAAGCAACTTGCTTCGATCCACCTCTAAAACCTTTAACACACATAGTTTATACACTATAAATTACAATTTGAGGCTTGGACATTTGAACTTTTGACCACTTAAACAATTGATGGCTACTGGTAGGAAAGCAATCCAGAAATTCTTTCGTTTTGACTATGGCAATGAGATCATCTTGCATACTCAAAGTGGTACATTCAGATGAATGTGTTCCATTCGAAGAACACACAATTGGTGGAAACAATATTGTTTTGTCTATTGATGAGTTTGGTCGAAGGTTGTAAGTGGTCCATTTGAAGAACACACAATTGGTGGAAACAAATATTTTTTGTATGTTGATGAGTTTGGTCGAAGGTCATGTGGTACATTCGAAGAACATACAATTGGTGGAAACAATATTGTTTTCTATGTTGATGAGTTTGGTCAAAGGTTGTGTGGTCCATTCGAAGAACATACAATAGGTGGAAATAAATATTGTTTTGTCTGTTGATGAGTTTGGTCGAAGGTTGTGGATCTGTGTGATCAAAATGAAAGGGTGAAGTATTCAAGATGCTTGTTGAACAAAGTCCTATATGTTTCCAAGACCAGGCTTGTTGTATTGTCCACATAACAGCCTAAAACCATGTCAAAAAGCACTGTACTGCTATAAAATAACCCTACACAAAGCTGCCAAAACACTCCAAAACTGCTGCAAAACAGTCTTACTATGTTGCTCCTAAACCAGTCCCATATTTGCACCAAACCATGATATAAGAGTTTCACCTAGAAATCTATGAAAAGAGCATACCCAAATTGTTCAAATTTTATTTGTTTTTCTCCCCAAAACCCCAACAAGACTCTTCTATAAATAAACTGTTTCACAACACACAAAGGGGGGCTTTGGCAAAGAAAAAAACAGAAGAAGAAAAAAAGAGAGAGGAGAGAACACAAGGTTGAAGCCTTAAAAACACTCTTAAACCCAGAACCAAAAATAACACCTCCGTTTTCTTTTCGATCTCAAGAACATTCAAGGCATCAACTCAAGTTCGAATCACCAAGTTCCATCATTGATGATTCATATTCGAAGATAACATGTAACAATCATTGCCTTCGAATCTAACATTTTTTTGTTTTCCTTTATTGTCAATTATATGTTGAGAACTAACCTGTACAGACCATAAAATATTGTTGGAGTGATAAATTACAGCACGGTTCGACACAAAGCCTTTGGCTTCGACACATACTGCTTTACAGGCCCAAACAAAAGGAAAAAAGGGTGTGTGGTTCAACATATAACATTATGCTTCAATTTGGAATTACAGGGTCGAAACATGCTTCGACACATGATGTCGAAAGATATGTTTTCTCTCTCTTTTGTGCTGTTTTTTTTATTTATATTTTCATATTTATTTTAACTAACCAAAATCCTTCCATAAAAAAAACCTAAAAATGATTTATTGATTAATTTGATTTCCTTTTAACTTAGGATTAATTTTTCTATTTTTTATTAATCAAATACCTTTAGGTTAATTAGGTCAAAACAATTTTCCTAACAAAAATCCAAAGCAAAAGCCATTTCTTTTTATATTCCTTGTACATTATATTCATGTCATTTCTTGTACATTTATTCAATATATTTGTAATAGATAATTAGGTTTAATTTCTTGCAATTCCCATTTGTACATTTGTATCCCCCATCCCCTAATGATGTAATAACTTAGGATTTTAATTTCGGCATTTTACCGCTTTAATATAAATTGTTAGTAATTAGGGTGTGTATGGGAACATAAAATCAACCGTTAGAAAATCCTAATTTCAAAGACAAAAATGCATGCAATCAAATACACTATTCACACACGTGCACCTCTAGGGTAACCTCTCTTGTTACCTCATAAAATAGTCATGTCCCTCAAATATGGGCGTTTTAGCAAAGACCCTCGATAAAAAGATCATAGTCCCTCGATGTCCCTTGATGTTGCCTCCGGTAAACGATCTAGTCCGTTACGAAAATTGCTAAAACGTCTCATAAGTTTCCTTCTATGACTATATGATTGACCCACGCCTGTCCCTTCATATTCAATGATGGGGCTCCTTACCAAATCAATGGTAAGATAGCAACATCTAAAGGAGGAGGAAAAGAACAAAGACCTCTTGAGTAGGTAGGATACTCGTAGTTGCTAGCTCGCAAACTAATACCATTTCCACACTTACACTTTCAAAACATCTTCAAAAACAAATATCTCTTTGAACTATTTTCAAAACTAACACTTTGTATACATTCTTATAGAGACGAGAATCATTACAAAATTTTCTTAAACAAAGGCGTTTTTCAAAATATTTTTAAACTTACACCCATCACATAACACATTTTCAAACAAAGCATTTTCAAGTGATCTAGAAAGCAACTAAGAGCCCATAGATAACTATGGATGAAAAGGGTGCTAACACCTTCCCTTTTTATAACCTACCCCCCCCCCCCCCCCCCTGAACTCAAGAATATATCTCAAAGGTATTTCCTGTTATTTTCACCCTTTCCTTTATTGGATAAAAGAAAAATCGGTGGCGACTCTTATTATCCGCAACATTATGGTCAAACACAAAACACCTAACTTAGTTCTCCCACCGTATTACAGAACCGACAACTCTGCTGAGGACTACTTAAAAGTGGGGTTACCTTAGAGCTAGATCACATTTATTTGCTTTCATTGTTTGACTTGATTGCTTTACATTTATAGGCTCTTGTTTGGGTTTGTATTAATCCTCTACCCAGATCGGGGAACACCATTAGATAAGTAGCAATAGATTGTGGAAATTGTACGGCATAGACCTATATGGTTGAAGCAATGGCTACGTTAGTGTGACACATTTGTTGGTACCAACATCCCTTGTGTTGAATCGAGGAGAATACAGGGCCGCTGAGCAATGTCATAAAGCACTAACTGACCATAGAACCTTAATTGAACAACTTGGCCATTAGTAAGTAGTGAGATAGCCGAATTTGGTGTAAAGCTGAAGATTGGTCGATACTCGATACTACACTCATTGAGACCAGAATTTTGGGATATTTCGGCCGCAAGAAAAGATTGATTGTGCTGAGACAATGCCCAATGAAGAAAGATCAGTGATATTGAGATCCCCTAGAACCCGATTATTTTCTAGGACATGCTGAGCAAACTAAACTTCAAGAGGGCACTTACGTATAAACTCCATGAAAGCCTAAACCTAAGGATTTGTTTGCTTTGTTTGTACATAATGACTTGTTTGATTTTGCTTGTGTATGATTACTTGTACATAACATCATGAAATCATACCATAGCATTATCAATAACCATTTCAAGGATCTCAAGGGCCTGTGATGCAGGGTCATGATGAACCAGGTGTCTATCAAGGGGAAAGAGGATTTATTCTTCTCTAACCAAATATTGTCAAAGACTAAAACACGATAACTTGAATCAAGGGCTATGACCCACTTGACATGGAGAGCTTGATTCTCGTGGAAGGACATCCAACGATACGAAGTTCTCCAGTCAAAGTTATGATCAAAGTTCAACTTCTAACATCTTCTTGTGTTTACCCTGCAAGTTCCTTTAAAACATTGCATTTTTACCTATCATGCATGTCATCATAACAGGTTTTCCCCATACAGGTTTTCTCATCTGCTTACTGTTTATTTCATTAGAGATGGCTCTAGAGCAAACAGTTAAAGATCTCCAAGCTCAGAATTCCCAGTTCCAACAAGTACTCCTAAACTTAGCCAAGGGGCAGGAAGATATGAAAGCACTCTTCACCAAAGGGAGCAAGAAGAAGACTAAGAACAAGGTTGTCATCCTCAACATTGGAAGAAGGTTCAAGGGGCCTGCCCAACTAACTCAAAAATAAGATGCTTCTTCTGAGGAAGAAGACAGTCAAGAAGAGGAAGCTAGAAGCACTAGATCTAGGGATAACCAATCTACTGAGGACGAAGACTATTATGAGGAGCAGTACCTGACGGCCGATGAAAGATACAAACAACTTGAAGACAGACTAAAAGTTGTGGAGATCCAAGTTGTTCTTGGCTTGGACTTTGGAGACTTGGGTTTGATTCATGGGGTGGTCATTCCCCACAAATTCAAGATTCCTGCTTTTTCCAAGTATGATGGGGTCTCTTGTTCGAAGTTTCATCTAAAATCCTATGTCCGTAAGATTCAGCCGCACACCGTCGATAGGAAACTATGGGTGCACTTTTCTAAGAGAGTCTATCTGGAACGCAGTTGGAGTGGTTTTACCAATTGGAAGGGACCAATAACCACACCTGGGAGGATATAGTTGTTGCTTTCTACAAGCAGTACCAATACAACGCTGGTCTTGCACCAACTCGTGCGCAGTTGCAGAATATGACCATGGGTTCAAATAAAGGCTTTAAAGAGTATGCCTAAGAGTGGAGAGACCTGGCTGGCAGGGTGCAGCCTCCCTTAACTGACAGGGAGTTGGTTGATATCTTTATGGGAACTTTAACAAGACCTTTCTTCAATCACCTAATCAGAAGCTCCTCATCCGGGTTCACTGAGCTGATTCTAACTAGGGAACGAGTTGAAAATGGAATCAGAAGTGGAAAGATCCAAGGGGCTACAGCCTCCGATACTCAAAAGAAGTCGTACAATGGAAAGAAAGAGCCCAATGTTGTGTACATCCAAAAGGGTCATAACAAGAGTAACCACGACCAATATGTGGGGGCAGTCATGATCTCTAGTCCTGCATCAGTGCGACCACAACAGTGGGGAAATCAGCGAAGGAAAGACGAGCCCAAGAGACAGTTTACCAAAATCAACATGCCACTGTCTCAAGAATTGTAACACATGTTGAGGATGAATCTGATTACGTTGATAGGACCTCATCCAAACCCTAAAAATGCTTCTCCTAACTACAATCCCGATGCAATATGTGCCTATCATTCTGGAAGTCATGGGCATGATACTAACGATTGTTGGGCACGGAATACAAGATTCAAAATATGATTGACGCCAAGGAGATTGAATTCAAACCATCCGAGACTCCCAACGTCATCACTGCTGCCATGCCAAATCATTGAGCGTTCAGTTCATTTTGAATTTTCAATTGTAATTTCTTTGTTTATTTAAACACTTATCTTTATGTCAGACTTTGGTTATTCTCATTAATACATTGCATATGTTTGTCTTGAATTAATCCTTTCATTTTCACTATATTTAAAATGTGCTTTTATTCCCTTTTTTTCGTGATATTCAACTCTTGTTAAAAGTTGCAAGCCTTTAAAGGGAGGATGACAAAAACAATACCATAATCTCATACAGTATGCTTTTGGGCAGACCTTGCTAACGATGTACATGCGTTCTTTCAATCCCTAAACATTGGAGTTATAAGGAAGATGATCCCTGGTCAACCCCTTTGAGCCAAAGAAGTAGGAGTTTTGTTTTTCACACAAATTGAAACCCTTAATCAAAACCTGGAGCAGGGTTAGTTTCTCAGTTAATTCAAATGCGTGTTCAGTCACAAGCTTTCACTTCATACACAATGAATGACATCAAAAATGACCTTCTGAATCAAAAGACGGCGATGGTTCCCTGTAAAATAGGTAGTCGTTATCTCTCAAAAGAAAAGCCCACTGAGTCAAAACCTATGAAGGAGACTTAAGAAAAATAGGGGCATCCCACTGGCTGTAATCTCAAAACAAGAACAGTCGGGCAAAAATTAGGGACAGTAAATAAAAAAGAGGGTTCTAGAAATCCTCAACAAACATGAATTTTTTTTCAAAAATGACTTCTTTCACGAATAAACTTTCAATACCCAAACCATCACCAAAACATCATTCCAGACTCAATTGGAATTCAAAACGCGCAATTAACTGGCTATAGGACTGGAGAAGATCATGGAAAGAGGGTTGGGTACAAACACACTTTGAGCCTTTATCCTTTGTTTCTTAAACCGTGAACCAGACCATGCTACAACCCTTTAAAAGTACTTATTGAAGCATGGGTTAGTTCGAAAGTATACTTTTACAAAAGGTATCTTGACTCCTGTAAGGCCTATTGTAAATCCTAAAATGAATTCATATTCTTACAAAATTCTATTATTATCTAAAAATGCATTTTCAAAACTTCAAGACAAACATAAACTTTGCATTATTTTGAATAACTCTGTTTGCATATAGCTATTTGTTTGACAACAGAGAAATTAATATGACGAATATCCAATGAACGAAAATCCTCTCAAGAAACAGAATCACTTCAAATGGAAAAACACTTCCAATGACAAACTCTCCATGATTAATGGGGCATGACATGTTACTGTCCAACTCATATGTGGTAGTCAAGTTTAGATTCCATGAAATCTCTCAAGAAGTGCTGAATAACCAGGGGAAGGTATGCATCTGAATCACTTGGGGCATTGAACATGAATTCCAGCAAAAGGTCACGTACGACCAAGCACACATTTTCTGGAAGTGCTACAACACTTATACTATGGACAATGACAAATCCCCACAAAGTCCCTTTCATAAGGTGATCCCTAATGAAGTCATCAACAAAGTCAGTGTTATCTCCGAAAGTTGCTATAAAGCCTGGACCCGACCAAAAAAAAGTCTTGAGTTGCTGAAGCCTGGACCCAACCAGATATGAGCTTAACTTTTTAAAATCACTAACAAAACTCTTCTTCCCCAGTAGAGCTTGGCACTATTCCCAATGATTTGCTGTAAAGCCTGGAAGTCGACCAGACAACAATTAACTTCTTTATCCCCAACAAGTTGTTAACTTCCATTCGCTCCAATCAAGAGATAACTCCCTAGTAGAGAAACGGACAACTAAAACTCCTAAACGTTTCCCCCAAGTAGAAATCAACACTCTCTATAGAGTTTCCCTCAAGCAAAATTAATGTCCCTCAGCGGATTTATTCTCAAAACAACAAAACAGGAATCCCCACCGAAAACATCCTAAAACAAGGTCTGAAGAGGAGCATACTCTTCATCCCCAGTAGCAGTCTAGGATTACATTTCCCAAGGCTCACCAGCATTTGTCAAGGATTTATTTTCCCAAACAAAGATACACTTTAACAACATTTCACACGTCATAGCATATGCATATGAAACGCGTATAGCACAATCTCATTTATTTTGAGAACACCATTACATAATTCATTTCATACATCATGACATTACATATAGCTAATGCTTTACCTTTTTAGGAAAAGATCGATCAACAGACAATTATCATCAACAATTTTCAATAGGTCCAAGAATAGTTTCTGAAGCAAGACAGAGCAAATACCTACATGACCAGATGCAACTTCACAAGGGATCATCATGAAGCAATCTTACACGGGTTCCTACTGACTTCCAAATGCAGCTTTACATGGGCTCATCATGAAACAATCTTAAACGGATTCCTTCCCATCCTGAAGTGCATCTTTACACAGGCTCATCTCGAAGCAATCTTACACGGGTTCCTTCTCATACATTTCCAGATGAAGTTTCACATGGACTCATCCTAAAGCAGCCCTACCCAGGTTCCTTCTCATACATTTCGAGATGGAGTTTCACACTGACTCAACATGAAGCAGCCCTGCCCAGGTTCCTTCTCATACATTTCCAGATGAATTTTCACACTGACTTATCATGAAGCAGCCATATCCAGATTCCTTCTCATACATTTCCAGATGAAGTTTCACATGGACTCATCATGAAGTAGCCCTACCTAGGTTCCTTCTTATTCATTTCCAGATGAAGTTTCACACAGACTCATCATGAAGCAGCCCTAACCAGGTTCCTTCTCATACATTTCTAGATGAAGTTTCACACGGACTCATCATGAAGAAGCCCTACCCAGGTTCATTCTCATACATTTCCAGATAAAGTTTCACATGGACTCATCATGAAGCAGCCCTACCCAGGTTCCTTCTCATACATCTCCAGATGAAGTTTCACAAGGATTCATCATGAAGCAGCCCTACCCAGGTTCCTTCTCATACATTTCCAGATAAAGATTCACACAGACTCATCATGAAGCAGCCCTACCCAGGTTCCTTCTCATTCATTTCCAAATGAAGTTTCACACAGACTCATCCTGAAGAAGCCCTACCCAGGTTCCTTCTCATACATTTCCAGATGAAGTTTCACAGAGACTCATCATTAAGCAGCCCTACCAAGGTTCCTTCTCATACATTTTCAGATGAAGTTTCACACGGACTCGTCATGAAGCAGCCTTACCCAGGTTCCTTCTCATACATTTCCAGATGAAGTTTCACACTGACTCATCATGAAGAAGCCCTACCTAGGTTCTTTCTCATACATTTCTAGATGAAGTTTCACACGGACTCATCCTGAAGCAGCCCTACCCAGGTTCCTTCTCATACATTTCCAGATGAAGTTTCACACAGAGTCATCATGAAGAAGCCTTACCCAAGTTCTTTCTCATACATTTCTAGATGAAGTTCCACACGGAGTCATCATAAAGCAGCCCTACCCAGGTTCCTTCTCATGAATTTCCAAAATAGTCCCTCACAGATTCATCCTGAAGCAGTCTTAAACGGATTCCTTCTAATATGTTTCCGGACACGGCTTAACTCGGGTCCATTCCAACATATCCTTCATATTAAATTGACCAAAGATTTATTCTGATACTTCTTCCAATCCCTATCAATAGTTACTTTGGATGACATCTATAAGCCCAACTCTGAAAACTCTTCATCACCTCTCCTAATGGCATCTTTAAGCCCATTCCCTACACAATCAACTAACACATCGTCAAGTGAAAATTTTTGGGCACTCTAGTGTCCAATCATCTTCCACCTTCAAGTCACAAATGGCGGATTCACCAATCTAACTCTTCAGGTTTAAGAAGATTGAACAGGGGAAGTTATTGTACCCCAAAATTTTCCCTCTCTTTTCTCAATACATTTCTCACAAAGATTTTCAAAAGCTCAAGGTTGCACAAGTGTTGTACCCCAATTTTTGCCCCTAAGGTTTCCCTATCATATCATGTCAACTTGATCATAACAAAATCACATTAGGGTTGGTTCTTCCTCTTTTTCTATCTCCTATCTTTAAGTTTGCTCCTGAGGAATCTCCAAGCACCTTAGTTTTGTATTTTGTATATGTGTTGATGATTAACCTCTAACCAAAATACAAAAAATATTTGTCTTTGCCTTTGCATATTTGTGTTTTGTAGATACCGAGTCAAAGCATCAGACAAATAAGGTTTTCCGGTATTATTTCCCTAAAATCTCTATTTGCAAAGAATAATAATAATAATAATTAAAATTTTTCATTTTTGTTTTCCTGTACAATTGATTGATCCCATAGTGCAATCGATTGCACAAAGTGTATTGTGCACAATCTTTTAAAAAAGTGTATTTTTAGCCTTCAAAAATCAAAATTTCTAGTATGTGTCGACACATATGTGTTATGTGTCGACCCATGCAAGACAATCAATTTTGTAATGTGATGACAAAAGCAGCTTGCATCGACCCACAGAGGCTTGTGTCGACTCATCCTGTTTTGTATAACTAGCATGTGTCGACACATACATGTTATTTGTCGACTCATGCAAATTGATTGATTTTGAATTGTGTTGAAATAACAGCTTGTATCGACCCATAGAAGCTTGCGTCGACTCATGCAAATTGATTGATTATGTATTGAGTTGAAAAGGCAGCTTGTATCGATCCATAGAAGCTTGTGTCGACTCATGCTGTGTGTTGTACCCCAAAATTTGCCCTCCCATATTCTTCAAGAAATTGCCAAGCCAAGTCATAAAACTTCCCCAAGGGTTGCACAGTCCAACTGTCTCCTATACAGTCAAAACTAGGGTTTGTGTTCTGACCAAGAAAAGGTAGTTTTCAAAGGCCCAATCAAGTCTCACATGCCTACAAATATGGTCAAGCATCCTCATATCAAGTTTCAAGGCATTCAGCTCAAAATTGCACAGTCAAAACCCTAAATTGCACTACAGTCAACTGTAGGGGCAAAATGGTCATTTGACAGTCAAAAGTTCAAATTTTTGGTCAACATATCATTTTGAAGCCACAAACATCATTTGATAAATGCTTGATCATGATTCTCAAAATTTGGCTCAGAAAATCATCAAGATGCAAAAGTTTCCTTATTTGGACAGCTGAAAAAGTCAACTGAAATTGACCAGGGCATAACTTTCACATGGATTATCAGAAAAATTCCATCCAAAGCTCATTTTGAAGAGAAAGAAATTTCCTACAACTCATCTTCATACTTCAAGTCCAAGAAATGCTCTCACAAAAAGTTATCAATTTCAACATTATAGGTCATTTTCAAAAGTCAACAAAAAGGGACTTTAAGTCAAAGGCCATAACTTGAGATTGGAAAATCAAAATGACATGGGACCAAAGGCATTGGTTAAAGGACTCAAAGACCTTTCGAAAATGTCCAAGAACATGAGAAAAGCTTAAAAATTGAGCAAGTTATGCATTGGAGAAGTTGGGAAATTTTTGTGAAATGGCAAAAGTCAACTATCCTTGAAACTTCAATTTTTGACAAAAGGGCCCACTTTCTTCCACTTGATTCAGCCTTGTCATGCCACACACGTGTCCCATGATTAATTTCAAGATCAAACATTGATTTTTCTATTTTATTTAATTTTTATTAATTTAATTCATTTTAAATCTTTAAAAATTCAAATAAAATTTAAAAATCAATGGAATAGTGTCATTTGAATTTGGATAGCTTCCATATATCATGTGCCAGCTCACAAGCTCATGCTAGGGTTAGATTGTACACCAAGTCTTGGTTTTGCTTAAAAAAGGGAAAGTTGGTTAATGGTGAAAAACCTAGGACTAGTTCTCTCATGGGCATGGATCAAGGCCAGCTAATGACCTAATTCCCTTCCCTCATAAGTGCTGAGTCAAAACCTAATGCCAACACACTGAATGCTGCGCTAGAGACCAATTTGAAAACTTGAAAAATTGCCATAAAACTCAAAAACTGAAATCATTGCTAGAGGTGGATTCAAGTCCTAATATTGATTCCAAAAGCTTCCTTGTGGTCCCCTGAACGTATTCCAATCCCTACCATCAACTCAAACGCAAAGAATTGGTAAAACGAACTCAAACTGTACCAAGAAAAGTCCATGGTCGTATTTTGATTTCCAGGCATCCTCATTGCATTTTAATTGTATATTCATGTTCCTTATGATGTTTTGAGACTAACCATCATGTTTAATTGAGTTTTCATGCGCCATATACAGATTTGCCATGGTTATGTTCTAGGGTTTCACGAGCTTTGATTTGGGCATTTCATAATGCTGTAAAATTGAGACTCATCAGTACCATAAAAAAAATCAGCGCGATTGGACGGTCAATATACAACCCTCGCGCCTAATTTATGTTCAATGAGGGCCTAATCGCTATTATGGAATTTGGCTTGTTTTGAGGGGGTTCAAAACCCCCGTTAACCTTTCTCTATTTTTCAGGCAAAACGAAATCTTGAGGAAGACGATGAAGTGGCGTGCATTGGTTGGATAATTTGAATTTTTCGCGCTTTTAGCCACTGATGCATTGTTTTGTATTATATTATTCATTGTATATTTAGTTAACAAACGCGTGGTAATGGTCCAGTGGCAATTAGGTGTGTTGGAAATCCACATGACCTGGGTTCGAGACCCAGGTCCTTACTTTCCTTCATATTTTTCTTCATAAAATGCTCCCATGCAGCTTCAGCGCTATGGTTCACCATATGCCTTCATCATCCGTCCATCCACGTATCTAACAAATTCCAATCAAAGGCTGAGATTGGATGTACATCATAAGCCTGGTCAAAGGGTTAACACGCTAGTGGCAAAAGTCAATGGACCTGAAGCATTGGGCCTAATTTCCTAAGTCCATACCTCACATCTGGGGCCTGAACCCCCCCTGGTTTGCAATGTTTTTTAATTTTCTTTATGTTTTCTTTTATTTTCAATTATTTGTTTATTTGTTTTGTTGTCTTAATTTAATTAATTGTTTTTTTTAACAAAATACAAAAACATCATAAAAAAAAATCAGAAAAGACAAAATTTAATAATTATCTTATTTTAATTATTTTTCTAAATAAATGCTTGTAAATAAATTTAGTATTAATTAGGTTACAACTTTAATTTCTTTTAATAACTAAAAATCTAAAAAACATAGGACTAGGTTTAATAAATTTTATTCCTTTTAATTTTCTTTTCATCATAATATTATTTATTTATTTATTTTCATAATTAAATTGTACATAAATAATTTAGGTTTAAATTAGGTTAAAAATTCAACATTTTTTCTTAAATAACTTAAAAGCCATTAGAATTAGGGTTTGCATTCAATTTTCATTTTAATTAATTCTTTTTTTCCATTAAATCTAAAAACATAAAATACCAAAAATATTTTTTAATTTTAATTCCTTATTAATTTAATTTTTGCAAAAGGGTCCAACGCCCATATTCTCAAATCTTTTATTTCGCATATTTATTTTTATGTCGTTAATTAATTTTGTACCTCTCCCAAAGCCATGTAACTCGGACAATTTTACTTCTCGCATCCTTTATTTCTTTTGCTTTATTTATGTTCCGTCAAATCGGGTCCGGTTTAATTTTGGCGATGTGGACCCGCGCCATTTGTAATAGTTGTAGATTTATTTTCCCGCAACTTTTAACTGTTAAATAAGCATGAAAGAATGTATGGCCTTAAAAATAAAATCAAGCGTAGATCACAACAAACATGACAAGACAAATATCAATGAAAACGACACACAATTCGCACACACCACCCCTAGGGTACGCCTCACTATTGCCTTGCCTCGAAAGGTGATCGTGGAGTAGAGGATGTCTTAGTAAGTCCTCATGATCCGGGAACCTGGCATGAGGGTAGCTTCTAAGGTGTCTTCCCATTGCTCTGGTGATCACCATGTCCCTATAAACTTGAATTGACCCGAACACCTCCAACGGTGGTGCTACCTACCTCTCAATGGTGGGATGGCACTACTTTAAAGGATATTTACACAGACGAATTCCTTAGGGTAGGTATACGACTCATGGATACTTGCTCTCTTCAAAACAAAAATTCAAAGACTTTTCACACCAACACTTTTCAAAAGCTTTCAAAGCAAATTTTTTCAAACACTCTGACGTACGAGTCGAACTGAAATTTTTCAAGGAAACTTTTTAAAACCCACATTGAAAAGCAAGCAAACATTTTGAAAACACATTGAGCAAGTATCTAAGAGCCCATGGATAACCATGGATAGAAAGGGTGCTAACACCTTCCCTTTCTATAATCTACCTCCCGAACCGAGAGCAATCTCTTTAAGGAATTTTTCTGTGCTTTTGTCCTTTCCATTTGGAGAAAATAAAAGACGGTAGCGACTCTTGCTTCCGCGACATTTCGCGAACCAGCGTTAAACAGTCAGTTCCAGATCCACCGATCACACTGTGTTATACAACTAGAATGTTTCAACGCATACGACTCTTGTGTCGACTCATAGCAGCAAAACACACGTGATTTTTGAAAAATCCAGCAA
The DNA here is from genome assembly GCA_948472305.1 of Vicia faba. Classification (NCBI taxonomy): domain Eukaryota; kingdom Viridiplantae; phylum Streptophyta; class Magnoliopsida; order Fabales; family Fabaceae; genus Vicia; species Vicia faba. Next base: position 424,193,241 of record OX451737.1, read on the forward strand.
TTTCAAAATTGTCATCTTTTTGGCTCCAATTTTTCTGCATAATTTAAAAATTATATCATTAATTCAATTTTTGGATCCAAGAATCAATTACCAAATTACCACTAATCCCAATCCTAAACTCTATAAATAGAGACCTCATTTCATTCAAATGGGAAGCTTTTGATAGTCAAACTCATTTTGCTAAAAAATCTCTCAATTCTCTCCATATACCAAATTCACTCAAAGCTCCATTTTCAAAAAAAGGATAGTAAGCTTTGCATTGAAGCTTACTAATCTTTGAGCTAAACCTTCATCCAAACACTTTTTCTTCATCAATTCTCTACATCCAAGCTTTGGTAATTGATTCTTGTAATTGAATTGAAGCAAATTCTGGAAGTTGTTTGATAATTCTCTAATTCCACCTTTGGTAAGCTGGATCATCATCTTTCACAATGTGATCTCTTGTGGATTTATAGTTTTGATTCATTGAGCACTATTTTATGATTCCATTACTGCTATTTTCTCATAATTTGATGGAATTTTCATGCTCAATTGGATCCATGATCATAAGGTGTTTGATGAAAAGTTGGAACAAGAATTTGATCCTTGAAATGCTGTTTTCTACTGATTTTAACAGGTTGCAATCAATTGTTGTAACATTGCAATCGATTGTCACCGAAAATTGATTTGAAAAAAACTGCACTGATGCAATTGGTTGCTGTCTAAGCACAATCGATTATAACAGTGCCAAAAAATACTTTTTCTGCCTTATTTTGGGGCTGTTTTGACTAAGATATTTTTTTTCTGCTCACTCTCTTTGATGGATAATTTGGATTACAATTTTAAATGTCCAATTTATCTTTAAATTCAATGGACTTTGGGGTGTAGATGAAGTTGGTAAATGTTCATCAATTCAAATCTATCAAAGAGTGAATTATTTAATTCATTCTTGGTGCTTTAGATTGATGATATGTTTAGTGCTTTAATCCATCTAGATGAGTGATTGAATTTAAAGATGAAAGAAATTTAAGGTAGTGATCCAAATTAGCTTATCATTCCCCTCCCTCTTCATCTTATCCTTTTTTTTTAAATTGTGATACTTGTTAAGGGGTGATGATCTCTATATCATTTATCCAAACATGAAGTACATAGATTGCTATTGTCCGGCCTCAAAATAGGTGCGACTTCTACATAAGGCCACTTACGATTACTTAACATACCGCTAAATTTTGTCCCGATTCGAATAAATGATCATTTGTGGCCCAAACCTATGTTTGCAAGCCCAAGCATATTAATTTGATCCCTTTGATCCAATAACCTTGAGATTAATTGTGTGGAGGCTTTGGTTCTACCAATCCTCTAATGGATCTTCATCAATTTTGGTCAACGCGGATCACTGGAACATCGTTGATCATTAAATGTTTCCTTGAGAAATTATTAAATGGATGATATACTTCACATAAAGCAAATGCAACTTGTTGTGTGGAGGCTTTGGTTCTACCAATCCTCTAATGAGTTCCAAATGCAAGTTTCAAGATGGTCATCCAACTAACCACTAATTTCTAACAATTGACTTTATTTTATGCTCTTTACCTTATGTTTTTATGCTTTATGTACTATTTACTTTAGCATTTACATTTCATGCTATTTTCATCTTTGCTCACTTGAGCATTTACTTTTATGTCATTTTTATTTTTCTCACTTGAGCTTTTCTTTTCTTTTTGAAGATACTTAATAATCAACATAAACCCTAAAAAACCTTTAATGGCACTTGGACTATTTGGTTATTATCCTTGGCATTATGGAGAATGGGACTATTTCTTGGACTTGGATTAGAAACCTTGGCCTATCTTGGAGACCTTGTGATCTTATCTGATTATTTTGTCTGGAGCTCTTGAGGTTTACCTCAAGACATTGGGTTGCTTGTTTGTTTTTGTATGTAGGTTTTTGTGATTGCATCCTTTGTTTGTAATCTGGAATTCACCCATATACAACTGTTACTCTGCCCAATTTTTGTGAAGACTTAATACACTTGAAGTTTGGTTCTCTCAAGAGGTCTAATATCTTTGCTTGCTTGGTTCCAATCCAAAGAATGGGAATTCTATCTTGGCTCATAATGTCAAGTTTTGGCTTCTTGTCGGTTAGATGGTTCTTATCCTTAGCTTTTACCTTATGCTTTATGATAGTCTCTTCTTCTCCTCCCCTCTTCTTTAATTTCAAAAATCTTCTCCCTCCTTTTGAAAACCCTTCTTGTTTTGAAACTTGAAACACTTTCATAATAAACTTGGACTTATGTCCATGCATTTTCAAAATCTTTTCATAAATAAACTCCAATCAATTTAATAATACCTTGACATTTTTGTGAGAAGACTAAAAGTCAACCAATCTCATTTCAAATCATTTTGCCACTTTGTATTTTACCCTTAAAACTTTTCTTAAAAGATTAGGCTCTTGTAAATCCTTGTAGTGATGCAAACAACTATACTTCTACAATATGTAGTGAAGTGAGATATTTTCCACTTGGGTGTTGAGTGAAGCATTGTTGATTTTAAAATCCAAGCCATATCCTCCACTTTGAGATGATGCAAATTCTCCTTTCTCATGATTGTGGGTAGTAAGTATGTTTTCCACACGGACAATGACGACGATGTCTTATCTCATAAAAATTAATCAACACACTTGTGCTTCAAATTTTTTAAAAGAGGAACTATGTGTACCCTGATCCCCTATTGCACGAAATGTGGTACGTAGGCACTAAAAGTTCACAACCGCGGCGGGTGAAAAAATCATAAAAAATATATTTCTTTTCTCACCTCCACCATCTTTTTATTTATAACACTTTTTATAGCCAAAATATACAGATTTTACAAAGAGGTTCCTGTGGAGTACCGTAGATTTTTAGGGTGCTAATACCTTCCCCTTGCATAACCAACCCCCTTACCTTGAATCTTTCCCCCTTTTTTGGGTTATTCGCTCTTTTCCCATTCCTTTGGAAACAATAAAGCGCGGTGGAGATTTTTTTTTATTTGTATAAAGTCTAGTCAATCCAATGGCTTAGTCTTGAACATTTATACCGCTACAGAAAAAATAGCGACTTCACTGGGGACAGATTGACCTCTTGCTGGTCCATCCTTAAGTGGGTTGAGCCTATCTTTGTTTATATCTGTATAAGTGTTATTGTTGTTTATGTGTTATATTTTGTATAAATGTTTGTTTGGATTTTCCTGGTTTTCAGGGTGCTTGGTGATTACTCATAAGTCCTATACCCGGACTTGGGCAAACTTTAAGATAGGATAGGCGGTATAATCATGTTAACTTTGAGGGGGTAATCCCAAAAAAGGAGGCATGAGATCCCTCACTCAGTGGAGGCCCCTTTGACTGTAGTGTCGTTTACCGAGTAATCGGGAAGACGTACTGCTTTCGACCTGGGAGCCTGCTAAAACTTAGGACCGTAGAATACCAAACCCATCTTGGCCTTTTAGGTGTAGTGCAGAAGCTATGACAGAGTAATCCAAAAATAGTTGTCACGCGATAACTACGCTCGAACGAGTCTTTCTTGAGAATATTACTAATTACCAAGTTAATCGGGAAGTTGGCAATATCCGAAGGAAGGATGTAGACTCTGGGAACCTTTAGAACCTTATTCGGCAGATGATAACCTTTTAGACCAACACCTTATGGGTAATACCTTCGACCTCGTGCTCGTTACGTTGAACTTATGAACCCTATATGTATGATCTTGTGTGTGATTTTTGCATCATGCATTCATGAACTCATAAGCATCTTTTGAAGAAGATAATATTTCAAGGGATTTAAAGGTTGACTATTTATGAATATATCGGGTACTTTTAACCATGGATTCTGGAAAGAGAAAGACCGGGAAATACAGTTTCAAGGATCCTAAGATAGATGAGTTGGTCAGTCTTATTTCAGAGATCGAGTGTTCTGCAGACTTTCGGAAGAAGTATGGATCCATTATTCCTCTCATGAAGCTGAAGATGAAATAGGGTATTCTCTCGACCTTGATCCAATTCTACGATCCGGTGTATCACTGCTTTACTTTTCACGATTATCAGTTGATGACTACACTAGAGGAGTATTCTTATCTATTAGATTGACCTGTTACCAATCGTGTTCCTTTTACTGGTTTGGAGGGCGAGCCAAAACCACATGAGATTGCTGCTTTGATTCATCTGGGGAAGTCTGAGGTGGAAGCTCATATGACTACCAAAGGAGGGATTATAGGATTACCAGCTCAGTTCTTTTTGTAGAAAGCTCGGTAGTTTTCCAAGATGAAGAGTACGGTTGCTTTTGAGGCCATCTTTTCTTTACTTGCTTATGGATTATTCTTATTTCCTAATGTGGACAAGTTAGTCGACATTAACGCCATCAGGATTTTTATGATTGGAAACCCGATTCCTACATTGTTGGGTGATGCTTAATACTCTGTTCATCTTCATAATTCTTATCATGGGGGAATGATTATCTGTTGCACGCCTCTGCTGTACCGGTGGTTCATCTCCCATATGCCTCAGTCTGATGCTTTTTGGGATGTCAAGAAGGAACCCCGTTGGGCTCCTAAGATCATGGCACTTATTCACCCGGATATTGATTGGTATCATCGAGCTTACCAGGATGTAGATATTATTGATAGTTGTGGTAGTTTCCCCAATGTACCTCTTCTTGGTACAAAGGGAGGAATTAACTATAACCCTGTTCTTGCACGGCGACAACTTGGTTATCCGATGAGGGATAAACCAAACAGTATTCATTTGAGTAGTTTCTTTCTGAAGGAAGGAGAAGACCACAAGGAAGCTAGGGAGAAGATTGCGAAGGCCTGGCATCACATTCATAAGAAGAGTAGGAAGGATTTGGGACCTAGGGGTGCTGTTTCTTTGGAGCCATATCTTCAGTGGATCCGATCGAGAGCCATCCAGTTGAAGATACCGTATACTCGGGAGACACCCATGCCTGACCTTTTTGTGAAAACCACTCCTCCCTTATTAGATGATCTAGAAGAGCTGCAACTCGCTTTGGTTAGGATGCAACATGAAAGGGATACTTGTAAGAACAAGTTCCAAACTTTAGAGAGTTCCTACAGAGCAGACCTGAAAGAGAAAGACGATTTAATCAAGATCCTTGAGAGTCGAGCAGTAGAGTCTATGGAGAGGCAAGGGGATTTATTTTATCCTAAGCCTCAAATAGGTGCTGATCACTCACTTCCTACTTCAGATGATTGGAAGAAGGTTTCCATCAGACAGGTGGAAGAAAACCAGAGGTTGAGGGCTCAGATTGTCGGGCTCACAGGGAAGCACCAGCGTACAAATTGATCTCTATCAGTTTATTTCTCTCAGGATTTTTAGATTGTATTTTCATCTTGTACTTGGGATCATTGAAACTTGTAACCCATTTTGAAGTTGTTATAATAAAAGTTTTAAGTATTTCAAATGCGTTATTATTTTGATGTTTGCAATATGTCTATAAACTTTAAATCCCTTGAAATATTAAATGATAAAGTAAAAATAAACATATGCATTTCATTGCATATCATGCATCATATTGCACATATTTCTTGCATTTATTATTCTTATCCAGGTGCCTTACCTAGCTTTTTGCTTTGTTTAGCAAGCTGACTCATCGCTACAACACTCGGGCTAACTTCAAAAAGAAGATGGACAATTTGGAACAGGAGAATCGCGAGCTACACTTAGAAGTTTCTGCTTTGAAGGCTGGATTGGCCAATTTGACTACTCTGATGGAAGCTCCGGTGGTTGCTCAGAATCAGCCACCAAGTGTTCAACCTCAACCAACAAGGGCAAGTGCTGAAGTTCCTACTGTTCCCGTATCCGCTACTCCGACTGTTGTTCAAAATCGTATGCCTCAGGGTTATTCGTGGGGAATGCCGGAGAATTTTTCACCTGAAGGTTTCAATTTGGGCCCCTAAGATGCTCCAGTGGTTCCAAATGTTATTACTCCAGCACCTCCTGTGGTGAATGTTGTTTCTGCTGCACCTCCTTCGGTGAATTTGGTTCCATTTGTTAATGAAGATGTATGTCGTCCTTTCCCTCCGCCAAGTGAAGACTTAGGTCTTTATGACAGAATGGATAATTTCCAAGAGCAGTTTGATAGAATGCAAAGAGAGATGAAGGCTCTTAGGGGAAAAGAGTTATTTGGGAAGAATATGAATGAGCTGTATTTGGTCCCAAATGTCAAAGTGCCTGGTAAGTTCAAGGTCCCGGAGTTTGAGAAGTACAAGGGCAACACTTGCCCTCGTGCTCACTTGGTGATGTATGTAAGGAGAATATCTACCCACACGATGATCAGCATCTGCTGATTCACTTTTTCAAGGATAGTCTGACCGGTGCAGCTTTGAAATGGTACATGAGTTTAGACAACGCCAACATCCATAATTTTAATGATTTGGGAGAAGCATTCATTAAACAATACAAGTACAGTGTGGACATGGCGCCTGATCGTGACCAACTTAGGGCCATGGTTCAGAAAGACATAGAATCGTTCAAAGAGTACGCACAGAGATAGCGCGAAGTGGCTGCAAAAGTGATTCCTCCCATGGAGGAGAAGGAAATGACTAAAAAATTTCTGAAGATGTTAGGCGCTTTCTACTACGAAAGAATGGTAGCAAGTTCCCCAAGTGATTTTACAGAGATGGTAGGGATGGGTGTTCGCCTAGAAGAGGTAGTAAGAGAAGGCCGTTTGACAAAGGGTGGAGGATCCGAAGGTGTGAAAAAGCCAGCTTATGGGTTTACAAAGAAGAAAGAGGGGGATACAAATGTTGTCATACAAAAGAGGAGAGTGAATGCTCCTAGAAGGAATTATCAGCGTCACCAGCAAGTTGCTTCAATGACCCCTATTGTGAATGCCGCTCCAACTACCGTTGCTTATCAAAGACAATCCCAACAGTGGAACCAAGGGAATAATCAGAGAAGGGAAAACTATGATCAAATTCCCATGAGTTATGCAGAGCTACTACCAGCATTGATTAAGAAGAAGTTAGTCCAGACACCACCACCTCCAGCAGTACCATCACCATTGCCTTGGTATTACAAAGCAGACCAGACATGTGGCTTTCATCAGGGAGCACCAGGGTATAGTGTTGAAAATTGTTATCCTTTGAGGACTGAAGTGCAAAGGTTGGTAAAGTCTAGAATTTTATCTTTCAAATACATGGGACCTAATGTGAAGGACAATCCTCTACCCAAGCATGGGGGAGTGAATGTTGTGAATATGGTATCCGGTTGTCCAGGTGACTTCTAGATTTTTGACATTAATCTGGTTAGAGGGGATTTGGTGAAGATGCACCCATACCTCTATGAATTTAGCTAATATACGCATGACCACGCTGGTTGTGCTATTTGCAGTATAAACATACAAGGTTGCGCGAAGATAAAGGCTGATTTACAGGAGATGATGGATGAAGGTTTAATCCATATAATCAGGCCTAGGGCAGAATATGAAGAAGAAGTGAATATGGTGTCTAGATGTCTGGGTGAATTCAGAATTTTTGAAGTAGAACATTTGAATGAAGATCTCGTACAGTTGCATGCTACTTTCTGCCATACTACTGGTTAGGTAGAACACCAATATGGGTCTTGCATAGTTTGCTGTTGAGACCCCCGAGGATGTTCTATTGTGAGAGAGGGTGTTAAATTTCTTTTAGACAATGGAACTATCAAGATCACAGGTCAAAGAGATGATTATCACGAGATTGATATGGTTGAAGTTTGTTTGATGGGAGAAGAGTCAGAGGAAGAGTATGCCTCCACGGATGAGTATTTCTCTTCAGACGAAGATTTGTTTGCCGGAAGTGACCTTTTGAGGGCTGATTATGTTGAGGAAGGTGTAAACATCATTGTACCTTGTTTTGGTGCACCCGCTCATCTTGAGGTGGAGTACCATAGCAAACCAGCTGTTACCCCATTGGTAATTGGCCTGCCAGGACTTGTTCCCTATAAATTAGATAAGGCTGTGCCTTACAAATACAATGCTGCAATTTTAGAAGACGGGGTGGAAGTTCCCATCCAACCAATGCCAGATGTTGGAAATATAGTTGATAATAGCAGGGTGACCCGCAGTGGTCGTGTGTTTGTGCCGGTTATTTGAAGAGACGTTGTTGCTGGAAAGAAAATTGCTGAGAACAATGAGCCCAAGAAGGCTGCAGGAGAGACTAGTGGGGCCACATTAGAGAAAGAAGTGGATGATATCTTGAAGATAATTAAGATGAGCGACTACAAAATTGTAGATCATCTATTGCAGACTCCTTCAAAGATATCCATCCTAGCTTTATTGATGAATTCCTCCATTCATAGAGAATCACTGATGAGAGTACTAGACCAAGCTTTTGTAGAGAATGACATGCCTTTAGATTAATTCAGCAGTGTAATTGGAAACATTACGTCATTTAACAACTTAAGTTTTTGAGATGATGAGTTACCAGATGAAGGGAGGAATCACAACCTGGCCCTCCATATATCTATGAACTGCAAGAACGACTCGCTATCCAATGTGCTAATTGATAATGGATCCGCGTTGAATGTTATACCAAGAAGTACCCTCATGAAGTTAAAGTATCAAGGAACACTTATGCGCCCGAGTGGCATCATTGTGAAGGCTTTTGATGGGTTGAGAAAATCTGTCATCGGTGAAGTGGACTTACCCATCCATATAGTACCACACTTGTTCTTGATAACTTTCCAGGTAATGGACATTATTCCCGCGTATAGTTGTTTGCTAGGACGGCCATGGATACACGAAGTAGGGGCTGTCACATCAACTCTACATCAGAAGCTAAAGTTTGTGCGTGAAGGGAAGGTAGTGATCATAAATGGGGAGCAGGCGTTGTTGATATCCCATCTATCCTCTTTCATTATTGTAGAAGTGGATGAGGCTGCTGTTGGAACCTAGTTCCAAGCCCTATCCATTGACAACATAAGGAGAAATGATAATTATGTGGTCTCACTGAAGGACGCGCGACAGGTTGTACGCAATGGTCATAATGCAGTTTAGGAACGACTTGTGGATCCACCCGTGAACAAAAATAGAGCTGGTTTGGGTTTCTCTTTGAAGAAGGGCAAAGGCGAAAGTTTGAAGTCAAAGTCTTCTGTGAACAGTTATCGTGATATTTTCCGCAGCGGAGGCTACCTCCATCAGATTGGTTCTGGAATTAATGTTGTTGAAGAGGATGAAGCAGAGCAGGAAGCACCGAATTATGTGACGCATGGAGTCCGAGTTCAGAACTGGGTCACCATTGATGTTCCTTCTTGCATACATGTTTCAAAGTAATTTTTTTTGTTAATCTGCTTCTTTCTTTTGAAAAGCTTTCACTCTGCCCAAGGTGGAAGTATTAATGTTGTAGGGCTTATCTGTTTGCTATAATTGTTAAGATCATTAATAAAAGTTGTCTTTGCTTCCAAAAATGTGTCTTTTATTTTCTGCTTTTTTTCCTTGGGAAATGGTAATGAAAAAAAAACCCTTTCAAAATAAATAATAACTGAAAATTAATCTGCATGATCACTTGTTATATGTGTCAGTTTCTAAAAACAATCATAAATCACATGTGCAGATTAATTAAAAACCCGTTGAATACAATGACCCTGCACCCTCTCCCAACTTTGATTGTCCTGTGTTTGGGGCTGAAGAAGAAGATTATGATGAGATTCCGGAAGAGGTCTCACGGTTGCTTGAGCACGAGGAAGATACCATTCAGCCATATAAGGAGCCTTTGGAAGCGGTTAATTTGGGTTCAAAAGAAGATCCGAAGGAAGTCAAGATTGGAGCATCGTTGCATCCTGATGTAAAGAGTGGGTTAATTGAGCTGTTGAAAGAATATGTGGATATTTTTGCTTGGTCTTATCAAGATATGCCTGGTCTAGATACAGACATTGTCGAGCATCATTTTCCGTTGAAGCCAGAGTGTCTGCCAGTTAAACAAAAGTTGAGAAGAACCCACCTGGATATGGGAGTAAAGATCAAAGAGGAGGTCCTAAAGCAGATTAATGATGGTTTTCTTGTGACATCAGTGTATCCTTAATTGATTGCCAATATCGTCCCAGTACCGCAAAAAGACGGAAAAGTCCGCATGTGCGTAGATTTTACAGAGATCTAAATAAAGCTAGTCCAAAAGATGATTTTCCTTTGCCTCACATTGACATGTTAGTGGATAGCACAACAAAATTCAAGGTATTCTCGTTCATGGACGGATTTTCCAGGTATAATCCAATAAGAATGGCTCCAGAGGATATGGAAAAAACAACATTTATCACACCCTGGGGAACATTCTGTTACAGAGTGATGCCCTTCGGGTTGAAGAATGCTGGTGCAACGTGCCAGAGGGCTATGACAACCCTATTCCATGATCTGATGCACAATGAAATCGAAGTATATGTTAATGATATGATTGCCAAATCCCAAACTGAATAAGGGAATATAGAAGATTTGTTGAAGTTTTTTCGGCGTTTGAGGAAGTATCGTCTCTGCCTGAATCCAAATAAATGCACCTTCGGAGTTAGATCGGGGAAATTGTTGGGTTTTATTGTTATCCAAAAAGGAATTAAAGTTGACCCTGATAAATTCAAAGAAATTCAAGAAATTCCAGCACCAAGAACTGAAAATCAAGTCAGAGGTTTCCTCGGGCGTTTGAATTATATTTCCGGATTCATTTCCCACATGACTACAACGTGTGAACCGATCTTTAAGTTGTTAAATAAAGATCAAGGTTATGTGTGAACAGATGACTGCCAAAGGGCATTTGAAAGTATTAAAGAATATCTTTTTGAATCTCCTATCTTGCTCCCTCCTGTAGAAGGAAGACCGTTGATTATGTATCTAACAATGTTAGATAAATCCATGGGTTGTATTATGGGACAACAAGATGAAACAGGAAAGAAAGAGTTCACCATTTATTATCTCAACAAAAAGTTCACTGATTGTGAGTCGCGGTATTCTATGCTAGAAAAAACATGTTGTGCTTTGGCCTGGGCGGAAAAGCGTTTGCGACAGTATATGTTAAACCATACTAGGTTGATCTCCAAAATGGATCCAATCAAGTATATTTTTGAAAAGCCTGCTCTTACTGGGAGAATTGCCCGCTGGCAGATCTTGTTATCTGAATATGATATCGAGTACCGCACTTAAAAGGCTATCAAAAGTAGTGTGTTGGAAGATTACCTTGCTCACCAGCCGGTGGAAGATCATCAATCTGCAGAATATGAATTCCCCGATGAAGATGTGATGTTCTTGAAAGTGAAAGATTGTGATGAACCATTTTCTGAGAAGGGCCCCGACCCTGAATCTTGTTGGAGTATGGTATTTGATGGAGCTGTGAATGCTTATGGTAAAGGAATTGGTGTTGTGATTGTTAATCCGCATGGATCACACATTCCTTTTACTACAAGGTTAACATTTGATTGCACTAATAACATGGCAGAATATGAGGCTTGCATCATGGGTCTTGAAGAAGCTATTGATCTCAGAATCAAGATTCTAGATGTGTATGGTGATTCAGCTTTGGTAATAAATTAGATTAAAGGAGAATGGGACACTCGTCACCCTGGCTTGATCCCTTACAAAGATTATGCTAGAAGATTACTACCCTTCTTCAATAAAGTTGAATTCCATCACATTCCTAGGGATGAAAATCAAATGGCAGATGCTCTATACATAGAATATTTCTCTAAAGAGTTGCACAACGCTTTGGTGTAGTTTTGTTTGAGCTTGGTTTAATTTGATAGATTTTTCGTTGTAATGTTGATTCTTACTTTTCTTAAGCTTCCAAGTCTTCCTTTTATAGCTTGTAAAACAAATATGTTGAAGTGGTAGAAAGGTAATCGGAAATCCAACTATTTGTTCCCAACGATCATAATGAGAGTAGTTAACAATACAACACAATAGGATTGTCCTTACGCCACCCTAGAGGGTAGATGTCACATATCATTTTTTGTACCTTTTGTACACCATCACATGTTAACCATTTGTAATTTCTTCTATTCTTTAGATGCTTCAGATAATTTGAATGTTTGAAGCTTGATGTAAAAGAATCACTCTTAAATCTTAGAATTTAAGTCTTGGAGTCTTTAGAACTTGTCCCATCAGAACCTTGTCTTTAGAGTCTTCAGCACTTGGTCGTAATAATTTGTTTTTATTCAAATCATCAGAACTTGTTCAACATAACTTTGTCTTCATAGTCTTCAAAACTTGGAACACACAGAAGGAAAGCTTTTGAAGGCCTCCAAAGCTTAACCACAAAGTCACGATCAAAACCTATTGTACTAACGTTCCTAAGAACCATTGCATAAAATGAATTCCAGATTCTTGACTTCAACTGTAACACATAACCAAATGTTTTCTTCCAGTAGTGTTTATGTTCAGAACCTGATGATGTCACACACCTTGATACCAGAGTTAGAATATTACAGCAGCAACTACACACTAGAATGAAACCATTAGAGTATACAATTGTTCTTTGTGATACCATGTAAAGTTATCATCAAAATCTTAAGACCAAATGTAGAAACATTTCTTGTTCTTACAATCTCCCCCTTTTGATGATGAAAAATCCATGTACTTTGATAGAACAATTTATACTAGATAATCACCCTAAATGACAAATTCAGAGTTAAGCCCACATCTCCTCTGAATCTGTTAATCCCAAAATTTCATTTATTCTTGTTCAGAGTCTCCCCCTGATCCCAATGTTGTAACTGGTTTTTAATACAGAGTCGCCACCCTTAATTTTTATTCTAAGGAAGGGGATACAAAGGAATAACCCTAAAATTTTTAGAGATTCTATATTGTTGACTCAGTTTTAGACAAGGGGGAGGTGTTAGGCACCCCTCATCTACCTTGTTCACAAGGATACTAGGTTTAGAAGTGCATTTAAAAAAAAATATGGTTTTAATTTTTATTAGGGGAACTTACAACGATTTTAGTCGTATGCCTATGTATCCTCTTAGGAGCAATCAGAGCCCAATTTTTAGTTTGTAGGGTTTGTGTTTTTTATCTATTGCGAAGATATTTTCATTTTCCACATGCTTAGTCTAGGTGTCATGAATAGCGGAGACTGAGCGCGCAGTCGATTCGAACATATTCATAATCCTTTCTGAAAATTGTTTATTGAATTAATTTGATTTATGAAAATAATTTATTGTTGGTTAAGTATTTTTTAAAGTATTAATTATATAAAAAAACCTATTATGCATGATTTTAAAAATTGATTTTTAATGCAAATAAATAAAATATTGGATGGTTTTAGAAAATAATATATGATTTATAAATATAAGATTATATAACATTGAATATAAATATTTTTTTAAAGGAAATATATAAAAAAACAAATATATTAGAATAATAAAGAAAATAAATTAAAAAAAGAAGGTGGGTGCAAATATAGTGCAGGTAGTAAAATAGGAGAGTGTAAATAGCATGGGCCAAAATCTAGATGTTGGATTTGGCCCAGCAGCGCAGGGGATGTCAATTTTAGTTAAGTAGTAAAATGGGGGGTGCAAGGAGCCAGGGCCCAAGTCTAAATTTTGGACTTGACCCATTTGGCCTAGGGGGTACGTTATTACACGTATTGTTAAAACAAAATTTGAAAGGGAGTGTGGATAGATAATGGACCAGACCCAACACAAGTGTTTGAGAAGTCTGTATAGTTCGCATGTGTGCAGGAGTACTATAATATCATCGACACGCACATCAGGGACATTTAATTAGGACGGTTATAAAAAGGGTGTACGACAAGGCGTGAAGCAGAAGATAATAAGGAATTATATAGTTTCATTTTATAGCATGTTCCATCATTTCCTCATTATCTCTCTTCTTATCCAGCCTATTCCATTTTCTCTCTTTGTTCCAACAATACTAACCCTAGCATCGAACAACCCAGTCACGGCGGTGTTATCCTCCTCTCTCTCTCTATCTCTCTCTCTCTCTCTCTCTCATCTCTCTTATCCAACAACACCAAAGAACCCTAATCCCCTACCCTAATTAAAAAAACACATGACCAATAGTTATATTTTTGTTACCCTCTTTCGCGAATCTGTCTCTTTGTGCGTACTCTGATTTCTAGATTTGTAATCCCTTCTTTTCCCCTATTGTTTTGCAGGAATTAATGATGGTGACAACGATGAATGTGATGATGAAGGTGACGGCGGACTTAGGGTTTCAGATGTTGAAACCCTAGTTCTAGGCAGGTGGCTCGGCGACTGAAGCATGAAAACCTCATCGTTCTTTTCTCTGTAAAAAAATTGTCCTCTCTGTAAAAATCTCTTTACTGTAATTTCAATTTCTCTCTCTTTTTTTTCATGTTCCGTCTACTCCTCTTACTGTAACTTTAGGCCTTATTATAGATTTTTAGGGATTTTTTAATTTAAGGAAAGAGGCAGGTTTGTTTGTAAATTTTCTACAGGTTTTAATCAGGGTTGAATACAATTTATCCTTTGTCTATAATGTTTCGATTGGTTTTGATTAGTATTGATTAATTTCTGAATGTAAATGTTTGTTCTTGTTTTTGTTTCCAACTTTGTTTCAAAGATTTGAACAGTACGCGTTAGCTCTTTTTGAACAAGTGTTATCTCCTTTGGATCGATACAGTACACGTTTGTGTTATTTGGGCCAAGCATTCTACTTTGGGCCTAAAAAAGGGTCATTTGTGATGGACTTTCATATTTCTCTCTCAACTCAATAAAATAATTAAAAAATAATATAAAGAGAAACAATAATACTATTAAACAAAACGAATAATACTATTAAACAAAACCATTTTAACATAATAAAGTATAATGATAATTGATAATAATTATAATTAAAACAAAAAAATTCAAGACAAAACATAACTGAACGGGCCAAATCCTTTTTTGTTATTGGGCCTGGTGATTTTAAACAAAAACTAACCCAATTTTAATGGACTCTTAAAATGGGTCATACGAAAATCACTTGATGGGCCAAAAGATTCAAATAGGTCTTTCTGATTTTTTAGAAGGCCCACCAGCTTAAAATACAAACAATGCACCTCCCTTTTTAACTTTAAATGGACTTTTATTAAAGCCTAATGGACCATCAGATATTGATGGTCCATTTGGATCAATACACCCCTCTTTGATTTTAAACCCCTATAGAAATAAAACCTATATAATGTGATATATTAAGTAAGAGACCTAAATATAATATAAGGGTAGAGAAATTTTGGGGTATGATAGTTTCCCCTATTTAATTATCTTTCGATTGAATAGTGAGAGAATAGGCAGGTCTCGCACATTTAATCGGAAGTTTATTAAATGTTGGAAGACCCCAAGATTTGTCCGAGAGATTATAAGGATACGATGTGCAACACTCCCATGAGTATGAAGGATAGGCATAAATGATGATGTATCATCCTACCGACATTTTCCCAAAATTTGGATTAGAACTTAGACATGATGCCGCGGATAACTCGCCGGTATCTAAGAAGAGATCGTTTGCATATTTACCATAACTTAGGGGGTAAAATAATACAAGTTTTGAAAAAGTTGACTTACTAATTCTTGGAGACTAATATAGTAAGTTTTGATTTAATTTGAATTTGTTTATTCATCGCAACCTAGGGGATGGATAAAACAAAGTGTGATAACATATTGATGCTTGGAGATTGATGCAATGGATTATATAGTAGAAAAAGCTTGATAATAACACAACTGCATGGAGACTGATGCAATGGATTATATCGTAGAAAAAACTCAATAATAACATTGTTGCATGGAGAATGATGCAATAAGTTGAGTTGTAGATTTCACACATTGCTGCATGGAACCTGACACAATGAGCTATATCGTGAATGAGGAAACACATTGTTGCATGGAGCCTGACACAATAGGTTATATTGATGAAAAAGTATGATAATAAAATCGCTGCATGGAGACTGGAGCGATAAATTATATTGTAGATAAGGGAACACACTGTTGTGTGGAGACTGACGCAATGGGTTAAACTGCAGATTTCATACATTGCTGCATGGATCCTGACACAATGAGCTATATCGTGACGGAGGAAACACATTGATGCATTGAGCCTAACACAATGGGTTATATTGGAGAAAATTTTTATAATAACATTACTACATTGAGTATGATGCAATGTATTATATTATAGATAAAGAAACACATTGTTGCATGCAGACTGACGCAATAGAAATAGTTTAATAATAACATCGCTACATGGAGAATGACGTAATGCATTGAATTGCAGATTTTACACATTGTTGAATGGAGCATGATACAATGAGTTAAATCCAGAAGGAGGAAACACATTGCTTCATGGAGCCCGACACAATGGTTTATATTATAGAAAAGTTTGATAATAACATTGCTGCATAGAGACTGATGCAATTGATTATATTGCAAAGAAGGAAACAAATTGTTGCGTGGAGACTGACGCAATGAGTTAAATTACAGATTTCACACATTGTTGCATGGAGCCTGACATAATGAGCTAAATTGTGAAGGAGGAAACACATTGCTGCATGGAGACTGACGCCATGAGTTGAATTGCAGATTTCGCACATTGCTGCATGAAGCGTGACGCAATGAGCTATATTATAAAGAAGGAAACAGATTACTGCATGAAGACTGATGCAATGAGTTAAATTTAGGATTTCTCAAATTGTTTCATGGAGCCTGACACAATGAGCTAGATCACAGAAAAATCTTGATAACAACATTGTTGCATAGAGACCGATGCAATGAGTTATATTACAGATTTCGCACATTGTTGCATGGAGTTTGACACAGTGAGATATATTGCAAAGAAAGGAAACACATTGGTGCATTGAGCCTGATGCAATGAGTTAAATTGTAGATTTTGCACATTGTTGCATGGAGCTTGACACAATGATCTAGATCGCAAAAAAAACTTGATAACAAACATTGATGCATGGAGACTGATGCAATGAGTTTTATTATAGAGGAAGCTATTTTGATGATCCAAATCTTAGATAACTAAATCAGAGATGAGATTGGATTTCTACTGGTTGCATCTGTCTTTAACAAAGATAATAATCTGATGGAGGGCCTAAAGATATTGGTTTCACCCAAAGTATGTTTGGAAAAATGCCATGTGTGATGTGTATGCATGATGTCCTATATATTTGTGATATGGTGGGAGAAATGACTTGGGTGTTTTGCGTTTGATCGCAATTATCGCGGATAGCAAGAGTCGCCACCGACTTTTCTTTTATCCAAAAGGAAAGGTTAAAAAGAACAGGAAAGACCTTTCGATATTATTTCTTGATTTCGAGGGGTAGGTTATGAAAAGGGAAGGCGTTAGCACCCTTTTCATCCGTATTTATATACAGGCTCTTAGTTTCTTACTAGATCACTTTCTTTTGTTTGAAAATGTGCTTGTGGTGTGGGTTTTTAAAGTATTTTGAAAACATCTTTGTAATGGTTCTCGTTTCTATAAGAACGCGTACAAAGTGTTGTTTGGAAAATAATTCAAAGAAGTGTTTATGGAATGCGTTTTTGAAAGAGATTTTGAAAAGGTGTATTTGTAATGGTTCTCGTTTCTATAAGAACGCGTACAAAGTGTTGTCTTTTGAAAATGTTTCAAAATAAAAGTGTTGGTGTATAAAATGTTTTTGTTGTGAGCTAGCGAGCAACTAGGAGCAACCTACCTACTCAAAAGGTCTTAAATGTTCTTTTCCTCCTCCTTTAGATAATTCTATCTTACCATTGATTTGGTAAGAAGCCCCATCGTTAGATGTGAAGGGACGGGCGTGGGACGTTTGTATAGTCATAGAAGGCAAGTTATGGGTCTTTTTAGCAATGTCGTTTAGGGACTAGATCGTTTACCAAAGGCAACCTTGAGGGTCATCGAGGGACTACGATCTTTTATTGAAGGTCTTTGCTAAATTTCTCATATTCGAGGGACATGACTATTTTCTGAAAGGCAAAAAAGTGAGATTACCCTAAGGGTGCATGTGTTAATGGTGTGTTTGATTTGCATGCATTTAGTCTTTGATTAGGGGTTCTCTACTTATTGTTATTATCTTGACATACAACCTAATTACTAACAATGTATGAAAGCAATAAAAATGTGGAAAATAAATCCTAATCTATTACATCATTTCAGGGATGGGGATGCATATTTACAAATGGGGATTGCAAGAATTTAAATTCTAATTATCTATTACAACCATATTGAATTGTACAATACAAGAAAAGGAAATGATTTGTTTTCAAAAAGGTTTTTTGTCTTAATAAATTAAAAGAAAAATAATTAATTAATAAAAAGAAAATATTTTTTATGTCTTTTTATATTAAAAAAAGTAGTATTAATGCTAAAAATAATAAAAATAACAAAGAAAAGGAAAAATAACAAAAACAGGATCAGCATGTTACTGAAAACAAAAATGAGAGGGACTAGAAGTTCTGATGCTACGCACACTGTAATTCAGAAAGAAACGTTAGAGGAAACCAGAAGTTTTGGGTTGCTGCGCGATGAAGTTCTGGGTGTTAAAATAGTGAGGAAAACCTAGAAGTTATGTATGTTGTGTTACAACAGTGAGAAAGACCTGGAAGTTCTGTGTGTTGTGTTACAACAGTGAGAAAAACCTAGAAGTTCTATGTTGTGTTAAAACAGTGAGGAAAACCTAGAAGTTTTGTGTGCTGTGTTACAACAGTGAGAAAGTCCTAGAAGTTTTGTGTGCTGTGTTACAACAGTGAAAAAGACCTAGAAGTTCTAGTCCTAATTCTGAACCTAGTTTTCTTCAAGAAGTTCTGATCCACAACTTTTCTATTTAGGCAATGATACGTACAGTCTCAACACTATGATATCTACATATTTAATGATGTTCTGAATGAAAAGTTCAAATCCAGGATGACTTACCTTGACTATGAAGCGTGTGTTTTGGAATTGAGCTGCTACCTTCGAATGTTCTGGGGTTGGAAAAAAATGGAACAGAGATGTTATGTTCTTTGATTTGAAGGGAAGAACAAGGATATTGTTTTGAGAATTCTGGGTTTAAGAGTTTTTGAGTGTTTTCTTCTCTCTCTTTTTGTATTCAATAACTCTCTCATCAAAGTCCAGCCCCTTAGACGTGTGGTGGAACAACTTACTTATAGATGTGTTTGTTGTGGTTTTGGGGGGAAACAAATGGAATTTGAACCTATTTGTCATACTGTTTCATTTCTTTTTTAAATACAACTTTTATGTGCTAATTTGGTGTAAATATGGGGTTTGAGAAAAATGCAGGCGTGGACTGGATTAACAGCAATTTGGAGTGTTGTGGCAGCTGGATACAGGACTGTGCCATAGCAGTGCAACAGACTATTCAAAACGAGGTTTTGGGGCTTGGTGATTGTTGTACCCCAAAATTTTCCCTCCCATAATCTTCAAAGTTTTGACAAGAATCATCCGCAAATGGTTCAAGTCTACTCAAGGGCTACACAGTCAACTATCCTCCTAAGCCAGTCAAATTAGGGTTTTGGTTCTTGCAAGGAAGTTGAGGTTTTCAAGGGCTCAATCAAGTCCCATATGCTCATAAACATTGTCAAGCACCTACATGTCAAGTTTCAAGGCTCACAAGATCAAGTTGCACAGTCAAAAACCCTTATTGCTCAACAGTCAACTGTAAGGGCAAAATGGTCATTTGGAAGTCAAAAGTCAAAATTTTTTGTCAACATCTCATTTTGAAGCCACAATCATCATTTGGTCCAATCTTGACCATGATTTCTCAAAGTTTGGCTCAAAAAGTCTCAAGATGCAAAAGTTTCTATTTTTGGACAGCTGAAAAGTCAACTGTAACTTGACCAAGGCATAACTTTTTCATGGTTCATCAGAAAAATCCCATCCAATGCTCATCTTGAAGGGGGGGACATTTCCTACAACTCATCTTCACATTCCAAGTCCAAGAAATTCTCTCACAAAACGTTATCAATTTCAACATTATAGGTCATTTTCAAAAGTCAACAAAAAGGGACTTTAAGTCAAAGACCATAACTTGATATTGGTAAATCAAAATGACATGGGACCAAAGACATTGGTTAGAGGACTTCAAGACCTTTCCAAAATGTCCAAGAACATGATCAAAGCTTAAACATTGAGCAAGATATGCATTGGAGAAGTTGGGAAATTTTTGTGAAATGGCCAAAATCATTTATCCTTGAAATTTCATTTTTGACAAAAGGGGCCCACTTTTTCCACTTGAATCAACTTGGCCATGCTTCCCACGTGTCCCACTTTTTATTTCAATATTTAAAATTAATTTTTTCATTTTTATTTTGATTTTATTGGATTTAATTCATTTTAAATTCTTTAAAATCAAATAAAAATCCAAAAGGTTAATTAAAGGACATATTTGCTTTTGATTAGCCTTTAATCACCATCAAACATATTCCAAATTCGTGCAAAAGGCTAAATGAAGCAAGAATTCAAAATTGGTACAAAGATGGAAAGTTTGTTAATGGAGGTTTATGGAAAATCTCAAGTTTGAATGCCTTGCATTATGAGGCCATAATTCTTATCAAAACATGTTACATAACACATATGCAAGTGATCAGACACAAGGACAAGACCTAAGCTGCGCCCAAAACTCAGAAGCAAACTTGCATTTTTTGCCAAAATTTTCAAAACTGAAAACACTTCTAGAGCTTGTTTCAAGTCCTCATTCCTATCCAAACACGTTGCTGACATCCCAAGGAAGCTATTCCAATCAGAATCAACTCCCCACGCGCAAGGAATTGGTATATTGATGTCAAACTTTCTCAAACTTTTCTCATAATCGTGTTCCAATATACATGCATTTTTTATACATTTTGAATATGGATTTACACTAATATGAAGGTTCTGAGACTAATGGTAACCTTTAATTTAACTAACAACGCCTGTAGCGAAATATGCCATTGAAACTTTCTAGGGTTGCAGGAGCTGTGAATTGGGGTTTCTTTCCTCTGAAAAAATTGGACCATGAGACCACTACCATTGCACTCGTGACATTCCAATGATTCCAAATCACCCATCGCGCTCAATTTATGATTGGACATGAGCTATTCGCTATTATCCATAAGCCTGCGTTTTGGGGGGGTTTAAAACCCCCGCTAACCTTTTTTTGTTACAGGAACGAGTGGAGAAGAAGCTTGCGTGGTGAGACGTGAATGGAGGGTTTGAATTTCAGCGCGCGTTTTTTTTATTTCATAACGTTGATTTTGATTTTGTTTCATATTATTTATTTTCCATTACAATACAAAAGCGCACAAATGGCTCCGTTGGTCAAGGCATTAGCTGGTAAACACTGGGACCTGGGTTCGAATCCCAGGTCCCCTCACATTATTTCTATTATTTTGTTTAACCCTTTCCCATGCAGCGCACCATTCAGTAATCCATCATACACCCAGCGTTTGTGCTTCCCATGTGTCTCTAATGATCCATCCAGTGGCCAGGAACCAAGAGTCCATGGAATACTCCAGTCAACGCGTAAGCATGTGATTCAAAAAGTCAGCAAAGGGCCTCCTCCTGTTGGGCCAAAATTCCTCAAACCACCTCCTCAATTGGGGTCAACACCCCCCATGGTTTGCATATTGTTTTCTCTCTTTTCATTTTTTTATTTATTTTATTTATTTTAATTAATTCATCAAAAATAATTTTCATAAAACCAAAAAAAATCAGAAAATCATAAAATAAAAATATGCCTTTATTTAATATTTAATTCACTAATTATTTTGTAAATAAATTTAATAACCAATGTAGTTTTAATTTAGGGTTTAAATTTGAATTTGTTTTTTTTTCTAAATAACTAAAAAAGGGTAGAATTTAGGTTTTAGATTTTTATTCTTTTTCTTAATAAAATAATTTCATCTTATTCTTATTATTAAATAATTAATTATTTTTGTAAATACTTGTAATTAATTAATTAGGGATAAATTAGGCTAAACTTAAACATTTTTCTTTAATAAATTAAAAACAATTTAGAACTAGGTTTTTATTTAATTTCTAATTTCATTTAATTTTCTCTATTGACCTTAAATACAAAAACATCAAAAAAAAATAAGTTCTTTTCTTTATTTAATTTAATTAAATTTAATAATTTCAATTTAATTCCTTTAAAGGGTCCAACGCCCTCGCACTTTCGAATATAATTTCTCTTCGCGCATTTATTTTTATTTCTTTTATGAATGTAATGTATTTGCCCCAAAGCCTTGTAATAGATAATTAGGATATTTACTTTCCGCACTTTATTTATTCAAATCGGGTCTTGGTTTAATTTGGCGATGTAGACCCGCGCCTTGTAATAGCGTAGGACCTTTATTTTCCGCATTTTTATTCTCGCACCTTTTAACTGTTAATAATCACATGAAAGAATGAATGCCCAAATAAAATCAAAGCGTAGCTCACCCAATGCATGACAAGACAAATAATAACTAAAAATGACACACAATTCACACACCACTCCTAGGGTACGCCTCACTGTTGCTTTGCCCCTCGAAACGTGGTCGTCGAGTACAAGACGTCTTAGTAAGTCCTTATGTCCATGAACATGGCATAAGGGTAGCTTCTAAGGTGTCCTACTGTTACTCTGGTGACCACATTGTTGCCTTGCCCCTCGAAACGTGGTCGTCGAGTATAGGATGTCTTAGTGAGTCCTTATGTCCCATTGATCTAGTTGCCTCGAATAAGTTGCCTCAGAACGGTCGCCTCAGAATAAAAAGATCAATGGCATAAGGGTAGCTTCTAAGGTATCTTACCATTGCCCGGTGACCACACTGTCCCTAACCCTCGAATTGACCCAAACACCTCCAACGGTGGTGCTACCTACCTCTCAATGGTGGGATGGCACTACCTTAAGGACATTTACATAGACTAATTCCTTAGGGTAGGTAGATGACTCGTAGATACTTGCTCTAATTCAAAACAAATCAAAAACTTCTTTTCACACCGACACTTTGCAAAAATCTTTCAAAAATAATTTTTCAAACACTCTTGAGGACTGATACAAGAGTCGATCTAAAACTTTCAAAGAAACTTTTTCAAACCCACTCACCTTGAAAAGCAAACAAACATTTTGAAAACACAAATGAGCAAGTATCTAAGAGCCCATGGATAACCATGGATAGAAAGGGTGCTAACACCTTCCCTTTCTATAAATCTACCTCCCGAACCGAGAACTAATCTCAATAAGGAATTTTTCTGTGCTTTTGTCCTTTCCATATTGGAGAAAATAAAAGACGGTGGCGACTCTTGCTTCCGCGACATTTCGCGAACCAGCGTTAAACAGTCAGTTCCAGATCCACCGATCACAGAACTGGCGACTCTGCTGGGGACACTTATAAAATTGAGGTGTACCTTAGGACTAAGATCACTGTGTTTTCAATTGCTTTGACTTGTTTGCTTTAAATTGTGGGACTGTCTTGGGAGTTCTATAGATCCTAACCTGGATCTGGGGATACCTTCTTAGAAAGTAGCAACAAGGCTGTGAGGGAACTGTGTGGGGTATACCGACATGGTTGAAACAGTCTGCTACGTTGATGTGGCACTTTGGTGTGTATCGGTAATCCTTGAGTTCAGTCAAGGAGAGTACGGGGCCTCCATGTGGTGTCGTGAAGCATCAACTGACCTTAGGAGCCTTAATTGAACCATCTTGGCCTCTTTAGGGTAGTGAGATAACTAACTTTGGTGCAGTCCGAGGTTGGTTGATACTCGATACTACACTCAATTGAGGGTTGCTTTCCTGGGATATTTCGGTCGCTAGTTCAGTGGCTAAATCGAAACGATAAACAATGAAAGCAATCCAGTGATATTGGGACCCTTAGAACCCGGTTACTTCTAATAGGACAGGTTGAGCCCACCAACTTCAAGAGGGTAATACCCAGACCCCATGCTGGCCTAAACTCTAAGGGCTTGTCTTGTGTGACTTGTGTGCCTTATCATGTTTGCCTTTGTAAATATTTGTGGTGTGTTTAATCATAGCATCATGACATCATCCAGCATCATATGCATTGACTAACCATTTCAGGGGTTTGAATCTTCATCTTTGTTCTTGTTTTGTAGGACATGGAAACTGTTCGCAGAAAGACAATTCAGATCAGCCTTGTAAGGATCCCTCCTCAGCTTAAGGAGCTTATATCCAGGATTCCCGAGAGCTCTTCATTCAGTGAGAGACATGGAAGACTCATTAGCTTGGTCAACACCAACATTGAGGAAGACATGATAAAGGTCCTGTTCCAGTTCTTTGACCCTCTGCATCACTGTTTCACTTTCCTGGATTACCAACTGGTGCCTACACTGGAAGAGTTCTCCCGGCTTCTAAAGATCCCTATCCTTGATCAACTACCCTACAACGGTACGGAAAAGGAACCCAAGCTTGAAGAGATTGCTAAGGCCTTACACCTACAATCATTTGATCTCAAGGGACATTGGGAAGCTAGAAGTGGTATCAAAGGGTTCTTAGCCAGGTTTCTGTTTGAAAAGGCCCAGGAATGTTGGAACTCCCTTGACCTACAAGCTTTTGAAGAAGTTGTGGCCCTCCTTGTCTATGGTTTGGTGTTGTTCCCTAATCCATATCAGCTTATAGACATCAGTGTTGTCCAGATCTTCATGTCCAGGAATCCTATACCTACGTTGCTGGGGGACATCCTTCACTCATGTTACACTCGAACCATGAGAAAAAGAGGTGTCCTTATGTGCTGTACTCCTCTCCTGGGAAGGTGGTTTATTTCGCACCTTCCACAATCAGTTTTGAAGAATGAGCGGGGTTTCAGATGGTCACAACGATTGATGACCCTTACACATGCAGATATACATTAGTGTTCTCGGTCCAGAGAGGATGTCACTATCATTGATCGTTGTGGGGAGTACCCTAATGTTCCTTTACTTGGAATCAGAGGAGGTATTACTTACAACCCATGCCTGGCTTGGAGACAGTTTGGTTATGCTCGGAGGGACGGCCCTCATGACATGTTAATTCCTGACATAGTTTTTGACTTCGACAATGATGCACAAGGACTTCGCCAGAGATTTATCAGACCTTGGAGGGTGCCAAGTAGAATAGACAGCAAGACCCTGGGGCACAGGTATTCCATCCCATTGGAACCTTATCTCAAGTGGGTACGGGCCCGCTCCCAGAAGTTAGAGATGCCTTATCCTCATGTTCTCCCTGTGATCAAAGAGCCAGTATTGGAAGGAGAGGTGTCCTACACCATTCAACATCCTGACATGCCCACGTCCTGGGAAGAAATGCAGAAGAGCTGGGCCCAGCTTAAGGAAGAACGGAATTCTCTTGAGATAAGTTTACATGCTAGTGAAAAGAAGGTCCTGGAACTCACCCGCCTACTGCACGAGGAGAGGAATCTCAACACTTACATTGCTCCAAAGAGGATGCGTAGTGTCTTTTGGGATTGAGTTTCTTTGAAATATTTTGCCCATGAGGCTTTGATGTACCAAACAATTATTTCCTTAATGATAACGTGTGTTCCTTTTTGTCTACAACAAATTTGAACTTTTGAACCCTTGAATGCATTGCATGAACACATATCATTCATCATGTGCATAGCAGGTACTCTTCTTTTCAGGTTGCTTACTGTTCTTCGTTGTTTATTTCAGCATCATGAACCCTGAATCATCTACCGAGCTGTCTATCAAGGCCCTTCAGGCGCAGAACGCACAATTTCAAGAGCTGATCATGGGTTTGGCTCAAGGTCAACAAGAGCTGAAGGCTATGCTCCTGAAGAAGAGTAAGAAGAAGAAGAGGAATGTGCTATTCAACACTGGGCGCAGACTCGGGAATACTTTGCAAAATGAAGCTGAGAGGACTACTCCGTCTGTGGGGGAAGGTAGTCACCAAGAAAGGGAGGTCCCTAGTCCTGTGGTCTCTGATACTGAGACAGACTTCAACGACGAACAATACCCTCCTGCTGAGGACCGGTACAAGCAGCTGGAGGACAGATTAAATGCTATGGAAATTCAGCGTGTGCCTGGACTGGATTTCAGAGACTTGGGGTTATCTACTGGGGTGGTGATCCCACACAAGTTTAAGGCGCCTGCCTTTGTGAAGTATGACGGGGCTTCCTGTCCCAAGATGCACCTCCGTTCTTATGTAAGGAAGATCCAGCCTTACACAGCAGACAGGAACTTATGGATCCACTTCTTCCAGGAGAGTCTTTCAGGGACTCACCTCGAATGGTTCTATCAGCTGGATGGGACCAACATTCGTAACTGGGAGGATCTGGCCACTGCTTTTTACAAGCAGTATCAATATAATTCCGACCTCGCTCCTACGCGTACCCAGCTCCAGGGTATGTCGTTAGGATCGGGTGAAGGTTTTAAGGAGTACGCACAGAAATGGAGAGATCTGGCTGGAAGGGTGCAGCCACCATTGACGGACCGGGAGCTGGTGGATATGTTCTTGGGGACCCTATCTGGTCCATTTTTCAATCATCTCATTGGTAATTCCTCTGTTGGGTTTACTGATCTGATCCTGACTGGTGAGAGGATCGAGGCTGGCATAAAATCGGGAAAGATACAGAAGGGTACCTCCTCCAATGCTGAAAAGAAGCCCTTCAAGAAAGAGGCAAGTGACGTGTATGGTCCAAGAAGGAAAGACAAACATGAACGCCGCCAAGCCGTCAACGCGGTGGTAATTTCTAAGCCTGCTGCTGCTCCGCAACAGTACAACTAACCCAGAGCTGAGAGGCCCAAACGGCAGTATACTCGACTCAGCATGACTCTCTCTCAGATCCTGCCACAACTGCTATCAACTAGCCTGGTAACTGTCAGAGAGGCTCCGAAGGTTGTGAATACTACATCCCCCAAGTTTAATCCAAATGCCCGTTGTGCTTATCACTCTGATAGCCCGGGGCATTCTACTGATGACTGCTGGGCCCTGAGGAATAAGGTTCAGGACCTTATTGATGCCAAGGAGATACAATTTGAGGCGCCCGAGAGGCCAAATGTTGTTACCGCTCCCATGCCCCAGCATGGAGTGAATGCTGTTGAGGAGGATTTGTATGTAGCTTCGGTGGATGATGTTGCTACTCCGCTGCTGACGGTCAAGAGGAACCTGTTGCTATCCGGTTTATTTCCGGGATGTAGCAAAGGTTGCCCTCTATGTGTTGCTTCCCCTGCTGGTTGTTCTTTGCTGAAATCAGGCGTCCAAAACCTGATGGATAGTAAAGAGATTTTGTTCAAAAAGACTGTTGCTCCTGCTGCCCCTGTTGAAGAAGTTTCAATTGTTACCATTTTCAACAACCCTTCCAAGGCTCCTTCAAAGAAGCCTGTCCAAATTTTGCCTGTTCACAAGATTGCTCCCATCATTATTACTGTCCCGGGGCCCATCCCCTACAAGTCTGATAAGGCTGTCCCATGGCACTATGGGGAAGATGTTTATGTTCTGGGAGTGAAGCAAGAGTCCAATGCTGATACTGGTGTCACCAACATCACTGGGCCTGCTAAGGTCACTCGTAGTGGAAGACTGTTCTCACCAGACATTGCTCCTCTGGTAATTCAGAGGCCTTTGATCATCACACCTGCCAGTGTGCCTGTTTCCCCCCCTGACCAAGTTTCCACCCCTGCTGCCGAGTCATCTGATGCTCGGGGTAAGGGGATTGCTGCTGATGTGCCTGCCCGGACGGAGGCACCAAAGACCATTGTTGAGGCTTCTAAGCAGGAGATGGAAGAAATCCTCAAGATTATAAAGAAAAGTGATTTCAACGTTGTCGAACAGCTGGGGCACACCCCCTCCAAAATCTCCATGCTGTCACTGCTGCTGTGCTCAGAGGCCCATGCCAAGGCCCTGATTGCTTTCTTGAAGACGACTCACGTACCCCAAGAAACGTCTGCTGATCAATGCACCGACTGTGTGGCCAACCTAACTGCCGACAATGGTCTGGGTTTCTCTGATGCTGATCTGACGGCCAAGGGGAAGAACCATAATGATGCCCTACATGTCTCCATTGAATACAGGGGCACTACTCTTTCTCACGTGCTGGTTGACACTGGTTCTTCGCTAAACGTGCTACCCAATAAGGCTCCGGACAGGCTGGACTGTGAGGGTCTAGAGCTCAAACCAAGTAACATTGTTGTCCGGGCCTTTGACGGGTCCAAAAGAATGGTACATGGTGAGGTTGACATCCCAATCAGGGTTGGGTCACAGGTCTTTGATTCAAAATTCTATGTGATGGACATCCGTCCATCCTATTCTTGTTTGCTGGGTCGCCCGTGGATCCACAAGGCTGGAGCTGTGACCTCCACGTTGCATCAGAAGCTCAAGTACCCTGTCCGGGGGAAAATTGTAACAGTGCAAGGGGAAGAGGAATACATGGTCAGCCACCTCAACTCCTTCAGGTACGTGGAAATGGATGGGGAGTTCATTGAGACCCCCTTTCAACATTTTGAAGAGGTGCCACAAACATTGGCAGCACCAGAAGCAGTGGTTGAAGAGGTTTCTCCTTTGAAGATGGCCTCCTTAAAGGACGCCCGGGCTGTGATTGAAAGAGGTGAATGTGCAAACTGGGGCAAGCTCCCTGATTTTACTCCTAAGACTAACAAGTTTGGGCTGGGTTTCACTGCAGAGGCTCAGAAAGCTGTGCGCAAGGCAAGGATTGGAAGACCTCTTGTGCTCATCACCAATCCAGGAGTGAATGCTATTGGGGAGGAAGACGAAGTGGAAGAGTCAGAGTTTGATAGCTGGATCTACCCGACGACTGATGGTGGATTGACCAATTGGACTGCTAAATACTTTACACCCATAACTTTTGTCACCCAGTAATGAACTTCTTTGTTTTGGATTTGTAATAAACAATAATTTGAAACTCTATTGGCCCGGTGTCTTACCCGAGGCACCGTGGTTCTGTTTGTGAGGGCTTTTGTTTGTCACCTTCATATATCATGAATAAAAGCATTGGACGTTTTTCACATTTCAAATCTTGCGCTCCCTTTCTTTCTTTATATATATTGCAAAACAGCTGTATTTACACACACTCACTCATACAGGTTTCAATCCACTCTGGATCTCACTCGTAACGACTCTGCTACTGCCAGTTATGACTTCGAAAATCCAATCAACTTAGCCGAAGACGAAGGTGAAGATGATTGCGAAGTGCCTGGCGAACTTGCAAGACTGTTACTCCAGGAAGAGAGGGCAATTCAACCACATGAAGAGCCAGTGGAAACAGTAAATCTGGGTACTGAGACGGACAGAAAGGAAGTTAAGATTGGAGCCAACCTAGAGCTCAGCGTGAAGCAACGGTTGACTCAGATGCTACATGATTATGTGGAGATCTTCGTCTGGTCCTACGAAGACATGCTTGGGTTAGATACTGACATTGTGGTCCATCACTTGCCTACCAAGGAAGACTGCCCTCCAGTTAAGCAAAAGGTCCGCCGTATGCGTCCAGAGATGTCTGAGAAGATCAAAGCTGAGGTTATGAAGCAGTTTGATGCCGGATTTCTTGCAGTGACTTCTTACCCTCAGTGGGTTGCCAACGTGGTGCCGGTGCCAAAGAAAGATGGTAAGGTCAGAATGTGTGTTGACTACAGGGATCTGAACAGGGTCAGCCCCAAAGATGACTTCCCCCTACCTCACATTGACGTTCTGGTTGATAATACTGCTCAGCATAAGGTGTTTTCCTTCATGGATGGTTTTTCAGGGTATAATCAGATCAAGATGGCTCCTGAAGACATGGAAAAGACTACCTTTGTTGCTCAGTGGGGCACCTTCTGCTACAAGGTCATGCCATTCGGGTTGAAAAATGCTGGGGCAACCTACCAACGTGCCATGGTTGCTTTATTTCATGACATGATCCATCATGAGATAGAAGTATATGTTGACGACGTGATTGCAAGGTCCCAAACTGAGGAGGAACACCTTGACCATCTGCAGAAGTTGTTTGACCGTCTGAAACTGTACAAGTTGAGGTTGAACCCGAACAAGTGCACCTTCGGGGTAAGATCTAGAAAGTTGCTAGGCTTCGTCGTAAGTGATAAGGGTATTCAAGTGGACCCTGCCAAGGTTAAAGCTATTCAAGAGATGCCAGTTCCCAAGACAGAGAAAGAGGTCAGAGGCTTTCTAGGACGTCTGAATTACATTGCTCGGTTCATCTCGCACCTAACCGCTACCTGTGAGCCAATCTTCAGGCTGCTGAAGAAGGATCAGGTAGTACGTTGGAATGATGAATGTCAGGCTGCTTTTGACAGAATCAAAGAGTATCTCCAAGAACCACCCATCCTTATGCCACCGGTTGAAGGGAGACCTCTGATATTATACTTGACAGTACTTGACAACTCAATGGGGTGTGTGCTGGGGCAACATGACGAGTCTGGCCGAAAAGAGCATGACATTTATTACCTTAGCAAAAAGTGTACCGACTGTGAGACCCGATACTCACTGCTTGAGAAAACTTGCTGCGCTTTGGTATGGGCTGCTCGCCGGCTGAGACAGTATATGCTGACTCACACTACCTTGTTGATTTCAAAAATGGATCCAATAAAGTACATATTTGAAAAGCCGGCTCTGTCTGGGAGAATAGCAAGGTGGAAAATGATCTTGACGGAATACGACATCCAGTACACGACTCAGAAAGCCATCAAGGGAAGTGTATTGGCAGACCACTTGGCACACCAGGCAGTAGACGACTATCAGTCAATGAAC
Organism: Vicia faba; assembly: GCA_948472305.1. Taxonomy (NCBI): domain Eukaryota; kingdom Viridiplantae; phylum Streptophyta; class Magnoliopsida; order Fabales; family Fabaceae; genus Vicia; species Vicia faba. The sequence continues at coordinate 424,223,845 of OX451737.1, forward strand.
TTTGAGTTTCCGGACGAGAGCATCATGATTGTGACTGATTGTGAAGTACCCGGACCGGATGAAGGACCTGAGGAAGGATCCCAATGGTCTATGCACTTTGACGGAGCCTCCAACGCTTTGGGTAACGGTATCGGCGTTGTGATCATATCCCCTCAAGGCGCTCATACTCTACTCACTGTCCGACTATGTTTCAACTGCACCAACAACATGGCGGAGTATGAGGCATGCATCATGGGTCTTCAAGCTGCGATTGACTTAAGGATCAAGTTTCTGAGTGTCTTCGAAGATTCCGCTCTCGTGATCAATCAGATCAAAGGAGAGTGGGATACGAAACATCCGAATCTTATTCCTTACAAAGAATGTGTGTTGACCTTGATCGCCCACTTCACAGAGATAACCTTTGAACATTTCCCAAGAGAAGAGAACCAGTTGGCGGACGCGTTAGCTACGATGTCTTCTATGTTCAAGGTCAAATGGGACAATGAGGCTCCCCGGGTCATCATCTGGAAACTGGACGAACCGGCACACTGTTGTGATCTTAAGACTGAGTTGGTGACTGAGAAACCTTGGTACCATGAGGTGAAAAGATATTTGGAAGCTCAGGAATACCCTGAAGGTGCATCTGTCAACGATAAAAAGTTTCTGAGAAGGTTCGCAGCGAAGTTCTTCCTTAGCAACGGCATCCTGTACAAGCGAAACCATGATTCGAACTTACTGCGTTGTGTGGATAAGACTGAAGCAGAAAGGATCATGGCGGAGCTGCATGAAGGTACCTTCGGAACGCATTCCAGTGGACACACTATGGCAAAGAAGATCCTTCGGGAAGGGTATTTCTGGTCCACAATGGAAGCCGACTGTTACCAACATTCTCGGACATGCCATAAGTGCTAGATATATGCAGACAAGGTGCATGTTCCTCCAGTCCCTCTGAACATCCTGACTGCACCTTGGCCTTTCGCAATGTGGGGCATAGATATGATCGGCGAGATCAGACCTACGACATCTAACGGGCATCGCTTCATCCTTGTAGCGATTGATTACTTTACGAAGTGGGTTGAAGCAGCTTCTTACGCCACTGTAACCAAGAACGTTGTGGCACGGTTCATTCGGCATAACCTGGTCTGTCGATACGGCGTCCCAGAAAGGATCATTACGGACAATGGTACCAATCTTAATAACAAGATGATCACTGAGCTTTGCGAGCAATTTAAGATACAGCACCATAACTCTTCTCCTTACCGGCCGAAGATGAATGGGGCTGTAGAAGCAGCAAATAAGAATATCAAGAAAATCGTGCAGAAGATGACAGTGACTTATAAAGATTGGCACGAAATGTTACCGTTTGATCTACATGGGTACCGTACCTCAGCTAGGACGTCAACCGGGGCAACTCCCTTCTCCTTGGTCTACGGTATGGAGGCAGTCTTACCGATCAAAGTGCAAATACCCTCTCTCCGGATAATGAAGGATGCAGATCTGAGTGAAGATGATTGGATCCAGACACGACTTGATCAATTAAACCTGATTGACGAAAAGAGACTTACTGCTATTTGTCATGGTCAGACATACCAAAAACGGATGATCAGGGCATTTAACAAAAAGGTCAGACCACAAGAGTATCAAGTTGGGGATCTGGTAATCAAGCGCATCATCCTTCCTCAGAGTGATCCCAGGGGCAAATGGACCCCTACATATGAAGGGCCATTTGTGGTTAAACATGTGTTCTCAGGAGGAGCCATGGTTCTAACCAACATGGATGGTGACGACCTTCCTCACCCCGCCAATGCAGACATAGTAAAAAGATACTACGCATGAAAAAAAAGACCCGCTAGGTTGACATACCTAGGCAAAAATTAGGGCTTCCCGGCGAACCAAAAGGGTTCGGGCAAAATGAAGGGATGAAATGAAAAAAAATCTGTACACCCGGCAAGTCGAAAACCTGAAAAGGCGGCTTGGGCAAAAATGGGTATCCTGGTGGATCGAAAACCCGAAAGGGCGGTCCAGGCAAAAGTTAGGGATAAAGCATAATACTATACCTCATTGGATCACCCTGCATCCAGAATTCGGCATCAACACCAAGTTCAGACGGCATCGATCAATCAGCTTCATCTTCAGCTAGGTCATCAAGTGATGAGACGCTCGAAGATATAAAGGCGATAGCATAGTTGGAACCCAGTGGGATTGTTCTTTTCACATAGCTGTCTTGTTTTCTTTGTACAAATTGTATAAACTCTTTTGTTCGGAGGCGTTCCCTTACTAGGATGTCAGCCTCTTGTACATAAACGCCTATTTACAGGCAAATTCAAAAATCAATACAAATTCACAGTTCAAACTAATTGCCAATTGTTTTCTTTTTCTGTTTTATTTTGCGAAGAACGTCCAATGTTCAATTTTTGATATATGACACTAATTGCTAACTCATAAATATTTGCATGCAAAACAAAGGATTAATTACAGGTGACATTAGAAATAGGGGCAATAATGAGTTGTCTAAAGCGATCTAATTGCTATATCTACCAAGGTATCAAGGTAGGTTCAGCTGAAGAACATAACCGGTATATCTTAGTTCCCCCGAGAATGAGCCAGCAAGTCAATACACTCTGCCCAAGCAGAGTTAGCCTACTCTATCAAACCTTAAGGAAGTTGGGTATCCTCCAGCAGATCTAAACATTCCCCAAAAACATACAAACATTCTTAACAAGCATCCCCGGCAGTCTTGATCTAAGATTGTTCCCCGGTGGTATACTAGACATTCAGTGGAGCCACTTCCCCAATGTATCTCAAAATTTCCCCAAGAGAGTCCAATCCAGAAGTTTCCCCAGGAAAGTTCAATCCATCTTCTCAGCACGAAGTTTATCCCCAGTAGATTCTGGAAGCTTCCCCCCACCAGAGCCCGAACGCGTCCCCCGGACTTTATTCAAAGGTTATTTCCCTACCAAGATATAACTGGGTTATCCTCAGCCAAAAGCCACAGAAAGATCGTCCTCGGCGAAGTCTTCCCATCCCCAGCGGAGTCTATTAACACTTCCAACATAACAATGGTATCCCCCAGCGGAATTATCATCATACATCTCAGCAAAGTACCTCTCTCCCCACAGAGTACTGCTCCCCAGCAAGATCGCTAGAGTAGTTATTCCCCGCAGAGTAATCTCTCCATCAAGTTTATCCCCCAATGGAGTCATCTTCTCCTACCGGTATTCTCGCAACCATCATCCCTAGCAGAAACAACAAAGCATTATCCCTCAATATCAGCCCAGGATTTAACTTCCCGGCACCCGTCAAGGATTTACTTTCCTAGACAAAAACATACATTCATAAACATCGCATCTTCATACGTTATAGCATGCATATGCGCATCATGAACATACAATCTCACTTATCACATCTCGCATGTCATACATTATGACATCATATACAACTAACGTTTCGTCTTTTCAAGACAAAAGTTAATACAAAGATAATTGCTATCAACTGTCGTGATTCCAGATCCGATTCCTGTATCTTGCCAGGGTGTATCTGTTGACGACTACAGTACCAGACTCGATTCCTGTATCCTGCCAGGGCACGTCTGAAGAGTTCGAAGATCCGATTCCTGTATCTTGCCAGGGTGTATCGGTTGACGACTACAATACCAGACTCGATTCCTGTATCCTGCCAGGGCACGTCTGAAGAGTTTGAAGATCCGATTCCTGTATCTTGCCAGGGTGTATCTGTTGACGACTACAGTACCAGACTCGATTCCTGTATCATGCCAGGGCACGTCTGAAGAGTTCAAAGATCCGATTCCTGTATCTTGCCAGGGTGTATCTGTTGACGACTACAGTACCAGACTCGATTCCTGTATCCTGCCAGGGCACGCCTGAAGAGTTCGAAGATCCGATTCCTGTATCTTGCCAGGGAGTATCTGTTGACGACTACAGTACCAGACTCGATTCCTGTATCTTGCCAGGGCACGTCTGAAGAGTTCGAAGATCCGATTCCTATATCTTGCCAGGGAGTATCTGTTGACGACTACAGTACCAGACTCGATTCATGTATCTTGCCAGGGCACGTCTGAAGAGTTCGAATATCCGATTCCTGTATCTTGCCAGGGTGTATCTGTTGACGACTACATTACCAGACTCGATTCCTGTATCCTGCCAGGGCACGTCTGAAGAGTTTAAAGATTCGACTCCTGTATCCAGCCAGGGCACATCTATATAAAGAGTTAAAAGATCAACTCCTGCAACAGGCCAGGTAATTTTCTTTCTTTCTCAGGTACGCAAGTTCTCGCTAAGGAATCTCTTACGCGATCGACACCTAGATGACATCTATAAGCCCATCCACACACCAACAGTTCCAAATGGCATCTATAAGCCCATTCCCGACAAAGTTCTGTCACACCTCCCGATGGCATCTATAAGCCCATCTCCACAATTATCCACCACCTCTCCAAATGGCATCTGTAAGCCCATTCCCGCTATCACACTGCTGATACTCAACTATGTGAGTGCAAATTTCTGGGCACTCTAGTGTTCAATCATCTTCCACCCTCGGATCACGAAAGGCATGCAAGCCAATCTACATCCTCAGGTCTAAGAAGATTGAACAGGGGAAACTGTTGTACCCCAAAATTTGCCCTCCCATAATCTTCAAAGTTTTGACAAGAATCATCCGCAAATGGTTCAAGTCTACTCAAGGACTACACAGTCAACTATCCTCCTAAGCCAGTCAAATTAGGGTTTTGGTTCTTGCAAGGAAGTTGAGGTTTTCAAGGGCTCAATCAAGTCCCATATGCTCATAAACTTTGTCAAGCACCTACATGTCAAGTTTCAAGGCTCACAAGATCAAGTTGCACAGTCAAAAACCCTAATTGCTCAACAGTCAACTGTAGGGGAAAAATGGTCATTTGGCAGTCAAAAGTCAAAATTTTTGGTCAACATCTCATTTTGAAGCCACAATCATCATTTGGTCAAATCTTGACCATGATTTCTCAAAGTTTGGCTCAAAAAGTCTCAAGATGCAAAAGTTTATATTTTTGGACAGCTGAAAAGTCAACTATAACTTGACCAAGGCATAACTGTTTCATGGTTCATCAGAAAAATCCCATCCAATGCTCATCTTGAAGGGGAGGACATTTCCTACAACTCATCTTCACATTCCAAGTGCAAGAAATGCTCTCACAAAAAGTTATCAATTTCAACATTATAGGTCATTTTCAAAAGTCAACAAAAAGGGACTTTAAGTCAAAGACCATAACTTGATATTGGTAAATCAAAATGACATGGGACCAAAGACATTGGTTAGAGGACTTCAAGACCTTTCCAAAATGTCCATGAACATGATCAAAGCTTAAAAATTGAGCAAGATATGCATTGGAGAAGTTGGGAAATTTTTGTGAAATGGCCAAAATCATTTATCCTTGAAATTTCATTTTTGACAAAAGGGGCCCACTTTTTCCACTTGAATCAACTTGGCCATGCTTCCCACGTGTCCCACTTTTTATTTCAATATTTAAAATTAATTTTTTCATTTTTATTTTAATTTTATTGGATTTAATTCATTTTAAATTCTTTAAAATCAAATAAAAATCCAAAAGGTTAATTAAAGGACATATTTGGTTTTGATTAGCCTTGAATCACCATCAAACATATTCCAAATTCGTGCAAAAGGATAAATGAAGCAAGAATTCAAAATTGGTACAAAGATGGAAAGTTTGTTAATGGAGGTTTATGGAAAATCTCAAGTTTGAATGCCTTGCATTATGAGGCCATAATTCTTATCAAAACATGTTACATAACACATATGCAAGTGATCAGACACAAGGACAAGACCTAAGCTGCGCCCAAAACTCAGAAGCAAACTTGCATTTTTTGCCAAAATTTTCAAAACTGAAAACACTTCTAGAGCTTGTTTCAAGTCCTCATTCCTATCCAAACACGTTGCTGACATCCCAAGGAAGCTATTCCAATCAGAATCAACTCCCTACGCGCAAGGAATTGGTATATTGATGTCAAACTTTCTCAAAATTTTCTCATAATCGTGTTCCAATATACATGCATTTTTTATACATTTTGAATATGGATTTACACTAATATGAAGGTTCTGAGACTAATGGTAACCTTTAATTTAACTAACAACGCCTGTAGCGAAATATGCCATTGAAACTTTCTAGGGTTGCAGGAGCTGTGAATTGGGGTTTCTTTCCTCTGAAAAAATTGGACCATGAGACCACTACCATTGCACTTGTGACATTCCAATGATTCCAAATCACCCATCGCGCTCAATTTATGATTGGACATGAGCTATTCGCTATTATCCATAAGCCTGCATTTTGGGGGGGTTTAAAACCCCCGCTAACCTTTTTTTGTTACAGGAACGAGTGGAGAAGAAGCTTGCGTGGCGAGACGTGAATGGAGGATTTGAATTCCAGCGCGCGTTTTTTTTTATTTCATAACGTTGATTTTGATTTTGTTTCATATTATTTATTTTCCATTACAATACAAAAGCGCACAAATGGCTCCGTTGGTCAAGGCATTAGCTGGTAAACACTGGGACCTGGGTTCGAATCCTAGGTCCCCTCACATTATTTCTATTATTTTGTTTAACCCTTTCCCATGCAGCGCACCATTCAGTAATCCATCATACACCCAGCGTTTGTGCTTCCCATGTGTCTCTAATGATCCATCCAGTGGCCAGGAACCAAGAGTCCATGGAATACTCCAGTCAACGCGTAAGCATGTGATTCAAAAAGTCAGCAAAGGGCCTCCTCCTGTTGGGCCAAAATTCCTCAAACCACCTCCTCAATTGGGGTCAACACCCCCCATGGTTTGCATATTGTTTTCTCTCTTTTCATATTTTTTATTTGTTTTATTTATTTTAATTAATTCATCAAAAACAATTTTCATAAAACCAAAAAAATCAGAAAATCATAAAATAAAAATATGCCTTTATTTAATATTTAATTCACTAATTATTTTGTAAATAAATTTAATAACCAATGTAGTTTTAATTTAGGATTTAAATTTTAATTTGTTTTTTTTCTAAATAACTAAAAAAGGGTAGAATTTAGGTTTTAGATTTTTATTCTTTTTCTTAATAAAATAATTTCATCTTATTCTTATTATTAAATAATTAATTATTTTTGTAAATACTTGTAATTAATTAATTAGGGATAAATTAGGCTAAACTTAAACATTTTTCTTTAATAAATTAAAAACAATTTAGAACTAGGTTTTTATTTAATTTCTAATTTCATTTAATTTTCTCTATTGACCTTAAATACAAAAACATCAAAAAAAAAAGTTCTTTTCTTTATTTAATTTAATTAAATTTAATAATTTCAATTTAATTCCTTTAAAGGGTCCAACGCCCTCGCACTTTCGAATATAATTTCTCTTCGCGCATTTATTTTTATTTCTTTTATGAATGTAATGTATTTGCCCCAAAGCCTTGTAATAGATAATTAGGATATTTACTTTCCGCACTTTATTTATTCAAATCGGGTCTTGGTTTAATTTGGTGATGTAGACCCGCGCCTTGTAATAGCGTAGGACCTTTATTTTCCGCATTTTTATTCTCGCACCTTTTAACTGTTAATAATCACATGAAAGAATGAATGCCCAAATAAAATCAAAGCGTAGCTCACCCAATGCATGACAAGACAAATAATAACTGAAAATGACACACAATTCACACACCACTCCTAGGGTACGCCTCACTGTTGCTTTGCCCCTCGAAACGTGGTCGTCGAGTACAGGACGTCTTAGTAAGTCCTTATGTCCATGAACATGGCATAAGGGTAGCTTCTAAGGTGTCCTACTGTTGCTCTGGTGACCACACTGTTGCCTTGCCCCTCGAAACGTGGTCGTCGAGTATATGATGTCTTAGTGAGTCCTTATGTCCCATTGATCTAGTTGCCTCGAATAAGTTGCCTCGGAACGGTCGCCTCGGAATAAAAAGATCAATGGCATAAGGGTAGCTTCTAAGGTATCTTACCATTGCCCGGTGACCACACTGTCCCTAACCCTCGAATTGACCCGAACACCTCCAACGGTGGTGCTACCTACCTCTCAATGGTGGGATGGCACTACCTTAAGGACATTTACACAGACTAATTCCTTAGGGTAGGTAGATGACTTGTATATACTTGCTCTAATTCAAAACAAATCAAAAACTTCTTTTCACACCGAGACTTTGCAAAAATCTTTCAAAAACAATTTTTCAAACACTCTTGAGGACTGATACAAGAGTCGATCTGAAACTTTCAAAGAAACTTTTTCAAACCCACTCACCTTGAAAAGCAAACAAACATTTTGAAAACACAAATGAGCAAGTATCTAAGAGCCCATGGATAACCATGGATAGAAAGGGTGTTAACACCTTCCCTTTCTATAAATCTACCTCCTGAACCGAGAACTAATCTCAATAAGGAATTTTTCTGTGCTTTTGTCCTTTCCATATTGGAGAAAATAAAAGACGGTGGTGACTCTTGCTTCCGCGACATTTCGCGAACCAGCGTTAAACAGTCAGTTCCAGATCCACCGATCACAGTGATGTTCTGATCGAAGAATGGAAAGACCAGAATGAGATTCGAATGGTGATGTTCTGATGGAAGAGTAGAACATAGTTTCCATATGCTGAAAAATGAGATTTGAAGAGTCATGTTCAGATCGAAGAATACAACTTCCATATGTTCTGACTAAAGAGTCATGTTCTGAATCATTTTTGCAAATTCTGATTGCACTTTTGTGAAAACTGGCCCAAAAGTTTTAAAATTATCATATTTCTTAACACTTTATAAAATTTTCTAAGTGTTTAGAAATTTGACTTTTTCAAAGTAATTTCTGACTTTTGATTTTTTGATGAACCAATTTCCTGTCCTGATGAAATATGACTGTTGAAACTTGACTTTGATCCAAAAGTCAAAGTTTGACTTTTCAGTATGCTTTTGACCATTTTGCCCTTGTGAATGAGTTTCTTGGAAAATTGTAATTCGAGACTTGAAACTTGACAGAAGCAAACCTGAGGGTTCAGTATGATCTTTTGAGAAATGAGAGGGAAAATTTTGGGATACAACAATATGGAACCCAAAGTGTATATGCAATGAGCGTGTGTGTATGCCCCGAATATTTAAATATGTGCAAAATGTGTGTATATGCCCCAAAATTTTATGAAAAATGTTTTTGGTATTCTCTCCTTTTAAACCATTGGTTTCTCGTAATCACCAACTCCTCAACAATGTTCGTTACTAGTTGTTGTATTTACAAGTTGATTTGAATTTTGAATAAAGTGTGGTGAACAGTGGCAACGTGTCATAGGTAATTTGTTTCATAGGCGCTGGCGTAGGCGTGGGCCTCTTTTGACGTTTTTTCTAACCAGAATAAACTCTGATGCTCTATCAAATTCTTTTTGGTGTTTTTAGGTGCACCAAATGTTATAAATGACCTTGATATTTTAATATGGTTATGTGTACGTTATGCTTGATGTGAGGCTTTTTAATGGGAAATCTACTACTGAGATTTCCAAGGAATCTACTGCCGAGATTCGATTGAGAATTACCTTCTGTCGAGGTCTTCTGGAAAATCAATCGCTGAGATTAACCAAGAGAATCTACTGCCTAGATTCTATTGAGTACTACCTTCTGCCGAGGTCTTCTGGAAAATTATCTGCCGAGATCAACCAGGGGAATCTACTGATGTGATTCTATTGAGAGATTACTTTCTGTTGAGGTCTTCTAGATAATCAACTTTCATGATCAACCAGGGGAATCTACTGCCGAGATTCGATGTAGAATTGATAACTTGATCAACAATGATGATTGTCTTCACATGCAACAAGGTTTATGCCATGCATATATATTAGATTGATGCATGAAGTGTAATGATTGATTGATGCATGTAATGAGTGACTTGGATATGTGTAAATGGATGTTGGACTTTTAAATGCGAATGTGTAATTGGCCTTTTTGAGATATGCTCGACCCATGTTATTGGAAGTTGCCAGATGGATGAGATGAAAAGTATAGCCTGATTCTGGAACGAAGAGCCCTAATGCATGATTTATGAAGCCTTATGCTTTACGATTATGACTCAAATGGTTTTTTGAATGGTGTCTCTATGATAGATCGTGGATGATTAAAGCATAGAGGTCTGCCCATGCAACAAGGTTTCTTGTCACATAATGGTTGAATGTTATGCTATCATAATTTCCTGATACTCGATACGAACTTGAAGATTGTTAATGTAGGAGAAAGATCCATTGGAGATTATTGAAAGTACGCAGAGATCTTTGCCCTATGTAGAATGTCTTGCCCTAATTTGTCGGTAGGGTCTTAGAGGATATTCTCTTTGATACAAGCTTGGAAATAGTTTGATCATAATATAAATGACCCCACTATTTTGCACTATGCCCATGATTAAAAGACTCTTGAAAATGTTTGGCTTTGATGAACCATTTTGAATCAACTCCTTTTGATCGAGGCTCACAGTGGTTTGTCCCACCATTCATATTTTGAAAGATGTTCCACTCAATCTCCAGGATATGGAGGAGGTGCCCTCATAAAGAACTTTGACCTTACCGTGAACTTGACATAGATTTCCCCAAGTATTCAAAGCTTGAAAATTTTGTACTTGAAGTTGATTGAAGGGGAATTTGGACCATACGTGCAATAGAAATAACTTGGTACGTACTTCCCCACCATTTGAATCTTGGAAGGTTTCCCTTGATTATCAAGGCCTTGAGAGGTTTGTTAAAACGAGGAAATCGGGTCATACCCTGTTGTAGTATAACTTGGTTAAGGAATGCTCCTTCGAAAGGTATGCCTATGATTAAATAGGGCTTTGAAATTTGATCTAAGTTGATTGAATTTCATAATGATCACCCCTTGTCAATAGTATCTTCATGTGATATACCCCTATGATCATTAGTATTTTCCCCTGTTTATAGGGGTCCTTTTAGATGCTTTTCCCCAGTTAGAAGTTTCTTGGAAATCTGCCTTTGATCTGACCTATTTTAAAATTTCCTTGATGCTAAGTATTGATTCGTAGATAAAATTGTACATTTTGAAAAATTAATTTCATTTGACGCACATGCAAGTTCTTGAAATCGAAATTGATTATGGAATAGAAATGAATTATTAGAGATAGAGATTCGAAGAAGTGAAGTAGTTAGAAATAATTTTAATAAACATAGGAGTCAGTTTAACATAAATCTTGTTGAGTATGCTTTCCTAGTGAACCTAGATTCGATTAGGATTTTTGAAGGTTGTAACGTGGCCTTGGTTCGTGGTTAAAGAAACAAAATATATAAGGCTCAAAATTTAATCAACCCACCCCATTTCCTTGATGTTCTTCAATCCTAATTTTAATTAATGTAACATATGCGTTTAATCCCCAAGAGAAATTTCATAGTCGCGTAGATGATGAGAAGCATGGATAAAGATCTAAGCGCTGATGCAGAGCATGGATAAGATACAAGCGTTGATGTGAAGCCTTGATGATTCTTGAGGTTGCAGTCATAAGATTGTTCTTCGATTTATTCGATTTTAATCCCTTATTTTGCATGGACCAATTCCTTTTGAATTTGTGGCCCATCGGGATGCCTTAACTTTTGTCTAAGTCATGTTTTTTTTGTTACTTGACTTAGCGGGATTTCTCTTCTTTTTTTTAATTCTTTTATTTTTTTGCTTTTGATTTTGAAAATTTATGACTGCTTATGTTGCTATTGTAAGCTTCAAATTTATCATTTCATCGATCTTGAAAGATTGCTCTGAGGAAGAAGATGTCGTGAACTTTGTTTTTATTGATTACTTTCTCAATCTTTGTTGATGTGCGAGGCAAAAGATGTGTTTGAACCTTTTCTTAGACTGTTTCCTCAATGATGTATCGAAGAGAGAGATATGCTTGAACCTTTGCTCAGATCGTTTCTATTCTCCTGGGATTTGAATGCATCATCGAATTAATTGAAATCTACCCCGCCCCTGGTTGAAATTAAGGTTTATTTAGAAAATAGAACAAAACTCTAACTCATGGCTCGGGGGTTTTATCTATGGATTAACTCCTTATTTCTACACTATTTAGGGATTGAAACATATGTCAGCAAAATTCGATTATTTTGTATTTTCATTATTCTCCATCAGAGTTTGTTAAATTTGTGCAATGGAATATATAAAAGAAGAATAAAAAGTCGTTATTTACTTGTGGAATGGATCGATCTCAAAAAATATGCATGACTATTTTATTAGAATTACTGATCCAAAGATACAAATTTATAGCAAATAACACTCAGCTAGAAAGCAATTACAATTTGAAATGATAAAGGCCTAATGATCTATATATAATCCTCATTGTTGATCCACTGACTTTAGGAGACGCTTCGTAGTTTTTGGACTTTTCAAAGCAAGGGGTGACCATTCACCAAGGAGATTCCTTCTTCAAAAGTCAACTACTTATTGTCGATCAAATCCTGGACCTTGTTTTTGAAACTCCAACATCATTCAAGGGTATGTCTTGGAGAGTTGGCATGATACTCGCACATGGAATTTACATCATACTCAGGAGGAAGTGTCCCATATAGAGGATTCAATGACCTCTGATCTACCAAAGATACCTTGAGTAAATGTTGTAGTAGCTGACTGTGCGGCATGAGAAGTGGGTCAATTCTCCTTGGTGGTAGTTTTTGTCTTCCCCTTTGTTGGATATATCCCTTATGTTGATAGGTTTATTGTAGTTACTGTTGAGGTGGGGGAACTTTCCATAGTGGTAGCATCTGTGGTGTTGAATAGGTCTGTGGCTAGGATGACGAAGGGTTACTTTCACTCCTCAATAATAATTGCATGATCAAGTTCATTTGAGTCCTCAATTGATGGACCTCCTCCTTCAACAGTTCTTGGCCTCTATTGAGTTCCTCCATGGCTTCTTGAGACATGCTTTGGGTTCGCTTGTGAGTATCAGGAGCTTTGCTAGATGGATTACAGTTGGATAAGGGTGGAAGTTTTCTATAAGTGGAGGAGATGTGAGCTTTATGCAGATGGATGCAAAATGGAAATGTATGAAAAATGCTTGGGTGTGCAAATTTTTTTTGGCTTTTAGCCACAAAAAAGTTTCATGGATATGCAATGTGATGTAGACGTAGTATGAGGGTAGACGTAGGGGAAACCTATACAGGTTTAAGGGTAGATATTAAAATAATGACGTCCTACACTGACTCAGAAATTGAGATAGGTGTGAACTCCTTAAATACAAAGATAACGACAAACATGGAAATAAGAATACCCAATATTGGCTCAGAGATTGAGACAGGCAGAAAATCCTTAAGGACGAAGTTAATAATAGACATAGATTTGATGATATCCCATATTGTCTCAAAGATTGAGACAGGTAGGAATTCCTTAAAAATCATGGCCAATGAAAAACAACAAGGAATCCCTATAGGCTAGGGATTATGACATAGATGGAAGCCCTACGGGCTAAAGATAGTAGTGGATGAAGGGATAACCCTTGCAGGTTCACAGATTGTAATGGGATTTATGAAAGGTATCCTTAGAAGGTAGGTTCTTAGTTTTGGCCTACGAATATTTTACCCTCCCCGTAAGGTGGTTTCCGTAAGAGTATCATGAATAACACTAGAAGGAGAGCACAAGGGCCTCCCTTAAGCAGAACCTCTTTATAGACCGAAACTTTCGTCTCTAGGTCATGAAAGGTCTCATCATGAGTTTTTGGTTTAAAGGTCGTATAAAGAGTCATAGTGTCATTCCAACGTCCTACTTCCCAAGAGAATGTCTCTTGAGAGGTATTCCTTTTGCGAAATTCCACCGACTCTAGGCGAAGTCGTCACATTAACTCATACGGCTGATGTATCCCCTTGGCTAATAGACGAACCTTCTTTCTAAGGTTTTTTATAAATATTTTTGCAAAATTTTAAATCCGACCACAGACATGATTATTTAATAAATAATAAAAAATAAGCAGAAAATAAATACATAATTAAATGAGCAAGAAATAAAAAACCCAATAAATAAGAAAAACCATAAAACCAAAAGAGGGGGCTTTTAAACCTTGGGTTAAGTCCCCAGCAGAGTCGCCAGCTGTTGTAACTGGTTTTTAATATAGATTCGTCACCCTTAATTTTTATCCTAAGGAATGAGATACAAAGGAATAACCCTAAAAAGTTCAGAGATTTTAGATTGTTGACTCTGTTTTACATGAGGGGAAGGTGTTAGATACCCCTCGTCTACCTTGTTCACAAGGATATTAGGTTTAGAAGTGTGTTTTTTAAGAAATGGGGTTTTAATTTTTATTAGGGGAACTCGCCACGATTTTAATCATACTCCTACGTATCCTCTTAGGAGGAACCAAAGTCCCAATTTGTAGTTCGTATGGTCTGTGTTTTTTATGGATTACAAAGATATTTGCATTTTATTCATGCTTAGTCTAGGTGTCGTGAATAGCGGAGATTGTTAGACTAAGCGCACAGTCAATCCGAACATATTCGTAATCCTTTCTGAAAATTATTTATTGAATTAATTTGATTTATGAAAATAATTTGTTGTTGGTTAACGATTTTTTAAAGTATTAATTATATAAAAAAAACTTATTAATGCATGATTAAAAAAATTATTTTTAATGCAAATAAATAAAATGTTGAATGGTTTTTGAAAATAATATATGATTTATAAATATAAGATTAAATAAAATTAAATATAAATATTTATAAAAAGGAAATATATAAAAAACAAATATAGTAGAATAATAAATAAAATAAATTTAAAAAAAAGCAGGGGGTGCAAATATAGTTGAGGTAGTAAAATAGGAGGGTGTAAATTGCATGGGCCAAAATCCAGATATTGGATTTGGCCCAGCAGCGCAGGGGGTTTGAATTTTAGTTACGCAGTAAAATGGGGGGTGCAAGGAACCAGGGCCCATGTCCAGATTTTGGACTTAACCCATTTGGCCTGAGTGGGTGTGGATAGATAATGGGCCAGGCCTAGCGCAAGGGTTTGAGAAGTTCGTAAGGTTCGCGAGTGGACATGAGTACCATAATATCATGGGCACACACATCAGAACATTTGATTAGGATCATTTAATTATAGCGAAGGATGTACGACAAGGCGTAAAGCACCGGATAATAAGGAATTATATAAGTTTATTTTAAAACATGTTCCATCATTTCCTTGTTATATCTCTTCTTATCCGGCCTCTTCCCTTTTCTCTCTTCTTTCCAACAATACTAACCCGAGCACCAAATAACCCCAGTCGCGGCAGTGTTATCTTCCTATCTTTCCACCTCTCATCTCTCTTATCCAACAACACCAAAGAACACTAATACCCTACCCCAATTGCAACCCCAATTCAAAATGAAATACATGAATAAAAGTTATATTTTTGTTACCCTCTTTCGCGAATCTTTATCTTTGTGCCTCCTCTGATTTCCGGATTTTTAATCCCTTCTTTTCCATTTTTGTTTTGTAGGGATTGATGATGGAAACGGAGATGAAGGTGATGATGAAGGTGACGACGGACTTAGGGTTTCAGATGTTGAAACCCTGTGTCTTGGAAGGTGGCTCGGTGACTGAAGCACGAAAGCCTCCTCATTCTTTTCTTTGTAAAAAACAATCTTCCTCTCTGTAAAAATATCTTACTGTAATTTCAATTTCTCTCCTTTTTTTCAAGTTTCGTCCCCTCCTCTTACTGTACCTTTAGGCCTTTTTATAGATTTTAAAAAAAAAATTAATTTTAGGAAAGAGGCAGGTTTGTCTGTAAATTTACGGCAGGTTTTAATCAGGGTTGAAAACATTTTATCCTTTGTCTGTAATGTTTCGATTGGTTTTGATTGGTATTGATTAATTTCTAAATGAAAATGTTTGTTCTTGATTTCGTTTCCAATTTTGTTTCAAAGATTTGAACAGTACGTGTTAGCTCTTTTTGAACAAGCATTGTCTCCTTTGAATCGATATAGTACGCGTTTGTGTTATTTTCTTTTTGGGCCAATCATTCTACTTTGGGCTTAATAAAAGGGTCATTTATGATGGCCTTTCATATTTCTCTCTCAACTAAATAAAACATTTTAAAAACAATATAAAGAGAAACAATAATACTGTTAAACAAAACCAATAATACTTTTAAACAAAACCATTTTAACATAATAGAGAATAATGTTAATTGATAATAATTATAATTTAAAAAAAACAATTCAATACAAAATAGAACTGATTGGGCCACTGCCTTTTTAGTCATTGGGCCTGGTGATTTTAAACAAAAACCAACCCAATTTTAATGGATTCTTAAAAAGGGTCATACGAAATTAACTTGATTGGTCAAAAGATTCAAATGGGTCTTTCTAATTTTTTAGAAGGCCCACCGACTTAAAATATAAAAAAATGTGTAAGTGTTTGTTGGCAGCAATTATGGTAAAACAATGACTTGTTAATGTTTTGCTAAATGTCTTAACATTTGGAGAAAAACTATTTTGAATGATGTCAAAGCAGATATCTTGACATCTGCCTACTGAACTGATCTCAGCCCAACATCAGTTAAGTCTTTTTGTTTCCTGTTTTCATGCGTGCCATAATTAAGGATTTGTGACCTAAAGGCTGTGAAAAATATGAAGGAATATTTTCAAATTGCATAATCTTTATCTTAGCCTGTTTTTATGGAAATATTCAAAAGATTTGAATATTTGATTTTAAGGCCAAGCCTACAGCTGCGCATATATAAAGACTTGCTTCCTTATTCAAAGATAAGTAACTTTTGAAGTAGAATACTTTCTTTTTGATTATAACTCTAGGATTTTTATTTGTAATAATATCTAAGTATTAGTTTAAATACTTGAGTTGTTATTTGGATTGTTAATTATGTATCATTCATAAGCTTTTATGCATTGAATGATTGAAGTGTTTCAAACTTATTAATTCTGTTAAGTTCTTCACTGTAAGTGATTGAAGGGATTTGAAAATGGCCTCATACCTAGGTGAGTCTTAGGTCGAAGTTTAGCTTGGGTAATGATTAAGTGATTAGATCGTAAACTAGTTATTTACTAAGGGTCTATGAATTGATATTATTAAGTGAACTTGTCCCTGGGTTGGTAGCCCCCAGAGTAGGTGTTGTTTTACACTTAACTTGGTGAACAATCTCTTGTGGTTTTACTGCTTTTGATTTTACTGCACCTTACTTGAAAATAGATATTTATGTCATGACATATCATTCGACATCACATATCTGATACCAGAATTTCAATTGGTATCAGAGCAGGCATCCTACTCTTTATCTGGCTGAGATCTAGGGAAGATACTTTTTGGTACTATGGACAAGGAAGGAGGATTTGTGAACAGACCACCCATTCTGGATGGAAGCAATTATGACTACTGGAAATCACGTATGGTTTCCTTTTTAAAGTCCTTAGACAGTAGGGCTTGGAAAGCTGTTTTAAAAGGATGGAAACACCCTGTCAAATTGGGAGAAAATGGAGAACCTGCTTAATTAAAACCTGAAGAAGATTGGTCTAAGGAAGAAGATGAAATTTCTCTTGGAAATTCTAAAGCCTCGAATGCTATATTCAATGGAATTGACGAGAACATTTTCAGGTCAGTGAATACATGTGAAGTTGCTAAGGATGCATGAGGGATTATTCAATCAACTCATGAAGGCACATCCAAAGTTAAGATGTCAAGACTTCAGTTACTCACCACAAAATCTGATAATTTGAGGATGAAAGATGATGAAATTATAAATGAGTTCCATATGAACATCCTTAAAATTGCTAATGCCTTCAGTGCTTTAGGAGAGAAAATACCTGAAGACAAATTGGTGAGAAAGATACTCAAGTCTCTTCCCAAGAGATTTTATATAAAAGTAACTGCTATAGAAAAGCCCAAGACATTGACAAAATGAAAGTGGATGAACTTGTTGATCCCTTCTAACATTTGAATTAAGCATAAATGAAAGATCTGAGAAGAAAAACAAAAGCATAGCCTTTATTATCTAATACTGAGGATGAAGAAGTGGACTGTGATCTGGATACAAATGGAGGAATATCAAATGCCTTATCTATGCTTAGAAGATAATTTAATAAAGTGATAAAGAGAATGGACAGGAACCAAATATTAAATGTCAAGAACATCCCAATTGACATCTATAAGTCAAATGAGGTGGGAAGAAAAAGGGTTGAAGAAAAATATTCTCAAGGGAAGGGAATACAATGTCATGAATGTGAAGGCTTTGGTCACATTAGAACTGAATGTCCTACATATCTAAAGAAATAGAATAAGAATCTATTTGTTACTTGGTATGAAGAGGACTCAGAGAGTGATCTTGAAGAATCTACCAAATATGTTAAAGCATTGACAGGCAAATATGTATCTAATGAAGAGTCTACTGATGGGGAACTATCCTTTGACGAGTTAGCTGCTTCATACAAAGAATTATGTCTCAGAAGTGTAGAAGTATTCCTTGAAGGGGAGAAACAGAAAGCCCTTATAACTCAGCTGAAGGATGAAAGGGAAGAGAATCTTAAAACTATTTCTGATCTGGAAGGGGAAGTGTCCTCTCTAAATTCAAATCTTGATAGAATGGTCAAATCTTTCAAGATGCTAAATAATGGGTCTGACACAGTAGATGAAATTCTCCAAGCAGGAAGAATGATAGGGGACAAGAGTGGTTTAGGTTTCAATTAGAAAAAGGAACCTAAATCAGAAGAGCCTTCATCTGTTTCCACTCATGCCAATCCTAAACCAAAGATGTTGAATCATATGTCTTAACATGTGGGAAAATATCATAGTAAGAAAGGACATCTTGGCAAACATCACGTGAAGAAAGAACATCATGTCAAGCAACCTTCATTTGTTTCCACACATGCCAAGCCTAAACCAAAGATGTCAAATCAAATGTATCAACATCAGGATAAGAAAGGACATCTTGGGAAACCTCATGTGAAGAAAGGACATCATGGAAAACATCATGGGAAGAAAAAACTTAATCACACTAGAGAGAATCCCCAGCCCTGGAGATGTCATCAATGTGGAAGGATTGAATATATAAGGCCCTTCTGTTTCAAGTTGTATGGATATCCTAAAAATACTCCTCTACACAAAACTGATAAGATACCCCAAAATAGCAAAAAGGAGAAACAGTGGGTTCCCAAGTCCAAAGTTGACAGTTTCATTGCTCACACCTCTCTCAGAGTATCAACCAAAGTTGACTGGTACTTTGACAATGGTTGTTCTAGACACATGACAGTTGTCAAGAATATGTTGGTGGGTGTCAAATCTCATTCCACCAGTTATGTGACTTTTGGTGATGGAGCAAAAGGAGAAATCAAAGGTGTTGGCAAGCTTGATTGTTCAAGAGTTCGTAAACTTGATAATGTGTTACTTGTAAAAGGGTTAACAACTAACCTGATAAGTATAAGACAACTATGTGATCAAGGATTAAAAGTTAACTTCTCCAAGGAAGAATGTCTTATGTGCAATGAAAAGAATGAAGTTATCATTTAAGGAATCAAATCTAAAGATAATTGTTATTTATAGGTTCCTCATGAGTTAAACCTCTCCTCAACATATGTTTTAGCTAAAGAGAATGAAGTTAAACTATGGCATCAAAAATTATGGCACTTGCATCTGAAAGGTGTGAAGAGAATTATATCTGAAGAAGTAGTGAGAGGGATTCCTAAGCTCAAGATAGAAGAAGGAAGGGTATGTGGTGACTGTTAAATTAGAAAGCAGACTAAGATGTCACATCAGAAGATTCAATATCTTGCTACATCAAAAGTTTTGGAACTTCTTCACATGGACATGATGGTACCTATGCTGGTTGAAAGTCTTGGTGTTAAGAAGTATGCCTATGTTGTTGTAGATGTATTTTCTATATACACATGGATAAGCTTTATTAGAGAAAAATAAGAAACTTTTGAAGTGTTCAAAGATCTTTGTCAAAAACTTCAAAGGGAAAAGGAAAGCCATGTCATAAGAATAAGATGTGATCATGGAAAGGAATTTGAGAACAACAAATTTGTTGAGTTTTGCTCCTCTGAAGGAATCAGTCGTGAATTCTCTTCTCCCATTACCCCTCAACAGAATGGGATTGTAGAATGCAAGAATATAACTCTCCAAGAATCTGCCAGAGCTATGATTCATGCTAAGAAGCTACCCTACCATTTTTGGGATGAAGCAATGAATACTGCAAGCTATATCCATAACAGAGTCACTATAAGGAAAGGCACTTCAGCTACTTTGTATGAAATGTGGAAGGGGAGAAAACCAACTGTTAAATACTTTCATGTTTTTGGAAGTAAATGTTACATCTTAGCTGATCGTGAACAAAGGAGGAAGATGGATCCCAAGAGTAATGAAGGAATATTCCTGGGTTACTCTACAAACTGCAGAGCATACAGAGTTTTTAACTCCAGAACCAAAGTTATGATGGAGTCAATAAATGTTACTATTGATGATAGAGGATGGAATGTTGAAGAGGATATCTCAAAAGATGTTGGAACATCTTTGCCTGATAGTCCAACAGAATCAAATGACACAAGTATTGATTCTAATCCTCCTCAAGAAGATCCCCAGCCTAGTCACCTCAATAAAGGACCTTCAATTAGAACTCAGAAAGATCATCCTAAGGAGCTTATCATAGGAGATCCAAACAAAGGAGTTACTACCAGATCAAGAGAAAGGATTTCAAACTCTTGCTTTGTATAAAAAATTGAGCCTAACAATGTCAAAGAGGCCCTAACTAATGAGTTATAGATTAATGATATACAAGAGGAGCTGGAACAAATCAGTATGAATGAAGTTTGCGATCTGGTTCCAATACCTGAAGGGACAAATGTGATTGGCACTAAATGGGTAGACAAGAATAAATCTGATGAAAAAGGGGTGGTCACTAGAAATAAGGAAAGGTTAGTTGCACAAGGATACACTTAAATTGAAGGAGTAGACTTTGATGAAACCTTTCCTCATGTGGCTAGACTTGAATCAATCAGATTACTATTAGGAGTTGCATGCATTTTGAAATTTAAATTGTTTCAAATGGATTTAAAGATTTCCTTCTTGAATGGGAACCTGAATGAAGAAGTTTTTGTTGAACAACCAAAAGGATTTGTTGATCCAAGTTTTCCTAAACGTGTTTATAAACTGAAGAAAGCTCTGTATGGATTGAAGCAAGCTCCAAAAGCTTGGTATGAGAGACTTACAGAATTCACCGTGGAGAATGGATTTAGAAAACATGGCATAGACAAAACCCTTTTTGTCAAAGAAGAAGAAGGGAAGATTATGATTGGTCAAATTTATGTTGATGACATTGTATTTGGTGGGATGTCAAATGAGATGGTTTAACATTTTATCAAGCAAATGCAATATGAATTTGAAATGAGTCTTGTTGGTGAAATAACCTATTTTCTTGGTCTGCAAGTTAAACAAATAGAAGAATCCATATTTTTATCTCATAGCAAGTATGCCAAGAATATAGTGAAGAAGTTTGGGATGGAGAATGCCAATCAAAAAAGAACTCCTGCTCCCACACATCTAAAGCTGACTAAAGATGAAAAAGGATTAAGTGTAGATCAAAGTCTCTACAAAAGCATGATAGGCAGTCTTCTGTATCTTACAGCTAACAGACCAGACATTGCCTTTGTTGTAGGGGTGTTTGCAAGATATCCAGCTAATCCTAAAATTAGCCATGCCAACCATGTAAAGAGGATTCTTAAATATGTGAATGGGAAAAGATACTATGGTATGATGTACTCTCATTGATCAAATTCTACCTTAACTGGTTTTTATGATACTAATTTGTTGGGAAGTGTTTATGATAGAAATAGTACATTAGAAGGATGCTTCTTTCTGGGAAATAATCTCATATCTTGGTTCAACAAGAAGAAAAATTTTACGTGTCTGTCCACTGCTGAGGTTGAGTACATTGCTGCAGGAAGCAGTTGTTCTCAATTTGTTTGGATGAAACAAATGTTAACAGAATACAATGTCAAACAAGATGTCATGACATTATTCTGTGACAATTTAAGCGCCATAAACATTTCAAAGAATCTCATTTAACACAGCAGGACCAAGCATATTGACATCCGTCGTCACTTTATAAGAGAGCTTGTTGAAAAAAAGATTGTTTCCTTAGAACATGTAGCCACTGAATTGCAACTGGCTGACATCTTCACAAAGGCTTTGGATGCTAATCAATTTGAGAATTTAAGAGGAAAATTAGGGATCTGTTTATATGAGGGTTTGTAGCAATTAAAAGTGTGTGGGAATATCATTAAAGTGATATTGTATTATTTTTGTTTCCAACAAATAAATTTTAGAAAGCAGTCATTACAAGACTACTTCAAATTGTTTCCCACACGCTACGACAATTCTTCTCTCTACTTTCACAAACTCTTCATTCTACTTCACAGAAAAAGGACCCTTTCCATTCTTCATCTCCTTGCTAGAAAATTTTCAAACATGTCTCAACATCACACATCGTCTCCCTCAAAATCTGCAAATGAAAATCTTTCCCTTGATAGAGTACTAGATGTTACTCCTCTATCAACGATCCCTCCGCTTGAGAAAAAGGTCAAGAAACCTAGATCATCACCAGCTAAGAAATCTAAAGATGATAGAGGTAACTCTTCTACTGCTACTGACAATAGAACTGAAGAAGAAATTTTTAATGTTGTTAGAAGCATCAGAAGGATTTTAGACAGAGTATTAAATGAAGGCTTTGTTGTGACTGGGATTTCTACTCCCCTTGCTCGCATGCCTCCTCCTGCTGACAAAGGGAGTAATCCTAAAAATGATGTTGCTGAAAGCAAACTTGAGAAGCTTGCTACCTCTGCCCTAAAATAAGTGGAAGAAGAAGATGTTCATCAAGATGCTGAGGAAAATTTTCAACAAAGTGTTGAAGAAAGCTCTCCTTCTAAAGAAGATGTTGTTGCCTCCAAGGATGGAGAAGGTCAAAATGCTGACAATATAGTCAATTTAGAAGAGCTGTCTGACAATGAGCTTATTACAAATGTTGTACCTGGTATTACAAGAAGGCTAAAGTCTAGGAAAGTGAAAGATACAAGTGTCACACCCTCTCCCAAAACAATAAAGAAGAAAACCATGTATGGACCCCCAAAAGTAGGAAGTAAAGTGGTCCCCCTTCTAGCAAAAGAAAAGCTAGACCTGTTAACTCTACTGATGATGATGAGGATGCTGTAAAAAGATCCAAGAGTAAGAATAAAGTTATTCTAGTTGAAGAGACTGACTCTGAGTATGATGTCGAGCAAGATGTCCAGGATATCTCTCCTATCAAAAAGTCTGCAAATAAGAAATTGTCTGTTAGGGTTCCTGATGCCCCACTTGACAACATCTCCTTTCACTCTGTTGGGAATGCTGAAAAGTGGAAGTATGTGTATCAAAGAAGGGTTTCCCTGGAGAGAGAACTAGGAGCTGGTGCTTTAGAATGCAAGGAAATTATGGAGCTGATCTCTTATGCTGGACTGATGAAAACAGTTATCAGGTTTGCCAATTGTTATGAAACTCTTGTTAAGGAGTTTATTGTTAATATTCTTGTTGATTGTGTTGACCATAAGAGTAAGGAGTATAGAAAGGTTTTTGTTAGAGGAAAGTGTGTAGAATTTTCTCCTACCATTATAAACAAATTTCTAAATAGGGCTGAATATGTATGTTGTAAGCTGGAAGTAACAGACAATCAAGTGTGTAGAGCCATTAATGTTAATCAAGTAAGTGAGTGGCCAATGAAAAACAAACTTCCTAACAGCAAACTGAGTGTGAAATATGCAATTTTACATAGGATTGGAGTTTCAAATTAGGTTCCCACTAATCACACTTCAACCATCTCCATTGGTTTAGGAAAGTTCATTTATGTTATTGGAAACTAGAAACATTTTGATTACGGAACTTATATCTTTGATCATACCATTAAAAATGTAGGAACTTCTGCCATTAATATGCCAATTGCTTTTCCTTCCCTCCTCTATGGAATTATCCTAAATCAGCATCCTATAATCCTAAGTGGAAATGATGTAATGTGCAAGAGGGAGTCTGCCTTGACCCTCTATTTTAAGCTCTTTTCAGGAAAACATGTCCCAGACATTGTTTTAACATCTGCACCTGCTGAAAAGACCTCCACCAAGGATGATATGATCAATGAATTAAGAGAAGCCTGGAAGGAATTAGATGATGTAATCAGAGTGAGCTCAGCTAGGAAGCTAATATTTGAAAAGATGATCAAGGACCTGCAAAAGGATAATAACCTTGATGATATAGTGAGCTCTGAAGGTGAAGACTCCGGTGAGGAAAGAAGTTCTAGTTCAACTAAGTCAACTAGTCCTAATGACAGTTAGACTACTTGATGTTTCTCTGAACTCTTTGTTTCTTTTTTGGCACTTGCATGTGCTTGACATTTGAATTATATGGTATGTACCCTAATTCTGATATTCTCTTAAATGCATCCTTATATTTGGCATATTATGTCTAAAGAGGGGGAGAGAAAGTGAGTGAGTGAGTGAGTGAGTGAGTGACTAACCACTAACCACTGGCTGACCATTGATTAAGGGGGAGCTCAATACTTGAGGGGGAGCCTCATGTCTCAAAATATGCTCAATACTTGAGGGGGAGCCTCGTGTATCAGAAGGGGCACCATCATGCTCAGTAGGCCAAGACGAGTTGATTCATGGCATTAGATTTTGTTTATCATGCATGTGTTTGATTTTGAAACAAGCCAGGGTTGTAGCTACGAACATATGTCCGTAGGTAAAAGTCTTTGACTTTTACAAACAGAGAGAGGACAGGGACGACTTATGTGGCACCATTGTATTGGTTCATTTGAATTCTGGCGCAATTTTTTTATTTTTCCCCACTAACTCTCATTATTATATATTATCAATTGTCGTTATTCTATATACAAGAAACGTGTCCAGCGTAGTTGGTAGCAAGGTGATTGGAAAAGGCTTCAGGACCTGGGTTCAAATCCCAGGTCCCCCCATTATTACATTTTTTTTCTTTTAGTAATCAGGCGCGTGTATAGGTGGGATGACCATCGTGGTCCATCATCATCCAACCAACCAGATGTCCAGGAAGCCAGATCTGATGGCTATCATATGAAGGTCCACCAAAGGCCTTGGTCAATATGCAACAGGGGATCCAAGAAGTCAACGTGGATCACTTTCTTTTGGGCCCAAGGCTTTCTATCCACACCTCCAAAATTACTTTTTCAGGCCCATATCTCTTTCTCTTTTCTTTTTATATTTTTCTTTATTAACTTATTTATTTATTTTTACTAACATAAAAATTAATTCTTTTTTTAATAAAATCACAAAAATAATATTTTCATCCAATTAGATTTAGGTTTTATTTTTATACAAAAAATTAATTTAATTAGTTTATTTAATTTTATGGTAACTTAAATTCTTTTGTAAATAAATTAAAAATAATTAGAAAATTAGGGTTTTGTTTCTAACTTTATTCTATTTTCTTTTTTTTCTTAAATAATAACCAAAAACATAAAAATAGGTCATGTAAATTATTTTCTTTAATTAATTTAATTACTAATTAATTTTGTATTTAATTTAAAAACCTTATTCTTTTTTATTAAATAATTAAAAACAACAAAAAATAATTTTTTCTTTTAATTAGGTTAGACGGGGTCAAAACCCTATTTCTCTTTCGTTCTCGATTCATCGCGCTTATTAATTTTTACCATATTGATGTAATTGCTCACAAGTTGTAATAGATTAATTAGGACTTTTACTTTCGTTTATCATTTCCTTTTACGGGTTGTTTTTGGCTATGTAATTAATACCCGAAGCTTTGTAATAGCGTAGGTTTACTTTCCGCATTTTAAATTCCGCAAAATATTAACTATTAGATGTATGATATTAGGGTTGCATGACAAGAATGTATGATCAACTTTAAAACGGTTAGAAAACCCTAAATGTGCAAAGATAACAAACTTGAAATTGAATCACTCGCACATGCGCACTTCTAGGATATAATCTCACTTCGGTTGCTTTCGGTAAACGATCATTAAGTATAGGGTATTTTAGTGGTCGCTCTCTTGTCTCAAAGATCAAAGTTGCCTCGGAAAGGTTACCTCGGAATTGTTGCCTCGAATATTGATCTTAAGACATTAGGGTTATTACTAAGGCATCCTAACATTGCTTTAGTGATTGTACGTCCCTTTCGAATTGACCCTTTAAAACGACAACGATGGTGCTACCTACTCACCAATAGTAGGATAATGATGTCTAAAGGAAACAAACATAGAACAATTCTTTTTTCGAGTAGGTAGATGCTAGTAGGTACTTGCTCAATACAAACAAACTTCTTCACACTTACACTCTTTTTCAAACAAAGTTTTCAAAAACACTTCGTAACACTCTTGAAGATAGAAGCAAGGGTTAAATTGAAGTCAAACAAAAAACTTTTTTCAAATCAAACACACACAAGCAAATTTTGAAAAATGATGAGCAAGTACCTAAGAGGCCGTAGAAAACTACGGATAGAAAGGGTGATAATACCTTCCCTTTCTATAATCTATCCCCCGTACTCAGAAAATCTCAAAAAAGGAATTTTTCTGTGCTTTTTTCCTTTCCTAGTTGGATAAAATAAAAGTCGGTGGCGACTCTTGCTTACGGCGACATTTTGCAAACACAAACGCAAAATACAAACCAGCATTTAAACAGTTCCGGTTCTGGACACCATATCACAGAACTGACGACTGTGTTGGGGATAATAAGTGGGGTATACCTTAGGATTAGTTAATCATATTGCTTCTATTGTTTGATTTGATTGCTTTATTTTTTAGGGCTTTGTATTGCCGTTACTATAGATCCTAACCCGGATCTGGGGGACACCTGTTAGGTAAGTAGCAATAAACTATGAGGGAACTGTACAGCGTAGACCAATACGGTTGAAGCAGTAGCTACGTTGATGTGGAACATTGGTTGGTACCGGTATCCCTTGTGGAGAAACAAGGAGAATACGGGGCTGCTATATGGGTCGTTAAGCATCAACTGTCCTTAGAACCTATAATTTACCAACTTGGCTATAGGAAGTAGTGAGATAGCCGGCCTCGGTATAGAGCTGAGAACTAGTTGATACTCGATACTACACTCATTGAGACCATACTCTCGAGATAGTTTCGGCTGCAAGAAAAGATTGTATGAGCTGAAACCATGACCGATGGAGGATGGTTAGTGATATTGAGAACCTCTAGAACCAGGTTACTATTATTAGGACAGGTTGAACCAACTGAACTTCAAGAGGGTAGTACCTAGACTCCATGCAAGCCTAAACTTAAGGGCTATTGTGTGACTTGTTTTCCTTTACCATGTTTGTTATCTTCTATACCTGTTGTGTGTTTTATCATGACATCATGCATCATGACATAGCGTGCATACTTCATTGTACTAACCATTTCAAAGACTGAGGGGATTTATCTTTGTTCTGTTTTGCAGATCATGGCTTCAGTACGCAGAAATACCATTCGAGTTAACTTCGTGCAGATACCTTCTCAGCTCAGAGAGTTAGTCTCAAAAGTTCCTGATACTTCTTCAATTGTTAGAAGACATGGTCATCTCCTTAGCCTGGTCACTTCAAAGTTGGATGAGCAGATGATGAGCGTCCTTTTCCAGTTCTTTGATCTGGTGCATCATTGTTTTACCTTCCAGGATTATCAGCTAGTTCCTACTTTGGAGGAGTTTTCTGACTTACTTGGTATATCTATCCTCGAGCAAACACCCTTCACAGGTTTAGAAGAGGCTCCTAGGCCAGAGGATATTGCTTCAGCCCTACATCTAAAAAGGGTTGATATAGTATCCAATTGGGAGACACGGAGCAGGGTTAAAGGTTTCTTGGCTAAATTTTTGATTGGTCAAGCTCAACAGTGTTGGGATAACTTGGATTTTCAAGCATTTGAAGACATCTTGGCTCTCCTCATCTACAGCTTTGTTCTTTTCCCGAATCCAGATTCCTTCATAGATGTGAATGCGGTCAAGATCTTCTTGTCTCAAAATCCAGTGCCTACTCTTTTGGGTGATGTCCTACATGCTCTCTATACTCGTACTGTGCGAAGAAGAGGGACCCTCATGTGTTGCACGTTGCTGCTGGCGAGGTGGTTTATTTTGCACCTCCCCAAGTCTGTATTGAAGAATGAAGAAGGGTTAGGTTGGGCTTACAGAATCAGGTCCCTTTCCCATACGGACATTCTTTGGAGTTCTAAGGATATGGAAAGGGTAGTTGTCATTGATCGATGTGGGGAATACCCTAATGTCCCATTGCTTGGAATTAGAGGGGGAATAACCTAGTCCTTGCTTGGCTTTACAACAATTTGGTCGCGCTCGGAGATACAGTCCTCATGAGTTGCTTCTTACAGATATTGTCTTTGACTACAAGGGGGATGTGGATGAGCATCGCCGAAGGTTTATACGATCCTTGGGAAGGGTGAACAGGTCTGACCCACACGAGCTAGGACCAAATACTTCTCTCCCTATGCAACCTTATCTCCAGTGGCTTCGAGCCTGTGCTCAAAAGCTGGGGATGCCTTATGAAGCTGTGTTGTCAGTGATTGTGGAGCATACTAATGAAGAAGGTGTTCCTTATAGAGTCCTTTATCCCTATATGCCTACTGATCTTGGGCCATTTAAGAGATCTTGGATCTAGTTGAAGGAAGAAAGGGATACCTACCGGGAGAAGTATCATGAGCAGGAAAGGAAGATCTTGAAGCTCACGAGGCAACTTGAGAATGAGAGGACAATCAATGATTATGTCAGCACGAAGGGAAAGCGACCATGGGATTTATGACATCTTTTATTGTTTCTAGTTTAGATTTGCTTTTCAGTTTATTTCTTTTGTAAACGCCTTGAAGGCATTGTTAAACATTGTTACAAGTTTAATCTAATAAAGTGAGTTTTAGTTTGTTTTACAAATTTGAATCTCCCAAAGTCTTTGAAATCATTCCATACACATTTCATTACCATGCACATCATTACAGGTGCCATTACAGGTTTCTCATCTTCTTCGCTGTTTATTTCAGCGTAAAATGTCTTCTGAAACACCTACCGATCAAGCCATTAAAGCTCTTCAAGCACAGAATGCTCAATTCCAGGAGATGTTCTTGAACTTGGCTAAAGGACAACAGTATTTGAAGACTCTCATCTTGAAGGACAACAACAAGAAGAAGAAGAAGAAGAAGAAGGTGGTTCTGCTAAATATGGGTCACAGATTTGGGAATAGGTTACGACAAGAAGCTGATTTGTCTCATTCATCTAGAGGAGGAGAGAATCAAGAGGAAGGAAAGGGTCCTAGCCATGTGGTCTCTGATAACGATACTGATTTTGATGATGAACAGTACCCTCCTGCTGAGGATAGGTACAAATAGCTGGAAGACCATTTAAGTGATATGGAGATTCAAAAGGTCCCGGGTTTGGATTTTGGAGATTTTGGGTTAGCATCAGGGGAGGTGATCCCTCACAAGTTTAAAGCTCTGGTTTTTGCTAAGTACGATGGAGTGTCCTGTCCAAAACTCCATCTTCGCTCATACGTCGGAAAAATCCAACCCTACACTGCTGATAGGAATCTGTGGGTCCATTTCTTTCAAGATAGTCTGTCAGGGACTCAGCTTGAATGGTTTTATCAATTGGAAGGAGCTAATGTTCGCAACTGGGAGAACCTTGCTGCTGCTTTCTACAAGAAGTAACAGTATAATGCCGACCTTGCTCCCACTCGTACTCATCTTTAGAGTATGTCCATGGGTGCAAGCGAAGGTTTTAAGGACTATGCTCAGAAGTGGAGAGATCTGGATGGAAGAGTTCAACCCCCTCTATCTGATAGGGAGCTGGTTGATATGTTTCTGGGGACCTTGGTTGGTCCATTTTTCAATCATCTGATCGAAAGTTCATCATCCGGGTTTACTGAATTGATTATGAATGGGGAGAGAGTAGAAGCTGGTATCAGAAGTGGTAAGATACATAAAGGTGCTTCATCGGGTATAGAAATGAATCCTTTCAGGAAAGAAGCTAGTGCAGTTTATGGCTCGAGGAGCAAAAGAAGACTTGAGCGCCGCCAAGAAGTGAATGCGGTAGTAATATCAAGACCTACAGTTACCCCACAATGCAACAATCAGCAATGAATGGAGAGGCTGCAGAGACAATATACTCGACTTAATATAACCTTGTCAAAAATTCTACCCCAATTGTTGAAGACCAACCTCGTAACTCTGAGGGAAGCCCCGAAGAATCCCAGCACCACATATCCGCTGTATAATCCAAACGCCCACTGCGCTTATCATTCTGATAGCCCAGGTTATGATACAAACAACTGTTGGGCCTTGAAGAATAAAGTGCAAGATTTGATTCAAGCCAAAGAGATTGAGTTTGACGCTCCGGAGAAGCCCAACGTCATAACTGCTCATATGCCCAAACATGATCAGGGAGTGAATGCAATTGAAGATGGTGAAGAAGAGTCAGATATCGATAACTGGGTTTACCCGACTACCAACGGTGGATTGAACAACTGGACGGCAAAGAACTTCGTTCCTGTTTTTTTTATTACACAGTAATAGACTTTTGTTTTGAGATTTGTAACAGACAATTTCAAACTTTACGGCATGGTGCCTTGCCCGAGGCACATTGGCTTTGTTTGTGAGGGTTTATCGTTTGTCATTTTCATATATCATCAATAAAGCATTGGACATTTTCTTGCATTACAAATTTTACGCTCCCTGTTTTTATTTTTTATCTTGCACTTTATCAAAACAGCTATTTGTCTCACACACACTCACATATCATAATACAGGTCCACATCCACTCTGGATCCCATTGATAACGACTCTGCTACTGCCAGTTATGACCATGAAAATCCGATCAACCAAGCCGAGGACGAAGGTGAGGATGATTCTGAAGTGCCTGGAGAACTTGCTAGACTGTTACTATAGGAAGAGAGGGCTATACAACCCCATGAAGAGCCAGTTGAATCAGTAAATTTGGGTACAGAGGAAGACAAACAAGAGGTCAAGATAGGGACAAATATGGAGCCTAGCGTCAAGCAACGGTTGATACAGATGTTACGTGACTATGTTGAGATCTTTGCTTGGTCTTATAAAGATATGCCTGGGTTGGATAGTGATATTGTGGTACACCGCTTGCCAACTAAAGAGGAATGTCCTCCGGTAAAGCAGAAAGTTCGCTGCATGCACCCTGAGATGTCCGAGAAAATCAAAGCTGAAGTCATGAAATAGTTTGATGTCGGTTTTTTAGCAGTTACTTCTTACCCGCAGTGGGTTGCCAACGTGGTTCCGGTGCCGAAGAAAGATGGTAAAGTACGTATGTGTGTAGACTATAGAGATCTGAACAGGGCGAGCCCCAAGGATGATTTCCCTCTGCCTCATATCGATATTTTGGTCGACAACACTGCACAGCATAAAGTCTTCTCCTTCATGGATGGTTTTTCTGGTTACAATCAGATTAAGATGGCTCCCGAAGACATGGAGAAGACGACTTTTGTTACCCAATGGCTTACTTTCTGTTACAAGGTAATGCCTTTCGGGTTGAAGAATGCTGGGGAAACTTATCAGCGTGCCATGGTCGCTTTGTTCCACAACATGATTCACCATGAGATTGAGGTTTATGTTGATGACATGATTGCCAGGTCCCAGACTGAAGAAGAACACCTTGACCATCTCCATACACTATTCGACAGGTTAAAGATGTACAAGTTGAGGTTAAACCCGAACAAATGCACCTTCGGGGTGAGGTCTGGTAAGCTGCTGGGTTTTGTCGTTAGTGATAAAGGTATCCAGGTGGATCCTGCAAAGGTGAAGGCTATACAGGAGATGCCAACTCCCTGCACAGAAAAAGAAGTCAGAGGTTTTTTAGGACGGCTGAATTACATTGCCCGATTCATTTCACACCTGACTTCTACTTGTGAGCCAATCTTCAAGTTGTTGAAGAAAGATCAAATGGTAAAATGGAATGATGAATGTCAGGCCACTTTCGAAAGAATCAAGGAATACCTACAAGAGCCACCTATTTTGATGCCTCCAGTTGAAGGAAGACCTTTGATCTTATACTTGATAGTACTGGATAATTCAATGGGTGCGTGTTGGGGCAGCATGACGAGTCTGGCCGAAAAGAGCACGCTATTTACTACCTTAGCAAAAAGTTTACCAACTGTGAGACACGATACTCACTGCTTGAGAAAACTTGATGCGCTTTGGCATGGGCTGCTTGCCAGCTGATACAGTATATGTTGACCCACACCACCTTATTAATATCGAAAATGGATCCAATCAAGTATATCTTTGAAAAGCCTGCCTTGTCCAGAAGAATAGCAAGATGGAAGATGATCTTAACTGAGTATGACATCCAATACAAAACCCAAAAGGCAATCAAGGGGAGTGTGTTAGCAGATCATTTGGCACATCAGGCCGTGGATGATTACCAGTCTATGAATTTCGAGTTTCCAGATGAGAACATCATGTTGGTGACCGACTGGGAAGAACTTGGACCGGATGAAGGACCCGAGGAGGGATCCCGATGGTCTATGTATTTTGATGGAGCCTCAAAACATTGGGTGATGGCATTGGCGCTGTGATCATATCTCCTGAAGGCTTTCATACTCCATTTACCGCCCGATTATGTTTTAACTGCACCAACAACATGGCGGAGTATGAAGCATGCATCATGGGTCTTCGAGCAACTATTGACCTGAGGATTAAGTTCTTGAGTGTATTTGGAGATCCCGCTCTAGTGATCTGTCAGATCAAAGGCGAGTGGTATATGAAGCATCCAAATCTTATTCCTTACAAAGAGTACGTATTGACGTTGCTTCCACACTTCGAGGAGATAACCTTTGAACACTTCCCAAGAGAGGAGAATCAGTTAGCGGACGCGCTAGCTACCATGTCTTCTATGTTCAAGGTGGGTGGGACAATGAAGCTCCCCAGATTACCATTGAGAGTTTGGACGAACCCGCACATTGCTGCGACATTGAGACTGAAGAGGTAGCAGATAAACCCTGGTTTCACGAAGTAAAGAGGTATCTTGAGGCTCAAGAATACCCCGAGGGTGCATCTGTTAACGACAAGAAGTTCTTGAGAAGGTTCGCATCGAAGTTCTTCATCATTAATGGTATCCTTTACAAGTGTAACCATGATTTAACCTTACTGCAATGTGTGGACAAGAACGAGAAAGAAAGGATCATGGCGGAGTTACATGAAGGTACTTTCAGAACTCATTCTAGTGGACATACCATGGCAAAGAAAATCCTACGGGCAGGATATTATTGGTCTACTATGGAAGCTGATTGTTATCAGCATTCTTGGACCTGTCATAAGTGCCAAGTCTATGCTGATAAGGTGCATGTACCTCCAGTTCTGCTGAACGTTTTGACCGCTCCTTGGCCTTTTGCGATGTGGGGAATCAATATGATTGGCGAGATCAGACCTACTGCGTCCAATGGGCATCGTTTCATTCTGGTAGCTATTGATTATTTCACGAAGTGGGTTGAGGTGGCTTCTTTTGCTACAGTAACCAAGAACGTAGTGGAGCGGTTCATCTGACACAACCTGATCTGTCGATACGGTGTACTAGAGAGGATCATTACGGCTAATGGTACAAATCTCAACAATACGATGATCACCGAGCTCTGCAAACATTTCAAGATACAGCATCACAACTCTTATCCTTACCGACCGAAGATGAATGGAGTTGTTGAAGCGGCTAATAAGAACATCAAGAAGATTGTGCAGAAGATGACGGTGACATACAAAGACTAGCATGAGATGTTACCATTAGCTCTTCATGGGTATCGTACCTCAGCGCGGACGTCAACAGGGGCAACACCCTATTCCTTAGTGTATGGCATGGAGGAAGTCTTTCCCATTGAAGTTCAGATACCCTCTCTTCGGATTATGAAGGATGCAGGTTTGAGCGAAGATGATTGGATCCAGACCCGACTTGATCAGCTGAACTTAATCGATGAAAAGAGGCTTACTGCTATTTCTCATGGTCAAACGTATCAAAAGCGAATGATCAAGGCATTTAACAAGAAAGTCAGACGACAAGAGTATCAAGTCGGGGATCTGGTGATCAAGCGCATCATACTGCCGCAAGGTGATCCCAGGGGAAAATGGACCCCTACTTACAAAGGGCTATTTGTGGTTAAGAACATTTTCTCATGAGGAGCTATGATTCTAACCACCATGGATGGTAACGACCTTCCTCACCCCGTCAATGCAGACATAGTGAAAAAATACTACGCATAATCAAAGACCCGCTAGGTTGACTGGCCTAGGCAAAAATAAGGGCTTCTCGGCGAACCAAAAGGGTTCGGGAAATAGTAAGGGATGAAAATGAAAAAACTGTACACCCGGCAAGTCGAAAACCTGAAAAGGCGGCTTGGACAAAAAAGGGTATCCCGGTGGACTGAAAACCCGAAAGGGCGGTCCAGGCAAAAATTAGGGATTAAAGCATAACACTATGTCTCATTGGATCATCTTGCAACCAGACTTCGGTATCGACTATCAAGTTCGGACAGCGCCAATCAATCAGATTTACCTTCAACCAAGTAGCAAAGTGATGAGATGCTCGAAGATATAAAGGCAATCGCAGAGTTGGAACCCATTGGGATTGTTCACATAGCTATTTTTCTTTGTTTTTCACGAATTGTATAATTCATCTTTCGGCGGCGTTCTCTTACTAGGTCGTTAGCCTCTTGCATAAAAACGCCTATTTACAGACCAACTTCGAAATCAATACAATTCATTTTCACAAAGAAATTTAAAAATTGTTTTTCTTTTTCTGTTTTGTTTTGCAATAACGTCCAATGGTTCATTTTTGATATATGCATTTGACAATAATTGCTGCTCATAAATATTTACATGCGGAACAAAAGACGATTACTCGTAATTTTAGAAACAGGGGCAAACAAGAAATGTCCGAGCCTTATAGTTGCTCTATTCACCAGGTACAGGGATAGACCTAGCTGAAGAATATGACTAAAAATGCATACACTCCCCGCTGAGTAAGAAAAAAACAGTGATGTTAGCTTTCCCGAACAGGACACAACTCTCCCCAGTTGAGGTTCACAATCGCGAATGAGTCGGTAAGATTATCCTCAAACAGAGTTCATCTTTCACCAACAATGGAAGACCATCCCCAGTGGAGATTATTTCTCCCACAAACAAAAAGTTTATCCCCGACGGAGGTCATCACGGTCAACAACGGTAATTCATCCACAGCCGAGGGTATTTCTCCAAGTCAGCAGATCTTCTAACAGAGCATCTCTTCCCCACAGAGTCATTCTCTCACCAATGTATTCTCCAGTAGGATTATTCTCCGAATCATCTTCGGTCGTTATCCCTAGCAAGCAAAACTCTTTATATTCTCCAACTAAAGAACATCAAAAAAACATCACATTTCCATACATCATGACACATGCATACGCATCATACAGCACAATCTCATTTATTTTGAGAACATAATTGCTTGATACATATCATGCATTACATACGACTAACCCTTTACCTTTCAGGAAAAATACAATCAAATTCTCACAAAATTCAAGCTATGAAGCCCGGATACGACCGTATAATATCTTGATTACTACATCATATTGTGAAGCCCGGAGAACGACCGGGTAACAGTATCAGAATACCGCGAAGCCTGGATTACGACCAGCTAGTGGTATCTCTTAAAAGTAAGCTATGAAGCCCATATTCGACCGGATAATAGTTTAATCCCCGGTAAGTTATTGTGAAGCCTGGATTATGACCAGATAGCAATGCAAGTTTCCGTGAAGCCTGGATTACGACCAGATAGCAACCAAGAATACTACGAAGCCTGGATTCGACCAGATAGTGGCATATCTTTAATGCAAGTCATGAAGCCTGGATTCGACCAGATAATGGTATAATACATCGTGAAGCCTGGATTATGACCAGATAGCGGTAAAGAACACTGAAGCCTGGATTACGACCAGATAATAGTAAGGGACATTGTGAAGCTTGGATTTCGACCAAATAGCATTTTACCCGGCCAATTAATATGAAGCCCGGAGTCGACCGGATATTAGTAGGCCTAAAAGTCAAATGAAAAGCCCGGATGCGACCGGATAACCACTTGATTTCTTCTGAAGCCTAGATTTCGACCAGATAAGAAGTAAGGTATTGTGAAGACTGGATTCGACCAGATAACAGTACAAGACACCATGAAGCCTGGATTCGACCAGATAATGGTATGAAACATCGTGAAGCCTGGATTATGACCAGAAAGCCGTACAAGACACTGCGAAGCTTGGATTTCGACCAAATATAAGTTTTACCTGGACAATTACTAAGAAGCCCGGAGTCGAACGGATATTAGTATGCCCTAAATTCAAGTTGAAACCCGGATGCGACCGGATAACAATTGAATTCCTTCTGAAGCCTGGATTACGACCAGATAAGAATTGAGAAATTGCAAAGACTGGATTACGATCGGATAGCAAGTTTAAACTCATCTCCCCAGTAAGTCACTGTAAAGCCTGGAGCACGACTAGATAGCAGTCGATCTTATCACTATGAAACCTGGATCACGACCAGAT
The DNA here is from genome assembly GCA_948472305.1 of Vicia faba. Classification (NCBI taxonomy): domain Eukaryota; kingdom Viridiplantae; phylum Streptophyta; class Magnoliopsida; order Fabales; family Fabaceae; genus Vicia; species Vicia faba. The sequence continues at coordinate 424,260,395 of OX451737.1, forward strand.
AATAGTTCATTTTCACCTCTTCGACCGAGATACGATTCCCCGGTAGAATAACGGGCGACCGAATCTCCTAAAATTCTATTTTTTTCTCAAGAAAAAGAACAACATTCCCCAGCGGAATCCTACTCAACGACATGTATACAAGTTCTCGCCAAGAAATCTCTTAGGCGATCGACACTTCTTTCGATGGCATCTTTAAGCCCATCTCCCATCATCAATCTCTAAATGGAATCTATAAGCCCATTCCCGACATCACAAGACAAGTACTACTTCATGCAAGTGCAAATTTCTTGGGCACTCTAGTGTTCAATCATCTTCAACATTCAGATCATGAAAGGCAGACAAGCCAATCTACATCCTCAGGTTTAAGAAGATTGAACAGGGGCAGCTGTTGTACCCCAAAATTTTCCCTCCCATATTTCTCAAGACATTAGTGAGGTTTTCAAATTGCTCAAGGAAGTCCAAGGATTGACCAAACAAGCTCTCTCCTAAGGCAGTCTAGATCAAATTAGGGTTTCATGTTGCATCAAGATATTTGAGTCCAAGGGACCCAAAATGCTCATAATTGTCCTAATATGTTCTCAAGATCATCCATGTCAAGTTTCAAGCCTTGCAGAGGAAGTTTGCTCAGTCAATTACTCAAAGGCCTGAAAATTAATTGTGCTAGGGCAAAAGTCAACTGTGGCCCCCATACAGTCAAAATTTAAGATTTTTGGTCAACATCCTCACTTTGAAGTGACTTTCATCATTTGATCAAGGGTTGATCATGATTCCTCAAGGGTTGCTCACAATTCATCAAAACCCAAAAGTTGCTAAATTAGGGTTTTGTAGGAAAAGTCAACTCAACTTTGACCAAGCATAAATTTCTCATACTTTATGAGAAATGACCCATCCAAAGCTCATTTTGAAGAGGATGCAATGCTCTAAAATTCATCTTCATCTCCCAAGTTCAAAATATGCACTCACAAGAAGTTATGAACTTGGACATTATAGGTCATTTTTAAAAGTCAACAAAAACACATTTTTGTCAAAGCTTCATACATGAAAATGGAAAACTCAATTGAGATGAGACCAAAAGGGTTACTTAGAGGACATCTCAAGATTTCTAAAAAGTCCAAGAACACCTTTAAACAGTTAAAATTGAGGAAGTTATGCATTGGTGAAGTTGACCCTTTTTGCAAAATTATCAAAAGTCAACTATGCCTCAAATTGCAATTTTTGCTAAATGGGCCTAACTTTTTGCACTTGTTTTGAGTTGGTAGCATGGTCCACGAGCCCTAGCCCTTTCCACTTGTCTTTATCATATTTTTATTATTTATTTTTATTTTTATTGCAATTAAATAAATTTAAATCAAAACAAATCATGAAAAAAATCCAAAACATTGAAACCTCAAGATATTGTGCATGTTTCAGGTCGTATATCCGCTAGAAAAAGAATCAATTCGTGCAAGGCATGGGTGGGCACAAAAAGATTGATTTTGGCCTATTTTGGAAAGGTTTTCAAGTGAATCAAATCAAGATCACAAATCATAATTGGCAAAGATTGAGAGCATAATTTCAACCCTAATCCAATCCTTGGTATATAGTGAACATTTGCAGACCTAAAATACAGGGCTTGAGAGGCGTGAAAATGCATAACAAACTTGGAAAAATCACAAAAAAAGTGCAGACTCGATTTCACACTTCCAGGAGATTACAAGGCTCCCTGACCATCTCATTCACTTCCTAGGATCACAAGCAAGCTATACCAATCAAGAACAAGGAGTTTCCAGCGCTAGAACTCACTGTAAGTCAGCCACGATAATGGCTTCTTCTTGAAATCGAATTGCATGATTTTGGCATCTATAGCATGAAATACTTATATATTCTTGCTCCTTGAAACATTTCCAAACTATTTATAACATTTAATTGCGTTTTTGTGGACTGTATCAAGATTTGCCATTATTAGGGTTCTTGGTCTCGATTTGGGATCTTTTCACACATGTAAAATTGGGCCACAAAAGGGGCACCATCATGCTCAGCAGGCCAAGATGATTCGATTCATGGCATTAGATTTTGTTTATCATGCTTGTGTTTGATTTTGAAACAAGCCAGGGTTGTAGCTACGGACATATGTCCGTAGGTAAAAGTCTTTGACTTTTACCAACGGAGAGAGGACAGGGACGACTTGCGTGGCACCAATGTATTGGTTCATTTGAATTCTGGCGCAATTTTTTTATTTTTCCCCACTAACTCTCATTATTATATATTATCAATTGTTGTTATTCTATATACAAGAAACGTGTCCAGCGCAATTGGTAGCAAGATGATTAGAAAAGGCTTCAGGACCTGGGTTCGAATCCCAGGTCCCCCCATTATTTCATATTGTTTTTCTTTCAGTAATTCGGCGTGTGTATAGGTGGGATGACCATCGTGATCCATTATTATCCAACCAGCCAGATGTCCAGGAAGCCAGATCTGATTGCTATCATATGAAGGTCCACCAAAGGCCTTGGTCAATATGCAGCAGGGGATCCAAGAAGTCAACGTGGATCACTTTCTTTTGGGCCCAAGGCTTGCTATCTACACCTCCAAAATTACTTTTTCAGGCCCATATCTCTTTCTCTTTTATTTTTATATTTTTCTTTATTAACTTATTTATTTATTTTTACTAACATAAAAATTAATTATTTTTTTAATAAAATCACAAAAATAATATTTTCATCCAATTAGATTTAGGTTTTATTTTTATACAAAAAATTAATTTAATTAGTTTATTTAATTTTAGGGTAACTTAAATTCTTTTGTAAATAAATTAAAAATAATTAGAAAATTAGGGTTTTGTTTCTAACTTAATTCTATTTTCTTTTTTTCTTAAATAATAACCAAAAACATAAAAATAGGTCATGTAAATTATTTTATTTAATTAATTTAATTACTAATTAATTTTGTATTTAATTTAAAAACCTTATTCTTTTTTCTTAAATAATTAAAAACAACAAAAATAATTTTTTCTTTTAATTAGGTTAGACGGGGTCAAAACCCTATTTCTCTCTCGTTCTCGATTCATCGCGCTTATTCATTTTTACCATATTGATGTAATTGTTCACAAGCTGTAATAGATTAATTAGGACTTTTACTTTCGTTTATCATTTCCTTTTACGGGTTGTTTTTGGCTATGTAATTAATACCCGAAGCCCTGTAATAGCGTAGCTTTACTTTCCACACTTTAAATTCCACAAAATATTAACTGTTAGATGTATGACATTAGGGTTACATGACAAGAATGTATGATCAACTTTAAAACGGTTAGCAAACCCTAAATGTGCAAAGATAACAAACTTGAAATTGAATCACTCGCACATGCGCACTCCTAGGATATACTCTCACTTCGGTTGCCTTCGGTAAACGATCATTAAGTATAGGGTATTTAAATGGTCGCTCTCTTGTCTCAAAGATCAAAGTTGCCTGGGAAAGGTTGCCTCGGAATTGTTGCCTCGAATATTGAACTTAAGACATTAGGGTTATTACTAAGGCATCCTAACATTGCTTTAGTGATCGTACGTCCCTTTCGAATTGACCCTTTAAAACTCCAATGATGGTGCTACCTACTCACCAATAGTAGGATAACGCTGTCTAAAGGAAACAAACATAGAACAATTCTTTTTTCGAGTAGGTAGATGCTAGTAGGCACTTGCTCAATACAAACAAACTTCTTCACACTTACACTCTTTTTCAAACAATGTTTTCAAAAACACTTCGTAACACTCTTGAAGACAGGAGCAAGGGTTAAATCGAAGTCAAACAAAAAACTTTTTTCAAATCAAACACACACAAGAAAATTTTGAAAAATGATGAGCAAGTACCTAAGAGCCCATAGAAAACTATGGATAGAAAGGGTGCTAATACCTTCCCTTTCTATAATCGACCCCCCGTACTCAGAAAATCTCAAAAAAGGAATTTTTCTGTGCTTTTTTCCTTTCCTAGTTGGATAAAATAAAAGTCGGTGGCGACTCTTGCTTACCGCGACATTTTGTAAACAGAAACGCAAAACGCAAACCAGCATTCAAACAGTTCCGATTCTGGCCAATGTATCAGACTTATGCTATTGCCCTGATAATGCTCTAATAATTGTGTTGCTGCTCTAATAATACGCTCTAATAATGTTTTAGCCAAAACTTTCCAAAGGGGGAGTTTGTAAGTGTTTGTTGGCAACAATTTTGGTAAAACAATGACTTGTTAATGTTTTGCTAAATGTCTTAACATTTGGAGCAAAATTGTTTTGAATGATGTCAAAGCAGATGTCTTGACATCTGCCTACTAAACTGATCTCGGCCCAACATCTGTTAAGTCTTTTTGTTTCCTATTTTCATTCGTGCCATAATTCAGGATTTGTGACCTACAGGTTGCGGAAAATATGGAGGAATATTTTTCAAATTGCATAATCTTTATCTTAGCTTGTTTTTATGGAAATATTCAAAAGATTTGAATATTTTATTTTAAGCCCAAGCCCACAGTTGCGCATTTATAAAGACTTGCTTCCTTATTCAAAGATAAGAAACTTTTGAAATAGAATACTTTCTTTCTGATTAGAAGTCTAGGCTTTTTATTTGTAATAATCTCTAAGTATTAGTTTAATTACTTCAGTTGTTATTTGGGTTGTTAATTGTGTATCATTCATAATATTTTAAGCATTGAATGATTGAAGTGTTTGAAACTTATTAATTCTGTTAAGTTCTTCACTGTAAGTGATTGAATGGATTTAAGGATGGCCTCATACCTAGGTGAGTCTTAGGTAGAAGTTTAGCTTTGGTAGTGATTAAGTGATTAGATTGTAAACTGGTTGTTTACTGAGGGTCTATGAATTGATACTATTTAGTGAACTTGTCCCTGGCTTGGTAGCCCCCAGAGTAGGTGTTGTTGTATACTAAACTGGGTGAACAATATCTTGTGTTTTTATTGCTTTTGATTTTACTGCACCTTACTTGCAAACAGATATTTGTGTTGTGACATCTCATTTGACATCACATATCTGATACCAGAATTTCACAATGCACCTCCCTTTTTAACTTGAAATGGACTTTTATTAAAGCCTAATGGGCCATCAGATATTGATGGTCCATTTGGATCAATACACCCCTCTTTGATTTTAAAATCCCGTAGAAATAAAACCTATATAATGGTGATATATTAAGTTAGAGACCTAAATATAATATAAGGGTAGGGAAAATTCCGGGTATGACACCCAAGACTCACAAAATAAATTTTGAGTTTTCAGAACATAGAAATAGAGAAGGAACACTTCCATACAACAACTCATCAAAGTCTGAGTAGAATACCTGGTCTTTATCTTAGAACCTAGTTACTATTAGAACTTCATGAAGAATCAAACTTGATTTTGAGCCTGATTGAATAATTCCATGCATCGTGTATCAGCACTTCTATTTCTTGATTCTAATATCACAAACAAAACACTATATTTTTAGAGAAGTTAACTACTTCTTAAGCATCAACGTTTGACATGATATTTTCCAATATATCACACATTCAAATAGTTCACAACTTCTGAAAAGAACACACGTTACAAAAGCACACGTTGCAGAAGCACACATTGTAGAGGCACACGTTGCAGAAGAACACATTTTAGAGCACGTGTATTAAAGCATATGTTCTGAGTTGCATCTTTGTATCAGAGCATGCATCAGAATGTTAACTTGACTTCCTTTCAAAAGAGCACATCTTCTGAAGCTTTAAGTATGAATTCCATACTTTCATAAAGTTCACAACTTTCGAACAATATGATATCAAGCAATATTACCTTACTTTCAGTAAGTTTATAACTTCTGAATTGTGTTTGGTACATCTGTTTGAATATACATATATTCACAAAGTGTACAACTTCGTATATATGAAATCAAAGTTGATTTCATCCATAAGGTTCTCAGCCTTAGATAGCAGGATCTTCATATTCAATATGTCTTAGAATACAACTTATTCAAAGTTCCTGGATTGAAACATCAAACAAACAATTAGTAGCAACATCATTATATATGTTTGAGTTTAAGATTCTGAGGTTAAGTATTATTAAAATCATTTTACTTTCTCCCCCCTTGTCAAATCAAATAGGTAATAAAGATACATAAAAATAAACTTTGAAGATAACCAACAAACAGTTAAAACTTCATAAAAACAAGAGTTTTAAAAAATACAATTGTTTTAGAAATAGAAGAAAACAAATCTTAAGTTCTAAGATAAAGATTTAATCCTAAGACTCCTTGTTAAGCTTTTCCATCAGCTTCTTCAACATCCAGTCATATGATTGAAAGAAGTTGCTTAAGTAACGTTGTTTTCTTCACTTTTGTCCAAACGTTCTTGGATATGCTGATTGGTCTCTTGGAATTTTTCCAAAGTTTCCTTCAGCCCATTAATTTCCTTCTCAATGTCTATAGCAGGCTTCACTTTAGAGAAATAAGGTTGAATGTCAACCGGTGCTAACGCAATACCAGAAGTACCAGATGAGGGGATAGCTTTTAAGGCAAGCACAACTTCTGGTTTTGGAGTAGGTAAGAAGAGAACCTATGTGATGGCTTCTTCCTATGTTTTGTGCTTCTTGGTAGCTTCGACAAGACCATAGGATTCCATGATTCTGGAGTTTCTTTCCAGCCAATATCTGAATTACTTCTAAGTAACTTCAACTTCCTATGGATTTATGCTAGTTAGGGTTCTTCTTTTCATCAGTTTTAGAGCATTTCTAAGACACACTCCTAAGTTATATAGTAATTCATTCAGAGGAATGTGTTGAATGTCTGTTTTGCTAAAGTATACCAAGGGTTTCATGGCTTATGGACAAGGATCCCTGTCAGGCACAATAATAATCTTTCGGATTGCTTCTTCGGAAAGGGGAACATCTTGATGTTCAGCAAGACCTTCTGCAGACTGGGAGAAATGGTTAGATGCAAGAGAGTTAATATTAATCTCCTTAGGAGAAATGAAGGAGGAGTGTGAAGATGGAGGTTTGAAAGAGGTTGGATTTAAATGATGCTCTATAGGAATAGAGGCAGTGGTGTCTATGGTTTTTGAATCTTCTTGGTTAGAAGCAATTGGATGTTCATTTATTTCTATTTTAGAAGCTCTAACTCTGGAGGGAGCAGTGGATCCTTTTGAAATCCTAGCAACCTTAGAGAGTTCAGAGCTATCTGAGCTCTCAAGCATCAGAACACGTCTTCTAGTTACCCTTGTTTTCTTGGAATCTATAGATTTTATCTATCCTTGGATTCTTCAACCAATTTCCTTTTTCTCTTTTGAGTGGGAGCAATGTGGGGCTTATCATTGATCACTGGTGATCGATCAAGCAGAAATTTTGGAAACCCTACCATTGGAAATTGTCTCTCCGTTAAATTTGATGAACTTGGTTCCTCAGGATTCTCTATTTATTCTCCATTTTTCATACCAAGATATCTTAGGGTAATTCCATTTATGGAGGCTCCAGTGATCACATTTGAATCTTGAGTGTTCAGAGAGTCAAAAGATGCCTTTAAACAAGAATGTCTTAAATAAGTCTTCCAGAAAGGAGTTTTCATCTTCTTTTTGGATCCTTCATCCTTTGATTTAGAAATAGTGTTTTCAGATGACTGAATAGAATTGCTGGAAGGTTAATTTTCTCAGAGGTTTGAATGGCATGCAGAAGATACTTCTGGTCAGTATTAACATGATCAGGAGAGTTTGTTGAACAACGGTTAGTGAAACTACCCAGAAAGATTCTAAACCAAACCCTTAGTTTTGGAATAAATTTTTTTGCCTTTTGTTCCTTAGCCCTTTTTCTGATAGATAACATTAACTATACCAAATTTCTTGTAGACTTCTATTGACATGTTAGTCAGAGTAGATCCCGGACTATCAAGACTATAGAGCATGGCTATGTCTTCTTCTATAATGGAGATCTTCTTCCCATGGCTCAAACACATATGTCCACTTACAAAGACATACAAGTGTATCCAGAAGTATTTAACTATATCAGTGAAGACTGGCCCATGGAGACAATCAAAATAGTTTTCCCATTTTTGAAGGCTAACGACAACCTGTAGATCAAAATTGTTTGCAGTAAGATTTCTGAAATCCACCAAGGCTTCAACAAGGACTACCAACACATTTACAGGGGTAGAAAGGAATACTTTGGGGTGTTTCTCAGACGGTGATAGATCAAAATTAGCGGTTACTTGCTGAAATGCCATAGATGAGGTAGAGCGGATATGATCTGAAGGAGTTTTAGGGTTTTTGAGAGCTTGGGGCTGAGAGAATTAAAAAGTGGAAGAGAGAGAATGATAAAGGGTGTGAAGTAATGTGAGTAGGTTTTGGTTCTCCTTTTTAAGTAATGATAAAAACTTTGAATAAAGCAAGAATCTGACATAGAGTAAATTAAAATAAAATATTTTTTCACTTATTCTCAAGATCATCTCACTTCTCAACGTATCACATCAATTGTCAAGCATGGCTAAGAAAGGGCAGCTGTCTTAAATTAAATCAAAAACCCTTTCGATTTTTGACAACACATTTAATTGTTATAAAATCTTTATATTCTAGAAGATAGAAGCAATAATTTTTTCTTCCTCAAGTACTATTAATAGGATTGAGCATCATTAGATCAAAAAGCCATACATTTCAGAGGATGGTAATAATAAGCATTTAAAAACTTACCTTGCTGTAGTCATGCCATGAGCTTTTCTTCAGAGGTTATTTTTTTATCAGAAGTGTGTTTAGTCATATTCCTCATAATCAGTTCTTCAGAATGTGATGGACGTGTTTGAGCCTTTTTCGGAGGAGTCTGAGCATTAGAAATTTCTCATTATGAATATTTTGATTCCTTTAATTTTCGTACTTATGTAACAATTCTATTGCTTTCATATTTTGAATTGGAATCTTCATATGTGTAATACGGCGGGAGAACTGACTTTTGGTTTGTGTTTTATCACAAATGTTGCGGATAGCTAGAGTCGCCACCTACTTTTCTTTTATCTAATAAGGAAAGGGTGAAAAGAACAGGAAATACCTTTGAGATTTATTGAGTTTGGGGGGAAGGTTATGAAAAGAGAAGGTGTTAGAACCCTTTTCATCCATAGCTATCTACGGGATCATAATCGCTAGCTCATTTTGTTTTGAAAATGCTTTATGTTGTGTGTTTGAAAAATATTAAGAAATTCCAGTAGTAAGGCAATTTTGTAATGATTCTTGAGAATGCGTACAAAGTGTTTGTTTGAAAATATTTTTGAAAGTGTTTGTGTCAAAATGATGTTTTTGTTTTATTTGTGAGCAAGCAATTGCGAGCTATCTACCTATTCAAAGTTTTATTGTACTTTTCCTTCTCCTTTAGATCGGGCTATTTGTACCATTAGTTAGTAGGAAGCCCTGTCGTTAGATATGATGGGAAAGGCGTGGGTCATCGTACAGTCATCAAAGGCAACTTGTAGAGACGCTTTAGCAGTTTTTGTAAGTGACTAGATTGTTTACCGAATGCAACATTTGAAAGGGTCATCGACGGACTACGATCTTTTCAATCGAGGGTCTTTGCTAAAGCGTCCCCACGTTCGAGGGACATAACAGTTTTTATCGAAGGCAACAAGGGAGGTTAGCATAGAGGCGCGCGTGTGCAAAGTGATTCGTGATTCAGTTATTTTATCTTGTATTAGGTTAGCTATTGATTCATTATTAGTCTTTTCATGCAAACCCTAATTACTAAGCTATAGTGATGAATATAGTAAAGCGATAAATGTACGGAAAATAAAATTGTACGCTATTACAAAGCTTCGAGGATGGGGGGTACAAGTAATAAAACTATGGGAAAAGTAAAACCCTAATTAACTATTAAAAACCATAAGCAGTTATAATAATAATAATAATAAAAAAATGAGAAAACAGTGAACTACGCGAAAATGAAAAATAAAAACAAGAGGAAGGAAATTGTATTGGTGATTTTTTTTTATAAAATACTTGATGATTAACCTGAAACCTAAACTGATTTTAATTAATTAAAAACATAAAAACCCTAATTAATTTTAATTTGAAAAAAAGAATAATGTTTATTAATTAACAAAAAACTAAACCCTAATGTTGATTAGGGTTTGTGAAAAAATTAATTGATAAAAAAAATGGTTTAGTTTGATGAATTAAGGGTTTTATAAGTGAAAATAGTAAGAAAATTAGGGTTTAAAAAAGTTACCAGGGCTGGGTGTTGAACTCACGCCCTCTACCCTTTTAATCAGCACCTTCACCACCAGGCCAGGCGCGCGCCTGTGTCAAAGGACATAAGCCAGTGCATTTTGTACTCAATCCTGCAAAATATGGGAAATTATGAAAAAAAAGAAGCAAAAGGCAGGGATCGAACCCACGCCTTGATAGGGTAATGCCTCAGCACACACGTTTCAACCGTTGGGGCGGTAATACATTTGTTTATTAAATGAAACAAATCATATATAATATAGAAAACATTCATGAACCAGAGAGGCGCCGGAGCCCTAGCTCCGGTCATCTTCTCTGGTAGCCTCCTTCTATCAAACATGTAAAATAGCCAAAATCAATAATCCAAGTGGACCCTACCCCCCCCCCCCCCCTAAATAAGGGTATGCGATTTCAATGAGATGATTATTTTGGCCTGAATCGCAAGGGATTTTGAGCTATTCTAAAAACTACAAGGATCGGTGTAGTTATGGTGTTTTATGATTTAGCCAGCATGGGACCTCCATGATGGTTCTACCTTGCACTATCAAGCCTCAGAAAGACAATGACATCATTAGTATATATTAAAGCAAACGAAAAACAAAAATATAAAATTTTGCAAAAGTGTGAGATCGAAGATGTATGCGATGGTGTTTCATGCGTTTTGGATAATCAAACTTGGTCCATTCGTACTCTGTGTGATTGCTGGGAGTGAAAGGAGCGGCTAGTTTTCCTTGGAAACGATTGTGATAAAGATTTGAAGGTTGCCCTAAACTTGAAAATTTTTGAGTATTTTGGAGGTGATTCTTTGACAAGGGTTTCGTGGCCTTTTGTGTCTGAATGAGTGTGGTTAAATAGCATGGGATTAGGTCAAAGATATGGGCTTGGACCTTTGTTGACACGCTTTGTATTTTTGTCTTATTTATTTTGAATTATTAATAAATAAATAAAAAATAATTAAAATAAAATAGATCAAGGGGTATATGAACAAGATATGAGGTGTATAAAGAGTTTAATACACACTTGGACTTTAAAGCAATGGCCCAATATCCCAAAATATCAAGTTTGCTCAATTTGAACTTCATGCATTTGCTCAAAATTTTCCAACTTGAACTGACCACAACTCTCTCAATTTTCATCTTCTGAAAGTTTTCTAGGACATTTTGGAAATCCCAAGGTGTCCTCTATAATCTCTATGTTTATCATTTTTGCATTTGAAGATCTTATCTTGATATAAGTTGCCTTGACAAAAAGTGTCTTTTTGTTGACTTTTGAAATGACTTGTAATGTTTTAACCCATATCTATCAAATAAAGCATTTTTAGGACTTGAGCTTAGAGAGTCAAAGTTGTAAAGAAGTTATTTTTCTTAAAAATGAGCTTTGGTTGGGGGAAAACTGATAAAGCATGTGAAAGTTATGCTTGGTCAAAGTCCAGTTGACTTCTCCTAAGAAAACCCTAATTTAGCAACTTTTGACTTTTGATGAATTGAGAGTTTTCCTTGAAGAATCGTGATCAAACCATGATCAAATGATAAATATGAGTTCAAAATATTAATGTTGACCAAAAATCTTAAAGTTTGATTGTATGTTGACCGCAATTGACTTTTTGTTCAATATAGTTAATTTTTTGTGTTATCTGAGCAATTGACCGAGCAAACTTGTGATGCAAGGCATGAAAATTGGTATGAGAATTATTGGGGACCTATAAGAGACCATTAACTCTATTTTATACTTTAGAAACCAAAACTTCCTTGAGAAAAATGAAACCCTATTTGTAACCTGGAGCATTTGAGAACCCTAGAAGAATGTCTTGAAGAAAATGAGAGGGAAATTTTGGGTTACAACAACTGCCCCTGTTCAATCTTCTTAAACCTGAAGAGTTAGATTGGCTTGTCCGCCATTCATGATCTCAAGGTAGAAGAGGATTGAACACCTAAGTTCCCAGAAACTTGCACTCGTATGTGGAGGAGGTGACGTTGTTGGTTGATAATATTGCTTGAATGGGCTTAAAGATGCCACTCAGAGAGGTGACAGAGAGTCTTCAGAGACGGGTTTATGGATGCCATATAAAGTAACCATTAATAGAAGTATCAAAATGAGTCTACGCTTGATTGTATCTCAAGAATGCTTTCCAGAATGAACCTCTGGGCAAGGTGTTTAAGTAGCTGCTTGTCAGATTTAGTCTCTAAGAGAGATGCTTGTCATGTAGATAGTTACCCCGTCCTGATTCGAGAATTGATCTACAGTCTATTTTTGTTGGTAAACTCGTCCTGTTTCGGGAATTCATACCACCTGGCTCTGTCGATAGTTTTCCTGTCCTATTTCGGGAGTTAATCTTTGCCTAGTTATAAAGATATTTTCTCCGTCCAGTTTCGGGAGTTAATCTTTGCCTAGTCATATGGATAGTTTCCCCATCCTATTTCGGTAACTAATCTCTGACCTGCTTCCTATTGGAGAACCCGTCATGTTTCAGGAATTCATACCTCCTGGTAGTATAGATAGTTGTTGGGTCTTGTTTCGAGAATTAATCTTGGACCTGGTCATACAGATAGTTTCCCCGTCTTATTTCGGGAATTAATCTACGACCTGTTTGAGAATTGTTGATGATATCTGTCTGTTTGTAGACTTTTACCTGAAAAGATAAAAAGTTAGTTATATACAATGTCATGGTGTATGTAATGCACTATGTAATGATGTTCTCAAAATAAATGAGAGCGTAATATGCTTGTCATATGCATATGCTATGATTCTTGTAAATGACGTGTCGATGTGAGATGTCATTGAAGTGTATTGGTAGCTTCGTATAACATCTCAGATTGGGAAAATAAATCCCTGACTGTTGTTAGGGATGAAGAATATGTGTGATCTTTAATCTTGTCTAGAATGTCTCCGCTGGGAATTCATGTTTTCAGTTTGAGGATACTCCGCTGGGGAATGTTGACATCTGTTTGGGGAGGAGAGTTCAAGAACATTGGTCGTTCATCACTCTATTAGGGAAATTTAGTTCTTATATACCCTGACCGGGGATAAAAGAGATGGATCACCTCCCGAGGTGTTGTCTGATCGAGTTTCTGATATGGATGTCGACTCGTCTGCGGAGGATAAGGTTAATTTATATCTGGCCCGGTTTCAGATTCCGTGGCAATTCTCTGTGGATAACAGCCTGTATTGTCCTTCGCTAGAGATGTGAATTTTGTCGGTGATTTGTAGTAGTCAGAGAAATAGACTGAAGTTGGGGAGACTAAATTTTGTTGAGGAATTAAACCCTGCTTAAAATATATACTCTGCTGAAGAAATAAACCTTGCTGGAAAAATATATTCTGCTGAGGAAATGTTCCTTGCTTGAGAAGATAATTATGCAGCCGATTTTCTAGTTTTGGAGGAATAAACTCAATTGGGGAAGAGAATTTCTATGAACTGTGTTGATAACATAATCTCTGATGAGGATCGGGACTCCGTAAGTTGGATTCATTGTTGGGGAAAATATCATACTCTTTTATCCGCTAGGGGAACCTGCTAGGGAGTATGATTAGGTTAGTTGTTGGAAGATACCCCAATTCCTATCTTAAGGCATATTGGACTTGTGGGGAATGTATCTTTGTCAGGAATGAGCTTGTGAAGATAGCTCTGTGGGGATTTCTTTATGGAGATTTGTGGATGACTTGGGCGCTATCCCAACTCCTAGAGTCTTTAGCAAAAGCTTATTCTTGTGTTTTTATGCATATGTTTGTTAACAGTAATCATATATATATATATATATATATATATATATATATATATATATATATATATATATATATATATATATATATATATATATATATATATATATATATATATATATATATATATATATATATATATATATATATATATATATATATATATATATATATATATATATATATATATATATATATATATATATATATATATATATATATATATATATATATATATATATATATATATATATATATATATATATATATATATATATATATATATATATATATATATATATATATATATATATATATATATGTTTATTCAATTTAGTCATTGGACGTTTTTGTGAACAAAACATAAAGAGTAAAACAAAATTTGAATTTTAAAATGGTATTTGTATTGATAATTTGCCTATAAATAGCGAGTTTTGTACAAAGAGATAGAAATCCTAGTAAGAGGAAATCATCGTGAGAGTAAAAACAAAACATATAACTATGTGTAAATGATCTCGTCGAGATTCGACTCTGCTATTGCTTTTATGTCTTCGAGCATCTTATCCCTCACTATCAGAAGAAGTTGAGTGAATTGGTTTGTACCATTTGAACTTGGCGTTGGTAACAAAGCTTGGTGTAAGTGATCCAATGGGACCTAGTCGTACGCTTTAATCCCTAACTTTTCCTGGACCGCCCTCTCGGGTTCTCAGTCCACCGGGATACCCTTTCTTGCCCAAGCCGCCTTTTCAGGTTTTCGACTTACCGGGTGTACAATCTTTATATATATTCCTGATTTTTTCCCGAACCCTTTTGGTTCACCGGGATGCCCTTTTTTTCCTAGGCCAATTAATCTAGCAGGTCATTTTCATGCGTAGTATATTTTTACTATGTCCGTGTTCACAGGGTGCGGAAAATATTCACCGTCCATGGTGGTAAATATCATAGCACCGCCAGAAAATATCTTCTTGACTACAAATGGCCCTTCGTAGGTGGCATTCCATTTTCCACTGGGGTCACCTTGTGGTAAGATGATGCGCTTTATTACCAAGTTGCCAGTCTGGTATACTCAATGCTTGACCTTCTTGTTGAAAGCTTTGATCATACGCTTTTGATACAGTTGTCCATGATAAACAGCCACAAGTCTCTTATCGTCGATCAAGGTTATCTGAACCAACCTAGTCTAAGTCCACTCGTCTTCGTCTATATTTGCTTCCATCATAATTCTCAGAGAAGGGATATGAACTTTGACAGATAGGACAACTTCCATTCGTAGACTAGAGAGAATGGGGTTGCCCCAGTTGACATTCGTTCCAAAGTGCGATAACCATAAAATAAAATGGTATCAAATCATGCCAATATTTATATGTCACTATCATCTTCTGTATAATCTTATTAATGTTCTTATTGGCGGCTTCCACTATGTCATTCATCTTCGGTCGATACGGAGAATAATTGTGGTGCTTGATCTTGAACTACATGCAGAGTTCCGTGATCATAGTGTTATTGAGATTAGTACCATTATCTGTGATAATTATCTCGGTGATTCCATATCGACAGATAAGGTTATGCTTGATGAACCGAGCCAACACATTTTTGGTAACAGAGGCAAACGGGGCTTTTTTAACCCACTTCGTGAAGTAATTGATGGAAACGAGGATGAAAGGATATCTGTTAGAAGCATTAGGCTTGATCAATCCAATCATATCAATGCCCCACATTACGAACGACCAAGGGGAAGTTAGGACATTCAAGAGAACCGTAGGCACATGTACTTTGTCAACTTAGATCTGACACTTGTGACAAGTTCTTGAATGGTGATGGCAATCAGTTTACATAGTCGACCAATAGTAACCTGCTCTCAGAATCTTTTTAGCCATAGTATGCCCACTGGAATGAGTACCAAAGATACCTTCATGCATATCCTCCATAACCTTCTCATCTTCCTTCTGGTTCATACAATGAAGAAGAGTCGAATCATGGTTGCGCTTGTACAAAATTTCGTTTCTTAGGAAGAACTTAGAAGAGAAACTCCATAGGAATTTCTTGTCATTAACGGATGCCCCCTCAGGATACTCTTGGGCCTCAAGGTATCTTTTCACTTCATGTAACCAAGGCTTCTCTTCTACTCCGTCAGTATCAACTTTGTAATAGTGTGTCGGTTGGTTTAGTCTCTCAATGGTAATTTGAGGATCCTCATTGTCCCATCTGACTTTGGACATAGACGACATGGTATCCAATGCATCTGCCAACTAGTTCTCTTCTCGTGGGATGTGCTCAAAAGTGATCTCCTCAAAGTACAAAATTAGTGTCAATACGTGCTCCCGATAAGGAATGAGATTCGGGTGCTTAGTATCCCACTCTCCCTTGATTTTAGTTATCACTAAAGTTGAGTTCCCATATACTTTCAAGAACTTGATTCTTAGGTCTATAGTAGCTTTGATGCCCATGATGCATGCTTCGTATTCGGCCATATTGTTGGTACAGTCAAAGCAATGTATGGTGGTGAAGGGCGTATGGAAACCCTTGGGAGAGATAATCACAGCACCGATTTCGTTTCCAAGTTCGTTAGAAGCTCCGTCGAAAACCATAGTCCATCGGGATCCTGGCTCAGGTACTTTATACGGTCCAGGTTCTTCACAATTTGTGACTTGTATAATGTTCTTGTCTGAGAACTTAAAATTCATATACTGATAGTCGCCTATGGCTTGATAAGCCAAATGATCTTCCAGTACACTTCCTTTGATTTCTTTTTAAGTGGTGTACTGAATGTCGTATTCTTTCAAGACCATTTTCCATCGGGTTATCCTTCCGGAGAGAGCTTGTTTCTCGAATATGTATTTGATGGGACCCATTTTAGAGATCAACAAAGTAGTATGGGTCAACATATATTGTCTTAGTCAGAGAGCAGCGCATGCCAAAGCGCAACAAGTTTTCTCGAGCAGTGAGTATCTTGTTCACAGTCGGTAAACTTTTTTCTAAGGTAGTATATTGCATGCTCTTTTCGACCAGACTCGTAATGTTGGCCCAGTACACACCATATTGAGTTCTATAACATTGTTAGGTATATAATTAGATGTCTTCCTTCAACTGCTGGCATCAGGATTGAAGGTTCTTGTAGGTACTCCTTGATCTTGTCAAAGGCTGTCTGACAGTCGATGTTCCACTTTAATACCTGATCTTTCTTCAGTAGCTTGAATATTGGCTCACAAGTAGCAGTAAAATGAGAAATGAATCGAGCAATGTAATTCAGTCGTCCCAAGAAACCTCTGAATTCCTTCTCGGTATGGGGAGAAGGCATTTCTTGAATAGCTTTTACCTTAGTGGGACCAACCTCGATACCTTTACCACTGAGAATGAAACCCAGGAGTTTACCGGATCTCACCCCAAAAGTGAACTTGTTCATATTCAACCTGAACTTGTACTTCTTCAACCTTTCAAACAACTTGTGTAAATGGTCAAGATATTCTTCTTCTTTATGAGATCTGGCTATCATGTCATTGATGTAGAACTCTATTTCGTGATGGATCATATCATGCAATAAACTATCATGGCATGCTGATATGTGGCGCCGGTATTCTTCAACCCAAAAGGCATAACCTTGTAGCAGAAATTGCCTCATTGTGTGAAAAATGTAGTTTTCTCCATGTCTTCAGGTGCCATCTTGATCTGATTATAACCCGAGAATCTGTCCATAAAGGAGAACACCTTGTGTTGAGTGGTGTTGTCAACCAGAACATCAATATGTGGAAGCAAAAATTCATCTTTGGGGCTTGCCCTGTTCAAATCTTTGTATTCTACACACATACGTACCTTGTCGTCTTTCTTTGGTATCGGAACTACGTATGAAACCCATTGAGGATATGGGCTAATAGCCAAGAAGCCCGCATTGAATTATTTCATAACCTCAGCCTTGATCTTCTCTGACATCTCAAGATGCATGCGACAAACTTTTTGCTTTATTAGAGAACAACCCTCTTTCACCAGTAGACGGTGAACCACAACATTATTATCGAGCCCTGGCATATCTTCATACGACCAAGCAAAGATCTCAACATATTCATGCAACATCTGAATCAATTTGTTCTTGACATTGTCCTCTAGGTTGGCCCCTATCTTGACTTCTTTTCTGTCTGCTTCAGTACCTAAGTTTACAACTTTAAATGGCTCTTCATGTGGTTGAATAGCCTTCTCCTCTTGCACTAACATTCTGGCAAGTTCTCCAGGTATTTAACAATCTTCCTCACCTTAATCCTCAGCTTGATAGATTAGATTTTCAAAGTCATAAATGGCAATAGCAGAGTCGTTATCAACAAGATCCAAAGTGGATGTGGATCTGCAATGTATTGTATGGGTGTGTGTAAGAACATATAGTTATTTGAAAGTGATAAAAGTAAAAAAGAAAGACAGAGATCACAAAGTTTTAATGCAAAATGTCCAATGCTTTATTAAATTAAAACATGTTTATGAGATGACAACCCTTAACAAACGAATCGTTGTGCCCCGGGTAAGACACAAGGCTTAAAGTCATTGTTTTAAAAGATTACATAACCAAACTTTGAAATCAATAAAAACCGAAAGTAACTACTAGTCCTGACTAAAGGAAATTAAAATAATGTCTTAAGTCCCCCATTTGTTGAGCCTGTTGCCTATGGTAGGAAATATCCAGCTGTCAAGGTCATAATCACTATTAGCATCTCCTATTATGTTGACTTCGTTGTTGCTAACACGGAATGATGGTCTTCTAGCACGAGCACGACGAACAGCGCTTTGAGCCTCTACAATGAAACCCAAACCAAACTTGTCAGATTTATATGGAATGTCAGGAAGTTGACCTCAAGTAGTACAACCACCTTCTTCTATAATAGCTTTAGCATCCTACAAAGAAGCCATCCTGGGCGGAACCTTGGTAACTTTGGGAATAGCACAAACGTCTTCAGTAGTGGTAGGAGGGGTAACTTCAAAAGTCTGACAGGGAGTCTCAATGAATTCGCCGTTTATCTCTGCATACCAGGATGAGTTCAAGTGGCTAACCATATACTCTTCTTCACGACAGACAGAAAGAACATTTACTTTCACATGGTATTTCAGTTTTAGGTGTAGGGTTGAGGTAACAACGCATGCCTCATGGATCCAGGGGTTTCCCAATAAGCAAGAATAATATGGTCGAATATCTATGACATAGAAGGTAGATTCGAAAACCTACGAACCTACCTTGATCAGAATATCCACCTCTCCGTGTACCATTCTCTTCGAACCGTCAAAGGCTCTCACCACAATATCGCTAGGTTTTAGTGTAAACCCTTCGCAATCAAGTCTGTCAATAGCGCCCTTTGGTAGAACATTCAACAAGGAACCCGTATCAACCAATATGTGAGCCAGAGTAGTGCCCCTGGATTCAAATGATACATACAGGGCCTTGTTGTGATTTCTTCCCTTAGGAGTCAAGTCAACATCAAAAAAACATAGCCCATTGTCAGTCGTTAAGCTAGAAACATAGTTCTCAAATTGATCGGCATAAATCTCTTATGGCACGTGAGCGGACTTCAAGAATTTCACTAAACATTATCCACGAGCTTCAGAACACGGTAACAAGGATATCTTGGAGATTTTGGATGGGGTCTTCCCTAGCTGTTCAACAATCTTGTAACCACTTTTACGGACGATCTTCAATACCTCCTTCAACTCTTTCCTAGAGGTGTCTTCAACTGCAACTTCTTTAGGTGCCTCCGTCTGGGCAGGCTACATTATTTGCTCTTCACCCCGGGCGTCACTAGTTGACTTGACAGCGGTAACTTTAATTGGAGTAGAAATAGTCTTCAGAGAGATTTCCAGGGAGAAAACCCTTCCGCTTCTAGTAACCTTGTTGGTTCCAGCAATGTTGTAAATGTCGGGGTCAGCAACTTCAGTACCTTCATTCTTAGTAATTTGGTAGTTCTTGCTTGACACTGTGGTGGTAGACATCGGATCCATAGTTCCATGGGATAGCTTTATTCGAAGAGTATGGAATAGGTCCAGGTGTGGTGATTATTAGAGGGGCAGTTTGGGATTAGCAGTGATCCTTACAAGACCCTTGGAAGTGAACTTGATAGGAGTGCCAGAAATTATAGATAAATCTTCAAATAGGCTCTTAGCAGACGAAATCTTCGCAACCAGAATTATGTGATTGTCTATTAGGCGTTGAATTCCTTCCTTCAGTAACTTTCAACCATTGGGTTGGGCTACGCAGCAGTAACATCTTTCAATACAACCCAAAAATAAACCGTCCTGCAACTGATTCTTTTTTATCATTGGGAGGGTATTAACAATTCACTTACAATAGCAACATAAATAAAATCATCAATAGAATTTACGCCTTTGTCATTCTTCGACATTGGTGCATTAATTACATTCAGAGTCTCTGGAGGATCAAACTCAATCTCTTTGTTGTCAATCATATCCTCAATTTTGTTTTCAGGGCCCAACAGTTATTGGTGTCGTGCCCAGGACTGTTTGAATGGTAAGCACACTTCACATTCAGATTGTAGAGATGAGAGGAGGTGTTGGGATTCTAAGGGGATCCCTTAATATAATTATCTCTGCTTTCAGTAAATGTTGTAATGCCTGGGACAGTGGCGTACTGATCTTAGTAAATTGTCTTCTTTGCGCGTCTGACCTATGTTGATTTCCCTGTTGTTGTTGTTCTTGTTGAATAGGCGCATGATTATATATTAGCACCGCTCCTACAGACTGGTTACGGTTGCTTCTAACACGACCCTTCTGGCCATAAACAACATTAACTTATTTATTTCTGCTAAATGTCTTCTTTACAACAATCGAAGACGCAACCACCTGAACCTTTCCACTCTTGATACCACTTTTGACATGTTCCCCAGTTAGAATCAACTCGATAAAACTAGATGAAGAACTCCCGATCATATGGTTAAAGAAAGGACCCGTTAAAGTGCCCATGAATATATCAACCAGCTCCCTGTCAGATAAAGGAGTTTGCACTCTTCTGGCTAGATCTCTCCACTTGTGGGCATATTCTTTAAACCCTTCATTCGAGCCCATGGTCATATTTTGTAATTGCACACGAGTTGGTGCAACGTCAACATTATATTGATACTGCTTGTAAAAAGTAGAAGCCAGGTCTTCCCAAGTGTGGATGTTGGTTCCCTCTAGCTGATAGAACCATTCAAGTTGTGTCCCGAATAAATATTCTTGAAAGAAATGAGCCCATAACTTTTTGTCAGCGGTATGGGGTTGGATCTTTTGAACATAAGACCGCAGATGAAGCTTTGGATATGACACACCATCATATTTTGCAAAGGTAGGAATCTTGAACTTGTGAGGGATAACAACCCCCGAGATAAGACCCAACTCTTTAAAATCCATCCCAGGAACTTTCTTGATCTCCATAGCATTAAGACGATCTTCGAGTTGCTTGTATTTGTCGTCAGCGAGAGGATACTGTTCAGCAGAATAGTCTTCATCAGAATCTTGGACAGAACCAAGGTTGTTATTCTCTTCAGCTTTCATACTCTCGTCATCTTTGTCTTGGTTATCCTCTTCATTTAGGGGGACCTCAAAGTCTAGAGCTCTTCTAACCGGACCCTTGAATCTTCTTCCCATATTAAGAAAGTCTGATGGCTTTTTAGTCTTCTTCTTATTCCCCTTTGTGATGAGGGTCTTCAATTCGTCTTGACCCTTAGCTAAGTCCAAGACCATTTGCTGAGACTAAGCATTCTGCGCTTGAAGTTCTCTCATAGTTTGTTCGAGTGCTATCTTTTTATCTATAATAAACAGCAAGAAGATGAGAAAACTTGTCTAGAAAGTAATTGTTATATGATGGTATTCATGATATGCAAATGCAAGTGCAATGTTTTCAAGGACCTTTGCGGGATTTAAATTTGTTTAAAAAAAAGGAAACAAAAGAAATTTTAGTAACAAGCTCAAAATATAATTGCTTTCTAGGCTTATAATGACAATAAAAAGAGTTACAAAGAAGTAAAATATTAATTCAAGTCTCCCATGGATGCCTCCTCTTTGTGTTGACATATGCATTAAGGCTTTGTTCTTTGTGGATTCGTTTCTTCAGCTCCAGTACTTTCTTCTTACTAGCATAGAATCGGGCCTCGAAGGTATCTCTTTATTCCTTGAGTTGAATCCATGATTTTTGTAGTTCTTCGAAGTCAGTAGGAATATAGGGAGGACAAATGGTATGAGAAATATCCCCTTCAACAACAGGCTATATGATCACTGGTAGGATATCAGGATATGGCATTTTGAGATTTTGAGCATCAGACCGCATCCATCTAAGGTAAGGCTCTAGAGGAATGGAATTCTTGTGTCCAAAAGTCTTGTTATCAATCTTGTTGACCATGCCCCAAGCATGTATAAACCTTTGATGGTAATTTTGAGGATCGTTCTCATAGTCGAACACAATACCCTGGATGAGCATATCATGAGGACTGTTCCTTCGAGCATAACCAAAATGACGCAGATCTAGAGAAAGGTTGTAAGTGATACCCCCTCTTATACCAAGGAGTGGTACATTAGGGGATTCCCCACAGTGATCAATAATAGTGATATATGCTTGAGATCGAGAACACCAATGGATATTTGCAAGAGCGAGTGACATCAACCTTTGAGACCACCTAAAACCTTTTTCATTCTTTATCACTGATCGAGGATGGTGCGAAATAAACCACCTAGACAGTAGAGGTATGCAACACATAAGAGTTCCTCGCTTCTTCATAGTACGAGTGTGGAGGGAATGCAGGACATCTCCAAAAAAAGTAGACATTGGATTATGGGTGAGAAATATTTTGATGGCATTCAAATCTATGAACTAGTCCAGATTAGGGAATAATACCAAACCATAGATCAGCAAATCCAGAATATCCTCAAAAGCATGAAAATTCATGGCATCTAGAAACCACTGATCCTTCTCTATAAAAAATTTAGTAGAAAAACCCTTGACAGCATTCCTTGTTTCCCAATTAGATACAATGTTCGATCATTTCAGATGTAAGGCTCCTGCAATGTCTTCAGGTTTCAGAGCTTACTCTAGAATGGTGAAGGGTATATGATCAAGAATAGGAACTTCGAGTAACTTAGATAATTCTTACATTATGGGCACCAACTGATAATTCGGGAAGGTAAAATAGTGATGCTTCGGATCAAGGAACTGGAACAGAACACTCAACATGTCTTCCTGGAAACCAGTAGTAACCAAACTGGGTAGATGAGCATGTCTCTTGGTTAATTGAGAATTGTCAGGAACCTTTGATACCAATTCCTTAAGCTTGGAAGGTACTCTTAAGAAGTTGATTCGGATAGTATTCCTACAATTGGAAGCCATGACCCTGCAACACAGAACAAAGATAAATCTCCTAGATCCTTGAAATGGTTAGTCATGATATGATGTTATGATGTCATGTTTAAATAGATAACAAACACAAGAAAAGCACACAAGAGCATTAGGTTTAGGCTTGCATGAGGTCCATAGGTAAGTACTCTCTTGAAGTGTAGTTGGCTCAATCTGTCCTAAAGAAGTAACCGGGTTCTAGGGATCTCAATATCACTGATTTTTCCCACAAGTTTTATCTAGCACGGCAACTGACTTCCCACCAAACAAAACCCAAAAGTCGAATCTCAATGAGCGTAGTATCGAGTATTAACCAACTTCATACTGCATCAAAGCCGTTTATCTCACTACCTTCTAATGGCTAAGTTGGGTCAATTAAGGTTCTAAAGATCAGTTAGTGCTTATGACACCATGCAACAACCTAGTATTCTCCGCGGCTGACTCGAGGGACACCAGTACAAACCAATGTGTCGCACTAACATAGCCATCACTTTAACCATATCGGTATACGCCGTATAGTTTCCATGATCTATTGCTACTTACCTAAAATGCTCCCAGATCCGGGTGTAGGATCTTTACAAGAAAAGTAAACCCGAGCAACCATCAAATGTAAAGCATACAAGGAAAACAAGGAAAGCATTTAAAAGTGATCTAACTCTAAATGTAACCCCTCTTTTTAGTAGTATCTCCAGCAGAGTCGTCAGCTCTGTAATACGGTGGAAGAACTGACTTTTGGTTTGCATTTTATCGCAAATGTTGCGGATAGCTAGAATCGCCATCGAGTTTTCTTCTATCCAATAAGGAAAGGGTGAAAAGAACAGGAAAAACCTTTGAGATTTATTGAGTTCGGGGGGTAGGTTATGAAAAGGGAAGGTGTTAGCACCCTTTTCATCCGTAGATATCTACAGGCTCTTAATTGTTAACTCACTTTATTTTGAAAATTCTTTGTGTTGTGTGATTGAAAAATATTTAGAAATTCCAGTAGTAAGGCAATTTTGTAATGATTCTTTAGAATACGTACAAAGTGTTTGCTTGAAAATATTTTTGAAAGTGTTTGTGTGAAAAGATGTTTTTGTTTTATTTATGAGAAAGCGATTACGAGATATCTACCTACTCAAAGTATTTATTGTAATTTTCCTTATCCTTTATATAGGGTTATCCATACCATTAGTTAGTAAGAAACCATATCGTTGGATATGAAGGGACAAGTGTGGGTCATCATACAATCATCGAAGGCAACTTATAGAGATGCTTTAGCAGTTTTTGTAAGGGACTAGATCATTTACTGAAGGCAACATTCGAAAGGGTCATCGAGGGACTACGATCTTTTTAATCGAGGGTCTTTGCTAAAGTGTCCCCACGTTCGAGGGACATGACTATTTTTATCAAAGGCAACAAGGGAGGATACCCTATAGGTGCACATGTGCAAAGTGATTTGTGATTTAGTTATTTTATCTTGTATTAGGTTAGCTATTGATTCTTTATTAGTCTTTTCATGAAAACCCTAATTACTAAGCAATAGTAACGAATATAGTAAAGCGATAAATGTACGGAAAATAAAATTCTACGCTATTACAAAGCTTCGGGAATGGGGGTACAAGTAATAAAACTGCGGGAAAAGTAAAACCCTAATTAATTATTACAAACCATGAGCAGTTACAATAATGATAAAAAAATGCGAAAAGAGTAAACTAAGCGAAAGTAAAAAATAAAGACAAGAGGAAGGAAATTTTTTTGGTGATTTTTTTTTTATAAAAGATTTGATGATTAACCTAAAACCTAAATTGATTTTAATTAATTAAAAACCTAAAAACCCTAATTAATTTTAATTTGAAAAAAATAAGAAAGTTTATTAATTAACAAAAAACTAAACCCTAATGTTGATTAGGGTTTGTGAAAAAATTAATTGATAAAAAAAATGGTTTAGTTTGATGAAATTAGGGTTTTATAAGTGAAAATAGTAAGAAAATCAGGGTTTAAAAAAATTTACCAGGGTGCGGCGTTGAACCCACACCCTCTACCCTTTCAATCATCACCTTCACCACCAGGCCAGACCCGCGCCTGTTTCAAAGGGCAGAAGCCAATGTGTTTTGTACTCAATCCTGTAAAATATGGGAAATTATGGAGAGAAAAAAATCAGCAAAAGGCAGGGATCAAACTCACACCTTGGGAGGGTAATGCCTTAGTGCGTGTTTCTACCACTGGGGCGATAATACATTTGTTCATCATAATGAACAATGCATATATAATATAGAAACCGTTTATGAACTGGAAAGGAGCGGGAGCCCTAGCTCCAGTCGTCTTCTCCGGTAGCCTCCATCTTTCAAACCTGTAAAATAGCCAAAATCAGTAATCCAAGGGATCCCTACCCCCCTAAATAAGGGTCTACGATTTCAATGAGATAATTTTTTGGCCTGAATCGCAAGGCATTTTGAGCTATGATGAAAACTGCATGGATCAGTGCTGTTATGGGGTTTTATAAATTGGCCAGCATGGGACCTCCACGATGGTTCTACATTGCACTATCAAGCCTCAGAAAAACAATGACATCATTAGTATATCTTAAAGCAAACGAAAAACTAAAATATACAATTTTTCAAAAGTATGAGATCAGAGATGTATGCGATGGTGTTTCATGAATTTTTGATCATCAAACTTGGTTCATTCTTACTCTGTATGATTACTGGGAGTGAAAGGAGTGGCTAGTTTGCCTTGGAAATGGTTGTGATAAGGAATTGAAGGTTGCCCTAAACATGAATAATTTTTAGTTTTTTGGAGGTGATTCTTGGACAAGGGTTTCGTGGCCTTTTGTGTCTGACTGAGTGTGGTTAAATAGCATGGGATTAGGTCAAAGATATGGGCTTGGACCTTTGTTGACAAGCCTTGTATTTTTGTCTTATTTATTTTGAATTATTAATTAATAAATAAAAAATATTTAAAATAAAATAGATCAAGGGGTATATGAACAAGATTTGAGGTGTATAAAGAGTGTGATACATGCTTGGACTTTAAAGAAATGGCCTAATAGCCCATAATATCAAGTTTGCTCAATTTTAAACTCATGCATTTGCTCAAAACTTCCTAACTTGCACTGGCCATAACTCTCTCAATTTTCATCTTTTGAAAGTGTTCTAGGACTTTTTGGAAAGCCTAAGGTGTCCTCTAAAATCTCTATGTTGATATTTTTTCATTTGAAGACTTTATCTTGATGTAAGTTGCCTTGACAAAAAGTGTCTTTTTGTTAACTTTTGAAACGACCTGTAATATTTTGACCCATATCTCTCAAATGAAGCATTTTTTTGGACTTGAGCTTAGAGAGAAAAGTTGTAGAGAATTGATTTTTCTTCAAAATGAGCTTTGATTAGGGAAAAATGATGAAGCATGTGAAAGTTATGCTTGGTCAAAGTCCAGTTGACTTCTCCTAAAAAAACCCTAATTTAGCAACTTTTGACTTTTGATGACTTGAGAGTTTTCCTTGAAGAATCATGATCAACCCTTGATCAAATGATGAATATTAGTTCAATATGTTAATTATGCAAAAAAATATTGAATTTTAACTCTATGTTGACCATAATTGACTTTTTTTTCAATAAAGTTGATTTTCAGTCATCTGAACAATTGATTGAGAAAACTTGTGATGCAAGGCATAAAACTTGGTATTAGAATTCTTGGGAACCTATAAGAGACCATGAAATCTATTTGAGACTTTAGAAATTCAAACTTCCTTGAGAAAAAACGAAACCCTAGTCGTAAGTCCATTGCTTATGAGGAGAATTTGTTGATCAATTCTTGAGCAACCTTGAGCATTTGAGAACCCTTGAGCATTTTGGGTTACAACAATATGGAATATTTATCTTATCAACTCCAATTTTCTTGAGTACAAATGATAGGGAATATTGAGTGTGGCTTATCCAAGAATTTTGCAAGTTGCATTCATGTCCATTGATCTACTGTTCTGAAGTCTATGATTTTTCTTTATTAGATCAACTTCGAAACCCATGACATTTCCAGGCTTAAGTTCAATGCTTTGGAACATATGCCTTTTTCCCATCATGTATTGCAAGCATCCAGAGACTAGGTACCAAGACAGGTGTTTCAATTTTACTGCTAAGGATGTCTACAACATAGATTATCTTATCTTTTGGTACCCATAATTTCTTGGGTCCTTTCTTGTTAGTTCTAACCGAGTTGTGAAGAAATTTGGTTTCATAAATAGAATAACAATATTTACAAGTGTTAAAACTATTTGGTTTAGCCAATTGATCATTATCGAATTCAGAATCAGATTTCTCTTCATCTTTTCCATCTTCTTTTGGCACAAACCCAGTAGACACAAAATGAGAGTGTAAGGTGGATGGTATGTTTTCCTTATTAGATTTAGATTTTTCAGGAGAATCATAACCAATACCTTTAACTCAATTTCTACTTACACCATAGATTATAGAAGCTAGCACGTTTCTCCCTATACTCTTAGCTAGAAATTTCTAAAAAGCTTTGTCATATTTCTTGATGACATCATCAGAACTTTCAGAGGCTTCTGGAAGAGTTCTCGTGCCTTTAAGGGCATATTTTTCATCTTTTAATAAAAAAAATTCATCATTTAAAACAAAAATTTATTCCTTAAGCTTATTGTTTTCAACAGATACAAATTCATGGGTCTTTTTGAGATCCTTGAACTGAATCTTGAATAACTCATGTTTTTTATAATTTCAACTAAGGAATGTGTTAATTCACAATTAGTAAGATCATGAATACCTCTTTGCAGAATATTTCTTCTATTTCTGAATCAGCTTCATCTTTCGGGGGGATTACTTCACTTGATGTTCCATCATGAGCCATCAGCGCCAAGTTAGCCCGTTCTCCTTTTGAGTCGTAGTCAGAAGAGTCTGAATCATCCCATGTTTCCATTATTCGTTTCTTTTTTCCTTTGAGAGCTTTATTCTTTGGTATGTCCTTTAGAAGCTTAGGACATTCAGACTTATTTTGATTAGAAGTTGATTCGAAGAAACCTCCAGTCCTCCTTGAACTTTTGAACACGTTGCCTTGATTTCTCTTCCAAAGACGGTTAACCCTTATGGATAACAGAGACAAATTGTCTTCTTCATCATCAAGATCTTCTTTTGAATCCTCTATCTCTTCTTCTTAAAGAGCTTTGGACTTCTCAGATTTCTTGATGGACTTGAGCGCAATAGATTTTATCTTCCTCTATGGTTCATCTTTTTTTCTTGCTCAATCCCATGACTTGTAAAAGAACTTATCAGTTATTCTAGAGAAGTGTTATTCAGATCCTTTGCAAGCTTGAGTGTAGTTACCATAGGCCTCCATTTGTATGGTAAGCATTTGATAATCTTCTTCACGTGATCTATCATTGAATAGCCTTTGTTCAAAAATCCCAGTCCTGCAACCAAGGTTTGAAATCTTGAGAACATGACTTCAACGCTTTCATCATCCTCCATCTTGAAGGCTTCATATTTCTGAATCAAGGTCAGCGCCCTGGTTTCTTTGACTTGATCATTTCCTTCATGAGTCATTTTAAGAGAGTCAAATATAGACTTAGCAGAGTCTTTATTTGTGACCTTCTCATACTCAGTATAAGAAATCGCATTTAGCAAGATGGTTCTTGCTTTATGATGACTCTTATAATATTTCTTTTGTTAATCTGTCATAGCTCTCCTAGCTATCTCTTTTCCGATAGCATTTGTGGGAGGTACGTAGCCATCAACTACCATATCCTAAAGAAAGACAGGACTTTTGGGAAATGGTCACCAAATTGGGAATGAGCTTTCAAGGTTAACTAAGTGTTTCTGAATAATGCATATGAAATTGAGGAGTTAGGTCATGATAATCGAAAGCTAAGAATAAATGGGAAATACTTCAAAAGTGTAGGCCTATGCTTCAGAAAATCAATATAACAAAAAAATAATAGCATTCAAAATAACATTGAGTTGGCCAAAACGTTAATATTACAAAAATGCCAAAGATGGAAACATTATGTAAGGCCAAAAAACAGAAATGTTATTACAAAAGAAACAAAAAGCTAAGGCCTAAATTCTCGCTTCATGTCATCGAAAGGAGTCCTTACACGTTCGAGCTTCCGATCAATATGAAGACCCATGGTGTTGTACCCCAAAATTTTCCCTCTATTTTCTCAAGACATTTCTCAACAAAAAATCTCAAATACTCAAGGGTTCTCAAGGTTTGATCAGGCAAGCTCACCTCCTAAGCACTGAGCCCACAAATTAGGGTTTTGGTTCTCTCAAGGACAATTGGACTTTTGATTCCTCAAATAACTTTCATGGTTCATTATAGGTCTCCAATATTTCTCATACCAAGTTTCAAGTCTTGCTTCACAAATTTGCTCAGTCAATTGCTCAGATGACCGAAAATCAATTGTATTGGGTAAAAAGTTAATTATGGTCAACATACAGTAAAACTTCATGATTTTTGGCCAACATCAACATTTTAAAGTCATGTTCATCAATTGGTGAAGGGTTGATCATAATTCCTCAATGAAAGCATTCAAATCACCATAGGGGCAAAATTGTCAAAATTAGGGTTTTGATTGAGAATGATTGATCATTGACTTTTGACCTAGTGCATGACCTAATGACTTGGAGCATGATATCAAGGACTCAAACAAAATATCTTGACCTAATTTCATGGCTCAAATAATTTATCAAGATCAATGGATTGATAGTTGAAATTTGATCAACTGATGAAAAGTCAACTAATACACAAAAAGTCAAACTTTAACTTTTTGATCAACATTGAATTTCAAAGATCAAGAATGCTTAGATTTGAATATATAAGCTCATGAAGTCATGTCATTTTTACAAAACACTTAGTGAAATTTTCATCAAGTTAGGCATATTTTTTGTCCCAACTTCTTAGAAATTTTTCACCAAGTTTCAAGTTGATTTAGCCAAAGTGGTCAACATGAAGGTTGTAGATAATGTTTCAAGATTTCCAAAATTTCCAATAACTTAAAGAGATCATTCTTTAGCTAAGAAAATCTAAGAGAAGAAGTTAAGCATCCATTCTTGAATTACAAGGCATTTTCATGAAGAACACTTGATCAAATCTCAAACCTATGCTGCATAATCTTGCTTTGCAGGATTATAACTTGTAAGTCACTCCATAATTAATTACTTACACAATTTATTGAGGTATGATCCAAGTTATTAAGCCATTGTCCAAAGAAATTTTCCATTTTTGGAAGAAAGGCACCACTACCATTCTTAAAAAGCAAACTTTATCATAAAGTTAACTTGTCTTGAGCCTCTAACTTGTTTGTTCTGATCACCCTACAAGCCCTTGTACCATTGCGTTTGAGCAATGTTTGTCAAAGTTACTTCAAAATCAAGGCACATAACCATAACATGTGATTTCTTGATCCTGATTACTTCAAGTCCTAAAATCTTTCCTCTATAAATAGAGAGGTTATTTGCAAGCTAACACACGAATTGAAAAGCCCTTTAACCCTCTCAAACTCCCTGAAACTCAGAGTTGCATCAAAACCTCCATTGTTTGTCATTTCTGGCCAAAAACTTTAAACTCACAATCCACTCGTGCATTTCCTCTCTAAATCAATCACAAAGCTTCCATACCTCATTTATAACTCATCCTCGTCCATGTTTCATAACTGTAACTCCATTTCCATCATTTTCCAAACCTCACTTTACACCTCTACGACTTGACTTCTCCAGGAAGATTTCGGCACTTTCAGCATAAAGTAAAAGTTGCATTAGCTTCCTAGGAGTCCAGTGAAGTTATCCTGATCATCACCACACTTCTAGGGGTGCTTAAACTCCATACATGATTTCCAGTTTTGAGGTAAGTTTTCTCAACTTTGAACTATGTCTACAAGCATCATTAATGGTTACTTTGTGAATGAAAAATGTAGACATCATTGCCTGAAGCCAACCATGCCTTTAGTTTTCATTTACGTTGCTTGAGTGATGTGAATTTTGAAGTTGACTTTTCTGGAAAAATTAGGTTTTATTTGGTACCAAACAAAATTCATGTTCATCTTTAATTTATAGCTTTAGTTATTTATATGGTTGAATTCATATTGAAAAGTGGAGCAAGTTTCATGTTTACACTTTTGAAAATGGTTGAGAAATGAGCAAGTTTGAAATTTCAAAAATGTAACAATGTAGGTTGGCGCGAGGAAGAAGATGAAGTGTGTTAAGGAACGCGTTTATTTTAAATTCATTGCAACTTGTATTATTAACGGATGAAACAGCCACCCTAGTGGCGGAGGAAGCGCGCGTAAGGCATTGATCTATAGGGACCTGGGTTCGAGCCCCAGTGGTACCCTTTTATTTATTTCATATTTGTTTCTATGAGATTGTGTGCAGACAAGCCCAATATATGGGCTCTACACCCCTCCTCCATACCATCCATCAGCCGGGCAATTAAATCAAACGCTCATAATGGAAAGACTATGGTGCATCATCACAAGCCAACCACATAGAATCACAAACAAAGGCGCCTGGGCCTCATGACTTGGGCCTTTTCTTTTTTTTTATTTTTACTTATTCCTACCCCCCTTTTACTCATAACAACCCAGGTCCATCTTTTATTATTTTCTGTTTCTAACAAAAAAATGTTTTGGGCCTGTTTACTATTTTTTAACCTCTATCTTACCTTTTAACACCCCAACCCATTTCTTTTTATTTCTTTACATTTTCTATATTTCATTTATTTATTTATTTTTATTTAGTCCAAAAATATAAAAATATATTTTCTTTAAATAATTAAATTAAATATATTTTAATTTAAACACTTTTTTTATTTTTGTTAATATTTATAACTAAATTTTTTCTTATTTTCCATACTTTAAAACATTTTTCTAAATTAACATTAACAACAATTATTTGCTAAACAAATTAAATTATACTTAGGTTTTATTTTAATTAACTTAGATTTTAGGATCTGAATAAAATATTAATTAACTTTTCTTGTAATTAAATTTAATTAGCTTAATTAGGTTAAATTACTAAAACGCTTTCCATCAAAAACCCTAAAAGACAATTTCCTTGTTCTTTACATTTTATACATTCTATTATTATTCATGATCATTGGTTTATAATAGATAATTACGTTTTATTGCTTTCTCCCCCTATTTACAAACTTGTATCCTTCATTTTCAAAGCGTTGTAATAGCGTAGGATACTTAAAATTCCACAATTTATCACTTTCCTTATTATTTTTAGTAATTAGTCTTTTCATGACAAGACTTAAAATCCAACCATAGAAAACCCTAATTCAAAGACAATATATTTGTAATCAAAACACTTTGCACACTTGCACCTCTAGAGTAACCCACACTTGTTGCCTCAGATTTAAACAGTCATGTCCCTCGAACGTGGGATCTTTTAGCAAAGACCCTCGATTAAAATATTATAGTCCCTCGATGACCCTTCGATAAACGATCTTAGTCCCTTACGACAATTGCTAAAACATTCTACAAGTTGCCTTTTATGATTGTACGATGACCCACGCCTTTCCCTCACATCCGATGATATGGCTTTCTACCAACTAATGGTAGACAAGCACTATCTAAAGGAGGAGGAAAAAAACAAAGACTATTTGAGTAGGTAGATTTCTCGTACTTGCTTGCTCACAAACTAAAGCCATTTTCACACCTCACACTTTCAAAAACAAACACATTTTTTCAAATACTCTCTTTTCAAACAAATATTTTCAAAACAAACATTTTGTATACATTCTCAACAATACGAGCATCATTGCAAAATTACCGTACTAAGGTGTTTTCACAATATTTCCAAAAAAAAAAATATTTTGTGTACATTCTCAAAGATACGAGAATCATTACAAAATTACCATTTTCAAAATACTTTCAAACATTTTCAAACATACACAAACACAAAGCATTTCAAAGTGATCAAGCAATTAAGAGCTCGTAGATAACTACGGATGAAAAGGGTGCTAACACCTTCCCTTTTCATAACCTACCCCGCGAACTCAAGAAAATTCTAAAAAGGTATTTCCTATTCTTTTCCCCTTTCCTTTATTGGATAAAAGAAAAGTCGGTGGTGACTCTTGTTATCAGCAACATTTACGATAAAACACAAAACACCCATGTCAGTTCTCCCACTGAATTACAGAACTGGCGACCTTGCTGGGGAGAAACTAAAAGTGGGGTTACCTTAAGAGCTAGATCACCTTTATTGTTTTACTTGTTTTCCTTGCTTGCTTTACATTGGTGGGTTATGCTTGGGTTTATTACTTGTAAAGATCCTATACCCAAATTTGGGGCATATTAGGTAAGTATTAATAGATCGTGGAAATTGTACGACGTAGACCATTATGGTTGAAGCGATAGCTACATTAGTGTGACACATTTGTGGGTACCAGTCTCCCTTGAGTTAAGTCAAGAGGAATACGGGGCCATTGAGTGGTGTCATAAAGCACTAACTGACTTTACAATCTTAGTTGAACAACTTGGCCATTAGAAAGTAATGAGATAGCTGGCTTTGGTTCAGACTAAAGTTGGTTGATACTCGATACTACACTCATTGAAATTGGACTTTCGGGATATTTCGGTCGCGAAAACAGATTGCTTGTGCTGAAATAATTCCCGATGAAGAAAGATCAATGATATTGAGATTCCCTAGAACCCGTTTACTTCTTTTAGGATAGGTTGAACCAACTAAAACTTTAAGAGGGTACTTAACTATAAACCCAATGCAAGCCTAAACCTAAGGCCTTTTATGCTTTGTTTGTGTGTGATTATTTGTTCATGACATCATAGGATCATGCCATAGCATTTTAACTAACCATTTCAAGGACCTAGGGATTTATCTTTGTTCTATTTTGAAGGATATGGCTTTCACTCGCAGAAATACCATCCAAATCAGCTTTGTAAAAGGGCCTCCTCAACTCAACGAGTTAGCATAAAGGGTTCCTGAGAATTCTCCGTTCACTAAAAGGTATAGTAGGCTTCTAAATATGGTTACCTCAAGATTTAAAGAAGACATGATGTGTGTGCTCTTTCAATTCTTTGATCATATACATCATTGTTTCACCTTTCCTGATTATCAATTTGTGCCCATAATGGAAGAGTTCTCTCAGCTATTAGGAGTACCAGTCCTTGATCAAATTCCATTCACTGGTTTAGAGGAACTCCAAAACCTGAAGTTATTGTCAAGGCCTTACATCTGAAGAGGTGTGACATTATAGATAATTGGGAAACAAGGAGTGGAATCAAGGGTTTTCTATCTAATTTTTTGTTAGAGAAGGCTCGACTGTTTTGGGAGGCTATGGATTGGCAAGCTTTTGAATAAGTCTTGGCTCTTCTAATATATGGGTTAGTACTGTTCCCTAATCCAGACCAACTCATAGATGTGAATGCTGTCAAAATTTTCCTTTCTCGTAAACCTGTGCCTATTTTGCTTAGAGACATTTTGCATACTCTTCACACTTGTACCATGAGGAAGAGAGGGGCTCTTATGTTTTGCATACCGTTTCTATCTAGGTGGTTTATTTTTCACCTTCCCCAGTTGGTATTGAAGAATGAACAAGGCTTGAGGTGGTCTCAAAGGATGATGTTGCTCTCTCATTCGGATATTTTTGGTGCTCCTAATCTCAAGAAGATATTACTATTATTGATCGTTGTAGGGAGTTCCCTAATGTTTGACTCCTTGGCATCAGGGGAGGTATTACTTATAACCCTTCTCTGACTCTACGAAAATTTGGTTATGCGCAAAGAGATGGTCCTTATGATACACTTATCCATGGTATTATATTCGACTACGAGAACAATGTCCAAGGTTATCGTCAAAGGTTTGTGAAATCTTATGGCATGGTGAATAAGGTTGATAGCAAGTCTTTAGAACATAATAACTCCATCCCTTTGGATCCTTATCTCAAATGGGTGCGAGCTTGCGCTCAATATATCATTATGCCATATCCAGCTATCCTACCAATAGTTGTGGAGTCTGTTGCTGAGGGAGATATTCCTTATACCATTCTCCATCCTGACATGCCTACCGACCTCGAAGAATTTCAGAGGTCGTGGATTCAACTCAAGGGGGAACGAGACACCTTTGAATCTCGATTCTAAGCAAGCGAGAAGAAAGTGTTGGCGCTCACCAAGCAACTTCACGAGGAGCAAAGACTGAATGCATACCTCAACACAAAGAGGAAACGCCCTTGGGAGACTTAAGTCTTTTGTTTTAGAAGTTCATTTTGTTGTCTCTTTAAGACATTTTCTATAGTAAGCCCAAGGGGCAATTGTAACTTTTGAACTTATTAATACAATTGTTGTCTTTGTTTCCTTTTTGGCTAGCAAAATTAAATCTCCTGAGTCCTTGAAAACATTGCATCCATATAGCATCCATCATATCATAAAAAGGTTTTCCGATACAAGTTTCCTTATCCTATTACTGTTTATTTCAGTATAAGATGGATCTAGAGAAAACCGTCAAAGATCTGCAAACTCAACACGCACAGTTCCAAAAGACTCTCCCAAACTTAGCTAAAGGACAACAAGAAATGATGGCACTCCTGGCCACCAAAAAGAAGACCAAGAAAAGGGTTGTTATTCTCAACATGGGAAGAAGGTTCAAAGGGCCTTCCTGATTGGTTCAAATAGAAGAGGATTCTTCCGAAGAAGAAGACAATCAAGAAGAGGAAGTTAGAAGCACTAGAGTTGGGGTGGACTAGATTACTGAGGACGAAGACTATTCCGAAGAGCAGTACCCACCGGCGGATGACAAATACAAACAGCTGGAAGACCGACTTAAGGCGGTAGAGATCCAAACAGTGCCTGGTTTGGACTTCGGAGACTTAGGTTTGGTCCCTGGGGTGGTTATTCCCTATAAATTCAAGGTCCCTATCTTTGCTAAATACGATGGGGTCTCATGTCCCAAGATGCATCTGAGGTCTTATGTCTACAAGATTCAACTGTACACCGTTGATAGGAAGTTATGGGTGCACTTCTTCTAAGAAAGCTTATCTAGAACATAGTTGGAATGGTTCTATCAACTTTAAGGGACTAATATCTACACATGGGAGGATTTGGTTGCTGCCTTCTACAGACAATACCAATATAATGCTGACCTTGAACCAACTCGCGTGCAATTACAAAGTATGCATATGGGCTCAAGCGAAGGCTTTAAGGAGTATGCTCAAAAATGGAGGGATATGGATGGAAGGGTACAACCCCCTTTGAATGACAGAGAATTAGTGGACATGTTCATGGGCACCTTGATTGGTCCATTCTTTAACTTGCTAATTGGGAGTTCTTCGTCGAGGTTTACTGAGTTGATTTTGACTGGAGAACATGTTGAAAGTGGAATCAAAAGTGGAAAGATCCCAATGTCCTCAGCCTCTAGTGTTGTGAAAAAACCATTAATTGGTAAGAAAGAAACTAATGTTGTTTATGGACAAAGGATTCGTATCAAGAATGATCAACATCAGTCAGTAGGAGTTGTAACCTGACCCCAGTTCAACGAACACAACAATCAAACAATCAGCAAAGGCCAGATGCCCCGAGGAGGAAGTTTACTATAATCAACATGCCACTGTCTCAATATTTACAACATCCATTGAAGGAAGATTTGGTAACATTGCGAGATCCTCACCCTAATCCCAATATTTCCTCTCCCAAATATAATCTGAATGTAAATGCGCCTATCATTCAAATAGTCTTGGATATGACACCAAGAATTGTTAGGCGTTGAAGAACAAGATCCATGATTTGATTGATAACAAGGTGATTAAGTTTGACCCTCCATAGAATCCTAATGTGATTACCGCACCCATGCCCATTCATGATAAAGGTGTTAATGTTGTTGACGATGTTTCCTATGTCTCCTCCATCAATGATTTGATTACTTCCTTATTAACTGT
This sequence comes from Vicia faba, assembly GCA_948472305.1. NCBI lineage: Eukaryota > Viridiplantae > Streptophyta > Magnoliopsida > Fabales > Fabaceae > Vicia > Vicia faba. Next base: position 424,297,532 of record OX451737.1, read on the forward strand.
TAAGAAAAATCTGTTAAGAGCCAGTTTATTTCTAGGATGCTTTGAAAATTGTTACCATTGTGCTTTCCAAACTAATAGATGTGTGTGGCTGAAGAAAGGTATCCAACGCCTGATTAATAGCCATGAAATTTTGTTCGAGAAAAGTCCGTTCGTGAAGAATTTTCCTGAAGGTATTTTCCAAGAACTGAGACTTGAAGATGTTTCCATAATCACCATTTCAAATACTCCTATTAGGATCACCTCTAAAGGCCCTATAAGGATTCTAGCTGAGCCAAGAGTGGCTCCCCTGATTATCACTACACCGGGGCCAGTCCCCTATTCCTCCGACAAAGCTATCCCTTGGAACTATGGGGCATAAGTTTATTATCATGGTGTCAAGAAAGAGCCATGGATTGATGAAAATGAGGATCTTGAAATTACAAACATTTTCGAAACTAGTAAGGTCACTAGGACAGGAAGGGTCTTCTCTCTGGAGATCTCTCCTCCAACCACTACTACAACACCTATTCGTGTTCTTGCTACTGGGCCACCTGCCAATGCCCGAGGTAAAGAGAAAGTAATTGAGCCTTCCCTGACGGAGGAACCCTCCAAAGATGTTACAATGGAAGAACCATCTAGACAAGATATGGAAGAAATTCTGAAGATCGTCTTAAAAAGTGATTACAAAATAGTTGAACAACTGGGGCAGACACCCTAAATAATATCCATGTTGTCCTTGTTATTATGCTCCAAAGCACATGCCCAAGTTTGTTGAAATTTCTGAAGAATTCCCATGTACCACAAGAGACCACTGCCGATCAATTTGAGAATTGTGTTGCAAGCCTAACTGTTGATAATGGCTTGGGATTTTCTGATGCAGATTTAACTCCGGCGGGGAAGAATCACAACAAATCTCTGCATATCTCTATTAAATTAAAAGGAACCACTCTGGCACATGTGTTAGTAGATATTGGGTCCTCCCTAAATGTTTTACCCAAAGGTGATTTGGATAGACTAGACTGTGAAGGGATGGTGTTGAAACCCAGCGATATTCTAGTAAGGGCGTTTGATGGTTTGAAAAGAATGGTCCACGAAGAGGTTGATCTTCCGATCAAGGTGGGGTCTCAAGTCTTCAATTCAACTTTCTATGTAATGGATATTCGCCCGAATTTCTCTTGTTTACTCGGACGGCCATGGATTAATGGGGAAAGTGCGGTTACCTCTATATTGCATCAATAACTGAAATACCCGGTGAAAGGGAAGATCGTCACAGTCTGTGGAGAGGAAGAATATATTGTCAGTAATTTGAATTCTTTCAAATATGTTGAAATGGATGGCGAATTCATTGAAACCCCCTTCCATACATTTGAGGTAATCCCTCCAACAATTGTTGTTGCTAAAGCTGCTCCTGCTACTCCTAAGATTACTAAGGATTCACCTAGAATGGCCTCTCTAAAAGATGCTCAGGCTATTGTAGAAGATGGAGGTTGCACTAACTGGGGACAAATTCCTGATATCCCCTTCAAATCCGACAAATTTGGGTTGGGTTTCACTTCAAAGGCTCAGAAAGAGGTTCGACGTGTCTGTGTTGGAGGACCGCCTCTTCGTATTAGCAATAATGAAGTCAATGCTCTGGGAGACACTAACAGTGATGGTGACTTGAACGACTAGATATTACCAACTATTGACGGTGGACTTAATAACTAGAAGGCCAAAGACTTCATCTCAATCTCCTTCATCCATAAGTAATTGCTATTTCCTGTTTTTTATTGCTTTAAGAAGTTTGTTTGTATAATTTCTGTTTAAAACAGTGACTTTAAACCTTGTTCCTTGCCCGGGGCATAATGGTCCATTTGTTAAGGGTTTGTCATTTCATATATCATATGCTCATTTAATGAAAACATTGGACGATTTTGCATTCATGTTTTGTGCTCCTTGTCTTTCTTTTACTTTACTGCATTTTCAAAATAGCCATGTGACCTTACATTAACACACACACATTTGCATATCCACATCCACTCTGGATATCATTGACAACAATTTTACTATTGTCATTTATGACTTCGAAAATCCAATCTATCAAGTCGAAGATGAAGGTGAAGAAGTTTGTGAGATACCTAACTCGCCATACTCCTGATACAAGAGGAAGAGGCTATCCAACTGCACGAAGAACCGGTCGAGGTGATAAACTTGGGAACTGAGGTAGATAAGAAAGAAGTTAAGATTGGCACCAACCTGGAAGACAGTGTCAAGAGTAGACGGGTTCAGATGTTGCATGAATATGTTGAGGTCTTTGCTTGGTCATATGAAGACATGTCGGGGCTCGATATTGATATCGTGGTTCATCATCTACCAATGAAAGAGGGTTGTTCTCCGATCAAACAAAAGGTTTGTCGCATGCCTCTTGATATGTCTGAAAAGATCAAGCCTGAGGTAATGAAACAGTTCAATGTAGGTTTCTTGGAAGTAACGTTGTATCCCCAATGGGTTGTAAATGTTGTTCTAGTGTCGAAGAAAGATGGTAAAGTCTGTATGTGTGTAGACTACAGGGATTTAAATAGGGCAAGCCCCAAAGATGACTTCCCACAACCATATATTAATGTCTTGATTGATAACACTTCTCAACACAAGGTGTTCTCCTTCATGGATGGCTTCTCCAAGTACAACCAAATCAAAATGGAACCTGAAGACATGGAGAAGACTACTTTTGTCACACAATGGGGAATCTTCTATTATAAGGTCATGCCTTTTGGGCTGAAGAACACGGGCGCAACTTATCAACGAGCTATAAAGGCTTTATTTCATGACATGATTCATCATGAGATAGAAGTTTATGTTGATTACATGATAGCCAGATCGCAAACTGAGGAAGAACACCTTGATCATCTGCACAAATTGTTTAACAGGATGAAGAAATACAAGATGAGGCTGAATCCAAGCAAATGCATCTTTGGGGTAAGATCTAAAAAAATATTAGGCTTCGTCGTCAGTGGAAAAGGTATTAAACTCGATCCTGCCAAAGTTAAAGTTATCCAAGAAATGCTAGCTCCACGTACTGAGAAGGAGGTCAGAGGTTTATTGGGACGACTCAACTACATTGCACGATTCATTTCTCACCTGACTGCTACTTGTGAGCCACTCTTAAAGTTGTTGAAGAAAGTTCAAGTAGTAAAATGGAATGACGACTGTCAAATAGCTTTTGACAAGATCAAAGAGTACCTTCAAGAACCTCCAATTATGATGCCACCAGTCGAAGGAAGACCTATGATCATGTACTTAATCGTGTTAGAGAATTCAATGGGGATGTGTGTTGGGGTAACATGACGAGTCTGGTCAAAAAGAGCATGCAATATACTACCTTGGAAAAAACATTTACTGACAGTAAAACAAGATATTCACTGCTTGAGAAAAATTGCTACGCTTTGGCATGGGCTGCTCGCCAACTAAGACAGTATAGGTTGACTCATACTACTCTATTGATCTCTAAGATGGATCCCATCAAGTACATATTTGAGAGGCCAGCTCTCTCCAGAAGGATAGCCCGATGGTAAATGATCTTAATTGAATATGACATTCAGTACACTACACAAAAAGCAATAAAAGGAAGTGTACTGGCAAATCATTTGGAGCATCAAGTGTGGATGACTACCAATTTATGAACTTTGAATTCCCTGACGAGAATATCATGCTGGTTACAGATTATGAAAAGCCTAGACTGTATGAAGGACCTGAGCAAGGATCCCCATGGACTATGGTTTTTGATGGAGCTTCTAATGCATTGGGTAACGAAATTGGTGTTGTGATCATCTCCCTTGAAGGTTTCCATACGCCTTTCACTTCCAGGCTTTACTTTGACTACACTAACAATATGGCTGAGTACAAAGCATGCATTTTGGGTCTTAAGGTTGCTATTGACCTAAGAGTCAAATTCTTAAGCGTAATTGGAGACCCAGCTTTAGTAATCATCCAAGTAAAAGGAGAGTGGGATACAAAACATCCAAATCTTATCCCTTTGTTGGCTCCTAAACTCGAAACCCTTATTTTTATTAATATAAACCATTAATCATGAGGGACGGTTTCGACCAGCTGATTCTATCGAAATGCTCATCAGAAGATGGCAAGGTACTTGGAGAATTTCTTCTAAGTAGGAATCTTGTTGCCTTCTACGTCGAAGGTGCTTCTCGACAAAGGTATTCGATGCTCAGAGTGGAACGGTTTGAGATTCAAATGTTTGGAGGGAAAACGGTTCCCAGCGGTTACCAAGTGCAACGTGCCAAGATCAGGAGCGTCGAATGCTGTGAGCATGCCAAGTGGAGTCATCTCGAAGCAGCGTAACTGCCCGACGGTTACTTGAGATGTGTTTAGTATAAATACTAGTTGTTCACGTAGTTTTTCGCGTGTGTTCACAATTATATACAAGTCACTCATTTAGATTTAAGTACCCAATGTGAGCGAAAGAATTGTTGAGAATGTATGTGTGAAACACCATTTAAATTAATCAAAGTCATTTATTTTCGAGAACCTTATTGCCTTTCATTTACTTTTCCCAGTCGAAGCCTTTATTTAAAGCTTTCTTTTATTCTGTCAAGTTTTCTCCATACAATTTACATAAAGTGTCTTTATTTTCTTGTCATTTAACCATCATTAAACTTAGTCAAAACCCCAAAAATCAACCATGTCTTAGGATCAATCTGATCGATCCTGCGAGTCACCAAATAAGTAACCTTTTGGAGGATCAGCGGTTGTTTACCAATTTTCACGGTAAACAAATTGGCACACCTGGTGGGACCTTGTGTTGATTTTGAAGGTTAACCGTATTTGTACAGAATATCATCTTTTTCGAGAAGTATTGCATGTTATTGAGAAGTGGTAGAATATACACTAACAATACCAATACTGCCAGAAGAAGAGAAGCGATGGCGAATCCGCCAAACAATAGCGAAATCCCACAAACGAATGTGGGAACAACGGTTATCCCAACCGTAAGTGAAGCGATAACCGCTGGTTCAACACCAGCAGTAACGGTCACACAAACGGGGCCATCACCTCCGTTTACTGGCCCCAGAGTGCCTTTAGGAACTCCCCCACCAAGGGGAAATCCAGGAACTAGGCCTTATGTTCCCCCAGGATTTATGACAGGCGGTCCAAATCGAGAACCACTCTATGGCATGCCAACGTCTGAATTGGCTAGCCTGACGAACGCTGCGTCCACTTTTTCAGACCCTTTAGTGAGTGCCTCTTCGCCACTCCAAGGTTCTGGAGTTGGTATGGCGAACAGAAATAGGACCCAACTCTTAGGAGGAACGTCCCAAGTAGCGCATGGCCTTACAAATGCCTCGACAGCAGTCTTGAGGCAACAAATGGACGAAAGCAACCATGATATGGTTCAAATGTTGGCACAAACTTTAAGTACATTGCTGAATCCTCTAATACAAAACACCACCCAGTCGAATCAGCAGATGACAGCGCAAATGACGCGTCTGGCTGATTTCTTTGGAGTACCCCAACCTATTCGACAGCCCCAAAGGGCGCAAATAAGGGGAAACCAAGGTATACTTTTAGAGGAAGAAACCACTATTAACCAAGTCCAACAGCCTATCGAAGAAAACCTTAGGGCACGATTAGAGAAACCCGGGGTCGAAGAACCTAGGGTCATAGCCCTGGAGGTAAGGATAGTCAACAGAAACCAAAATGCTGACGAAGTAGTTCAGCACATCCAATACCAGAACATGGGTTTGGAAAATAACCTGGCAACCATGATCGAAAGAATCATGACGCAAAATGGGATGAATATGGGCTTTCGTAGGCCCAACTTCACATCCCCACTGTCAGAATATGTGTTACAAACAGACTTACCTCCTAGATGTAAAGTCCCTAAGTTCACTAAATTTTCAGGGGACACGACAGAATCTACTGTCGAACATGTGGCGAGATACTTGATCGAAGCAGGAGATATTTCAAACAACGAAAACCTGAGGATTAAGTATTTCCCAAGTTCTTTAACAAAGAACGCGTTCACTTGGTTCACAACTCTCCCCCCCAATTCGATCCATCATTGGACCCAGTTGGAGAGATTGTTCCATGAGCAATTCTACATGGGACAAACCAAGATAAGCCTGAAAGAATTGGCCAGTGTAAAGAGACGTTTCACTGAACCTATAGACGAATATCTAAATAGGTTTAGGTTGCTCAAAGCAAGATGCTTTACGCAAGTGCCAAAACATGAGTTAGTCGAAATAGCCGCAGGGGGCTTAGATTATTCCATTAGGAAGAAATTAGACACTCAATACCTGAGAGACATGGCCCAATTGGCCGATAGAGTTTGACAGGTAGAACGCCTTAAAGCTGAGAAAGCCAAGGCGACAAAAACTCATAAAAGAGAAAGGATAGCATATGTCGAAATGGACGATGAAGATCCAGAAACCTTCGATGAAACTATAACCGTCGAAGAAAGCGAGGTCGATTTAGAGGAACTAAAACAAGGGCCACCATACTCTTGCAAACTGCTAGTCCCCTCAAGTGGAAAAAATCCCACTGGTCCGGAAAGGGCCAACGATAGGTTCCCCAAAAAGACTTACAGTTTTGATATTACAAAATGTGATGAAATCTTTGACTTACTTGTAAAAGATGGCCAAATGATAGTACGCCCAGGGGTAAAAGTGCCTCCTCTTGATCAAAGAAATAAAAGAGGCTTTTGTAAATATCATAATTTTCTGGGCCATAAAACATCTCAATGTTTTCTTTTCAGGAATCTCGTGCAAGACGCTATCGAAGAAGGGAGGTTGAAGTTTGCTGACAAGACCCCCATGATTGTGGACTCTAACCCTTTGCAGGCTGAAGCCCATTATGCTGAACCTTCAGAGGTGAACGTGATCGAGGCATCCAGAAGCCAGGCGAAGAGGCCAGGAATAACTATGGTCGAAATCACCAAGGATCATGTCAACATGCCAATCTTTGGCAGTTTTTCTGGGAATTTATCTAGAAAAACCATTGAAGCGGTCCAAAAGGCGGTCGAAAGCCCAAAGCTGGAGACAGTTGGAGGCCAAAAATCTAGAACAAAACCCAGTTCTTACTTGGCTGCAGTTCAAGGCCAGACAGAGGACTTGGAGATTCAGATGAAGCAGTTGACTCTTGCCACCAAAGACACCATGAATGTCAACATGGTCGAAGTCTTTGAACCAAAAGCATCAGAGGAGGCCATTAGGAAAGAACAAGCCAACAAAACTGCTTTCCCTCGGGAAAATGAAAATCTGGCAGATTTCCTGCAAAGATGCCAGAAGAAGAAGTCAGAAGTGATGCTGTGTCCTCGATGCAGCTCGATTTTCGACAAAAAAGCTGCTGAACATATCCAAGGTGTAAGAGCAGCAAACAGAAAAAGGGAAAGTGTTGATACTCGACATGACCCCAGAAGAACCTACCAAAAGGGTTCAAATCAAGAAAAGAGGCCATTGACTTTCAGGCCTCCAACCAATGTGCTAGTTGATACATGGTACAAAACATCAGGTCGAAAGAGGCCAAACGAGGAAAGATGGCACTCCTTCGAAGTGCCAAGAGGTTCATCTTTTACACATAAGAAAGAACCTCAGGTTGCTACCCCTAAAGTGACCCAGGTATCAAGCAACTACAAAGGAAAGAATCCCATGTCTCGATCTCAATGGAGAAGATACCAGAGGCGGCGAAAGGCTGAGAGGGAAGCTGCTAATGAACCAAATCCAGAATCAAGTTCAAATGTCCCTCAGAGAAAGCAGAGGAAGCCTCTGGAAAGACAACCAGTGACCAATAGGCTAGTCTGGCCTAACCAGGGTGAAGTTGATAACGAAGATGGCTCTGAGTCTGATGACACTTTAGATATCATGGTGAACATAGTCTCAGTTTTGCCAAGAGAGTTCAACCGCCAGGTGGAGGTCGAAGCAAGCGATTAGGAAGTTGAACAAGAAATGGCCAAGCATAGGCCAGTGTGCTACTTCGTCATGGATAATGGCGCTACTGAAGAGCAGAATAGGTTCTTCGAACCTCCTACAGAGGCGATGAAAAATCACCTCAAGCCTTTATTTATAAGGTCTAAACTCGAAGAAACCACAGTAAATAAGATCTTGGTGGACTGTGGGGCAACCATCAACATCATCCCTCACTTTATGCTGAGAAAAATAGGCAAGAGCGATGAAAACATCAAGCCTCACAACATGGTCCTGTCGAATTATGAAGGCAGCATAGGGACCACTATGGTTGTGATCCAACTGGACATCAAGGTGGGATCCATCCTTCGACCAACTATGTTTATGGTCATATCGGCCAAACCAAATTATAATCTTTTGTTGGGCCGAGAATGGATACATGGTGTTGGAGTTGTACCATCATCAATGCACCAAAGGTTGATACTATGGCGTCCTGATGGAATGGTCGAAAACATAGAAGAGGATCAAAGCTATTACTTGGGCAAAGAAAATCACTTAGGGATGGCAGACTTCGACAAAAATCTGGCTCACATTGGGCCATGCCCAGCACCTGACTTCGACTTGGCTCCAGTGCCAAATGCTTTTTGTTCCTTATACCTGCACCCTGAGCATGGTTTTCAATGGGACAGAGAAGACTTGTCCCACATTGATTTTAGTGGGCTAACTGATATCCAGCCAACTGGTTGGGGAAGTGAATTCAGTGACAATGACTGAGTCACAATCACTGCAGCGAATTTCGGCTTACGTAGCCGAAACAAGGATGATAACGGCTCTCGAAGCCGAAGTAAAATATATGGCCACACAGGCCAATGATCAAGAGTTACCTTCTGCAGGTCCTGGAAAGGATTTCGATCCAGGACCTCCTGATATCATGCCAGAAGGAATGCAGGAACAAAGGCTCGACGCCATCTACGACGATGAGCCTTTGGGATTCGAAAAGGACCCCTTAGCGAACAACATCAAAATGTTAGCGCAGGATCCTTTAGAAGAAATCAACTTGGGCGAAGGGTTAGAGAAAAAGCCAACTTACATTAGCGCAAAAATAGACCCAGAACTCAGGTTGGAAGTGATCCATTTGTTAAAGGAGTTCAAGGACTGCTTTGCATGGGATTATGATGAAATGCCTGGTCTCGACAGAGGATTGGTAGAACTTCAGTTGCCAATCAAACCTGGGAAGAAGCCAGTCAAGCAAAGTCCAAGACGCTTTGCTCCAGAAATATTGTCGAAGATCAAAACGGAAGTCGAAAGACTGCTGAAGTGCAAATTCATACGAGCTACGAGGTATGTCGAATGGATTGCAAACATTGTGCCAGTGATTAAGAAAAATGGTACATTGAGGGTGTGCATAGATTTCAGAGATTTGAATGCTGCTACACCCAAAGATGAATATCTTATGCGTGTGGCGGAAATGCTAGTCGATTCTGCCGCTGGTTATGAGTACCTAAGTATGCTCGATGGTTATTCAGGATATAATCAAATATTCATTGCTGAAGAAGATGTGTCGAAAACAGCTTTTCGATGCCCCGGGGCTTTAGGCACCTACGAATGGGTAGTGATGCCTTTTGGCCTAAAGAACGCTGGGGCAACATATCAGCGAGCGATGAACTCTATCTTCCATGATTTTATTAACACTTTTATGCAAGTATATATTGATGATATTGTTGTAAAATCTGTTTCCAGGAAGAACCATATAGACCACCTTCGACAATCATTCGAAAGAATGAGAGAACATGGTCTGAAAATGAACCCTTTGAAGTGTGCATTATGTGTAAAAGCTGGAGATTTCTTGGGCTTCGTTGTCCACAAGAAAGGAATCGAAATCAACCAGAACAAGACGAAGGCAATTCTGGAAGCGAAAGCGCCAGCGAACAAAAAGGAACTGCAATCTCTGCTAGGCAAGATAAATTTCTTGAGGAGATTCATATCTAACCTAAGTGGGAAAGCTCAAGCCTTTTCACCCTTACTTTGATTGAACAAAGAAAGATTCGAATGGGGGCAAGAGTAACAAGAAGCCTTCGACAAAATCAAAGGGTATCTCACAAAGCCACCTATTTTGGTGCCTCCCTGCAGCAACAGGAGTATGAGATTGTACATAGCTGCATCCGACAAAACTTTGGGAAGCATGTTAGCCCAAGAAGATGAAAATGGAGTCGAAGTACCCATTTACTATCTTAGTAGAGTTTTGAACGATGCAGAAACTAGATATAGCGAAGTTGAAAAATTATGTCTATGTCTTTATTTCTCTTGTACAAAGCTCAAACAATATATAAAACCAGTTGATGTGTATGTTTCGTCTCATTTTGATGTTTTCAAGTACATGTTGTCGAAACCCATCCTGCACAGCCGAATTGGCAAGTGGGCGCTAGCGTTAACTGAGTACTCCTTGACCTTTATGCCTCTTAAGGCAGTGAAAGGACAAGTGGTGGCAGAGTTTATAGTCGACCACTCAATTCAGGTTGAGAATATAAATTATATGGAGATAGAGCCTTGGAAATTCTACTTCGATGGTTCCAGCCATAAAGATGGAACAGGAGTAGGGATCTTGATTATTTCTCCAGAAAAAATTCCAACAACATTCAAGTACAAGATATCAGGTACTTGTTCGAACAATGAGGCTGAGTACGAAGCTCTAATTACTGGCCTTGAGATATTGTTGGAATTGGGGGCAACTCGAGTCGAAATAATGGGAGACTCAGAGTTAGTCATTAAGCAAGTCACAAAAGAATATAAGTGCATAAGAGAAAATCTTATTATGTACTTTGTGATAGCAAATCGTTTATTGAAAAAATTTGAAATGGTCAACATTCGACACATACCCAGATTGGAAAATCAAATAGCCAACGATTTGGCACAAATTGCATCTGGGTACAAAATTTCAAAAACGAGATTACAAAGAGCAATCGAAGTCCGAGAAAAAATAAAAGCAACTAGTCTGTCACCAACAGACTTGAAATAGACAAGACTAGGGTATGCTGATCAAAGGAACTTTGAAATATCGTTCATAGACAATTTGTTAGAGCAAGATTGGAGGAAACCCATTGTGGATTATCTACAAAATCCAGCAGCTTCGACAGAACGAAAAATAAAATATAGGGCGTTGAGTTACGTACTCATGGGTAATGAGTTATTTAAAAAGACGCCTGAAGGGGTATTGCTAAAGTGCTTAAGTGAAACTGAAGCATACATAGCCCTTTCGACTACGCACGCTGGAGCATGTGGGGCTCACCAAGTAGGCCATAAGATGAAATGGTTGTTGTTTCGACAAGGACTATACTGGCCCACCATCTTGAAATATTGTGTCGAGTTCGCGAAGGGTTGCCAAGAATGTCAAGTCCATACAGGCATCCAACATGTACCAGCAAGCGAACTTCACTCAATAGTGAAACCATGGCCCTTTAGAGGATGGGCGTTGGACCTTATTGGAGAGATTCGACCAGCATCATCAAAGAGCCAGAACTATATATTGGTAGGCATTGATTATTTCACTAAGTGGATCGAAGCTATTCCTTTAGTCAATGTAGACCAAGAAAATGTCATTGAATTTATTCAAAAGAACATTATCTTTAGATTTGGAATCCCTGAAACTTTAACTACTGATCAAGGATCAGTTTTCACCGGTCGAAAGATGCAGGAATTCGCTCAAGAAACAGGCTTTAGACTCCTAACATCAATGCCTTATTACGCACAGGCAAACGGTCAAGTTGAAGCAGCGAATAAAATAGTGATTGGCTTGATAAAAAAGCATGTAGGGAAGAAGCCAAAAAATTGGCATAAGACGTTAGACCAGATCTTGTGGGCCTGTCGAACGTCCCCAAAAGAAGCCATAGGTACAACACCATATCGGATAACTTTTGGTCATGACGCAGTGTTGCCAGCGGAAATTTGTCTTCAATCTGCAAGGGTTCAGAGACATCATGATATCCCCTCTGAGGTTTATTGGGATATGATGTTAGACAAACTAGTAGATTTAGACGAAGAAAGACTACGCACTCTCGACCTACTAAGAATTCAGAAGAAAAGAGTAGAAGACTCTTACAATAAAAAAGTAAAACCTAAGGCATTTTCGCCTGGAGAATTAGTTTGGAAGGTGATTCTCCCCATGGATCGAAGGGATCGAAGCATGGGAAAATGGTCACCTAAATGGGAAGGACCATTCAGAATTATCCAAACTTTTTCTGGTGGAGCTTATGAAGTCGAAGAGTTAGGTGAAGATAAAAGACTCTTGAGAGTAAACGGAAAATATTTGAAAAAATATAAACCTATGCTCCAAGAGATCAAAATAAATAGCAAGTAATGACCAAATTAACCATAAACAGCCAAAATGGAAATTTTATAAGAATTAGCCAAAATGGTTACATTGTCAAACAAATATTACAATACAATGGTTAATAAATGGCTGAGTAAATTAGAAGGGGATAGAATCTCTAAGTCGAAGGTACTTGGCCTGCTGCAACTCCAGTCTTTTGTTGCACAAGGCAGTCGCCTGGGAAAGTTTGGCAATTTGGTCATCGAAGGCTTGGGCTTTCTCAGCAAACTCTAGGCCTCGTGTAACTTCAGCTTGGCTCTCTGTGTCTGAAACAGTCGAGAGAAGCTCCTCCTTACGCTTGGTATTAGCATTTATCTTGGCCTCCAGCTCTTCGATTTGCGCCTTTATAGAGGCATTGTCTCGATCTATGGCGTCAATTTCTTCTTGCTTGGATGCCTTCTGCTTCGACAACTCTGCAATTTGAGAAGTCGTCTCATCTACCTCAGTCTAGGCAGAAGAACTTTTGCCATGTAGCGCTTCGAGCTGGCTGTTGAAGCCCCTCTAACGTCGATAGTCCGCAGAGACTTGGTCAACAATGGAGTATAACTCCAAGATAAAGCTCGAAACCTCTGGAGTCACAGCAAGCAAGTCGACTGCATTCAAAACAGCTCCCAAACAAGACGGAGCAGTAGGATCCCCCTCCAAAGCCTTCATCAGATCTTTCTTGAAGAATTGATCCTTGACCTTCATCAAAGCCTCATCAAGAGGAGAAGTCGAAGTGGACTTCCCCGATGCAGTAGAAGCATCATGACTAAGGTCAGATGAACTTCCCCTACTCTCGATAATGGCATTCAGGTAGCCAATGGGATCAGTTTTCTTCAAGAGTGCCAAGTCTTCTTTAGACTTAGGCTTTGTCGAGGTGGTAACCCTTACAGCAGCGTTGGCTTGGGGTTGAAGTTGTTGAGTAGCGTTTGCATCGACATGACTCTCTTCGACATGTAGTTCTGTAGTGCCAGCATCAGCGTGATCCCCTTCGTCATGTTGTTCCTCTGACAGATCGACCACTTGAGTTTTCTTTGGTTGTTGTTCCTCTGCTTCGGCAATGGATTCATCGTTCGCCAATTCCTCCTCTTGTTGCCTACTGTGTTCAGCAGAGTCTTGTGTCTCTGAAGTCTTTGGTGCTGAACTTTCGGTGGTCTCCTGAAAATAGAAGAGGAAGAATCTTCTGGTTTAGAAAGAGACACAATCGAAAGTGAGCATCGACACCTGAGTTAAAAATGGTCAGAGAAACTACCTGCAGAGGAATTTCAGCCCCAGGGCTGGAATTATCACTTTCGACGAGTTTATTGAGCAAAACATTTAGCTCCTCCTCCGTGGGCTCTTCGATAATCACGAGAGGTGGCCTGGGTCTTCTCCCTGCAACCTTTATTCTGATCATGGGTCGAGACTCAGGAGAAGGAGCATCTTTCTTCACTTTTCTTCGTTTAAGAGGAGCGGGGGGAGATTCGTCCTCGTCGTCACTCCCAGATTCGACCGTTAGTGCAGGTCGTTTCTTGGGTGAAGGTGCCTGAAAGCCAATTGGAGTTCAATTTAGAACGCCACATCAAAAATCAGGATGTTAAAACCAGAAGGAAATAATAAAAGTTTGGTTACCGGTGCTGAAGGTTTTGTCGAGGGACCTCCTCCCTGATGGCTTTTTGTGGTTTTTGCCAGTGCTGAAGGTTTTGTCGAGGGACCTCCTCCCTGATGGCCTTCTGCGGCTTTCTTTGCTGCAGGCTTTCGAACAACTGAAAAAAGATGCGTTCACAAGTTATAATTAACAAGTTACAAGTTGAAATGGAAAGACAAAAGTAATTTGGAGAGTGAACGTACATTTCTTTATTTTGTCAAGGACTAGAACGAAGGACTTCTGAAGTTCGTCCACAAAATCTTTTTCGTCAAAGAACTCTTCAGCATAATAGCTCTTCCACCAGTCTTCGAAAGATGGTGAACAGAGGAAGTTAAGTTGATAGTCGAACAGTGAAAGTACTGTTCGACCAGCGTACCTGCCAATATGCTTGGTGGCAGCATCCTCAGTATAATCATTGCAAAAATATAACATTGATTTCTCCCTAGGAAAAATGGGAGAAGGAAGTGATTGGATGATACCAAACTGTCGAGAGACCAAGTTTGGCCGGTAAGCGATTAAGCTCAGGTGATTCTTGGAACTCTTAAAGTGCAGTGGCATTATTCTGGGTGTGAGAAATGCTTCCCACATTATTGTGTGTTCTTCGACATGAGGGTCACCTGACGACTTGGGATGGGGCCTGGTGAACCATTCCGGACCAACCTTTCGACGAGCGAAGGGAGCCATGGTCGAGGTGAATTCTTTTCTTCTTGCAAACATCAAGACGAAGTTTGCAAAAGTCCGTTGGAGTTCCAGCCCATCCTCAGTCGGAGTCAGTAAAGCCAATCTGGTGCCTTCGATATGCCTGTTGGCTATCTCAGGAGCTTGCTCGTTTATCTGAGTTTTCTGAGGTAAGAAAGACTCAAAAGTGGCATTTATCCATAGTTGAAGTAGCCAAAAGGGTCCTGAAAGCAACAAACTGGCTCTATTTTCGATGACCTTTAACAGAGTCGCTCCACTGCTGATCGATTCATACAGATTCGCCAGGATTAATTCTGCCAAACAAATGTTTTGGCCATGGTGAAGCTGGGTAGCAAGGGTGACCATTTTCTTTGTCACCTGTAAAGACTTCGTACAAAACACAAAGCGTGACAGCCAAAGGGCTAGAAACGCAATGTGCTCCACATCTGTCACATTGGCTGTCGACCTATCATGGTAGTGGTTGATGTAGGTGGTATAGGTGGGTTTGGTAGCTGAAAACCCAATTTGGTCCTCCGACATTTCCTCTGGGTCGAAATAATCCCCAGTTGGTCGAAGACCGGTGGTGGCAGCCACGTCGAAAAGAGTGGGTGTTAGCATTCCACAAGGCAGGTGGAAAGTGAAGTGAGTATAATCCCAGAAAAGCAAAGAGGCTATCAGCATCTCAGGGGAGTAGTTGAGACCAGTCTTCGACAGCATGACTAGGTCGTATATCCCCAGGTTCTTCCAGATCGAAGCCTGGCTTTTTTCCATCTTCTCTAGCCAAGCGATGTAGTCTGGTGTAAGGCTAGGGCTAGACCTAAAATCCCTAACACCTCTATTGAAGAAGCGAAGATCTATTTTTTCCTTAGCGGGATCTTCGTTGTCATCTGCAGCTTTTTTGGAACACCCAACAGATTTGAGTGCCTCAAGCACCGGGAAGAAGTTCTTGATCTTCGTGGATTCATCAATGCATGGGGATAACGGGCCAGACATGGCGAAAATCTGGTTGGAGTATCCAACCGGAATCAGTAGTTGAGAGGAATAAGCTTCACGCTCAGCAGTTCCCAGGGGTTCAGGAACCCTTCGCATGCCTGTAGAGTTAACTGTTGGAACAGTTGAGAAGATTTTTGGTTTAGCATTTCTAGAAGGAATGTTGGAACTAGGAGCGCTAGAGGAACCTGAAGCCATTTTTGGGTTAAGATTGAAGGTGAGTGAAGAACAAAGTGTTTGCAGGTTTGCAGAAGTTTTGTTCAACAATAAGGTTTGGATGCAGAATGGCGTGAAAAAGTCCCACAATGGGTACTTAGCGCTATTTATAGTGGTTGGGAAATCACAAAATTTGAGGCCATTTAATGTTGCAGATGATAGTGGGGCACGTGGCGCTCCTTCGCTGACATAGCCGTTCTGCAGAAACGAAACGGTGCAGCGTGCACCCTCGTTTTTGGGAAATTGTCATGATGACAATCTGTGAAAAGACATTGGGCACGCTAAATGCCTTACTGAGGTGACGTCTTAGGTACAGATGGAATGATGGCTTTTTCTTGGGATTGTCAATTGGTTGGTAGAAGACAAAAAGCGCACAGGTTAATCTGTGGCTAAGAATGAAGGACAGGTGTCGAGTGGAATCTTAAAGAATGCCTTTTTCTTTTCAGCGTCGAAATAAGGCATTCTTGGGGGGCAATTTGTTGGCTCCTAAACTCGACACCCTTGTTTTTATTAATATAAACCATTAATCATGAGGGACGGTTTCAACCAGCTGATTTTGTCGAAATGCTCATCAGAAGATGGCAAGGTACTTGGATAATTTCTTCTAAGTAGGAATCTTGTTGCCTTCAACGTCGAAGGTGCTTCTCGACAAAGGTATTCGATGCTCAGAGTGGAACGGTTTGAGATTCAAATGTTTGGAGGGAAAACGGTTCCCAGCGGTTACCAAGTGCAACGTGCCAAGATCAGGAGCGTTGAATGCTGTGAGCATGCCAAGTGGAGTCATCTCGAAGCAGCATAACTGCCCGACGGTTACTTGAGATGTGTTTAGTATAAATACTAGTTGTTCACGTAGTTTTTCGCGTGCGTTCACAATTATATACAAGTCACTCATTTAGATTCAAGTACCCAGTGTGAGCGAAAGACTTGTTGAGAATGTATGTGTGAAACACCATTTAAATTAATCAAAGTCATTTATTTTCCATAACTTTATTGCCTTTCATTTACTTTTCCCAGTCGAAGCCTTTATTTAAAGCTTTCTTTTATTCTGTCAAGTTTTCTCCATGCAATTTACATAAAGTGTCTTTATTTTCTTGTCATTTAACCATCATTAAACTTAGTCAAAACCCCAAAAATCAACCATGTCTTAGGATCAATTTGATCGATCCTGCGAGTCACCAAATAAGTAACCTTTTGGAGGATCAGCGGTTGTTTACCAATTTTCACGGTAAACACCCTTACAAAGAACTTGTACTCACCCTGATCCCGTACTTTGAAGTGGTTACCTTTGAACATATCCTGAGGGAAGAAAATTAATTGGAGGATACCTTAGCTCCCAGAATTACTGTCGAAAGATTTGATGAACCGGAACACTTCTATGAGATTGAAACTGATGAAGTAGAGGAGAGGCTTTGGTTTCATAAGGTGAAAAGATATCTCGAAGCTCAAGAATACCCTGAAGGGGAACCAATCAATGATAAGAAATTCCTGCGGAGGTTCTCAGCCAAGTTCTTTCTGATCAACAGAACTCTATACAGGCGCGACCATGATTCAACTTTGCTTCATTGTATGGAAAAAAAGGAAGAAGATAAGATTATGGAGGATATGCATGAAGGTATCTTTGGTACTCACTCTAGTATACATATTATGGCCAAGAATATTCTGAGAGATGGTTACTATTGGTCGACCATGGAAACTGGTTGTCATCACCACTTAAGAACCTGCCATAAGTGCCAAATTTATGCTGATAAAGTTCACGTGCCTCCAGTTTCTTTGAATGTCATGACTTCTCCTTGGCCATTTGCAATGTGGGGTATCGATATGATCGGAGAAATCAAGCCTACTGCCTCTAATGGACATCGTTTAGTTCTTGTCGCCATTGACTACTTTACCAAGTGGGTTGAAGCAACTTCATTTGCCTCAGTTGCCAAGAACATTGTGGCCTTTTTCATCAAGCATAACCTCATCTGTCAGTATGGCATCCTTGAGAGGATCATCACTGACAATGGTACCAACCTTAACAATGCCATGATCACTGAACTCTACATGCAGTTCAATATCAAGCATCATAAATCTTATCCATACATAACTAAGATGAATGGCGCAATGGAAGCTGCCAACAAAAATATAAAGAAGATTATGCAAGAGATGGTGGTAACCTACAAAGACTGGTATGAGATGTTACCATTTGATCTTCATGGCTATCGTACTTCGGCGTGAACCTTAACTAGGCCAGCCCCTTTCTCTCTAGTTTATGGTATGGAAGTTGTCCTACCTATCGAAGTTCAAATCCCTTCTCTAAGGATTATGAAAGAAGCTGACCTAGACAAAGATGAGTGGATTCAGACTAGGTTGGATCAGTTGAATTTGATTGACGAAAAGAGGCTTGCAGCTGTCTGTCCTGGTCAGATGTACCAGAAATGTATGATCAAAGATTTCAACAAAAAGATCAAGCATCGGGTATATCAGGCTAGGGACTTAGTAATAAAGTGCATCATTCTACCACAAGGCGATCCCATGGGAAAATGGACTCCCACCTACGAAGGGACATTTGTTGTTAAGAAAGTATTCTCGGGCGGTGCTATGATGCTAACCACCATGGACGGCGAAGATTTCATGCACCCTGTGAACACAGACATATTCAAAAGATACTACGCATAAGAATGACCTGCTAGGTTAACATACCTAGGAAAAAATAAGGGCATCCCGGAAAACCAAAAGGGTTCAGGAAAAAGTTAGGGATATATACAAAAGATTGTACACCTGGCAAGTCGAAAACCTAAAAAGGCGACTTGGGAAAAAATAGGTATCCTGGTGGGCTTAAAACCTGAAAGGGCGGTCCATGAAAAAATTAGAGATTAAAAGTACACGAATATGTCATGTTGGATCACTACAACTAGCTTTATTACCAATGGTCAAAAGTTCGAATGGTACAAGATCAGTTCAATCAACTTCTTCCGATAGCAAGGGATGAGATGTTCAAAGACATAGGGGAAATAACAGAGTTGGAACCCAATGATATCACTTCCACATGGCTATATACACTTGTTTTCACTTTGAACTTTTTTCATTTTACGATTTCCGCTTACTAGGATTTCTGACTCTTTGTACAAAAATCACTTGTTTATAGGCAAATTATCAATACAAATATACTTTGTAGTTCAAACTTTTTGTTTTTTCTGTTTAGTTTTCAAAAACGTCCAATAACTAAATTGAATGACCATATGCATATGAACATAATTAATTGTTAACAAATATACGCATAAGAACAAGAATAAGCATTTACCCAAGATTCTAGGAATTGGGATGACGTTCAAGTTGTACATAAATCCCCCATAGAAACCTTTCATAAGGTTATCCCTAGTGAAGTCACCAGAGTCACTTCTATGATATTATCCCCCATATAGTAGCCTTCACCAAAGGAGTATAATCTATTTCCAAGCAATATCACCAACCTATGGAAGTTTCCGATCAGTTTAATGCATGGAAATTCTCTCCCCAAGCTGAGTTTGGTCCTCCAAAATTGTAAAACCCCTACAGAGTTTCTTCTCTTTAGCAAATTCAATTTTCCCAGGAGATTTTATTTCCTCAATAGAGTATTTCCCCAACAGGGTTTATTTCCCCAACAGCCTACCAATTTTCCCAACTCAGGTCTATTCCCCAGACTACTACAAATCACAGACAAAAATCTTCTCCCCAGTGAAGTCATCACTATCTCCAGAAAATTGCTTCAAAACTTGGAACCCGACCAAATACCAGTTAACTTTATCCTCCTCAGACAAGTCGGAAGATTATCTATCTCTTTTATCCCAAGTCAGGGCATATAAGATTTAATTCTCCACAGACGAGTCAGAAATTTAACAAATCTCTTTTATCCCCAGTCAGGGTATATAAGAAATAGATTCCCCAATAGAGCAACAGATGACCAAGGTTCCTAAAATCTACTCCCCAAACAGAAATCAATACATCCCCTGTAGAGTTTCCTCAAACAAGTAAACAGGAATCCCCAACAGAAGCATTCTAGACAAAATTGAAGATATACATACTCTTCATCCCCATCAATGGTCAAGGATTTATTTTCCCAGACAAAGATACACTTCAAACAACATTCCACATTCATACATCATAACATATGCATACGAAACGCATATAGAAAAATCTCATTTATTTTGAGAACATCATTAAGCAATGCATTTCATACATCATGAAATTGCATACCACTAACTCATTACCTTTTCAGGAAAGATCAATCAACAGATGAATATCATCAACAATTTTCAACAGTTTGTAGATTAATTCCTAAAACAAGACGGGGTAACTATCTACGAGACCGGGTCAGAGATTAATTCCTGAAACAAGACATGGCAACTATCTTAACAGCCAACAAAAATAAGGTTCCACCCGCCGATGTCAAGTACAAGCAGTTAGAAGACAGATTGAAAGTTGTTGAGATCCAAGTCGTCCCTGGTTTAGATTTTGATGATTTGGGTTTGATCTCCGGGGTTGTTATTCCCCACAAATTGAAAATACCAGTATTTGCAAATTACATTGGAGTATCATGTCCAAAACTTCACCTAAAATATTATGTGTGCAAGATACAACCGCACACCACTGATAAGAAACTCTGGGTTCACTTTTTCCAAGAAAGCTTTACCAGAACACAGCTAGAATGCTTCCACCAGTTGGATAGTTCTCGTATCAATACTTGGGAGGATTTAGCTACTTCCTTCTACCATCAGTGTTGTACCCCAAAATTTTCCCTCTCACTTATCATAGTTTTCATCACAAGATCTCTTGGACTCAAGACTGCATTAGGGTTTGACCAGCTCAAGACACCTCCTCATGCACTGATGACCAAAATTAGGGTTTGGGTTTGCACAAGGATTTTTGGACTATCAATGCTTAATATGACTTACAAGGATCATTATGGACCCCTAAGATTATTCATGTCAAGTTTCAAGCCTTGGATCACACTTTTGATCAGTCAATTGAACAGTTGATCTAAAAATCAGCTGTATTGGGGAAAAAGTCAACCATGGCCAATTTACAGTCAAACTTCATAATTTTTTATCCAAATCAACATCTTAGGCTCATATGTATCATTTGATCAAGTTTGGACCACAATTCCTCAAGAAATTTGATCAGATCATCAAAAGGGCAAATTGGTCAAAATTAGGGTTTTGACTGAGAAGGGGCAATTTCTGATTTTTGACCTAGCAAATGATCATTTGGTTTGAAGCATTATTTCAAGATTTCAATTGCATCATTTTTACCTAATAACATGGTTCAAAACACTACAAGCCCATTGGATTGACAGATGAATTTTTTGGTCAACTGATCAAAAGTCAATTGTATACTGAAAAGTCAAACTTTGACTTTTTGGTCAAAATCAAATGCCCAAGATCATAATTCATCAAAACATGTCAAAATGAGAAACTTGTTCATCAAGAAATCAAGGTTTTAAGTTTTTGTTTTGAAAAGTTGAAAATTTTAACTTAGAAAATTTTCTAAGTATAGAAAATTTATTATTTTTTCTCAACTTTGAGCCAAATTTTCACCATGATGCAAGATGATTCAAAGGAAACTTCCAACATGAAAGTTGTAGATCTCCATGAAATCTACAACTTTTTTTCACACAATTTCTCCTAAAAATTCTTGGATCTCAAGATATAATTTTGTGAAAACATGCTCATGAACTAAAATAACTTAGTGAAATTTTGCCCTAGTTAGGCAGATTTTTGACCTAACTTCATGGCAATTTTTCATATAGTTTCAAAGGGAATTTTCAAAATAAATTCAAAGATGAGTTGTAGAGAACATTGCAAGCTTTCCAAAATTTCCAATAACTCCTTGATATCATTCTTGAGTAGGGAGAATCGAAGAGATGAAGTTGTTGATTTGTCACTTTGATTTCAAGCCATTTCATGATGAACAAAATTCAAATCCAAGCCTAGGATGCATAATATTTGCTTTGCAGGCCTAAAACTTGTTTCTCACTCCATAATTAAATGTTTTCACAGATGTTGGAAGCTTTAAGCCAAGCATTGAATGCATTGTACAAGAACCATTCCATTTTTGGCACAAAGGTGCCATTTCCATTTTGATAAAGCACTACTTTTGCAATTTTCCACGTCTTGAGCCTTGCACTTATTTTCTCTACACACAAGCAAATCCAAAACCAAAAGCAACTTTCCTGAAGCCTCTACCAAACCATACCATGCTTGTACAAACTTAGAGACTTGTCTCCTCACTTTTCTTCAAAAGTAAGTTATAGAGCCAAAAGGATATATCTCAGAAATCTTGAGAAACCTTGATGTCTAACCTCTTCCATACTTATACACAAGTGTATTGCAACCTAAGACACGAATGCTAAGACTCAAACACTCCTAAACACTTTGCCATTGAAAATCTGCCATAGCTTGACAGTTTTGAATCTTACTCAGCCATCTCCAAATCCACTCGTGCGTTTTGAGTTTAAACCACCTAAACACTTAATATACATCACACCTAAGTGATCCAGACCCTTGTTCCCTTACTGTAACTCCTCCTCCATCCACCATTTTCAAATATCAAGCTTGCAGGTTGACTTGAATAGGGAGATTCAGGGACTTTCAAGACAAGATAAGGATTGGAATACACTCAGGGAGGTCCAAGCAAGCTAAACAGATCCTCAGGCCTTCTCAAAACTTGCTCAAACTCCATTCACGGTCTCAACTGGAAGAGGTAAAAACTCAAACTTCTATCTCTTCAAACAAGCATCCTTTGGTCCTGATTTGTGAAAGAAAAATGTAGATATCCTTGCACTAAAACTAACCATGTTCATAGTTTTCATTTGTATTAACTGTGTATAGAGAATTTTGGATTTGAAATTTCTGTAAAAATTAGGTTTCAAATTAGGGAAAGTAAAATTAGCTTTGATCTTTGATTTTTAGTTTACATAAATTATATGGTTGAACTCGTGGGAAGAAACACCATAATTTTCATGTTTGCAGTTTCCGTTTTCATGGAGAAATGAGAGAGATACAGGTGGTCCGGCCATGGCTCAAGGTTGAAGATGAAGTTGCCTTCAGGGGGAGTTTTCTAATATATATTTATCTTTGTGTTTCTATAAACGGATGTACAACCACCCCAGTGGTAAGGCAGCGCGCAAAAATGCTATAGGTCACGGGTTCGAGCCTTAGCGCCTGCCTTTTGCATTTTCTCACATTTTTTGCCATTTTTTTTTGTTCCTTTGCAGCGTGGGCCTCTAAACTTTGGGCTTTGTGATTTTTTCTAACACTCACCTCCTGATTTCTTATGACACCCCTGGCCCATATAATTTTATTTATTTATTTTGTTTTCATTTTATTTTTTTAATTATATTTTTCTTAATATTAAAAATCATAAAAAATATAAAAATGGTAGATTTATATTTTAGCTTATTTTATTTTATTTTTCTCACAAAAAATATCTTATTTGTTTATATATATTATCCATTTTTATTAATTAAATTTGTAAATTAAATTAAAACTAGTTTAATTTTTTTTCTTTATACCCATTAAATATTTATTTTAATATAAAAGGACCAAAATACCTCATAATGCCATGTATTATTTTCAAGACAAAAAATACAAAAATACTTACTTTTTCTTAAAGAAATTTATTTTCTTTTAATCAAATAGAATTAGGGTTTATTCAAAAATCGTTTCTAAAAAATAATTTCTTTTCTTAATTGATTTGAGTTAATCTTGATTTATTTATTAGGTTTAGGTTAAAACTTTTTTCACATAAAAACCAAACAAAAAATCTTCTTGGCATTTACATATCTTTTGCATATTTAATTCATTTTTGTATATTATTTATTCCAATATTTGTACATATTCAATTTGGTTGTAATAGACTAATTAGGTTTATATTATTGTAATCCCCATTCATAAATTTTATACCCCCTCCCACAAGTGTTATAATAGCGTAGGACATTTAAATTTTGCAATTTATCGCTTTTATATAACATACTAGTAATTAGGGTTTGTATGGCAAGATAAAACCAATCAAATAGAAAACCCTAATCCAAGACAAAATCAAGCATGAAAATGACACACTTGCACACAAAACACCCCTAGGGTTATCCCACTTGGTTGCCTTACAAAAATGGCCATATTACGCATGTAAGATGTCTTAGCAAAAACCAATAAATACAAGATCATAGTCCCTCGATGATGCTATTCAAAGTTACCTTACAAAAATGATCTTAGTCCCTCAAAAATGGTAAGATACCTTGCAACATTGTTAATCATGGTTATACGATGACTCATGCCCGTCCCATTCACATCCAAAGATATGGTTGCTTACCAAATCAATGGTAAGACAACAATATCAAGGAAAAAGAAAAATGAACACGAAAGACATTTGAGTAGGTAGATTACTTTTAGTTACTTGCTCCATTTCAAAACAAATATCCTTTCTATTTTCAAAAACAAACACCTACACATTTTCAAACATCTTACAAACATTGAAAACATTTTCAAAAAAAGATCAACATCTTTGTATACATTCTTACAAATGAGAATCATTACAAAGATTGCCTAAACGATGGCCTCTTTTACAAAATACTTTCAAAACCACACAAAACACAATTTCAAACAAAAGCAAGTGGTCTAGCAAGTAACTAAGAGCCCATGGAAAACCATGGATGAAAAGGGTGCCAATACCTTCCCTTTTCATAATCTACCCCCCGAACTTAAGAAACAATCTCAAAGGTCTTTCATGTGCTTTTTCACCCTTCCTTTTGGATAAAAGAAAAGTCGGTGGCGACTCATGCTAACCGCAACATTTGTGATCTAACGCAAAACAATCAAGTCAGTTCTCCCACCGTATCATAATCAATATCATTATATCGCTGACTTGGCGCCAACAAGAGTACAGTTGCAAGATATGACCATGGGGAAGAATGAAGGATTTAAGGAATACACACAAAAGTGGAGAGACCTCGCCAGTAGGGTTCAACCACCTTTGACTGATAGAGAGCACATTGACATGTTTATGGGCACTTTATCCGGTCCTTTATTTAACTTGTTGGTAGGTTGTTCCTCTTCTGGATTCACCGAGTTAACCTTAACTGGTGAAAGAGTTGAAAGCGGCATCAAAAGTAGGAAGATCTCTGTGGCGTCTGCCTCCACTTCAAATCTTTTAAAGAAACCTTTTGCTGCAAAGAAGGAAATCAATGTTGTGTACGGGGCAAGGTCCCTTATCAAGAAGAATGATCATGCATCTGTTAATGCTGTCTGAATCTCCAATCCAACTCCTACTCCAAGACCATATGTTAATCATCAACGTTTTGAAACTCCGAGAAGACAAAATACGAGGTTAGGCATGTCACTGTCTCAAGCCCTTCAACATTTTCTCAAGGCTAATTTAGTGACATTACGCGATCCTCCCGCATACCCAGATACCTCTTCACCAAAGTATAATCCAAACGCTAAATGTGCTTACCACTCAAGCAGCCCCGGGCATGAGACTGACCAATGTTGGGCCTTGAAGAATAAAATCCAGGATTTGATTGATAACAAGACTATTGAGTTCAATCCTCCTCCAATTCCGAATGTAATCACCGCGCCTATGCCAAATCATGGCAAGGGTGTTAATGATGTTGAAGATACAATTTTAGTTGCCTCTGTTGAAGACTTGACTACTCTATTGAATATCATAAAAAAAGAACCTGCTGAAAGTCGGGATTTTCCCTGGCTGTGTAAAAGATTGTGTTTTCTGTGCCAAACAAGTCAATGGATGCGAAGGGTTGAAGGAAGGCATTCAACACTTGATGGATAGCCACGAAATTCTATTTGAGAAGACTCCGCTTGCTGAAATTTTGACTAATAAATGTGAAGATCTCTCCATTATCACCATCTTGAATAAACCTCTTAGGATCTCCTCCAAAGGTCCTATTAGGATTTCAAATGAACCCATTGTTTCTCCCTTAATAATTACCAATCCCGGAATAATTCCCTACTCTTCAAACAAGGCAGTGCCATGATACTATGGTGCTGAGGTGTTTTACCACGGGATAAAACAAGATGCTTGGATCGAAGAAGAAAGAGCTGATAATGTTTGTAATATAACTGGCTCAAGTAAGGTAACTCGAACTAGGATAATCTTTTCACCCAATATTTCACCACTAGTTGTTGCAAAGATACATGTCCGCATCTCTGTCGCTAAGCCAAGTACTGATATCAGAGGGGAAGAGAAGGTTGTTGAGCCTGTCGTAACAGAAATACCCGCAAAGGACGTTGCTGATGGAGAACCTTCCGCTCATGAGATGGACGAGATCTTGAAGATAATAAAAAGGAGCGACTTCAAGATTATGGAATAGTTGGGGCAAACCCCTTCTAAGATTTATATGTTGTCTTTGCTACTCTGTTCAGATGCCCATGCTCGGACCTTAATCAAATTCTTGAAAAAGGAACATGTCCCCCATGATACCATAACGGACCAATTTGAGAATTGTGTAGCAAGCTTGACGGATGATAACGATTTAGGATTTTCAGATGCTGACCTAACACCGCATGGGAAGAACCACAATAAAGCTCTACATGTTTCTGTCGAGTGAAAGGGGAACACCCTAGCACATGTTCTAGTCGACATTGGTTCTTCTCTAAACGTACTACCCAAGGGGACGTTAGACTGTCTAGGCTGTGAAGGTTTGTTCTTGAAACCCAGTGATATCATCGTGAGGGGCTTCGATGGATCAAAAAGAACAGTTCATGGGGAGGTAGGTCTTCCAATCAAGGTGGGCTCCCAGATCTTCAACTCCACCTTCTATATTATGGATATCTTTCCTGCCTATTCTTATTTGTTGAGTCGACCTTGGATCCATAAAGCTGGAGCAGTAACGTCCACTTTTCATCAGAAACTCAAATATCCGATCAAGGGAAGAATTGTCACCGTCTGTGGAGAAGAAGAGTTTATGGTAAGTCACATCAACTTGTTCAAGCACGTAGAGATGGATGGAGAATTCATTGAGACCCAGTGTTAAGCCTTTGAAGTCGTGCCACCAATGGTTGCTGCTACCAAATGTTCCTCTGATGAATCCAAAGCTATTAAAGTGGTATCGAAGATAGTTTTAGTCAAAGATGCTTGTGCTGCAATTGAAGAAGGAAACTGTGATACTTTGGGGAAACTCCTCGATATCCCATTCAAAGTAGACAAGTTTGGTTTGGGATTCACCGTCAAAGCTCATAAGGAAGTGAGGCGTGCACGTGTAGGAAAGCCACCTCTTCGTATTGGAAGCCATGAAGTCAACATTGTGGGTGGCTCTGATGAAGAAGTTGCATTTGAAGATTGGGTGTATCCCACTACAATGGAGATGAAGAATTGGCATGAAAAGGACTTTGTGCCGATCTCCTTCATTGAGGAGTAATCTACTTGTTATTTCTTTTCTTTCAATTCAAGAACATTTTGTCTGTAATATTTAACAATGACTTTTAATCCATGTGCCTGGCCCGGGTACTTTGGTCCATTTGTCGAGGGTTTTATTTATGTTCATATAATCATATGATCATTCAAAACAAATCATTGGACTCTTTTGCATTCAAATATTTTTGTTCATTGTCTTTCTTTTCCTTTCTTACATTTTTTGAATTAGCCATGTATCTTACATGCAGACACACACTCTTGCAGGTCCTCATCCACTCTAGATCTTATTGCTAATGACTCTATTGTTGCCAACTATGACTTTGAATGTCCAGTCAACCAAGCCGAAGACGAAGGCGATGAAGATTGTGAAATACCGAGAGAACTAGACAGACTTCTATTACAAGAGGAAAAAGTTATTCAACCGGATGAAGAGTCAGTTGAAGTCATCAATCTAGGTACCGAGACGGATAAGAAAGAGGTTAAAATCGGAGCTAACTTAGAAGACAGTGTCAAGGGCAGGTTGGTTCAGATGTTGCATGATTATGTGGAAGTATTTTCTTGGTCGTGTGAATATATGCTAGGGTTGGATACCGATATCGTAGTTCATCCTCTGCCGACAAAAAAAGGTTGTCCTCTTGTCAAACAAAAGGTTCGTCGCATGAGGCCTGCTATTTCTGTGAAGATAAAAGTTAAAGTGATGAAACAATTTAATGCGGGATTCTTAGTTGTTACATCCTATCCCCAATGGGTTGCCAATGTGGTTCCAGTACCGAAGAAGGATGGAAAAGTTCTCATGTGCGTAGACTATAGGGATCTGAATAGGGCAAGCCCCAAAGATGACTTCCCTCTACCACACATTGACGTCTTGGTCGATAATACGGCTCAGCATAAAGTCTTCTCTTTTATGGATGGTTTCTCCGGCTATAATCAGATAAGGATGGCTCCCGAAGACATGGAGAAGACTACTTTTGTCACGCAATGGGGCACTTTTAGCTACAAGGTCATGTCGTTCGGGTTAAAAAAACGCAGGGGCAACATATCAAAGGGCTATGGTAGCTTTGTTTCATGACATGATTCATCATGAAATAGAGGTCTATGTGGATTATATGATTTCCAGATCAAAAACTGAAGAGGAACATCTCGATCATCTGTATAAACTATTCGAGAGGCTGAATAAGTACAAGTTGAGGTTAAATCCTAACAAGTGCGCAGTTGGAGTACGATCTGGAAAGCTTCTAGGTTTTGTTGTCAGTAATAAAGGCATTGAAGTTGATTCTTCCAAGGTGAGGGACATCCAAGAAATGGCAGCCCCTCATTCTGAAAAGGAAGTTAGAGGATTCTTGGGTCGTCTTAATTACATTGCACGCTTCATATCACACTTGATTGCTACTTGTGAGTCAATCTTCAAACTCTTGAAGAAAGATCAGGTAGTCAGATGGAACGATGAATGTCAAGCTGCCTTCGACAAAACTAAAGAATATCTACAAGAGCCTCCTATTCTAATGCCTCCAGTTAAAGGAATACCCTTGATGATGTACTTGACAGTACTAGAGAATTCCATGAGGTGTGTTTTGGGCCAACATGACGAGTCTGGCCGAAAAGAGCATGCTATTTATTACCTGAGCAAAAATTTTACCAATTGTGAAACCAGATATTCACTGCTCGAGAAAACTTCTTATGCTCTGGCATGGGCTTCTCGCTGGCTAAGATAGTATATGTTGACTCATACCACTTTGTTGATTTCTAAGATGGACCCAATCAAGTACATCTTCGAGAAACCTGCCCTCTATGGACGGATAGCCAGATGGAAAATGATATTGACTGAGTACGACATTAAATACACTACATAAAAGGCTATCAAAGGAAGCGTACTAGCAGATCATTTGGCCCATCAAGTTGTTGATGATTATTAGCCCATGAACTTTGACTTCCCGGATGAGAACATCATGCTGGTGACCATTTGTGCGAAACCTGGACCGTATGACAGACCTGAATAAGGATCCCTATGGACTATGGTCTTCGACGGGATTCTAACGCCTTGGGTAACGGAATTGGTGTTGTGATCATATCTCCTGAAGGTTGCCACACTCCTTTCACTGCCAGATTATGCTTCGATTGCACGAACAATATGACTGAGTATGAAGCATGCATTTTGGGTCTGAAAGCTGCCATTGACTTAAGGATCAAGCATTTGAATGTATTTGGGGATTCCACTCTAGTGATTAGCCAAGTAAAAGGAGATTGGGACACTAAACATCCTAATTGTATCCCTTACAAGGAACTTATGTTGTCCCTGATTCCCTATTTCAAAGAGACCACCTTTGAGCACTTCCCTAGGGAAGAAAATTAGTTGGCTGACGCCTTGGCAACCATGTCTTCAATGTTCAAAGTCAGATGGGAAAATGAAGCCCCTATGATTACAATTGAGAGATTCAATGAACCTGCACACTGTTATGAGCTTGACACTGATACAGAAAAGCCATGGTACCATGAGGTGATGAGATATCTCAAAGCACAAGAGTATCCCGAGGGAGCATCCATCAATGGCAGAAAGTTCTTATGATGATTTTCTGCTAAATTCTTCCTAAGTAACGGTATATTGTACAAGCGCAACCATGATTCTACTCTACTCTGATGTGTGGACAAGAAGGAAGCAGAGGAAATTATGAAAGACATTCATGATGGTCTCTTTGGCACTCACTCAAGTGGACATACGATGGTCAAGAAGATCTTGAGAGCTGGCTACTATTGGTCAACGATGGAGACTGATTGCCATCAACATTCAAGAACTTTTCCTAAATTCCAAATCTGTTCTGAAAAGGTCCATGTGCCTCTTATCCCTCTGAATGTCATGACCGCTCAGTGGCCATTTTCAATGTGGGGCATTGACATGATTGGAGAAATTAAGCCCACCGCTTCCAATGGACATCACTTCATTCTGGTTGCTATTGATTATTTCACCAAATGGGTCAAAGTCGCCTCTTTTGCCTCAGTCACAAAGAATGCGGTAGCCAAATTCATCAAACATAACCTCATCTACCGGAATGGTATCCCCGAAAGGGTCATCACCGACAACGGGACTAACCTCAACAATGCTATGATTATTGAGCTTTGCACTCAGTTCAAGATCAAGCATCACAATTCTTCTCCATATTGACCTAAAATGAATGGTGCAGTTGAAGCGGCCAACAAAAACATTAAGAAGATTGTGCATAAGATGGTAGTAACCTATAAATACTGGCATGATATGTTACCGTTTGCTCTTCAAGGCTACCGCACTTCAGCTAGAACATCAATTGGGGAAAATCCCTTTTCCTTAGTCTATGGCATGGAAGTTGTGTTGCCAATACAAATTCAGATTCCCTCACTGAAGATTATGAATGAAGCAGGCTTAGGCGAAGACGAGTGGATTTAGACGAGATTGGATTAGTTGAATTTGATCGACGAAAAACAATTGGCTACTATTTGTCATGGTCAGACGTACCAAAAATGTGTGATCAAGGCTTTCAACAAAAAGATCAAGCCTCGAGTATATCAAGTTGGTGACTTGGTGATAAATCGCATCATTCTTCCACAAGGCGACCCTAGAGGCAAATGGACCCCCACCTACGAAGGGCCATTTGTTGTCAAGAGAGTTTTCTCTGGCGGTGCCATGATGCTGACTACCATGGATGGTGAAGACTTACCACATCCCATAAACGCGGACATAGTTAAAAAATACTACGCCTAAGAGACTCGTTAGGTTGACACACCTAGGAAAAATAAGGGCATCCCGACAAACCAAAAGGTTTGGGAAAAAATTAGGGATATATGTAAAAGATTGTACACTTGGAAATTTGAAAACCCGAAAGGGCGACTTGGGAAAAATGGGTATCCTGGTGGGCTGAAAACCCAAAAGGGTGGTCCAGGCAAAAATTAAGGATTGGAAGCATATGACTATGTCTCGTGGAATTACCACAGTCAACTTTATCACCAAGGTCCGAGTTTAAACGGTCCAAGATCAATCCAATCAACTTTTGTCAACGGCAAGGAGCATTCGAAGACATTGGGGTAATATTAGATTTGGAATTCAATGAAATCATTTCACATGGATATTTATTTTTGTTTTAAATCTTTGTTTTCCTTTCGACGATTTCCTCTTACTAGGATATCTGCCTCCTTGTACAAAAATGCCTATTCATGGGTAAAATATCAATACAAATATAATTTGAAGTGCAAACTTTTTGTTTTTGTTTTGAATGCAAAGTTGTCCAATGACTAAAATTGAACGAACATATGCATATGAGCATAATTAAAACTATTTGGCACATATGACCTACTAAGAAGCAGCAAGCATCTCTTTAATGTATATGAAATATCCTCACAAAGTAATTTCATTAGAATTATCCCCACAAGACAACTACAACAAACCAATCCTCAACAAATTTATCCACAAAGTCTCTTTGCACAGGTTAATCTCCAACCAGAGTCTCAATCTCTTGGCACCATAACTCCCAAGCCGAGTTCAAATTCCCCCGGTATAGTCTATCCTCCCAAGCTGAGTCTGTCTTCCCCGACTGATTCTACACTCCCCAGCTTGAGTTTGTCTTTCAGACTATTGCAAATCATAGGGCCACAAACCCTAATCCCCAGTAAAGTCAACAACAAAACCTTTACTATCTCCAAAAGATGCTATGAAGCCTGGACCCGACTAGATATTAGTATAATTTTCAAGCTACTATGAAGCCTGGGCCCGACCAGATAATAGTACAACTTTCAAATACTATGAAACCTGGACCCGACCAGATAATAGTTTAAATCTTCAAGATATAGAAGAACCTGGACTCAACCAGACTAAGGTTTAACTTCTTTCCCCCAGTAGAGCTTGCCTCTACCCCAACAAGTTATTGTGAAGCCTAGATTCAACCAGATAGCAATTCCCTTCAGAAATCCATTGTGAAACCTGGAATCCGACCAGATAACAAATAAATCCTCGAGCAGTTTATTGTGAAACCTGGACTCGACAGATAACAATTAGCCTCATCCACCTCAGAAATCTGCAAAGCCTGGAATCCGACCAGATAGAATTTCAATATTATTAAGTTACTGTAAAGCCTGGACCCGACCCGATATCAGCTCAACTTTGTCTTTTCAAGCAAGTTATTGTGAAGCCTGGAGCCCGACCAGATAACAAATAACTATAATGCCAGCAAGACACTATGAAGCCTGGACCCGGCCAGATAATAGTATAAATTTTCCAAAACCATGAAGTTTGGACCCGACCAGATATTAGTTACCATTTCAAGTTACTATGAAGCCTGGATCCGACTAGATATCAGTTCAACTTCATCCATTCTAGTAAGTTACTGCAAACCTGGGGTCTGACCAAATAACAGTTAACTTCCTTATCCCTGACAAGTTGTTATGAAGCCTGGATCCGACCAGATATCAATTCAACTTCAATAAATCTTCTTCGAAGCCCGGAATCTGACCAGATAATAGATAATTTATTCTTCCCCGATAAGTTACCGTGAAGCCTGGAACCCGACCAGATAGCAGTTGACTTCCTCATTCTCAGCAAATTGTGAAGCCTGGATCCGACCAGATAATAACTGACATTCAAGAGATATTCCCTGGCAGAAGCATATTTTCATAAAAGTTTGAAGATACATATACTCTTCATCCCCGACAACAATCTAGGATTTAAAATTCCTCAGCACCAATCAGGGATTTATTTTCCCGGACAAACATACATCTCGCAAACATACATCTCACATTCGCACATTATAGCATATACATACAAATGCATTTAGTATGATCTCATTACCTTGTGAACATCCTGCATACATCTGCATTTTACTAACCCTTTTTCCCACAGGTAAAACATCAAGTTTTAGTGTGAATCGACCAAAGATTTGTGCTGATACTTCCTCCAGTGTTTACCATCATTACTCCAAATGTCATTTATAAGCCCATTCCTAATCCATCTTCGAGTGAAAATTTATGGGCACTCTAGTATTCAATCATCTTCCACCTTCAAGTCACGAATGGCGGATCCGCCAATCTAACTCTTCAGGTTTAAGAAGATTGAACAGGGGTAGCTGTTGTACCCAAAAATTTGCCCTCTCATTTCTCAAAGGATCATCCTAGACTCACATATTTGCTTCTATCAAGTTTCAAGTCTTGGATGACAATTTTTCAAGAAAGTCATTCACAAGGGCAAAATGGTCAATTGCACGCTAAAAAGTCAAACTTTGACTTTTGGATCAAAATCAAGTTTCAAGAATCATATTTCATCAAGGCATGAAGTTTGTTTAATCAAGAAAATTAAAGGTCAAGATTATGTTGAAAAAGTCAAAATTCTAAATACTTCAAAAATTTTCTAAGTGTTTAGGAAATATGATAAATTCCGAACTTCTGGACAGAATATCACCATGATGCAAGTTGATTCTGGAAGAACTTCTAACAAAAGAGTTGTAGATCTATCTCAATGAGATCTAAAACATTGTAGAACATAACTTCTTCTAAAATGCTGGGATTTCAAGTTATACTTCAAAGGCACATCCCTGAAACTTAAACACTTAGTAAATTCTGAACATTTTCAAATCAGAATTTGGTTACAAATTTTGGACCAGTTTCACGTAGGTTCAGTTAGAATTTGCAAGAGTAATTCAAAGAGGGCTTACAAAGCGTGTTATAAGATTTCTGGAAAGTCTGAGAACTTACTCAGAACATGCTGGAGCAAAGAGATTTAATGATCAGAAGTTGGATGCTTATTCTAAGTTACGCAGATGATGAACTTGTGATCCAGAATTAAGCTATGATGCATAATCTCATATTGCAGGATTTTTGGTTTGATAAATCTCATCATCATTTAATGCTCACAACCACTTTTGAGTTTTTATCCAAAGGATTTCCCCACGTGTGAGATAGAAGTACTATTGTTGTCCTTGAAAATCAAACTTTTGCACAAGTTTATGTTGGGCCCATTCTTTGCTTTTGCCTCTGAGGGTACTTTTCCTTAATTCATGCTTACAAATCCAGCTTAGGCACGGCTAAAAGCTGCTAATCACCATACTTGTTTAACTTGCTTCAAGAACAAGTCAACGCCCTAGCATGATGGTTGTACTCTTGATTTATCCAAGCTACAAGATCCTTCCTATAAATTGTACTTCATTGGCAACTGTAAAGAGGTCGAAAAATTGGGGGAAAAAAAGCTTTGAAACCTTGCTAAAAATTCCATAAATTTGAAACTGCAAACACAAATACAAAACCAGTTAGTTTTGATTTTTGTATTCAAACTCCAATTTCCCTCAAGTGTTTCTTTCCAAATCATCCATAGAGCTTCTGATATACATTTAGAAGTTGTCCTAACTTCTGTTTTCAGACTGTAACATGTTCTCCATCAGTCTCCACCTCAAAAAGTCAGAACTTTGCTCCTTAGTTGTTCCAGAATTTTCTAGCCATTCATAGCCCAAGATAAAGGTTGTTCCAGCCTACTGAGCACACGAGGAAGCTAATCAGAACATTACAAGCAGTCACAACTAGGCTCTAGTCTACAAAACCTTTTCGAGCTACAAGGTAAGCTTCTGCTGACTCTCATCATATCACTTAGGCATTATTAAACTTGTATGTCCAAAATAAAATGTAGACATCCTGATTTTGATGTTGTACAAATTCTGAGGTTTCATGTATTTTCTGCCTAAGTAGGGAGAATATCAGTTCATAACTTATTAAAGGAAATTAGGATTAGAAGATACATGTTTGTTTCTGGTTCACAGTCTTGATATTTTTTATGTTTCTGAAATCATGATGGAAACCTGCCATAACTGCTGTGTTTGCATTTTCTGTTTTGTAGAGAAATGGTTAAGTTGTAGATGTTCTGATTGGCATGGGAAGGGAAATGAAGCTCATCATCAGTACTTACCTTGTGTCATATGTTTATGTTTTTTCTTTTAATCCCAGATGTATGGCCACCCCAGTGGTAGATAGTATGTGCGTAAGACGTCAGTGTTAAGGGTCCTGAGTTCTAGCCCCAGAAACAACTCTTTTTATGTTTATTTCCTGACTTTTTACCCCATTAATTGGATCAGAACTTCTAGATCAATCCCTTTAAATTTCTTATCAAATCATTGATCCTGGATCAGAATTTCTAGACATTCACACTCAACAACATTGACACTTTACATACCCATCATTAGAATTTCTAACTTGCCAGCGACCCTATAATTTCTAGGTTTCCAGCCACAACCAAAATTTCCAAACTCTCAACTACCAGAACTTCTGACCTTCCAGTAACATTAGAACTTCTAGGCTTCCAGTTGCATCAGAACTTCTAGGGTTTCCCTTATTCCCAGCAACTCCAAAATTTTAGTATGCCCGGACCAGAACTTCTGACCATCTCTTTTCTGCTAACATTTTCCTTCTAACTTGCAGTGCACCAGAGTCAGAGCTTCTTACTTTAGCCATGCATTGATTCTGACTCATTTTCCCCTTGTTATTTTTTTCGTCATTTTATTTTCATTAATCAAAAACACCAAAAATGTTTTTATATTCGCATACTTTATTTTATCTCTTTTAAAACTCGAAGATGAAAAAAAAAATTCTTAGACGAACTTATTTCTTTTCTTAACAAAAATAAAACTAGTCCATTTTTATGTTTCTTATACATTATTTCAATATGGTTATAATAGATAATTAGGTTTAATTTCTTGAAAATCCCCATTTGTAAATTTGTATACCCCATCCCCTAATGATGTAATAGCGTAGTAATTTTACTTTCCGCAATTTATTGCCTTATATAAATATTAGTAATTAGGGTTTGTATGGCAAGACTAAAACAAACAAATAGAAAACCCTAATTCAAGACAAAAAAATGCATGTAAATCTAATACACTTGCACACTTACACCCTTAGGGTAATTCCACTTTGTTTCCTTACAAAAATGGCCATGTTATGCATGTGGGATATCTTAGCAAAAAGTAATCAAAAATACAAGATCATAGTCCCTCGATGATTCTATCAATGTTGCCTTTCAAAATGACCTTAGTCCCTAAAAAAATGCTAAGATATCTCACAAAATTTCTATCATCGTTATACGATGACCCACGCCTTTCCCTTTACATCCAAAGATAAAGCTTCTTACCAAATCAATGGTAAGATAGAAATATCAAAGGAAAGGAAGAAATGAACTAAGACTTTTGAGTGGGTAGATTTTTCCTAGTTGCTTGCTCATTTTCAAATCAAACACTCTTGCTTATTTTCAAAATAAAACACTTTTAAAACATTTTCCAAACTTGAAATTTTCAAAAGCTCAACACTTTGTATACGTTCTTACGAACGAGAACCATTATAAAGTTTGCCTAAATGATGGCGCCCTTTCAAAATATTTTCAAAAACAACACAAAGCACATTTTAAAACAAAAGCAAGTAATCTAGCAAGCAACTAAGAGCCCATAGATTACTATAGATGAAAAGGGTGCTAATACCTTCCCTTTTCATAATCTACCCCTGAACTCAAGAAACAATCTCAAAGGTTTTTCCTGTTCTTTTAAGCCTTTCCTTTTGGATAAAAGAAAAGTCGGTAGCGAATCTTGCTAACCGCAACATTTGTGATAAGACACAAAATACCCAAGTCAGTTCTCCCACTGTATCACACCCGAGCATGAGCGTCGGAACAAAGTAGCAGAGATGACATGGAAATCTTGGAAGGGTTCTCCCCAACTGCTCCACGATCTTGAAATCACTCCTTTTTATAATTTTTAAGATCTCATCCATTTCACGAGTGGAAGGTTCTTCATAAGCAATGTCCTTTGCGGGTATTTCCGTCTCCACAGGCTCAAC
Organism: Vicia faba; assembly: GCA_948472305.1. Classification (NCBI taxonomy): domain Eukaryota; kingdom Viridiplantae; phylum Streptophyta; class Magnoliopsida; order Fabales; family Fabaceae; genus Vicia; species Vicia faba. The sequence continues at coordinate 424,334,475 of OX451737.1, forward strand.
TACCTTCTCCTTTCCTCTTGGGTCAACACTTGGCTTAGAAGCAGTGATGCGGACAGGTGTCTTTGTAACAACTGGTGGTGAGATGTTGGGTGAAAAGATTCTCCCAGTTCTGGTTACCTTACTTGAGCCAGTAATGTTACCAACGTCATCAGCTTTGCTTTCTTCAATACAAGTGTCTTGTTTTAACGCATGGTAAAACACCTCATCACCATAGTTCCATGGCACAGCTTTGTTGGAAGAATACGAAATTGGTCCGGGAGCGGTAATTATCAGAGGAGCAACAATTGGTTCATTTGAAATCTTGATAGGACCTTTGGAGGAGATCCTAAGAGGCTTGTTTGAGATGGTTATGATGGAGAGATCTTCACACTTATTGGTCAAACTTTTGGCAGGCAGAGTCTTCTCAAATAGGATCATGGCTATTCATCAGGCGTTGAATGCCTTCCTTCATCCCTTCGCATCCATTGAGTTGTTTGGCATAGCAAACACATTCCTTCAAACGGCCATGGAAAATCCCGACATTCAACAGATTCTCCTTGATGATGGTTAACGGAGTAGTCAAGTCTTCGATAGAGGAAACAAAAATGGTATCTTCAACAACATTGACACCCTTTCCGTGATTTGGCATAGGCGCGGTGATTACATTCGGAATTGTAGGAGGATCAAATTCAATATTATTGTAATCTATCAAGTCTTGAATTTTATTCTTTAGTGCCCAGCATTGGTCAGTCTCATGCCCGGGACTATTTGAGTGATATGCACATTTGGCGTTCGGATTGTACTTTGGTGAAGAGGTATCTGGATTGGCCGGAGGATCACGCAATGTCACCAAATTATCCTTTAGTAGGTGTTGTAAGGCTTGGGATAATGACATGCCTATCCTTGTGAATTGTATTCGCAGAGTCTCAAACCATTGATGATTGGCAGATGGTCTTTGAGCAGGAGTTGGATTGGAAATCCGGACAGTGTTAACGGACTAGCGGTCATCCTTCTTGGTACGGGCCCTTTCCCCATACACAGCATTGATTTCTTTCTTCACGGTAAAAGGTTTATTTATGGGATTGGAGGTGGAGGCGGATTCCATGGGAGTATTCCCACTTTTGATACCGCTTTTAACTCTTTCATCGGTTAAGATCAGCTCGGTGAAACCGGAAGAAGAACAGCCAACCAATAAGTTAAAGAATGGACCAGATAAAGTTCCCATAAACATGTCAATATGCTCCCTATCAGTCAAAGGTGGTTGAACCCTACTGGCAAGGTCTCTCCACTTTTGGGCGTACTCTTTGAACCCTTCATTCTTCCCCATTGTCATGTCTTGCAACTGAACTCTTTTCGGCGCCAAGTTGGCATTATACTGGTATCAGTGGTAGAAAGCGGTAGCTAAGTCTTCCCATGTATAGATACGGGAACCATCCAATTGGTAAAACCACTCTAGCTAGGTCCCAGCCAAGCTTTCTTGAAAAAAGTGAACCAAGAGTTTCTTGTCAGCGGTGTGCGGTTTAATTTTGCACACATAAGATTTCAGGTGAAGTTTTGGACAAGAAACCCCATCATATTTTGCAAAGACTTGTATCTTGAATTTGTGGGGAATGACAACCCCGGATATCAAACATAAATCATCAAAATCCAAACCGGGGACGGCTTGAATCTCGACGACCTTCAATTTGTCTTCTAACTGCTTGTACTTGACATTGACGGGAGGATATTACTCGTCAAAATAATCATCATCATCAGACGCTTAATCATTGATACATCCAGCATAGGTACTCCTAGCTTCTCCAATCTGATTCTCGTCTTCCTCAGATGAGTCTTCCACTACAGGGATCTGACGGAACGACTCTTTGAATCTTCTACCCATGTTCACTAGGGCTTTCCTCTTTGGTTTCTTTTTGGCTTCCAGCAATGCCATCAAGTCTTGTTGTCCCTTGGCTAGGGTCAGCAGAGTCTCTTGAAACTAAGAGTTTTGTGCTTATAGGTCTTTCACTATTTTCTAGAGATCCATCTTACTGAAGTAAATAGCATAAAGATAAGGAAACCTGTCATGGAAAACCTGTTATGTTATGATGCATGGAAGATTTGTATGCAAATGATTTCAAGGATTTATGAAATTTAAATTTGTATAGACAAAAAATGAATAAACGTCAAATTTCCTTAATTAGTTAAAAATAATTACAACACGCCTCTTGGGCTTACAAAATAAATCACTAAGATAAAAATACCGAACGCATCCTCTTCGGAGCGAGATAGGCATTCACGATTTGCTCTTCATGTAGCTGCTTTGTAAGCTTCAAGACCCTTTTCTCACTAGCGTAGAATTGAGCTTCGAAGGTATCTCGTTCTTCCTTCAGCTGAATCCAACCCTTTTGCAAGTCTTCAAGATAAGTAGGCATGTCGGGATGGAGGATAGTGTATGGGACATCTCCTTCAACAACAATTTCCATGATAACTGGTAAGATGGAGGGATAAGGCATCACGAGCTTCTGAGCACGAGCAAATACCCACCTAAGGTAAGGCTCAAGGGAAATGGAATTCTTGTGTCCCAGCGTCTTACTATCCATTTTGTTTACCATCCTCCAAGTTCATATAAACCTCTGATGGCAACCTTGATCGTCACTCTCGTAGTCGAATACCACTCCTTGGATGAGCATATCATGAGGACCATCTCTTCGGGCGTATCCAAATTGTCGTAAGGCTAAGCAAGGGTTGTAAGTGATACCTCCCCTAATGCCAAGCAAAGGGACATTATGGAATTCCCCATAACGGTCGATGATAGTAACATTCTCCAAGGATCGAGAACACCAATGAATATCTGAATGTCTGAGCATCATCAACCTATGGGACCATCTCAAACATTGATCATTCTTCAACACAGATCGACGAAGATGCGAAATAAACCATCTAGCCAAGAGAGGAGTGCAACACATGAGGATCCCTCTTTTCCTCATAGTGCAAGAGTGAAAAGAATGTAGGATATCTCCCAATAAAGTAGGTACCGGATTGCAAGACATGAAGATTTTGACAGCATTTACATCTATAATTTGGTCAAGGTTTGGAAACAAAATCATCCCATAGATGAGGAGGGCCAACATTTCTTCAAAAGCTTGTAATTCCAAAGAATTCCAACAATCTTGAGCTTTCTCGAACAAGAACTTGGCTAAGAATCCTTTGACACCACTCCTTGTTTCCCAATTAGTCGTGACATCAGATTGTTGTAAGTGTAGTGCTCGGTAAATCTCTCCAGTTCTTGGATCTCTTTCCGTACCATTGAAAGGTAGTTGATTGATAATGGGAATCTTCAGGAGGTTAGAGAATTCTTCCAGAGTGGACACAAGTTGATAATCGGGAGAAGTGAAACAATGGTGTAGAGGATCAAAGAACTGGAAAAGCACCTTCATCATATCTTCATCAGTGCTGGAGGTAAACAAATTTAGGAAGCGACCATGTCTTTCAGTGAATGAAGAATTCTTAGGGACCCTTGATGCTAACTCTTTGAGTTGAGAAGGAATTCTTACGAGATTGACTTGGATAGTATTCCTGCAGATGGAAGCCATATCCTACAAAACAGAACAAAGATAAATCCCAATAATCCTTGAAATGGTTAGTAAGAGTGAGTATGATGTTATGATGTTTATGATGTTATGTACAAGTAAGAATATACAAACAAGGAAAACAAGGCCTTAGGTTTAGCCTTGTTTGGAGTCTTATAGGTAAGTACCCTCTTGAAGTTTAGTTGGCTCAAACCTGTCATAGCAATAGTAACCGGGATCTAATGGATCTCAATATCAATGATCTTTCTTCTCGAGAATTGTTTCAGCGCAAGCCTCTTTCATGGCGACCAAAATATCCTGAGAAGTTTGATCTCAATGAGTGTAGTATCGAGTATCAACCAACTTCGGACTGCACCAAAGCCAGATATCTCACTACTTCTTAATGACCAAGTTGGTTAAGTAAAGGTTCTAAAGTCAGTTAGTGTTTCATGACACCACACAACAGTCCGGTATTCTCCTTGACTACTCAAGGGCTACCGGTACCTACAAATGTGTCACACTAACGTAGCTATTGCTTAGACCATGTCGGTATACCCCGCACAGTTTCCACAATGTATTTCTACTTACCTATAAGGTATCCCAAATTCGGGTAGATGTTTAAAACAAGCCCAAACAAGGAACCAAAATATAAAGCAAGCAAGTCAAACAATGAAAGCAAATAAAGGTGATCTAGCCCTAAGGTAACCCCACTTTTAAGTTTTTCCCCAGCAGAGTCCCCAATTCTGTAATACTGTGGGAGAACTAACTTGGGATGTTTTGCGTTTGATCGCAAATGTTGCGGTTAGCAAGAGTCGCCACTGACTTTTATTTTATCCAAAAGGAAAGGTGGAAAAGAACAGAAAGACCTTTGAGATTATTTCTTGAGTTCGGGGGGTAGATTATGAAAGGGAAGGTGTTAGAACCCTTTTCATCCATAGTTATCTATGGGCTCTTAGTTGCTTGCTAGATCACTTGCTTTTGTTTGCAAATGTGCTTTGCGGTGTTTTTTGAAAGTATTTTGAAAAGACATCTTCGTTTAGGAAAACTTTGTCACGGTTCTCGTTCGTAAGAACGTATACAAAGTGTTGGACTTTTTGAAAATATTTCATGTTTGGAAAGTGTTTGATTGTTTTGAAAATGAACAAGGATGTTTGTTTTTTAAAATGAGCAAACAACTAAGAACGTTTCTACCTACTCAAAAGTCTTTGTTCATTTCTTACTTTCCTTTGATATTGCTATCTCACCATTGATTGGTAAGAAGCCTTATCTTTAGATGTAAAGGGACGGGCATGGGTCATCGTATAGTCATGATAGCAATGTTGTGAGATATCTTAGCATTTATTTTTGAGGGACTAAGATCATTTTGAAAGGCAACATTTGTAGCATCATTGAGGGTCTATGATCTTGTATTTTTTATTTGTTTTTGCTAAGATATCCCACATACATAACATGACCATTTTTGTAAGACAACAAGTGGAATTACCCTAAGGGTACATGTGTGAATAGTGTTTGATTTGCATGCATTGTTTATCTTGAATTAGGGTTATCTACTTGTTGATTTTCATCTTTCCATACAAACCATAATTACTAGCATTTATAGGAAAGCGATAAATTGCGGAAAGTAAAATTACTACGCTATTACATCATTAGGAGAGGGGGCATACAAATTTATAAATGGGGATTGCAAGAAATTAAACCTAATTATCTACTACAACCATATTGAATAATATACAAGAATTGAAAAGAATATAATATGCAAGAATATAAACGGAAAGGAAATGATTTTGTTTGTTTTTTGTTAAGGGTTTAGTTTTGACTTAATTAAGAAAAATGATTAATTAAATATAAAATAAAATTAAACCTAAACTAATTAAGAAAAGAAATTAAGTTAGAAAGCATTTTTTAGGGTTTTTTATGAAAAGATTTTAAGCTTAATGAAAATAATATGGAAGTTCATTAATTAAAAGAAACCTAAATTCTAAGATAATTTTTATTAAGAAATAACTAAACCTAAATAAATTTATTAAGAAAAGAATTAAATTTGTTAAGTAAATGTTTTTTGTCTTTTGTCTTTATAAAGAAAATAAAAATATAAGTGTGTAAATAATAAATAAAATTTTTTTTAGATTTTTTAATAAAAATAATAATAATAATAACAATAATAAAAATAATAATAAAGATAATAAAATAAATTATATATAAAAGTCAGGGGGTAAAAAAGAAGTTTAGAGTGTTTATTAGAAAAAAAACAATTTTGTTTGAGTCTGGCCCATTAACATTTTTTTGTAATTAGAAAAAAAAAAAAAAAAAAAAAACTTGGGCCTGTGTGTGATAAGCAGGCAAGGGAGTGTGGTGCAGTAAAATGGAAAGGTCCACTGACTAAGCCTAGGCGCTAGCTGTTTGTAACAAAAAAAAGAAGGAAAATGTTGGAAAATATAGAAAAAAGGCAGCGCTGGGACTTGAACCCTTGGTCCTTACCATACATGCGCGCTGCCTTTACCACTGGGGTAGATATACATCCGTTAACATAACTGAAATAATAAATACATAACACAAAACAAGTTATAGAAATGACTTCATCTTCAACCTCCAGCCATAGTTCTTGTAACTCATTCATTTCTCAACAAAAATGAAAGATGTAAACATGAAAATTGCTCCATTTTTCCATATGAATCCAACCGTATAAATATCATAAGCTATAAATCTAAGATGAATGAGACTTTCTAAAAGTACCTAATTCTGACCTAACTTTTTTCAGAGATTCAAACCTAAAATTCGCTAAGCTCAATCAAAATAAATGAAATCTATGGACATGTACAGTTTCAGGGCAATGATATCTAGATTTTATCTTCACAAATACAAGCTTAACAATGCTTAAATGAAAAGATAGATGTTCAGAAAAGATACCTTAAAACTGGAAATCGTGAAATGAGTTTGAGCAACTTTCAAGGAGTTGTGATGATCAGGTTAGCTTTAGTGAACCTATAGGAAGCTAATGCAATGATTAGTTTGGAATGAGGATGGCTAAAATGGCCTGGAGAAGTCAACTTGCAGACTCTATTTTTTGGTTGTGGAGGTTGATGAAAATTGTGTTACAGTTCTGGAACAAGGACAAGGATGGACTATATTTGAGGTATAGAAGCTTTATGATTGATTAGCAATGAAAACACACGAGGGAAATGTGAGTTACAAGTTCAAAGTCAGAAACTGTGCATCAATGGTGTTTTTGGGCAATTTCTGGCTTGTAAGTATTTGAGAGAGTTCCAGGATACTTGAACTCATGCCTATGCTTTCAAATAGTATCTCTATTTATAATCAAATGGTTTTGAGACTTGTAGTTGATCAGAATTCAAATTCACATGTTTAAGCTCAACATGTGATTTTCTTAACAAAACAAGTTTCCATGCATTTGTACTTGCTATTGTAGAGTGGTTATACTTTAAACAAGCGTGCTTCTGACTTTGTAGATGGAGTGTGATCAGAGGGAACAAGTGATAGGCTCAAGAATTGACTTTGTGCATAATGCTTGCTTTTCAAGAATGGCAATGTTAACTTTCTTTCTAAAATAGCAAATTGACTTGGACAATGCTTAAACCACTTGGATTATAGCTCAAAAGTTTGTGTAATACATTAATTATGGACAGATACACAAGTTAGAAGGCATGCAAAGCAAGATTATGCAGCATAACATTGAGATTAGATTATGTGTTCATCAAGAAAATGGCTTGTAATTCAAGTTTGAAACCCTAACTTCTTACCTTCGATTCTCCTAGCTCAACTATAATATCATTGAGTTCTTGGATATTTTGGAAAGCTTGTAACATCCTCTAAAACCTTCATTGGATATTTTTTAATATTCATCTTGGAACTAGGTGAAAAGTTGCCATGAAATTGGTACCAAAAATCTGCCTAACTAGGGTAAAATTTCACTAAGTGTTTTAAGTTCATGAGCATGTCTTCACAAATTCATAACTTGAAATCCAAGAATTTCTAGGATAATTTATGCCCTACAATGTTTTAGATCTCATTGAGATCTACAATTTTCATGTTGGAAGTTTCCTTTGAATCATCTTGCATCATGGTGGAAATTTGGCTCAACGTTATGAAAAAAAGTGAACTTTTCAACACTTTGAAAAAATTCTAAGTTTTAGAATTTTGACTTTTCAAAGATGAATCTTGAATTTTAGATTTATTGATGAACAAGTTTCATATTTTGACATGTGTTTATGAATTGTAATCTTTCAAACTTGATTTTGATCAAAAATTCAAAGTTTGACTTTTCAATGTATAGTTGACTTTTTATCAGTTGACTGAAATTCAACTATCAATCAATTGAACTTGAGAAATGTTTTGAACCATTCCATTAAGTCAAAATGATTTACTTGAATCCTTGAGATCATTTCTTGAATCAATAAGTCATTTGTTAGGTCAAAAATCAGAAATTGAACCTCCTTAGTCAAAACCCTAATTTTGACCATTTTGCCCTTTTGATGGTCTGATCAAATTTCTTGAGGAATTGTGATCCAAACTTGATAAATTTACATATATGAGTTCATGATGTTGATATGGATAAAAAATTATGAAGTTTGACTGTAAATTGACCATTGTTGACTTTTTCCCCAATATAGTTGATTTTAGGTCAACTAATCAATTGACTGAGCAAAAATATGATCCAAGACTTGAAACTTGACATGAGAAATCTTGAGGGTTCAAAATGATCCATGAAAGTCATATGGGTAATTAAAAGTCTATTTTTCCTTGTGCAAACTCAAACCCTAATTTGAGTCATCAGTGCTTAAGAAGGTGTGTTGAGCTGATCAAACCTTGTGTAGTCTTGAACCAAAGGAGATCTTATGAGATACTTCTTGAGAAATGAGAGGGAAAATTTTGGGTTACAACAGTATGAACTCCCGAAACAAGATGGGTTTACCAACAAACTGATTGAAGATTAACTCCTGAAACAGGACGGAGAAACTATCTTCCTTTCTTTCTCTTTGGTCAGATAAAGATTCATTCCTCAAACAGGACGGTGCGACTATCTTTATCATCTCACCAATGGTATGAATTCCCGAAACAAGATGGGTTTACCAATAAAGCAGATTGTAGGTCAATTCCTGAAATAGGACGGGGAAACTATCTACATGAAAAGCAGCTACTCAAACACATTTCCAGAAGTTTATTCTGGAAAGCATTCTTCAGATACAGTCGAGCATAAACTCATTATGGCATTTCTATCAACAGTTACTTTAGATGGCATCTTTAAGCGCATATCCGACAACTCTCCACCATCCCTTCAAATGGAATCTTTAAGCCCATTCTCGATATAATCAATAATAAGTTTTACTTCATGCATAAGCGAGTGAAAATTTCTGGGCACTTAAGTGTTCAATCCTCTTCTACCTTCAAGTCAAGAATGGCGGACAAGTCAATCTAACTCTTCAGATTTTAGAAGATTGAACAGGGGAAGATTCCTCAAAAGTGCTAAAAAGAGCCCCTGAGCGCAGACACATCCCCAAGGGACTAAACGCATTAAGTTATCTTTCAAAGAGCTTATTTGAGAACAACCTATTCTAAAAGCAACCTATTTTAATTTGAAAACAGCTTCTTTTAGGGATGACTATTCTGCAGCGGTAGTTGCAAACAAAAAGGGAGCACCGCTTACTCAAGCACTAGTACCGTCTAAGCATCCCACAGCTGATGATTTATTTCCTTCAAATCTTCTACTAGGAGGATGCTACTTATATTTTCTATTATTTTACAGATTACTTGCCCCAGGAATGCTTGTTGTCAGCAGTTAAGGGACAGAGGGAAGGTGACGAAAGTAATCCTACTACGGCACTAAGACTCGTTCAGTCTATTTGGCGACTATTCCCATTGCACAGCTACTGCTGTAAAGAAGGAATTCGGTTTAAAGCTTTTTTTGTTGCGGGGAATCTTGTTTGAAATTTATTACACTCCTTCTCTCCCTCTTTCATGTGCTAGCAATCCGGTAATTCGGTAAATAAGTATAGCAGGAAGTCCAGTAAGCCAAGGAGAGATCCTGGGAAAGCCAAAGTTGTGTTTTCCTTACTTCTTCTTATACCCTTGCAGGGAAAACAAAATAATACATACCAATGCCTTATCTCGGCATTAGGAGTTCATTAAAAAGGTAAGAAGGAATGGCCGGATGTAACTTAAGACATTTCTCACAAAAAAATCTCAAATACTCAAGGGTTCTCAAGGTTTGATCAGACAAGCTCACCTCTTATGCACTGAGCCCACAAAATAAGGTTTTGGTTTTCTCAAGGACAATTGGACTTTTGATGCCTAAAATTAATTTCATGGTTCATTATAGGTCTCCAATATTGCTCATACCAATTTTCAAGTCTTGCTTCACAAATTTGCTCAGTCAATTGCTCAGATGACTGAAAATCAATTGTATTGGGTAAAGAGTCAATTGTGGTCAACATACAGTCTAACTTCATGATTTTTGGCCAACATCAATATTTTTATGTCATATTCATCAATTGATCAAGTTTTGATCATAATTCCTCAATGAAAGCATTCAAATCACCAAATGGGCAAAATTGTCAAAATTAGGGCTTTGACTGAGAAAGACTGATCATTGACTTTTGACCTAGTACATGACCTAATGACTTGGAGAATGATCTCAAGGACTCAAAATCAATATCTTGACCTAATTTCATGGCTCAAATCATTTCTCAAGATCAATGGATTGATAGTTGAAATTTGATCAACTGATGAAAAGTCAACTGATACATAAAAAGTCAAACTTTGACTTTTTGATCAACGTTGAATTTTAAAGATCAAGAATCGTCAAGACCTTCAAAAATATAAAACTTGATCATAAAGGATCAATAAAGTCAAGAAAAGTCAATATTTTCAAGACTTAGAAAAATTCTAAGTGTTTTTTAACCTTGATAGTTTCACTACTTCATGACAATATTTCACCAACATGCAAGATGATTCAAGGAAAAATTTCAACATGAAAGTTGTAGATCTTGATGAATTCTACAAATTTGTCCTTGAGGATTGATTTCCAAAAAATTCTTAGATTTGAAGATATAAGCTCATGAAGTCATGACATTTTTACAAAACACTTGGTGAAATTTTCATCAAGTTAGGCAGATTTTTTGTCCCAACTTCTTGGCAATTTTTTCACCAAGTTCCAAGTTGATTTAGCCAAAATGGTCAACATGAAGGTTGTATAAAATATTTCAAGCTTTCCAAAATGTCTAAGAACTTGAAGAGATCATGCTTGATCTAGGATAATCGAATAAAAGAAGTTGAGCATCCATTCTTGAATTATAAGGCTTTTCATGAAGAACACTTGATCAAATCTCAAACCTATGTTGCATAATCTTGCTTTGCAGGCTTCTAACATGCAAATAACTCCATAATTAATTGTTTTACACAATTTATTTAGGTATGATCCAAGTGATTAAGCCATTTTCCAAAGCAATTTTCCATTTTTGGAAGAAAGGCACCATTGCCATTCTTGAAAAGCAAACTTTATCACAAAGTCAACTTGTCTTGAGCCTCTAACTTATTTGTTCTGATCACACTCAACATGTATGCTCAAATAGTAACATGTTTAAATCCTCTATCCACCCCACAAGCCCTTGTACCATTGGATTGGATCAATGTTTGTCAAAGTTACTTCAAAATCAAGGCACATAACCATAACATGTGATTTCTTGATTTTCATTACTTCAAGTCCTAAAAAATTTCCTCTATAAATAAATGGGTTTTTTCAAGCTAAAACACAAATTAATAAGTTATCTAACCCTCTCAAACTCCATGAAACTCAAAGTTGCATCAAAACCTCCATTGCTTGTCATTTCTGGCCAAAAACATCAAACTCAAAATCCACTCGTGTGTTTCCTCTCTAAATCAATCACAAAGATTCCGTACCTCATTTATAACTCATCCCCATCCTTGTTTCATAACTGTAACTCCATTTCCATTGTTGTCCAAACCTCACTTTACACCTCTATAACTTGGCTTCTCCAGGAAGATTCAGGCACTTTCAGCACAAAGTAAAAGTTGCATTATCTTCCTAGGAGTCTAGTGAAGTTATCCAGATCATCACCACACTTCCAGAGGTGCTCAAACTCCATACATGATTTCCAGTTTTGAGGTAAGTTTTCTCAACTTTGAACTCTCTCTACAAGCATCATTAATGGTTACTTTATGAATGAAAAATATAGACATCATTGCTCTAAAGCCAACCATGCCTTTAGTTTTCATTTATGTTGCCTGAGTGATGTGAATTTTGAAGTTGAACTTTCTGAAAAAATTAGGTTTTATTTGGTACCAAACAAAATTCATGTTCATCTTTGATTTATAGCTTTAGTTATTTATATGGTTGAATTTGTGTTGAAAAATGGAGCAAGTTTCATGTTTACACTTTTGAAAATGGTTGAGAAATGAGAAAGTTTAAAATTTCAAAAATGTAACAATGGAGGCTGGCGCGAGGAAGAAGATGAAGTGTGTTCAGGAACGAGCTTATTTTAAATTTATTGTAACTTGTATTATTAACGGATGAAACAGCCACCCTAGTGGTAGAGGAAGCACGCATAAGACATTGATCTATAGGGATCTGGGTTCGAGCTCCAGTGGTACCCTTTTATTTATTTCATATTTGTTTCTATGAGATTGTGTGCAGGCAATCCCAAGACTTGCGCGCTACACCCCTCATCCATACCATCCATCAACAGCCAATTAAATTAAACACTCATAATGGAAAGACTATGGTGTATCATCACAAGTCAACCACATAGAATTGCAAACAGGGCGCCTGGGCCTCCTAACCTGTGCCTTTTCTTTATTTATTTTATTTCTTCATACCCCCTTTTACTCATAACAAAACAGGCCCATCTTTTATTATTTTCTGATTCTAACAAAATAAACTGTTTTGGGCCTCTTTGCTATTTTTTAACCTCCATCTTACTTTTTAACACCCCAACCCATTATTTTTATTTCTTTATATTTTCTATATTTCATTTATTTATTTATTTTTATTTAACCCAAAAATATAAAAATATATTTTCTTAAAATAATTAAATTAAAAATATTTTAATTTAAACACTTGTTTTATTTTTGTTAATATTTAGAACTAGGTTTTTGCTTATTTTCCATACTTTAAAACATTTTTCTAAATTAACATTAACAAAAATTATTTTCTAAACAAATTAAATTAGACTTAGGTTTTATATTAATTAACTTAGATTTTAGGATTTGATTAAATAATTAATTAACTTTTCTTGTAATTAAATTTAATTAACTTAATTAGGTTAAATTACTAAAACCTTTTCCATCAAAAACCCTAAAAGACAATTTCCTTCTTCTTCTTCTTTATATTTTGTACATTCTATTATTATTATTCATGATCATTAGTTTGTAATAGATAATTAGGCTTTATTGTTTTCTCCCCCTATTCACAAACTTGTATCCCCCATTCTCAAAGCGTTGTAATAGTGTAGGATATTTAAAATTCCACAATTTATCGCTTTTCTTATTATTGTTAGTAATTAGGTTTTGCATGACAAGACTTAAAATCCAACCATAGAAAACCTTAATTCAAAGACAATATATTTAAAATCAAAACACTTTTCACACTTGCACCTCCAGGATAACCCACACTTGTTGCCTCGGATTTAAACAATCATGTCACTCGAACGTGGGATGTTTTAGCAAAGACCATCGATTAAAAGATCGTAGTCCCTCGATGACCCTTAGATGTGTCCTTTGATAAACGATCTTAGTCCCTTACGAAAATTGCTAATACATTCAACAAGTTGCCTTCTATGACTGTACGATGATCCACGCATGTCCCTCACATCCAATGATATGGCTTTCTACCAACTAATGGTAGACAAGCACTATCTAATGGAGGAGGAAAAGAACAAAGACTTTTTGAGTAGGTAGATTGCTCGTACTTGCCTTCTCATAAACTAAAGCCATTTTCACACCTCACATTTTCAAAAACAAACACCTTTTTTCAAATACCCTCTTTTCAAACAAATATTTTCAAAACAAACATTTTGTATACATTCTCAACGATACGAGAATCATTGTAAAATTGTCGTACTAAGGCGTTTTCAAAATATATCCAAAAAACAAACATTTTGTATACATTCTCAACGATACGAGAATCATTACAAAATTACCATTTTCAAAATACTTTCAAACATACACAAACACATAGAATTTCAAAGTGATCAAGAAATTAAGAGCCTGTAGATAACTACGGATGAAAAGGGTTCTAACACCTTCCCTTTTCATAACCTACCCCACGAACTCAAGAAAATTCTCAAAAGGTCTTTCCTGTTCTTTTCACCCTTTTCTTTATTGGATAAAAGAAATGTCGGTGGTGACTCTTGCTATCCGCGACATTTGCGATAAAACGCAAAACACCCAAGTCAGTTCTCCCACCATATTACACATGGCTTTCAATTTCTACACTTTGTTCTCCATCATAATCGTAGTTGTTACATGTCCAATACCTAAGATGACTTCATATTCAACTTCAACTACTTCCAAAAGGTTCAGATCAATCATCTTCAACTTCAACTGCTCAAATAGTTCTTCCAAGTTGGAATTCAAAAGGGCTTAAGGAGAAATATGAGAGACGTTATCCAGATCATCATATGGATTGACAATGCGTTTGAAAAGCTCCAGTGAAGTTCCCTGGGGTTTCCCTTTTGGACATGGTCTGGTGGTGGACGCAACAACATGATGAGTTGTTCGACTGTCCAAACTCTCAAAGACCTTGGATTATGAACTAGGTTTGAGTTAATAATGAATTCATTTTTTCCTTTCCTCAGAGACTGGTGGTCTAAGAGGGCCTTGAGGGAGAATGGTTGCCTGTTGGACAGGAGGCGCCTCTAAGACAATGAAATCTTGGACATGCTCTCTAGCAACGATGGTTCGAGTAACATTGAGAGCCTTTGCAACAAATGAAGAATGTTGTTACTAAGAGCCAAGATACACAAAGAAAAAACAAGTAAGATGTCAAATTACCTCTTTAACATCCAAGGAAGGACCAGAGGACGCAAATGAAGGTTCAAGAGTAGAAACGTTCATGTTCTATCTTTTCTTTTGTAAAGGGGTAGTTTCAGCCCCGTCTCGTCTTCTACGTCGAAGGTTACAACAGATTCATGCCTAAACCTCTTCACACTCTCTCCCTTCAGATGTCCAGAATATCCCATGGTCACGGTGTCTGGTTCTGGCGTACCTGGTTCCACGTCGAAGAAAGTATAGTTTATCACACTAGGAATCTGGTATTTGGGAGGAAAAGGTTTAGGAGAATCAGGAACCTCGTCTTCATTTAAAATCTCATATCCCTTATGCGTAGATTGACCTGAAGTTGACAAAGATACAGAAGTGAAGAACGTGTTAATATCTAGAAAAGGATGTTGATAAATTGTATCCTTGCTCTTTGTACCTTTTTTTAGCCGAAAGACTAAGGCGTCCGAGATGCATAGTGCCATAAGAGTGGAGTCAGTCGCGGTCTGATAATAAGATCTTCACAAATTAAATAACTTTTGCGTACAATAGAAAGAGAGATAAAACCTAAAGAAGTTCAGAGAGAACAATTTTTTTTAAGTTTCTAAGGCATTTGGTCAAAGTTTCCTCAGAAACAGATCCACAAGATTAGGATCATCTGAAATCATGTCCAGAATATTAAAAATGACAGTCAACAGGATCTTCACTGCAACAAATATATCAGTCGACTGAATGACAAAAGGTTAAAAGACTTAATAATTTTACAAGTTTAAAAGACCTTTGCAAGCAACGTCGACAACATGTTGGACAATTACTCTCAGAAGTTCGTGGGGGAGTTTGAAGCAATTATAACACAATATGGGTTGTAAACAGAGAGAATTATGGGTGACATGTAAGCACGCTAATGGAAACCTGGAGATCAAACGTGGAGTAAAACACATTAGTTCCATAGCGTGTGGAATCGTCACCGACAGTTATTTTATAAATAGAGTAAATAGAAGACTCTTACATTATAAAAAAAGGTCACAAAATTTCATATATACTCTCCATACCACTAAAGTATCCAAGTCAAGAGCGAAACAATGTGTAAGAAACATGTATGTATTTGCGTCCAGATTTTCTTTGTCCAATTTATTAACTCTACAAGAATTACTCAAGTCTTTTAACAAAAATTAACTAAAAATTAATGAATATTTTGTATTGCACAACATAATTTTTGTTATTAATTAGGTTTCTCTGCACATAATTCATCACTTTCAAAAAATTTAAACACAAATTGCATTTTCAAAATTGAATTAAAACTGAAACCTAATGATTAAAGTAGAAAAAAAAGCATCATCTCATTCAAATGTTTTTTAGTGCATTTCACCACATTAACATAGTTACCAAAATAAAATATCTATACATAGAAAATAGAGATTAAACTCAAGATATTTAAGAATATAAAAAGCAACAAAGGTGGGCCTTTATAGAGGAAGGAAGGCCCAGGTGATACAGACAGAGTGCCACACAGACCCCATTCTTCCCAATCCAACCTGCCTTTATAAATATTGACCTTTGTTTTTCATCCAACATTATTAATTCTCTTCCCTCACAGTGATTCAGTCTCAGTTAAACTTCTCCAACAACTAATTTCAGTTTTCCAAGAAAAAACACACTGTCAACTCTTTCTTTCTCTTTCCAACATGTCTTCTGAATCCACATGCAATCAAACTGTCCCACCTTTCTACTTAGATGAGAAGTGGAAGCTCTCATCAAAGAAACAAGTATCTTCCTCAAATTCTTCACTCATGAAGAAGAACAAGAAGAAGAATTTAACTCATCAAAGAAAGTGTGCTTTTGCTAGAAAGTGTGTTAGCCTTGTTAAAGAACAAAGAGCTCGTTTCTATATCATGAGACGATGTGTTATAATGCTCATTTGTTGGAATGATCAGTATTCTGATTCATAAGATCCTGTTTTTGTGTACATATGATGTTTATGTTCATGTTTTTGTTTGTGTTTTTAATGTTGTTTTGTACTATGTTAGAATTGGAAAATATAAATGTTACTTATATAGCTTCAACACTAACTAAATTCTCTCCTTTTGTTGTCTAAATTTTTTTGTTTGTGAATTGAATTTTATTTGTGTTTGGGATTGAAGAAATTGGAAGAGTACTGATGGTGTTTGAGATCTGAAAATTGAAAGAGATTCCATTGAAATTCAACCATTGGAGATGGAAGTGGTAAGATGAGGTAAGCTATGCTATGCTCAAATAAATGTACTTAGGGTGACGCAAAAACATTTAGTTTGTTAATTATTTTAATAATTATTTTGTTAAGTGTAAATGGGCTCATTCATGGAAATTCAAGCTTCATTAATTTTTTTTATATTTTAGTGAAAGGGAGAGAGGGAATATAATAATAAAATAAACATCTTTGGAGCGACCAAAGGGGCAAGCAACAAAGATGCCTTTGTCTGCGTCAAATTTTGCACTTTGGTGCTAACTACAAGGATAACATTTTTATTTCGTGAAAAAGTTGAAAATATTTTAGGATATTTTTTTCTTTATTGAAATGGTTGATTTATAAATTTAAATGATTATATAAATATAAATTTATATTTCGGATTAATATTTCAGATAAGAAATTAATCATATATCCATAATTTATGGTGTCTTTGATTTACTATAAAACAAAGGTTTGGACAACATAACTCTAATTGTTCTGCATTTAATTTAAAATTTGTTTATGGAACAGGACAAAAATCAGGATTATGGACCAAACACAAACTTAAATTTTTGTCCCTCACAACCATACCACAATTTTTTGTCCTTAGTACAAATTATTTAAAATACATAAATATGTTTTTATTTTCTACTAAAAATATATATTCTCTCTCATTCTTCTTTATTAATATTTACAATGAAAAAATACTCTTTTGTTATTAGTACAATTTATTAAAAGAGGAAAATACCTTTATATATATATATATATATATATATATATATATATATATATATATATATATATATATATATATATATATATATATATATATATATATATATATATATATATATATATATATATATATATATATATATATATATATATATATATATATATATATATATATATATATATATATATATATATATATATATATATATATATATATATATATATATATATATATATATATATATATATATAAAGAGCGTTGTTACTTTATTTTATTTGTCTTGTGTATTGTCCATCAAATATCTAAATGATAAAAAATTGTCTAGTACGTTCAGTACTTACCCTTTTGCAAATCAAACACACTCTTACACTCATTCAACACAACTAATATATTTTATTATTTTGCGATTTTGAAAATTTGTCATTGAAGACATTAATGGGTCGAGTCGCAAACTAGGTCGCTCTCTTTAAGATGTTTCGCAGAACTACTTAAAATTATACAAAGCAATCACTCAACTACAACGCCTCCAAGATAAATTAGATTAGTTGTATATTGTACGATTATTACTTACATTGTAGTAATCGGTCTAAAGTTACACCCTTTGATGGCATTGTGACCAGTCGAATATGGTATAGATACCACTCTTAGAATCTGGTTTTTATACCAAACATAGATGGCGCGAAGAAGCCACTCAAAAATAAAGAAAAGAAAATTTGAGATGAAGCGGAGATGAGAGAGAGGAGAAAGATTTCAGAATGCAGAAATCTGGAGTGAAGAAAATGAGATGGGAATACCTATATTTATAGACAGAAATCTAACCCGAATACGAGAAGACGTAGGGTGATCCAGTCTAAAACTAGTCGTTATGAAACTTGATCAACAAAGAAACGTGGAAACGTGGTAGGCAAGGCAAAATCGTGGAAGCTTAGTAAAAATTAGGGTTACAGTAGCGGTGAAAAATCGGGAGACAAAGCTATTGACTAACTTGACTCACAAAATTTAAGAAGTCACCACTGAACTTTATTATTTCCAATGAAAAGGGAAAAGATCAAAATCCTATATTAAGTATGCAATGCAAGAAGCAAAAACTAAAAGCAAAACAAGTAAGAGATCTAAGCTACAGGGGTTAGGTATACAAAGGGAAGATATTAGCACCCTATGTATCTATAGTACTCTATAGGAACTTCTTATAATATCTATTTTTTGGTTAAAATTAGTTTGTTTTCTAAATAAGTGTGGAGATGGGAAAATAAAATATTTTTATTATTTTTTTGTTTGGAAATACAAAGTCTTATACCTACATACCAATGAAGGATCAAAACCTCATAGTTCATGGTAAAAATGACAAAAGAGTTTGTTCTGATTGATTTTAGGAGAAAAGACATTTTGTCATCTTAAGGAGAATACTCAACTAATACCACCACAAGTATGAGAAGGTGGATCTTGCATCATCATGAAGGAATGACTCTTGATTTGGATATAAGATCAACAAGTTGCCACTGGCTCGCTCAAGTGGAAAGAATCACATTTACTTCAATCATTACTATGGGGATATGAGAATTATATCTCAACTATAAAAATGACTTATATCTAATCTCTTTGAGAAAAGAATTTAAATTGAAAAGCCAAAGTGGAAAAAAGATTTGGGTGAGATTGAGTCACTTTTAGTCTTTTGAAATTGTTTTGATATGCTTAGATGTATTCGAGTATTTACTAAACAGGAAAGGTTTTGAAAATGCAATGACACAAAGTCAAAGTTTTTTAATGAAAGTGGTTTAAGTTTGAAATTAGGGTTTTAAGTACAAGAGGTAAAACCCAAGAAAATAATTTACAAAGGTAACTGTGGTACGGTGGGAGAACTGACTTGAGGTTTTGCATTTGTTTTCGCAAATGTTTTGGTTGAGCAAGAGTCGCCACCGACTTTTTATTTTATCCTAAGGAAAGGTTAAAAAGCACAGCAAAAACCTTTGAGATGTTTTCTTGGGTTCGGGGAGTAGATTATAGAAAGGGAAGGTATTAGCACCCTTTCTATCCATGGTTATCCATGGGCTCTTAGTTACTTGCTTAGATCAACTTGCCTTGATTTTCAATTGTTTGAAATGGTGCTTTGTGTGTGGGTTTGAAAATGTTTTTGAAAAGAGGCCAATGTGGTGGCAACCTTTGTAATGATCCATGTTGGGATGTATACAAAGGTGTACTTATCTTTTGAAAAGTTTTCAATGTTTTTTTGAAAGTTGTTTTGAAAGTGTAGTGATGTGTGGTTTGAAAATAGGCAAGTGTTTTGTTTTGCAAGTTTGATTCAAGTAACTAAGAGGTTGTCTACTCCTAAATTTCTCAAAGATTTCTCCTATGTTTTTAACCCTTTTAACAATTTTGTTCCACCATTGCATTTGGTGGACAATCTTGTGTTAGGATGTGAAAGGGACGGGCGCGGGTCATCGTTTAGACCATAATTGCAATGGTGCCAAGTATCTTTGGGCAATTTTTCCTTGGAGGGTGTGATCGTTCTGTGATCGGTGGATCTGGAACTGACTGTTTAACTCTGGTTCGCGAAATGTCGCGGAAGCAAGAGTCGCCACCGTCTTTTATTTTCTCCAATATGGAAAGGACAAAAGCACAGAAAAATTTCTTATTGAGATTGCTCTCGGTTCGGGAGGTAGATTTATAGAAAGGGAAGGTGTTAGCACCCTTTCTATCCATGGTTATCCATGGGCTCTTAGATACTTGCTCATTTGTGTTTTCAAAATGTTTGTCTGCTTTTCAACTGTGAGTGGGTTTGAAAAAGTTTCGTTTAAAGATTTCAGATCGACTCTTGTATCAGTCCTCAAGAGTGTTTGAAAAATTGTTTTGAAAGCTTTTTGAAAAGTGTCGGTGTGAAAAGAGTTTTTGATTTGTTTTGAATTAGAGAAAGTATCTACGAGTCATCTACCTACCCTAAGGAATTAGTCTGTGTAAATGTCCTTAAGGTAGTGCCATCCCACCATTGAGAGGTAGGTAGCACCACCGTTGGAGGTGTTCGGGTCAATTCAATTTAGGGACAGTGTGGCCACCGAGCAACAGTAAGACACCTTAGAAGCTACCCTTATGCCATTGATCTTTTTATTCCGAGGCAACTATTCCGAGGCAACTTGTTCGAGGCAACCATTTCGAGGCAACTAGATCAAGGGAACATAAGGACTCACTAAGACGTCCTATACTCGACGACCACGTTTCGAGGGGCAAGGCAACAGTGTGATCACCAGAGCAATAGTAGGACACCTTAGAAGCTACCCTTATGCCATGTTCATGGACATAAGGACTTACTAAAACGTCCTATACTCGACGACCACGTTTCGAGGGGCAAGGCAACAGTGAAGCGTACCCTAGGAGTGGTGTGTGAATTGTGTGTCATTTTCAGTTATTATTTGTCTTGTCATGCATTTGGTGATCTACGCTTTGATTTTATTTGGGCATACATTCTTTCATGTGATTAACAGTTTAAAAGGGTGCGAAAATTAAAATGCGGAAAAATAAAGGTCCTACGCTATTACAAGGCGCGGGTCTATACATCGCCAAATTAACAAAGACCCGATTTTAAATAAAATGCGGAAAGTAAATGTCCTAATTATCTATTACAAGGCTTTGGGGCAAATACATTATATTTAAAAAGGAAATAAAAGTAAACGTGCGAAAAGAAATAAGAATTGAGAGTGCGAGGGCGTTGGACCCTTTAAGGATATTAAATTGAAATTACAAATTAATTAATGATTAAATAAAGAGAAGAAATTATTTTTATGTTTTTTTTTTTGGTATTTTATGAAATAAAGAAGATTAATTGAAATTAGAAATTAAAATAAAAGCCTAGTTCTAAGTTTGTTTTTAATTATAAAAAAAAATTGTTTAAGTTTAACCTAATTTAACCCTAATTAATTAATTACAAGTTTATTTACAAAATAATTAATAATTAATAATGATAAGAAATAAAAAGTTATTTATTAAGAAAAAGAATAAGAAATGCTAAAAAACCTGTTTTTTTTATATTTTTTAGTTATTAAGAAAACATTTAAAATTTAAAACCCTAAATTAAACTAAATTGATTAATAAAATTTATTTACAAAAAATATTAATGAATTAAATAAATAAACATATTTTATTTTTTAATGATTTCTGATTTTTTTTGGTTTTTAGGAAAATTAATTTTATGGAATTAAATAAAACAATTAACATGATTAAAATAAATAAAAGAAAAGAATGAAAAGAGAGAAAGAGAATGCAAACATGGGGGGTGGTTGACCCAATTTTGGAGGTTAATTTGCAGCAATTAGGCCCAAGAATTCCAGGCCTTTTGACTTTCTGGCGCTTGTGTGTGGGACGTTTGACCAGGGTACATGGTGGATTGCTTGTGATGGCCATTGGATTGGCCTTCAGGGACATGTGGCAGGCACTGACGTGAGGCTTCATGATGGTCCCTGGAATGGAAGCTGCACAGAAGTACGTTAAGAAAATAAATATACGAAAGAGTGGGGGACCTGGGAATCGAACCCAGGTCCCTGTGTTTACCACATGTACGTCCAACCGTCTGAGCCATGCGTGCGCGTTGTATGGAAATTGGCGAGCAAATAATATAATGCAAAGCAGCGCTGAGTGGTATCCAACGCGCCAAAATTCAAATGCGCCAGTCCCCATGAGCCACGTCTCCTTTCTTCTTCGTTTTGCCTGCATTTATAAAACAGATAGCGGGGGTTTTAAACCCCCACTAAGCTTCAACCTGCAAAATAGCGAATAGGGCATAGAGTAATATAAATTGGGCGCGATGTGATCAATTGTTTCGTCCAGATGCCCTGATTTCAAAGGTACCAGTTTGATTGTCCAATTGTTCCTTATATGTAAAACCCTAATTCAAGGTTCCTGAAACCCTAAAAAATGTCCATGGTAGATTCTCCTACAGGCAGCCATTCTTCAATTGAATGATGCCATTAGCTTTGGAATGATCATGTTAGTATAAATCAAACATTAAAATGCATGGAAAATGTGTATAAATTCGAATACGAATATGCAAAAGTTCATGAACAGGGCGACTTCATTCTACCAATTCTTGAGGTTAGGGGCTGTGTTTTTGATTGCAATCCCTTCCTGGATGTGTAAGCAAGCTATTGGAATGGCTTTTTGGCCTTGAAACGCACAGCAACTATGAAAACAGATTTGAGACTTTTGTGAAAAAAATGCAAGTTTGATCTTGATGCTTCTGCGCAGCTTTTTTTTTTCTTGAGCATTAGGTTTTGTTTGTATATGTATGAGGAATCATTCTAGGTCAAAAACAAAGCCCATGATCCATGTATTCAATGCTTTTGAATTTGTGATTTTCAAGCATCTTTTTCAATCTTTTTCATACCTTTCTTATGCCAATCATTGAAGATTCTTTCCTTTTGAGGGATGCACGAAATATTGAGGCCTTAATGAGAGAATATGCTGCACAAAAGGATTTGGAAAACATGATTTGCTATTTTTGTCATATTTAATTTTAATTAAATGAATTAATAATAATAATAATTCAAATAATTAATCAAAAATGATAAAATAATTCCCTTTAAAGTCAATGGGTCGTGCATAGCTTTTGGGTGATGATTCTTGGAAGAAATTGTGGCCCATTAGCAATTTTGAGGCATTTGAAGCAAAGTTGACTTTTCAAAATTCCTAAAAATTTCCCAACTTCCACAAGGCATATCTTTCTCAATGTTTAAGATTTGATCATGTTCTTTGACATTTTGGAAAGGTCTTGAAGTACTCTTACCAATGTCTTTGGTCCCATGTCATTTTGATTTACCAATCTCAAGTTATGGTCTTTGACTTAAAGTGCCTTTTTGTTGACTTTTGAAAATGACCTATAATGTTGAGATTGATAACTTTTTGTGAGAGCATTTCTTGGACTTGAAGTGTGAAGAGGAATTGTAGTAAATGTCATTCTCTTCAAAATGAGCTTTGGATGGAATTTTTCTGATAAACCATGTGGAAGTTATGCCCTGGTCAATTTGCAGTTGACTTTTTCAACTGTCCAAAAATAGAAACTTTTGCATCTTGAGACTTTTTGAGCCATGCCTTGGGAATCATGATCAAGAATTGATCAAATGATGTTTGTGGCTTCAAAATAAGATGTTGACCAAAAATTTGACTTATGACTGTCAAATGACCATTTTGCCCCTACAGTTGACTGTTGAGCAATTAGGGTTTTTGACTGTGCAATTTTGTGCTGGGAGTCTTGAAACTTGGCATATGGATGCTTGACCATGTTTGTAGGCATGTGGGACTTGTTTGGACCCTTGGAAACTTCAACTTCTTTGTCAGAACCAAAACCCTAATTTTTGACTGTTAGGAGGCAATTGGACTGTGCAACCTTTGAGAGATTTTGAACCTTGACCTTGGCAAACCTTGAAGAATATGGGAGGGCAAATTTTGGGGTACAACAATTGCCCCTGTTCAATATTCTTAAACCTGAGGATGTAGATTGGCTGGCGTGCCTTTCGTAATCCGAAGGTGGAAGATGATTGAACACTAGAGTGCCCAGAAATTTGCGCTCACATAGTAGTGTGATGGTGGGAATGGGCTTACAGATGCCATTTGGAGATTAGTGGATAGGAGGATGGGCTTAAGATGCCATGTTGAGAGGTGATGGATATGTGGATGGGCTTATAGATGCCATCTGGGTGTCGATCGCGTAAGAGTTTCCTTAGCGAGAACTTGCGTACCTGAAAAAGAAAGATAATTACCTGGCCTGTTACAGGAGTTGATCTTCAAACTCTTGTGTAGATGTGCCCTGGCTGGTTATAGGAATTGGATCCTTAAACCTCTTTAGACGAGCCCTGGCGAGATACAGGAATCGAGCCTGGAGCTTCAAAAGGTGATGAATGAATCAGGGATGGTTACTACCTCAACGGGACGATGAGAGAATCTGTGGCGATTACTACCTCAACAGTAACGATGAGAGAACCTGGGGCGATTACTACCTCAACAGTAACGATGAGAGAACCTTGGGTGATTACTACCTCAACAGTAACAATGAGAGAATCCGGGGCGATTACTACCTCAACAGTAACGATGAGAGAACCTTGGGTGATTACTACCTCAACAATAACGATGAGAGAATCTGGGGCGATTACTACCTCAACAGTAACGATGAGAGAATCTGGGGCGATTACTACCTCAACAGAATGATGAAGGAATCTTGGATGTCTTCTACTGAGTCTTCATTAGGAAAATCTTTAGGAATCGATTTAACTGGAACAAAGAAGGCCTTTGACTGGATCGGCATCAGAAAAATCTTTAGGAGTCGATTTAACTGAACCAGGCAAGGTCTTGGAATCTTCAACTGGAATAAGAATCAGGGAGATCTTAGTGTCGATATGACTGAACCAGAGAAGGCCTTTGACTGGATCGGCATCAGAAAAATCTTTAGGAGTCGATTTAACTGAACCAAGCAAGGTCTTGGAATCTTCAACTGGAATAAGAATCAGGGAGATCTTAGGGTCGATCTGACTGAACCAGAGAAGGCCTTTGACTGGATCGACATCAGAAAAATCTTTAGGAGTCGATTTAACTGAACCAGGCAAGGTCTTGGAATCTTCAATTGGAATAAGAATCAGGGAGATCTTAGGGTCGATCTGACTGAACCAGAGAAGGCCTTTGACTGACTTTGACTGGATAAGAATCAGAAAAATCTTAGAATCGATTTAACTGAACCAGAATAGAGTCTTGGAATAACTTCAGCTGGATAAGAATCAGGGAGATCTTAGGGTCGATCTGACTGAACCAGAGAAGGCCTTTGACTGGATCGGCATCAGAAAAATCTTTAGGAGTCGATTTAACTGAACCAGAGAAGGTCTTGGACATAGCTGAGAACTTGACTGGACCTTTCCTGAAAGGTAAAGGTCAGTCATATGCAATGCATGATATGGATCAAGCAATGATGTTCTCAACATAAATGAGATTGTATGTTCATGATGCGTATATGCATGCTATAATGTATGGAAATGCAATGTTTATGAATGTATGTTTTTGTCTAGGAAAGTAAATCCTTGACGGGTGCCGGGAAGTTAAGTCCTGGGCTGATGTTGGAGAATAGTGCTTTGTTGTTTCCGCTGGGGATGATAGTTGCAAGAATACCGGTAGGAGAAGATAACTCCGTTAGGGAATAAACTTGGCGAATGGATTACTCTGCGGGGCAAAATTACTCTAGCGATCTTGCTGGGGGAACAATACTCTGTAGGGAGAGAAATACTTTGCTGAGATGCTTGATGATAATTTTGCTGGGGATACCGTTGATGTGTTGGAAGTGTTAATAGACTTCGTTGGGGAGTAAGAAGACCTCGCCGAGGACGATCTTTTCGTGGCTTTTGGCTGAGGATAACCCAGTTATATCCTGGTGGGGAAATAACCTTTGAATAAAGCCGGGAGACGCGTTCGTGCTCTGCGGGGGGAAGCTTCCAGAATCTACTGGGGATGAGCTTCCTGTTGGGGAGATGGATTCAAACTTTCCTGGGGAAATCTGGATTGGACTCTCCTGGGGAGATTTTGAGATGTACTGGAAGTGACTCCACCGAATGCCTGGTATACCGCCGGGGAACAATCTTAGATCAAGACTGCCGGGGATGCTTGTTAAAAATATTCGTATATTGTGCTGGGGAATGTTGAGATCTGCGGAGGATACCCAACTTCCTTAAAGTTGACAGGATAGCTTTGCTTGGGGAGAGCGCATTGACTTGTTGACTCACGCTCTGGGGAATTAAGGTATGTTGGTTATGTTCTTCGGCTAAACTTACCTTGGTACCTTGGTGGACAGAACAATTAGATCGCTTAGACCACTCCTTATTGCCCCTGTTTCTAATGTTACCTGTAATTAATCCTTTGTTTCGTATGCAAACATTCATGAGTTAGCAATTATTTGTCAAATGCATATATCGCAAATTGAACCTTGGATGTTCTTCGCAAAACAAAACAGAAAAAGGAAAAACAATTGGCAATTTTAGCTGAAAAGTGAATTTATATTGATTTTTGAATTTGCCTGTAAATAGGCGTTTATGTACAAGAGGCTGACGTCCTAGTAAGAGAACGCCGCCGAACAAAAGAGTTTATACAAATTTGTACAAAGGGAAAACAAAACAGCTATGTGAAAAGAATAATCCCACTGGGTTCCAACTCTGCTATCGCCTTTATATCTTCGAGCGTCTCATCACTTGATGACCTAGCTGAAGATGAAGCTGATTGATCAATGCCGTCTGAACTTGATAGTTGCCACTGGACTCCGGATGCAAGGTGATCCAATGAGACATAGTATTACGCTTTAATCCCTAAATTTTTCCTGGACCGCCCTTTCGGGTTTTCAGTCCACCGGGATACCCATTTTTGCCCAAGCCGCCTTTTCAGGTTTTCGACTTGCCGGGTGTACAGATTTTTTCATTTCATCCCTCATTTTGCCCGAACCCTTTTGGTTCGCCGGGAAGCCCTAATTTTTGCCTAGGTATGTCAACCTAGCGGGTCTTTTATCATGCGTAGTATCTTTTTACTATGTCTGCATTGGCGGGGTGAGGAAGGTCGTCACCATCCATGTTGGTTAGAATCATGGCTCCTCCTGAGAACACATTTTTAACCACAAATGGCCCTTCGTATGTAGGGGTCCATTTGCCCCTTGGATCACTCTGAGGAAGGATGATACGTTTGATTACCAGATCCCCAACTTGATATTCTTGTGGTCTGACCTTTTTGTTAAATTCCCTGATCATCCGTTTTTGATACGTCTGACCATGACAAATAGCAGCAAGTCTCTTTTCGTCAATTAGATTTAGCTGATCAAGTCGTGTCTGGATCCAATCATCTTCACTCAGATCTGCATCCTTCATTATCCGGAGAGAGGGTATTTGCACTTCGATCGATAAGACTGCCTCCATACCGTAGACCAAGGAGAAAGGAGTTGCCCCGATTGACGTCCTTGCTGAGGTACGGTACCCATGTAGAGCAAACGGTAACATCTCGTGCCAATCTTTATAGGTCACTGTCATCTTCTGCACAATTTTCTTGATATTTTTATTCGCTACTTCTACAGCCCCATTCATCTTCGGTCGATAAGGAGAAGAGTTGTGGTGTCGTATCTTAAATTGCTCGCAGAGCTCAGTGATCATCTTGTTATTGAGATTGGTACCATTGTCCGTAATGATCCTTTCTGGGATGCCGTATTGACAGATCAGATTGTGCCGAATGAATCGTGCCACAACATTCTTGGTCACCGTGGCGTAGGAAGCTGCTTCAACCCACTTCGTGAAGTAATCGATCGCTACCAGGATGAAGCGATGCCCATTGGATGCCGTAGGTTTAATCTCGCCGATCATATCTATGCCCCACATTGCAAAAGGCCAAGGTGAAGTCAGGACATTCAGAGGGACAGGAGGAACGTGCACCTTGTCTGCGTAAATCTGGCATTTATGACACGTCCGAGAATGTTGGTAACAGTCGGCTTCCATTGTGGACCAGTAATATCCTGCCCGGAGGATTTTCTTTGCCATGGTGTGTCCACTGGAATGTGTTCCGAAGGTACCTTCATGTAGCTCCGCCATGATTCTTTCTGCTTCAGTCTTATCCACACAACGCAGTAAGGTCGAATCATGGTTTCGCTTGTACAGAATGTCGTTGCTAAGGAAGAACTTCGCTGCGAACCTTCTCAGAAACTTTTCATCGTTGACAGATGCCCCTTCAGGATACTCCTGAACTTCCAAGTATCTCTTCACCTCATGGTACCAAGGTTTCTCAGTCACCACCTCAGCCTCGAGATCACAACAGTATGCCGGTTCGTCCAGTTTCCAGATAATGACCCGGGGAGCCTCATTGTCCCATTTGACTTTGAACATGGAAGACATCGTAGCTAACGCGTCCGCCAGCTGATTCTCCTCTCTCGGAAAGTGTTCAAAGGTTATCTCTGTGAAGTGGGGGATCAATGTCAACACACATTCTCTGTAAGGAATAAGATTCGGATGTTTCGTATCCCACTCCCCTTTGATCTGATTGATCACGAGAGCGGAATCTCCGAAGACACTCAGAAACTTGATCCTTAAGTCAATCGCAGCTTGAAGTCCCATGATGCATGCCTCATACCCCGCCATGTTGTTGGTGCAGTTGAAACACAGCCGGGCAGTGAGTGGAGTATGAGTGCCTTGAGGGGATATTATCACAGTGCCGGTACCGTTACCCAAAGCGTTGGAGGCTCCGTCAAAGTGCATAGACCATCGGGATCCTTCCTCAGGTCCTTCATCCGGTCCAGGTACTTCACAGTCAGTCACTATCATGATGCTCTCGTCCGGAAACTCAAAGTTCATTGACTGATAGTCGTCTACTGCCTGATGTCCCAAGTGGTCTGCCAATACACTTCCTTTGATCGCTTTCTGAGTCGTGTACTGGATGTCGTATTCCGTCAAGATCATTTGCCATCTTGCTATTCTACCAGACAGAGCGGGCTTTTCGAATATGTATTTTATAGGATCCATCTTTGAAATCAACAAGGTAGTGTGAGTCAGCATATACTGTCTCAGCCGGCGAGCAGCCCATACCAAAGCGCAGCAAGTTTTCTCAAGCAGTGAGTATCGGGTCTCACAGTCGGTAAACTTTTTGCTAAGGTCATAAATGGCGTGCTCTTTTTGGTCATACTCGTCATGCTGCCCCAGCACACACCCCATTGAGTTGTCAAGTACTGTCAGGTATAATATCAGAGGTTTCCCTTCAACCGGTGGCATAAGAATGGGTGGTTCTTGGAGATACTCTTTGATTCTGTCAAAAGCGGCCTGACATTCATCGTTCCAACGTACTACCTGATCTTTCTTCAGCAGCTTGAAGATTGGTTCACAAGTAGCAGTTAGGTGCGAGATGAATCGGGTAATGTAATTCAGACGTCCTAGAAAGCCTCTGACTTCTTTCTCTGTCTTGGGAACCGGCATCTCTTGTATGGCTTTAACCTTGGCAGGGTCTACTTGAATACCTTTGTCGCTCACGACGAACCCTAGCAACTTTCCAGATCTTACCCCGAAGGTGCACTTGTTCGGGTTCAACCTCAGCTTGTACAACTTCAGACGGTCAAACAGCTTCTGTAGATGGTCAAGGTGTTCCTCCTCAGTTTGGGACCTTACAATCATATCATCGACGTACACTTCAATCTCATGATGGATCATGTCATGAAATAAAGCAACCATGGCACATTGGTAGGTTGCCCCAGCATTTTTCAATCCGAATGGCATGACCTTGTAGCAGAAAGTGCCCCACTGAGTAACAAAGGTAGTCTTTTCCATGTCTTCAGGAGCCATCTTGATCTGATTATACCCTGAAAAACCATCCATGAAGGAGAACACCTTGTGCTGAGCAGTATTGTCAACCAGGACGTCAATGTGAGGTAGGGGGAAGTCATCCTTGGGGCTGGCTCTGTTCAGATCCCTGTAATCGACACACATTCTGACCTTACCATCCTTCTTTGGTACCGGAACCACATTAGCAACCCACTGAGGGTAAGAAGTCACTGCAAGAAACCCGGCATCGAATTGCTTCATAACCTCAGCTTTGATCTTCTCAGACATCTCTGGACGCATACGGCGGACCTTTTGCTTAACCGGAGGGAAATCTTCCTTGGTAGGCAAATGATGGACCACAATGTCGGTATCCAATCCAGGCATGTCTTCGTAGGACCAGGCAAAGATCTCCACATAATCATGTAACATCTGAGTCAACCGTTGCTTCACGCTGAGCTCTAGGTTGGCACCAATCTTGACTTCCTTCCTATCTGCCTCAGTACCCAGATTTATCATTTCCACTGGCTCTTCATGTGGTTGAATTGCCCTCTCTTCCAGGAGTAACAGTCTTGCAAGCTCACCAGGCACTTCACAATCATCTTCACCTTCGTCTTCGGCTAAGTTGATCGGATTTTCAAAGTCATAACTGGCAGTAGCAGAGTCGTTACCAGTGAGATCCAGAGTGGATTGAAACCTGTATAGGTGAGTGTGTGTAAATACAGCTGTTTTGCAATATATAAAGAAAGAAAGAAAAGGAGCACAAGATTTGAAATGCGAAAAACGTCCAAGATCTTTATTCATGATATATGTAAATGACAGTTATAAGCCCTCACAAATGAAGCCAACGGTGCCCCGGGTAAGACACAGGGCCATAAAGTTTCAATTCATTGTTTATTACAAATAACAAAAACAAAGGAATTCATTACTGCGTAAAAAAAGTCACAGGAGTATGATCTTTTGCGGTCCAATTGTTTAATCCACCATCAGTCGTCGGGTAGATCCAGCTATCGAACTCCGATTCTTCCACTTCATCTTCATCCCCAATAGCATTCACTCTTGGATTAGTGATGAGCACATGAGGTCTTCCGATCCTAGCTTTGCGCACAGCCCTCTGAGCCTCTGCAGTAAAACCCAGTCCAAACTTGTCAGTTTTAGGGGTGAAATCAGGGAGCCTGCCCCAGTTAGCACATTCACCTTTCTCGACTATAGCCCGGGCGTCCTTCAAGGAAGCCATCTTCAGGGGAAAGTCCTCTTCGACCACTGTTTCTGCTGCTGCCAAAGTTGGAGGTACCTCTTCAAAATGTTGAAAGGGGGTTTCAATAAACTCCCCATCCATCTCAATATACCGGAAGGAATTCAAGTGACTAACCATATACTCCTCCTCTCCCTGCACAGTGACAATCTTCCCTCTGACAGGGTACTTGAGCTTCTGGTGTAGGGTAGAGGTCACTGCCCCAGCTTTGTGAATCCAAGGTCGACCCAGCAAATAGGAATAAGACGGACGAATATCCATCACATAGAAAGTTGAGTCGAAAACTTGAGAACCCACATGAATAGGAATGTCTACCTCTCCATGAACCATCCTCTTTGATCCGTCAAAGGCTCGAACAATGATGTTGCTAGGTTTCAATTCCAGGCCCTCACAATCCAACCGGTCTAAGGCCTTTTTGGGCAACACATTCAGGGAAGAACCAGTGTCCACCAACACGTGCGCGAGAGTAGTGCCCCTGCATTCTATAGAGACATGAAAGGCATCATTGTGGTTCTTTCCCTTAGCAGTAAGGTCAGCATCCGAGAAACCCAAACCATTGTCTGCTGTCAAATTGGCTACACAATCAGTAAACTGGTCTGCAGATGTCTCTTGTGGCACATGGGCCGTCTTTAGAAATGAAATCAGGGCCTTAGCATGGGCCTCTGAGCACAACAGCAAGGAGAGCATAGAGATCTTGGAGGGGGTATGCCCCAGCTGTTCAACAACATTAAAGTCACTTTTCTTGATTATCTTGAGAATTTCCTCCATCTCTTGCTGAGAGGCTTCAACATTCACAGATTTTGGTGCCTCCATCCGGGCAGGCTCATCATCAATCCCTTTGCCCCGAGCATTAGATGACTCGGCAGCAAGGGAAGCAACTTGATCAGAAGTGGAAACAGGCGCACTTGCAGGCGTAATTATGAGAGGTCTTCGAATAGTTGGTGGCGCAATGTCAGGCGAGAAGAGCCTGCCACTGCGAGTTACTTTAGCTGGACCGGTAATATTGCTGACGCTGGTACCGGTATTGAACTCTTGCTTGATTCCAAGTACATATACATCTTCCCCATAGTGCCATGGGACAGCCTTGTCAGATTCATAGGGGAGGGGCCCCGGAACAGTAATAACAATGGGTGCAACAGTCATGATTTTAACTGGCTTCCTCGGGGGAGCCTTGATTGGATTGTTGAAAATTGTAACGACGGATACTTCTTCCACAGGAACAAAAGGAACAGCGGTCTTCTTGAACAAAATCTCCTTGCTATTCATCAGGCTTTAGATGCCTAACTTCAGCAACGGACAACCAGTAAGGGAAACAGCACACAAAAGGCAACCTTCGCTACAACCCGGAAATAAACCGGCCAGCAGCAGGTTCCTCTTAACAGTCAATAGAGGAGTAGCTACATCATTCACAGAAACGGCATACAAGTCTTCATCAACGGCATTTACTCCATGCTGGGGCATAGGAGCAGTCACCACATTTGGCCTCTCAGGCGCCTCAAATTGTATCTCCTTCGCATTAATAAGGTCCTGCACCTTATTCTTTAGGGCCCAACAATCATCAGTAGAATGCCCCGGGCTATCGGAATGATAAGCACAGCGGGCATTTGGATTATACTTAGGAGAGGCAGTATTCACAACCTTTGGAGCCTCTCTGACAGTCACCAAGTTGGTGGATAGCAACTGCGGCAAGATTTGTGACAAGGTCATACTCAGCCGGGTAAATTCTCTTTGGGGTCTCTCAGCCCTTTGTTGATTGGTTTGCCGAGGAGCGGCAGCAGGTTTAGCAATCATTACCGCGTTGACAGATTGGCGGCGCTCTGGTTTATCTTGTCTTCTAGGCCCATACACAGCACTGGCCTCCTTCTTAAAAGGTTTCTTCTCAGAATTTGCAGATGCACCTTTCTGAATCTTTCCGGACTTCATTCCAGCCTCTATCCTTTCCCCAGTCAGAATAAGATCAGTGAACCCTGCAGATGAATTGCCAATAAGATGATTGAAAAACGGCCCGGATAGGGTCCCCAAGAACATATCTACCAGCTCATGGTCTGTTAACGAAGGCTGCACCCTGCCAGCCAGATCCCTCCACTTCTGTGCATACTCTTTAAAACCTTCGCCTGATCCTAGCGACATATCCTGGAGTTGGGTACGTGTAGGAGCAAGGTCGGCATTATATTGATACTGCTTGTAAAAAGCAGTAGCCAACTCCTCCCAGTTACGAACCTTGGTCCCATCCAGCTGATAGAACCATTCGAGATGAGTCCCTGAAAGACTCTCCTGGAAGAAGTGGATCCACAAGTTCTTATCCACTGTGTACGGTTGAATCTTCCGCACATAAGATCTGAGGTGTAGCTTAGGGCAAGACGCCCCGTCATACTTGGTGAAAGATGGTGCTTTAAACTTGTGAGGGATAATCACACCAGTAGATAAACCCAAGTCTCCGAAATCCAAACCAGGCACTTGTTGGATCTCCATGGCGTTCAGACGGTCTTCCAACTGCTTGTACCGGTCTTTAGCTGAAGGATACTGTTCCTCATTAAAATCAGTCTCATTGTCAGAGACCACCGGACTTGGAGCCCTTCCCCCCTGGGGACTGTCTTTGCCTACAGAAGAACCAGCTTCTTCATTCTGCAGAGTGTTACCAAACCTCCGGCCCGAGTTGAAAAGAACAATTCTCTTATTCTTCTTCTCCTTCTTCAGGAGCAAAGCCTTCAGCTCTTCTTGACCTTGAGCCAAACCCATGATCAACTCCTGAAATTGTGTGTTCTGCGCCTGAAGGGCCTTGATAGACATCTCGGTTGATGATTCAGGGTTCATGATGCTGAAATAAACAGCGAAGAACGGTAAGCAACCTGAAAAGAAGAGTACCTGCTATGCACATGATGAATGATATGTGTTTATGCAATGCATTCAAGGGTTCGAAAATTCAAATTCGTTGTAGACAAAAAGGAACACACATTATCATTAAGGAAATAATTGTTTGATACATCAAAGCCTCACGGACAAACATTAAAAAAGCAAATCAATCCCAAAAGACACTACGCATCCTCTTCGGAGCAATGTAGGTGTTGAGATTCCTTTCCTCGTGCAGTAGGCGGGTGAGCTCCAAGACCTTCTTTTCACTAGCATGTAGACTGGTCTCAAGAGAATTCCGTTCTTCCTTAAGCTGGATCCAGCTCTTCTGCATTTCTTCCCAAGATGTGGGCATGTCAGGATGTTGAATGGTGTAGGACACTTCACCTTCCAAAACTGGCTCTTTGATCACAGGGAGAACATGAGGATATGGCATCACTAACTTCTGGGAGCGGGCCCGTACCCACTTGAGATAAGGTTCCAATGGGATGGAATTCCTGTGCCCCAGTGTCTTGCTGTCTATCCTACTTGGCATCCTCCAAGCTCTGATAAATCTCTGGCGAAGTCCTTGTGCATCGTTGTCGAAGTAAAAAACTA
This sequence comes from Vicia faba, assembly GCA_948472305.1. Lineage (NCBI taxonomy): Eukaryota > Viridiplantae > Streptophyta > Magnoliopsida > Fabales > Fabaceae > Vicia > Vicia faba. The sequence goes on from OX451737.1 coordinate 424,368,946, forward strand.
TGTCAGGAATTAACATGTCATGAGGGCCGTCCCTCCGAGCATAACCAAACTGTCTCCAAGCCAAGCATGGGTTGTAAGTAATACCTCCTCTGATTCCAAGTAAAGGAACATTAGGGTACTCCCCGCAACGATCAATGATAGTGACATCCTCTCTGGACCGAGAGCACCAATGTATATCTGCATGTGTAAGAGTCATCAATCGTTGTGACCATCTCAAACCCCGCTCGTTCTTCAAAATTGATTGTGGAAGGTGCAAAATAAACCACCTTCCCAGGAGAGGAGTGCAACACATAAGAACACCTCTTTTTCTCATGGTTCGAGTGTAACATGAGTGAAGGATGTCCCCAAGCAACGTAGGTATAGGATTCCTGGACATGAAGATCTGGACAGCACTGATATCTATAAGCTGATCTGGGTTAGGGAACAACACCAAACCATAGACAAGGAGGGCCACAACTTCTTCAAAAGCTTGTAGGTCAAGGGAGTTCCAACATTCTTGGGCCTTCTCAAACAGAAACCTGGCTAAGAACCCTTTGATGCCACTTCTAACTTCCCAATGTCCCTTGAGGTCATGTGGTTGTAGGTGTAAGGCCTTAGCAATCTCTTCAAGTTTGGGTTCCTTTTCCGTACCGTTGTAGGGTAGCTGATCAAGGATAGGGATCTTCAGAAGCCGGGAGAACTCTTCTAATGTAGGCACCAGTTGATAGTCCAGGAAAGTGAAACAGTGATGCAGAGGGTCAAAGAACTGGAACAGGACCTTTATCATATCTTCCTCAATGTTGGTATTGACCAAGCTGATGAGTCTTCCATGTCTCTCACTGAATGAAGAGCTCTCGGGAATCCTGGATATAAGCTCCTTAAGCTGAGGAGGGATCCTTACAAGGCTGATCTGAATTGTCTTTCTACAAACAGTTTCCATGTCCTACAAAACAAGAACAAAGATGAAGATTCGAACCCCTGAAATGGTTAGTCAATGCATGTGATGCTGTATGATGTTATGATGTTATGATTAAACACACCACAAATATTTACAAAGGCGAACATGATAAGGCACACAAGTCACACAAGACAAGCCCTTAGAGTGTAGGCCAGCATGGGGTCTGGGTATTACCCTTTTGAAGTTGGTGGGCTCAACCTGTCCTATCAGAAGTAACCGGGTTCTAAGGGTTCCAATATCACTGGATTGCTTTCATTGTTCATCGTTTCGATTTAGCCACTGAACTGGCGACCGAAATATTCCAGGAAAGCAACCCTCAATTGAGTGTAGTATCGAGTATCAACCAACCTCGGACTGCACCAAAGTCAGTTATCTCACTACCCTAAAGAGGCCAAGATAGTTCAATTAAGGTTCCTAAGGTCAGTTGATGCTTCACGACACCACATGGAGGCCCCGTACTCTCCTTGACTGAACTCAAGGGTTACCGGTACACACCAAAGTGCCACATCAACGTAGCAGACTGTTTCAACCATGTCGGTATACCCCGCACAGTTCCCTCACAGCCTTGTTGCTACTTTCTAAGAAGGTATCCCCAGATCCGGGTTAGGATCTATAGAACTCCCAAGACAGTCCCATAATTTAAAGCAAACAAGTCAAAGCAATTGAAAACACAGTTATGAACTATCCTAAGGTACACCTCACTTTATAAGAGTCCCCAGCAGAGTCGCCAGTTCTGTGATCGGTGGATCTGGAACTGACTGTTTAACGCTGGTTCACGAAATGTCGCGGAAGCAAGAGTCGCCACCGTCTTTTATTTTCTCCAATATGGAAAGGACAAAAGCACAGAAAAATTCCTTATTGAGATTGCTCTCGGTTCGGGAGGTAGATTTATAGAAAGGGAAGGTGTTAGCACCCTTTCTATCCATGGTTATCCATGGGCTCTTAGATACTTGCTCATTTGTGTTTTCAAAATGTTTGTCTGCTTTTCAACTGTGAGTGGGTTTGAAAAAGTTTCGTTTAAAGATTTCAGATCGACTCTTGTATCAGTCCTCAAGGGTGTTTGAAAAATTGTTTTGAAAGCTTTTTGAAAAGTGTCGGTGTGAAAAGAGTTTTTGATTTGTTTTGAATTAGAGCAAGTATCTACGAGTCATCTACCTACCCTAAGGAATTAGTCTGTGTAAATGTCCTTAAGGTAGTGCCATCCCACCATTGAGAGGTAGGTAGCACCACCGTTGGAGGTGTTCGGGTCAATTCGATTTAGGGACAGTGTGGCCACCGAGCAACAGTAAGACACCTTAGAAGCTACCCTTATGCCATTGATCTTTTTATTCCGAGGCAACTATTCCGAGGCAACTTGTTCGAGGCAACCATTTCGAGGCAACTAGATCAAGGGAACATAAGGACTCACTAAGACGTCCTATACTCGACGACCACGTTTCGAGGGGCAAGGCAACAGTGTGATCACCAGAGCAATAGTAGGACACCTTAGAAGCTACCCTTATGCCATGTTCATGGACATAAGGACTTACTAAAACGTCCTATACTCGACGACCACGTTTCGAGGGGCAAGGCAACAGTGAAGCGTACCCTAGGAGTGGTGTGTGAATTGTGTGTCATTTTCAGTTATTATTTGTCTTGTCATGCATTTGGTGATCTACGCTTTGATTTTATTTGGGCATACATTCTTTCATGTGATTAACAGTTTAAAAGGGTGCGGAAATTAAAATGCGGAAAAATAAAGGTCCTACGCTATTACAAGGCGCGGGTCTATACATCGCCAAATTAACAAAGACCCGATTTTAAATAAAATACGGAAAGTAAATGTCCTAATTATCTATTACAAGGCTTTGGGGCAAATACATTATATTTAAAAAGGAAATAAAAGTAAACGTGCGAAAAGAAATAAGAATCGAGAGTGCGAGGGCGTTGGACCCTTTAAGGATATTAAATTGAAATTACAAATTAATTAATGATTAAATAAAGAGAAGAAATTATTTTTATGTTTTTTTTGGTATTTTATGAAATAAAGAAGATTAATTGAAATTAGAAATTAAAATAAAAGCCTAGTTCTAAGTTTGTTTTTAATTATAAAAAAAAATTGTTTACGTTTAACCTAATTTAACCCTAATTAATTAATTACAAGTTTATTTACAAAATAATTAATAATTAATAATGATAAGAAATAAAAAGTTATTTATTAAGAAAAAGAATAAGAAATGCTAAAAAACCGGTTTTTTTATATTTTTTAGTTATTAAGAAAACATTTAAAATTTAAAACCCTAAATTAAACTAAATTGATTAATAAAATTTATTTACAAAAAATATTAATGAATTAAATAAATAAACATATTTTATTTTTTAATGATTTCTGATTTTTTTTTTGGTTTTTAGGAAAATTAATTTTATGGAATTAAATAAAACAATTAACATGATTAAAATAAATAAAAGAAAAGAATGAAAAGAGAGAAAGAGAATGCAAACATGGGGGGTGGTTGACCCAATTTTGGAGGTTAATTTGCAGCAATTAGGCCCAAGAATTCCAGGCCTTTTGACTTTCTGGCGCTTGTGTGTGGGACTTTTGACCAGGGTACATGGTGGATTGCTTGTGATGGCCATTGGATTGACCTTCAGGGACATGTGGTAGGCACTGACGTGAGGCTTCATGATGGTCCCTGGAACGGAAGCTGCACAGAAGTACGTTAAGAAAAAAAATATACGAAAGAGTGGGGGACCTGGGAATCGAACCCAGGTCCCTGCGTTTACCCCATGTACGTCCAACCGTCTGAGCCATGCGTGCGCGTTGTATGGAAATTGGCGAGCAAATAATATAATGCAAAGCAGCGCTGAGTGGTATCCAACGCGCCAAAATTCAAATGTGCCAGTCCCCATGAGCCACGTCTCCTTTCTTCTTCGTTTTGCCTGCATTTATAAAACAGATAGCGGGGGTTTTAAACCCCCACTAAGCTTCAACCTGCAAAATAGTGAATAGGGCATAGAGTAATATAAATTGGGCGCGATGTGATCAATTGTTTCGTCCAGATGCCCTGATCTCAAAGGTACCAGTTTGATTGTCCAATTGTTCCTTATATGTAAAACCCTCATTCAAGGTTCCTGAAACCCTAAAAAATGTCCATGGTAGATTCTCCTACAGACAGCCATTCTTCAATTGAACGATGCCATTAGCTTTGGAATGATCATGTTAGTATAAATCAAACATTAAAATGCATGGAAAATGTGTATAAATTCGAATACGAATATGCAAAAGTTCATGAACAGGGCGACTTCATTCTACCAATTCTTGAGGTTAGGGGCTGTGTTTTTGATTGCAATCCCTTCCTGGATGTGTAAGCAAGCTATTGGAATGGCTTTTTGGCCTTGAAACGCACAACAACTATGAAAACAGATTTGAGACTTTTGTGAAAAAAATGCAAGTTTGATCTTGATGCTTCTGTGCAGCTTTTTTTTTTTCTTGAGCATTAGGTTTTGTTTGTATATGTATGAGGAATCATTCTAGGTCAAAAACAAAGCCCATGATCCATGTATTCAATGCTTTTGAATTTGTGATTTTCAAGCATCTTTTTCATACCTTTCTTATGCCAATCATTGAAGATTCTTTCCTTTTGAGGGATGCACGAAATATTGAGGCCTTAATGAGAGAATATGTTGCACAAAAGGATTTGGAAAACATGATTTGCTATTTTTGTCATATTTAATTTTAATTAAATGAATTAATAATAATAATAATTCAAATAATTAATCAAAAATGATAAAATAATTCCCTTTAAAGTCAATGGGTCGTGCATAGCTTTTGGGTGATGATTCTTGGAAAAAATTGTGGCCCATTAGCAATTTTGAGGCATTTGAAGCAAAGTTGACTTTTCAAAATTCCCAAAAATTTCCCAACTTCCACAAGGCATATCTTGCTCAATGTTTAAGCTTTGATCATGTTCTTGGACATTTTGGAAAGGACTTGAAGTCCTCTAACCAATGTATTTGGTCCCATATCATTTTGATTTAACAATCTCAAGTTATGGTCTTTGACTTAAAGTGCCTTTTTGTTGACTTTTGAAAATGACCTATAATGTTGAGATTGATAACTTTTTGTGAGAGCATTTCTTGGACTTGAAGTGTGAAGAGGAGTTGTAGGAAATGTCATTCTCTTCAAAATGAGATTTGGATTGAATTTTTCTGATAAACCATGTGGAAGGTATGCCCTGGTCAATTTGCAGTTGACTTTTTCAACTGTCCAAAAATAGAAACTTTTGCGTCTTGAGACTTTTTGAGCCATGCCTTGGGAATCATGATCAAGAATTGATCAAATGATGTTTTTGGCTTCAAAATAAGATGTTGACCAAAAATTTGACTTATGACTGTCAAATGACCATTTTGCCCCTGCAGTTGACTGTTGAGCAATTAGGGTTTTTGACTGTGCAATTTTGTGCTGTGAGTCTTGAAACTTGGCATATGGATGCTTGACCATGTTTGTAGGCATGTGGGACTTGTTTGGACCCTTGGAAACTTCAACTTCTTTGTCAGAGCCAAAACCCTAATTTTTGACTGTTAGGAGGCAATTGGATTGTGCAACCTTTGAGAGATTTTGAACCTTGACCTTGGCAAACCTTGAAGAATATGGGAGGGCAAATTTTGGGGTACAACAGAGGGACTTGATCATTTTTTAGGCAACTTTCGAAAGCGTCATCGAGGGACTATGATCATTGGAATTGTATTTGTTTTGCCCAAAGAGACCTAACATGCAATATGGCCCATTATTGAAGACAACAAGTGGAATACCCTAGGGGTGCAAGTGTGATTAGTGTTGTCCATTTTCATGCTTGTTTATCTTGAAATTAGGTCAAACTATTTTGGTTAATTGATTTGCATACAAACCCTAATTCTAGTATGGTATATTTAGAAAGCTTTAAAAATGCAAAAAATAAAGTTCCTAAGTTATTACAACACAATATATGGGAAGGGGGGTACAAATGTTCAAATGGGGGTATTTTGACAAGGAATTTAAACCTAACTATTACATCAAAATTGAATTATACAAATTATTTAATATACAATAATTAAATAAAAATGGAATAAATATGCAAGATGCAAAAAAATGTTTTTTATATGTATGAAAAAAAAGTGTTTTTTATATGTCAAATAAACAAAATAAAAAGTATTAATTTTTGGAGTTTTTATGTATTTAGGGCAAAACCCTAATTTTGCAAATAAAAGGTATTTATTATTTAATATATACAATGTTTATTAATTATGTACAAAAATAAAATAAAAATGAAGTATATTTGTAAAATTGTAATTTTTGAGATCAAATATTAATAAAAAAATAAAAATGTATTACTTTTATATTCTTTCCTAAATATACTAATAAATATATAAGTATTTATATTATTTACTAAATATATATTATATATATAAAAATAAACTATTTAATGTTTATAAAAAAAAAGTATATTTTATGTAAAATGTTTTCAAGAGGTAATATAAAATAAAATCAGAAAATAAACATGTTTGCATTATTTTTTAGTATTTTGAATAAGAGTATATCTATATTTTTATTTATGTACAAATACCCATTTAAACAAATAAATGCCTAATAAATACAAAAATGGTTTAAAAAATAATTTTTATATTTTTGATATTATGAGAAAAAATAAATAAGTCAGAACAAAAAAGAAAAGGTCAAAAAATCATAAGAATAAGCATAATGGGCCTAGGGGGTGCAAAAGTAGAAATGAGGTGCAAATAGGAAAAACAACCAAGCCCAGCCCAAAAGGGTTGTCTTCAACCTCCAGACTGTTTGAACATGAACAAAAACGCGCATTTTCTATCTCCAGATTCCTGGACTTTCAAGCAAAACTCACAACATGAAAAATGTAGAGCATTAAAAGACGAATTCAGACATATAAAGAACTTGACTTAACTCTCTAAGATGAGAGAGAATTTCTCCATCCCTAATTCTTGACCTAAGTTTCCATCAATGTTCAGACCTTAAATTCTCATAGCACATTCAAAATAAATGGAAAGTAAAGATATGTACAGCTTCAGGGGCATGAGTAGAACATTTTTCATTCACAAACCTAGAGCTAACAATGCCTGGATAGAGAGATAGAAGTCCATGAACTTACCTGTTCAGCTTGAATCGTATCTGGCAATGGAGGTACTTTCAGTGCAAGGTGATGATTGGAATAGCTTGCTTGAAGTTCAGGGATGCTTCTCCAACCTTTAGTTTGCTTTGAAACTAGCTGAATCGAGCTATAGAACTCCACCTGCAAAACAGAAAAATGAAAATGGTGATGTTGGTTAGAGGTGTTACAGTCTGCTTCCAATGCTTTGGACAGTTTGTATGGATGGTAGGGAAAGTGTTTGAAGTGGTTTGGATGGAAGTGCACGATGGAAATGAGTTGTGGGAATCCAACTGCAACCTAAGCCCTGTTTTTGCAGTTTTATGGTGATTCTGTGTTTGAGAGGGTGTTGGAGATGGTTGGCTCGTGTTCTAGCTCAGTTAGGATGTATGGAATTTGTTTGCAATCTTTTCTTAAGCTTGCCTTGACAGGAATGTGAAGTTCTGTCTGTTATGCCAAGTTACTTCTAACTTAAGCAAGAAATGGCAAGTTGGTGTTTTAGGCTTGTACAGGCCCCTCTAGCATGCTGCATAATCTCTCCTTGATCAGTGGGATTAGTCTAATAACTTGTGCCTCAGAGATTTTCTTTGTACCTTCTTGATTTACAAATTGACATAAAGCACTTCTTTTCAAAAATGGCAAAAATGCTTTATCTAAAAATGGCTTAATCTTGCATATAATGTTTGAACACACAAAATAAGGTCTTGGCACAAGGGATATGCATTAAATTATTGAGTGCAAATGAGATATAGGACCTGTAATCAAAGAATGCAAGCTGATTTCAAAATGGCCTAGATGTATGAACATGTAACTTGGCCATAAACAAAGTGACTTTTTCCCAACTTGCCAAATTCGATTCTCCCTAACCATGAGGTTGTTTGATGAATTCTGGGACATTTTGGAAAGCTTGGAATGTGTACTACAATCCATCTTTGAAATGCAAATTGAAATTCCAAGTGGAAGTATGTGAAAAATGGTCCTGAAGTTAGGAAAAAATCCTGCCTAAAATAGGTCAAATTTCTCTAAGTTAAGAATGGTTTGGTACCCTTGTTCCAAAAATTGTAACTTGAGCTACAAGCTTCTTTTGAGGAAACTTTGTGAATCAAAGTTGTAGATTTTGCAATGGACTACAACTTTCATGTTTTGACTTTTCCTTGAATCCAAATGAATCTTGGTGAGAAAGTGGGACAAAGTTAGGAAAAAATTAGGGTTTTTCATAACTTCGAAAAATTCTAAGTTATGAAAAATCTTCATTTCAAACCCTAATTTGCAATTCTTGATTTCTTGATGAACAAGTTTCATGATTTGGCATGTTTTGATGAAAAATGAATCTTGACACTTGATTTTGACCAAAAAGTCAAAGTTTGACTTTTCAGTATACAGTCAAAATTGATCAATTGACTGGGAAATTCAACTGTCAATCTTGTGCATTTGGGATCTTTTGAACTTATTGAGTAGGTCAAGACAATTACATGTGGTCCTTGAGTCCATATGTGAGTTTGGCTTGCCATTGGCTAGGTCAAACAGTCAAAAATTGCCTTTGTGCAGTCAAAACCCTAAAAATGACCATTTTGCCCTTTTGGTGATCTGATCAAATTTCTTGTGGAATTGTGATCCAAACTTGATCAAATGGTCCATGTGAGTTCATAATGTTGATGTGGGTCAATTTTCATGAGATTTGACTGTCAATTGGCCACAGTTGACTTTTTCCCCAATACAGTTGATTTCTAGGTCAACTGTCCACTTGACTGGGCAAAATTTGGAATCAAGACTTGAAACTTGGTATGGATAATCTTGGGAGTCCAACATGAAGCATGAAAGTCATCTTAGGCATTTTAGGTCAAAATATCCTTGTGCAAACACAAACCCTAATTTGGATCAACAGTGCAAGGAGAAGCCTTGAGCAGAGGAAACCCTAACTGGACCTTGAGCTCCAAGGGTCTTGTGATGTGAAAATGTTGAGAAAATGGGAGGGAAAATTTTGGGGTACAACAGTTGCCCCTGTTCAATCTTCTTGAACCTGAAGAGTTAGATTGGCAAGTTTGCCTTTCGTGACTCGAGGGTAAAAGGAGATTGGACACTAGAGTGCCCTGAAATTTGCACTCGCATGTTGGAGTATCAGTAATGTGATGTCGGGAATGGGCTTATAGATGCCATTTGGAGAGATGGTGGATAGGGAGATGGACTTATAGATGCCATCTGAAGGTGTGACAAAATCTTGTCTGGAATGGGCTTATAGATGCCATTTGGAGGTGTTGATCGCATAAGAGATTCCTTAGCGAGAACTTGTGTATTTTGAGAAAGACAGATGTTTTCCTGGCTGGTTACAGGTGTTGATCTTCAATCTCTTCATGCAGACATGCCCTGGCTAGATACAGGTGTCGAGTCTACAATCGGTTGCTCGCAGATATGCCCTGGCTGGATACAGGTGTCGAATCTAAAAACTCTTCAGACGTGCCCTGGCTGGATACAGGAATCGAATTTGGAAATAGTCGTCAACAGATATGCCCTGGCTGGATACAGGAATCGAATCTGGAAATAGTCGTCAACAGATATGCCCTGGCTGGATACAGGAATCGAATCTTCAAACTCTTCAGATGTGCCCTGGCTGGATACAGGAATCGAATCTGGAAATAGTCGTCAACAGATATGCCCTGGCTGGATACAGGAATCGAATCTTCAAACTCTTCAGATGTGCCCTGGCTGGATACAGGAATCGAATATGGAAATAGTCGTCAACAGATATGCCCTGGCTGGATACAGGAATCGAATCTTCAAACTCTTCAGATGTGCCCTGGCTGGATACAGGAATCGAATCTGGAAACTGATCACTCACAGATGTGCCCTGGCTAGATACAGGAATCGAATCTGGAATTGTGACAGTTGAAAGTAGTTGTCTTTTGGGTTGTCTTTTTCCCTGAAAAGGCAAAACATCAATTGTATGCAATGTCATGGTGTATGAAATGCATGATGTCATGGTGTTGTATGCACTTTATCATGTATGTAAGCAAGATGTATGAAATGTGAAATGTTTATGAATGTATTTTCGTCTAGGAAAATAAATCCTTGACGATCGGTTGGGGAATTAAACCCTGGGCCGACGTTGAAGAGTGGAGTTCTTCATTTCCGCTGGGGATGACAATGTTAAACTCCGCTGGGGATTGTGTTGATAAGTTATGTTGGGGAACTTTGATGAACTCCGCTGGGGATTGAAAGAACTTCGCCGAGGGTGATCTTCCGTGGCAATTGGCTGAGGATAACCCAGTTATAAGCCCTTGTGAGGAATAACTTTGAATAAAGCTCGAGAGAGACGTCCGTACTCTACAGGGGACGAGCTTCCAAAATCTACTGGGGATAAGCTTCAAGACCTGCTGGGGATATGAATTCCACTTTCCTGGGGAAACCTTCAGACTGTACTGGTAAACGGTTCCACTGGGGTGTCTGTATTCCGCCGGGGAACAATCTTAGACCAAGACTGCCGGGGATGCTTGCTGATGAATTCCTACACTCCGCTGAGGAATGTTGATATCTTCTGGGGCTACCCAACTTCCTTTAGGCTGACCGTAGACTAACTCTTCTGGAGGAGAGTATTGCTGACTTGCTAGGGGAACAGGGTGCCTATTGTAGGGCTGATGATAGACTAAATCTTCCCCGGGAGGGTATTGCTGATTCTTGTCTTACTCTGTGGGGAGTTGAGATAACTTGGTCACATTCTTCAGTTGAATCTACCTTGGTACCCTGGCGGACAAAGCAACTAGACTGCCTGGACAATTCTACATTGCCCCTACTTCTGATGTCACCTGTAATTAGTCTTTTGTTTCATATGCAAGTATTTATGAGTTAGCAATTTAATGTCAAATGCATATATCAAAAATGAACATTGGACGTTCTTCGCAAGACAAAACAGAAAAAGGAAAAACAATTTGCAATTTTTTTGGAAAAGTGAACTTGTATTGATTTTGAAATTTGCCTGTAAATAGGCATTTTTTGTACAAGAGGCCGACGTCCTAGTAATAGAACGCCGCCGAATAACATAAAGTTTATACAATTTTGAAAAGGAAACAAAACAACTATGTGCACAATATTCCCATTGGGTTCCAACTCTGCTATCGCCTTTATGTCTCCAAGCGTCTCATCACTTTGCTGCTTAGTTGAAGATGAAGCTGATTGATCGATGTCGAAGTCTGAGCCAGATAGTTGATGCCGAATTCTGGATGCAAGGTGATCCAATGAGACATAGTGTTACACTTTATCCCTAACTTTTGCCTGGACCGCCCTTTCGGGTTTTCAGTCCACCGGGATACCCATTTTTGCCCAAGCCGCCTTTTCAGGTTTTCGACTTGCCGGGTGTACAGATTTTTTTCATTTCATCCCTTATTTTTGCCCGAACCCTTTTGGTTCACCGGGAAGCCCTTATTTTTGCCTAGGTATGTCAACCTAGCGGGTCTTTGATTCATGCGTAATATCTTTTTACTATGTCTGCATTGGCGGGGTGAGGAAGGTCGTCACCATCCATGGTGGTTAGAATCATGGCTCCTCCTGAGAACACATGTTTAACCATAAATGGCCCTTCGCATGTAGGGGTCCATTTGCCCCGGGGATCACTTTGAGGAAGGATGATGCGTTTGATTACCAGGTCCCCAACTTGATACTCTTGTGGTATGACTTTCTTTTTAAATGCCCTGATCATCCGTTTTTGATACGTCTGACCATGACAGATAGTAGTGAGTCTCTTTTCGTCAATTAGGTTTAATTGATCAAGTCGAGTCTGAATCCAGTCATCTTCACTCAAGCCTGCATCCTTCATTATTCGGAGAGAGGGTATCTGGACTTCAATCGGCAAGACTGCCTCCATGCCATAGACCAAGGAAAAAGGAGTTGCCCCGGTTGACGTCCTTCCTGAGGTACGGTACCCATGAAGAGAAAATGGTAACATTTCGTGCCAATCTTTGTAGGTCACCGTCATCTTCTGCACAATCTTCTTGATGTTTTTATTTGCCGCTTCGACAACTCCATTCATCTTCGGCCGGTAAGGAGAAGAGTTGTGGTGCTGTATCTTGAATTGCTCGCAGAGTTCAGTGATCATCTTGTTGTTAAGATTGGTACCATTGTCCGTAATGATCCTTTCCGGGATGCCGTACCGACAGATCAGGTTATGCCGAATGAAACGTGCAACGACGCTCTTGGTTACGGTGGCGTAGGAAGCTGCTTCTACCCACTTCGTGAAGTAATCAATTGCTACTAGGATGAAGCGATGCCCGTTGGATGCCGTTGGTCGGATCTCACCGATCATATCGATGCCCCACATTGCAAAAGGCCAAGGTGCCGTCAGGACGTTCAGAGGAACCGGAGGGATATGCACCTTATCAGCATAGATCTGGCATTTATGACAAGTTCGAGAATGTTGGTCACAGTCGGCTTCTGTTGTACCCCAAAATTTTCCCTCCCATTTCCTCAACATTTTCTCATCACAAGGCCTTTGAAGATCAAGATCCAGTTAGGGTTTCCTCTGCTCAAGACTTCTCCTTGCACTGTGGACTCAAAATTAGGGTTTGTGTTTGCCTAAGGATGTTTTGACCTAAAATGCCTAAGATGACTTTCATGCTTCATATTGGACTCCCAAGTTTACCTATACCAAGTTTCAAGTCTTGATTCCAAGTTTTGCCCAGGCAATTGGACAGTTGACCTAGAAATCAGCTGTATTGGGGAAAAAGTCAACTGTGGCCAATTGACAGTCAAAACTCATGAAATTTGACCCACATCAACATATTGAACTCATATGGACCATTTGATCAAGTTTGGATCACAAGTCTCCAAGAAATTTGATCAGATCACCAAAAGGGCAAAATGGTCATTTTTAGGGTTTTGACTGCACAAAGGCAATTTTTGACTGTTTGACCTAGCCAATGGCAAACCAAGCTCACATATAGCCTCAAGGACTCAATTAAATGGTCTCGACACATTCATCAAGCTCAAAAGGTCCCAAGTACACAAGATTGACAGTTGAATTTCCTAGTCAATTGATCAATTTTGACTGTATACTGAAAAGTCAAACTTTGACTTTTTGGTCAAAATCAAGAGTCAAGATTCATTTTTCATCAAAACATGCCAAATCATGAAACTTGTTCATCAAGAAATCACAAAATGCAAATTAGGGTTAGAAAATGGAATTTTTCATAACTTAGAATTTTTCTAAGTTATGAAAAACCCTAATTTTTTCCCAACTTTGCCCCATCTTTTCACCAAGATCCATTTGGATTCAAACAAAAGTCAAAACATGAAAGTTGTAGCTTGTTGCATAATCTACAACTTTGATTCACAAAGTTTTCTCATTTGAAGCTTGTATCTCAAGTTACAATTTTTTGAATAAGGGCACTAAACCATTTTTAACTTAGTGAAATTTTAACCTATTTTGACAAGGTTTTCTACCCCACTTCAAAGCCACTTTTCATACCCTTCCACTTGGAATTTTGATTTGCATTTCAAAGATGGATTGTAGTACACATTCCAAGCTTTCCAAAATGTCCAAGAACTCACCAAACAACCTCATAACCTGAGAGATTCGAATTTCACAAGTTGGCAAAAATCCACTTTTGAATGGTTCATGAACATGTTCATAACTTGGACCATTTTCAAATCAGCATAGTTTGTGCTACATTGCAGGCCCTAAAACCCTTTGACACTCATAAATTTAATGCAAAACCATTGAACCAAGTTGTTATTCTAAGCCTTTGGTCATTACACAAGGAATTAAGCCTAAACTAGAAAAAGCACTATTTCCATTCTTGAAAAGAAGAACTTTATGTCAAGTTTGCAATCCAAGTGGTACAATCAAGATCTTCTTGGCACAAGTTTTTGAGAAAATTGCACTGATCAAGGCAAGGGATAGCAGCATAGTGGGAGGGCATGTACAGGCTAGAAACATCAAGTGGCATTTTGTTGCTTAACATAGAAGAAAAGTCCATAACTTGTGCCATCTCTCATCTCAGCAAAAACACACAAGAAAGAAGTTATCAAACACATTCCAAACTACCCAACCAAGCCTTTGCACGAGCCATTTGCCTCTCAAACACTCTCCATCTCAGAAACACCACAAAACTGCTCAAACAGAGCAAGCCCTGCAGATTGAGTGCTATCTCTCAATCCCTTCGAGCATTCTTGTCCAAACCTGTTCCTCTACCTTCCTTACAACATATGCAAGCTAACCATGACTTGAAACCTGACCTGTAACACCTCCAAGCCACTTCACCATTTTTAAATTTCTGTTTTGCAGTTGGAGTTCACTAGCTCGATTCAGGGAGTTTCAAGACAAAGTAGGACTTGGAAAAGCATCCTTACACTTCAAGGAAGCTATACAAGTCATCATTTCACTCTGAAACATCCTCCATTGCAAAGCTCGATTCCAACTGAACAGGTACATTCATGGAGTTCTATCTCCCTTATTAGGCATTGTTAGCTTTAGGTTTTTGAAGAAAACATGTCACAATCATAGCCCTGAACATGCTCATATGATTAGATTTCATTTATATTCCGTGTACTTAGAGAATTTCATGTCTGAACATTGATGAAAAGTTAGGTCAGAAATTAGGGGAGGAGAAATTCTCCCTCATCTTAGAGAGATAGGTCAAGTTCTTTATATGGTTGAAACCGTCTCTTAATGCTCTACACTTTTCATGTTATGAGTTTTGCTTGAAAGTCCAGGAATCCAGAGATAAAAAACGCGTATTTTGCTTGAAGGATGTTGTTCAGAGGTTGAAGAAGACAGGTCTTCTGGGCTGGGCCTGGAATTTTTTCCTATTCACACCATTTATTTTGATTCACACCCCCTGAGCCCATTTGCTTCATTTTTGACTCTTTTTGACTTTTTCTTTTTTGGTTGACTTTGTTTATTTTTTCTCATGATATAAAAAACATAAAAATATTTTTTCCATCTTTTTTTGAATTTATGGCATATTTATTTGATTTGTTTCTTTGTTTATACATAAAATATATATATACTATTATTAGAATAAATAGCAAAAATAGTGTAAATACATTTTTTTTTATTTACCTTCTGAAAATATTTCACATAAAAAATACCTTTTTATTTATTTTATTAAAATATTAAATAAATATTTATTTTGTGTATAATACATATTTAAGATTTAATATATATTTAAGATTTAATATATATATATATATATATATATATATATATATATATATATATATATATATATATATATATATATATATATATATATATATATATATATATATATATATATATATATATATATATATATATATACATGTTTATCAATACATTTAAGTAAAAATATAAAAATACTTGAATTTTTCGTGTTTTATTAATATTTGATATAAAAATACTTTTTTCCATAATATACTTCATTTTATTTTATTTTTATAAATAATGAATAAATAGTTGTATTAAATCAATTAATATCCATTTTTCTTTAAAATTAGGGTTTTTGCCCTAAATTCAAAATACTCCAAAAAATAATATAATTTTTATTTTCTTTTCTCTTTTACATAAATAATATTTTTGCATACATATACAAAACATTTTTGTGCATCTTGCATTCTTATTTAATTTTTGTACATTATTTAAATTGCAAATATTCAAATGATGTAATAATTTAGATTTAAATTCTTGTCAATATCCCCATTTGAACATTTGTACCCCCCTTCCCATATTTGGTTTTGTAATAGCTTAGTAATTTTAATTTCGCACTTTATTGCTTTCTAATGATAACATGTTAGAATTAGGGTTTGTATGCGGAAAAAAAACGATAAAAAATAGTTTGACCTAATACAAGATAAACAAGCATGAAAATGGACACACAAATCACACTTGCACCCCCTAGGGTATTCCACTTGTTGCCTTCAAATAAATGGGCCATATTGTATGTTGAACTTCTTTGGGCAAAGCAAGCAATTTGAATGATCATAGTCCCTCGACAAAACTTTTCAAAACAAACAAAAACAAATGATCAAGTCCCTTAAAGAAAATTGCCCAAAGACATTTAACGCCATTGCAATTATGGTCTAAACGATGACTCGCGCCTGTCCCTCTCACATCCTAACACAAGATTGTCCACCAAATACAATGGTGGAACAAACTTGTTAAAAGGGTTAAAACATAACAATAATCTTTTGAGAAATTTAGGAGTAGATAACCTCTTAGTTACTTGAATCAAACTTGCAAAACAAAACACTTGCCTAATTTCAAAATCACACAACACAACACTTTCAAAACAAAACTTTCAAAAAAAAAAACAAATGAAAACCTTTCAAAAGACATACATCTTTGTATACATCCCCACATGGATCATTACAAAGGTTGCCACCACATTGGCATCTTTTCAAAAAACATTTTCAAAACCCACACACTCAAGCACCATTTAAAACAATTGAAAACAAAAGGCAAGTGATCTAAGCAAGTAACTAAGAGCCCATGGATAACCATGGATAGAAAGGGTGCTAATACCTTCCCTTTCTATAATCTACTCCCCGAACCCAAGAAAACATCTCAAAAGGTTTTTGCTGTGCTTTTTAACCTTTCCTTAGGATAAAATAAAAAGTCGGTGGCGACTCTTGCTAACCGCAACATTTGCGAATACAAACGCAAAACCTCAAGTCAGTTCTCCCACCGTATCACAGAACTGGCGACTCTGCTGGGGAAGGTCCTTTAAAAGTGGAGTAACCTTAGGGTTTAGATCACCTTTGTTTTCAATTGTTTGCTTTGTTTGCTTTTATATTTATGGGTTTTGCATCGGAGTTTCATAGATCCTAACCCGGATCTGGGAAATACCCTTTTTAGGTAGCATAATCTGTGAGGGACCTGTCCGGCATAGACCGACATGGGTGAAGCAGTGGCTACGTTGGTGTGGCATCTTAGTCTGTACCTATATCCCTTGTGTTGCAACGGGGAGAATATAGGTCTTCTAAGGGGTCATTAAACACCAACCAACCTTAGAACCCTAAATTGACCAACTTGGCTATTAGGACAGTAGCAGTATGCTACACTCATTGAGGCTAAACTCTCGAGATGGTTCTGGCCGCGAGAAAAGATTGCGATGCTGGAGTTATGACCGATTGAGGGTAGCCAATGATTTGAGATCCTCTAGAACCCGGTTACTTTTGATAGGACAGGTTTTAACCAACAAAACCAAAAGAGGGTAATACCTGAAACTCATGCTGGCCTGAAACCTAAGGGTGTCTTGTGTGACTTGTGTGCCTTATTTGCCTATGTGAATACTTGTGGTGTGCTTCATCATAGCATCATGCCATCATACCATTGCATACATCCTGTATAAAGGGCTAACCCATTTCAAAGACAAAAAAGGTTTCATCTTTGCTCTGTTTTGTAGGACATTATGATGCCCGTGCGTAGAAATACTGTCCGGCTCAACTTTGTTCAACCACCAGTTTTACTCAAGGATTTGGTTGATAGGATTCCAAACACTTCCTCCTTCATCAACAGACATGGTTCTCTCCTTGGCTTGGTCACTGCAAATTGGGACCAACAATTGATAAGCGTTCTGACCCAGTTTTATGACCCTCTGTACCACTGTTTCACTTTTCAAGACTTCCAGCTGGTCCCTACCCTGGAAGAATTTTCTTATTTGCTCGGGATCCCTGTCTTGGAACAAACTCCATTCACTGGTTTGGAAAGGACTCCTAGGCCTGAAGAGATTGCTGCAATTCTCCCCTTGACTAAAGAAGAGGTATTGTCCAACTGGGAAACTAGAAACGGGATCAAGGGCTTTTTGGTCAAATTTCTGGTTGGCAAGGCTAATGATTTCTGGAATGATTTGGACTTCAAGGCATATGAGGATATTCTAGCTCTTTTGATCTATGGTCTGGTACTGTTTCCCAACCCTGACACCTTTATCAGTATCCATGTCATAAGGATCTTCATGTCTCGGAATCCGGTACCCACTCTTTTGGGTGATATTCTACAACAACTCTATGCTCGTACTGCTCGAAAACGGGGGACTCCGTGGTGTTGTGCTCCTTTACTAGTAAGGTGGTTTATTTCGCACCTTCCTAAGTTCGTGCTGAAGAATGAAGAAGGAAAAGGTTGGGCTCGGAGGTTAATGTCTCTCACTGATAATGACATCACTTGGGCTCTCAGAGGTTTGGATGAGGTAGCTGTTATTGATCGATGCGGGGAATACCCGAATGTTCCATTGATTGGTATCCAAGGAGGAATCTCTTACAATCCATGTTTAGCTCTCCGACAGTTTGGAAGAGCCAGAGGAGTTGGGCCTCATGAAATGCTGGTTCCTCACTTCCATTTTGAATTTCAGGCAGACAGTGACAAGCTACGCCAGGGATTCATTAAAGCTTGGGACAGAATTCACAAAGTTGACCCACATGAGTTGGGACCAAAGACTTCTCTGCCATTGAAGCCCTATTGCAAATGGGTCCGCATCCGTGCTCAGAGGTTAGGTATGCCCTACGAAGCTGTTAGACCAATCATCCTTGAATCTCCTGAGGAAGATGGGGTTCCTCCAACTGTCCTCCCTCCTCGGATACCTACTGATTTTGACACCATGAAGAGATCTTGGGCGCAGCTAAAGGAAGAACGGGATTTCTATCGGGAGAAATTCAACGAGCAGGAACGGAAGATCCAGAGGCTGACTAAGCAATTGGAGGAAGAACGGGTCCTGAACAACTACATCAGCACTGAAAAGAGGAGGCCATGGGAGCATTGATGAGCTTTGATTGTTTCCTTTTGTAGTTTATTTCCTTTCCAGTATTTTTCATTCCTGTAATGCCTAAGGGCAAGTTGTTGAACAATTGAAATTTTAATCTAATGAAGTGTGTTTCCCTTTTTGTCTACAAAGTTGAATCTTGTTTGTCTTTGAAAACATAAAGCATACGCATTCCATTGCACCATATGCATAGCAGGTACCCTATTTCACTGGTTGCTTAATCTTCTTCGCTGTTTGTTTGAACAGTCATCATGAATCCAGACTCATCCAGTGAGCAAGCAATCAAGGCCCTTCAGGCCCAAAGTGCACAGTTTCAAGAGATGGTCCTAAGCCTAGCCCAAGGTCAGCAAGAGTTGAAGACTCTACTCATGAAGAAGAAGAAGAAAAAGAGGACTGCATTGTTCAACACCGGACGCAGATTTGGGAACACACTCCATAACGAAGCTGATCCAACTACTTCTTCTGCTGAGAAAAACAGTCCCCAAGGGGGAGGAGCTCCTAGTCCCGCAGTCTCCGACAACGAGACGGACTATAATGACGAACAATACCCACCTGCTGCTGACAGATACAAGCAATTGGAGGACCGCTTAAGCGCCATGGAAATTCAGAATGTGCCGGGACTGGATTTCAGAGATTTGGGGTTATCTTCTGGGGTAGTAATTCCACACAAGTTTAAGGCGCCTGCCTTCGCCAAGTATGATGGGGTCTCCTGCCCAAAGCTGCATTTGAGGTCGTACGTAAGGAAAATCCAACCTTACACGGCAGATAAGAACCTCTGGATTCACTTCTTCCAAGATAGCCTCTCGGGGTCACAGCTTGAATGGTTCTACCAATTGGATGGAGCTAGCATCCGACACTGGGAAGACTTGGCAACCGCATTCTACAGACAATACCAATACAATTCTGATCTCGCTCCCACGCGTACCCAACTTCAGGGTATGTCTCTAGGGACGGGTGAAGGGTTCAAAGAGTACGCTCAAAAATGGAGAGATTTGGCTGGCAGGGTGCAGCCTCCATTAACTGATCGAGAGCTGGTTGATATGTTCCTAGGGACGTTGTCTGGTCCGTTTTTCAATCATTTGGTTGGTAACTCCTCCGCTGGGTTTACAGATTTGATATTGACGGGAGAAAGAATTGAAGCTGGCATCAGGTCAGGCAAGATACAGAAGGCTGCCTCCACAAGTGCTGAGAAGAGGCCGTTTAAGAAAGAAGCAAGTGCCGTCTATGGCCCTAGAAGACAAGTCAAGCCCGAAAGTCGCCAAGCCGTCAATGCTTTGGTCATCTCAAAACCTGTTGCTGCTCCTCAGCAGTACAATCAACAAAGAAGCGAAAGGCCCAAGAGGCAGTATACCCGACTGAGTATGACCTTATCTCAAATTTTACCCCAACTGTTATCCACCAACCTGGTAACCCTCAAAGAAGCTCCTAAGGTCGTCAACACTGCGTCTCCTAAGTATAACCCAAATGCCCGGTGTGCTTATCATTCTGATAGTCCCGGGCACACTACTGATGATTGCTGGGCCTTGAGAAACAAAGTACAAGATCTGATCGACGCAAAGGAAATTCAGTTTGAAGCACCGGAAAGACCAAATGTTGTAACTGCTCCTATGCCCCAGCATAGAGTAAATGCCATTGAGGAAGAAATGTACGCTGTTTCGGTAGATGAAGTTGTCACCCCTCTGAAGACCGTTAAGAAGAACCTACTGCGGGCCGGTTTATTTCCAGGTTGCAGTGAAGGTTGCCTGTTCTGTGCTATTTCCCTGTCTGATTGTCCCTTGCTAAGGTTAGGCATCCAAGGCCTAATGGATAGCAAGGAAATTCTATTAAAAAAGTCTGCTGTTCAGTTGGTTCCAATAAAAGAAGTTTCTGTGATTACCATCTTCAAAAATCCCATCAAGGCTCCCCCGAAGAAGCCTGTTCAAATCATGACTGTTGCACCTGTGATTATTACTGTTCCGGGGCCTCTCCCCTACGTATCTGATAAAGCTGTCCCCTGGCATTATGGGGCAGACGTGTATGTGAATGGAATCAAACAAGAATTCGACGCTGGTGCCAGTATCTGCGATATCACTGGTCCAGCCAAAGTTACCCGCAGTGGCAGGCTCTTCTCGCCTGACATCGCACCGCCCGCTATTCGAAAACCCCTCCTCATAAAACCTACAAGTTTACCTGTTCCTGCTGCTGATCAAGTTGCTTCCCCTGCTGCCGAGTCATCAAATGCTCGGGGCAAAGGGATTGAAGAAGAGCCTGCCCGGATGGAGGCACCAATACCTATAAATGCTGAGGCCTCCCGACAAGAAATGGAGGAGATTCTGAAAATAATAAAGAAAAGTGATTTCAATGTTGTCGAGCAGCTGGGGCATACGCCCTCCAAGATCTCCCTGCTCTCCTTATTGCTATGCTCCGAGGCCCATGCTAAGGCCTTGATCTCATTTCTCAAGACGGCCCATGTGCCGCAGGAGACGTCTGCAGTCCAGTTCACTGATTGCATAGCAAATCTGACAGCAGACAATGGCTTGGGTTTTTCAGATGCTGACCTGACCGCAAAGGGAAGAGACCACAATGATGCCCTGCATGTCTCTATCGAATGCAGGGGCACTACTCTGGCGCATGTATTGGTGGATACTGGTTCTTCCTTGAATGTTCTACCGAAAAAGGCTTTAGATCGTCTGGATTATGAAGGCCTGGAATTGAAACCCAGCAATATCATCGTCAGGGCCTTTGACGGTTCCAAAAGGATGGTTCATGGAGAGGTTAACATCCCTATTCGTGTGGGCTCTCAAGTGTTTGACTCTACCTTTTATGTGATGGATATACGTCCATCGTACTCTTGTCTACTGGGTCGGCCTTGGATCCATAAGGCTGGGGCAGTGACCTCTACCTTGCACCAGAAGCTGAAGTATCCCGTCAGGGGGAAGATCGTCACTGTGCAAGGAGAAGAGGAGTATATGGTAAGCCATTTGAATTCCTTCAGGTACATTGAGATGGACGGGGAGTTTATTGAAACCCCCTTTCAGCATTTCGAGGAGGTACATCCAATTTCAGCAGCAGAAACAATAGTCGAAGAGAATGTTTCCTTGAAGATGGCTTCCCTAAGGGATGCCCGGGCTGTGGTTCAGAAAGGCGATTGTGCAAACTGGGGTCAGCTTCCTGACTTCACTCAGAAGAACGACAAGTTTGGGCTGGGCTTTACTGCAGAGGCTCAGAGGGTTGTGCGCAAGGAGAAGATCAGAAAGGCTCCGGTGTTTATCTCCAGCTCGAGGGTGAATGCTATTGAGGAGGATGTGGAGGAAGCAGAGTTTGACAGTTGGATCTACCCGACTACCAGCAACCGACCAAGAAACTGGACGGCAAAGGATTTTACCCCTATCACATTTGTCACGCAGTAATTAATTTCTTTTGATGTCCAATTTGTAACAAACAATATGTTAAAACTTTGTTGGCTCGGTGTCCTACCCGGGGCATCGTAGCTCCATTTGTGAGGGCTTTTTGTATGACATTTTCGTATATCATCAATCAAAACATTGGACGTTTGTTGCATTTCAAATCTTGTGCTCTTTTCCTTTGTGTTATATATTGCAAAACAGCTATATTTACACACACTCACTTATACAGGTTTCAATCCACTCTGGATCTCACTGGTAACAGCTCTGCTACCGCCAGTTATGACTTCGAAAATCCGATCAACTTGGCCGAAGATGAAGGTGAAGATGATTGCGAAGTGCCTGGTGAACTCGCAAGACTGCTACTCCAGGAAGAGAGAGCTATTCAACCACATGAAGAGCCGGTGGAGACGATTAACCTGGGTACTGAGACAGATAGGAAAGAGGTCAAGATTGGTGCCAATCTAGAGCTCAGCGTGAAGCAACGATTGATCCAGATGCTGCAAGACTACATGGAGATTTTTGCTTAGTCCTATGAAGATATGCCTGGTTTGGATGCCGACATTGTAGTTCACCACCTGCCAACCAAGGAAGATTGCCCTCCGGTAAAGCAAAAAGTCCGACGGATGCGTCTAGAGATGTCTGAAAAGATCAAGGCCGAGGTTTTGAAACAGTTTGATGCCGGGTTCCTTGCAGTGACTTCTTACCCTCAGTGGGTTGCCAATGTGGTGCCAGTGCCGAAGAAGGACGGTAAAGTCAGAATGTGTGTCGACTACAGGGATCTGAACAGGGCCAGCCCCAAGGATGACTTCCCCCTACCTCACATTGATGTCCTTGTTGACAATACAGCTCAACACAAGGTGTTCTCCTTCATGGATGGTTTTTCAGGGTATAATCAGATCAAGATGGCTCCAGAGGATATGGAGAAGACTACCTTTGTGACTCAGTGGGGCACCTTCTGTTATAAGGTCATGCCATTCGGATTGAAAAATGCTGGGGCAACCTATCAACGTGCCATGGTTGCTTTATTTCATGATATGATCCATCATGAGATTGAGGTATACGTTGATGACATGATTGCGAGGTCTCAAACTGAGGAGGAGCACCTTGACCATCTGAGGAAGTTGTTTGACCGACTCAAGTTGTACAAGCTGAGATTGAATCCCAACAAATGCACCTTTGGGGTAAGGTCCGGAAAATTGCTAGGTTTCATTGTGAGTGATAAGGGTATTCAGGTGGACCCTGCCAAGGTAAAAGCCATTCAAGAGATGCCAATTCCAAAAACAGAGAAAGAAGTCAGAGGTTTCCTAGGACGACTGGATTACATTGCCCGATTCATCTCACATCTGACTGCTACTTGTGAGCCAATCTTCAAATTACTAAAGAAAGATCAAGTAGTACGCTGGAATGATGAATGTCAGGCTGCCTTTGAAAAGATAAAAGAATATCTTCAAGAGCCACCCATTCTTATGCCACCGGTGGAAGGAAGACCTCTGATACTATACTTGACAGTGCTTGATAATTCAATGGGGTGTGTGCTGGGGCAACATGACGAGTCTGGCCGAAAAGAGCACGCTATTTATTACTTGAGAAAAAAGTTTACCGACTGTGAGTCTCGTTACTCACTGCTTGAGAAAACTTGCTGCGCTCTTGTATGGGCTGCTCGCCGGCTGAGACAGTATATGCTGACTCACACTACTTTATTAATTTCAAAAATGGATCCCATCAAGTACATATTTGAAAAGCCCGCTCTGTCTGGAAGAATAGCGAGATGGCAAATGATCTTGACAGAATATGATATCCAGTATACAACTCAGAAAGCAATTAAAGGAAGTGTACTGGAGGATCATTTGGCACACCAACCTGTGGACGATTACCAATCACTGAATTTTGATTTTCCGGACGAAGACATCATGGTGGTAACTGACTGTGAAGTACCTGGACCGGATGAAGGACCTGAGGAAGGATCCAGATGGTCTATGCATTTTGATGGAGCCTCCAATGCTTTGGGTAACGGCATCGGCGCTGTAATCATATCTCCCATAGGAACTCATACTCCCCTCACCGCCCGATTATGTTTCAGCTGCACCAACAATATGGCAGAATATGAGGCATGTATCATGGGTTTACAAGCTGCAATCGACTTAAGGATCAAATTTCTAAGTGTCTTCGGAGATTCCGCCCTCGTGATCAATCAGATCAAAGGCGAGTGGGATACGAAACACCCGAATCTTATTCCTTACAAAGAGTATGTGTTGACCTTGCTTCCCCACTTTGAAGAGATAACTTTTGAGCACTTCCCTAGAGAGGAGAATCAGCTAGCGGACGCCCTAGCTACGATGTCTTCAATGTTCAAAGTTAAATGGGACAATGAGGCTCCCCGAATCATAATCTGGAAGTTAGATGAACCGGCATACTGCTGCGAGCTCGAGGTTGAGAAGGTGATTGAAAAACCCTGGTATCATGAGGTAAAGAGGTACTTGGAAGCTCAGGAATACCCTGAAGGTGCGTCTGTCAATGATAAGAAGTTCATGAGGAGGTTTGCTGCAAAATTCTTCCTCAGCAACGACATTCTCTACAAACGGAATCATGATTCAACTCTGCTACGTTGTGTGGATAAGGCTGAAGCAGAGAAAATTATGATGGAATTACATGAAGGCACGTTTGGAACACATTCCAGTGGACACACCATGGCTAAGAAAATCCTTCGGGCAGGATATTTCTGGTCCACAATGGAAGCCGATTGTTACCAACACTCCCGAACTTGTCATAAATGCCAGATCTATGCTGACAAGGTGCATATCCCTCCGGTTCCTTTGAATGTCCTGACGGCACCTTGGCCTTTCGCAATGTGGGGCATCGATATGATCGGTGAGATCCGACCGACGGCATCCAATGGGCATCGCTTCATCTTGGTGGCGATCGATTATTTCACGAAGTGGGTTGAGGCTGCTTCCTACGCCACAGTAACCAAGAGTGTCGTGGCATGTTTCATCCGGCATAATCTGATCTGTCGGTACGGCGTCCCGGAAAGAATCATTACGGACAATGGTACCAATCTCAATAACAAAATGATCACTGAACTCTGTGAAC
Organism: Vicia faba; assembly: GCA_948472305.1. Lineage (NCBI taxonomy): Eukaryota > Viridiplantae > Streptophyta > Magnoliopsida > Fabales > Fabaceae > Vicia > Vicia faba. Next base: position 424,394,216 of record OX451737.1, read on the forward strand.
AATTCAAGATACAGCACCATAATTCTTCTCCCTACCGGCCGAAGATGAATGGGGCTGTAGAGGCGGCCAATAAGAATATCAAGAAAATTATGCAGAAGATGACAGTGACTTATAAAGATTGGCACGAAATGTTACCGTTCGCTCTTCATGGGTACCGTACCTCAGCAAGGACGTCAACCGGGGCAACTCCCTTCTCCTTGGTCTATGGCATGGAGGCAGTCTTGCCAATTGAAGTCCAGATACCCTCTCTCCGAATAATGAAGGATGCAGACTTGAATGAAGATGACTGGATCCAGACTCGACTTGATCAATTAAATCTGATTGACGAAAAGAGGCTCACTGCTATCTGTCATGGTCAAACGTATCAAAAACGGATGATCAGGGCATTTAACAAGAAAGTCAGACCACAAGAGTATCAAGTTGGGGACCTGGTAATCAAACGCATCATCCTTCCTCAAAGTGATCCCCGGGGCAAATGGACCCCTACTTACGAAGGGCCATTTGTGGTTAAACGTGTGTTCTCAGGAGGAGCCATGATCCTAACCACCATGGATGGTGACGACCTTCCTCACCCCGCCAATGCAGACATAGTGAAAAAATACTACGCATAAATAAGAGACCCGCTAGGTTGACATACCTAGGCAAAAATAAGGGCTTCCCGGCGAACCAAAAGGGTTCGGGCAAAAATAAGGGATGAAATGAATAAAAAATCTGTACACCCGGCAAGTCGAAAACCTGAAAAGGCGGCTTGGGCAAAAATGGGTATCCCGGTGGACTGAAAACCCGAAAGGGCGGTCCAGGCAAAAGTTAGGGATAAAAGCGTAACACTATGTCTCATTGGATCACTTCGCATCCGGAATTCGGCATCAACTATCTGGCTCCAGATTTCGGCATTGACCAATCAGCTTCATCTTCAAATTAGGCAGCAAAGCGATGAGACGTTCGAGGACATAAAGGCGATAGCAGAGTTGGAACCCAGTGGGATTATTCACATAGCTGTTTTGTTTCCTTTTTCAAATTGTAAAATCTATGTTATTTGGCGGCGTCCTCTTACTAGGATGTCAGCCTCTTGTACAAAAACGCCTATTCACAGGCAAAGTATAAATCAATACAAATTCATTTGTCCATACAAATTACCATTGTTTTCCTTTTTCTGTTTTGTCTTGCGAAGAACGTCCAATGTTCATTTTTGATATATGCATTTGACATTAAATTGCTAATTCATAAATATTTGCATATGAAACGAGAGATTGATTACAGGTGACATCAGAGACAGGGGCAATTGAAGTTGTCTAATGCAGTCTGGTTGTTTTGTCCGCCAAGGTACCAAGGTAGGTTCAACTGAAGAATGTGGCTAAATCATCTCAATTTCCCCGCAGAGTAAAACAAGATTCAGCAATACTTTCCCCAAGCGGAGTTGACTCCCCGACAATCCTGAAAGGACACAACATTCCCCGGCAGGTCTTAAAGCTCATCCCCAGTAGATTCTTGAAGCTTTTCCCCTGCAGAGTACGGACGTCTCTCCCGAGTTTTATTAGAGTTATTTCCTCACAAGGACTTATAACTGGGTTATCCTCAGCTAAAAACCACGGAAGATCGCCCTCGGCAAAGTTCCTTCAATCCCCAGCGGAGTTTTATCGTCATTATCCCCAGCGGAATCCATCTTTAAAGTCCTCAACAGGCCTCTCAGCAAAACCTCGGCCAAGTATCTCTACCACGGAGCAACTCCCCGGCCGTTCGTCAAGGATTTATTTCCCTAAGACAAAATTGCATTCATAAACATTTCACATTTTCATACATCTTGCTTACATATATTATAAAGCGCATACAACAACATCTCATGTTGAATAACATGACATCATGCATATCATACATCATGACATTGCATACAACTTACGTTTTTGCCTTTTCAGGAAAAAGACAATCCCAAAAAACAATTACCTTCAACTGTCGCAATTCCAGATTCGATACCTGTATCTAGCCAGGGCACATCTGAGAGTGATCAGTTTCTAGACTCGATTCCTGTATCTGGCCAGGGCACGTCTGAAAAGTTCGAAGATTCGATTCCTGTATCCGGCCAGGGCACATCTATCAACTACAACATCTCCAGACTCGATTCCTGTATCTAGCCAGGGCACGTCTGAAGAGTCCGAAGATTCGATTCCTGTATCCAGCCAGGGCACATTTATTAACGACTATTTCCAAATTCGACTCCTGTATCCAGCCAGGGCATATCTGTTGACCACGTTTCCAGACTCGACTCCTGTATCTAGCCAGGGCACGTCTGAAGAGTCCGAAGATTCGATTCCTGTATCCTGCCAGGGCACGTCTATTAACGACTATTTCCAGATTCGACTCATGTATCCAGCCAGGGCACATCTGTGAGCAACCGATTGTAGATTCGACACCTGTATCTAGCCAGGGCATATCTGCATAAGGAGATTGAAGATCAAACGCCTGTAACAAGCCAGGAAAACATCCGTCTTTCTCAAATACACAAGTTCTCGCTAAGGAATCTCTTATGCGATCGACACTTCCAAATGGCATCTATAAGCCCATTCCCGACAAGGTTCTGTCACGTCTCCAGATGGCATCTATAAGCCCATTCCCGACACCACGTTGTTGGGACTCCAGCATGCGAGTGCAAATTTCCGGGCACTCTAGTGTCCAATCTCCTTTTACCCTCGAGTCACGAAAGGCAAACTTGCCAATCTAACTCTTCAGGTCCAAGAAGATTGAACAGGGGCAACTGTTGTACCCCAAAATTTTCCCTCCCATTTCCTCAACATTTTCTCATCACAAGGCCTTTGAAGATCAAGATCCAGTTAGGGTTTCCTCTGCTCAAGACTTCTCCTTGCACTGTGGACTCAAAATTAGGGTTTGTGTTTGCCTAAGGATGTTTTGACCTAAAATGCCTAAGATGACTTTCATGCTTCATATTGGACTCCCAAGTTTACCTATACCAAGTTTCAAGTCTTGATTCCAAGTTTTGCCCAGGCAATTGGACAGTTGACCTAGAAATCAGCTGTATTGGGGAAAAAGTCAACTGTGGCCAATTGACAGTCAAAACTCATGAAATTTGACCCACATCAACATATTGAACTCATATGGACCATTTGATCAAGTTTGGATCACAAGTCTCCAAGAAATTTGATCAGATCACCAAAAGGGCAAAATGGTCATTTTTAGGGTTTTGACTGCACAAAGGCAATTTTTGACTGTTTGACCTAGCCAATGGCAAACCAAGCTCACATATAGCCTCAAGGACTCAATTAAATGGTCTTGACACATTCATCAAGCTCAAAAGGTCCCAAGTACACAAGATTGACAGTTGAATTTCCTAGTCAATTGATCAATTTTGACTGTATACTGAAAAGTCAAACTTTGACTTTTTGGTCAAAATCAAGAGTCAAGATTCATTTTTCATCAAAACATGCCAAATCATGAAACTTGTTCATCAAGAAATCACAAAATGCAAATTAGGGTTAGAAAATGGAATTTTTCATAACTTAGAATTTTTCTAAGTTATGAAAAACCCTAATTTTTTCCCAACTTTGCCCCATCTTTTCACCAAGATCCATTTGGATTCAAACAAAAGTCAAAACATGAAAGTTGTAGCTTGTTGCATAATCTACAACTTTGATTCACAAAGTTTTCTCATTTGAAGCTTGTATCTCAAGTTACAATTTTTTGAATAAGGGCACTAAACCATTTTTAACTTAGTGAAATTTTAACCTATTTTGACAAGGTTTTCTACCCCACTTCAAAGCCACTTTTCATACCCTTCCACTTGGAATTTTGATTTGCATTTCAAATATGGATTGTAGTACACATTCCAAGCTTTCCAAAATGTCCAAGAACTCACCAAACAACCTCATAACCTGAGAGATTCGAATTTCACAAGTTGGCAAAAATCCACTTTTGAATGGTTCATGAACATGTTCATAACTTGGACCATTTTCAAATCAGCATAGTTTGTGCTACATTGCAGGCCCTAAAACCCTTTGAAACTCATAAATTTAATGCAAAACCATTGAACCAAGTTGTTATTCTAAGCCTTTGGTCATTACACAAGGAATTAAGCCTAAACTAGAAAAAGCACTATTTCCATTCTTGAAAAGAAGAACTTTATGTCAAGTTTGCAATCCAAGTGGTACAATCAAGATCTTCTTGGCACAAGTTTGTGAGCAAATTGCACTGATCAAGGCAAGGGATAGCAGCATAGTGGGAGGGCCTGTACAGGCTAGAAACATCAAGTGGCATTTTGTTGCTTAACATAGAAGAAAAGTCCATAACTTGTGCCATCTCTCATCTCAGCAAAAACACACAAGAAAGAAGTTATCAAACACATTCCAAACTACCCAACCAAGCCTTTGCACGAGCCATTTGCCTCTCAAACACTCTCCATCTCAGAAACACCACAAAACTGCTCAAACAGAGCAAGCCCTGCAGATTGAGTGCTATCTCTCAATCCCTTCGAGCATTCTTGTCCAAACCTGTTCCTCTACCTTCCTTACAACATATGCAAGCTAACCATGACTTGAAACCTGACCTGTAACACCTCCAAGCCACTTCACCATTTTTAAATTTCTGTTTTGCAGTTGGAGTTCACTAGCTCGATTCAGGGAGTTTCAAGACAAAGTAGGACTTGGAAAAGCATCCTTACACTTCAAGGAAGCTATACAAGTCATCATTTCACTCTGAAACATCCTCCATTGCAAAGCTCGATTCCAACTGAACAGGTACATTCATGGAGTTCTATCTCCCTTATTAGGCATTGTTAGCTTTAGGTTTTTGAAGAAAACATGTCACAATCATAGCCCTGAACATGCTCATATGATTAGATTTCATTTATATTCCGTGTACTTAGAGAATTTCATGTCTGAACATTGATGAAAAGTTAGGTCAGAAATTAGGGGAGGAGAAATTCTCCCTCATCTTAGAGAGATAGGTCAAGTTCTTTATATGGTTGAAACCGTCTCTTAATGCTCTACACTTTTCATGTTATGAGTTTTGCTTGAAAGTCCAGGAATCCAGAGATAAAAAACGCGTGTTTTGCTTGAAGGATGTTGTTCAGAGGTTGAAGAAGACAGGTCTTCTGGGCTGGGCCTGGAATTTTTTCCTATTCACACCATTTATTTTGATTCACACCCCCTGAGCCCATTTGCTTCATTTTTGACTCTTTTTGACTTTTTCTTTTTTGGTTGACTTTGTTTATTTTTTCTCATGATATAAAAAACATAAAAATATTTTTTCCATCTTTTTTTGAATTTATGGCATATTTATTTGATTTGTTTCTTTGTTTATACATAAAATATATATATACTATTATTAGAATAAATAGCAAAAATAGTGTAAATACATTTTTTTTTATTTACCTTCTGAAAATATTTCACATAAAAAATACCTTTTTATTTATTTTATTAAAATATTAAATAAATATTTATTTTGTGTATAATACATATTTAAGATTTAATATATATTTAAGATTTAATATATATATATATATATATATATATATATATATATATATATATATATATATATATATATATATATATATATATATATATATATATATATATATATATATATATATATATATATATATATATATATATATATATATATATATATATATATATATATATATATATATATACATGTTTATCAATACATTTAAGTAAAAATATAAAAATACTTGAATTTTTCGTGTTTTATTAATATTTGATATAAAAATACTTTTTTCCATAATATACTTCATTTTATTTTATTTTTATAAATAATGAATAAATAGTTGTATTAAATCAATTAATATCCATTTTTCTTTAAAATTAGGGTTTTTGCCCTAAATTCAAAATACTCCAAAAAATAATATAATTTTTATTTTCTTTTCTCTTTTACATAAATAATATTTTTTCATACATATACAAAACATTTTTGTGCATCTTGCATTCTTATTTAATTTTTGTACATTATTTAAATTGCAAATATTCAAATGATGTAATAATTTAGATTTAAATTCTTGTCAATATCCCCATTTGAACATTTGTACCCCCCTTCCCATATTTGGTTTTGTAATAGCTTAGTAATTTTAATTTCGCACTTTATTGCTTTCTAATGATAACATGTTAGAATTAGGGTTTGTATGCGAAAAAAAAACGATAAAAAATAGTTTGACCTAATACAAGATAAACAAGCATGAAAATGGACACACAAATCACACTTGCACCCCCTAGGGTATTCCACTTGTTGCCTTCAAATAAATGGGCCATATTGTATGTTGAACTTCTTTGGGCAAAGCAAGCAATTTGAATGATCATAGTCCCTCGACAAAACTTTTCAAAACAAACAAAAACAAATGATCAAGTCCCTTAAAGAAAATTGCCCAAAGACATTTAACGCCGTTGCAATTATGGTCTAAACGATGACCCGCGCCTGTCCCTCTCACATCCTAACACAAGATTGTCCACCAAATACAATGGTGGAACAAACTTGTTAAAAGGGTTAAAACATAGCAATAATCTTTTGAGAAATTTAGGAGTAGATAACCTCTTAGTTACTTGAATCAAACTTGCAAAACAAAACACTTGCCTAATTTCAAAATCACACAACACAACACTTTCAAAACAAAACTTTCAAAAAAAAAAACAAATGAAAACCTTTCAAAAGACATACATCTTTGTATACATCCCCACATGGATCATTACAAAGGTTGCCACCACATTGGCATCTTTTCAAAAAACATTTTCAAAACCCACACACTCAAGCACCATTTAAAACAATTGAAAACAAAAGGCAAGTGATCTAAGCAAGTAACTAAGAGCCCATGGATAACCATGGATAGAAAGGGTGCTAATACCTTCCCTTTCTATAATCTACTCCCCGAACCCAAGAAAACATCTCAAAAGGTTTTTGCTGTGCTTTTTAACCTTTCCTTAGGATAAAATAAAAAGTCGGTGGCGACTCTTGCTAACCGCAACATTTGCGAATACAAACGCAAAACCTCAAGTCAGTTCTCCCACCGTATCACAGCTTCCATTGTGGACCAGAAATATCCTGCCCTAAGGATTTTCTTTGCCATGGTATGTCCACTGGAATGTGTTCCGAATGTACCTTCATGCAGCTCTGCCATGATCTTTTCTGCTTCAGTCTTATCCACACAACGCAGTAGAGTTGAATCATGATTTCGTTTGTAGAGAATGCCGTTGCTGAGGAAGAATTTCGCCGCGAACCTTCTCATAAACTTCTTATCATTGACAGACGCACCTTCAGGGTATTCTTGAGCTTCCAAATATCTCTTCACCTCATGATACCAGGGTTTCTCGATTACCTCTTCGGCCTCAAGATCGCAGCAGTATGCAGGTTCGTCCAACTTCCAGATAATGATCCGGGGAGCCTCATTGTCCCATTTGAATTTGAACATTGAAGACATCGTAGCTAGTGCGTCTGCTAACTGATTCTCCTCTCTTGGGAAGTGTTCAAAAGTTATCTCTTCAAAGTGGGGAAGCAAAGTCAACACATACTCCTTGTAAGGAATAAGATTTGGGTGTTTCGTATCCCACTCGCCTTTGATCTGATTGATCACGAGAGAGGAATCTCCGAAAACACTCAGAAACTTGATCCTTAAGTCGATTGCAGCTTGAAGACCCATGATACATGCCTCATATTCTGCCATGTTGTTGGTGCAGTTGAAACACAGCCGGGCGGTGAGTGGAGTATGAGTTCCTTTGGGGGATATGATTACAGCGCCGATTCCATTACCCAAAGCGTTCGAGGCTCCATCAAAATGCATAGACCATCGGGATCCTTCCTCAGGTCCTTCATCCGGTCCAGGTACTTCACAATTAGTTACTACCATGATATCTTCGTCCAGAAATTCAAAGTTCAATGATTGGTAATCATCCACAGGTTGGTGTGCCAAATGGTCTGCCAATACACTTCCTTTGATTGCTTTTTGAGTTGTGTATTGGATGTCATATTCCTTCAAGATCATTTGCCATCCTGCTATTCTTCCAGACAGAGCAGGCTTTTCGAATATGTACTTGATTGGATCCATTTTTGAAATCAACAGAGTAGTGTGAGTCAACATATACTGTCTCAGCCGGCGAGCAGCCCATACCAGAGCGCAGCAAGTTTTCTCGAGCAGTGAGTACCGAGACTCACAGTCGGTAAACTTTTTGCTCAGGTAATAAATAGCGTGCTCTTTTCGGCCAGACTCGTCATGCTGCCCCAGCACACACCCCATTGAGTTGTCAAGTACTGTCAAGTATAGTATTAGAGGTCTCCCTTCAACCGGAGGCATAAGAATGGGTGGTTCTTGGAGATACTCTTTTATTTTTTCGAAAGCGGCCTGACATTCATCGTTCCAACGTACTACTTGATCTTTCTTCAGCAATTTGAAGATTAGCTCACAGGTAGCAGTTAGATGTGAGATGAATCGAGCAATATAATTCAGTCGTCCCAGAAAGCCTCTGACTTCTTTCTCTGTCTTGGGAGTCGGCATCTCTTGTATGGCTTTCACCTTGGCAGGGTCCACCTGAATACCTTTATCGCTTACAATGAAACCTAGTAATTTTCCAGACCTCACCCCAAAGGTGCATTTGTTTGGGTTCAACCTCAGCTTGTACAACTTCAGTCGGTCAAACAGCTTCCGCAGATGGTCAAGGTGTTCCTCCTCAGTTTGGGACCTTGCAATCATATCATCGACGTACACTTCGATCTCATGGTGGATCATATCATGAAATAAAGCAACCATGGCACGTTGGTAGGTTGCCCCAACATTTTTCAACCCGAATGGCATGACCTTGTAGCAGAAGGTGCCCCACTGAGTCACAAAGGTAGTCTTTTCCATATCTTCAGGAGCCATCTTGACCTGATTATACCCTGAAAAACCATCCATGAAGGAGAACACCTTGTGTTGAGCAGTATTGTAAACAAGAACGTCGATGTGAGGTAGGGGGAAGTCATCCTTGGGGCTCGCCCTGTTTAGATCCCTGTAATCGACACACATTCTGACCTTACCGTCCTTCTTTGGCACTGGCACCACGTTGGCAACCCACTGAGGGTAAGAAGTCACTGCTAGAAACCCGGCATCGAATTGCTTCATAACCTCAGCTTTGATCTTTTCGGACATCTCTGGACGCATACGGCGGACCTTTTGCTTTACCGGAGGGCAGTCTTCCTTGGTAGGCAGGTGATGAACCATAATGTCGGCATCTAAACCAGGCATGTATTCGTTAGACCAAGCAAAGATCTCCATGTAATCATGTAACATCTGGATCAATCGTTGCTTCACGCTGAGCTCTAGATTGGCACCAATCTTGACTTCTTTTCTATCTGTCTCAGTACCCAGGTTCACTGTTTCCACCGGCTCTTCATGCGGCTGAATGGCCCTTTCTTCCTGGAGTAGCAGTATTGCGAGTTCACCAGGCACTTCACAATCATCTTCACCTTCGTCTTCGGCCAAGTTGATCGGATTTTCGAAGTCATAACTGGCAGTAGCAGAGCTGTTACCAGTGAGATCCAGAGTGGATTGGAACCTGTATAAGTGAGTGTGTGTAAATATAGCTGCTTTGCAATATATAACACAGAAAGAAAAAGAGCACAAGATTTGAAATGCAACAAACGTCCAATGTTTTGATTAATGATATATGGAAATATCATACAAAAAGCCCTCACAAATGGAGCTACGGTGCCCCGGGTAGGACACCGAGCCAATAAAAGTTTCAACATATTGTTTGTTACAAATTGAAAACAAAAGAGTTCATTACTGCGTGACAAATGTAATAGGTGTAAAATCCTTTGTCGTCCAGTTTCTTGGTCCGTTGTTGGTTGTTAGATAGATCCAACCGTCAAATTCTGCTTCCTCTACGTCCTCCTCGATAGCATTCACCCTTGGGTTGGTGATGCACACCGGAGCCTTTCTGATCCTTTCTTTGCGAACAGCCCTTTGAGCCTCTGCAGTGAAGCCCAGCCCAAACTTGTCGGTCTTTTGAGTGAAGTCAGGAGGTTGACCCCAGTTTGCGCATTTGCCTTTCTCAATCACTGCCCGGGCATCCTTCAGGGAAGCCATCTTCAGAGGGAAGTCTTCTTCAACCACTGTCTCAGCTGACGCCAATATTGGAGGTACCTCCTCAAAATGTTGAAAGGGGGTTTCAATAAACTCCCCGTCCATCTCGATATACCGGAATGAATTCAAGTGACTTACCATGTATTCCTCCTCACCCTGCACAATAACAATCTTCCCTTTGACAGGGTATTTGAGCTTCTGGTGTAGAGTGGATGTTACCGCCCCAGCCTTGTGAATCCAAGGTCGACCCAACAAGCAGGAATAGGATGGACGAATATCCATTACATAGAACATTGAGTCAAAGACTTGGGAACCCACACGGATAGGAATGTCTACCTCACCGTGCACCATCCTCTTAGAACCGTCGAAGGCTCTAACAATGATGTTACTAGGTTTCAATTCCAGGCCCTCACAATCCAACCGATCTAAGGCCTTCTTGGGCAATACATTCAGGGAAGAACTGGTGTCCACCAACATGTGTGTGAGAGTAGTTCCTCTGCATTCTATAGAGACGTGCAGGGCATCATTGTGGTTTTTCCCTTTGGCGGTAAGGTCAGCATCCGAGAACCCCAAACCATTGTCAGCTGTCAAATTAGCCACACAGTCAGTGAATTGATCTGCAGATGTCTCTTGCGGCACGTGGGCCGTTTTCAGAAATGAAATCATGGCCTTGGCGTGGGCCTCTGAGCACAGCAGCAATGATAGCATAGAGATTTTGGAGGGGGTATGCCCCAGCTGTTCAACGACATTGAAGTCACTCTTTTTAATGATTTTAAGGATTTCCTCCATCTCTTGCTGGGAGGCTTCAACAACGGTCTTTTTTGGTGCCTCCGTCCGGGTAGGCAAATCGGTAGCAACTTCTTTGCCCCGAGCATTAGAGGACTCGGCGGCAGTAGTAGACACAGGAACTTGATTTGGAACATGCACACTTGCGGGTGTGATGATAAGAGGTTTTCGGATAACTGGTGGTGCAATGTCAGGCGAGAAAAGCCTGCCACTGCGAGTAATCTTGGCGGGACCAGTGATGTTACTGATACTGGTACCGGTGTTAAACTCCTGCTTTACTCCAAGCACATACACGTCTGCCCCATAGTGCCATGGGACAGCCTTGTCAGATTCATAGGGGAGGGGCCCCGGAACAGTAATGGTAATGGGTGGAACAGACATAATTTTGATTGGCTTCCTTGGGAGAGCCTTGGTAGGATTGTTGAAAATTGTGACGATAGATACTTCTTCAGCGGAAACAAGCGGAACAGCAGTTTTCTTGAACATAATTTCTTTGCTATCCATCAGGCTTTGGATGCCTGATTTCAGCAGCGGACAACCGGTAGGGATAACAGCACACAGGAGGCAACCCTTGCTACAACCCAGAAATAAACCGGCTAGCAGTAGGTTCCTCTTAACAGTCAATAGAGGGGTAGCAACATCATTCACCGAAACAGCATACAAATCTTCCTCGACGGCATTTACTCTATGCTGGGGCATAGGAGCAGTTACAACATTTGGCCTCTCAGGCGCCTCAAATTGAATTTCCTTCGCATCGATAAGGTCTTGAACCTTATTTCTCAGGGCCCAACAATCATCAGTAGTATGCCCGGGGCTATCAGAATGATAAGCACAACGGGCATTTGGGTTATACTTAGGAGATGCAGTATTCACGACCTTTGGAGCCTCTTTGATGGTCACCAAGTTGGTTGATAACAATTGTGGTAAGATTTGTGACAAGGTCATACTCAGCCGAGTGTATTGCCTCTTGGGCCTCTCACCCCTTTGTTGATTGTACTTCTGAGGAGCAGCAATAGGTTTTGAAATTACCAAGGCATTGACGGCTTGGCGGTGTTCTGGCTTGATTTGTCTTCTAGGACCATAGACGACACTAGCTTCCTTCTTGAAAGGCTTTTTCTCAGTACTTGCAGCGGCTCCTTTCTGTATCTTTCCTGACCTGATGCCAGCTTCTATCCTTTCACCCGTCAGGATCAAATCCGTAAACCCAGCGGAGGAATTACCAACCAGATGATTGAATAAAGGACCAGACAAGGTCCCTAGAAACATGTCAACCAGTTCACGATCAGTCAAAGGAGGCTGCACCCTGCCAGCCAAATCTCTCCATTATTGTGCATATTCTTTGAACCCTTCGCCCGTTCCCAGAGACATACCCTGAAGTTGGGTACGCGTAAGAGCGAGGTCAGAATTGTATTGATATTGTCTATAAAATGCGATAGCCAAATCTTCCCAATGTCGGATACTGGTTCCATCTAGCTGATAGAACCACTCAAGCTGTGACCCCGAAAGGCTATCTTGGAAGAAGTGGATCCAAAGATTTTTGTCTGCCGTGTAAGGTTGTATCTTCCTTACGTACGATCTGAGATGCAGCTTTGGACAGGAAGCCCCGTCGTATTTGGCAAAGGCAGGCGCCTTGAACTTGTGTGGGATTACCACCCCAGAAGATAACCCTAAATCTCCGAAATCCAGCCCCGACACATTTTGAATCTCCATGGCACTCAAGCGGTCCTCTAATTGCTTGTATCGGTCAGCAGCAGGTGGGTATTGTTCGTCATTGTAATCCGTCTCGTTGTCAGAGACTGCAGGACTAGGAGCTCCTCCCCCTTGGGGACTGTCTTTCTCTGCAGAGGAAGTAGTTGGATCAGCCTCGTTATGGAGTGCATTGCCAAACCTGCGTCCAGTATTGAACAACGCAGTCCTCTTCTTCTTCTTCTTCTTTAGGAGCAGAGCCTTCAACTCTTGTTGACCTTGGGCCAGGCTCATGACCATCTCTTGAAACTGGGCATTCTGGGCCTGGAGGGCCTTGATTGCTTGCTCACTGGATGATTCTGGATTCATGATGACTGTTCAAAATAAACAGCGAAGAAGATTAAGCAACCTGTAGAAAAAGGGGTACTTGTTATGCACATGATGCATGAGATGCTATCTATGCAATGCATTCAAGGATTTTTAGAAATTCACAATTGTTGCAAACAAAAAGAACGCACGTCATATTAATAAGAAAAGATTTGTTAGTACATAAATGCCCCATGGGCCAAATATTACAAAAACAACTTCTCAAGGTAAAAAGACGTTGCGCATCCTCTTTGGCGCAATGTAGGTGTTGAGGGCCTCTTGCTCATGGAGTCGGCAGGTGAGCTCTAGAACCTTCTTTTCGCTGGCGTAGAAGCTGGCTTCAAAAGTGTTCCGTTCCTCCTTGAGCTGGATCCAACTCTTCTGCATCTCCTCCCACGATGTAGGCATGTCAGGATGTAGGATGGTGTAGGGAACCTCTCCTTCCTTGACGGGCTCTTTAATCACAGGGAGAACATGAGGATAAGGCATCATTAGACTCTGGGCTCTGGTTCGTACCCACTTGAGATAAGGCTCAAGAGGGATGGAATTCTTGTGTCCCAGTGTCTTTCTATCAACTTTGTTGGGAATTCTCCAAGCTCTGATGAATCTTTGGCGAAGTCCTTGCGCATCGTTGTCGAAGTCAAAAACTAGGTCAGGAATCAACATGTCGTGAGGGCCATCCCTCCGTGCATATCCAAATTTCCTCAAAGCTAGGCAAGGGTTGTAGGTAATTCCCCCTCTAATGCCAAGTAATGGAACATTAGGGAACTCTCCACAACGATCGACGATGATGACATTTTCTCTGGACCGAGAACACCAATGTACATCAGAGTGAGTAAGAGTCATCAACCGTTGGGACCACCTTGAGCCTTGGTCATTCTTCAAGACAGATTGTGGAAGGTGCGAAATAAACCACCTTGCAAGGAGAGGAGTACAGCACATGAGAACACCCCTCTTTCTCATTGTTCGTGTGTAAAATTGTAGGTGTTTAGGTATTGGCTTGCATTTTTGGTAAATCCCAAGTGTATGTGTGAATGTCATGACTGATGTCATAACATTCTAGTTCAGGTTGTACTAACTCAATAGGTACATGTGCAGAAAAATATTGTAATTCAAATACTGATGTTTATAAGTGTGTATCTGAGCATGTTTGCAAAATGATCACATTTTGCTAAATCAGTAGACAGGTTTTCTCAGATGTCATAACAGATGTTATGACATCCTGTTCTGAACTAACAGGATTGCAGGATTGGATAAGTCTGAGTTTTTTCAGGAAATAACTCAGTCCTTTCTGAACAGAATCCTGCGTTTTCTGAGGAGCAACCTAGCTCGATCCTAACCTGATCAATAAAGTACTGTGACCTGGTCTTTAGGTCAAACGGAATCAACCCTAGGTTTTTGGAAACCCTAACTGAAGTTACAGCTGCTATATATTCAACAGAGCTACGGTTTTTCAAGACATCCCTGCTGATTGATTAGAAGATCAATTTTGTAATCTGTATAGATTTGTTTATTGTACTCCAAGCAATTATCATTGTGATAAGTGCCTTGGAATAGGTTTCAATTGTAAGGGTTGTGTAGCACTCAAAGCTTTGAAGCAAGAGTGTTTGAATGTTACTTGACTAAAGCTGTGAAGCAGAGTCAAGTTAGTTGTGTACATCACTCAAAGCTGTGAAGCACGAGTGATTGTGTTACTTGATTAAAAAGCTGTGAAGCTTAATCAAGTGTGTGTTTTGAAGAGTGTCTTCATCAATTCTTAAGTCAAATTGGTTTATGTATCACTGCTGTGATTGAGGGGGAGTGAGTAGGAACTCAGGTTTAAGTTGTACTTAGATTAGAATTGCATTGGGTAGGTCTTAAGTGAAGGAGATAAACTGGTTGGTTTATTCCCGAATTAACATCTCTTATAGTGGATTCTCTCCCTGGCTTGGTAGCCCCCAGAGTAGGTGTTGTTGCACACTGAATTGGGTAAACAATTGACTGTGTTATTTACTGCTTTTGTATTTACTGTCATATAGTAAGTCAGATACGGTGTCATAACATTGGACGTGACATTGAGTATCTGTAGCCAGAATTTCAATTGGCATCAGAGCAGGCACCCTGCCTGTATTACTGGGTGAGATCTAGGGATATCACTTTCTGGCACTATGGACAAAGAAGGAGTTTTTGGAAATAGACCACCCATTCTAGATGGAACCAATTATGACTACTGGAAACCTCGTATGATTGCCTTCCTAAAATCTCTTGACAAAAAGGCTTGGAGAGCTGCTGACAAAGGATGGATTCATCCCACCATAACTGAAAGAGATGGGACAATCAGTCTGAAGCCTGAGGAAGATTGGAGTAAAGAAGAAGATGAGTTAGCTCTGGGAAATTCAAAAGCCTTAAATGCCTTGTTCAATGGAATTGATAGAAACATCTTCAGACTAGTACATCAATATGAACTGGCCAAGGAAGTTTGGGACACTCTCAAAACTACTCATGAGGGCACTTCCAAAGTAAAAATGTCAAGGCTTCAGATGTTGACCACTAAGTTTGAAAATCTAAAAATGATGGAAGATGAAACCATTCATGAGTTTCACATGAACATCTTGGAGATTGCCAACACCTCAGGAGCACTGGGAGAAAAAATGTCAGAAGAAAAACTGGTGAGGAAGATTCTCAGATCCTTGCCTAAAAGATTTGCAATGAAGGTAACTTCCATAGAGGAAGCCCAGGACATTAGCAAGTTAAAAGTGGATGAACTTATAGGGTCTCTTCAGACTTTTGAGATGGGGATCACTGATAATGGTGACAAGAAGATTAAAAGCATAGCACTTGTATCCAACACTGATGTTGAATACAAGGAGGATGAAGAAGAAAACATATCAGAAGCCATTGCCATGCTTGGAAGACAGTTCAACAGGCTCATCAAAAGAATGGACCCAAAGTCAAGATCTAATGTTCATAACATTCCTTCTGACATTGACAGTTCCAGCAGAAGACCAAGGTCAGAAGATAAGGGAAACCAAGGCAGAGGTATTCAATGCCATGGATGTGAAGGATATGGACATATTCGAGCTGAATGTCCTACCTTTCTTAAGAAGCAAAAGAAAGGAATGGCTGTTACTTGGTCTGACTATGATTCAGAAAGCAATTCTGAAGAAGAATCTGCCAAAATAGTTACTGCCCTAACTAGTGTTTGTACTTCTGAAAGTGACACCAGTGATGAAGAAGTGACATTTGAAGAACTGGCTGATACCTACAAGAAATTGTGTATCAGAAGTGGTGAAGTCTGTGTGCAAAATGAGAAACAATCAAAACTTATTGTAAAGCTGGAGGCTGAAAAGAGGGCAAATCTTGAAACTATAAGTCATTTAGAAGGAGAAGTTCAACTGCTGAACTCACAACTGAATCAAATGACCAAATCTGTCAAGATGTTGACCAATGGAACAGACAAATTGGAAGAGATCCTTCAGGCTGGACAAAATATGGGAAATAAATCTGGCCTAGGATTTGTGGAAACAAAGACATTTGGTACCGGGAAGCAAATGTCAAAACGGATGTCTCAACATTACTCTCAACATCAGGGACAGAGACATATGAAGAAGAGGTACCAAAGATGGAGATGTCATCATTGTGGGAAATATGGTCACATAAAGCCTTTCTGCTTCAGATTACATGGATATCCTAATCAGAACTCAGATGTCAAACCTAAGTCTAAAAAGGTACCACACGCTCCTCAATGGAAGAAAAAGGCTACTGCACTGATAGCTCACACTTCCCTGAAGATCTCTGCAAAGGAAGATTGGTACTTTGACAGTGGATGTTCCAGACACATGACTGGATTCAAAAATCTCCTCAATAATGTTATGCCTCACACCACCAGTTTTGTGACCTTTGGAGATGGTGCTAAAGGAGAAGTCAAAGGAGTTGGTAATTTGGACTACCCTGGAGTTCCAAGTCTGAATAAGGTACTGCTGGTAAAAGGGTTGACTACTAATCTCATCAGCATCAGTCAATTATGTGATCTAGGATTCATGGTCAACTTCTCAAGATCTGAATGTCTAGTGTTTAATGAAAAACTAGATGTTGTAATGAGAGGAATCAAATCCAAAAATAACTGTTATGTGTGGCAGCCTGAGAACACTGATATCTCCACTATGAGTCAAATCATCAAAGAAGAAAAAGAGATGAAACAGTGGCAGCATAAGCTTGGAAGAATGAAAAGAGCTATTCCTATGGAAGCTGTCAGAAGAACTCCTAAACTACAGGCTGATAATATATGTGATGTGGCAAATAAAGTTGAAGAAGAATGTGTTGTCAGAACCTTAAGTCATCTAGACAAGGATGTTGGAAAGAACAAGTCTCATAAATTCTGTTCTCAAAACATCTGGTCAAAACAGATGCTACCTGAGTACAATGTTACACAAGATGTTGTGACATTGTGGTGTGATAATCTGAAAACATTCAACATTTCCTTGAACCCTATTGACTTTGAAGAGAAGAAGTCATTTGAACTGGAACATAGTTTCTCTAAGCTTCAGCTAACTGATTCTTCTACCAAGGCGCTTGTTGGAAATAAACTTGAAAATTTGAGGGGCAGATTGGGTATTCACCAACATGAGAAATTATAGCAATTAGTTTTGCTGAAAACAAGGGTTGAAGGGATTAATTTTATTAAGTCTATATTTAGTGGGTTAATCATATTCATTCACAATTCCTTCAAAAGCCTTAAGAAGTTGAAGAGACTCCCTTTTACTCCCTACCTCTCTCATCCTTGCAACCTGTTTCCTCCTCCCAATCAAAGAGTTTTCTCAAACTGCTACTATTACTCAAAGTTAAACAAAATGTCTCAGACATCGTCTTCCACCATGGCGGCTTCGTCTTCCTCATCATCGTCATCATCTGATCAAGATTCTAGGGCAATCACTACATGCATAGAATCTGAAGTTCTTGAGGTCACTCCTCTCAGGGAGATGGCAACTGACCCAGCCAGAGTCAAAAAGCTCAGGACCAGACATGCAGGAAGAGCTCAAGCTACAGTCTCTGGTAATTCTTCTCATCCTTCGTCTTCTATACCTAATAAAGAAGGATTAGTTCAAGTACACCAAGCTATTGCTAGACTGGTTACTAGCATTCTGAGTGGCAACCAATCTGTACCGGGGATTTCTATCCCTTTGAATCAATCAGAAAGTCCAAATGTGGAAGGTTCTGAAAATGTAGATGTCACTGAGGATGTTGTGACACCAAAAGACAACATTCAGAACCCCTCTGAAAAGGCTGCTGATCCACCTATCATTGATGTGGATGAAGATTACTCAGATAATGAACTGATTGCTAATGTGAACCCTAGCATTGCTAGGAGATTGATGAAAAGAAAGAGTAGTGAGAATGTTAAACCTGATGCTAAGAAATCCAAGGCTGAAGGGATGGCTGAGAAAATTCAGACAAAAGGGAAGAAGGCACAGGTGCAGACTGCTAGACAACCAATCTCTAAGAAAAGTAAAGAACCTGAAACTTCTGATTCTGATGATGAATCAGAATTTGAGATTGATATTGAAGATACTCCCATCAGAAGGAAGCTCCCCTCCAGCAAGATTGCTAGAGTGCCTGAAGTGCCAACAGACAACATCTCCTTTCATCATCCTGACAATGCAAACAGATGGAAGTATGTTTGCTTGAAGAGAATAGCCTTGGAGAGGGAACTCAACAATGATGCCTTGGAGTGCAAAGACATCATGGATCTGATCAGGAATGCTGGGCTAATGAAGACAGTGATGAAGTTTAACAAATGTTATGAAAATCTGGTTAAGGAGTTTGTAGTGAACTTGTCCAATGATTGTGCTGATGGGAGGTCAGCTGACTTTGAGAGTGTGTTTGTTAGAGGAAGAAGGGTCAAGTTCTCTCCATCATAAATCAACAAGTTTCTTGGAAGAACAAATAAGGACTGTCCTGATCTAGAGGCAACTGACAATGAAGTGTGTTTAACCATCACTTCCAGGCAAGTAAAGTGCTGGCCATTGAAAGGGAAGCTGAATGCTAGTAAACTCAGCATGAAATTTGCCATCTTGCATAAAATAGGTGCAGCAAACTGGGTGCCTACAAATGACAAATCAACCATCTCCACAGGATTGGGGAGATTTATCTATGCTGTAGGAACCAAGACTGCCTTTGACTATGGAAGGTACATCTTTGAACAAACTTTGAAGCATGCTGGCAGTTATGCTGTCAAAGGACCAATTGCTTTTCCCTCCCTCCTTTGTGGACTCATCCTTGCACAATACCCTGACATCCTTGTAGCAAGAGATACAGTCTGCAAAAGAGCTCCTGCCCTTGGCCTGCACTACAAACTGTTTCAGGGATCTCATGCTCCAGACATTGTCATGACATCAGCTGAGACATCTTCTGCAAAGACCCAGTCCAAGACATCAGATGTCATAGCTGTTTTAAAAGAAACTTGCAAAGATCTGGATGCTAGAAAAAGGACCCTAGAAGCTCTAATTGCCAGGCTAGAAAAGGAGGAAGCTGAAGAAAGCAGAAGGGAAGAAGGTATAGAAGCTGAAGGACAGCTCAACATTGAAGAAATTGGCTCCTCTGAATCTGATGACAGTGCTTGAAGGTTGATTGCTGCTTGATGGTGTTGCTGGTGGAAGTGTGTTCTGCTGTTGTCAGCTGCTGATCTCATTATTTTGTTTTGGATAACTGTATAACTTTATGAACATGTATCTTTGGCCCATTTATGGCTAAAGAGGGGGAGAATATTTTGGTACTTGCTTAATTAGTACTTGACATATATTTTTCTGCTGTCACTTATTTCTGCTGCTATTTATCTCTGATTGTTTAGGGTCTTTAGCCAAAAATCTGCCAAAGGGGGAGTTTGTAGGTGTTTAGGTATTGGCTTGCATTTTTGGTAAATCCCAAGTGTATGTGTGAATGTCATGACTGATGTCATAACATTCTAGTTCAGGTTGTACTAACTCAATAGGTACATGTGCAAAAAAATATTGTAATTCAAATACTGATGTTTATAAGTGTGTATCTGAGCATGTTTGTTTGCAAAATGATCACATTTTGCTAAATCAGTAGACAGGTTTTCTCAGATGTCATAACAGATGTTATGACATCCTGTTCTGAACTAACAGGATTGCAGGATTGGATAAGTCTGAGTTTTTTCAGGAAATAACTCAGTCCTTTCTGAACAGAATCCTGCGTTTTCTGAGGAGCAACCTAGCTCGATCCTAACCTGATCAATAAAGTACTGTGACCTGGTCTTTAGGTCAAACGGAATCAACCCTAGGTTTTTGGAAACCCTAACAGAAGTTACAGCTGCTATATATTCAACAGAGCTGCGGTTTTTCAAGACATCCCTGCTGATTGATTAGAAGATCAATTTTGTAATCTGTATAGATTTGTTTATTGTACTCCAAGCAATTATCATTGTGATAAGTGCCTTGGAATAGGTTTCAATTGTAAGGGTTGTGTAGCACTCAAATCTTTGAAGCAAGAGTGTTTGAATGTTACTTGACTAAAGCTGTGAAGCAGAGTCAAGTTAGTTGTGTACATCACTCAAAGCTGTGAAGCACGAGTGATTGTGTTACTTGATTAAAAAGCTGTGAAGCTTAATCAAGTGTGTGTTTTGAAGAGTGTATTCATCAATTCTTAAGTCAAATTGGTTTATGTATCACTGCTGTGATTGAGGGGGAGTGAGTAGGAACTCAGGTTTAAGTTGTACTTAGATTAGAATTGCATTGGGTAGGTCTTAAGTGAAGGAGATAAACTGGTTGGTTTATTCCTGAATTAACATCTCTTATAGTGGATTCTCTCCCTGGCTTGGTAGCCCCCAGAGTAGGTGTTGTTGCACACTGAACTGGGTAAACAATTGACTGTGTTATTTACTGCTTTTGTATTTACTGTCATATAGTAAGTCAGATACGGTGTCATAACATTGGACGTGACATTGAGTATCTGTAGCCAGAATTTCAAAAATGAGTGAAGAATATCCCCAAGCAATGTGGGTATTGGATTTCTGGATAAGAAGATTTTGACGGCATTGACATCTACCAGCTGGTCAAGATTTGGGAACAAGACCAACCCATAGATAAGGAGTGCCACAATTTCTTCAAAGTCTTGTAGGTCCAATGAATTCCAACATTCTTGTGCCTTCTCGAACAAGAATTTTGCTAAGAATCCTTTGACGCCGCTTCTAGTTTCACAATGCCCCTTGATGTCAGAAGGCTGTAGATGTAATGCTCGAGCAACATCTTCAGTCTTTGGTTCCTTTTCCGTACCGTTGAAAGGTAGTTGATTAAGGATAGGAATTCTCAGGAGTTGAGAAAACTCCTCCAAAGTGGGCACCAACTGATAGTCGGGGAAAGTGAAACAGTGATGAAGAGGGTCAAAGAACTGGAATAGCACTTTCATCATGTCCTCTCCAATGTTGGTGTTGACTAGGCTGAGCAGTCTACCATGTCTTTCACTGAAGGATGAGCTTTCTGGAATTCTTGATGTGAGCTCCTTGAGTTGAGGAGAGATTCTCACAAGGTTGACTTGGATGGTTTTTCTGCGAGGAATTTCCATGACCTACAAAACAAGAACAAAGATGAAAATCTAAACCCTTGAAGTGGTTAGTGTATGCATATGATGCTTCATGATGTTTATGATGTATGCACGAAACATATGTACAAACAATTCACACAAAACCCTAGTTTCAGGCTTGCATGAGGTTTCATAGGTAAGTACCCTCTTGAGTGTAGTTGGCTTAAAATCCTGTCCTATAAATAGTAACCGGGTTCTAAGGAGCTCAATATCATTGGATTGTTTTCATTGTTCATTGTTTTGGTTTAGCCACTTAACTAGCGACCAAAATATTCCAAGAAAACAACCCTCAATGAGTGTAGTATCGAGTATCTACCAACTTCGGACTGCACCAAAGCCGGTCATCTCACTACCCCTAATAAAAGGCCAAGATGGTCAAGTAAGGTTCTAGGTCATTAGTGCTTAGTGACATCACTCAGCGGCCCCGTACTCTCCTTGATTGAACTCAAGGGTTACCGGTACTCACAAATATGTTGCACTAATATAGCTATTGCTTCGACCGTGTCGGTATACCCCGCACAGTTTCCACAACGTATTGCTATCTATGAATGTTTCCCAAAATCTGGGTGTAGGATTGCAAACCCAAACAAGAGAGCCAAGATGTAAAGCAATCAAAGCAAACAATTAGTCATGCAAGAGGGTGATATAAGCCCTAAGGTTACTCCACTTTTAAATTTCTCCCCAGCAGAGTCGCCAGTTCTCTGGTACGGTGGGAGAACTGACTTGAGGTTTTGCATTTGTTTTCACAAATGTTTCGGTTGAGTAAGAGTCGCCACCGACTTTTTATTTTATCCTAAGGAAAGGTTAAAAAGCACAGCAAAAACCTTTGAGATGTTTTCTTGGGTTCGGGGAGTAGATTATAGAAAGGGAAGGTATTATCACCCTTTCTATCCATGGTTATCCATGGGCTCTTAGTTACTTGCTTAGATCAACTTGCCTTGATTTTCAATTGTTTAAAATGGTGCTTTGTGTGTGGGTTTGAAAATGTTTTTGAAAAGAGGCCAATGTGGTGGCAACCTTTGTAATGATCCATGTTGGGATGTATACAAAGGTGTACTTATCTTTTGAAAAGTTTTCAATGTTTTTTTGAAAGTTGTTTTGAAAGTGTAGTGATGTGTGGTTTGAAAATAGGCAAGTGTTTTGTTTTGCAAGTTTGATTCAAGTAACTAAGAGGTTGTCTACTCCTAAATTTCTCAAAGATTTCTCCTATGTTTTTAACCCTTTTAACAATTTTGTTCCACCATTGCATTTGGTGGACAACCTTGTGTTAGGATGTGAAAGGGACGAGAGCGGGTCATCGTTTAGACCATAATTGCAATGGTGCCAAGTATCTTTGGGCAATTTTTCCTTGGAGGGACTTGATCATTTTTTAGGCAACTTTCGAAAGCGTCATCGAAGGACTATGATCATTGGAATTGTATTTGTTTTGCCCAAAGAGACCTAACATGCAATATGGCCCATTATTGAAGGCAACAAGTGGAATACCCTAGGGGTGCAAGTGTGATTAGTGTTGTCCATTTTCATGCTTGTTTATCTTGAAATTAGGTCAAACTATTTTGGTTAATTGATTTGCATACAAACCCTAATTCTAGCATGGTATATTTATAAAGCTTTAAAAATGCAAAAAATAAAGTTCCTAAGTTATTACAACACAATATATGGGAAGGGGGGTACAAATGTTCAAATGGGGTATTTTGACAAGGAATTTAAACCTAACTATTACATCAAAATTGAATTATACAAATTATTTAATATACAATAATTAAATAAAAATGGAATAAATATGCAAGATGCAAAAAAATGTTTTTTATATGTATGCAAAAAAATTGTTTTTTATATGTCAAATAAACAAAATAAAAAGTATTAATTTTTGGAGTTTTTATGTATTTAGGGCAAAACCCTAATTTTGCAAATAAAAGGTATTTATTATTTAATATATACAATGTTTATTAATTATATACAAAAATAAAATAAAAATGAAGTATATTTGTAAAAAAGTAATTTTTGAGATCAAATATTAATAAAAAAATAAAAATGTATTACTTTTATATTCTTTCCTAAATATACTAATAAATATATAAGTATTTATATTATTTACTAAATATATATTATATATATAAAAATAAACTATTTAATATTTATAAAAAAAACAAGTATATTTTATGTAAAATGTTTTCAAGAGGTAATATAAAATAAAATCAGAAAATAAACATGTTTGCATTATTTTTTAGTATTTTGAATAAGAGTATATCTATATTTTTATTTATGTACAAATACCCATTTAAACAAATAAATGCCTAATAAATACAAAAATGGTTTAAAAAATAATTTTTATATTTTTGATATTATGAGAAAAAATAAATAAGTCAGAACAAAAAAGAAAAGGTCAAAAAATCATAAGAATAAGCATAATGGGCCTAGGGGGTGCAAAAGTAGAAATGAGGTGCAAATAGGAAAAACAACCAAGCCCAGCCCAAAAGGGTTGTCTTCAACCTCCAGATTGTTTGAACATGAACAAAAACGCGCGTTTTCTATCTCCAGATTCCTGGACTTTCAAGCAAAACTCACAACATGAAAAATGTAGAGCATTAAAAGACGAATCAAGACATATAAAGAACTTGACTTAACTCTCTAAGATGAGAGAGAATTTCTCCATCCCTAATTCTTGACCTAAGTTTCCATCAATGTTCAGACCTTAAATTCTCATAGCACATGCAAAATAAATGGAAAGTAAAGATATGTACAGCTTCAGGGGCATGAGTAGAACATTTTTCATTCACAAACCTAGAGCTAACAATGCCTGGATAGAGAGATAGAAGTCCATGAACTTACCTGTTCAGCTTGAATCGTATCTGGCAATGGAGGTACTTTCAGTGCAAGGTGATGATTGGAATAGCTTGCTTGAAGTTCAGGGATGCTTCTCCAACCTTTAGTTTGCTTTGAAACTAGCTGAATCGAGCTATAGAACTCCACCTGCAAAACAGAAAAATGAAAATGGTGATGTTGGTTAGAGGTGTTACAGTCTGCTTCCAATGCTTTGGACAGTTTGTATGGATGGTAGGGAAAGTGTTTGAAGTGGTTTGGATGGAAGTGCACGATGGAAATGAGTTGTGGGAATCCAACTGCAACCTAAGCCCTGTTTTTGCAGTTTTATGGTGATTCTGTGTTTGAGAGGGTGTTGGAGATGGTTGGCTCGTGTTCTAGCTCAGTTAGGATGTATGGAATTTGTTTGCAATCTTTTCTTAAGCTTGCCTTGACAGGAATGTGAAGTTCTGTCTGTTATGCCAAGTTACTTCTAACTTAAGCAAGAAATGGCAAGTTGGTGTTTTAGGCTTGTACAGGCCCCTCTAGCATGCTGCATAATCTCTCCTTGATCAGTGGGATTATTCTAATAACTTGTGCCTCAGAGATTTTCTTTGTACCTTCTTGATTTACAAATTGACATAAAACACTTCTTTTCAAAAATGGCAAAAATGCTTTATCTAAAAATGGCTTAATCTTGCATATAATGTTTGAACACACAAAATAAGGTCTTGGCACAAGGGATATGCATTAAATTATTGAGTGCAAATGAGATATAGGACCTGTAATCAAAGAATGCAAGCTGATTTCAAAATGGCCTAGATGTATGAACATGTAACTTGGCCATAAACAAAGTGACTTTTTCCCAACTTGCCAAATTCGATTCTCCCTAACCATGAGGTTGTTTGATGAATTCTGGGACATTTTGGAAAGCTTGGAATGTGTACTACAATCCATCTTTGAAATGAAAATTGAAATTCCAAGTGGAAGTATGTGAAAAATGGTCCTGAAGTTAGGCAAAAATCCTGCCTAAAATAGGTCAAATTTCTCTAAGTTAAGAATGGTTTGGTACCCTTGTTCCAAAAATTGTAACTTGAGCTACAAGCTTCTTTTGAGGAAACTTTGTGAATCAAAGTTGTAGATTTTGCAATGGACTACAACTTTCATGTTTTGACTTTTCCTTGAATCCAAATGAATCTTGGTGAGAAAGTGGGACAAAGTTAGGAAAAAATTAGGGTTTTTCATAACTTCGAAAAATTCTAAGTTATGAAAAATCTTCATTTCAAACCCTAATTTGCAATTCTTGATTTCTTGATGAACAAGTTTCATGATTTGGCATGTTTTGATGAAAAATGAATCTTGACACTTGATTTTGACCAAAAAGTCAAAGTTTGACTTTTCAGTATACAGTCAAAATTGATCAATTGATTGGGAAATTCAACTGTCAATCTTGTGCATTTGGGATCTTTTGAACTTATTGAGTAGGTCAAGACAATTCCATGTGGTCCTTGAGTCCATATGTGAGTTTGGCTTGCCATTGGCTAGGTCAAACAGTCAAAAATTGCCTTTGTGCAGTCAAAACCCTAAAAATGACCATTTTGCCCTTTTGGTGATCTGATCAAATTTCTTGTGGAATTGTGATCCAAACTTGATCAAATGGTCCATGTGAGTTCATAATGTTGATGTGGGTCAATTTTCATGAGATTTGACTGTCAATTGGCCACAGTTGACTTTTTCCCCAATACAGTTGATTTCTAGGTCAACTGTCCAATTGACTGGGCAAAATTTGGAATCAAGACTTGAAACTTGGTATGGATAATCTTTGGAGTCCAACATGAAGCATGAAAGTCATCTTAGGCATTTTAGGTCAAAATATCTTTGTGCAAACACAAACCATAATTTGGGTCAACAGTGCAAGGAGAAGCCTTGAGCAGAGGAAACCCTAACTGGACCTTGAGCTCCAAGGGTCTTGTGATGAGAAAATGTTGAGAAAATGGGAGGGCAAATTTTGGGGTACAACAGTAACACACAAGGGTAAGCACATAAGGGTAAATCTAAGACAATGCATATGCACATGACTATAAAGTCAACAATACTATCTCTTTCCTTGGATTTGAACATAATTACTAATAAAATATAAACATCTAATCACACATATATCACAAAGGGTGAGAAAAAAATCACAAAGTATTATGACTTTTAAGAGAGTCATTTAATAAAAATGATAAACCAAAGATGAACAAGAATTAAACACATATTTAACAATCAAGAGTTTATGAAGGAAATATCTAATCATGGTATCAAATTTAGGAGTGTACACAAACATGTGATCAAGGAAACTTATCAAAATATCAAGGCATTGTCATGGTATGGAGAAATATGTGAGTATCAATAATACATTGCATGAAAAGCAAAGGGAAATCATCATAGTGAAATTAGGGTTTTGAAATTATCAAACACAAAGTTATCTCATTAAAGCATGTTAAACCATAAGTGAAACCAATTTTTAATCATGTCATCAACATCAAATGAAACTCAACCAATGCATACTATAGCCTTATAAGCACACAAGAACAAATAAGTCAAAGGAACATTAAAACAACACCTTAAAAAGGTTAATGAAAACACTTAAAAGTACTTGTTTTTGAATTAAATAAAAATAGGTAAAATAAATATTATTTTTGGTATTTTTTTTCATGGATTAACAAAATAGAGGGTATAAATAATAAGTATGCAAAAAATCAAGTTAAAACAAATTAATTTGCATATATAAATAATTAAGAGAAGATGAGAAAAGAAAATGAATAAAACAAGTGATAAAAAAAGGGTTAGTGGCCAAATGGACTTGAACTCGGGCCCTCTTGTTTACAGTTTGAAAACTTAGTCAATGGGCCACATGATTGTGGTGTTTATAACATGCATCCAGTCAAATAAATATGAAACAAGTTGTTGAATACATTTAAAAAAAATAACACAAAAGGTCTGGGGCGAAGGGGATTCAAACCTTAGACCCTATGGTACACAAAGACTTAATATGTGCGCTTTAACCACTTGGGTGGTGATACATATGTTCATCAAAATACAACCATTTAATGAAGTAATAAAACAAGTCCCAAAATTCAAACAAAAACGTGCAATCACCATCATCTTCAATCTTAATTTTTTTATCAAAATGGTGATTTTCGTAACTTACTCATTTCCCAATCAAATGGAAAAGTGTAAACATCAAACTTGCTTAGATTTTAACAAGGAGTCCAAAAATGTAAGAATCATAAATTTAAATGGACTGTAGCTCACAGATTTCTAACAAAACCAGAAACCCTATAATTTTTTAAAGTTAAATTAAATTGCACAAATGATCAACCAATCTTATTTTCATAGGGCTTTCATTCATGGCATTAGGACACATAATATAGTATCCAGAAAAGTTTAAAATGATGGTTGTATGATGAAGTTCAAAGTACCACGAAAGTTACCTATTGGAGAAAGGTATAATGCCTGTTGTGGTAACTTTTAGAGATGGAAAATGAACTCCTTAGTTTGTATGATATCCCAGAAACACAATGCAACTTTTGGTTTACTCTGAAACAGTTTCAAACTTCTCAACCAAGTCAAGCTATAAGAGTGAATGACCACGAGTTGGGTGGATCATTGGGGGTGTTCCATTTGTGAACTAATGCATTTAGAAGTTTGTATGTGATATGTGGATGGTTTTTGTGTGGTTAAATTATGAAACGCACAAATGGATTGAGAGTTTGATGTTTATGGTCTGAAAACTAGAAACAATGGAGTTTTTGTCCAAATTTTGGTGTGTTTAGATTTGAGGTTAGCTTCTCTATTTATATAGGTTATAAATAGTTCAAGTAACTTGCAGAAATTCATCTTGGTTCAGTTGGAATGGTAGTTTTATCAATTGGTTTCAAAATGCACAAAATACCAAGTTGGATCATGATGAAAAGGATGAAGTGACTAGGGACTTTGGCCATTCTTTCCTAACTTTGGAAGCTTGCTTATAAGCAAAAGAGATTATGTGAAATGATTAGAAGCAAAGTGCATGCTTGAATGAAGAGTTGTTGGTATAAAGCTTGCTTTATCAAAATAGAATTGTGACTTTATGCACAATTCATCCATAAATGGTATCATGCAATGGACAAAGCCTCAATTATTTGTGTAATGTACCCAAGGTTTGTGTAAATATATGATTATGGTGAGATATAGGAGTCAAATAGCATGAAAAGTAAGATCATGTAGCTTTGGTGAGTTGGGTGGAGTAGACTGATAAGGAGATGGAAGATCTGGAATGGAGAAGTTCTATGAAGATGTTGAGGGAATTGTAGGTGGTTGAGAGACCATGAGAGGGGCAGGTGATTCCAAGGATGGGTGTTGTGGTATCAGAGTCAAGATTTGGATTTTCGGTTTGAGATCTTCAAACAACGGATCAAATTGATCAATATCAGAGAGAACTTGTGCAAGTTCAAGCTAATTTTGGTCATGATGGGTAGAAGGTGGATTGCTTAGAAGGTTATCTAGAGGAAATGAGGTGTCAAAATATATGTTAAAGTCATCAAAGGTTTGAGGATAAGGATCTTCTGTGGGCTCTAGAGGTGAAGGGTTTTCAAATGTTGATAGAAATACTGATTCAATAACAAAAATAAAGGAAAGGTTGCCTTTCTTTTTGGAAGCTTGGGGAGTCTTCTGAGAAGTTCCTTATGTAGATGCTTTCCTTTTCCTTGATTTTCTGGGAGAAACTTCCATAGGTTGTTGTCTCAGATCACAGATGTTCACATCTAGTTTTGTCTCGTCCCTCTTGCAAGCATCCAGATACATGAGAGAAATATTTGGAGAAGAGTTTGCTTGAGTGAAGAGGGGAAAATCCTTCAGAGATACTCTTCCAGTGGTAATAACTTCCTTGGTGGTGATTATTGGATCCTTCTTAATAGTTTCAATAATCTTCATCTTCTTCAGATTTTTGGCATTGAGGGGTTTACCAGTATAAAATTCCAGAGTGCTAGCTTGTTAAGCCTCAGTCAGATGTTCTATCAATTTGTTTTCTATCAGAATATCTGAGAAGAGTCTTCCCAGAGGGATCCAATCTCTATTTGTTCTTTCTTCTTCTCTTGTTTCTTTGACGCTGGTCTTCAGATGATTGAACAAAAGATGTGGAAGATTAACCTTTGCTTTGGTGTGAGGAGAGTTCTTAAGGATTCTTCATACCTTTCTGTTGTTGAGGAAGAAGAGTCAGGAATTCTTTGAGAATCTTGAGCAAGTTGTTGAGAGGAAGCCATTACTTCACACAGACTCTTTTTAGGGTTTTTCAAAGATTGAACAAATGTAAGAGATAAAGAGGAATTGAGAGTGGAAATGTGATAGTGAAGGTGAACAAAGTATATATATATATATATATATATATATATATATATATATATATATATATATATATATATATATATATATATATATATATATATATATATATATATATATATATATATATATATATATATATATATATATATATATATATATATATATATATATATATATATATATATAAGAAAATAGAAGACTTAATTAACAAGAAAAAGATTTAAAGAAAATGATTACGTGCATTAATGATTCCAGAAAAGAGGGATATCATAAAGATATGAAACATTTACCGATATAACACGAGCCTCAATGCATCAACTCAATGTTTCAGTCTCTTCAGAATTTGAATACGTGTTCAGCCTTAGAGGAAGACCTTGCGTATAAAGTTGATAAATATTGATATTGTGAAGTGCATGCTTCTATCTTTGAAATGAACCGTTTGGAGAACGTTCAGATCTTCTTAGATAAATCCTGATACAACTTTCCTTCTTACTTCTGAAGAACTATTGATCAGATGTTCACAAAAATAAAATTGAGGGTTAAAGTATGCAGAAACAGAATTATCATTTTGGGCATAATTTCATACTGAGATGTTTCTGAATGAAGTTAAATCTATCTTCGGAAAGGGGTTTAGTGAAAACACCAGCCCATTGATGGTATGTATCTATAAATTTTAACGAAAAAATTCTTTTCTGAATATAGTCCCTAATAAAATGATGTTTATTCTATATGCTTATCCCTAGAATGTAAAATGGAATTTTTTGAAAGACAAATAACGGAAGTGTTGTCATAGAGAATATGAATGTTACTCTCATATTGTTGAAGTCTTCAAGTTGACTTTTCATCTAGAGCATATGTGTGCTTCATCCAGATGCTGCTATATATTTAGCTTTATTAGTTGACAATGCAATGGTGGATTGCCTTTTTCCGGACCACGATATTAGATTGTCTCTCAGAAATTGGAAGCTTCCAGGAGTTCTTTTTCTTTCTATTCTGTCTCCATCGAAGTCAGCATCACAATACCCTACTAATTTGTATTCTTTGGATTTTCTATATCAAAGACCAAGATCAGTAGTACCTTTCAGATACTTGAAAATTCGCTTAACAACCGTTAAGTGAGATTCTCTAGGATCTGATTGGAATCTAGCACACGGACAGACACTATACAGAATATCAGGTCTTGAAGCTGTTAAGTATAAGAGAGACCCAATCATACTTCTGTAGAGCTTCTTTTCTACATTCTTACTTACCTCTTCCTTTTCCATAATGCATGTGGGATACATAGGAGTTTTGGCTGGCTTACATTTTGATAAGTAAAATTTCTTCAGAAGTTCTTTGACATACTTGCTTTGATGAATGTATGTTCCTTCTGGAGTTTGATTGCTTTAGATACCCAGGAAGAACTTGAGTTCGCCCATCAAGCTCATTTCAAACTCTGCTTGCATAGACTGGCGGCCGGAGCAAAGGTTTTTGTATAATTTATTCCTTCTTGCTGACTATAACCTTGTGCCACCAATCGTGCTTTGTTTCTGACGACTTCTCCTTGTTCATTTAGCTTGTTTCTAAAGACCCATTTGGTTCCAATGATGTTAAAGCCTTTTGTTTAGGAACTAGATCCCACACATCGTTTCTGGTGAACTGATTTAGTTCTTCCTGCATTGTGAGTATCTAGTCATTATCTAGAAGGGTTTCTTCAATGGAAGTTGGTTTAATCAGAGACACTAATCCCATGAGAGATTCTTCAGAATTTCTGAATGTAGATCTTGTTCTGATTGAGTCTTCTTTCTTTCCCAGAATCTTGTTTTTCCGGATGAGCTAAACTGCTTCTGGATTGTCTTCTCTGGATGGGCTATTCAGATGTTGCTGTAATGTTTGTGACATACTCTTCTGGATTTGATTATGATTATTTGTGAAGAACTTCTGATGCAGTGTTTTCAGTACCTGTAAATTGGACTTCTATATCTGCAAAAAGTTTACCCTGCTTTGACTTTTGGGAGCCAAGCTTATCATCAAATATGACATTGATAGACTCTTCCGCAATCCGTGTTTCTGTGTTATATACTTTGTAACCTTTTGAGCATTCAGAGTATCCTAACATGAGACACTTTTGTGCTTTGGAGTCAAACTTGTTAAGATGTTTTTTAGTGTTTAGAATAAAACAAGTACATCTGAATGGATGGAAATAAGAAATTTTGGGCTTTCTTTTGTTTCACAGTTCATATGGAGTCTTATCCAGAATAGGTCTTATGGAGATTCTATTATGAATATAACACGCTGTGTTAATTTCTTCTTCCCAGAAGTTCTTAGCAATGTTAGTCTCGTTGATCATGGTTCTGGCCATTTCTTGTAAAGTTCTATTCTTCTGTTCTATAACTCTGTTTTATTGAGGAGTTCTAGGACAAGAGAAATCATGAGAGATGCCAGTATCATTAAAAAATAATTCAAATTTTTTGTTTTCAAATTCCACACCATGATCACTTCTGACTTTAACAATTCTAAGATCTTTTTCGTTTTGGACTTGGTTACAGAAACTAAAGAACACAGAGTGTGACTCATCTTTGTGTCTTAAGAACTTTACCCATGTCCATCTACTATAGTCATCTACGATCATTAATCCATACTTCTTGCCACTAATGGGTGCAGTTTTCACTGGTCCAAATAGATGTATATGCAGAACTTCTAACGGTCTAGAGGTAGAAACAACATTTTTTGCTTTAAAAGAGGGTTTTGCAAATTTGCTTTTTTTGACATGCTTCATACAGAGCATCTAAGCTGAACTTTAGGTTAGGAAGTCCTCTGACCAGATTGAGTTTGTTAATCTGAGATATTCTTCTCATACTAACATGCCCCCAATCTTCTGTGCCAGACCCATTGCTCATCATTAACAGACAATAGGCATTTTACATTCTGACTTTTTAGTTCAGAAAGTTTGATTTTGTAAATGTTGTTCTTTCTCTTTCCATTAAAAAGGATAGATCCATCTTTCTGACTAACGCTTTACAAGACTTTTGATTGAAGATTATATCATAATCGTTATCACTTAATTAACTTATGGATAACAGGTTATGCATTAGTCCATCTACTAACAGAACATTAGTTATAGAAGGAAGTGTATCGTTACCAATAATTCCGGAGCCAATAATCTTTCCTTTCTGACTGCCTCTGAAACCTACGTTGCCTCCAGATTTAAGCTCCAGGCTTTGGAACATATGCTTTCTTCTCGTCATGTGTCAAGAGCATCCAGAGTCTAGGTACCAAGATTGGTGTTTCAATTTTGATATTAAAGACATCTGCAACATAGACAATTTTGTCCTTAGGTACCCATATCTTTTTGGGTCCTTGTTTGTTAGAGTTACCAAAATTCTGTTTGAATTTTGGTTTGGCTGAAAAAGCATTACTAATATACCTTATGTCATGTGTATGACCATAGGTGAAGTGAGAATAAAAGGGTGTGTGTTTTATGATCATATCCTTAACTTTCTTAGGTTGAGATACTTTACCCTTATATCCTATCCCTTTTCTGCCATTTCTGCTAACTCCATAGATCATTGAAGCCATCTTGCTCCTATCTATGTTTTTAGCAAGAATTTTTTGAAAGCTATGATCATATTCTTTTATGATCTTATCAGAGTTACTTGAAACTTCTGAGACAATTTCTTTCTAAGCTTTTTGTAATTTATTTTTGAGTTTAGAAATTGTTTCTTTAAGCTCAGAATTTTATGTTCTAATTTTCATAGTTTCTTCAGAGTCATAAACTTGATCTTTTTTCAGGTTCTTGTTTTTGACTCGAAGTTGTTGATATCTCTCAAGAATTTCTAACACACTTTCTTCTAATTGAGATCTAGAAAAGTTAGAGAATACCTCTTATGCCTCTGATTCTGATTCTGATTCAGATGATCCAGAGTCATCTGATACGTTGGTCATTAGGGCTATGTTGGCTCTTTCATCTTCTGATTCTATTTCAGCTTCAGAAGATTCTGAGTCATCTCATGTTTCCATGAGACTTTTCTTCTTTTCTTTAAATAACTTCTTTTTAGGTTTCTCTTTTTGAATATTAGGACAATCACTTTTGTAATGACCTTGTTTGTTGCATTCGTAGCAAACAATGTCTATGTTACTTGATTTTCTATATCTAGAAGATGGTTCAGAATGATTCCATATTCTTTTGGAAGTTCTGAACTTCCTCTGCCTGTGCTTCCACAACTGATTGACTCTTCTGGAGAGAAGAGATAGTTCATCTTCTTCTGTCGAGCATTGATCCGCTGTCGCGCGCGGATCAAAACGAGTATTTTTCAAAACTGTAGTATTTAACGACAACTGTAACTCGAATATCATTCTCACAAGGATTCTTGATTTTATTAAACAACAGAAATTAAATTAGGGGGGTTTGGTTTTAAGGACGGTTTATAAAAAAAACAGAAAATAAGCGCTTAAAATAAGTGATTATGAAATAAGTCGATCTACTGTTTCGGGTTCCTACTATCATCGATTAATACAATTTAACTTCCTAAGCGGATTCCTATTCAAATTCGATCACAATTTCATCCAACAAGCGAGAATGAAAAAAAATAAGAATTATGTTCCCTTTTCACCGAATTAAGCAAACGATTAATCAACAAACGGAATAACGAATTAAGCATACGATATAATGCAATTATAATTGGGAAACATAATTCAATCGAACCAACAAGATTACTCTAAGATAATTCGAATTAAGCAAACCAATATAAAAGGAAAAATTGATAAGAATAAAAATTGAATTGTAAATTATATTAACCTCAAGTTTTGGAAACCAAGTTACAGCAGATCAACTCTAACGGATTAGTTCTCCATTCCCACTCGTACAAAATTGTTTTCTCCCTTTTTCTACACTAAAAACGTGATACCCCGTTATGCGGATTCCCCCCCCCCCCCCCCCTCAGTTAAAGAGGAACAATCCATCCGGTTTACAAACCAACTGGGTTTAAAACATAACCCAGGCCCAAAACTACTAACCCAAAACTTAAAAGTCTAAAGCTGCAACTTCAACGACTTTTTCAACCTTTATTCACTTCGAATCAGCTTCTGGCCAAAACTAGAAGGTTGTAGGCCATTACCTTGGCTTTCCAACGCATGGTCAAACGCCTCGATCCGATTTTTGTAGAATTAGTTATGAATTTTTCCGTAGAAGCTGCAGTTGCTGAAAATAAAATACGAAAATTAATTAAATGCAAAAATAAAATAAATTACCAAAACATATTAAAACATAAAAATAAACACAATAAACTAAAGAAATGTATTAGTACAATCGTGGAAGGATGTGCATCAAAATGCACTGATCAAGCATCCACTAGAGTTTTCTTCTTTTGCCTGCAAAACTTTAGGTTCATATTTTTTATTAGATTTAAGAGATAGAGACTTACCTTGCTTTTGGGGCTCATCTTCTTCTAGTTCTATCTCATGACTTCTCAGGGAGTTGACAAGTTCTTCAAGAGAGATTTTGTTCAGATCTTTGGCCAGTTTTAGAGATGTGACCATGGGTCTCCATTTCTTAGTTAAACTTTTGATGATTTTCTTTACATGATCTGCAGTTTAGTACCCTTTATCCAGAATTTCTAGTCCAGCAACCAGAATTTGAAATCTTGAGAACATTGTTTCAATGGTTTCATATTCTTCCATTTTGAAAGCTTCATACTTCTGAATGAGAGCAAGAACTTTGGTTTCTTTGACTTACGTGTTGCCTTCATGCGTCATTCTCAAGGAGTCAAACATGTGTTTTGCTGATTCTCTGTTTGTGATCTTCCCATACTCTTTGTACGAGATAGCACTCAAGAGAATTATTCTGGCCTTGTGATGATTTCTGAATTCTCTCTTTTGATAATCTGTCATTCTTTTTCTGTCAATCTTCTGACCTCTTTCGTCAACTGGATGTATGTACCCATCAGTCACCATATCCAAGAGATCAGTGTCATGAGCTAGAAAGAAACTTTCAATTATGTCTTTCTAGTAATCAAAGTTTTCTCCATCAAAGATTGGAGGTTTGCCGCTGATTCTGTCTTTCTCATCATGATAATCATTACTGATGTTCTGGCTTGGTCCCACCATAATGTTTTTCTTGCTTGGATCTTTTTTTGACACAGTTAAGTGTTTGCACTCAGAACCAAGTGCTCTGATGCCAATTGAAGAATGGAAAAACACAATAAGGGGGGTTTGAATTAGGTTTTTTAAAACTTAAAAACAAAAGACAAGTTGGTTATCCTGGTTCGTTTGAACTCAAACTACTCCAGTCCACACTCCAAGGTGATTTCGCCTCTCTCAACGAGGTCTTAATCCACTAATTAATCTTGATTACAAAGGTACAATGACAATTTCCAAAGTCTTCTTGAGTTTAAACCACAACCCGGTTTTCTCAAGGTACTTCACAATAATATATTTAAAAGTATGTACAAGATATGTTTTCTAACAAAAAACAGTATCACAAAAGTGATATATTACACAAATGAAAATAAATGGATTGAAGGTAGTGATACTTTGCATTTTTAGTGCACACCAAAATCGTAAATGATTTCTCCTTCAAGTCTTGTTTATATAGGCAACGCATGACAGGTCCTTTTGGAATGTTGATAAATAGTAGTTAATGAACTTTCCAAACATAGAGATTCTTGTCCTCTTTCAGCCGTTACTTTTGAATAGCCATGAATGAAATGTAATGCTCCAGAACATGCTTGCTAAAGATTACATCAGAATATGAATGTTATCATTGGGACTCCTTTACTTCTTTCTAGAACTGTATGAAAAAGAATAACGAAGTTCTTGTTCATAGCATTTAGTGCACTCAGAAGTTGTAGCTTTAGAACTTCTTTATATAAGCGTGTTATGCAAATTTTGCTTTATATGTAAGATGTGTTGAATCAGAGTTTAAACATCGATCTAACTCATCTTCTGGGCTTCTTACATCAAAACTTCCCTGCCAAACAAAATACTTATTTAGGGAGCATAATTATTCTTTGAGTGTTTGTTATCATCAAAACTCTTACAAGAGTTGTAGAATCAAACTATGTTCTAACACCAAACTGATGAAGAGCATATCGACCATCTGCACAAGATGTTTAAAAGATTGAAAAAGTACAAGTTGATATTGAATCCAAACAAGTGCACCTTTGGCTTAAGATCCAGTAAACTCCTAGGTTTCGTCGTCAATGGTAAAGGTATTGAAGTTGATCTCGCCAAGGTTAAAGCCATTCAAGAAATTCCAGCTCCCTGTACTGAGAAGGAAGTCAGAGGTTTCCTAGGACGATTGAACAACATTGCCAAATTTATTTCCCATTTGACTGCTACTTGTGAGCCAATTTTCAAGTTACTAAAGAATGATCAAGTAGTAAAGTGGAACAACGATTGTTAGACAGCCTTCAACAAAATCAAAGAATATCTCCAGGAACCTCTGATTCTAATGACATTGGTTGAAGGAAGACCTTTGATCATGTACCTAACAGTGTTAGAGAACTCAATAGGGTGTATATTAGGGCAACATGATGACTCTGGTAAAAAAGAGCATGCAATATATTACCTTAGCAAAAAGTTTATCGATTGCGAAACATGATACTCACTGCTCGAGAAAACTTGTTGCACTTTGGCATGGGCTGCCCGCCTAAGACAGTATATGTTGACCCATACTACCTTGTTGATCTTTAAGTTGGACCCAATAAAATATATATTCGAGAAACCCGCTCTCTCCGGAAGAATAGCAAGATGGTAAATGGTCTTGACAGAATACGACATTCAGTACACCACTCATAAAGCAATCAAAGGAAGTGTATTGGCAGCTCATTTGGCTCATCATGCTGTAGATGACTATTAATCTATGAATTTCGAGTTTCCAAATGAGAATATTATGTTGATTACTGAGTACGAAAAACCTGGACCGTATGAAGGTCCTGAGCCAGGATCTCGATGGACTATGGTGTTTGATGGAGCTTCTAACGCGCTTGGTAATGGAGTTGGTGCCATGATTGTCTCTCCCAATGGTTTCCATACGCCCTTCACCGCCAGATTATGTTTCAACTAACCAACAACATGGCAGAGTACGGAGCATGCATCATGGGTATCAAGGCTGCTATCAATACGAGAATTAAAATCTTGAATGTATATGGGGACTCAGCCCTAGTAATTAGTCAAATTAAGGAATAATTGGATACAAAGCATCCAAATCTCATTCCTTATCGATAGCATGTGTTAATGTTAATTTCGTACTTCGAAGAAATCCCTTTTGAACACATTCCGCGAGAAGAGAATCAATTGGAAGACACATTAGCTACCATGTCATCTATGTCCAAAGTCAGATGGGACAATGAAGCCCCTCAAATCACTATTGAGAGATTAGATGAACTGGCACATTGCTACAAATGATGATCCTATCATAACTCTGGTTGTCCCAATTGATAAGCTTTATGTTATCTCCGAAATGACAGTAGATTTTGAAAATATTGCCTCTCATGGTTTTGACCTTTCTGATACGTTGAACTCTCAAGGATGAGAACCCTACTCCAATCTTCTCAAAGGTCCTATATTTCCTGCTCTGGTTAAAGAATTCTGGTATAACTCGTTCATCTCAAACCAAGGCTTACTTTGCTCCAACATTTTTGGGAAAGACATATGCATTCATAAAGAAGATATTTCAAAACTCATCCATCATAATGGTTTAGGAGTACATTGTCATAGAAATAGAACTGTTGTGGAAACATAAAAGAATACAACTTATGAAGATATTGTTCAAAAAATTATTTCAATCATATTCAAATCTTGTATAGACTCTCAAATCCGACCTATTTGATATCCTAAGAGTATGGTTCATAATTTTCTCTAGCAGTGTCTTTAACAAAAGTTCAACAAATTTTGTTAATCACATTGATATAGATCACATGTTCTTTCTATACAATTTGTCCTTGGGTGAATATATCAATCTACCAAGGTGTCTCACAAATTCTCTGCACGATGTTATCATAGTCTCCAAGAAGATTTCCAAAAATCAAAGGAACTGGATTCCTTATGGAAGATTAATCTCTGCCATCTTAATCGAAAGTAAGTTTACCAAAAACTTGAACCCTAAAATTATATTATAGGTTTTGACTTATAAACCCTTAAATGGTGAGGACTTGTTTGAAATGTCCTTAATCTCAAGAGCGATTGTAGCGGTATAAATATTGAGACTAATCCATTGGATTGACTTAACTCGTAAAAATCAAATAAGAATTGCCACCGCACTTTATTGTTTCCAAAAGAAATGGGAAAAGAGAGAATAAACCCCAAAAGGGAGAGAATCTAGATACGGGGGTTGGTTATGTAAAATGAAGGTATTAGCACCCTAAAATCTACGGTACTCCGTAGGAACCTTTTTGAAAATCTATGAATTTTGGCTATAAAAAGTGTATACAAAAAAAATAGATTACGGAGATGAGAAAAGAAGTATATTTTACAATTTTTGCACCTACTGCGGTTGTGAACCTTTAGTTCCTACATACCACCTTCCGTGAAATAGGGGATCAGGGTACTCGTTGTCCACCTCAAAGTTTTTAAAACACATGTGTGTTAGTTAATTTTAAGAGAAGAGATATCATCGTCATATCTGAGTGGGAAACATACTTACTACCCAACATTATGAGAAAGGAGCATTTGCATCATCTCAAAGTGGAGGGCATAGTCTTGGATTTAAAATCCATAACTCAAAACCCAAGTGGAGAATGGCTCATTTCACTACATATCGTAGAAGTATAGTAGCCCGCATCATTACAAGAATCAACAAGAGTCTAATCTTTGAAAAAAAGTTTTAAAATAAAAAATCCGAAGTGGTAAAATGGTTTGAATGAGGTTAATGACTTTTAGTCTTTTAAAGAGATGTAAAAGTATGATTAAATTGATTAAAAGTTTAATTAAGAAAAGATTTT
Source organism: Vicia faba (assembly GCA_948472305.1). Classification (NCBI taxonomy): domain Eukaryota; kingdom Viridiplantae; phylum Streptophyta; class Magnoliopsida; order Fabales; family Fabaceae; genus Vicia; species Vicia faba. Next base: position 424,433,792 of record OX451737.1, read on the forward strand.
TGAAAATGCATGGACTGAAGTCCAAGTTTATTACGAAAGCGCTTCAAGTTAGAAAAAAGAAGAGTTTTGAAAAGAAGGTAGAAGGTTTTTGAAATTAAAGAAGATGGGAGGATATGAAGAGACTATCATAAAGCATAAGGTAAAAGTTAAGGAAAAGAACGATCTAACCAACAAGAAGCCAACACTTGACATAAGAAGGCAATGTAGAATTCTCATCCTTTGGATTAAAACCAAGCAAGCAAAAATACTAAACCTCTGATGAATACCAAGCTTCAGGTGAATTAAGAACGAAGAAAAGTCTTCACTGACAAAAATTATCCAGAGTAACAACTGTATACAGAGAAACTCTCAATCACAGACAAAGTATGAAAATTAGAATAACCTGCACACAGAAAAAATTCAAATCAATGCCTTGGAGTAAACCCCAAAGACTTCAGAAGATCTTCACAAAAAAATATCATCCAGAGATCATAAGCTCTCAAGATAATCAGGCTTCTACTCCTAAAGTCCCAAGAATCCACAACTCCTCAGTGCTAGGGATAGTAACCAGATAGTCCAAGCAACCTTATAACTTTTAATGTTCAAGTTAATTATTAATTTTATTAAAAATGAAAAAAAGAAATCTCAAGTGAGCAGAGATTAAATAACATAAAATAAATTCTCAAACGAGCATAAATAAAAGACAAGTAAAAAGGTATGAAGAAAGCTTAAAAGTAAAGGTACAAGAAACATAAAAAATAAGAGTCAATAATTAGCATGTTAGTATATTACAAGTCAAGTATATTAAAAAGTTAGTTGAATGACCATCTTGAAACTTGCTTTTGAAAACTCATTAGAGGATTGAAAAAATCAAAGCCTCCTAACAATAAGTCTCATTTGCTTTTTGTCAAGTATATCATTAATTTCAAGTACTCAAGGCAACCATATATGATCGATGATGTTTAAATGATTCATTTAGATCAAAATTCATGAAGTTCATTAGAGGATTGATAGAATAAAAGCCTCTTAACAATGAACTTCAAAGTTATTGGATCCATGACTTAAAAATTAAAAATACTTGGGCTTGCAAACATAGGTTTGGGCCATAAATGCTCATTTTTCGAATCAGAACAAATTTAGCGCTATGTTAAACAATCGTAAGTGGACTTATGTAGAAGTCACAACTATTTTGAGGCCGGTCAATAGCAATGTATGTACTATAAAATTTAGAGATGTGATAGAAACCACACTCATGAATATTGTAGCACAAGAAAAGTAAGAAAATAAATTAGATGAAGAAGAATTGATTTTAAAACGAATAAACCAAAATAAAAAAAATCAAGTTCAAAGTAAATCAATGAATCATCTTCAAATCATCAAGAAGGTTGACAAAAGTCAGAGGCAAATATATATTCAGAAAAATAAAAAATATTAGAATTTAAACAAAAAGAAATATTAAAAATATTTTTAAAATGGCTTTTAAATGGAAAATAAAGAAGAAAAATCAAACTATATTAAAAAATTCAAATAAATTTCACCTAAGTACATAGAAAAATCAGGAATACTTCAAAATATATCTACACAAATTTTCATGATTTTTTAAAATCAGAAACTTTTTTTAAAATATAAAAAATTAAGCTAAAAAGTAAAAAATTAATGAAAAATAGAAAGATCAGAAATAAAATCCCAATAAAATCACCATAGGTGTCAAACCATCATTGGGTCGTTTTCTATTTTTTTCTTCAGAATTTTAAAAGCAAGAAAAGTATTTTTAAACCAATTAAAAATTAGACAAAAACACAAAAGTTATTTAAAATATCAAAACTCATTCAAAAAATATGAAAAAAAATATCATTAGATCACAAATAAGAAAAAATAATTTTTTGAATTTTTTCATATTTTTTAGATAAAATTTGAATGAGTTATGATTTTTTAAATCTGAAAACAATTAAAATAAAAAATCAGAAAAAGAAAATAATAGAGAAAAACGGTGGGGCATTGGACCTGAGTTGAATATGCAAAGTAATCACATCAAGTGGACCAGAGCGCGCGTGTACCATAGAATTTAGTGTAATAAAAACACTGAGTCCATTTTAAATCAACCAATCAGAACATTTCATGTGTCACACTCTGATTGGTCCATAAGTGAAAAATATTTTCAAACACAGAGCCACCATGAAATTCCTCCGGTCATCTCTTCTGGTGACCTTCACTGGAGCAAACCAAAAACAGATTCAAATGCCCACGAGACCTACATCATTTGAAGCGTCTCACTGAGACGAACTCAACCATGGCATCATGAAATATTTATATAAATTGTGTATTGCTTAATTTGCAAAGGAAATAGAAAATAATGAGCACAAACTCTGGAGATTACATGATCAATTCTTAATGAAAATGAAAATTAGAAGAAGTGTGAGATTCAGAGAGATGAGTGTAATACCCTGAATTTGTCCTACCCTTTCATCAAATCAGCTGGATTATGCATTCCATTCTCCTCTCATCTACATACCCTCTATAAGGCCAATTAACACCTCATGCATCACTAACCAATAAATTTAGCATGGGATCAAGGATATTGAGGAATTATGGTTTCTCTGTGCTTTTAGGCTCTCATCTTCATGCAAGGTTGAATCAGTTGGTTTCTTTGATAATTATGGTTTTAAGCTAGCGTTTTAGATGCCTGGCTATTTATAACTTCTTTCTCTCATTAAGCTACAAGGTTATCACCTTTTTCTGAACATCCAATTGCATGGTTTTTCGTTTTCAAGAACTCAGGGTTGTGAACTCGCGTACATGGTCTTTAGACACGACATCTCTTTCTATGATTGGGCTCATTATTCAAGCAACATTTTATTAATATATCATGGTTGAGTTCAGATAGTCAACATGTTTTGTTTCAAGTATTGTCCAACATTCTCAACATCGGGTTTCAAGTATCAAATGAGGAAGTTCAATCTTTCAAGTATTAAGAAATATTTAAGGCTTTCATTGGTTGTTATTCATCAAGCTTCATCAAAAGTTCTATCTTGGTTCATTCAAGATTTCATATTGGAGAAAGCTTAAACATTCAAAATCAAGCCATTAGGACTTCATACTTCATGGTCTCATTATTCTATCAAAAATCATTTCAAAATCAAAATAAATTTGGGGAGACTAGAAAGATTCCTTGAAGAGTATTTTATTCTCATGTATACTCAAGGCCATGATTCAAAAGGTATAAAGATACTTCCATTACAAGTTCTGAGGGCCATGATCACTTACAAGAATGCCTCATATAAAGAACAACAACCATGGTTCATTTAAAGGTTAAATCACTATTTTCGAAAGAAGTAAAGTACGTTTAAAAGGAAAAATGGTGCTTAATATGTGGAATTTCTCATTGATGGCAGGCTTATTACAAAATCACGTCATCATTAGAAAGTCATTGCAAGTGAAAGATCATTTTACATCCAAAATCACAAAGAAAAACACTAAATCTAGATCCTAGTGTTCTAAGCATTCCAATCTTCAAATTTCACCATTTTAAGAGTTTATGCCACCTCTTCATCAACTTCATGCCTTGCCTATAAGTCACTAAGCCAGCCCTGCATATTGATTTCGTAGCAGAAAAATAAGAGGAAAGATAAATTGTATCAGATATTTCTGAGGAAAATTAAATCGGGAAGATGTAGAGAAAATATCCAAACATATTTCAGCTCTTAACAAAAGTGCATAATTAAATCAGATGAGAAAATCAGGAAATAACAACAATAAACAGAACTAATAGAAAAACAAAAAATTTACTCCAACTTACCAAACTATCTCTTAATAACTTTCAATCTCTACCCTCCATCTCATAACCAACTGTCACAGATCCAAGAGCTGATTTCTCTTAATCTACAACAAACTTGTGGAGGTCTATAATAGAAAAACGTAACAAATTCAAGGAGAAGAGACACGATTGGGGATTCACAAAGAAAAAACTCAGAAAATTACCTTCACTTTCTCTCCTCTAATCTTTGCTAGAATCTTCAATCTTCTCTGCACTCTCTTTTTTTTCACCTTCAACCTTCAACTATACACCTTTAACCTTCTCTTCACTCTCTCTGAATAAAACTCTTTGCATTTGTTCAACCTTCTGCAACCTGATTTTGTCATCATTTTGAATCCGCAATTCCAATCTCTGCAAAAAACTTCAGAACTGCTTCACTTTCTTCAATCATCATCATCATCATCAATCTTTATCGAATCTTCAATATCTTCCATCATTATCATTATTGATCATGCATCAACATCATTGTTCATCTTCACTTTGCAACACCGATTCAACAAAAAAATGCAACAATATTACAACACCACGCACGCGGAAAGTAGGAGGAGAAGATTGAATCAGAGATAGAGTGAAATCAAGGAGGCATACCTGAATCTCTAATGATTATTCTCTGGTTTTCTTGGTAACCGTTGTCATCGTGAAATCACACCAGACTAGTCTCCAGTCGGTATGATTCTCCATTCTCTTTGCGTCAAACTTGTTACCTTTATATGTCTTACGATTGTTGCATAGTGTAATACGCTATCGTCCCGAACGCGAATTGATTTCTATTTAGACGTACGCGTCATTCATTAAATTTTAGTGGCTTAGGTTATGAGCGAATAGATGATGAGGGTGAGCGCCATGGCGGAGATAGGCGGGGAATAATTTCACGGTGAGTGTTTATCAGAGGTTTCATTTGCAGCGGAGTCAATGAGGACATTCACGGTCATTGCGGATCATTGAAGAGAGAATTGAGTCTTCAAGGAAGTCCAAGGGTCACCCCCTTTTGAACCCTAATCCATTCTATTTTATATCATTTTGTGTAATTCCTTTTTTTATTTCAATAAATGATCAATGTAACAGAATCTGAACAAACTTAGAGATAGTATGCTGAGATTTGAGTTGGGTTTGAATGTTAATTGAAGACTTGAGTTGATCGAACACTCCTTTTCCTTAGACCCATTACACCTTTTTTGGGAAGCCCGACAACAAAAATAAAAAACATCCTTTTGGACTTTTCTGTTAGGCCTTAGCGCCTAGTCTACTAGCTCACAACACATGGATTCTAGTTAGCACCCCCTTGACTTTATTATTCTCACTTCATTGAATTCTTAGTAAAAATGCATATAATTGAAAAGAAAAAAAAGAGGTAGAATATAATAGAGTTTTTCCAGAATTTCTTTAGTTTTTGATAGAATTTATCTCACATAAAAAACTAAAAAAATACTTTTTTCTTTTAGGTTTTTTATTCATATTTTGATAGTTGTGCCTCGTTATTTTTGACGCATTTATTCATTGTGCAAGGTACATTTTTGGTGCTTTCGATCATGTAACATAATAAGTTGTTATGTGATCGAAGCATATGGCTTATGCTCGCTTCTGATGCGACACGCCTTATTTCTCATCGTCCTGAGAAATTCATATCATATTATATGTTGTCCAAATGCATGTGATATTTTATGATGCTTTGTGCAGGAACTTCTGATTACACATTGCATTCGCAACACGCGTTTGCTTTTATCTTAGTTTAATATTGTTTCTGACTTTGTTTGTTTCTTGGTGAAGCTTGCTCGACGCGTACTCCCTGATTCTCCATTGCTTTCATCCACTTTAAATGATTTGCTTGCTTTTGGTAGTCGTCACTATTATTTTATATTTCTTCGTACTTTATTGTATTTCTTTACCAATTTTCTAGAGATCACGAGAAGTAGGGCTTTACTGCTTTCTGATGCCATGAGAAGTAGGGTAGAGATGTATGAAGGGGATCTCCGTTGTTGATCCTGTCAAGAACCCCTATGTTGCTGATCTCTGTTGCTTGTGCCATGTTCCCTTAGGATGTGATTGCTTCTTTTCATATGTGAGTTAGACCTTAGGCGGTATTTCATGCGTGCAAACATTAGGTAGACACTTCCCTTTCATCCAAACCTTAGGACCACCATTGTATGATAACATTAGGATTAGAAACAGGATAGTCTCCCGTAGACTCTTTTCTTCCCCTTTTTTTATATATGCATTTAAAACTAAAACTTTCATTTTCTTGGCAAATCATATAACATTCTAATCATACTTAAACCTTTTTTTCAAGGTAACAAAACACAAACCAATCAAATGTGGCACCTTGCTTTGAGGGCGTAACTCAAAACCATTTTCAGGTAAAGACATGTTAATTTACTTCTGTGCCAACGCGTGAGTCTCCAAAGGTCGAGCTGCGGCAGAAGGCGGAATTAACATTGTTCATAAAAAACACAAAATAAACAAAACATGTGAGCCGAACTACGGTAACTCTGATTCCTTAAAAAGGATACTTAGGCATTAGGGTAGGGCCCAAGCAAGCACAAATTTATTTTTCCTACATTATTTTCTCCTTTCTTTTGCATGTATATTTACTCAGTAGTAAGCAGTAAACATAGATTAAACACACCCATAAGATAGATAACAAGAGTGGATAACATAGAGTACTACGGACGTGTGGGGTGCTAATACCTTCCCCTCACGTAACAAACTACCTTACCCGATCTCTCGGTTGCGAGATTGTGACTTCTCCCTTCTCAGGTTTTCTCGATGTTCTCCTTTCCCTTCATGTGTGACAAAATACGTTCGATGGCGACTTCATTGTTTGATGATTTTCAGCCGGTTGTTTCATCTGGCGACTTCACTGAGGACAGATCGGACAATTGTTGGTCCATCCCGGAGTCGCTCCTAGCTCGTGTTTTCTTTTCTTTGGGTGTTTATTTTTGTGCTTTCAGTTTATTCATTTGTACATGTTTGCCTAAGCATATGTATGCATTGCATTTTACTGTTTTTCATATACTACTGTTGTACTGGATCTGATTCTTAATTAGATGGGTGTTACTATGAGGTAAAAGGCCCGATACCCATGCTAAGTGACAAATATAGGAGTCCTAGGAATAGAGTGGAACATGAACGTGTCGTACCCCAAATTTGACCTACCTCGATGATTTTATTTTTCAAAATTAAAATAGAAGAAATATTAAAGATGGTACAGCAGTATCTGATGTCCCATCTTTACTCAAGACGATCAGGGGGTGTACTTTAAATTCAGGAGAGTGAGGCTTTCTAAATCAGAAAGACTCGTGTATCCGTGAATCCATTCGCGAGGCATGTTGGCCATTGGTCCATGCGATTCTAAAATGGAAAATTATTTCAAATTCAATAAGTTCTAGTTATTATTAGGTCCTTTAGGATTTGTTGCTGTTAGTAATAATAAAGGATGCAATTACGAATACTAAGCCCATTAAAGGTCTTGTTAAAAGAAGTCAGCATTTGTCATTTTTTGTTGTTTTGTTTTAAAAAGGAAAAATGATTTTTTATAAAAGAGAATATTTTTTGTCATAAGATATTAAGTGCTTTAAAAGTTTTTTTTTTGGAAAAAAGAGGTTATTATTATCAAAAAAAGAAATTTTTTATTATTTTTATTTTAATAAAGAAAATAAATAAACAAAATACTTTTTTTGTTAAAAACATAATATATTGTTTTGGCTGATAAATCTTTTTTGGTTAGATATTATCTAAGTTATTGTTGTTAAAAAATGTCAAGTGGGCCAATTGGAAAAAATGTGTTGCTGTAAATGATGATAGTGTTATTTGGCCAAATTATGATGCAAAGCCCGATTTTATTAGAAAAAACTCCTTTTTCTGTTGTAAAAAAGGTGTTGTTGGGTTGGATTTAATTATTAACGCACATGCCCAATTTTGAACATTAACGTGCTGGCCCAATTGAGGAAAAAAATATGTATTGTTCCCATTAACCAAAATTAATGCTTGTTTTTTAGCTACTGTAGAAATCTCACCAGAACCAAATCAAATCTCCAGAAGATATACTAAAAAACGAAACCCATAAAATCAATTACACAAAAAAAAATCTTTTTTACATTCTAAGTCAGAAATTACAGCATAATTGAATCTCTATTCAATTTAAAATCCATTGCAATCACCTAAATCAAATCTTACAAATTTCAAATCAATTACAAATGAATCAAATATTTTCTCAATCAATTAACAATCCCTAAAATTAATTCTAACAGCAAATCTAATCCCTAATTATCTCAAATCTAACCCCTAATCTATGCTAATTCTCACAAGCCCTAATTCCTAAAAAACCTATATATATATTGACTTCAAATACAATAGAAGGGGACGAAATCTTTTACAGACAGAAGGAGAGGGATTTTACAGTAAACGGAAGACGATTCCATTGAAGAACCCGAAGAAAAATAGAGTCTTGAAGTCGCTGTTTGCTGTTGGAAATTGAAGGAGAACGGTTGGGTTTTCAATCTCTGAAACCCTAATCGTGTGAACCTCCATCTCCGCCGTTGTTAATTGTACCGCCGCCGCATCCACCGACTTCTTATCACCGCCACGGCCATCTGTAAAAGAGAAGAAGAACGCGAGATTAGTACCAGATCGGATCAAGTTAAAAATCGCTACAGAGGGGTAATACTTAGCTTCTTCTTATTTTTTTATTTGGGTTTTTGAGGGTGGGTTTGTGGTTCTAGTGCCGCTGCAGAAAGGGAAGAGATAGGGTTTGGTGCGAAAGAAGAAGGGTTTTGTAAAAGAGAGGAAGAAGCTGCTGTAACAAAAAAACAAAGAAAATGAAACTGCAATATTGAAAACAAAATGATGTATGCCGTAAGCATTCTGTACACGCGCACCTACTGTAGTTATCATGCTCCCTCGCTGTCGCCCATTAGATTTTAATCTGACGGCCATCTGTCCAAGTCTCACGCGAAACTCATGCACCCTCGCCTCATGTGATCCAGCCAGCCTCTCTCCATAGCGTAGTGGGCCTAAGCCCAGTACTATCCACACCCCCCCTTTTACCCTAATTACTAAACACCTAAACAAATTGCACTCCCATGTTAAAACTGTTTTTGGGCCTCGCCAAACTACTATTCGCACCCCCTTTATTTTACTGAATAACTAGAAATACACCCCCAGGAATTAATTTTTTTTTTATGATTCTAATTGTTATTTCTGTCTTCTTTTTTTATTATTTATAATTATCATCATTATTATATTAATTTTTTATATTATTATTATTATCATATTTTATTTGTTATTTATTATATCATGTAAATAAATTGTTTTTATTCAAAAATTATGCATATATTTTCTATATTCGCATTAAAACATATTTTAATCATGCATTAATCAAGATATTTTGCAATTAATACGACAAAAAATACATAACCAACATCAAACTATTCTTTTCGCAACAAACTAATATAAACAATTGTTTTTGCAAAAGGGTTTCAAATGGATTTTGACTAATCGCGCATTTAGCCAAAATCTCCGCAATCACTATTCTGGGTCAAATGCGAGGTATTCAAAATACATTTGCAACCCCCTAAAATACACCAACCCCATATGAACTATGAATTGGGACTCTGATTCCTCATAAGAGGATATGTAGGCATGCGATTAAAATCGTAGCGAGTTCCCCTATTAAAATTTAAAACCCTGTTTAACCCAAAACCTAAACCTAAAACCTAGTATCCTTGTGAACAAGGTAGATGAAGGTGCCTAACACCTTTCTTTCGTCTAATGAAGTCCGAAACCTAGAATCTCTGTCGGTGAATTAGGGTTTTCTGTTAGATTCCCTTCCCTAGGATAAAAACTAATAGTGGCGGCTCTGATTAAAAAACCAGTCGCAACAGCTGGCGACTCTGCTGGGGAATCCTCAACCTTAGGTTTTAGGTTTTTTTGGGTTTTTATTTTCTTTATTTATTTATTGCATTTATCTACTTTATTGCACTTATTTATTTATTGTCAATTTTTCTTATCCTTATATATTTACTGCGTGGCGGGAGTTTCTATCTCAAAAATATTCTCAAATAAACCCTTAGAAAGAAGGTTCGCCTATTAGCTTAGGGGATACATCATCCCTGTGAGTTTACGTGACGAATTCGCCTAGAGTCGGTGGACTTCCGAAAAATGAATACTTATCGAGAGATATCCTCTTGACGAGTAGGGCTTTAGAAGGACACCCGTGACTCTTTGTAACAACCTTAATCTAAAATCTCATAACGAGACCTTTCACGACCTTGAGACGAAAGTTTCGGTATGTAAAGAGGCTCCACCTAAGGGAGGCCCCTGTGCCTTTTCCCTCTGGTTTTATTCACGACACCCTTAAGTTTTGGTAGGGTAGACTAACTGTAGGTCAAAATTAAAGAGCCTACCTTCTAAGGGTACCCATCACAAAAACCCCGTCACTCAACCCTACACCTATACATTCATACATTTCATATATTCGCCATACATTTCATATATTCGTCACCCGTTTCTTTGTCTTATTCACAGGGTACAAAAAAATAATAATAAAATAAATATTTTTGGTGTCTGTCTTTAAAAATGGATACCAAAGGAAACAACTTGTCTACGTCAATGCGCAAAACATGTTTGAAATCAAAGCCACAAAAGGGAAATAATATGCTGAAGACTTTCTCAAGCTTTGTTGAGAAACTAGTGGATGGTTTCTCAAGCTCCATTCCACAAGCGCTCCTAGAAGACTTATTTCCCTTTGCTTGATTTCACGTAAATAAAGTTTTGGTTTAAGATTGTAATATTTTTCAATATCTGAATTATGTTACCTTCAATAAAGGAATTTTGTTTCCACATCTCGTTTGCGTATCTATTTTTAAGTTGATCACCGAATAAAAAAAGGAGAAGCAAAAAATAAATATATACCCAAGTGAATAATACATTTAACCCCACTCATATTCATACATATTCATTCGCATGCATGCATTCATAAACACCTGCATATCATATTAAAAATCATTTTTTTTTAATTTAAAAATATCTCTAGTTAAGCCATGGGTATAAGAAAATCACCACCTCCTTGGCCTCCATATCAAACAAGGGCCTATCAACAAAGAACCCTGGAACAGATCGATAAAAACCAGGCTGCATTCAAGGAAGATCTAGACCAAGTCAAAGGTGATGTGAGTTTGATGAAAGGAGATCTGAGTCAAGTTCCCCTAGCCCTAAAGAACTTCATTGACAAATAAGACCAGATTCCTAGGGTAGCTTTCAAAGAAGTAGCTCAAATGATTGGTGCATCAAGCGGTCAACAACTAAGAAAAGAGCCAGAAGCAGGACCCCACAATCAAAAAAGGCCTGCTTCAAACTCCCCAAAAAGACAAGAGGGAGAAACTAATGTCGTAGCCTCACAACCAAGGGCACCACAACTGTAAATGATCCCACAAGGATAACAACAAGGCAAAAGTCTGCAAAGAAATTTTAATCCACTTCCGATGCCACCCAGTCAGTTATTACAACACCTAGTCAAGGCATCCTTAGTGGAACTCAAGCCTCTAGATCCTCCGGTCGGGCCACTTCGGTGAAGGTACAATGTCGACGCTAGATGTGAATACCATGCTAACTCTCCAGGGCACACCCTAGAATAATGTTGGGCATTTAAGCATAAAGTTCAGGACTTGTTAGAATCTCAAGACCTCACTTTTGAGAAACCTAACATCAAATCCAATCATATGCCTCCGCATGGTGGGCCGATAATAAATGCAATCGAAGTAGCCAATGACTCTGGGGCAACCAGACAAGCGAAAGCCCCGATAAGCTTGTTGAAGGAATATCTGTGGGAATGTGGGTTCCTATTATAACATAATGAAGCCTTCGAAAGGATGCTACAAAATCTAGTGGAGCAGGGGATAGTCCAATTCAGACCATACCCTGAAGAAAAGTATGTGGCTACTCTGAAAGGCAAAGCATGGTTTCCTCCAATCCAAGAGACCTTCGTTCACAAAGGAATAGAGCATGGCGGACATGTGGTGATGATATCCAACAAAGCCAACACCAAAAAGGAAACTTACTTCATTAGAGAATGCGCCCCAGGAGAAAAACTCAAAAGATGGATTTCCGTGGAGATTCCCGAGATATTTTTCTTTCCTAAATAATTTTTCTTTGTTTTAAAAAAGAACCTATGTCAAGCCCGAGGCATAGGGGTTTCTTGTAAGGGTTTACCCCGTTTTGTTTCAGACAATATTTATAATTAATAAAAGTTATATTTTGTTTTCAATTAAGATCCTTGTTTTTCTCTTGCATTTATTCCTTAAAATTAAAAAAATGGCAATATTTTCTCTGCATATGCATTTTAAAATTCATGTACTAAAATCTATGCCAAAACATGATAAATGTGAAAATCCATGCCCAAAACCACTGATAATGTTACTGCTGCAACCTGATATAATTTTGATGCTCCCATCAACCAGGATGAAGAGGAAGGTGATGCAGATCTTGAACTCTCTGAAGAAATGGAAAGGGAAATAAAGCGAAAGGCTGACAACATGCAACCGTATCAAGAGGCTAATGAGACCATTAATCTAGGTACAAAGGAAGAAATCAAGCTAGGGGCAATGTTAGAGAAGAACGTCAAAGAAAGGCTAATCAAGCTATTATCTAGCTCACGAACCACTGCTGGAATATCAACCTATGAAGTTCGAATTTCCAGACGAAGATGTCATGGTTATATGCAACTATGAGATACCAGGACCTAACAAAAGAAATCAAGCCAGGGGCATGTTGGCCACTCATGTTCGACAGGGCTTCAAACGCATTGGGGCATGGTATAAGGGCCGTTTTGACTTCTCCAAAGAATTATCACAAGCCCTATACCACAAGATTATGTTTCGACTGCACCAACAACATCGTCGAGTACGAAGCTTGCATACTAGGACTGGAAGCTGCCATTGGTCTCAGAATAAAGAACCTCGAAGTATTTGAGGACTCTGCACTAGTCATATACCAAGTCAACGGTGCATGGGATACTAAACACCCAAAAATGATTCCAGATCGGGGTCATGTTTTAAAGTTGGCTGCGGAATTCACAAATGGCAAACACTCTAGTAACAATATCAGCAATGTTCAGAGTAACTTAGTCGAACCACGAACCACGCATTACAATCAGACACTTTGAAGAGCTCGCACATTGCCTTACTATTGAAGAAGGACCAGATAACAAGCCCTGGTTTTACGACATCAATTCAGAAACGACTCAATCAACTCAACCTTATTGAAGAAAAATGCTTGAAAGCTCTATACCACAATCAACTACGTCCGAAACGAATGAAAAGAGCCTTCGACAAGAAATTTCAGCCTCGAATATTCAAAAAAGGGGATCTAGTTCTCAAGAAGATTCTGCTACCTCGCCAAGACTCACGTGGTAAATGGACACCCAACTACGAAGGTCCATACATAGTCAAAACAACATTCTCGGGTGGTGGTGTCATCCTCACAACAATGGATGGGGAATGTGATACGGTGGGAGAACTGACTTTAGGTTTTGATTTTGTGTTCGCAAATGTTTCGTTTTAGCAAGAGTAGCCACCGACTTTTTATTTTATCCTAAGGAAAGGTCAAAAAGCACAGGAAAGACCTTTGAGCTGTTTTCTTGGGTTCGGGGAGTAGATTATGAAAAGGGAATGTGCAAGCACCCTTTTCATCCATGGTTATCCATGGTCTCTTAGTTACTTGTTTAGATCACTTGCTTTGATTTTCAACTGTTTGAAATGGTGCTTTTAAATTGTTTGAAATGGTGCTTTGTGTGTGGTTTTGAAAGATGTTTTGAAAAGAGGCCATCATTGTGGCAACCTTTGTAATTATTCTTGTTTGAATGTATACAAAGGTGTTTTTCTCTTTTGAAAAGATTTCAATGTTTTGAAAGTTTGTTTTGGGAAATTGTGTTGTGAAGTGGGTTTGAAAATAGCAAGGATGTTTTTGCAAGCTTTTGATCAAGTAACTAAGAGCTATCTACCCTATTTTACTCAAACATCTTTCTTATGTTTTTAACCCTTTTGACAGTGTTGTTTCACCATTGCATTTGGTGAACAACCTTGTATTAGGATGTTAAACGGGACAGGCGCGGGTCATCGTATAGACCATGATAGCAATTGTGTCAAGTATCTTTGGAAATTTTTCTTGAGGGACTTGATCATTTTTAGGCAACCAAGATAGCGTCATCGAGGGACTATGATCTTTTGTTTTTTTTTGTTTTGCCAAAGTACCTAACATGCATACCGTGGCCCATTTTTGAAGGCAACAAGTGGATTGTAACCCTAGGGGTGCAAGTGTGTATTGTGTTTGATTTTCATGCATTTTTGTCTTAGATTAGGTCAAACTATTTGTTAATTTGATTTTGGCATACAAACCCTAATTCTCTAATCATGGCATAATTGAAAGCGTAAAAGTGCGAGAATTTAAATTCTAAGCTATTACAACATGATTATGGGGATGGGGGTACAATTTTTGAATAGGGGGTATTTGATAAGAAATATAAACCCTAGTTACTATTACATCCAAATTGAATTTACAATGCAACAATATTTAAATGTACAATATTTAAATAAACAAAATAAATAAATATTGAATAAAATGTATTATGCAAAAGGAGTTTTTATTTACTTATGTATGTAAAGTATTTTCAATTGTGAAAAAAGTATAAAGAAATAAAATAAAAAAGATTAATTTTATTGTTTAAGGGATGAAACCCTAATTTCTTTAAGAAAGTAAATATTATATATTATTTACATACAAAAAATATATTAATATGTACAAAAATAAAATATACTTAAAAAAGGTATTTTTTAGTATAAATAATAATAAAAATAAAAATGTAATATTTTTGTATTTTTATTCTAAGTATTTAATAAAATAAAAGTATATATATATATATATATATATATATATATATATATATATATATATATATATATATATATATATATATATTAAGTATGTATAAAATAAAATAAAATATTTTCAAAAATAAATTATATTTTATAATAATATTTTCAGTATGAATGAAATAAGAAATAAAAGTAAAAGTATCATCTACATTATTTTTAAATTTAAACAAATAATATAAAAGTATTAGAAATGTTTTAATGTTAGAAAAAAAATAGAATAAAATGCCAAATAAATGTAAAAAAAATGTGAAAATATTTTTAAGCATTTTTTATATTTGGAAATAAATAATCAAAACCAGAAATGAAAATAAAAATGCAAAAACATAAAAATATAAGAAATTGGGCCAGGGGGTGTGAAACTGAAAAAAGGAGGTGTTAGAAGCAATCAGACCAGGCCCAGCCCAAGTCTTCATCTTCTTCCTCCAGACTTGTCAAACGCGCGCGCGCCTGGTTCAAACTGGAACATCCTGGAAACGTGATCTTTTGCCAAAACTCACAATATCAAACTTGTATAGAATTTAAATACGAATCTAACTATATAAAGAATTAATTCTAACTCTCAAAGACTAGAGAGAATTTCTCTGGCCCTAAAATCTGACCTAACTTTTTCAACATGTTCATGGATAAAATTCTCCTAGCACATTTAATATAAATGAAAACTGAGCATATGTACAACTTCATGGCATTGAATACTACATTTTCATTCACAAACCTAAGGCTAAATGTTCCTAAATAGAGAGATAGAAAGTGATGAAAAACCTATTTCAGTTGGATTCGAGTAGGACAATGCAGAGCTTCTCAACAAGTTTTGAGGTGTCTGGTAGTTTGCCTGAACTTCACTTGATCTTTTCCAATAGCTAGCTTGCCTTGAATGTCCCTGAATCAGCTCCTAGAACTCAACCTGCATAAGCTTGAAACGAAAATGGTGAACACTGTAAATGAAGTTACATTTGGCAAAGGAGGTTTGGGACAGCTTGAGTGAGTTGAATGGAATGTGTTTGAAGCAAAAAGGGGCAAAACGCACGAGCCAAATGAGCTGGAGCACTCAAGTTGCAGCACCTGCCCTATTTTGCCAAAGAAGAGTGATTTTTGTCCATGGGAGGTTATGAGACTCTAGAACTCATGTTTCTTGCTCAAAGGGTTGTGTGAAATATGTTTGTGATGTTTGCTTAAGCTAACAATGGCTGGTTCTCCAGTTGGGAGGATTTTGCAAGTTTTCTTCTTTGTGAAGCAAGAATGTGTCCCCCCTGAAAACAGGTCTGTACAAGCCATATAACATGCTGCATACAATCCTCTTGATACTTGCAATTTTTGGATTTGATTTGGCTTCTGAGATCTTGGCCCTATGCTTCAAAGATCATGTTTTGACATAAAGCATACCTTTTCCAAAATAGAAATGTACCTTT
This sequence comes from Vicia faba, assembly GCA_948472305.1. Lineage (NCBI taxonomy): Eukaryota > Viridiplantae > Streptophyta > Magnoliopsida > Fabales > Fabaceae > Vicia > Vicia faba. The sequence goes on from OX451737.1 coordinate 424,449,916, forward strand.
TTCCAATTAGGGATTAGTTTTGTGTGCAATGTCCAAATGTCCAATATAATGCATTAGCTCAGTGGATTTTCATTCAATTAAGGAGTGTGAATTGGTTTAGAGGCCTGCAAACAAGTACAAAGCATGCTGGTTTGAAAATGCAACTTGTATGAACATGAATTGGCCATGGATACAAAGTGAGTTTTTGCCAACTTCAAGCATTCGATTCTCCCTAAACACAAATGTGTTTGAGGAGTTCTTGGACAATTTGGAAAGATTTCAATATGATCTATAATCCATCTTTGAAATGCAACTTGAGACTCCAAGTGGAACTATGTAAAAAATGGCCAAGAAGATAGGGCAAAATCCTGCCTAAAGTAGGGCAAAATTTCTCTAAGTTAAAAGTTTTAGGGACCCTTGTTCCAAAAATCATAACTTGAGATCCAAGCTTCTTTTGAGAAAACTTTGTGAATACAAGTTGTAGACTTTGTGGAGGACTACAACCTTCATGTTGTAAGTTTTGTTTGAATCCATTTGCATCTTGGTGAAAATGTGGGACAAAGTTCGGAAAAATTAAGAAAATTTCATAACTTAGAAAAATTCAATTATGAATTTTTTTCAATTTCAAACCCTAATTTGCAATTTTGGGTTTCTTGATGAATAAGTTTCATAATTTTACACATCTTGATGAAAAATGATCCTTGGTACTTGATTTTGACCAAAAAGTGAAAGTTTGACTTTTCAGTGTACAATCAAATTTTGATCAGTTGACTGAAAAATTCATCTGTCAATCCAATGCATTTGAGATCTTTTGAACTTGTTGAATAAGTCAAGATGATGTTATTGGGTCCTTGAGTCCATGGTTGAGCTTGAATTGCCATTGTCTAGGTCAAAAAGTCAGAAATTGCCTTTGTACAGTCAAAACCCTAAAATGACCATTTTGCCCTTTTGGTGATCTGATCAAATTTCTTGTGGAATTATGGTCTAAACTTGATCAAATGGTTCATATGAGTTCATAATGTTGATGTGGGTCAAAATTCATGAGGTTTGACTGTAAATTGGTCACAGTTGACTTTTTCCCCAATACAATTGATTTCTAGGTCAACTGTCCAATTGACTGGGCAAAAATTTGATTCAAGGCTTGAAACATGGTATGGACCAACTTATGAGTCCAACATGAAGTATGAAAGTCACTTTGGGCATTGTAGGTCAAAATATCCATGTCAAACTCAAACCCTAGTTTAGGTCATCAGTGCAAGGAGATGTCTTGAGCAGAGCAAACCCTAGCTTGATCTTGAGTTCCAAGAGCCTTGTGATGAGAAATGTTGATAAAATGAGAGGGCAAATTTCGGGGTACAACAGGGAAGAACTACCGCGTCTGGAAAACTCAGATGCAGTCACAAAACACTATGTATAAGAAGTTCGCTAAGCTCAAACCTTAAACGGGCAAATTAGGAAAAAAGGAGCGTCCCGGTGGATCGAAAATCCTAAAGGGTGATCCAGGAAAAAATTAGGGGCATATAAACAAAAAATTTATCCCAGTGGATTGAAAACCCGAAAGGGAGATCCAGCCAAAAATTAGGGATCATTAAAAAATAAATAAAGAACAAAAAGACTGCGATCTACGAACTGTGACTACGAACCACGATGGGAAAGACAAATCAAAATCATACAACTCAAGCAAAGGAGATAAGGTCTATTAAAAGGATATTGGGAAAACAACAGTAACAATTATCATTTTCATTGCCATTTACAGTTTTAAAAATTTCTGTAATTACCTCTTTTAAGGAATTACAACTGGTACTTTCTCCTATTAAGAGGCATAATCAATAAAACATTTCACTTTTCTTTTTAATCTTTCAAATTGTGTTTTTTTCTTTTCTCAGACTTGTTTGCAAAATACTACGATTATTGCTTGTGAATATAGTTTCGAAATCTTTTAGGGGGAATTAACAAATAAAAGCATTTGACAAAACATCGAAAAAGCATTTTGGTTAGAAAAACATCAAAAGAAAATCCACGTCTACGTCCATTCACATGTCTACCCCTACGTCTACACCCACAACATAAAGTCTACGTCCATATACATTTCTGCGCCTATGCTTGCACCTGCAACACAAAATCCAATACATACGTCTACACCTACACCTGCACATACAACACAAAGTCTTCACATACGTTTACACCTACACTTGCACTTACAATAATAGAAAATCAATCAAAATCTTGCTAAACACCTTTCACCATATTCAAATCAAATTCAACGATGCTACAACAACGCAACATACAACGCCAGGGAATTGGTAACTCGAAACCAATGGTTCAAAGGAGAGAATGCCAGAAATAATCTTCGTAGCATTTCAAGGCATACATGCATTTTACACACATTTCACACATACATTTTGCATATCCAAAGCATACGTACACTATACATTTTTGCATACATACAATACGTATATACTCAGGGTTCCATATCCATATCATACATCATACATACACAGACATTCAACACGCATACACTTAGGGTTCCATCTCAGTATCAGACAGCATACGCCTGTATCACACAGCAAAAAAATGATCTCGCCCTCGATTTATCTATCTAAGGGTCAATCATCAAAACATTTATCCTAAGATTCAACCCGTCACCTAAGTCTCCATGTCGTGACGCGTTCAGCCCATCACCTAAGTCTCCACGCAGTAATGTGATCAGTTCATTACCTAAGTCTCCATGCAGTAATATGCAAAGCTCGCTACATTGCCTAATACTTCATGCATCAATGTATTCTCCTCATCTAACCCACTGCCTAAGACATCGTGCAACAGTGCGGTTCCTTGTTCGGTGATATAGACCATTGCCTAAGACGTTGTGCAACAATGTGCTTCTTTATTCTGCAACACAGATCATCGCCTAAGACGACATGTAGCGATGTTCAAAAATCAAACTTAGCTTATCGCCTAAGACGACATGCTGTAATTCACGAACCTAACCCACTACCTAAGATATCATGCAGCATTGTGGTTCCTTGTTCGGTAATATAGACCATTGCCTAAGACGTCGTGCAACAATGTGCTTCTTTATTCCACAAGACCGACCACTGCCTAAGACGACATGCAGCAATGCTCGAAAACAAAACTGATCCCACCGCCTAAGATGACATGCAGCGATTCTCGAAAACAAAACTTAGCCTATCGCCTAAGATGACATGCAGTGATTCGCAAACCTAACCCACTGCCTAAGACATTGTGCAACAGTGCGGTTCCTTGTTTGGTAATATAGACCATTTCCTAATACGTCGTGCAACAATGTGCTTCTTTATTCTGCAAGACCGGCCATCGCCTAAGATGACATGCAGCGATGCTCGAAAACAAAACTTAGCCTATCGCCTAAGACAACATGCATCGATTCGCAAACCTAACCCACTGCCTAATACATCATGCAGCAGTGCGGTTCCTTGTTCCATAATAAAGACCATTGCCTAAGATGTCGTGCAACAATGTGTTTCTTATTCTGTAACACCGGCCATCGCCTAAGACGACATACAACGATGTTCAGAAAACAAAATATAGCTTATCGCCTAAGACGACATGTAGTGATTCGTGAACCTAACCCACTGCCTAAGACATTGTGCAGCAGTGCGGTTTCTTATTCCGTAATAAAGACCATTTCCTAAGACTTTGTGAAACAATGTGCTTCTTTATTCCGCAACACAGATCATCTCCTAAGTCGACATGCAACGATGCTAAAAAAACTAAAATCTAGTTTATTACCTAAGACATCATGCAGTGATTCACGAACATCACCCATGGCCTCAGTCTCCAAGCAGCCATGCATCATCAATTGTTGTTTCATTTCATCCCCTTAAATGGATGAATAAGTAAAAGCAAAACCAAGACATACAAGATTTCTCTCAAGCTCAAGACCATCTTCCTCATAACCAAACCCTGGTGAGCGATATATCATTAGCTTCTCCTACTTCCTCAAGACTTGTAAGGGTATGCTATATCAGCGTAACCTTATGTTTGTCGGACAAATTTTGGGATATTCCAAGTCTTCAATAAACTCTCAATCAGAATGCATAAGACACGTGTATTCTCACGCTATTCGATTGGAAGATAATTGAATAGGGGAAGCTGTCGTACCCCAAATTTACCCTTCCTCGATGATTTTATTTTTCAAAATTAAAATAGAAGAAATATTAAAGATGGTACAACAGTATCTGATGGCTCATCTTTACTCAAGACGGCCAGGGGGTGTACTTTAAATTCAGGAGAGTGGGGCTTTCTAAATTAGAAAGACCCGTGTATTCGTGAATCCATTCGCGAGGCATGTTGGCCATTGGCCCATGCGATTCTAAAATGGAAAATTATTTCAAATTCAATAAGTTCTAGTTATTATTAGGTCCTTTAAGATTTGTTGTTGTTAGTAAAAATAAGGGGTGCAATTACGAATACTAAGCCCATTAAAGGTCTTGTTAAAAGAAGCCAACATTTGTCATTTTTTTTTCTGTTTTGTTTTAAAAAGGAAAAAATATTTTTTTTTAAAAGAGAACATTTTTTGTCATAAGAGATTAAGTGCTTTAAGAGTTTTTTTTTTTTTTGAAAAAAGAGGTTATTACTATAAAAAAAGAAACTGTTTAATATTTTTACTTTAATAAAGAAAAAAATAAAAAAAAAAACCTTTTTTGTTAAAAACATAATATATTGTTTTGGCTGATAAATCTTTTTTGGTTAGATATTATCTAAGTTATTGTTGTTAAAAAAGGTCAAGTGGGCCAATTGGAAAAACTGCGTTGCTGTAAATGATGATAGTGTTATTGGGCTAAATTATGATGCAAAGCCCGATTTTATTAGAAAAAACTCCTTTTCCTGCTCTAAAAAAGGTGTTGTTGGGCTGGATTTAATTATTAAAGCACATGCCCAATTTTGAACATTAACGCGCTGGCCCAATTGAGGAAAAAAACATGTACTGTTCCCATTAACCAAAATTAACGCTTGTTTTTAGCTACTGTAGAAATCTCACCAGAACCAAATCAAATCTCCAGAAGATCTACTAAAAAATGAAACCCAGAAAATCAATTACACGGAAAAAATCTTTTTTATATTCTAAGTCAGAAATTACAGCATAATTGAATCTCTATTCAATCCAAAATCTATTACAATCACCTAAATCAAATCTTACAAATTTCAAATCAATTACCAATGAATCAAATATTTTCTCAATTAATTAACAATCCCTAAAATTAATTCTAACAACAAATATAATCCCTAATTATCTCAAATATAACCCCTAATCTATGCTAATTCTCACAAACCCTAATTCCTAAAAAACCTACATATACTAAATTCAAATACAGTAGAAGGGGACCCAATCTTTTAGAGACAGAAGGAGAGGGATTTTACAGTAAAAGGAAGATGATTCCATTGAAGAACCCGAAGAAGAACTGAGGCTTAAAGACGATGTTTGTTGTTGAAGATTAAAGGAGAACGGTTGGGGTTTCAATCTCTGAAACCCTAACCTTGTGATCTGCCATCTCCGCCGTTGCTAATTGTATCGCTGCTGCATCCACCAGTTTCTTATCACCGCCATAGCCACCTGTAAAAGAGAAGAAGAACGTGGGATTAGTACCGAATCATATCAAGTAAGAAATCGCTACGGAGGGGTAATACTTAGCTTCTTCTTATTTTTTTGTATTTGGGTTTTTGTGGGTGGGTTTATGGTTCTAGCGCCGCCGCAGAAAGGGAAGAGTTATGGTTTGGTGAGAAAGAAGAAGGGTTTTGTAAGATACAGGAAGAAGCTGTTGTAACAAAAAAACTAAGAAAATGAAACTTCAATATTGAAAACAAAATGATATATGTAGTAAGCATTCTGTACAAGCGCACCCACTGTAGTTATCATGCTCCCTCGCTGTCGCCCATTAGATTTTAATCTGACGGCCATCTGGCCAAGTCTCACTCGAAAATCGTGCACCCTTGCCTCATGTAATCCAGCCCGCCTCTCTCCATTGCGTAGCGGGCCTAAGCCCAGTACTGCCCCCCCCCCCCCCCCCCCTTCGCCATAATTACTAAACACCTAAACAAATTGCACCCCCTATCAAAACTGTTTTTGGGCCTAGCCAAACTACTATTAGCACCCTCTTTATTTTACTGAATGACTAGAAGCATACTCCCCCAGGAATTAAATTATTATTTTTATGATTCTATTGTTATTTCTATCTTATTTTTTTATTATTTATAATTATCATTATTATTAATATTAATTTTTATATTATTATTATTATCATATTTTATTTACTATTTATTATATCATGTAAATAAATTATTTTTATTCAAAACTCATGCATGTATTTTCTACATTTGCATTAAAACAAATTTTAATCATGCATTAATCAAGATATTTTTCAATTAATACGATACAAAATACATAACCAACATCAAACTATTTTTTTGGTAACAAACTAATCTAAACAATTGTTTTTGCAAAATCGTTTCAAACGGATTTTTACTAATTGTGCATTCAGCCAAAATCTCCGCAATCACTATTCCCGGTCAAATGCATGGTGATTCAAAGTACATTTGCAACCCCCTAAAAAACACCAACCCCATACGAACTACGAATTGGGACTTTGATTCCTCACAAGAGGATACATAGGCATACGATTAAAATCGTAGCGAGTTCCCCTATTAAAATTTAAAACCCTGTTTAACCCGAAACTTAAACCTAAAACCTAGTATCCTTGTAAATAAGGTAGATGAAAGGTGTCTAACACCTTCCTTTCGTCTAATGAAGTCCGGAACCTAGAATCTCTGTCGACGAATTAATGTTTTCTGTTAGATTCCATTCCCTAGGATAAAAACTAATAGTGGCGACTATAAAAAACCAGTCAAAATAAAACAGCTAGTCGACTTTGGTTTTCTAGTATAGTCATGTCGTCCATTCTCAGATGAGATTACAAATGAGGTGATATCGTTTCACGTAGGTGTTTCTACGATAATGGCTTCAGGTATACCCATGATTCTGAGTTACCTTCGCCTTACCCTGACCTAGTTTCGCCCGTGAGTGGGGAGGGATGATTGATTCTTACAGTTATTGTAAGTGACTTATTCAAATGGTGACTATGTTCTATTGGTGACCATATGGTTCTCAGATTTATTTTATGAATTCTTGACTTGTTTATTTGGAGGTTCATTCGGGCCTTCGATCTTGGTATTCTCAACATGTTCAAAAAATGCTCAGCAATATCCCGTGGTCCAGAAACCTTGATCCCATACAATTGATGATCTACATGGTACTTGGTTCTTGTATGTGCAGAAGCTATGTCGTACCTTTGATATGGTGATATTCATATGGTTCAGAAATAGTGCATTAATCATATTCATAAGTGATGGAACTTTGATCCCATGTATTTGCATACATAACATGGTTAACCACAAACTTAACATACATGTTCTGTTATTTCCAGGGAATCACATTTGTAAGTCTTGTGTTGAACTTTCCAATCCCTTACCTATGTAAAATCGAAATTAAATCATGTAAATTCCTTGGAAATGATGAAACATTCCATTCATGCACCTCATGCATATTCATGCATTCATAACATGTACTCAGAGTTAGGGTTTCTTATTCATACTTGGTACTCTCTTCAGAAATACAAACTTAATTTCTTATTGTACGTGTTCAGAGACCAGTATGGGATGACTCCGTACAGGATTGATCGATACAAAAATCCTGATGGGGTTAGTTGTTGTATACATGTAAGCTTTGGCCCGTGGTTGGAGATTCTTCGAGAAGGAAGGTAATCGATTGAAGACTCGGGTGATCCGAGTCGTGGAAGGTCTGATGATGATATCAACAATCCTACAGCTACTGCTGCAACAAAAGTTCTCTCTTCTCCTTACCTTTTGGGGGTTGCTTTCAACCATGGAGTGCTACACAATCTTGAGTTCTTGGAACATCTTATCAGCAGATGGTTCCCATTCACTATGTGAATTCAAGAAACTTGTTTTACCAAAGAGATTAGAATGCGCCTGAAGAGGAGTTGATCTTATATCAATGCTTCATTATCATTAGTTTCCACACTTATTTGAGTTTCAGTGGGTTAGACCTCGTACATCACCAGGGAATCTGACTATTCAATCAGGGGCACTCTTCATGGCTTTGTGTTCCCTGATATGTTCGATAACAGCCAGTCTTCGTTCCCCAAGTGAATTCATAGGGCAAAGCTTTTAACCAAATACATAAGAAACCCGATGAGCATGCCGATGCGATACCAAGGCATTGCATCTAGTTACTTACTCACATGGTGGAAGTTCAATTGGTAAACTTATGATCTTTGGGGGTCCTCCTCCCACAAACATCTCTTCTGATTACGATACACATGCTAGATGTGTCCCCAGTTCTGGGACACCCAGTTTTGATATCAAAGACTGTACAGGGGTTGAAGTATAAAGGCCAGCACCTGTCTGGTATCTCTTCCAAAAGTCTAATTCCTATTTGGCCAATTGTCAGAATTTTTTCTCACCAGCTGGATGTCTCTTCTGTTGTGATAGAAGACGAATTGTATTGCTTCTTTGTGGAATAAGATGCTTGGTGATGCAGTTTATACCAATTCACTTGGTAAAGCATTCATTCGCTCTCCTGAGATAATCTTCTATGCATATTTTTCTGGGGCACCTGGCCATTCAATTGAAGATGGTATGTCATCCAGATACAAGGTCCAAAATGGGATTGATTCAGAGACTGTTCTATTCACATCAGATCAGAAGGAGAATTCTCTCGCCCATTTAAGCATCAAGACTGCAGAAAGTCTTCAGAGACAAGAAGCCCATACAGAGTCATGTCTCCTCAACGATGGTAATCATTGGTTTCTTTACTGCACTTTCATTTGTATTCTTGCTTGTTTTTTTAAACATTGCTTGCATTTAGAAACCTATATATTTTTTAATTAAAATCTTAATGCAATAAGTGTGCTTATCTTGAAGTGTTCCTTTCATATTTATTTATCCATTCACTCTTTAAATGTTTTACTTGTACATTGATGCCAAGTTTCCAAGTCTTATGCTTAGGAAAAGATTGGAGGGAGGATGACGATAACCTAAAATCACAAAAAATCTCTGGTTGGTATGCTTTTGGGTAAGACCCTGCTGATGATGTATAAGCCTTGTTTCAATTTCTAAACTTCAGAGATATAAGGGAGATAGACCCTCGTTAACCCCTCTGATCCTTCGAAGTAGGAGTTTCTTTTCTATTCAGAAAAGACCCTCATTTTAACTTTGGGGCAGGTAGTGTTCAGTTAATCTAATCAAGCGTTTGTAACTCATCAAGAGTGTGCATCTAAGGATACAACATTCGTTATCCTTCAAAAGGATGAGGAAAGTCAAAACCACAATGGCTAACCTTCACATATTAGGAGTGTGCGTCAATTGATGATATCCCAATGGGTATCTCTCACACATTAGGAGGTCAACAGATGACGATACAATAATGGCTATCCCTCATCTACCAAAGACTCAAACAGTCACAATCACTTCTAATAAATCGAAGACGACATAAAGATAAATGAATTGTTCAAGAGGGAAAGTATGAATAAGAAAGAAACAAAAATCCCCGTCTAAGTCGAAACTTGAAAATAAGTCACTTAGGAAAAAGTTAGGGCATCCCGTTCGACTTCCAAATTGAAATTCAAAAGAATTTGTTAAGGAAAAAGTTAGGGAAAGCTTGAAAGAAATTGAAAAGCCTAAAATGCGAGAAAATTATTACTAATAAAAATCCTCATCGAAAGAAGAGGGTTGTGTGATCAGACACCAAAATTAAAAGTTAGTAATTACCGTGTCCAAGAAACCCTTGTGGTTCCTCAACCATCACAAACTCCTATTTTGAGAAATGAATTCTTGTATCGGGTTAACTGAACTTAGCACTGGAGAATGGGTGGGCACCAAAAAAATTTGAGCCTTAAATCATTTTGTTTCTAAAAACCGTGAACCAGGCCACGTTACAACCCTTAAAAGTCCTAACTGAAACATGGGTTAATTCGAAAGCGTGCTACAACGAGATAGCATTTAACTGACTCCTAAGAGGTATGTTCAAATATCTGTGTTGGAATCATATGCTTGCATTATCTTCCATGAAAAAGAATTTGTAGATGTTGCTCTCTAGCTAGTGATTCGTTCACAACAGAGTTATGACATTATTTCATTCAAAGTTTTTTCAAACTTCAAGACTTACATACGTGTTGCATTAGAATTACCATTCCCATAATAAACATACATCTGCATGTAAAACAACTGATTGACATCAAGTAAGTTTACACAATGAATATCAATAAAGAGCTTAATCTTGTCAGAGAAGAGAGGCTTGAATACTATGATGAAGCAAAAGTCAGTTGTCACAAAAGAAATGACCTATCCAGGGGCATGTTGCCAAGAGATTCTGTCAAGAGAAAGCATCTTGGTGTTACAATCTGAGTACCCTTTAGGGATGCAGTTTGTAGATTTAACTAATCTGGTGCAATCAAGTCGGGACTCGATATCTCTGAGTTTAGTCAAGTCTGGGGAATTCCCCCAAAGCTATAAAATCAAAGGCTATCACATTGATAAATCTCTTCAACTTGACCAATTTAAAGTTATCACGTCGATAAATCTCAAGTTTTCATCAATCAGAGTCCATCACGTCGAAAAATCTATTTATAATTCATTCAACCTAAGGTAGTAACGTTGAGATTCAGAAAATCTCTCCAAGAAATCTGTAATTAAAGACAAGTTATTTCGTGACTCAAGACATTGGGGTAGGCCACCTTATATCGTATTGTGCCACGGATATTCTGGTCTTCTATCTAGCATAGTTCTTCTCAAAGATTCACAGATAGGGGCATTCCTCATCCATACTCGCAAAGCTGCTCAAGCCAATTATGTTGTACGAGATGACTACAATCAATCTAAAAGCATCATAATGGTCACCCAACCTGGTCAATGCATGAATTCATTCTCATCTACTATAGACAATTTCAAACCTGATTCCCTAAGTGAATTTGGATGTCCGGAGTCTGCTTGACTTGGCGCACGCAAGTGCACATCCCCCAAGAGCTAAACCAGGGCATTCGCAGAGCTAAACCGGGACATCCCTAGTGGAGTAAACCGGGGTATTCACAGGTGTCCATATCTATCTTTTTATCCCCAAGTGATTTAAGAGGTAATTCCCCAGTGTGGCGTAAACTTGGGGCATGTATTCGGAGAGATCCACATGGTGTTCGGTATCCATTCCTCAGTGTATTCAGTCCTACCATCCTCTCAACGGTTCAGGATGTAGAGAAGTTGGTCCAGATTATCTCTTCCCTGGAAATTCAATTCAGAATTCAGTGGTGTACCCAAAAACTCGCTTTGTCAGAAATTCAATCTTCAACGGACTCATCAATAATCTTCGGTATCATGAGCTCCCCAGTAAAAATTATTATCAGTATCCCTAGTGATCCTTGGTATTGTAGGTTTCCAGTGCCGATATGTATTGGCATTCCCGGTGATGAACAACAGTTCCCAACGGGCCTTCTCATATCCCCATGAAGTCTATTTCTTTGCATTGCATATAGTTATCACGACATAACATTACATCTTCAAAAGCACATAGCCGATCTATCAGAGTGGATCATTGTGGAAAAAGAAATTCAAACATGCATATGAAGCATAAGCCAAATTGGGTACCTTACACGAAAGACCTGAATCATTCAAAGACAACAATACATCTCAACAATTGTATATCATTCCCAAACCCTCAGCTGACATCTTTCGATACTCGTTTGTATCTTCTTTCGCTACTCATCCGTATTGATTCAAACACTCGTCCGTGTTTAACCTTTCCTTGATACTCGGCCGTATCTTTTTTCGATACTCATCCATATTGATTCAAACACTCGTCCTTGTTTAACCTTTATTTGATACTCGTCTGTATCTTCTCTCGATACTCGTCTGTATTGATTCAAACACTCGTCTGTGTTTAACCTTTCCTTTATACTCATTTGTATCTTCTTTTGATACTCGTCTGTATTAATTCAAACACTCGTTCGTGTTTAACCTTTCCCCGATACTCGTCTGTACCTTCTTTTGATACTCGTCCATATTAATTCAAACACTCTTCCGTGTTTAACCTTTCCTTGATACTCGTCTGTATCTTATTTTGATACTGGTCCGTATTAATTCAAACACTCATCAGCATTTAACCTTTCTTTGATAGTCGTCCGTATCTTCTTTCAATACTCGTCCGTATTAATTCAAACACTCATCCGTGTCTAACCTTTCTTTGATACTCATTCACATCTTCTTTTGATACTCGTCTATATTGATGCAGAAACTCGTCTGTGTTTAACCTTTCCTTGATACTCATCCGTATCTTCTTTTGATACTCGTCCATATTGATTCAAACACTCGTTTGTGTTATCCTTTCCTTGATACTCGTCTGTATCTCCTTCGATACCCGTCTATTTCCTCTTCTGATACTCTTATATATTGTTTCGAACACGCGTCTATGTTAATCTGTCACGGATCCACGATGAAGTTTTTCCTCTAACACTCGTCGTGTCGTCTTCTAAACACTCATCATGTCAACTTCTAAAAACTCGTCGTGTCAACTTCTAAACACTCATCGTGTCAACTTCTATACACTCATCGTGTCATCTAAACACTCGTCGTGTCGGCTTCTAACACTCATTGTGTCAATTTCTAAACACTTTTTGTGTCATCTTTTAACACTCGTCGTGTCAACTTCCAAACACTCGTCGTGTCAATTTATAAATACTCATCGTGTCATCTTCCAACACTCTTTGTGTCGGTTTCTAAACACTCATCGTGTCATCTTCTAAACACTCGTCGTGTCAACTTCCAAACACTCGTCGTGTCAATTTCTAAATACTTATTGTGTCATCTTCCAACACTCGTCGTGTCATCTTCTAAACACTGGTTGTATCAGTTTTCAAGCACTCTTCGTGTTGGTTTCTAAACCCCGTTTAGGAACTGTTTCCATGTTACGAGCAATCACCTTCCAGGTTCACCCATGAATCCTTGTACCAAAGAAAACATAAAAATTCTTTCCCCAACAGTTATCACAAAAATAAATAATTTGTTCACACTGTCCTTTTAGGACAAATTTCGAGTCTTTGTATTTAATCTTCTTCTACCTTGAACGTCCGAAAGGCACACGCCAATCAATCGATCATGTAACATAACAAGTTGTTATATGATCGAAGAACTCGACTTATGCTTGCTTCCGATGCGACACGCCTTATTTCTCATCATCCTGAGAAATTCATACCATATTATATGTTATCTCGATACATGTGATATTTTGTGATACTTTGTGCAGGAATTTCTGATTACACGTTGCATTCACAACATGCGTTTGCTTTTATCTTAGTTGGATATCATTTCTGGCTATGTTTGTTTCTTAGTGAAGCTTGCTCAACGTGTACTCCCTGATTTTCCATTGCTTTCGTCTGCTTTTGACGATCTGCTTGCTTTTGGTAGTCATCGCTACTGCTTCTACATTTTTCGCACTTTATCGCATATCTTTACTGCTTTCCTTACCATGAGAAGTAGGACTACAGATGTATGATAAGGATCTCTGTTGTTGATCATGTTAGGAACCCCTCTAGTTTATTTAAAGACCCGTTTAGGGAAATTCTGCATTATGTGCATTTTGTATGCTATTTGTGTTTGTTTAACACCCTACCTTTGAAGTAGGTATTTTGTATGTGTGTTTACATTTGTGCTTACCTCTTTCCCCATCCCTTATGGAAGTCCTCAAAAGGAGGCGAGCGAAAAGGGTTCACAATCAACCCCCACAATTTCGTCTGTGTCATCCTTAACTCGTGACGCACCACGACGCTTCAGAGTTGTACCTACTCTTGTTATCAAGTCGTCAAGTGGAAAAGGATTTTGCAACCAATCCCTCACACTTTATCAGTAGTTTTCATTGGCCGATGCTGAAACTCCATGATTGTTCATATTGCCTTCAGTCGCCTACCTCGATCTTCTATATCTTGGTTAGGTTTTCAGTCGCTTTGGACATCATATTTTTGTTTTACATATAATTCTCGCTTGTTTGCTTCAGGTGATCCACTCCCCTTAGCTAAAGCATTTCTCTTTTATATTTCACTCCAGCTTGTTTGTCTCGGGTGATCCGCTCCCTTTGACTAAAGTATTTCACTTCTTTTCTTTACCATTTCATGTGTGTGCCCCTTTAAGCTTGCTTATTTTTTTTATCCTTGTACATAACGTGTTCCCTTAGGATGCGCTTGTTCCTTTCGGATGCAAGTTAGACCTTAGGGTGCAAGCCATTCATGCTAACATTAGGTAGACATTTCTCTTATGTTAATCCAAACCTTAGGACTACCATTGTATCATAACATTAGGATTAGAAATAGGCTAGTCTCCCGTAGACTCTTTTTCTTCCCCTGTTGCATTTGCATTTAAATCTAAAACTTTCTTTTTCTTAGAAAATCATAAAACATGCTAATCACACTTAAATCCTTTTTCAAGGTAACAAAACACAAACCAATCAAATGTGGCATCTTGCCTTGAGGGCGTATATCAAGACCATTTTCAGGTAAGGACTTGTTAATTTACTTTTATGCCAACGCGTGAGTCTCTAAAGGTCGAGCTACGATAGAAGGCGGAATTAACATTGTTCATAAAAAACACTAAACAAACAAAACATGTGAGTCGAACTACGGTAACTCTGATTCCTCAAAAAGGATACGTAGGCATTGGGGTAGGGCCCAAGCAAGCACAACTTTATTTTCCCTACATTATTTTCTCCTTTCTTTTGCATGAATTCTTCCTCATTTGTAAGCAGTAAGCATAGATTAAACACACCCATAAGATAGATAAAAAGAGTGGATATCATAGATTACTACGGCTGTGTGGAGTTCTAATACCTTCCCCTTGTGTAACAGACTCCCATACCTGATCTCTCGGTCGCAAGACTGTGACTTCTCCCTTCTCAGGTTTTCTTGATGTTTAGCTTTCCCCTCATGTGGGATAAAAGACGTTCGATGGCGACTTCATTGTTTGATGATTTTTAGCCGGTTTTTTCAAGAGAGTAGATTGACAACTTATTTGAAGCAAAATGAATGAGTAATCTACCTGAACAAAGTACCGAGTAACTTAGAGAATTCTTCCATTGCGGGCACCGACTGATAATCTAGGAAGGTAAAACAATGATGTTTAGGGTCAAAGAACTAGAACAAAACATTCATCATGTCTTCTTTGAAACCGATAGTAACCAAACTGAGTAGATGACCATGTCTCTTGGTGAATTGAGAATTGCCAGGAACTTTTGAGACTAATTCCTCAAGTTTGGAAGGTACCTTTACAAAGAACAAAGATAAATCCCCTAGATCCTTGAAATGGTTAGTCATGATATAATGTTATGATGTTATAATGTCATGTTTGAACAGATAACAAACACAAACAAATAACACAAGAGTCTTAGGTTTAAGGCTTGCATGGGGTTCATAGGTAAGTACCCTCTTGAAGTTTAGTTGGCTCAACCAGTCCTAAAGTAGTAGTCGGGTTCTAGGGATCTCAATATCACCGATTCTTCTCACAGGTTTTGTTTAGTGCGTCAATTGACTTGCCACAAAAACAAAACCCGAGAGTTGAATCTTAATGAGCATAGCATCGAGTATCAACCAACTTCGAACTGCCCCAAAGCTGACTATCTCACTACCTTCTAATGGCTAAGTTGGGTCAATTAAGGTTCTAAAGGTCAATTAGTTCTTATGACACCACGCGGCAGCCTAGTATTCTCCCCGAATGACTCGAGGAACACCAGTACCAACCAATGTGTCGCACTAACATAGCCATCATCTTAACCATATCAGTATACGCCATACAGTTTCCATGATCTATTGCTACTTACCTAGGGTACCCTAGATCTGGGTGTAGGATCTTTGCAAGAAATTAAACCCAAACAACCCTTAAAATAAAGCTAGCAATGCAAACAATTTTAAAGCGAATAAAAGTTAGCTAAGACTCTAAGGTAACCCCTCTTTTTTAAGTTCCCTAGCAGATTCGCCAATTCTGTAATACAGTGGGAGAATTGACTTGGTTTTCATTTTATCGCAAATATTGCGGATAGTAAGAGTCGCCACTGTCTTTTATTTTATCCAATAAGGAAAGGGTGAAAAGAACAGGAAAAACCTTGAGATTATTGAGTTATGGGGGTATGTTATGAAAAGTGAAAGTGTTAGCCCCCTTTTCATCCATAGTTATCTACGAGCTCTTAATAGCTTAGCTCACTTTGTTTCGAAAATTTCTTTGTGTTGTGCATGTTTGAAAATATTTTTAAAATGCCAATTGTAAGGAAAACTTTGTAATGATTCTCGTATCTATCCTCGAGAATGCATACAAAGTGTTTATTTGAAAATATTTATTGAAGAGCGTTTGTGTGAATTTTTTTTTGTTTTGAAGAGCTTTGTGAGCAAGCGATTAAGATCTACCCTTACTCAAGGTCTTTCTTGTAATTTCCTCCTCCTTTAGATAGTGTTATCCTATCATTTGTTAGTAGGAAGCTCTATCGTTGGATGTGAAGGGACAAACATGGGTCATCGTACAATCATATAAGGCAACTAGTAGGGACGCTTTAGAAATTTCGTAAGGGACTACATCATTTACCGAATGCAACAATTGAAAGAGTCATCGAGGGACTATGATCTTTGTTTTTGAGGGACAGTGCTAAAGCGTCCCCATGTTCAAGGGACATGACTATGTTTCTGAGGCAGCAAAGGAGGTTACCCTAGAGGCGCGGGTGTGCAAAGTGTGTTATGATTCAATTATTATTTATCTTGCATTAGGGTTTGCTATCGTTAGCTTTTATCTTGCCATACAATCCTAATTACTAACAGTAATAGCGAAAATAATAAAGCAATAAAGTACGAAAAGTAGATACGGAAAGAAAACCTAAACCTATTACATCGCTTTGGGAGTGGTACATAAGTAATAAAAATGTAGGAAATAGAAACCCTAATTACCATTACAAAATGTAAGCAGTTACAATAATAATTAAAAGAAAAGGAAATGCTAGAATGGTAAACCACGCGAAATGTAAAAATAGGAAAAGAAGGAAAGCGAACATATTTTTGATAAGAAAAGGTTTGATAATTAACCTAAAAACCTAAATTAATTTTAATTAATTAATTAAAAAAAGGTTGATTAATTAAATTAAAACCTAAAAAATCTAATTTGATTGATTAAATAAAAAAACTAAAAACTAATTAGGGTTCATGAAAAAGTTTTAGGAAAAATTAATTTCTTAAAAAAGGTTTTGGTTTGGTGAATTTAGGGTTTGTAAGTGAAATAATAAGAAAGTAATGTTTAAAAAAATATTTACCAGGGTTAGGTGTTGAACCCACGCCTTTTATCCTTTCCACCAACGCCTTCACCACCAGGCCGGTCGCGCGCTTGTGTCAAAGGATGGAAGCCAATGCGCTTTGCATATTACCCTGCAAAATATGGAAAATTATGAGAGATGAAAAATAGAAAAAGGCAGGGATCGAACCCACGCCTTGATAGGGTAATGCCTTAGCGTGCACATTTCAACCATTGGGGCTGACAATACATCAGTTAACTTAAATGAAATAATTGAAACAAATATCAAACAAAACCCATAGATCGGAGAAACGCTAGAGCCCTAGCTCTGGTTGTCTTCTCTGGTAGCCCTTTTTATTCAACCTGCACAATAAGATATATTAGAAAACCCTAGGGACCCTACCCCCCTAAATCAAGCCCTATGAATCCAATGGAGAGGTTATTATGGGCTAAAACAGAATGGTTCAGGAGGTACAACGAAAACGATATGGATCGGACCAAACATGGCAATTCACAATTTCGATTGCATGGGACCCCTATGATGATCCAATCATGTATAAACACATCTCAGAAACATATTAATGGCATTTGTATGACATAAAACAAAACAAAAATCAAAGTATGAATTTTGTAAAAATCATGAGATCGGAGAAGGATGCATGTGAGTTTTATGAGCTTTGGACCACCAGGTTTGGTCCATTCTTACTCTTGATTAGTGATGCAAGGATACTTGGAAGAGCGTTGCAAACTAGGGTTTCAAGTTGCCCTAGTTTGATAATTTTTTATGATTTTGGAGGGATGTTCTTGCACAAGGTTTTTTGTTGCCTTCATGTCTGATTTGAGGAGAATATATAGAGAGGAAATTAGGTCAAAAGGTTGGGCTTGGACTCTTGTAATAAGCCTTTATTTTATTTTGTTTTATTTTTACTTTAAATAAATAAAAATAAAAAATAAAAAATAATTAACCAAAGAGAGGTGTATGGATGAGTCTTGAGGTGCATAAGGTGTGTAGTACATGCTTGTACTCTTAAGTAATAGGCCAATAGCCTAAAAACTCAATTTTGGTCATTTTGAACTTCATGCATTTGCTTAAAATTTCCCAACTTGCACTGGTTATAACTCCTTCAATTTTCATCTTTTGAAAATGATCATTGACTTTTTGGAAATCTCTAGATGTTCTCTAAAATCTCTATGTTGATCATTGTTGCATTTGAAGAATTTATCTTAATGTAAGTTGCCTTGACAAAAAGTGTCTTTTTGTTGACTTTTGAAATGACCTATAATGTATTGGCCCATATCTCTCAAACGAAGCATTTTTTAGACTTGAGCTTCGATGAAAAGTTGTAGAGAATTGAAATTCCTTCAAAATGAGCTTTGTTTGGGGAATATCTGATGAAGCATGTGAAACTTATGCTTGGTCAAAGTTCAGTTGACTTCTCCTTAAGAAAACCCTAATTTGTGGCAACTTTTGACTTTTGATGATTTGAGGATCTTCTTAATCAATCATGATCAACCCTTGATCAAATGATGAATATGAATTTAAAATCTTGATGTTGGCCAAAAATCTTGGAGTTTGACTATATGTTGACCATAATTGATTTTTTTCCCAATCTAGTTGATTTTCAGTCATCTGAGGAATTGATGAGAAAACTTGTGATGAAAGGCATAAAACTTGGCATGAGCATTCTTGAAGACATATGAGGAACCATGAAAACCACTTGAGGCCTTAGAAACCCAACCTTCCTTGAGAAAAGTGAAACCCTAGTTGTGAACCCATTGCTTAGGAGGAGAATTTATCTGATCAATTCTTGAGCAACCTTGAGCATTTGAGAACCCTAAAAGAATGTCTTGAAGCAAAAGGGAGGGGAAATTTTGGGGTACAACAACTGCCCCTGTTCAATATTCTTAAAACTGAGGAGTTAGATTGGCATGTCCTTCATTCGTGATCTGAAGGTAGAAGAGGATTGAACACTTATGTGCCCAGAAATTTGCAATCGCATGTGCACGAAGTAACACTGTTGGTTGATTGTATTACTTGAATGGGCTTAAAGATGCCATTCGGAGAGATGACAAAATGTCTTCGGAGATGGGATTATAGATGCCATCCAAGGTAATTATTGATAAGAGTATCAGAATGAGTCTATTCTTGACCGTTATCTGAGGAATGCTTTCCAGAATGAACCTCTGGGGAAGGTGCTTAAGTAGTTGCTTTTCAGATTTAGTCTCTGAGGGAAATGCTTGTCAGAGTTCAGTCTGAGGTAAATGATTGTCATGTAGATAGTCGCCCTGTCATGTTTTGGGAATTGATACACAATCTGTTTTTGTTGGTAAACCTGTCCTGTTTCGGGAATTCATACCACCTGGCCACGTTGATAGTTTCCCCGTCCTGTTTCAGCAATTAATCTTTTTTCCTAGTTATAAAGATAGTTTCACCGTCCTGTTTCAAGAGTTAATCTTTGCCTGGTCAAACAAATAGTTGCTCTGTTATATTTCAGGGATTAAACTTTGACCCGCTTTCTGTTGGAAAACCCGTCCTGTTTCGGGAATTCATACCGCACGGTCGTACAGATAGTTTCCCTGTCTTGTTTCGGAATTAATCTTGGACCTGTTTGAGAATTGTCGATGATATTCGTCTATTTGTGAACTAACCTGAAAGAAACAAAGTTAGTTTCGTGCAATGTCATGATGTATGTAATGCATTACTTAATGATGTTCTCAAAGTAAATGAGAGTGTGCTATATGCGTTTTGTATGCATATGTTATGATACATGTAAGTTATGTATGGATGCAAGATATCGTTGAAGTGTATCGGTAGCTTTATATAACATCTTTGTTGGGGAAAATAAATTCTTGACTGCTGCTAGGGATGAAGCATATGAATCTTCAATCTTGTTTAGGATGTCTCCACCGGGGGTTCTTGCTTTCTGTTTTGAGGATACTCCACTGGAAATGTTTGACTTCTGCTCGGGGATAGAAGATTTTAGGAACACTGGTCGTTCATCGCTCTACTGGGGAATTTAGTTCTTATATACCCTGACTGGGGATAAAAGAGATGGATAATCTTTAGAGGTGTTGGATGATATCTGGTCCGATTTCAGATTTCGTGGCAACTCTCTGGGGATATCAGCCTGGACTATCCTTTGTTGGAGAGGGGAATTTTACCGGTGATTTGCAGTAGTCGGGGAAATGAAATTTGCTTGGGATATTAAATTTCGCTGGGGAAATAAACCCTGTTGGAGAAATATACTCTTCCGAGGAAATGAGCCCTATTGGAGAAAAAAATTCTGTAGGGGATTTCATAGTGTTGGAGAAATAAACTCAGTTGGGGAAGAGAATTCCAGTGAACTGTGCTGAGGAAGTTTCCTCCATATGCTGGAGGAATGATCAGATTCCTTTATTCTCTAGGGGGATTTGTTGGGGAGTATGATCATATTAATAGCTGGAAGATGCCCTAATTCCTGTCTGGAAGCATATTAGACTTGAGGGGGGAATGTATCTCCGTCAGGGATGAGCTTGTGAACATAACTCTGTGGGGATAATCCCATGGAGGTTATTCTGTGGGGATTTTCCTGTGGGGACTTGTGGCCGACCTGAATGTTATCCCAATTCCTAGAGTCTTGAGTAAATGCTTATTCCTGTTTTTATGCATATATTTGTTAACAGTAATCATATTCATATGCATATGTTCATTCAATTTAGTCATTGGACGTTTTTGCAAGAAAAACAGAAAAAGTAAAACAATTTTGAATTTTGAATTTGATTTGTATTGATAATTTGCCTATAAACAGAAGATTTTGTACAAAGAGACAAAAATCCTATTAAGAGGAAATCGTCGTAAAATGAGAAGAGTACAAAGTAAAACAAAGAGAAAACAACTATGGGGAAACAATATCATTGAGTTTCAACTCTGCTATTGCCTTTATATCTTTAAGCATCTCATCCCTTGCTGTCGGAAGAAGTTGACTGAATTGATCTGTACCGTTTGAACTTGACGTTGGTAACAAAGCTCGTTGTAAGTAGATGATCCAATGGGACATAGTCGTACGCTTTAATCCCTAACTTTTTCCTGGACCTCCCTTTCAAGTTTTCAGTCCACCGGAATACCCTTTTTTTCCCAAGCTGCCTTTTCAAGTTTTCAACTTGCCGGGTGTACAATCTTTATATATATCCCAGATTTTTGCCTAAACCCTTTTGGTTCTCCGTGTTGCCCTTATTTTTTCCTAGGCCAATCAACCTAGCGAGTCTCTTTCATGCATAGTATCTTTTGACTATGTTCGCATTCACAGGGTGCGGAAAATCTTCACCGTCCATGGTGGTAAGTATCATATAACCGCTAGAAAATATCTTCTTGACTACAAGTGGTCCTTCGCAGGTGGGAGTACATTTGCCCATGAGATCACCTTGCGGTAGGATGATGCGTTTTATTACAAAGTCACCAGCCTGATATACCTGATGCTTGACCTTTTTGTTGAAAGCTTTGATCATACACTTTTGGTACATGTGACTGTGACACACTGCCGCAAGCCTTTTCTCATCGATCAAACTTATCTGGTCCAACGTAGTTTGAATCCACTCATCTTCGTCTAAGTCTGCATCTTTCATAATCCTTAGAGAAGGAATCTAGACTTTGATATGTAGGATAACTTCAATACCGTAGACTAGAGAGAATGGGGTTGCCCTAGTTGATGTTCATACTGAAGTGCGGTAGCCATGAAGAGAAAACATTAACATCTCGCGTCATTCTTTATACATCACCGCTATCTTCTGTATGATCTTCTTGATGTTCTTATTAGAGGCTTCCACTGTGCCATTCATCTTCGGTCGATACGAAGAAGAGTTGTGGTGCTTGATAATGAATTATATGCACAATTTTGTGATCATAGTATTGTTCAGATTAGTACCATTGTATGTGATAATCCTTTCGGGGATGCCATACCGACATATGAGGTTATTCTTAATGAACCGGGCGACAACATTTTTGGTGACAGAGGCAAATGAGGCTGCTTCGACCCACTTTGTGAAATAATCAATGGTGACCGGGATAAAACGATGTCTGTTAGAGGAAGTAGGCTTAATTTATCCAATCATATCAATGCCCCACATTAAAAATGGCCAAGGAGCAGTCAAGACATTTAGAGGAACCGTAGGCACATGTACTTTGTAGGCATAAATTTGGCATTTGTGACAAGTTCTGGAGTGACTATGGCAATCAATTTCCATAGTCGACCAATAGTAACCTGCTCTCAGAATCTTCTTATCCATCATATGTCCGCTGGAATGAGTACCAAAGACACCTTCGTGCATGTCCTCCATAATTTTCTCAGCTTCCTTCTTGTCCACACAACGAAGCAAAGTCGAATTATGGTTGCGCTTGTACAAAATTCAGTTGCTCATGCAAAACTTAGAAGAAAAACCTTTGTAGGAGTTTCTTGTCATTAATAGATGCCCCCTCGGGATATTCTTAAGCCTCGAGGTATCTTTTCACTTCATGAAACCAAGGATTCTCTTCTACTCCGTCAGTATCAACTTCGTAGAAATATGCTAGTTCGTCCAGTCTTTTGATAGTAATTCGAGGAGCTTCATTGTCCCATATGACTTTGAACATAGATGACATGATTTCCAAGGCGTCTACCTACTAATTCTCTTCTCGTGGAATGTGCTCAAAAGTGATTTCCTCAAAGTATGGAATTAAATCTAGAACATGCTCTCGGTAAGGAATGAGATCATATGCTTCGTGTTCCATTCTCCCTTAACTTGACTGATTACTAGGGTTGATCCCACATATACATTCAAAACCTCAATTCTCATGTCAATAGCGACTTTGATACCCATGATGCACGCTTCTTATTCGGCCATGTTGTTAGTATAGTCAAATTAAAGTCTGACGGTGAAGGGCGTATGGAAACCCTTGGGGGAGATGATCACAACACCAATTCCATTATGTAGCGCGTTGGAAGCTCCTTTGAAAACCATAGTCCATCAGGGTCCTGGCTCAGGTCCTTCATACGGTCCAGGTTCTTCACAATCTGTAATTAGCATAATATTCTAATCCGAGAAATCGAAATGCATAGATTGATAATCATCTACAGCTTGATGCGCCAAATGATAAATACACTTCCTTTAATTTCCTTCTGAGTGTTATACTGAATGTCGTATTCTGTCAAGACCATTTTCCATCTTGCTATTCTTCCGGATACATCATGCTTATCGAATATGTATTTAATTAGATCTATCTTAGAGATCAACAAAGCAGTATGAGTCAGCATATACTATCTTAGTCGGCGATTAGCCCATACAAAAGTGCAGAAAGTTTTCATGAGCAGTTAGTATCTTGTTTGATAGTCGGTAAATTTTTTGCTAAGGTAGTATATTGCATGATCTTTTCGACCAGACTCGTCATGCTGGCCCACTACACACCCCATTGAGTTCTCTAACATTGTGAGGTACATGATCAGAGGTCTTCCTTTAACCAATGGCATTAGAATTGGAGGTTCTTGGAGGTACTCCTTAATTTTTTCAGAGGCTATCTGACAATCGTCGTTCCACTTCACTACTTTATCTTTCTTTAACAACTTAAAGATTGGCTCACAAGTAGCGGTCAAATGGGAAATAAATCTGGAAATATAGTTCAAACGTCCCAGGAAACATCTGACTTCCTTCTCAGTATGGGGAAATGGAATTTGTTGAATAGCTTTGACCTTGGCGGGATCAACTTCAATACCTTTACCACTGACAACGAAAACCAGGAGTTTACTGGATCTCAACCCAA
Organism: Vicia faba; assembly: GCA_948472305.1. Classification (NCBI taxonomy): domain Eukaryota; kingdom Viridiplantae; phylum Streptophyta; class Magnoliopsida; order Fabales; family Fabaceae; genus Vicia; species Vicia faba. Next base: position 424,474,016 of record OX451737.1, read on the forward strand.
AGGTGTACTTGTTCGGATTCAACCTCAGCTTGTACTTCTTCAATCTCTCAAACAGCTTGTGTAGATGGTTAAGATGTTCCTCTTTAATCTGAGATCTAGCTATCATGTCATCAATGTAAACCTATATCTCGTGGTGGATCATGTTATGGAATAAAGCTACCATGGCACACTGATACATTGCGTCGGTGTTTTTCAACCCGAAAGGCATAACCTTGTAACAGAAAGTGCCCCACTGTGTGACAAAGGTAGGTAGTTTTCTCCATGTCTTCAGGTGCCATCTCGATCTGATTATAACCTGAGAAATCATCGATTAAGGAGAATACCTTGTGTTGAGAAGTGTTGCCGACAAGAACATCAATATATGGAAGCGAAAAGTCATCTTTGGGGCTTGCCCTGTTCAGATCCCTGTAGTCCACGCACATATGCACTTTGCCGTCTTTCTTTGGTACTGGAACCACATTTGAAACCCATTCAGTATATGATGTAACAGCCAAGAAACCTATGTTGAATTGCTTCATAACCTTAACCGTAATCATCTCCGACATCTCAGGACGCATGCGACAAACCTTCTACTTTATTGGAGAACAACCTTCTTTCATTGGCAGATGGTGAACCACAATATCAGTATCGAGCCCTGGCATGTCTTTGTACGACCAAGCAGAGATATAAACATAATCATGCAACATCTGGATTAACCTGTTCTTGATACTGTCTTCTAAATTGGCACATATCTTGACTTCTTTCTTGTTTGTTTTGGTACCCAAGTTCACAACCTCGATTGGCTCTTCATGCAGTTGCATAGCCTTTTCCTCTTGCACTAACAGTCTGGCAAGTTCTCCAGGTATTTCACAATATTTTTCACCTTCTTCCTCGGCTTGGTAGATCGGATTTTCAAAGTCATAAGTGGCAATAATAGAATCATTATCAACGGGATCTAGAGTGGATGTGGATCTGCAATTTATTGTGCGTGTGTGTGTAAGAACACATAGCTATTTGAAAGTGATAAAAATAAAAGAAAGGCAAAGAGTGCAAAATTTGAATGCAAAACGTCCAATGATTTATTAAATGAAGATATGTTTATGAAATGACAAACCTTAACAAATGGATCATTGTGCCCTGGGTAAGGCACAAGGATTAAAGTTATTGTTTAAACAAATTACATAACCAAAACTTTGAAAGCAGTAAAATAGAAAGTATCTATTACTCCTGACTAAAGGAGAATGAGATAATGTTTTGAGCCTTCCAATTGTTGAGTCCATTATCGATGGTCAGAAAGATCCAGCTGTCAAGGTCATAGTCACTATCAGCATCTTCTATGGCGTTGACTCCATTGTTGTTGATGTGAAATGGTGGTTTTCTAGCCTGAGCACGACGAACAGATTTGGAGCCTCTGCAGTGAAACCCAAACCAAATTTGTTAGATTTATACGGAATGTCAGAAAGATGACCCCAAGTAGTACGACAAACTTCTTCTATGACAGCTCTAGCATCCTTCAAAGAAGCCATTCTGGGAGGAACCCTGGTAACCTTGGGGATATCAGAAACGTCTTCAGTAGCGGTTGGAGGGATAACTTCAAAATTCAGACAGGGGGTTTCAATGAATTCTCTGGATATTTCTGCTTCTGGTGTAAGGTTGAGGTAACAACGAATGTCCAATGAATCCAAGGGCGTCCCAGTAAACAAGAATACACTGGCCGGATATCCATCACATATAAGGTAGATTCAAAGACTTAAGTACCTACTTTGATCGGAAGGTCCACTTCTTCGTGCACCATCCTTTTCGATCCATTAAAGGCTTTGACCATAATATCATTAGGTTTCAGTACAACCTCTTCGCAATCAAGTCTGTCAAGAGCACCTTTTGGTAGAACATTTAGCGAGGAACCAATATCAACCAATACATGCACCAAAGTAGTGCCCCTACATTCAATAGAGACATACAAGGTCTTGTTGTGGTTTCTTCCTTCGGGAGTCAAGTCAGCATTAGAAAAACCTAAACCATTATCCATTGTTAGGCTAGCAACATAACTTCCAAATTGGTCGACGAAAATCTCTTGTGGTACACGCACAGATTTTAAGAACTTTACTAAAGCTTGGGCACGGGCTTCAGAACACAGTAACTAAGATAACATGGAGATTTTAGAAGGGGTCTACCCCAGCTGCTCAACAACTTTATAATCACTTTTGGGAATAATCTTCAATACCTCCTCCAACTCTTATCTGGAGGTGTCTTTGGCTACAACTTCTTCAGGTGCCTTCGTCTGGGCAGGCTCTGCTACTTTCTCTTTGCCCCGAGCCTCAGTTGTTGACTCGGTAGCTGTAACTCTAACTGGCGTAGCAAAAGTCTTCGGAGAGATCTCCGGAGAGAAAATCCTTCTGCTTCTAGTAACCTTTCTAGTCCCAACAATATTGTCAATGTCAGGATCATCAACTTCAGTACCTTTATTTTCAGTAATCGGTAGTTCTTGCTTGACGCCATGGTAGTAGACATCGGATCCATAGTTCCAAGGAATAGATTTATCCGAAGAATATGGAATAGGACCAGGTGTAGTGATTATTACAATAGTAGCTTTGGGTTTGGCAGTGATCCTTACAGGACCCTTGGAGGTGATCTTGATGAAACAATCGGCTGTAAATCATCAAACAATGAAGTCGCCATCTGTTGTACCCCAAAATTTTCCCTCCCATATTTCTCAAGACATGTCAAGAATAATCTCCAAGTGACTCAAGTTGGCTCAAGAGTTGGACAATCAAATCATCCCCTAAGGCAGTCAATCTCAAATTAGGGTTTTGTGTTGCATTAGGGTCTGTGATCGGTGGAAATAGAACTGACTGTTTTTTAGCTGGTTTCACGAAATGTCGCGGTAAGCAAGAGTCGCCACCGTCTTTTATGTTCTCCAACATGGAAAGGACAAAAGCACAGCAAAATTCCTTCTTTGAGATTTCTCTCGGTTCGGGAGGTAGATTTATAGAAAGGGAAGGTGTTAGCACCCTTTCTATCCGTGGTTATCCACGGGCTCTTAGGAACTTGATCTTATGTTTTCAAAATTTGTTTGCTTTTCAAATGTGTGTGTGGGTTTGAAAAAGTTTCGTTGAAAAATTTCTAAGTAACTCTTGTATCTGTCCTCAAGAGTGTATGAAAAATTTGTTTGAAAACTTTTAGAAAGTGTGAAGTGTGAAAAGTTGTTTTGTTTGTTTTTGAGAAGAGCAAGTACTTAAGATAAATCTACCTACTCTAAGGAATTAAGCTGTGTAAGAGTCTTTTAGATAGTGCTATCCCACCATTGAGAGGTAGGTAGCACCGTCGTTGGAGTTGTTTGGGTCAATTCGATTATTGGGACAGTGTGGTCACCAAAGCAATGGTAGGACACCTTAGAAGTAACCCTAATTATCCTAGATCCTTTGTATCCGAGGCAACTGTTTCGAGGCAACTGGATCTTTTGGACAGAAAGGCGACCTCTAAGACACCCTATACTTGATGACCACGTTTCGAAGGCAACGAGTGAGGCGTACCCTAGAAGTGGTGTGTGCATTGTGTGTTGTATTCAGTTAATGTTTGTCTTTGTAATTAGTGAGCTACAAGTTGTTTTTATTTACCATACATTCTTTCATGCATTTAACAGTTAGGGGGTGCGGAAAGTAAATTGCGGAAACATAAATCCTACGCTATTACAAGGCGCGAGTCTATACATCGCCAAAAAATACAAAGACCCGTTTTTTGGTAAAATAAAGTGCGAGAAATAAAGCAGTAAAAATCCTAATTACTATTACATCCGGTAGCAGTTACAAAAATGATCAAAATAAAGAATTAAAACTAAAATGCGCGCGAAAGAAAGAATCGGGAATGTTCTAAGGGTTTTGACCCTTTTAAGAAAAGAAATTGATTTTTTTTTGTCTTTTTGTAATTAAAATGAAATTAAAACTGACAAATGACTAATTAATTAATTTAATTAAAATAAAATATATTTTTTTGTGTTTTTATGTTTTTATGGAATAAAATAAAAAGAAATAAAATTAAAAGTTAATTTTACCTAATTCTAAATCTATTTTAATTATTAAGAAAAGAAGTTAAAATTGCCTATTTAAACTATTTATTTGTTAATATTTTATTTACAAAAATAAAATAATAATAATAACAATAATGATGTTAGTTCCATTTTTTTGATTTTTTTTTGTGAAAATATGTTAATTATGTTAATAAGAAAAAAAAATAAAAATAAAAAAGGGGTTAGAAATTAAATTGGAAAATAAAAAAATGAAAAGAAAAGACCAATGGAAGGGGGTATTGGGCCAGGAAGGAGGGTGTATTGTTGAGATTTGAGGCCCATTTGAACAAGCCACGTTTGACTTCTTGGATTGAGTGGAGCGCTGTTGACTCCTGAGCATGGTGGTCCTGCCTTCTGGGCCCTTGGATTTGCATCTGTGGACACTTGGCCTGTTGGATGTGTGAGGTGCATGGTGTTCAACGCTTTGGAAACTGCACAGGAAAGCATTTGAAAAAATAATATGGAAATTATAGGGGACCTGGGAATCGAACCCAGGCCCCAGAGATTACCAACCATGTTTCCAGCCACTTAACCACTTATGCGCGTGTGTTAGTAAAATAGAAAAGAAATATAATATAAAAAATACGCGTTATATGCTGAAAAACAAAAAGGCGCGCGCAGGATTTGAACGCACCAATCACTTGGAGGCACGTCCTTCATCTTCTCCATTCCTGCAAAACATGAAACACATAGCGGGGGTTTTAAACCCCCACAAAATGCAAGCCTGTAAAAAATAGCGATTAGACGCTCATGAAGCATAAATTGGGCGCGAGGTGTGCATCATGCTCGTCTTATTGTGCTGAGTTCAACCATGCCTGTTTAGAGTTTCAATTTTACAGCATGAGAAAGACCCCAATTTCAAATCTCTAGAAACCCTAATAATCGCTAATGGTGGATTTCTATTCAGGGCACTACAACCAAATTGGATTATGCCAATAGCTTCAGAACATCCCTATTAACATAAATCAATTCAAAAGAATGGTTAAAAACACATGAATGATGATATGTAATTCTGAAAAATAATTCAAACCGTGTGAGTTGTGTGCTTTGATTCTGGTGGTGTTAGGGCTCGTTTGTGCTTGGAAAAGGATCCTGGAAATGTAAGGGGCGTGTTTGGATCAGAAAGGAAGCTTAAATTGGGCTGCAAGGTGGTTTTCAGTTTGTCACTTTTCCTTGGAATTTTTGAAACTGCTTATGCTGTATGGAGTGTTTCTAGGTCGTGTGTTCTATCTGGAAGGCATGCACATGTGTTTTGTAATGAGTATCAATCAGAATAATGGTCATTAAGCCTTTGCAATGAAGTTTTGATTTTGCCACGAACACCATTAAACCACTTGCCATTTTTGCCTCAATTTTGAATTTCTATGCTTGGAATAGGTCTAGCACGAGTTTGGTAAGTACTTCATGGTGCATCAAAGAAATTCAAGCCACAAAATATCCTTCCATTAATTTTCTTGATTTTTATTTGAATTTTAAAGATTTAAAATTAATTAAATAAAATAAAATTAAATAAAAATGGAAAAATTAATTTTTAATCTTGAAATAAATTGTTGGACACGTGGGAGGCATGGCCAAGCTGAACCAAGTGGAAAAAATGGGCCCTTTTTGTCAAAAATAAAATTTCAAGGATAGTTGACTTTGGCCATTTTACAAAAATTTCCCAACTTCTCCAATGCATATCTTGCTCAATTTTGAAGCTATGAACATGTTCTTGGACATTTTGGAAAGGTCTTGAAGTCCTCTAACCAATGTCTTTGGTCCCATGTCATTTTGATTTACCAATCTCAAGTTATGGTCTTTGACTTAAAGTGCCTTTTTGTTGACTTTTGAAAATGACCTATAATGTTGAAATTGATAACTTTTTGTGAGAGCATTTATTGGACTTGAAATGTGAAGATGAGTTGTAGGAAATGTCTTCCCCTTAAATATGAGCATTGGATGGGATTTTTCTGATGAACCAAGAAAAAGTTATGCCTTGGTCAAGTTACAGTTGACTTTTCAGCTGTCCAAAAATAGAAACTTTTGCATCTTGAGACCTTTTGAGCCATTCTTGTGAAATCATGATCAAGACTTGATCAAATGATGATCGTGGCTTCAAAATAAGATGTTAACCAAAAATTTTGACTTTTGACTGCCAAATGACCATTTTGCCCCTGCAGTTGACTGTGGAGCAATTAGGGTTTTTGACTGTTCAACTTGACCTTGTGAGCCTTGAAATTTGACATGTGGATGCTTGACAAAGTGTGTGAGCATATGGGACTTGATTGAGCCCCTGAAAACCTCAACTTCCTTGCAAGAACCAAAACCCTAATTTGACTGGCTTAGGAGGGTGGTTGATTTTGTAGCCCTTGAGTAGTCTTGAGCAAATTGAGATGATGCTTGTCAAAACTTTGAAGAATATGTGAGGGCAAATTTTGGGGTACAACAGTTGCCCCTGTTCAATCTTCTTAGACCTGAGGATGTAGATTGGCTTGCATGCCTTTCGTGATCCGAAGGTGGAAGATGATTGAACACTAGAGTGCCCAGAAATTTGCACTCACATAGTAGAGTATCAGCAGTGTGATAGCGGGAATGGGCTTACTGATGCCATTTGGAAAGATGATGGATAGGAGGATGGGCTTATAGATGCCATCTGGATGTCGATCGCGTAAGAGATTCCTTAGCGAGAATTTGCGTACCTGAGAAGGAAAGATAATTGCCTGGCCTGTTACAGGGGTTGATCTTCAAACTCTGTCGTTCACAGACATGCCCTGGCTAGATACAGGTGTCGAATCTGGAACTTCAAAAGGTTGCTTACAGACGTGCCCTGGCTGGATACAGGAGTCGAATCTCTAAACTATTCGTGCAGACATGCCCTGGCTGGATACAGGCGTCGAATCTTATAATCTCTTCAGACGTGCCCTGGCTGGATACAGGAATCGAATATGGAAATAGTCGTCAACAGATATGCTCTGGCTGGGTACAGGAATCGAATCTTCAAACTCTTCAGACATGCCCTGGCTGGATACAGGAATCGAATCTGGAAATAGTCATCAACAGATATGCCCTGGCTGGATACAGGAATCGAATCTTCAAACTCTTCAGATGTGCCCTGGGGATACAGGAATCGAATATGGAATTAGTCGTCAACAGATATGCCCTGGCTGGATACAGGAATCGAATCTTCAAACTCTTCAGACGTGCCCTGGCTGGATACATGTATCGAATCTAGAAATAGTCGTCAACAGATACGACCTGGCTATATACAGGAATCGGATCTTCAAACTCTTAAGACGTGCCCTGGCAGGATACAGGAATCGAGTCCGGAAATAGTCGTCAACAGATACGCCCTGGCTGGATACAGGAATCGGATCTTCAAACTCTTCAAACATGCCCGGGAAGGATACAGGAATCGAGTCCATAAATAGTCGTCAACAGATACGCCCTGGCTGGATACAGGAATCGGATCTTCAAACTCTTCAGACGTGCCCTGGCTGGATACAAGAATCGAGTCCGGAAATAGTCGTCAACAGATACGCCCTGGCTGGATACAGGAATCGGATCTTCAAACTCTTCAGACGTGCCCTGGCAGGATACAAGAATCGAGTCCGGAAATAGTCGTCAACAGATACGCCCTGGCTGGATACAGGAATCGGATCTTCAAACTCTTTAGACGTGCCCTGGCTGGATACAGGAATCGAGTCCGGAAATAGTCGTCAACAGATACGCCCTGGCTGGATACAGGAATCGGATCTTCAAACTCTTCAGACGTGCCCTCGCAGGATACAGGAATCGAGTCCGGAAATAGTCGTCAACAGATACGCCCTGGCTGGATACAGGAATTGGATCTTCAAACTCTTCAGACGTGCCCTGGCTGGATACAGGTACCGAATCTGGAATTGCGACAGTTGATAGTAATTATCTTTGGATTGACCTTTTTCCTGAAAAGGCAAAACATCATTTATATGCAATGTCATGATGTATGAAAAGCACGATGTCATGATGTTCTCAGGGAGAAATGAGATTGTGTGATATGATGCGTATGTGCATGCATTGTGTATGTAAGCAGAATGTATGAAATGTGATATGTTTATGAATGTATTTTCGTCTAGGAAGATAAATCCATGAAGAATGCCGGGAAGTTGAATCCTGGGCTGATGTTTGAAGAGGAGAATTCTTCATTTCCACTGGGGATGATGGTTGCAAGAATAAACCGATAGGAGAAGATGACTCCGTTGGGGAATAAACTTGGCGAAGAGATTACTCTGCGGGGAATACTCTGTGGGAAGAGATACTTCGCTGAGATTTTGATGATAACTCTGCTGGGGATACCATTGATGAGCTCTGTTGGAAGATTTTATGAACTCCGCTGGGGGATAGGAAGAACTTCGCCGAGGACGATCTTTCCACTGTTTTTAGCTGAGGATAACCCAGTTATAAGATCTGGTGGAGAATAACCTTTGAATAAATCCGGGGAGACGCGTTCGTGCTCTGCAGGGGTAAGCTTCCAAAATCTACTGGGGATAAGCTTCCTACTGGGGAGATTGAATCAACTTTCCTGGGGAGACTTTTGAACTGTACTGGGGAAGTGGCTCCACTGGAGCGTCTGTATTCCGCCGGGGAACAATCTTAGAATAAGACTGCCGGGGATGCTTGCTTAGGAACATCTGTATACTCCGCTGGGGAATATTGAGGTCTTCTAGGGATAACACAACTTCTATAAGGCTGACAGTAGACTAACTCTGCTTGGGGAGAGTGTCACCGACTTGCTGGAATCATTGTGCCTTCTAGGGCTGATTGGGAGACCAACTCTGCTTGTGAAGAATTATTGATTGGTCTTACTCTCGGGGAGTGAATGTATCTTGGTTACGTTCTTCAACTGAACTTACCTTGGTGCCTCGGTGGGCAGAGCAACCAGATCGTTTAGACAACTTATTATTGCCCCTGTTTCTGTGGGAGAAGATACCTGTGGAGATGCTTGATGACTGCTGATTGACAAATCTTCTTCTGGTAGGCAAGTGACGAGATGACGAAACATAGTCGTACGCTTTGATCCCTAATTTTTTCCTGGACCGCCCTTTCTGGTTTTCAGTCCATCGGGATACCTTTTTTTGCCCAAGCCGCCTTTTCAGGTTTTCGACTTGCCGGGTGTACAAATTTTTTCATTTCATCCCTTGTTTTTGCCCGAACCCTTTTGGTTCGCCGGGAAGCCCTTATTTTTGCCTAGGTGTGTCAACCTAGCGGGTCTTTGATTATGCGTAGTATTTTTTCGACTATGTCCATGATCTCAGAATGTAGGGAGATGCCCCTGTTGTTGTGTTGCCATGCGACCAGAAGATGTTTGATCAGGCAAGATTCGTAGTTGGAACTCATGACCAATGCCCCAGGTGACTCAGGCGGAGATTTGCCCCAGGCTATTAGGCATTTGAGAGATTCTCTGAATCTTGACTGGACTGCCCCAGATGATGGACAATGATCATGCCCTGCCCCTTGATTGGAGGTACTTTTGTTCATTAGACATTCGTCGTGCGAACTTCTATGCTGTTCAAACAAATAGTCACATGCAAGCAATGTTATATTAAAAATGCAAAGCTTATGTCTGTCTCGAAATTTTTTGAAAATGCATTTTCAGTAAAACAAGCAAATTTTGTAAAATGTGATGTCAACTCAGTATTTTACAGCAAGCCTTAAGGAGTCAGGATACCTTTCGTAACAGTATGCCTTTGAACTAACCCATGCTTCAGCTAGGACTTTTTAAGGGTTATAACGTGGCCTGGTTCACGGTTTAAGAAACAAGGGATAAAGGCTCAAATTATATTTGTACCCACCCGCTCTTCGTGATGTTCTTCAAACCTAAACTCAGTTGATCGTGCGTTAGACTTTGTTCGAGTCTTTGTCCTAATATTCCCATGATGGTTCGGATGTTGACATTTTATTTTGAATAGGCAGTCATTTCCTTGTTGAGGGTTTGCAGGTCCTCTTTTCTTTTTGATTTCGCTATCCCTGTTTTTTGCCTGAACTGTTTCTTTTGTAATTACAGTCAGCGGGATGCCCCAGTTTTGTAACTCTCCTTCATAGGTTTTGACTTAATGGGCGTTTATTTTGAGGGATAATGACTGCCTGTCTTTATGATTATTTGGAACCATCACGGTCTTTTGTTTTGTGAGGACCTCTTTGGTGCTATTCGTTGTGCACTTGGATCAACTGAGAGAACTACCCTGCCCCAGGTTATGATTAAGGGTTTTAATTTTCGAAAAGAAAAACTCCTACTTCTTTGGCTCAAAGGGGGTTGACGAGGGATTATCTTCCTTATAACTCCAGTGTTTAGGAATTGAAACAATGCATGTACCTCATCAGCGGGGTCTGTTCAAAAGCATACTGTAAAGATCGTGGTATCGTTTTTGCCATCCTCCCTCAAGAGGCTTAAAATTATTAATCGAGAGTTGATCATCATAAAAATATGAAAACAGTTTGCATATAGCGGATGCGAATATATTGATTCAAAACAGACATATGCGATGCATTGATAAAGTAATAAAGTTTGCTATGACAATAATTGTTTGAACAATCAAAAGAAAATTACAACTTGAAAAATCTAATGAACAAAAGTCTTCTAATTTGAACTAGTCACTTCAAGTGATGAATCTTGCAGGGATAGTAGAAGAACTCAGCCTGGCCATCTTGGGTGAATTCCACTGCTCCTTCATCAATCAGATCCTGGATCTTGTTCTTCAGAAACCAGCAGTCGTTTGTGGTATGCCCCAGGCTGTCCGAATGATAAGCGCAGTGGGCGTTGGGGTTATACCTTGAAGGTGTCTTGTTGGGGTTCTTAGGAGGGTCCCTTAGAGTTACCAAATTCAACCTCAACAGATGTTGTAAAGCTTGAGACAGCGACGTGTTGAGCTTGGTAAATTGCCTCCTAGGCTTGTCTGGCTTGCTCTGATCAACCCGTTGCTCCGGGCGAGGTTGTGGTTAGACCTGTGACCCCGAAGCAAAATGAGGAGCTTTTCCCTTGTCTTCTTGCCCCACAGGTGGTTGAATGATGGCTTGCTCTTCAACCTTAGATGTTTGCCCCAGTTGGTTATCCCGAAGCAGTTGGTTGACGAGAACCCTGAGCTCTCCTTGTCTTTGAGATAAGTCTTGGATAAGAGCCATTTGCCCCAGCATCTGGGTTCTTATTACATCCACCTCGGCTTGCAGATGTTTCAGCCGTTCGTCCTTGTCGTCTTCGGGACTCTTCCTGACCAAATTCCCCATGAGGAGTGTCCTCAACTCTTCCTGCCCCTTGGATAGGCTTAGGAAGATCTCCCCGAACTGAGTCTCTTGAGCATGAAGACCCTGGTTATCTTGTTGGGAAGCCATTGCTGAAATAAACAGCGGAGAAGGTTAAGCAACATGTAGAAAAGAGTACCTGTAATGCAATGATATGTATGTATGCATGCAATGTTTACAAGGATCTCGCGGGGTAAACAAGAAAAATTGTTAGAATTTGAATTTTGTAGCTAGATGGAAGGAACTTCATGTTGATGAGAGTCCTTCTTCAAGAGTCAAGGCTCACCATATCAAGTGGCTCACATCCCTTGACTCAAGTCATTAACCTTGGCTAGAGGAAAATAAATCCCCTTTTGCCCCTTGCTAGACTTTTGATTCAGCATGACCTGCATCACAAACCCTTGAGATCCTTGAAATGGATTAGTCCTTATGCAGGATGTATGCAATGGTATGATGTTATGCTATGCATGAAGTGATGTAAGTAAGCCCTGTAATGAGTCCCAATTAAGGATTGTAAACAAAACCTGCAAGGAACTCGTGTTGTTAGATAACAAGTATGCAAGTAATTCAAGTATGAAGGCACACAAGTCACACAGAAGAGCCCTTAGAGTTTAGGCCAGCATGAAGTTTGGGGTACTACCCTCTTGAAGTTGGTGGGCTCAAACCTGTCCTATCAAAAGTAACCGGGTTCTAAGGAGCTCAATATCATTGGGTTGTTTTCTGTGTTCATTGTTTTGATTTAGCCACTGAACTGGCGATCAAAATATTCCAAGAAAACAACCCTCAATGAGTGTAGTATCGAGTATCAACCAACTACCGGACTGCACCAAAGTCAGTAATCTCACTACCCCTAAAGAGGCCAGGACGGTTCAATTAAAGTTCCTAAGGTCAGTTGATGCTTCACGACACTACGCGGCGGCCCCGTACTCTCCTTGACTTGACTCAAGGGTTACCGGTACTCACCAAAGTGCCACATCAACGTAGCAGACTGCTTCAACCGTGTCGGTATACCCCACACAGTTCCCTCACAGTCTTGTTGCTACTTTCTAAGAGGTATCCCCCAGATCCGGGTTAGGATCTATAGAACTCCCAAGACAGGCCCAATAATATTAAAGCACACAAATCAGGCAATTGAAAACATAAGTATGATCTATCCTAAGGTACACCTCACTTTAAGTAGTCCCCAGCAGAGTCGCCAGTTCTGTGATCGGTGGAAATAGAACTGACTGTTTTTTAGCTGGTTTCGCGAAATGTCGCGGTAAGCAAGAGTCGCCACCGTCTTTTATGTTCTCCAACATAGAAAGGACAAAAGCACAGCAAAATTCCTTCTTTGAGATTTCTCTCGGTTCGGGAGGTAGATTTATAGAAAGGGAAGGTGTTAACACCCTTTCTATCCGTGGTTATCCACGGGCTCTTAGGTACTTGCTCTTATGTTTTCAAAATTTGTTTGCGTTTCAAATGTGTGTGTGGGTTTGAAAAAGTTTCGTTGAAAAATTTCTAAGTAACTCTTGTATCTGTCCTCAAGAGTGTATGAAAAATTTGTTTGAAAACTTTTAGAAAGTGTGAAGTGTGAAAAGTTGTTTTGTTTGTTTTTGAGAAGAGAAAGTACTTAAGAGAAATCTACCTACTCTAAGGAATTAAGCTGTGTAAGAGTCTTTTAGATAGTGCTATCCCACCATTGAGAGGTAGGTAGCACTGTCGTTGGAGTTGTTCGGGTCAATTCGATTATCGGGACAGTGTGGTCACCAAAGCAATAGTAGGACACCTTAGAAGTAACCCTAATTATCCTAGATCCTTTGTATCCGAGGCAACCGTTTCGAGGCAACTGGATCTTTTGGACAGAAAGGCGACCTCTAAGACACCCTATACTTGATGACTACGTTTCGAAGGCAACGAGTGAGGCGTACCCTAGAAGTGGTGTGTGCATTGTGTGTTGTATTCAGTTAATGTTTGTCTTTGTAATTAGTGAGCTACGAGTTGTTTTTATTTACCATACATTCTTTCATGCATTTAACAGTTAGGGGGTGCGGAAAGTAAATTGCGGAAACATAAATCCTACGCTATTACAAGGCGCGGGTCTATACATCGCCAAAAAATACAAAGACCCGTTTTTTGGTAAAATAAAGTGCGAGAAATAAAGCAGTAAAAATCCTAATTACTATTACATCCGGAGGAAGTTACAGAAATGATCAAAATAAAGAATTAAAACTAAAATGCGCGCGAAAGAAAGAATCGGGAATGTTCTAAGGGTTTTGACCCTTTTAAGAAAAGAAATTGATTTTTTTTGTCTTTTTGTAATTAAAATGAAATTAAAACTAACAAATGACTAATTAATTAATTTAATTAAAAGAAAATATATTTTTTTGTGTTTTTATGTTTTTTATGGAATAAAATAAAAAGAAATAAAATTAAAAGTTAATTTTACCTAATTCTAAATCTATTTTAATTATTAAGAAAAGAAGTTAAAATTGCCTATTTAAACTATTTATTTGTTAATATTTTATTTACAAAAATAAAATAATAATAATAATAATAATAATAATGATGTTAGTTCCATTTTTTTGATTTTTTTTTGTGAAAATATGTTAATTATGTTAATAAGAAAAAAAAATAAAAATAAAAAAGGGGTTAGAAATTAAATTGGAAAATAAAAAAATGAAAAGAAAAGAAAAGACCAATGGAAGGGGGTATCGGGCCAGGAAGGAGGGTGTATTGTTGAGATTTGAGGCCCATTTGAACAAGCCACGTTTGACTTCTTGGATTGAGTGGAGCGCTGTTGACTCCTGAGCATGGTGCTCCTGCCTTCTGGGCCCTTGGATTTGCATCTGTGGACACTTGGCCTGTTAGATGTGTGAGGTGCATGGTGTTCAACGCTTTGGAAACTGCACAGGAAAGCATTTGAAAAAATAATATGGAAATTATAGGGGACCTGGGAATCGAACCCAGGTCCCAGAGATTACAAACCACGTTTCCAGCCACTTAACCACTTATGCGCGTGTGTTAGTAAAATAGAAAAGAAATATAATATAAAAAATACGCGTTATATGCTGAAAAACAAAAAGGCGCGCGCAGGATTTGAACGCACCAATCACTTGGAGGCACGTCCTTCATCTTCTCCGTTCCTGCAAAACATGAAACACATAGCGTGGGTTTTAAACCCCCACAAAATGCAAGCCTGTAAAAAATAGTGATTAGACGCTCATGAAGCATAAATTGGGTGCGAGGTGTGCATCATGCTCGTCTCATTGTGCTGAGTTCAACCATGCCTGTTTAGAGTTTCAGTTTTACAGCATGAGAAAGTCCCCAATTTCAAAGCTCTGGAAACCCTAATAATCGCTAATGGTGGATTTCTATTCAGGGCAATACAACCAAATTGGACTATGCCAATAGCTTCAGAACATCCCTATTAACATAAATCAATTCAAAAGAATGGTTAAAAACACATGAATGATGATATGTAATTCTGAAAAATAATTCAAACCGTGTGAGTTATGTGCTTTGCTTCTGGTGGTGTTAAGGCTCGTTTGTGCTTGGAAAAGGATCCTGGCAATGTAAGGGGCGTGTTTGGATCAGAAAGGAAGCTTAAATTGGGCTGCAAGGTGGTTTTCAGTTTGTCACTTTTCCTTGGAATTTTTGAAACTGCTTATGCTGTATGGAGTGTTTCTAGGTCGTGTGTTCTATCTAGAAGGCTTGCACATGTGTTTTGTAATGAGTATCAATCAGAATAATGGTCATTAAGCCTTTGCAATGAAGTTTTGATTTTGCCACGAACACCATTAAACCACTTGCCATTTTTGCTTCAATTTTGAATTTCTATGCTTGGAATAGGTCTAGCACGAGTTTGGTAAGTACTTCATGGTGCATCAAAGAAATTCAAGCCACAAAATATCCTTCCATTAATTTTCTTGATTTTTATTTGAATTTTAAAGATTTTAAATTAATTAAATCAAATAAAATTAAATAAAAATGGAAAAATTAATTTTTAATCTTGAAATAAATTGTTGGACACGTGGGAGGCATGGCCAAGCTGAACCAAGTGGAAAAAATGGGCCCTTTTTGTCAAAAATGAAATTTCAAGGATAGTTGACTTTGGCCATTTTACAAAAATTTCCCAACTTCTCCAATGCATATCTTGCTCAATTTTGAAGCTATGAACATGTTCTTGGACATTTTGGAAAGGTCTTGAAGTCCTCTAACCAATGTCTTTGGTCCCATGTCATTTTCATTTACCAATCTCAAGTTATGGTCTTTGACTTAAAGTGCCTTTTTGTTGACTTTTGAAAATGACCTATAATGTTGAAATTGATAACTTTTTGTGAGAGCATTTCTTGGACTTGGAATGTGAAGATTAGTTGTAGGAAATGTCTTCCCCTTCAAGATGAGCATTGGATGGGATTTTTTTGATGAACCAAGAAAAAGTTATGCCTTGGTCAAGTTACAGTTGACTTTTCAACTGTCCAAAAATAGAAACTTTTGCATCTTGAGACCTTTTGAGCCATTCTTGTGAAATCATGATCAAGACTTGATCAAATGATGATTGTGGCTTCAAAATAAGATGTTGACCAAAAAGTTTGACTTTTGACTACCAAATGACCATTTTGCCCCTGCAGTTGACTGTGGAGCAATTAGGGTTTTTGACTGTGCAACTTGACCTTGTGAGCCTTGAAATTTGACATGTGGATGCTTGACAAAGTGTGTGAGCATATGGGACTTTGAAATTCTGGCTGCAGATACTCAATGTCACGTTCAATGTTATGACACTGTATCTGACTTACTATATGACAGTAAATACAAAAGCAATAAAGAACACAGTCAATTGTTTACCCAGTTCAGTGTGCAACAACACCTACTCTGGGGGATACCAAGCCAGGGAGGAAATCCACTATAAGAGATTTTAATTCAGGAATAAACCAACCAGTTTATCTCCTT